>OX459098.1:4061807-5509307 GCA_949775045.1 Metridium senile
GTTTGCAGGTTTTCTCGAAGATCACTAACTTTTTCGTTTTATTATAGCATACTTGTTCGTTTTAAAAGCCATTTAGTAATCATTCGTTATTATTTTATCCACATAAGAAAACATTTGACAATGGCCTTTCAATTAATACTAACAAAATTTATTGTATATACCATGACTCGCTTTTCCATTCATTGCTTTTTGGGAATCGAATCAGTTGTACATTTGGGGGGTGAGGGGATTTCAGAGCGGAAGGCCCGGGTTTGATTCTCAGTATCAAAAACTTATATTTTTCACCTAAAATTGTGTCTTAGCAAATTTCAACCAAAATTTCCAAGTCTTTTAAAAAGCCTAAGTGTAAGTGATGTATTGAAGTATTGAACTGGTCAAGGTAGCGGGATTATATATAGAAAACCTGAGATTATATATAGAATACCCAGGTATATATATATCTGTATTTAGTATATACATGATTCACAACCTCATAAGAACGCGCGCTCTCATTGGCTAGCTATCTCGGAATCTGAGACCATATTCACCGCTCAAGCTCGGAATATTGCTTCTCGGCAAAATGGCGTCTCGTTTTGCAACAATTACCGATGAAGAAATTGAAAAAATTCAACAAAACGCAATTCCACAAAACACAAAGCTACAAAGTTTGGTTTAAGTGTTTTTCAAGGTAAAACGGCATTTTAAAACATAAAAAATTTTGAATTCATAGAAAACGAGGTTCAACGTTTGTACGCCTTGTAATGTTATGCAATAAATTTCTTAATCTATACAAAAATTTTTGTTTTGTTTGGTTGTGAATCATGTATATACTAAAACAATTATTCACCTCGGTCTCAGTGGTTATCAATGAATATTTTCATCGCGGCTCGAAAACTCGCCGCTCGGTAAATATTCATTGATAACCACTTAATTGCTAAATAACCCGCAAACCAGGTCAAACAAAGATAAACCAGGGATATATGTAATATACTGATGAAAAACCATTTTATTTGTATATAATCAGATTAAAACATCAACTTTATATCAGCTAGGAATGCTGTAATCCAAATACAATAAAAATATTTTAAATATATGTACATTTATTTTCTTTCCTTTATAGTTTGTAAAATGTTTCTTAAAAACATTACAGTGTGACTACACCAACCAAAGCCACCGAAACAAATTTTCCACAAATTATCCAATCATGTTTGAGCATTTGAACAAAAGAATTTCAAACTAACAACTTTTTTCTTGAAGACTAGTTTGAATGATAAATTTGTGAGAATTCTATTGAAAATTTGTTTGAGTGGCTTTGGTTGGCATAGTCGTACTGTAACTGGTTACACTTCAGTAGTTTGGAAAATATCTTAGAACCCCATTCATAAGCTCTCTTTTGTCTAGCACACTTAGCTAAATATTATTTTGAAACAATTGGGATGTGCAAATTGTGTACTGTGTAACTGGGTTTCTAAATATTTGCTAAACTAACTAAATAGATACTGAATCAAAACAAATAAGTAAAATATAAATATACTAGCTCACTGATCTAAGCTTTAGCCTACAGGGGCCGGTTGTACGAAGGGTGGATAGAGTTATCCAACGGATAAAGTTGTCCACTGCATAGGTTTTTTATAGATTGTATCTGCTGGATAATGATTTATCCGCTGGATAGCGCTATCCACCCTTCATACAACCGGCCAAAGCATTGTAGCATTGTGATGTTCGGGTTTTGGACTACAGTACATTGTATTTTCTATTGGACACCTCTACTTTGTTTTACTACAATGTGCTCCCAAGCACCTCTTCTTGTTATTAGGACTTTAGGGTAAAATCCCATCTTCAAAAAGTAGACTCGGAATTTAATGTGTTGCAATGAAACTGCAACTATTTTGTCTGTTTGGATTAAAGTGTGTAGATACCTTGTTAGCTCCCTTGCAATGTAGCCAACATTAACCCATCCACAATCATCTTTGTAATTGATGTCTATTGCTATAGCGTCTTTGTCAAATTTGTTGTCAGGCTCGGGCCGTAACTTGACTTGAACATTTCCACCTTGCGCCAATACTTCTTCTGCTTGTTCCAAATGTTCTTGTCTGCTTTTCTCATGTGCTGCTCCTATACACTTAAAAGGTAGGGTGTGGGTCACATCCTCCTCGTCTACTTCTTCCTCCCAATCTTCTTCATCTCCATCCAAATCTTCTGTGCTGTCATCTTCACTAAGAGCAACAGATCTTGGCTGCTGATCTGTGCAAAAAAAATTAACAATGTAAAAACTATCAGTTGTTTTGCTGAGAGAAGAGAAGTTTTTGTGATGAAACTTGCAGTTACATAAAACAGTAATATATATTGATTGGATGTAGTTTCTTAGAGTGCTTACACTATGTCCATGAAATAGATAGTTTTTATTTTCACTAACAATCAACTGGTACAGCGAACGGTACAGCTTATATAACTTTCTATTGTCTTGAGTATTCAGTAACAATATTCAAGGGAAACCAAATACTCAAGACAACAGAAAGTTATAAAGCAGTTACAGTTGAGTGAAAAACTATACTTATCAAAAACCATTAGATACTAACTATTTTGATTTTGTTTCATGGACATGGTGTAAGCACTCTAATTATGAATATATTCTTTGCCAGGATGAAAAGAGATGTGTATGTAAGAAGTTATGTAGGTTTATAAAGAATATGTTAAATCAGTGTTAATAAAAAAAAAACATTCAAGAACAGTATATCATGGTCGATTCTATTCGTGAGTCCATACATGATGGTTTGAATGTTTGAAAATACATATTATTGGTATTCTAATTTACTTACCATCATCTATGTCCAGCAAATGAACACCTATCAGAACAGTACCAACGGCTGGGAACTGTGTGCAATTACACACAACTCTTTCAAAGTCTAGCAGTGGAGCGAAGTTGAGATCTTCACAGCTTTCATTGTTAGGGCATTGTGTATCACTATTCAAGTCCTCGAGAACAGTGAATCTCCAACATAGTAAAATCTTACGATCCTGTTCCTCTACTTCGTCGGGATTACACTAAAAACACAGTCAAACAGAGTGTTACTCTCGTGTTTATAACATGAATATGGCTCGCTAGTTGATTAGTAAACCTAAACTTTCTCATAGTCAACCACTCTCAAATCTTAACATTAAAATCTTACACAATTTATTTTGAACACAAAACAGTCCTCGTATATAAATATATATACAACGTATATCTCTCTCTTTCTGATGTTTTGTAGTATTTGTATTTCAATTCAACACGGACTATGGATTATTGTAAACTACACAGTTTTTACTGATCGACATTAACAGACACAAGGTTACATTTTCGAAACAATTTGTATATAAATGTAGATCAGGAAAGTCATGAAGTTGTATACATAAAAAAACATACCTCATAAATAACACTTTGTTCCACTCTGACAAGGCACGGACTATACATTTGAGAAAACTGTTCGAGTAAACCAGCGTCGTTGGGAAGAATCATCATACGTCTTTCGGATGGCAAATTTTCAAAACTAAAGTGGCAATAAATTACACTTATAGATAAAAAAGGTAGGCTAGGTACTGTGAGATCAAATGTATATGTTCTATCCACACAGTGTACTAATATCAACTGATTCTCTACAAAAATATCCGCTTGGGAAGCTTGCTCTTTGATGGCGTTCATGGGAGACTCAGAGACTCACGTGCACCGAGATGTTTACGCGTCGGTGGTCAAGGTCAAATGAGCCGCGTTTATTTGAAAATCTATTTCGGACCATAATCCTTTGCGCGGATGGTGACCGGCCTCCTCTGGACTAAGACTAACACCTGACATCAACAATGATTGACAGGTGTCAGTTAAAGATAACGGGTAGTATAACATGACCCTTCTACGGGCCATCAAATGCGCTATCATGCACCTATCAATAACGATGACTGACAGTTTTCAGCCAAAGATAATAGGTAGTGTAACATGACCCTGCTTTGGGCCAACTTATTGACTATGACTATGACATACGGGACATGTGTTTCCTACAAAACGTGACAAGCGTTGCGTTACCTTCTATATCGATAGTATTTATAATTTCTTGGATTTCTTCTTCTTTAGGATTCAGCCCCAACATCCTCATGGCATGGGCAAGTTCATGATATGTTAAGTGGTTTTTATCTTCTCTTCTTTGCTTGATAAGTTCAAACACTGATTTGTACTCTAAAACACATGCAAAGAATCAACTTTAAATTACATACATATTATATTTACAGACGATAAATGTGCGATAGCAAACTGATGTTATAAAATACGACTGAAAGTTTGCTTCAAACGAAATTCATTCCCCTATTTCCGCAATAATTTCTAAATATTGCTTATCTTTTAGTCATAACTTTAAAAGAAAGAGAAGTCACAAACAAACATATTTTTGTTCAAAGTTTTAACCGTATATTTAGTTGATATATTAACTATGTTTCCACACATGACTGAAATGAGTAAACAATTGAACGCCCTAAGTGATTGTTTCCATCACACGAACGCGTTGATGGCGCCAAAAATTGGCGCGCGTTTAATTTTTGCAAAAATTCCTCAAAATATTTTCCAAGGTGTTACTATTAGGCTTTGTGCAAATATCGAAGATTTTGTGGAATTTAACTAGATTTTTCTCTCAGTAAATAAAACGGTTGATAGTTTGAATATGAATAGTCAACGCGTTAGAAATTCTAGCTACAAGCAATGATGTCACCGAGCTTGCAGACATTAAAACTGACCCTTTAATGTCAGAAAATATTGCAGCCTTTTCCAGATAATTTTGAGTGCAAAATTTCAAGTTTTATAGGTTTAAAGAAGAAATTATTGGACTTTTGTTAAATTTCAGTTTTAAAATTTTTACGTAAACAAATTTTTAATGTTTGAGCGAAGCGTTCGTTTGAGTCGATTAGAAAGTGAATTTACACTGCTTTCACTATCCCGACTTGAAAATTCTTCGAACTTTTATCCTTTAAATCGAGTTAACGCCATGAGTTAAGTTTAAAAATAGTTAATTTAACAGGAACCCTACCTCGCATTTGGTTGTCTGAAAGATGGTCCTACAAAAAGTACAGAAATATTCAACCATTTTTAATTAGTTCATGGAGAAATGTCCTAAGCGGCGCGAATAGTTTTTGAGACTTTCTCATTTAGTAACTTATACTTACAAATGCTTTGGAAGCGTTTTCCTCGGCCATGTTTTAAAGGACGGTGGCAGAGGAGCGTGAGGAAGAAAAATGCTGTGCTTGACAACAAAGTTTCACTTTGAATCGATTTGGCATTAACAAATTCATACGGAGCCAATTTGTAATTTGAATATCATGTTATGAGATCATATTCCACTCAAACCAGCTACCTGGCAAGAAAGAAATAACTTCCAAATAGAAATAATTCATTTTTTAAGATTTAATCAACTAATAAAACTTTTATACACAAATTGAAAAAATAATATATTTTTTCTTTATTATTTGTGGTGCGTTGCCCATTTTTGTTCTTTTTTTCTGCCACCAATTACTTCCTCTCCAGCGGTTGTACATCAAAATAGATGCGTGCCAACATTGCACGAACGCCTGGGCATTTTTGACTTGGAAACGCTCAAACTGCCAAGTTTCATAAAAAATGCCAAAATACTGTCAAATTTTGCTGTAATATTTAAAACTAAAGTTAAATTATCGAAAATGGATAAGCCTCAGATAATATCACATGTTCAAAAGTCGTTAAATTATACAGTTTTTGACGGAAAGTGGATCCCTTGTAGTGCAAGGTTTGTTGTGCTTGGTAATCATGCTAGAGGCACTGGCGCTATGCAGATATATGAAGTATCCCACGGAGATGTCAAGCTACTCAAAGATGTAAGTTTTTTTTATCTTCGTAAATCATTAATTGGTGAACGTGATATTTGAAATGACATTTTGTCAGCTACTTTGCCAAAATTTTCTTTTGACAAAATGTTTCGAGTTGTCTGTTGAAATAAACTTAATCTTACATGTAGTACAGCAAAATTTACAGTAAAATAAATAAAAATACGCTTACAGCAGCTCAGTATTCGTAATACTCCAGTTTGACGTTATCTATCACCGCTGTTCTATTTTACAAAAGGCGCATTTTCACAGGCTATACCAGCCATGATTTGTTGTAAAAATATTCACAAATTCCATGCAAAGCAGGAACAAATGTTATCATGAAAATATTTAAATTTACTCTGAATCGTGATTATCCCTGTGCAAATGCGTGTTTTGTCTATGTACTGTATAATTTTAAACATGCAGCTGTAGAGCAAGAGGAGAAGTCGCAAAGAAACACAAGGCTTAGCTGAGTGTTTAGAACTATGACTTCTCATGAGGAGGGGGGCATAAGGGTTTGCGGTGATGCGGTTTCGCGTTGTTTTTGGTGCGGTTTTGCGGATTTTTTCATTCATAACTGTGGTTTTGCGATTTCGCAAATCTTGTGGTTGCGGTTTTTAGCAAATTTTGGTGCAATTGTGCGGTTTTTGTCGATTTTTTTGTGTGGTTTTGCAGTTTCTAGCACCCTCTTACACCCCCCACCATGAGCTCTACAGCTCTCATAATGTTTATATCACAGTACTATATAGTCACAAGTGGATGTTTTATCTTGTTTTAAATAATGAAATGTTTTACTGAGCTTTTCTCTGTCCTTTGATATGAACACGGTAGCCAGCCAATCAGATTGTGTAAAATGTTAAAAATATTTATTTTTTAATTGTTAATATTTATAATGTTTATTTGTGACTGTTAACTTTCAGGTTGAAAAACGAACACCGTTTAAGTGTGGTACATTTGGAGCATCAAGCCTCCAACAGCGATATTTAGCAACAGGGGATTTTGAAGGCAAAATGATGATATGGTACAGTACAAATCTAATCTAATACATTGTATATTTTTTTACATACAAAAGTATGGCCATTTTGAATGTATAACATCTTTTTTTTGTAAAAAATAGCTAAGGGTAGTACGCGTGCTTTGATTGGAAAAAAAGGTTTCCATGAGAGCATGAAACACACTGACGTCATTTTCAAGTGCACATAACAGGTTCCCATTTAAATCTGTACTTTCCCATTTAAATCTGTACTTATGCAAATTCTGTTGATGTGTGCTAAACACACAGATCAACCAATCAGAGAAGTTCAATTCAGAAATGATATACTCTGATTGGTTAATCTGTTTGTTTAGCACACATCAACACAATTTGCATAAACTTGTACAGATTTAAATGGGAAAGTACAAATTTAAATGGAACCTGTTACATGCATATTTCAACAGTCAGTTTTTTCTCTGTTTCAAATGTTCGCACACACATATTGGCCAGTTTTGAGAAAATGCAACATTTATTCTTAATACTTATTAGACTTTTCATGGCTCATGCACATCCACAGCCTCAGCCTCGATAGCGTGTAATATATTATTTAGAATTTGAAGACAGGCTGAGGTTGTTTGATTTGAACCTTGTATAGGTCTATTGTAATCCAAAGTTACATTTATAAAAATACAACAAGACATTGGTATTTTTGTCTAATTTTTCTACTTGAAATAACATTTCTACCTGTTGTGTGTTTACAGTTCAAGTTATAATTAGTAGTCTATACAAATTGTGTTTGATTGACAGAAGAAAATCTTCAGTGAACTTTTTGTCTGACATTGCATAGCAATGAAATCGGTGGTAATATCTACATGTATATGTTTATATTTTACATTTTGTTGCATGTATGCTGTTTTCTGACAGGAATCTTGACAATACAGAACGACCTGTCTACTCTGTTCAAGCTCATTCACAAATCATTAATGCGATTGATGGAGTAGGAGGACTGGGGATAGGAGAAGGGGCTCCTGAGATCGTCACTGGGAGCAGAGATGGTCAGTATGTCTCTTTGAATTATTCATTCCCAGTTTCTTTCTCCCATTCACTTTCTTGAGTGCCAAAATCACCTTAGTATTCAACATAATAGATGACAAAAAATAATAAAATGACTGTCTCAAATCCCCCCTTAAATCTGCACCTGCCTTATCCCAATTTCAGCTGTCCTTACTTAGTTCTCTCTCTGTTGATATCCCATTTTTTATTTTCAACAACATGGTAATAAAAAATGTTGTTTTTAACACATCAGGGTCTGTTTGTGTGTGGGATCCTCGTCAGAAGGAAACCCCGGTTGCACAAATGCTTCCAGCTGAAGGACAGGATGGAAGAGACTGCTGGGCAGTTGCTTTTGGTAAGGCTGCCTTCTTTCTTAATGTGTACATTGACTGTACAAGATAGCATTAACATTTTTAATTTGTAAAGATATTATTTTCGTCTACATCTTAAACATAAAAAAAAAAAAATTATACCAAAAATTAGATGTAGATCTGATGATTATAATGATGATGATAATGATGATGATGGTAATAATGATGATGATGATATTGATAATGATTATTATTTATAATGGTGATAAAATTATTGATAACAAATGATAATGATGTTGTTGAAGATAATGTTGCCAATGATTATGATCATAATGATTATTGCCTCGTATAATTATATAAAACATTTATTTTTTTTGATGATGATAATTATATGGTGAGAATGATGAGGCCAAACAAAAAAATATGTGTGTTTCCTGTTGCGCGACCGACCCTAATTTTCTTACCAATTTTTGCAGACCCTAATATTTTTTTTCCATTCCCGAATGTACCACAGGGTACCCATAAAAGCTCATTCATTTCGACAACGATTTGTTGAAGTTTATTTTTAGTAATTCGTTTTAGAAATGGCGTCAACAACAATGACCTAATAAAAACGGGCACCAAATTTAGTTATATCAGTAAAAAAAAGAAAGAAAAAAAAAAGAAATCCGAACTACCGACCCCAATTATATTTCTCATGCAACAGGAAACACACATATTTTTTTGTTTGGCCTGAAAATGATGATTAGATTGATGATAATGATGATGATGATAGTATTGATGATGATGAAAGTGTTGGTGGTGGTTATGATGACAATGATGATGTTTATTATTGTGAAAATGATGACAATGATCAGAGTGATGATGATGGTGGGGGTGGATGTGTTGGTGGTTATGATGACAATGATGTTGATTAGGGTGATAATGATGATGATTGATGATGATGGTGGGGGTGGATGTGTTGGTGGTTATGATGACAATGATGTTGATTAGGGTGATAATGATGATGATTGATGATGATGGTGGGGGTGGATGTGTTGGTTATTATGATGATAATGATGTTGATTAGGGTGATAATGATGATGATTGATGATGATGGTGGGGGTGGATGTGTTGGTTATTATGATGATAATGATGTTGATTAGGGTCATAATGATGATGATTAATGATGATGGTGGGGGTGGATGTGTTGGTGGTTATGTTGACAATGATGTTGATTAGGGTGATGATGATTGATGGTGGGGGTGGATGTGTTGGTGGTTATGATGACAATGATGTTGATTAGGGTGATAATGATGATGATTGATGGTGATGGTGGGGGTGGATGTGTTGGTGGTTATGATGATAATGATGTTGATTAGGGTGATAATGATGATGATTGATGGTGATGGTGGGGGTGGATGTGTTGGTGGTTATGATGACAATGATGTTGATTAGGGTGATAATGATGATGATTGATGGTGGGGGTGGGGGTGGATGTGTTGATGGTTATGATGATAATGATGTTGATTAGGGTGATGATGATGATTGATGGTGATGGTGGGGGTGGATGTGTTGGTGGTTATGATGATAATGATGTTGATTAGGGTGATAATGATGATGATTGATGATGATGGTGGGGGTGGATGTGTTGGTTATTATGATGACAATGATGTTGATTAGGGTGATAATGATGATGATTGATGATGATGGTGGGGGTGGATGTGTTGGTGGTTATGATGACAATGATGTTGATTAGGGTGATAATGATGATGATTGATGATGATGGTGGGGGTGGATGTGTTGGTGGTTATGATGACAATGATGTTGATTAGGGTGATAATGATGATGATTGATGATGATGGTGGGGATGGATGTGTTGGTGGTTATGATGACAATGATGTTGATTAGGGTGATAATGATGATGATTGATGATGATGGTGGGGGTGGATGTGTTGGTGGTTATGATGACAATGATGTTGATTAGGGTGATAATGATGATGATTGATGATGATGGTGGGGGCCAGTGGATGTGTTGGTGGTTATGATGACAATGATGTTGATTAGGGTGATAATGATGATGATTGATGATGATGGTGGGGGTGGATGTGTTGGTGGTTATGATGACAATGATGTTGATTAGGGTGATGATGATGATGATTGATGATGATGGTGGGGGTGGATGTGTTGATGGTTATGATGACAATGATGTTGATTAGGGTGATGATGATGATTGATGATGATGGTGGGGGTGGATGTGTTGGTAATTATGATGACAATGATGTTGATTAGGGTCATAATGATGATGATTAATGATTATGGTGATGATGATTAGCATCATGATGATGATGGTGATAGTGATTGATAGATTGTTGTACATTTTCCATTAGGTAATGCATATAACAATTAGGGTGATTATGATGATGATGGTGATGATGATTAGGATTATGGTGATGATGATTAGCATCATGATTATGATGGTGATAGTGATTAATACGTTGTTGTACATTTCCCATTAGGTAATGCATATAACAATAGGGTGATAATGATGATGATTGATGATTATGATGGTGATAATTGCTAAAGTGATTGATACGTTATTGTACATTTCCCATTAGGCAATGCATATAACAATTCAGATCGTGTGGTGGCAGCAGGGTACGACAATGGAGATATTAAGATATTTGATTTAAAGAAAATGGCTCTTAGATGGGAAACGAACATCAAGAATGGGGTAAATAGATGGATAAATGTTGACTAGAAGTAGCAGTTAAAACGTCACGGTCCAAACCTTTTAAATATCGAGTCAAAAGGAATAACATTCTACTTTTCTCATATCCAAGATGAATAACTTTAATTTATAATATTATATTATTACCAAGTGATTTCGCTAGTGCACTTCCGGTTAGTATAGCCATTCAGAAGCATTTCTGTCGCATCGCCAACAGTTCCAAGATGGCGTCATTTGAGAGAGTTGTTTCCCCTGTTAACCCTTCATAAATAAATCCTTAAAATAACTTACATGTACCATTAAAAAGTTTTATGTTACTGGAACAATAAAAGTTCACTGCTGCTCTATCAGGGATAAAAAAGGATAAAAACAAAATGCAAATGCCTAAAAGTAACCGGAATTGTTTTTGTCTCGAGGCGCCATTTTGGAACTATTCGTTTTGACAAACAATCCTTTGTGCTCTTCGAAGCGAGATCACCTGGTATGTGATTACATTGTTAGTAAAGTAATGACAAATATCATGATAGTGTTGGTAATCCCTATCAAGGGGTCAAACACCCTACAAGGTATCAGCTTGTCTCCAAATTTAGTTTTTTTGACACTTTACATCCTTGGGCCTCAGCTGAGATTCCCCTCACAACAGCCCTCCACACCCCCTGCCAGTCATCGTTGCTGTCAGGTCCCGAACTCCCCAATGCCTGTGTCCCTTAAGATAGCATAGGGATATTAATCTTTCTAGATCTTACTAGGTGGCTCTCTGGGCTCTCTAGGTGGCTCTCTGGCTACCCCATCGGCCTAAAACATTGCCCCTCAAATAAGCACTCTTCTTATTCTTAAAGTTTCACTTTAACTGGTACTAAATTGCTGATTTCAACCCATAAAATGTACAAGGAGCAATCTAAGTACCCTAATTGTAGGTGTGACCATTGTTTACTCATTGTTTTTATTGAAATGTTTTTCAGGTTTGTGGTCTTGAATTTGATAGAAAAGATATTCAAATGAATAAACTGGTAGCTACAACACTTGAATCCAAGTACCATGTATTTGATATGAGAACACAACACCCTGATAAAGGATTTGCATCTCTTAGTGAAAAGGTAATAAATTAATGTTATAAAACTACTTAAATAAGAAACTCATGAATAATTCATGAGAAATTTACAAAAGAAATCATGACCATGACAAGTGTTGTAGTGAAGGAATAGAAAATGTGCGCGCTGCTTTGTGCAGTTATAAAGCATGTGGGGTTGTCAGAACACGAGAGAAGTGTTAAGAGAAGCACGACGTGAAGCGGAGTGCTTCTCAACACTTCTCAAGTGTTTTGACAATTCCCAAGTGCTTTATAACTGCATACAGCACAGAAAGCAAGTTTTTTATTTCTTTTATAAAATACAAATTGATCAACATGCAAATGTGTGTGCTGTGTGCTCTCATAAAGCACGTGCCTTAACCAATCAAAATACGTGATTTCAAATAGTTATTTTATAATGTTGTATATCTGATACATCACCAGTGACAGTTTCATAATTATCCTGATTTCATAAGTTTTAACTTAAAGTTTCTGTCAATGAGATTTACTTTAATCATGAAAATTTTGGTAAAAGTTTGAAAGAACTAACCTAGACGTTTTCTAGTCATTTACAAAATTTGCGTCCTTGATGTATCGGCTATACAATCACATGCCTTCAGGTTGATTGTATATGTAGATACAACATGGCCACTCATGTTGTAAACATTTTCCCTTATGAATGAAATGCTTAGTCATTTGGCTATGGGTGCATGAATACGAAAAGCTGCTCAAGTGCTAAAACTGGAAAAATTTCCTGACTAGATGCCTGAACTTAATACTTTATTGATTGCCATGCTCATGTCAAGCTGATGATAATTATTTGAAATGATGTATGATAAGGGGACAGATTTGGTGGTATTTTGTTGATACATGGCTAAACTGTTATGTCGTGTTTCGTGTAGGCTCATAAATCTACAGTATGGTGTTGCAGACATCTTCCTCAAAACAGAGATGTATTTATGACCTGTGGAGGCTCTGGGACACTTAACTTGTGGAAATAGTAAGTACACAGAAAACAGACAGACAGATAGACAGGCTTTTAATTCAAAAGATCAGTCATAATCATTTAGTCAATCAATCAATCATTTAATCAGTCATAATCAATCAATTTTTTAAGAGGATTGATCAGCCAAACAATTAATCCATCCATCCATCCATCCATCCATTCCACATCCATCCATCCATTAATTAATCAATAGGATTGATCAGCCAAACAATTGATCCATCAATTCTGCATCCATTCATCAATCAATCAAGAAATCAATCAACCAATGCAACATAACAATCAACCAACAAATCAATCAACAAATCAATCAACCAACAAATCAATCAATCAATCAATCAATCAATCAATCAATCAATCAATCAATCAATCAATCAATCAATCAATCAATCGATCGATCGATCGATCAATCAGTCAGTCAGTCAGTCAGTCAATCAATCAATCAGTCAATCAATCAGTCAGTCAATCAATCAATCGCTGGCCTCTCACCACTGTGGTCCAGGTTCGAGTCCCGGCTCGGGCATGGATTGTATGTGAGTTGAGTTTGTTTGATGTGTTCTTCTCTCCTATGCCACGAGGGTTTTTCTCTGGGTTATAAGGTTTTCCTCCCTCCACAAAAATGAACATGTGAGCTGCGTTGTGTGCAAAATAATTAATGTAGAGGTAGTGAGTGTGTGTCTGAGTCTCCCCAATTAGCCACTGGCTAAATACATTGAGACGTTAAAAAAGTGATTTATTTATTTTTTAAACAATTACAAGTTAACAAATTTTGAAATTTACGAAGTCACATAATTTTAAAATTCTATTATTATTTTTCACTTTTGATATGCTAATATTCTTGCATAAGTATTTACAACACTTTCCATTTATAGTTCATGTTGTTATGTTATTTTTGATGTTGATGTTTGTACCATATCTTGTACAATAATTATGTGGAGTTAAAAGAACTGAAATCGATTAGATCATTTACTAGAACACTTAAATCATCTGTAAATTAGTTTAATATAGATAGAATTCAATCATTTTTTAGATAGGCTAGTTAGGGTAGTTACAAATGCTTTCTTCTATTTATTCATTGTTATTATTTTGAGGGCCATGTGTATATTATCTTTAGATATTAAGTGTTACCCTCTTTAAATAAAGTATTCTATCCTATCCTATTCTATCTTTCAGTTCATACCCAGAGAAGAGAGTACAAAAAGACTCCAATGGTATTGAATATGGTGTGGCCGGTTCAGTATCTCTTCTTCAAAATGCTACATTGTCTACACAACCTATTAGTTCTTTTGACTGGAGCCCAGATAAAGTAAGCTAAAAATGAACTTTAATGGGGGAGGGAGAGGGCAGTTTTGTGTGTGTGTGTGTGTGTGTGTGTGTTGGGGGAGGGGGGGGGGGGGGGGGGGGGGGGGGGGGGGCGAGGGGACAAGGTTTTTTGGTGTCAATAAAAATGTTATTTTCACATGTAAAATTATCATATTTTTACATGATTGTGTTCAAATAAGATATTTCCCAGTGGTAGAAATCCCTCTAAACCACTGTTATTTCTATAATAAAACTATATTTGTCTATAATTTCAGGCTGGTCTGTGTTTATGTACATCATTTGATCAAACCCTACGAGTGATCATCGTCACCAAGACAAACAAGATATAACATCATTATTATTTAGGATATTTTAAATAATTTATGTACATGTTGTTGGATATTTAATATGGCCTTGGAGTGGAGGAATCAAGGAAATACTCTAGTGCAGAAGATAATGTGTGGTGCGTTATTGCAGACAATTATGCAAACTAATGCATAGACCAAACTGGCTAACGCGTTGCTATGTACGTTTCCACCCAATTCAAAACCTCTGGGAATAAAAACTTTTGTTCCAAACATTTTCCACATGATATCAAAATACATAAGACAAAGAATCTTATTCCCAGAAGATTTGAATTGGGTGGAAACGTACATAACATAGCAACTTGTTTTGGTCTATCTCTTTGAATACATATTGTTCCAAACATTTTCCACGTGATATCAAAAATACATAAGACAAAGAATCTTATTCCCAGAAGATTTGAATTGGGTGGAAACGTACATAACATAGCAACTTGTTTTGGTCTATCTCTTTGAATACATATTGTTCCAAACATTTTCCACGTGATATCAAAAATACATAAGACAAAGAATCTTATTCCCAGAAGATTTGAATTGGGTGGAACTGTGTGAACTCATATTTTAACTTGAATATGTTCTTAATATTGTAAACAAAAAAGCCTCCCAAAAATCCCTGGCTGTTAAAATAAAATTTAAATTTTCCAATGTGTTGGGTTCCCTGTGTTCCACAGAAATCTAGTTGCAAATAAAAGTTTCATATTACCTACAAGCGATGTATGTGTCTTCAATTAAATCACCCAAAAGTCAAACTTTTAGTTCTTCCATCAAGGATTTGGGTCGGGATATTCTTAAATATGATAAATTATCATATTTCTTAACAATTATTTCTAAAAAAAAAAATATTTTCAAGAGAAGTTGGGTTACCTGTGTTGAATCGTCCCCAGATCACCTCGGTTATTTACAAAATGGCGACTTTAACGAAGAGGAAAAAGTACAGTAAAAAATCCAAGAAAAACTGGCGTAAACACACAGATATTAAAGATGTAGAGGAATTTCTAGACGAGCAAAGACAAGAAGAACGTACAGGGTCAGTATTTTTACCTAAAATGTCGTGGAATAATGGCGAAAATGACGACTTGTTCAACCTTGTGCAATGTTTGTGAACCCACGTGTTGCGCGAAGCAATGTTTTTGTCGAATTTTGTGATTAATTCGTGTTGTTATTTGGATTTTTAGTGGCCCTGTGGAAGACAAGCCTGATAGTAGTTTGTTCTTTGTGGATGTGGTACAGAAGTCTCCGGACAATGGTAAGTATAAAGTGAAAAAAATATTAAAAATAGAATTAGTTAAACATTTTTTATTGCAGTCAGATGTATTCGTGTTTTATTTATGTTTTTTTGTTTTCACCGCTCTCTGATGATTAAGAATTACAAATATTTCGACTCATGGTCGAGTTTTCATAAGTGTGAGTATAAAAAAATAATTGTTTGATAAACTGATGAAGACCTTATTAAAATTGAGTAAAAATTGGAACGTTTGTAAATGCTTCTTGCCCAAAAAAGTCAGCAAATCTTACATAATCTTACGTCATGTAAGTCACAATCTGTTGAAACTTTTCAAGTGTCACTCTGACTGCAAAGAGAGCCAAGCTAAAATCAACTATCTAAAGATGTTCCAAAAGATTTTTAATACGAAAAAGACAAAATAATCCAGCATTTTTTACATGTTGCAGATAGTTTCATATAATCTTTGACGGCCAGCTTCAGCCATATTGTGTACATGCCACCAAAATATGTCACAAAAAAACTCCCATTTCGATTCAAAAAGTTGCAATGACTTTATAAAAATTTAAAGAATAACTGACTGCCGGTCGCAAAGTTATTTCAAGACATTGGCCAGTAACAATGTCTATGTTAATCAGTGTCTCTATAATATTTTCAATAATCTTAACATTCAGATACTGAATGATAGTTTATTGTATTTTAGACAAATCCATCCCAAAGAAATCAAGAAAAAGAAAAATACTGAAACAAGATGAGCTTCTAATACCTGAGACAAGAATAAAACCTGTTGGCAGCAAAAAGTTCAAGAAAAACAAGAACAATAAAAGGGATTCACAAAATAGTGATTCTGATGATGATGATGATGATGATGACGATGATTCAGAAGATGAGAAAAGCAAATATAATAATAATATACCAATAACAAAGAAACCCAAAGAAAGCCCTGGAAACAAAGCCAAGTTTGATCTCTGGGCAACAGAAGGTAGAGCATGATAAAATAATAATTATAAATAATATAAGTAATGTTTAATAAACGTGCAGGAGTGTTTTATCAGGATTTAAAACCATGAGGTACCCTGCGAGCAGAGTACCTGGAACGGCAATGAAAGAAACCTCTGCCTGCAACCGGTTATTTACATCCAAGTTTCTGGATGTAAAAAAATTATGGGCTATCTAATTATAAACTGGTTTTAAACTGGTTTATTCAACTACGTCATCCCGAGCATGGTAATAAATCAACAATGTCAATTCCCGCTGATTGTGTCTGCGGGCTTGTTCTCACTTCAAGATAGCGGATGTGTGCATTACTCATCGACGTTTGCTATAGGTAATACTTACGTCATGTTCACACGTGCTCAACAGGATAAACAACCGGTTACAGGCAGAGGTTTCTTTCCTCGTCGTTCCAGGTAAGAGAGAAAGAAATCTCTGCTCCTGATAAAACACGATCTGCGAGTTTATTAAACGGCTTCAACGTATATTTTGTGTTTTTGTGTAAAAAAAGGATTTATGAAAGTTTATATTAGGGAAAATCCAGGTTAAAGTTAATGTAAATTAGGATGAATCTTTATCTTCAGTTAAAACACTCATCATGGTTACGATTTCATTTGTCAATTTCTCATGAATTATTAATGAGTTTTTGAATAATACAGTATATAATTATATATTTCCACAGCAGTTCTACATGCATAGTGGTTATTATTCTGCTGGTACTTAACACTCACTACCTCTACATTAAATATTTTTCATACATCACTCCTTACATGTTGTTTTTTTGCTGAGAAAAACCGGAATACTCAGAGAAAAAACCCTTGTGGCATCATTGGTAGAGAACAACACATCAAACAAACTCAATTCACATATGATCTGGTGCCAGAGCTGGGAATCGAACCTGAATCACAGCAGCGAAAGGCTGGTGCTCTCACCACTCGGCCAACCATGCCACCCAAATAATTATAAATATTAATAATTCACTTAGAAGGAAATAAGTTATTCATCGTGGAATGTGAAATTAAAAGGATACTTAATCAATTGTCTCACGATTGAGGTCATTGGTAGAAATACTGCGACGTTTCGACTGCAATCTGCTAGTCTTCATCAGGCGATGGTGTAGACTGGATGATGGTTGTCTTATATACTTTTCGTCGGATTATCGGCGCTGTGATTGGCTGGGACATCACGCGTCAGCCAATCACAGCGCCGATAATCCGACGAAAAGTATATAAGACAACCATCATCCAGTCTACACCATCGTCTGATGAAGACTAGCAGATTGCAGTCGAAACGTCGCAGTATTTCTACCAATGACCTCAATCGTGAGACAATTGATTAAGTATCCTTTTAATAATTCACTTGTTGTAGTGTTAATTTCTACTTTACGTGGATAACATTTATGACATTGACTGTATGTTTTGTCTATTTGTTCATTTAGAAAAACCAGTTGGTGATGAGCATTACTTGAGGACCATGAGAAAGACAAAGATTAAGGTATCTTGAGTACATTTCATTTATCTACATGTATCATCTGCTAAAAGTCAAACATGCTAATGCTTTTTTTAAATAACTATCAAAAGTTTTCAAAACGCACTGTAACATCAACTATAAATTGGATTTAAAATAAAGATTAACACAGAAGCACTCGGCAAAGTCCATTGGGTTACTAGAGTGTATTTTTAGTACAAAGTCTCATTGACTAGCAATATTTTTGCATATATCCAACCTCAGTGCTGGAGTCCACACCACTGGGAGCTCAATGCCCTAATCTAAGTCGAATAGTGGTGTGAGTTCTTTTTTTTCGTCCCTCCTGTACAATGTGTGGAGTGATGGGACCTCCTGTTTAACGTCCTTATCTGAGAAGACATGAAGGTCTAACCATTTGCAGATATAATTACAAAGGCAGCACCTTCTCAATTATTTGAAGACCCTGAGTATTAATTGGCCTGGCCAGGAAGCAAACCCGCACCTCCCACACGATAGCTGGTCACTTAACCAACTAAGCCAACCAGTCGGTGGTTGTACTATAAATTGTCATAAAGACTAGCACACCTTGTCATGTGGACATACACCTATATAAGCCTGGGGCCGGTTGTACGAAGGGTGAATACAGTTATCTGCGGATAAAAGTTATCCACTGGTTTTTTATAGATTTTATCCGCTGGATAAGAATTTATCCTGTGGATAGTGCTATTCACCCTTTGTAAAAATGTACAACCGGCCTCTGCAATATTACATGATAAATGTGTTCTATTCCCTTTGCACAGGGGAGCCAATTAGAATATAACAGACATTTTGATTTCTTCATAGATTCCCAAAACAGCCAAACGTAAGGTTACTGAACTGCCCGCCGTGGAAGTGTGTGCTCCAGGTGCTTCTTATAACCCAACATTTGAAGAACATCAGGAACTGCTTCAGAAAGCGCACGGCAAAGAAGAGGACAAAGTGAAAGCAAGTGAAAAACTGAACAGGAAAGTACAGTGGCTGAGTAAAGAAGATGCAGCAAACCTTGTGAGTTACAGGCACCGTTTCTCTTAGCTGTGTTTTTGTAAACTTCCTTTTTCAGTTCCTTGTAAATGCATACCAAGTTTTGCGTCCACACTAGCGTTTTCACAGCATTTTAGACCGTCCACACTAGACTGATGAAAATGTTTTTTAAAGACATTTGTTTTCTACATATTACATGCAAGCACTACAAATTCTGAAAATCTAATAGCTGTTCCCACAAGTATAGGCTTGTATAAACCTCTGGTTTCACTAAGATGCTAAGCCTATGTTTTCAAAATATTTAGCTCCAGAGATTTTTTTCAAAAATTCTGTTTTCATAGGCTAAGCATGCAGTACATCTCTGTTTCTTTGTCCAACATTAGTTCTTTCATATTTTAATAAAATTATCAAGATAAAAGTAAATCTGGCCAAGAAAATTCAAGGTAAAACTTATGCAAATCAGGATAATCTATAAATTATGAGATTTACAGTACTTGTAATTAACAGACATGGTTTTTGTCAAATTCTCGTTAATTATTCATGAGTTTGATAAGAAGTGCCACTGTATATCTCATACAGATCGGCTACTGTATATATTATGTATAAGTTTGGTCAGAAGAAGAAAACAGAGTAAAAGTGTAGAGTTGGACTACCCTAAGTGCAGTTATAAAGTTTTTATTTACATGTACATGCCTAAATGCTAATTAGCTTTTCCATATCGAGCAAAGGACTGGGTACGAGTGTGAAAAACTAATTTAATTATGGTTCCAGAAAAAATAACCCGATCTCATGGGAGAGTAACCAAATATAAGCTTATTGACCAAGTTTCAGAACGTTTGGCTAAATAGAAGAAAAATTTTGAGCATCTACACTGCCAAAATTACAGAGAAATGTATGGTGTCCTTCCAAAACGTCCTTCCAAACCATACATTCTTTGTATTTCCGAAAAAAAATTAAAAAACAAAAATTTCATTGCAATTTGCACAAAATTGTTTAAACTTTAAGAGGCTGTCTCCATAATAACCTCCAGGTCGATATGCAGCTTCAAAATAGATTTCTTTCATACTCTACTTTTTTGAAGTTCTGTCCTTGGGAACCACTAATATCGAAGTGATTTGGCTCAAATTTATTTTAATATTTTTTTAGGGACCGCTTAATGTTCGACTAGTCGAAGGCCAATTTGAACTCCGAAATAGTACAGAATAACGACATATTCTCATCTCATTTTATATACCAAAAACATACTCAAATGATATAACTTTTGCACAAATGTATAGACATTTCCTTCTAGTTTCATCGGCCATATGACTTAAATAATGATTATTTTTTATTTTAACGTCAGCAGCTTAGTAAGTGACCCTCCTGCACTTGCATCGGACATCGACTCAAAACAAGTCAACTTTAAGAGCTTATTTCAAAATCGTGGCACCTGATTGAAACTTCTCCTTTACTTCACTATAAACTTCTAACATTAATCAATACAAAACGCCAATAAAATCTTTCTGCTCTACTATTTCGAAAGAATGACAAGGACTTAAACTTTGTTAAATTTCCAAATGTGTCAAAATCGAGCATTCCTTATCGATAAAATACTCATTGTTATTAACAGCTAAAATTACCTTGTACTGCATTCAATAATGCTTGGATGTGCAATTAAGTCGTTAATTATCCTCTTTACCGATTTAAATAACATAATGGCTTGACCTTCAAGGTTAGAGATTCAAGTGTCTTCTGCAGGCGTGAGTTCCATGCGTTCAAGTCCAGAATCTAGCAGTTGATTTTCGCTGTTTTGATTGCTTTAAATGTCCATGTGACCTTCGTTTAAGGTACCGTTTCCATCAATATAAATGTCTCGGGGTTTACTAACAGTTATCAATGAAATTAAAACTGGGGGTGTTGACAATTGTTTTTTTTCCCTTATTGGGAAATAAATTATTTGTGTGTGATATAAACTTTTTAAACTCATAGATTATTTCTTACGTAAAGTTTTCAAAAGACAATGTTAAAATGAAAATAACACAAAGGCAAAAAGTATATTTCGATTATAAAAACTAATGCAGGCGTTTCCCTATCAAACTTGACAATAATATTTACGGATTTTAATTGCAAAAGAACGTTTTCTTTTCAAAAAAAGTTCAGAAAAGAGAAAAGCACTTACCTTAGCAAATGGTTAGACTTGGGAGCATTCGCACTGTGCAATAGTTTCTTTGAGCTTTGTTATAAGGTCACTTTTTCTATCCTTTGATTTGAATGGTATCTCAAGTTCAGAGCAAATGTTTTTGAGCATTGCAACGTTAAACGTGTTCAGTTTATCCTGTTGGTAGAGTTGACAAAGATCGAAGACGTCATATGTTATTGGGTGCTTTAAACCAATCTCGTCATTGATAGCCTCTATAAGGCCTTCTTGTTGTGAATCTTCAATCAAGCAGTCGACATCATTTTGCTGATCGAGAGAAAATCCTGCTAGATTTTTTCTGCGGGATGCGGCAAGACGGGAGAAGAAGCTCTTGATTTGGTTTTTAGTTAACCACTCCTCACGATTGAATCGACGCTGATTTGATACACCTCTAGCATTTCTCATTTCTGCTTCAACTTCGGCAGGATCAGATTTACGTCCAGTTCTTTCACCAATCATAAACTTTGCTGTAAGGTATTCTTTAACAGCGGGCGAGAACCGTGCCGATCCAGAGTATTTCTTGAGTGCCCAACCCGTTTTCAGCGGTTCTGTTTTGTCAGTCTTCTCGTCGACAGAAGTTGGAGTCGTTGTTTCATTTGACGTATTTTGCACCACATCCACAGGCTGAAACTTAGCAGCCCAGTCTTTCCTGATTTGGTCGTAAATGCTGCATTTGGCTGCTTTGTTGTGCTTACCGACATCATGGTGCTTCTCCAACTTTTCAAACGAGTCAAAGGTCAGAGTACATCCTGGCTCATTGCATTCAAATAGAGACTGAGATTCACCTTCGTTCTCTTTTTCTGTCGTTGTTGCAGACTGCTTATTCTTCAAGTCCCTCTGTTTCACAGCTGGTTCGAAGAAGTCCTGTTTTGTTTGAAGCAGAGTTGGTCCCTGTGGTGAGGTGTACATACTACTATAAGAGAACAATTTACCTTCACCAATACTGTAAGCCTTCCATGCTTTAACACCAGAATCTTTGAAGGTGAAATTATGAAAGCTGCCGAAATTCTGCAGTTTATTCATCGATAGGTCTTGTTTCGATTCGTCAACGACATTGACTGAAGCAGTTGTACCTTTAACTGGATGGTTCTGTAAAGCATCCCTCATATCACTAGCAGTAAGGATATCGTGACCTTCACAACAGTATGTACGTATTGACGTCTTCATTGGGCAGATAATTCTATCACACATGTCTTTTCCACTTTGGGGCTCAGAGTAGTCATAGTTCTCGATGGTAATGCCAACTCTTTGTCCAATGTCCTTCCTTACAGCACCAATCAAATTGTTGTTATGGTAACACCCTGCCTCGTCAGATCGTAAGTAGGCTTTACAGATGCGGGGATTTTTATTCTTCAAGTATTGGAGGAGGTTCTCAATTATCGAAGCTACTGCATACCAATCCTGGGTACACTTGTCAAAGAGGTGGGCATAAGAAGTAACGTTGAGTTCTCCTGATCCTTCATCACGTGAAACTACACTACTAATATGCCAACTAAGGCCTCTTTTACCGTACCACTCGCTCTGTTTTTCTCGATATCTTAACTGGAGTAATTTCATAGCCCAATCCATCAAAAGTAGGATTGAGCTACTGTCCAATCCTTCAATTATGTCTTGCTTTGCGCGCTCTTGGTTAGCAAAGCGCATTATATGGGCCTTCCACCCTTGAATTGCGCTAACAGCTTTGTCGAAATCGTAGACTAGATCTTCTTTCTGTTCATTACTGTAGAAGTTGATACTTCCGCTGTTAAGAGTCTCCTTTATTTCACGAAGACAAGTCTTCATATCTTCACACTGGTGACATGCGACATCATGTATATGATTGCATTGCTCCTGGAGTTGTGGATCTGTAGGGTCACTTAAAGAAAACGTGCGACAATGGTCCGCACACTTGCTGTTATCTTCCTGGCAATATTAATGATGGCGATACTGCGTTTTCAAATACTGCTTCCCATCTTGAAGGGACTTTTTCATGTTTGTAGACCAAGATTTATCTTTACCAAGTTGATCAAGCTCTTCAACTACTTTTTGTAATTTTGCAATCCCCGATGAACCATCAGCAGCAGTATCATCTACACCACACAACGACTTTTGTTGTGATGATTGTGTAGCAATCGCTTCATTATATATTGGTAGCAATGGCGTAGTTTTAGTTTCTCCATTCTCTTCTTGAGAGCTGTCTTGAGCAAGCCATTGGCTTGGTGTCCATTCTGGTTCGGTGGTCGATGGAAAGTACTGAGAAAGAACTGGAGTACCCGGACAAGAACTCTCCCGTAAACTCACTGCGGCTAATCGTTTAGCTATTCTGAAACAAAGAAATTAAGTAGGAAATGATGATATATTCAAATTACTATAGTGTGATAATAATTTATTCACCTTGATACGTCATCTTTTTCTTCTGCTTTTTTGCCATCATTTACAGCCTTTCCCGATTTCATTTTCTTCAAACAAGTAGTGCATATTGCTAAAAAAAATTATATTGCTTTGTTGTATATATTTTTATAAAGAAAATATTTTTCTCGCTTCCGCTCCTTTTCCCGCTTCCCACTCTCGCTTCCCACGTCCTTTCCACTTGTCAAACAACTACTAATTAGTTTCATTATACATCAAATAAGACCGCTAGTGTCTCTTTTAATTTCAAACATATGATAATGCATAGCTCATATAGAACATTTAAAAGAGCAAAACATATTGTTATAACCAGTGTTTGAAGAATGGTTTTCTCACCTGATCCGACTGGAACTGTCACACCAAACTGAAGTTGAATATTTTTGGACATTTCCAGATTCACTATATCTTTGCTTTTGTGTGCTTTCTTTGTTCCTGAATGCAATGGATACTGACATGATTTCAATGGTCGCCAATTTCGACCAAGATTGTACCTGTATTTTGGACAGACCCACATTTCTTCTTGCTTCTTAGTAGGAATATAAAACATTCCTGCTCTTGCTAAAATTAATTCATATTCTTGTATCTTTCCGACAAGCTTTGAAAGGTGACAACTATGCAAGTGATAACTAATATCATCCTTACAATCGAGCAACCTTACAGAACAGTCTATTGTATCTCGGAATTCTCCACACTCAGAAGTGGAAAAGGAGCATTTATACATTTTCGCTTATGTCAGCACTGATATCTAGATCTGCTGTCGAAATGGTCTTATGTTACATAACCACGTTGCGTGACAGTACAAGTGGCGGCTGCGCAAGAGAATGCCTGTATTTGAGCACCCCCCTCCCCCCTAAAAAAACTATTCCTGTAATTTCAATTATAGTGATTTTCTTTTCGTTTATAAAGGCATATGTTTGGTTAATTTTTCTTTTAATTGTTAGATTATTAATTTCTTTCATTCTTATAACTTTTGATACAGGCTCCCTTCCCTCCCTCCCTAGGTACAAAAGTGGTGATAGACTGGGAACGAGTGCCGAATATAAACAAACAGTTATAACAGATTAGAAGACGTCTTAAACTCCAAGTTATGACTTATTTTGAGTTTTAATTTCATTGATAACTGTTAGTAAACCCCGAGACATTTATATTGATGGAAACGGTACCTTAAACGAAGGTCACCTGGACATTTAAAGCAATCGAAACAGCGAAAACCGACTGCTAGATTCTGGACTTGAACGCATGGAACTCACGCCTGCAGAAGACACTTGAATCTCTAACCTTGAAGGTCAAGCCATTATGTTATTTAAATCGGTAAAGAGGATAATTAACGACTTAATTGCACATCCAAGCATTATTGAATGCAGTACAAGGTAATTTTAGCTGTTAATAACAATGAGTATTTTATCGATAAGGAATGCTCGATTTTGACACATTTGGAAATTTAACAAAGTTTAAGTCCTTGTCATTCTTTCGAAATAGTAGAGCAGAAAGATTTTATTGGCGTTTTGTATTGATTAATGTTAGAAGTTTATAGTGAAGTAAAGGAGAAGTTTCAATCAGGTGCCACGATTTTGAAATAAGCTCTTAAAGTTGACTTGTTTTGAGTCGATGTCCGATGCAAGTGCAGGAGGGTCACTTACTAAGCTGCTGACGTTAAAATAAAAAATAATCATTATTTAAGTCATATGGCCGATGAAACTAGAAGGAAATGTCTATACATTTGTGCAAAAGTTATATCATTTGAGTATGTTTTTGGTATATAAAATGAGATGAGAATATGTCGTTATTCTGTACTATTTCGGAGTTCAAATTGGCCTTCGACTAGTCGAACATTAAACGGTCCCTAAAAAAATATTAAAATAAATTTGAGCCAAATCACTTCGATATTATTTGTTCCCAAGGACAGAACTTCAAAATAGTAGAGTATGAAAGAAATCTATTTTGAAGCTGCATATCGACCTGGAGGTTATTATGGAGACAGCCTCTTAAATTCTTACTAATTTGTATTTGTTCTTTCGTGTGAAGGGGTTTATTTTTGAATTAAATTAATTTTGAGAAACTTGGTTCCAGTCCCTTGCTCGATATGAAAAGGGCTAATAGTGTTATTGTTGAATTGTAGCCAACATGGCAAGAAGAGATGAGCCAAGGATTGTTTGATGATGAAAAAGATGACAATGAAAACAACAGCAGCGATGAAGAACAGAAGGACGATTATGTGAAATCAGTCAAACAAACCGACAGGAAAACAAAACAACAAAAAGGAAAAGAAAGAAAAGAAAAGAAACAGGTTAGCATTTTAAGGCAATAAATAAATTAGTGTGTTTTACTCTGTAGAACCTATTCTCCTACCTTCCTATATCATTAATGTTGTCCACATACAGTAAAAATTATAAAAATTACATGTGGTTATTTGTTTATTTGTTTTCAGCAGTTGAAAATTCAATCTTTAAAGTGCCTATATTGTTTGCTATTTCTATTAAAAGAACTGGTCCTAAATATCAATTTTCCAGAAGAATAAAATACTGTGATAAAAACTGTTCATTTTATAGCGGTTTGAATATGTGTTATTTGGGCTTCCTGTATAAAAAATTCGGAGTTTATTTATATGAGCTGGTGACAATATCGATGATGTATTGTCTGGGATAGCGTCTTGCAAGTTTCAATAGTTTTTATCCTGGACACTGCGTCATCGATATTGTCACCAGCTCATATCAATGAACTCCAATTTTTTTTACACAGGAAGCCCAAACTTGTTATTTAGGACCAGTACTTTTAATAGAAATTGCAAAGAGCCAGGGTTTATAGGCACTTTAACTGTATAATGAGTAACAGTGAACATGGAATAAGAATAATGAAATCTATATATCAACAATTAATGCTAGTATTGAACATTTAGAGCAAACCTATAATGTGGTGTCATGTGACATTTCTTTTACTGTTGATGTCTAATTTGGTGGACAATGTTACAAATGACATTGACTGTAAATCTATTTAGAGATATGGCAAAAATAGACCAATATAAAGCTTCATGTCAATGGTATTTTAGGTTTATCATCAACTTTTAATTGCATTGTTTCCACAGCAAAGAGAACAGGAGGCTGAAAAGAACTTAAATCTGCATGAAAATGAAATATTCAGGTAGTTACATTCACGTGGTAATAACTGACCAGTGCGCAAAAACAAGGTCACATATTAGTTAACAACACATGCATTTGGATACACTGTTTGCCCTACATACATTGTACATAAATTTATGGAGTGAGTACAAACATTAGAGTGGTTCTCATTAACTTGCGATACAATCTTTAGTTTGTATGGACGATCATTCCTCATCTACATCGATTACACCTGGGATCAGACCATTCACTCTTAATCTTTAGTGTATCACTCTTTAATATGTACCTTTATTCCATCGTGTTCTTTTTTTTATCACACTTTAACTAATACACTTTGTTTCATGGGTTGATGAGCTAGAACAGCTCTAAAAGTGTACAACATAAATAGTACTAAATAGTAGTATTTTATCAAAATTTCTGTTTTTTTATTTTTATTGTTTAATTAGCGCGATTGCTAATAACTTAGTAACTTGGTAACTTGTATTTAATTTTAATTTTTTGATTTATATTGTGCAAACTCAATCGTGAGATTTTCAAATGCGCATCATTTCACGGATATACTGTTTGCACGCTAATCTTTGAAGTCTATAATTTAATGAACATTTAATGGTATTGTGCTGACTTTACAGTATATTTTGTATTTTGATATTCATGTTTGAACATTTCTTTTTTTAGAATAAAATCACTCAAGAAGGAAATAGAGATCAAGGAAATGAAAATAGAAGATAAAAAGAAAAAGAAAGACAAGTTGAAAGAAACGGAATTGACGAGAACTAAACGACTGGGAAGACAGGCGTATCCTTGATATAACATATCATTCATTCGTTCATTCGTACATTTGTTCATTCATTTATTCATTCGTTCATTCATTTGTTCAATTATTTTGTTGATTTATCTATTCGTTCGTTCGTTCATTCATTCATTCATTCATTCATTCATTCATTCATTCATTCATTCATTCATTCATTCATATATTCGTTTGTTCGTTCGTCCATTCGTTAATTCGTTAATTCATTCGTTCGTTTGTTCGTTCGTACACCATTTATCCAGATATAAAAAATTATGGTAATTGTTGTGAAGTTCTTAACTTGAAACAGCTTTGTAGAGCCAAACATAGAAATCCAGCTGAGCAGTGAAATAACCGGCAATTTACGGTCTTTGAAGGTATGTTTATTCTTCTTTACTCACTTTCGTTGTTGTTGTTCTTTACTTTCTTCCTTGATGAATAAATGCATTCATTCATTCATTCATTCATTCATTCATTCATTCATTCATTCATTCATTCATTCATTCATTCATTCATTCATTCATTCATTTATTCATTCATCCATTTATTTATTTATTTGTTAATTCATTTTCTCACCAACCTATCTATTTAATTATTGATTCATTTATTCACTATTTCATTCATTCATCGTTCATTAATTCATTCGTTCTTTTATTTTTTTCATTAAATCATTTTCTCATTAACCCATCCATTCAATTATTTACTCACTATTTCATCCATTCATTCATTTATTCATTCATTCATCTATCCATTCATTTATCCATTCATCCATCCATCCATTCATCCATCGATCCATTCGTTTATTCATTCATGAGTTTGATAAGACGTGTTTATTTACTCATCCATCCATCCATCCATTCATTTATTCGTTCATTCATCCATTCCTTTCTTTCTTTACATTATGTTTATTGTATATGTCAGCCTGAAGGGAATCTACTGACAGATCGATTCAAGAGTTTACAGAAGAGAAATATCGTAGAAAGTCGCAAGCCAGTTGTGTAAGTACATCAATAGAAGAGTTAATTTCTTCACGCCTCTCGGCCAATCACAATACGTGTACTATGTTAAATTTAAAATGCCGCTATTTTTATAGGAGAGACCATTTCCTAAGCAGGAATTACCAGAACTGAGAGAAGGACTGTCATTTATATTATAATGTTATTTATTAATTTAGAGGACATTCGCTAGCCTGATTTTCAGAGCGGGCCTGGGTCCTACGCTATCGCTTTCTCCCCAACATAGCGTAGGACCCAGGCCCGCTCTGAAAATCAGGCTAGACATTCGCTGGACTACTATTTAAGCACAAATTGCTGCCATGCTGTTTAAAATCATGAGTATGATTAATGAATGAACACCAGCGAGGCCACTAAGCCTGTGGTGATTGGGTGACAATCTCTCTACCCTTTGCTAACAGCACAACAGGGGCTTTTAAGTCAGTCTTGTGATAATCAGTTCTATCAGTGATGTAGAGATTATATAGATTGTGTTTTACTGTGTTTGTAGACCTCATCGTAAATATGCGCTCAAGGAATACGAGAAACGATCATACAAGAAACCATGCATCAAAGAAATCTAAGGTATAGTCTACTAGTTATTTGTCATTTTATTACTATGGTGTACTATTTGACGGACGGACGGACGGACGGACGGACGGAAAGAGGAACATACAAGGGAACACGAAAAGCAAACCAATATATTTTTATTAATGAGTTCGTATTATACGAATTATGGACATGAAGCATTATATAATGACACATGTGCCATTATATAATGCTTCATGTTCATTTGCATTCCATTGTTCTTCTATTCTACACCATAGTCCCTCCGCGTTTCAAACGTAGATTATGCGGTATACAATGCTTTCCTCGTGACCAGAGAGGAGCATCGGATTGGACAAATGGTCATGAATTATTAATGAGTTTTTTGAAATAAATTGAAATGATAAATAATGGACGCATTAGCACAATTAATAATCAAAGGCCACCTATGGCCAACTCGTGGATCATAATTAGAACATTTTGAAAGCGCTTACAGTTTAGACCGCTCCATTACGATTATGTAATTATTTTCTCGGATTAGCTTGAGATGATTTGAAGCGAAAAATAAGTATTCAATGTTGTTGTGTTATTTGTATTTTTTTGGTTGTCGTTCGTTTCCCTTACGGTCCGTCGTTCCCTCAGTCCGTGATCCGCTGACAAGTCTGATATTTACCTGGTTCGATCTTCGGTTCGTGCAGAGATACATGCGAGTTCAAAGAGTGTCTAAGAAACAGTGTTATTAAGTTGTTCTTGCAAAATAAACGCCAGAAAAAGCAAAATAGATAGTCATTGAAGCAATTGGTGTTATATTTGAGGCGATTTGGGCTGTTGGGTGTAGTTTTTAGAGAGGCCGTTTTAGCTGTTTATTTGTTGTTGTCGAGGTCAACCTGGAGGTTTAAAACCGATCACGTTATCTCACATATTGTAAAGAAAGAAATATTACTTTCATCTACATATACATAGATCGTTAAGTTGAACTGCTAGATAATAGGGTGAAGCGATTTAAGTTTTGCGAATAAGTTTGTTGTTCTGTGCAAGAAGCTAAGAGCTCGAGAATCGCCTGTTTCAATCGCCGTTCGAATTTGTACGAATTAATAGTAGTCAATAAAATTAAACTATTGACAGATAAACTGGTTACTTTAATCAAAAATATAAAAGAAATAATTACAATAAGCAATATATTTACCCTAAAACATCACTAAACTATTATCCTGTTGTTGTCTTCACTCTAGTGTGTATCGTAGAATGCTTACCGGAAATACTGTTAAATATCCAGTAATAACAGCTTCGTCCTTTGTAACTGGTTGTGAATCCATTCCATAGCATTATGAAAGGATGGATAAAAAGTAGCTTCTGTTTATAGCAGGGAAGATATCTCGATAAATTTGATCATAATAAGTTGGCTCGCTTAGTTCGCTCGTAAATTGCATGATCTTTAGTAAAATTCACAGTGACCATTCCCGAAAACATTCGACATAAACTTATGTGTAATTCTACTGCGAATCGTGTGGCGTGAGCACATAAAATATGAGAGTATTCGCGATTACTTCGACCGAAAAATCATTTCTTCAGACGAATCAAATATCCATGTGCTCGAAGTACGCTGACCGAGATCTTAGGGCTCAAAAGTTTACACTGACGATCTAGTGAGTGAGTGAGTGAGTGAGTGACACTTCCGGTTCAAAAGTCCCATCCCAATAACTCGAGGATCTTCGATCCACGAGTTAAAAAAGGAGTTGACAAAGGAAAGGAACAGGGCTTACGTCCCAATGGTCCCCTTCACAGTTCCCTGCGCCATCTTTTAAAAAAGGTAGCCAGGCCTTTGAATAGAAGCGAGACGAACGTTGAGCTTGCAATGATAGAATCGAAATATGGTGTCCAATTTGAATAACAATTCTTCTTGACTGCCCAGTCTCGCATACATGTGAAAACTCTATTGTTTCCAACGTGAACACGAGACTAGACAGTCAAGAACAATAAGAGAACGCCACTTTTCGATTCGGTCGATAGAAACTGAAATATTAAATTTAGGGGTTTTTCATTTATTAGTGTATGGAAGGGGGGGGGGAGGGGGGGACTGGAAGTTGTCAAAATGCTATAGTCTTTCCAAATATTACGCAACCCCCCTTCTTGGTTGGTAAAAAATAACACCCCCCCTCCCTATATTTCTCCAGTTTATAACGAAAGCTGTTTTTTAGTAACAACTCCCCCCTTATATAGCTTCCGAAAATAACGTGACCCCCTCAATATTGCCGAACCACTCCCCCCCATACACTTATAAATGAAATCCCCCTTAATGTAATTTTGACACACTCTGTATAAAGAGATCCATTAGAAATGCTTCGTCATGTGAAAATACTGGGTTTTTTTAAAAAAAATTGAATTTTTTTTAATTCTCCAGGCTGGAATTGAACCCACATTCTGTCGACCTGGTAATAGTTCGTTCGTCAATTCTTCAGCTTGGTGCTCGAATGTTCGTCTTACAGTCGGGTGTCACTCTGGTATTCCTCGTACGATTCGATTGGAATTTGATTGTCCGTATACCCCTCGGCCTGGTGCTCGAATGTTCGTCTTACAGTCGGGTGTCACTTGGTTATTCGTCGTGAATTGGCTTGGTTCGGACATACGTCGTAATATTGTTTTGGGTACTTGGTTTTTTGTAATCTCCACGACCTGGTGTCGGAGTGTTCGTCTTACTGTCGGGCCGCACTCGGAGAGTTGTCGTATAACTATCGCCTTTATTCGGCTTGATTTTAGTAGAACATTCGTCTTAAAATGCGGACGCTTGTGGACCTATTAGCAAGGGTTCGGACGCTAATCTTGTAACTTGGCTAGTGTCTGCGTCTACCTATCCAATTTATATGGACGCCTAAAGCTACGGTAATACGAGCAACAAATTCGTCCAACTTGTCTCGCAACATCGCTGCAAAACAAGTTGGAAAGCGATGTTGCTCGTTTTTCCACCCGCGTACCAACTTGTCTCGCGTCAAAATGGCTTGTTGCTACTTTCTGCAACAAACTTTTTCAACTTGCAACAAGCCATTTTGACGCGAGACAAGTTGGTACGCGGGTGGAAAAACGAGCAACATCGCTTTCCAACTTGTTTTGCAGCAATGTTGCGAGACAAGTTGGACGAATTTGTTGCTCGTATTACCGTAGCTTAACACAATATAGAACCCAATCCGTTAATACTACAGTTTCATGTTATTTAGCCATGTCGATCCGACAGTTTTAAGTACATCATAGGAAAGATTCCTCGGACTCAACTTTCTTATGATATTATTTAGCACCGCTGAACGTTTTGCAAATTCGCCTTGGTCAAATAGTACAGCGGTGCTAGATAACATGAAACTGGTCTATTTTTCCAGCACAACTTTTTACCTTGACTTGAAAACTCTAAATGAATGCGATGCTTTCGTCTTAATGTTTTTAGTAGCCTGAGTTAGCCCCTCCGTTCCCCCCTTTTCCGCTCCCTGGGCCTGATACTTAAGTTACTTAGGATACTCAGTTAAGTTTTTAGTAGGATTCAATGTATATCCGGAAAGTATAAACTATTTATATTAAATTTTATATTGATCTGCACATCCACATTGTGTTTGATTATTTGCCTTGTTTTATTGTGAGGTAGATGTGTAATACTATAACTTGTCGGACCAGTTGTTTAAATGCAGTCCCGATTATATAATTTTTAAGTATAAAAATTATACGAATTATTATATTAAATAAAAATGTATGTAAAATTTTGTACGGCTCGTAATGAATTTGTTTTTATTTTCTTCGGACGAAAGTTAATTTGGGATTTAAAATGTCATTTAAAATCTCTTAAGCAGTCATTAAGATATAGGAAATTAAAATATAATACTGTAATTTCATTGTTGATGATTCTTTTGCATAGGCCTTTATCACACAACGGCCATGTTTATTCCCATTAGAGCGAAAACCTTTGTTTGGAACGTTCTGAAACGCATGAAAGCGAGGTCCAGGGGACCCAAGGGATTCAAAACCTATTGTTTCAACCAATATGGCGGCCCGTGATAAAAGCGAATGTGTTACAAATTTTGCATGCTTTCGGCTTCCTGGGTTAGGGTTGTCATGGTTTGGGCTTCCTGTGTTGATGTTCTCGTAAGCGACCATCTCTCGTAAGCGACCACTTTCTCCTGATCCCTGGGTGGTCGCTTTACGAGAGAGTCAACTGTACTTGCAATGTTTGCCCCTTGACAATCCCAAAATCCCTTGCACAAACACAGGGAACAACTAACTGGTAACTCATTCATTAAATGGCAGGTAAAAGCCTATTAATAGCCCAACGAAATAAATGGATTTTACAGGTTGTTTTTCGTTTCATTAGGTCCCAGTTCATGATCAATGTGTTAAATTAAAGCGATCAAAATGGGCGATCAAGTTTTCTATCGATTCCTGTTGTTTGGAATAATACAATATTATTATTACTTTATTAGATCTACGAGTTCGCATGAGATAATAGACAAGATGCACAATCAACCATCAAGGTATCAAATCAAAATGTAAACATCGTTGATCCACATTCTATAACCTGTTTTTGCTTGAAAGATAATTGATTCCTGACAATATTTTACTATAGTTTCGACAGGTGACTTTCTTTGCTCAATTGTTTGTTTGTTTCCCTCCCCCTCTCTCCCCAAACCCTAGAGCCGCCACGCAGGCTATTTTTCAATTAGTTCCAAATCTTTACCGCAGTTGCTCAATAGTTTGTGACAATATTCAACATATCAAAATGTCAATCATTCAAGAGATCTCTGTTGTAGCTGTCTATTTTTCAATTAGTTCCAAATCTTTACCGCAGTTGCTCAATATTTTATGACAATATTCAACATATCAAAATGTCAATCATTCAAGGGATCTCTATTTTAGCTGTCTATTTTTCAATCAGTCCCAAATCTTTTATACCGCAGGTCGTTTGGATCCCAAAACAACATCACTGGTCAGCGGTCGCCTAGGGTAACAAACTTACTCCAAAAAATCAAAAAAGGACGTCAATTAACAATGGTTGCCATAGGAGGCTCTAACACTGCTGGTGGTGGACTGACCTCGAATCATGATCGATATCTTGATCTTGTTGCTGATTGGTGGAACAAAGGCTTCTATAGGTCTACAGGATCAAATATGGACTCGTATAGCATTGCAATATCGGGCACCGGAAGTGACTTCTTTGGGTTTTGTCTACAGAACTTTTTACAAAATCAGACAGAACCTGACATTGTTTTGCTCGAGTTTGCTATCAATGATGGCGGTGATGCTTATGGGCAAGCAGCTCAACCAATGGAGGTGCTTACTAGACGACTAATGTTACTATCATCACTACCTTTGATAATCTATGTAAACCTTGTCAACCCTGGAGTCCAAACGGGAAAACTACTAAATACCAAATGTAGAAATATGCAAAATATGGGCTTTGATGAGCTCGCAAAGCACTATGGGACACCTTCCTTTAGTATAAAAGATGTGGTATGCCCGCTGACCAATGGACGTCGAGTACTGGACAATTCCATGATGGACATGTTTGCGTCAGATATGGCTCATACGAGTAGAGTAGGACACGAGAAAGTAGCCACCATGGTAACCGATTATCTTGAGAGTGTTATGGTAAATCAGACAAGTAGCTCAACGGACAATCAAACAAGATCCGAGAACAGACCTAAGATAGCAGATCCTTTGTTTATCAGCCCTTCAATCAATGATAGCCAACTGACCAATGCACATTGCTGGTCACATACAACATCGAACTGGAAAATACCACTAACGCAAACAATAAAGGCACACGTGATCAAGTCACGTGGTTTTAAATATCGCTCGCCGTACGATGCACGCTGGGTAGGGGCCATGCGCACTGACGCTAATTCAGGCTGGATGGCAAGAGCAGGACAAGTTGATCTTACGATAAACTTTACTATACCGAGTGACACGTCGACAAAATCACTGGCTGTAGCCTTCCAGATTATGAAAAAACCGTTATCAATTGAAATATCTGTAGACGACAAGAACAACTCTTGCATCAAAATGGTCATCAACGAGAATACGGCTGCGCTTGTAACACAAATCCGCTTGTTTCCAATAGCAACGGAGATATCACCCGGTAGTTACACCTTAAACATTAGAGGTGAAGTAAAGTGGCTTAACGTGGTGGGCCTGGTTGCTGGGTTTGGTGGTTACCATGGATACAAAGGTTACAAAACATTTGAAGGAACTATCACGAAATGTTAGAATACTGGTTGCCACGGAGATGAACGTATATATTAGCGTTATTATATTTTGATGAGATACAGATACAAAACTGAACTTTCATAATATACATGATGACTTAGTCATTGATTAGTCTGTCCTTTGTAATACTTCTAGGGCATTTACCACTTAGTAGTTGTACTTTTTCTTCAGCAGAAAAGAAAGCAGTTTCGGGTAATTTTATCGCGTTATTGATACTAGTCATGACAGTTGTCCATAGATTGTTCACAGAAAACAAAACTCGTTGGCCCGATAGCCTCGTTTTGGTGCTACGCTCATGGGAATACCGCTGGTTCTTCGGATTGGCGTGCTCAACTGGGATAAGAGCTATTCTACAATTTTCTGTTAAAGTTTATTTGACGTATTTCAAAATAATGATGTATTCTAGATGAGTATTCATGCTTTTGTCCATTATTCTTCCTTTATTACTGACATTATTTAAGTCGTACTGAATACATCCGTGTATATAAAGAGAACCTGAGAGACCACTTTCATAATTATAAATACCATAATATGTTCCCGAAAATGATTTTTCAAGTAAGCAGATATTCTAATATTTGAGCACTGTCATATGAAAGAACAACCTGAAATAGGCATGTTTGGAAAGTTTTGATATGCTGCTCTGGCTAAAATACCAAAGAAGTTATGCTCAATAAAAAAATGTAGAGTTTTGTATGTAATTTTCTGTTGAGGCCAAACTCTTATAGCTTCTTGCACATTTTATCGTTTTTTCTCAAACTTTCACAAGTTATTGTTATGGTGAATGTCTATCATATAATAGCTTTCTTTTTCTTAAAACATCAATTTTAAAAATTATGGTAATTGGTAGCAGCGATCTTGATCAGCGCGGCCAGCGATCGTAATCGTCCATATCTGACATGTCATGTACTGGTGATCAAATTCGCTGCATGGCGCATGGCGACCTAAGAATTCGCTCGACCAAGAGTAGAAATGTATCTAGTGTGTCGTCCGCTTTAGTCTAGTTTAAGACATGCAAGGAACAGCTTGAATATCACATAGTTTCATTATTTCAGTCATAATTTTAATATATACTTAATAATAAGGCAAATATGAAAACCTATTCATATGTAGTAAGAATTGAACTCAAGTCAATGTTATTGATCTTTCTCACGAAGTTAATTTGAAACTGAGTTTTAATTTTAATATTAAATATAATACATAGGTAGCCGCAGAGCTAATAAAATACCATGTAAATATACAAAATATTGAATACAACTGGAAACAACATTTCATTACAACTTTACTTGTTTTTGATAATAACTAAAAATAAGAGCTACATCATATTACAATATCAATTGGTTTGGGAAAGAATGATAGGATTTTGGGGATGCTATATAGATCATGCAGTTTCTATTCTAAGATGCCATTTGAGAGATCTCTTCGTTATTTACTTCATTAAAGGGAGGTCTGTTGTGATTAAATTATATCTTGGTGACAAGCTAATGTTTTAGTTTTTCAGAGGGATGCTAGGTGGAGGGGTTTGCCCCCTCCCCCTGCAGTTGTGAGATACAATATACTAAAAACCTAGCTAGTCTATCTGTACATCTCTCTTGCAAGTAGAAGTCAATGCAAAAAACATACATGAATGCAAATTGAGGAGGAATATGAACGAGTAAACATGAAAGCAAGGTAGATCGGGCCTCGCGCGAGCTTTTGATTCCCCTTGCTTCGAATTCTTTGCCACAATGGTCCCCTTTATTACGGTTCCCTGCGCCATCTTGAAATGTAGCCAGGCCTTTGCACCGAAGCGAGACGAAAGTTGACCTTACAATGATAGAGACCTTTTTCCCCCTCGTGACAAATATTCACGTGTCTCTATCATTGCAAGATCAACGTCCGTCTCGTTTCAATGCAAAGGCCTGGCTACCTTTCAAGATGGCGCAGGGAACTGAATGGGACTATTTAGCGAATAAAATGTCTGCAAATATTACTGTCATGAAAAACGATATTTCCTGAGCATCGATCAGCCTAAGAAACCTAATGTTTTCAAAATCGACGAGCTTCGTTGTTGGATAGTTGTCGAGGAAATCCAGCAAAAGAACTTAAATCTCATTAAAGCTTAGTTATAGTTAAGAGTATCGCAAGGCACGTAAAAAAGCTTTGACCACTAATAAAACAAGTAGATTTTAACATTTGTCCAGTCGGAAATCTGCTCACAAGGTCGAACTTACTTTCAGGTCAACTAGAACCGAGTCCTTCTTAATTTGCATTCATTGTTACTCATAAAGCACTATATACAATGTCAGTTGAGGTGAATGACTGGGAAGTATTCCGTGATCAATATTCACAAGTCGAACACCGCGGTTAAACGACCACGCATGCGCAAAAAAAACCCTAAAACGACATTCATCCATTTTTACCATTGATGGTAATGTATGGTAATGGAAGCTTCACAATTTAACAAAGGTTATGTACACGAAAGTTCAAGCTTAAATATTCAGGGAATGTAAATCGAAGTCAAAAATGTTTACAACGACAAATTTACCGTTGTGAATATTTTGCCACGCATGCGTAGTCGTTTGACCGCTGTGTTTGACAAGTCGTTGTAGAATATTCGATGATGCAAACATTTGGTGATACTCGACTGGATCTTTTCCGTACAACTTCTAGTACGTAGTGTGAACGTTTACTTATAGAACAATATTCTGCACAGCTCATGCAGGTCCTGACTTCACGTCCTTCCTAAAAATATCTTCTTATCAGAACGCATGGGAGCTTTTACCTTTCGTTGTCCTTCGCCTCTTTACAGACTCAGCTCGTTAAAAACGAAATAGTTCACTCGCAAGATAATTCGAAACTCCTCTATCTAGTGCAGCACTATCACTTACACGTAGGGGAGCTTTTACCTTTCGTGGTCCCTCGCCTCTTTACAGACTCATTGAAGACGAAATATTTCACTCTCAAGAGAATTCGGAACTCCTATATGTCTAGTGCTATATCGGTGTGTAACGTCTAAAAGCACTTTCACTACATGTCAATGGATGATTATTGTTAAAAGCAACATTATGTAATGGATTATTTACAAGGTTAAGTTCCTGTGGTGTACCGCAAGGATCACTTCTGTGGCAGTTAGGTGAAATCACGTTCAGCTGACCAGGTGGATTATTAGTGTAAATTCCAACTTCCAAATCTGTCTGACTACTGCTGTCAACTGTAGTAATACCTTTCTTGTGTAGATTCTCTTCCGAAGGAGAAGATATAGATATAACAGGTGCTTTAGTAGATATCTTAGTATCGAGCGATCCGTGTTTAGACAGTACAGGATCACTACCTCTGCTCAATGCAGGCACACTGACCATGTAAGGATTCACGTCGCACATCAACGGTGTCAGCAGTGTTGAGTCGTCAGCACTGTGCACGTGACCTTGTGAGCTCATTGAGGAACATGAGCACGCTCTGTCTGGGATCAGAGTTTGAATAGAACGTAAGTTTTGCACACTTAAACTATTGCCTGATAGGAAAATGATTGGCCGAGTTACGCTTAAGTGGTCACCACTCTTAAACACGTTGTTGTAGCTTGAATTGGATGAGTTGCTTTTAAGACTCATGGATGCCGGTGTAACTGCACCTCGTCTTAAGTAGAGCGGATACGTAGGACATATATTTAACGATATATTGCTGAAAAATACATTAGTGTTCTTGGTGACATTTTCTTCTTTCTTTGTTTTTGAAGGAATATCAAGAATTGGCAGCTGTTGTTGTTGTTGCTTCTCTTCTTTCGGTGTTGTCAGAAACTGCTCTGAAATCGATCGCTGACTTTCGTTGTAGTGAAAGAGTGGCGATCCCCTACTAAACTCAGGCAATAAAGAGTTTAATGACTTGGTATTAGTTGGACTCACTTCAGGCAGGTCTTCAGACTGCTGGGAGTTGTACGAGTTTGCTAAGCTGCCTGGGTGGCTGGATAAAACGTTCAAAGAATTCTCGGACGCGTTAAAAGTCCTTTGAGTGTTACGTCGCTCGCTGGACAACGATGTGTTGTTCATGCTAGGATTTCTAGCCTGATCGGATCGAGGAGCCTGCATGGAGGTTATGGCATGCGATAGGGCAACCCTGCGTGTTTTCTGGGGAATATTAAGTCTAGCCTTTGCGTACGTGTAGAAGATCGAGAAGTTGCTGCCGACCACTGATACCGGTAACGCAATGACCAGGACACCAAATATTGCACAGGCGCTTCCAACGACCTTTCCCATCCATGTTTTTGGTGACACATCACCATAGCCTACCTGTGAATAATAGCCATTAGAACATACGGGACATAGGGGAACAACATAGCACAACACGGGGAATGGCATTGATTTAGGAACTCTATGCATGCAGAGGAAAAACATTAATTTTAATAATGCGACGCACAACACGATGCACCAGCGACACAAGCAAAAACACAACACAAATAAGAATAGACACTCGCGATGCCGGCATAATTTAATGCGCAATCGCAGTATTGACTAGCTGATCTTGTCACTTTTTCATCGCTGTAAAAAAAAAAAAAAAATACAAAAAATATTTCGCTGTGACCATTATCACTTTTATTATGTTTGCATCTGCGTTTGAGCTTTTGAGAAGTGTTTCTCATGCTGTTGCCATACATACCGTTGTCATAGTAACAATCGCCCACCACATTGTTTCCGGTACACTGTGAAAATCCGTCGCCTTCTCATTCCTCTCGATAAAGTACAAAATACTTGAAAAGACAGCCGTCTGGAACGCCATAATGACTAGCAACACACACAGCTCTCTCAGGCTTGCTTTAAGCGTGTTAACTAACACTTGCATAACGTAGGAGAGTTTAAACAACTGAAAGAGGCGAACAGCTTTAAGCATAACCAACATCTCGCACGGCAGTACCCACGGAGAGCCTTTGGGAGCGAACAGAGACGCATATATCGGAACCAATGAAATAATATCTACCCATGTACATATACTTTTGAAGAAAGTCTTCTTGGATGGTGCAAATATTGACCTTAGTATAAGATCGAAACTGAACCAAGCAAGGGAGAGAACATGGATAAGGAATAGGAAGATATATGCCGTTGTATGGGTGTCCTGGAATCGTTTCAGCGTTGATAGGGAGAACTTGACGAGGTAAAGGGCGAAGATAACGAACGATGTCACGGCTACGATCTGGAATGACAAAATCGATGAAATAACCATAAGATGAATGGTTACTATAATTAGTCTTATATACAACTATTTCAAAAATCGTTGTCGCAGCCGAAGCTACGGTCCACACTCTGAAGCCTGCAAAGGATGTCGGTTATTTATGGCACGTTTTTCAAAAAAATATTTCAATCTATTTATATCTACCACAACAACAACTTGTTATGGTCAAACAACAATCAACACAAATACGTACAATCAAAATTTGCTATGGATATATCGATAACAAGAGAAGAATTACCGACATCCTTTGCAGGCTTCAGAGTGTGGACTGTGGCTTTGTTTGCGACAACAATTTTTGAAACTGATGTATATAATCATCATCGTCGTCATCATTGACATCATCCATAATCATAACAAGTATAACAGTCGCTGAAATTGTTATGAAATGAATGGTTACTATAGTTATCATTATAATCATCAGCATTATTTTACAGTAAACCATACATGTAAATGTTACTGTATATGTGGGCCTTTTTTCCAGGGGGCTCTCACGAGCAAAGCAAAAACAAATCCTCCCCTCTTATGATAGATTGCAACCTGTCTTAACCCCTTAATTTTCTCCCTCTTCTCGCTCTTCTAGCCTGCAGAACAGACATTCTTGTCGAGTTTTTGGGAAAATCGTGTTTTGGAGTTCCTGTGGTATCTACATACTGGCGAGAAACATGGGCCTAGATACAACACAGGAACCCCAAAATCAGATTTTCCCAAAAACTCCACAATAACGTCTGTTTTGCAGGCTATCCCTATTCCTCCCACACGGCTTTACGATAAATAGTAAATAATAGTCTTCCCTATATCCCTATAAATAGCATGGCTTCTTTAGAAATATTTTGACTTTAGGAATTCTTGAAAGCCCGAAGCCTGAACATATCAAAGAGCCGGACAATTGGCCGAAAACCTACGTATTTTGTGCGCCTTTTCCGATTTAACCTTTAATTTTCTAAAAACATATTTTCGCAATAGGAAAACCTTTGATTAAATACCGACAAACGTTTTGCCATTTGTGCCCTCAAGTTATACTGAATTTTGAAAATATGTTGTAGCTTATACTTTTTATTATATTACTGCTTCTACTGCTAATAAAAATAGATTATAGAAAAAAAACTTATGCCCTTAAGTTATGCTAAAATAGCTAGGTCAATATTGAATTTTGAAATGTCGTAAAAGACGGAAATTATCTGTACTAAATGCGTTTGTGTTTACATGACAAACAATGAACTCAATTTCCGTTTTATGATTTGACTAGAAACGTTCCCAAATAAACCAGGTTCGACTAAATTCTGCGTTGCACAGCCTTAGCTTCGAATTTTAGGTAAATAAGTCGATTAAATGATTGAGATAAAAGCTGTGGTATTTTCTATTGTTTTTAGTTGTTTGAAAACCAAGCCTTACCAAGGGTTGTACTTAATAAAAATCCGACGGAACTTTTAGGGTCGAAAATAAGACCCTCGCGTACCTTCTAGGGTCTCGAACTGGCACCCTACCTTTTAAGGCCAGTTTTCGAACTTAAGATTATACATATTGAAAATTGTTTTAATGTGGTCGTACCTTTTAGGGTCTGAAATCAGTATCTGAGTTAATTTATGCGTACCTTTTAGGGTCATTTTCAAAACCTTCCGTCGAGCACCCCTATCCATTTTCTAAGGGAGTACCCCCCCGGGATAAAAATAATCTATAGAGGGATTTCATGTCAGCCATGTTTGTGGGCACGTACAAAAGAAAGTAATTTGAATGCCAAAGGATTTCAGTTCCGGCCTTTGAGATAAAAGCATTCGAGAGGAACTCGAATGAAAATGAGTGTAATGAGAACAAGAAACGTATATAGCCCAAATACCAAAATGGCCGCTACTTTATTATCATATTTAAAAAAATCATATTTCAATTGACCACTACATCACAACTTTAGATTAGAATGACATCAACAAAGGTAAAATGTTTGAGACAAAAATAATAAATTCTTTGAGAATTTAAAATGAGAATTTCAAGTGTGAAAAACACTTCAACGTGGCTAGCAAGGAAGCAGTACACTGAACACATACAAATCTCTGTAATTTTGATTACAAAAATCTTCACTTTGAATTATATTTAATAGAATATACAATAACGCTATTTAAATGAGGCATATTATTATAATCTATAATTATTATTTATAGCAATAAAACTTTCCAAAAATACAAATTTCTGCTTCCTCTTTTTGGTTATAGTGCTTATCTTTTAAGATATATTTTTATTTTTGAAAGTCAATTGGCATTCGGTCAATAAAAAGCGACGAATAATTATCAAATGAAAAATTAATTTCGTAAGAGGTGCATTTATTTACTTTGCAAATACTGTAATAAGCTTCCGTCATTCTCGACTTGATTGGTGATTTCCCAACTGAATATATTTGCCGGAAAACGGTTAAAAAATTGAAAGACAAATTTAATTTAATTTCAAATTGTCAATTGTAAACATGAACATGAATTACGAAGAAGTGGAAAATTTATAGGTGTGTTTGTGATAATGTTGTTTAATTATTACTGAAATTAGTTTCCGTTTACAAAAATTGAATGAAATGAAAAATTGATGTATTATAGTTGTTAATAGTAAACATAAAACCATTAATAATGACAAACAAATACAAGTAAAAAAGTTAAAGTAATGTTATTTTTTGTTTAGGTTGTAAATACTGAAATTAGCTTCCGTCAAATTGATAATTGACAAAAATTGAATGAAAACGAAACAATTATGAGAAGAAAAATTGATGTATTGTTAATAATAATTTAACATGAAGAGTAATAATCACAATGAAGTAGAAAAGGTAAGGGTATATTTGTGTAATATATGTTATAAGATTGTATACAGCATGCAGTTTGGAAAAACGTAGAATACCAAATACTGCATACTCAATAGTGCATTGCAAGACCGAAATGCATTCTGGGTCATGTAATATTGTTGAAATTAAAATATATAATACTTAATTATTTTATTGTTAGTGTATTTCATTCAAAACAATATATGATATAATTATGGGGATATTCATTGTTTATTTCAAATTAATAAGACCCACAATGCCCTTTGGTCTTGGAGAGCACTATTCAGTATTCAACGGGTTTTGAAATAGCTGTGTACTGTAATCAGCTTCCAAATTAGTCAGAATTGAAAATTTACAACTGATTTGAAAGAACATTTATTTAATGAAAAGAAAAAAAACTCGATGTATTGTTAATTGAAAACATGAGCACTTATGTTATGAGAAAAAAAAAACAATTTGTAATTTTAGTGTAAAGTGTACGAAATCATTTCCCGTCGAATTGACCGGTAATTTCGTCACAATATTTGAGAAAAATCAGACATAATTTGTTTTGTAGTTGTTAATGTCAATTTAATGAAAATAAATTGTATTAATTGTATTAAATGCATGTGTGTGTGCATTATAAATATACTGTATTAACTTCAGTTATTCTTGATTCGTGGACTGAATCAAATTGTCCTAACATTTCATAGAATCAAAGATATAAAAAGGCATCATTATATTAAAACCCTCACAGTCTAAATATATAAATTCGAATTGATAAAATGCAGATTATTATTATTATTAATTATAGTACTGTAATTTTCGTCTATTATTTCTGTTTCTGCTCGATTTTTGAGGCTACTGTCCTCCATATATGGAGCAAGCAAGATAGTAACTCCACAGGAAACCCGAAAATACCAATTTCGCCACGTTATCTGACTGTAATTTCGAGAATTCGAAAGAATGGCCAGCTTTGAACGATCGAGGCGTTTATATTTTGGCTGCTACTTCATATCTGTCTAAAGAAAGTTAATTTCTAATGTGTATTTGTACTATTTATGAAGTTTTTTTAGGTTTAATAAGACGTTTAATACCGTGAAAAGGGATGATTTGTTTTGACAACAAAAGTATTAGCCCGGCATTAGTCATCACACACCGATTGAAGTGCCCTTCGATTTTTGGCATTTTCAAGGTCAGATCAACATATAAAAGGTCAAGAATCTCACATTTTGCTCTATGTTTGTCACTCTTCAAAATACTAAATGAGCTTTATTCTAAGAATGAGCTTTTGACAGATGTTTTCGTATTGTAAAATTGGTGCGAATAGCCGCCCAATTACAACATTCGCTATAAACGTAATGAAAGATGCAAATGGATATTGTACAATATTACCGGGAATATTGCTTTGCTCTACAATAATTAAGGTTCGGCAACTGGCAGTTTTCTTTTTGTGCTGCAAATTTTCTTAGACATCCTGCCGATTCATTACTATCTCTTCTCCAGAAATTGTTTTTGCAAATTGATTTTTCAGTTGATATATCTGTATCAAGCAGTAGCCTCATGCAGTCTTAGACTGCCTATTTTTTACAATTTTCATCGAAATCTTTATTTTGTCTTCCAACTGGATCGCCGCTATGTTTAACACAGGGATCCCATATGATATATGCCATACGATATATGCCATTTGCATTATGACGTCATATACTACCAGTACCAGAATGCTTTGCCTACTTTCTTTTGTTAAGTAATTAGTATCGATTGTTCTAGTATTCTCAAGAGGGAATAAGAATTTAAATTAATAAGAAAGAAAATTCGCAAAGCATTCTGGTATTGGAAGTAAAATGACGTCATCATGCAAATGACCTATTATCTTTCGCTATTTAGTCTGCAGGATGTATGATTGTGAAAGTTAAGTACCTATTTCTCTTAGCCAATCAGATTCTAGATAAGCAATATAGTCATAATAATTGGAGCTACCAGATAAATGTTCGTTGTATCATTTCAATATTCACAGACATTGATTATTAAATAAAGGTTAAACATTGAATATTTTTGCATTAGAATGATTTTGTTTATTTTTTTTTCAACTATAATTCTTATTTTTGCCCAAATTATTACGAAGAGAATTAGATTATAAAATAGAGAAATAAAGAAAAGAAATCAGGGTTATATGAATAAACCTACGCTATTCAGTTTACACAATCACCTGATGAAGACTAAGGGTCTGTTTATATGAAGGCGAGTTGTCACTGCTAGCCGGGATAACTCCATTGTTTTACATTCCCCTGGGGACACAAAACAATAGAGTTATCCCGGCTAGCAGGGACAACTCGCCTTGATATAAACAGCCCCTAGCAGTAGCAGTCGAAACGCAGTGGTCCTTCAACTTTCTGACTCAAACGATTAAACTTTAAATACTACGATGGATAAGTTTTATAAATTTTTCATTAATATAAATATTATTACACTATTATTCCAAGTAATTTAGGAATATATGTTTGTGAATTTTATTCTTACACATTTTGAACATTTTTCGAACAATTCGAAAGCCGACTGCAATTTTAATAGAATAGAAAATAAAATGAGTTTACAGCTGGACGTTGGCAATGAATTGAGAAATATCAGTATAAAGAGACAAACTAGAAGACAGCTTAATTACTTGAGATAAAACGAGATAAAACGAGATAAAACAGGAAGGAAGGAATTGAACATTTTAACATTTGTAGTTAATTTCTTCTACTAGTTCAGTCGAAGAAACGTAATTATTGAGATCATTTCAATTTTTTATTAAAGACACATTTTATTGCATTATGGCAAAAAAAAAAAATCGACGATTCACCATATAGAAAATAACCTTAATTTTAAACAACTGAATAATAAAAAATTGGAAACAAATTATTTCAATTTCAAAGCAAATTTTATTTTTCTAATGTCCTCTCATATTAAAACGAATTAATTCGATAAATTTCAACAGCAAACAACTTTTACATTTTAAATAATGAAAATAAAACCATAATTCAATACTAATAAATAACAATAAAAAATTTTCAATTTTGAAACAATTTTAGTTTTCTATCAATTCAAATTTTCCGTAACTTATGGGTCCTATGAATGTATTAATGTGTTAACTATTGAGTAAGTAACTAAAAGAAAATAATAATATATTTAGTATTAAGTAATAATGAAAAATAACATTTTAATTTTTGAAATATATTAAATTATTTCCATATTTTTCGGAACTTCTAGGTAGAATTTTCACTTCACTTCACGCGTGCCTAAAATATATGAAACTCGTTGAATTAGAACAGAAAAGAACTCAAGTTTCTTTATACAATTAAGTTCAAGTTATTAAAATTAGAAGTGTTTTAGTATTAGAAACATCTGTTAAATGAACGATTTACATTAGTGATTGACAGGTACAACTCGGTGATCAAACAAACCAATATATAGACCTTTTTAATAAGTCCTGAAGTATTGTGTTTTCAGGCTTGACGTAAAAAATATTCTTTTCAATTCCTTCCATATTATACAAATTTCAAAAGAATACTTTTGACGTCAAGAGCGGAAAACACAACACTTCAAGACTTATTAAAAGGGTCTATATTGCTTCCACACAACACAATCGCATGAAAAAACTAATTTCTATACATATTATTATTATTATTATTATTATTATTATTATTATTATTATTATTATTATTATTATTATTATTATTATTATTGTTATTATTATTATTATTATTATTATTATTATTGTTATTATTATTGTTATTATTATTATTATTATTATTGTTATTATTATTTATATATTATTATTATTATTACTATTATTATTGTTATTATTATTATTATTATTATTATTATTATTGTTATTATTGTTATTATTATTGTTATTATTATTTATATATTATTATTATTATTACTATTATTATTGTTATTGTTTTTATTATTATCATTATTGTTATTATTATTATTATTGTTATTATTATTATTACATTATTATTATTATTATTATTACTATTGTTATTGTTATTTTTATTATTATTATTATTATTGTTATTGTTATTGTTATTATTATTATTATTATTATTATTATTATTATGAAAATAAATGTAATAATAGCTTTAAATGACATCTCCAAAAAAAAAAAATTGACAATATTTTATTTCAATATTTCTATCTATCTTTTTCATTCATTTATTTATTCATCTATCTATCTATCTATTCATTCGTTCATTTATCTATCTATTCATTCGTTCATTTATCTAGTTATGCATTTATTTATTTTTATTATTTATTCTTATATTCATTCATTTATTTATTCATTTATTTGTTTCTTTACTCATTATTTTATTCATTTATCGATTTATTTGTTTGTCTATATATCGATTTTTTTATTTTACTTATTTATTGATCTGTTTACTTATTAATTAAGTAATTCATTCATTTATTTATTATTTTGCTTTCTTTATTATTTCATTCATTCATTTTTTTATTCATTCATTCATTCATTCATCTATCTATCTATTCATTCGTTCATTTATTTATTTATTAATTCATTCATTTATCTAGTTATGCATTCATTTATTTTTATTATTTATTATATTCATTATTTATTTATTTATTTATTTTTGTATTCGTTTATTTCTTACGACTCCATCGACAAAAAGGCAAGGCACAGCAACCTATATAAGCCTTCCTCTCTAACATCAATATTTGATATTCCAGGCAAACGAAAACACCGATGCCCGGCCCCCTAGCTAAAACACCATGCATTAAAAGCTACAGCGAACTCAAATATTATTTTTCCATCTCAAATTATCAATTGTTTATATAAGAAAGAAATAAGATGTTCAAAGGTTTACAATATCAACTTTGTAGGTGATGTAAAAAGTCTAATTCTGATAGGTTTTCTAGATTTTTCACCTGGAAGGAAATTCATCAAATCTCTGCATGGGATTTAAGCTATAGGGTAGTTAATGTATTCTTCATTCCTTTTTGATTTTTTCTAAAACTTACTTAGGGTATCAAATTATAGCATGTGATAAAAAAAAAACTAAACGATTATAGCTCAGTGCCAAGCACTCGGATTTTTTTTTCTTTCATCTGAAACTTGAATTTTTTTCAAAATTAACAAACTCTGCATGGGAGAGATTTTTAAAAAGAAATCTAGTATAAATTAGGTCTTTTTTATTATTATCTTTTGATTTTTAAAAGTTTGTAATATCATCTTAGCATGCATGGGAGAGACTTATAGTATATCTAAGTATGTATTGGAACATTTTTTATATTGAAAGCTTACAATATCATCTTTAAAATATATATAACTGCTTGCCAAGGACTTAAATATTTTTTTCTTTCATATGAAATTGTGTTTTTCTATATAACTTCACATGGGAAAGATTTAAAGTATATCTATCATGAATTGAGCATTTTTTTATTTTTTCGGAAAGCTTACAATATCATCTTTAAAATATATATAACTGCTTGCCAAGGACTTAAATATACTTTTTTCTTTCGTCTGAGATTGTTGTTTTTCTATATAACTTCGCATGGGAAAGATTTAAAGTATATCTATCATGAATTGAGCATAATTTTTTTATTGAAGGTATACATGCAATATCAGCTTTAAAATATATATAACTGCTTGCCAAGAACTTAAATTCTTTTTTCTTTCGTCTGAGATTGTTGTTTTTCTATATAACTTCGCATGGGAAAGATTTAAAGTATATCTATCATGAATTGAGCATTTTTTTTATTGAAGGTATACATGCAATATCATCTTTAAAATATATAGAACTGCTTGCCAAGAACTTAAATATTTTTTTCTTTCATCTGAAATTGTTGTTTCGCATGGGAAAGATTTAAAGTATATCTATCATGAATTGAGCATCATTTTTTTATTGAAGGTATACATGCAATATCAGCTTTAAAATATATATAACTGCTTGCCAAGAACTTAAATTCTTTTTTCTTTCGTCTGAGATTGTTGTTTTTCTATATAACTTCGCATGGGAAATATTTAAAATATATCTATCATGAATTGAGCATTTTTTTTATTGAAGGTATACATGCAATATCATCTTTAAAATATATAGAACTGCTTGCCAAGAACTTAAATATTTTTTTCTTTCATCTGAAATTGTTGTTTCGCATGGGAAAGATTTAAAGTATATCTATCATGAATTGAGCATTTTGTTTTATTGAAAGTATACAATATCATCTTTAAAATATATATAACTGCTTGCCAAGAACTTAAATTCTTTTTTCTTTCGTCTGAGATTGTTGTTTTTCTATATAACTTCGCATGGGAAATATTTAAAATATATCTATCATGAATTGAGCATTTTTTTACTTTTTCGGAAAGTTTAGAATATCATCTTTGAAATATATATAACTGCTTGCCAAGAACGTTAACTTGGACACGTTTTTTTATCACCTGAAATTGTTTTGTTTTTTATCTAACTTCGGTTTTTTATTTTTCGGAAACTGAGCTTACAATATCATCTTTAGAGCATATGTATATATAAGCTTGCTAAGAATTCGGCTTTTTTCCTTTAATCTCAAATATAATTGTTTCCATCAATCCTAGCGGTTCACTAGGAAGCTATATTCAAACATTTGTCATGTTTTCAACCACCAAACATCGGTAAAAAGCTCGCCGATAATTCGTTTTTTCTTCTTTCCTCTCAAATTGCTAATCATTTCCATCAAACCTAGCATGGGAGAGATTTGTAAGGAAGCCATTTTTCATAACTTTTAGATTAAGTTTGAAAGGACTGCCGTTCGGCTCATGCAGCGAGGAGGAAGGACTGTTTACCGTAGGCTGTCACAGCGAGACTGATTCGCCGGAGTTTGACGAAGTAATTATTAAAGATCCACAAACGGCTAATGGAAGGCGGGATATAAGGCTAAAGACTAATGAACAAGAACAGTTGTTGTTTCTATAAATTTACTCAGATAAGATGGGTTATAGATATATATCTATTTCCAAAAGGTTTAAAAAAACCGGCCATTCCAATACCTGGCCTGGGAACTAGAAATACATATATGTATTTGTCAAAAATTGCAAAGCAAATGGATATTTCAAGACGGAAAGAAATTATGGGTATGCATCTAAGCACGAATAATTTATCAAGATATTTGTAATAACTGTTCTAGTCTAGAACATCAAAGTAATTTTTAGGGTTTTCAGTGTCGCTTTTGAATATAAATTTGAAGTGTACCCATAATGCTTTTCTGTCTTGGTTATGGCACTGTTTGTCAACGACAAACATTTTGATAAAGATTTACAAATGCTATAATGTTTTAACAGACCAAATCGGCTAACGCGTTGCTATGTACGTTTCATCCCAGTTCAAAACCTCTGAGAATAAACATTTTTAATCCGAACATTTTCCACGTGACATTGAAATACATAAGACAAAGAATCTTATTCCCAAAAGATCTAAATAAAAAAATATTTCTTTTTCAGTCTTCTAGCTTGGCACAAGTGCTTTGCTAATCGGGGAGATATGATTTCACCAAGTCCAAATTGGTTCAAAACGTACATAGCAACGGGTTAGCCGATTTGGTCTATTAATAAATATTGTTAAAATCCCCAATGCCCCCCAAAAAGGCGAAATTTTTATTAGATTACAGTTCACCTTGGCGTATTTTGACGAGTGTGGTTCTTCTAGAATCTTCCAAACACGTGGCTGTAGGCGTGTCCACCACGTGGAGAAGCCGTCATCGATTTCAACACAATCCTTAGTTATTGAAGTGTTAGGTTCCATATCTTCGAAGTTTGGTAGTTTGAAGTATTTGAGTTTTTCCTGCTTGTCCTTATGCTGTTTGTAAACTTCCCAGCAACATGTCTCAACCTAAAGAAAACGAAAATAGATGACATATATTAATTAATAATTATTCGCCGAAGGCTCAGTGAATATCGGTTAATAATAACCGAGACGGAGTCAAGGTTTATATTCACCGATATTCACTGAGCCTAAGGTGGATAATAGTCTTAGTATAAATACCAAAGTGATTATTTCAAAAAGTGAAAATAACCAGCCCTTTTTTGAAGAAAAACTGTTTATTTCTTATTTCTAAACGTGGGGGAAACGCTGTAGGTGATTATCGAGAAATAGTGGGAATTTCTCGACCAATCACCGCGCGCGATTTTCTATAACCACTTGTGTATTTATATTAATATCGGTTATTATGATGCATGCAAATGAGATGCAAACGAGAGAACATGCAGTGCATGTATTGACCCGATAGCCGATGATTCTTAAAACACAAGAATATCTTATGTTCATGCATCCATAATACGAGCAGGAGTGTTTTATCAAGTTTTAAACCTGATAAAACACGACTCTGCGAGTTTATTTAACGGCTTCAAAAACTCAACCTATTTTCTATGTTTCTGTGTAAAAAAATGGACATTCTTCTATTTTTTGTTTGAATCTTATGTAATTTTATCAGTTTCAAAACACTCTCAGTAACGCTTGTGAGTTCTTTTGTCAATTGCTTATGAATAGTTATTAATGAGCTTTTGAAGATTAGCAAATGAGAGAATGAATTGTCGGGTTGACTGGCTGGCGGAATAAATTAATAGATTTTTGCAGGAGCTTATGTCTAGTAATGGGCTCCTGATTATTGATAACACATTGATAGTTTAATAATCAATGAGTAAAAGATAAATAAATACGAAAATCATTTAAACATATTGAATCGAGCAAACCGAAGATTGCCACCTCCCCCCATCAAAAATCAAATGGTCGGTCCCTAATTTTAATAAGGTAATTAATATCATAAATGCCATCATTATATTTAACATTATCGTCATCATAGTAATCGTCATTATCGATGTCATTATTAATATTATTCATTGATAATTAGTGGCGATATTTTGTCATCTATTTAATCATATTGCTATTAGAAACCTCTAGATCCAGCTGCTGTACTATTTGCAGTAAATACACTTGCTAGTGGTTAGTGGATCGGATTCTGGGCCTACTGGTCTGAGTTCGATTCCCGGCCCGGGCGGTTGCGTTGTGTCCTTGGGCAACTGAGACACTTTACTCTCTATGTGCCTCGTCTTCTCGGATAAGGACGTTAAGCCGGAGGTCCCGTCTGCTTTCACTCTAATCCTATATAAGGTGGACGTTAAAGATCCTGTTGTGCTATGATCGCAAAGAGTAGGGGATTGTCTCCCGGTACAACAGTCAGGCCTCGGAGGCATTCACTAACAACACTCATGATTGTAAACTGCTGGTTTTCAGCAGTCCGATAAGTCCTCCATATACACACTAGTAGATTGTAAAGCGCTATGAGCTATTCTAGGGATATAGCGCTATATAAATTGAGGCATTTTTTTTTAGAACACCGTATATAATAATGTTAGAGCCAGGCAACTTGGAGCAAAATTGATATAAAATGGAGTTTACAACTGCGAACCCAGCTGTGCCAAAATGAGGTTATTCAAAGACTTTTCAATTTTATATTCAACCTGCAAAGTCCAATTTCGTTTTCAAAAGCCCGGCCACCTTATTTCCTTTGTACGTGTTTAGCTTATTAATTGTAAGATAGTTTATAGAGACAAAAACAGCTTTTTTTCCAACAATTTTACTGAGTGGTAAATAATACAAATAATAATAATAATAAAAATAATACAAATAATAATAATAATAATAATAATAATAATAATAATAATAATAATAATAATAATAATAATAATAATAATTATAATAAAGGAAGGACTACTCATCGCTGCGCAAGACCAATCACTACCAACAAACTACATGAAAAGTAAATACAACATCAATGAATCATCGCTATGTCGATTGTGTAAAAAACAAACGGAAACAGTGGACCACTTGGTAGCTCAGTGGATGCGAAGTCTTAGCTGGAAACGAATACAAAGACAGACACGACAAAGTTGCAAGTACCATACATTGGCATCTATGTAGAAAACACAACAAACAATGCACAGCAGAGAATTGGTGGGATCACAACCCCGAGAAAGTTGTAGAAAACGAAAACACCAAGATTCTATGGGACTTTAATATATACACTGACAAGAAAATTGAAGCAAGAAGACCGGACATTGTAGTCATTGATAAGAACAAGAAGAAGGTGGAGCTGATTGACATCTCAGTACCTAAAGACTGTAAGATTGATGTGAAGGAGAGGGAAAAGATAGAAAAATACCAAGACCTAAGAATAGAACTTGAAAGGCTGTGGGAGATGAAGACCATAGTAGTACCAATAGTAATAGGATCGCTAGGAACCATATCGAAAATCTTTAAAGACCATATTCAAAGACTTGAACTTAATAACATAAGCTTTTTAGATTTACAAAAATCTGTTCTTTTAGGCACGGCACATATATTAAGAAAGGTGCTTCAGCTCTCAGGAGCCGGGTAGGATCCCGAGCTGAAGCTAGATCTATACCAGTAAAAATTGTAAAAAAGGATTATTTTACTGTGAAATAAAGAAATAATAATAATAATGATGATGATGATGATGATGATGATGATGATGATGATGATGATTATTATTATTTCTAGTGCATCCCAATAATTCTCAATGCCCTTACAAATTGATATAAAAATACAAGTTGATATAAACTGATAGCAAGATATAAATGGATATTTACAAATAACTAATGCTCATACAGATGTACAAGTAATTAGTATTTAATTAGTATATAATCGTTTGAGATCTCAGAAACTATGTCAAAGGATATTTGAGTTGAATAAAAAAGGTCTTCAGTTGATTTTTAAAACATTCTGTGCTGGCGCAGTTTTTGAGGCAAGGCGGGAGTTGATTCCACGGGCAGCCTTGGTGCAGCTGTAGAAAACGCACGTTTACAATAAGTTTCTGTTCTATACTATACTACTTGACATTAAAAAGAAAAAATACAAAGAAAATTTGCATCACTAAAGTGCGAAAAATGTTATGAAATCCTTTCCTATTTTTCTTTCAGAAAGTTGATGTTTATCCTGTTACCTGCTGTTTTGTTTGCTCTTGTGCCTTTTTAAAAGCACTATAGGATAGGGAAGTTTGTAAACACTTTTATTAAAAGCCTTTATAGTGGGGCCGAATCAAGATTAGATAGAGCTAATGACAGAAAAAAATGCCAAAAAAATATATTAAACTAATATGTGTTTAACGATATGGAAAATGAATATAACATTTTACTGATTACTGAGAATAATTAGGAACCAGACTTTTCGCGTGGGAGTGATATACATTTTACCTCATTTCATCTACTATCTTATTTTGAAGTAGTTTTTTTATTCTTTCGTATCAATAAATTGTAAAACAAAGTTATGAATACTGTTTTAAATCTTCAAAATCTCCAGCATTTTATCATTTCCAGTAATTTATATATATCGGTGAGGTTTTATATCAATTAATAGGCACAATAAAGGTTATTTAACTTTGGAAAACCAATTGAGTTTGGAGTAAAACCCAAAATGTTTCGTCTAAAATGCGATATATTTTTAAAAAATTTGTCAAAATGTTGTCCAACGCAATTTTTTACCAAAAACATTAATTTATAAGTGAGAACAAAGAAAAATAGCTAGTAAATATGATTTCTCACTAAAAGCTGCGAAAATTAAATATTTGTTGATGTTGTTTGCTTATGTTTTACTGAACGTCAAGAAATTAGTAGTCAATTTGCAAATTCCAGCTTCTTAAAAATGCAATTCAAAACCTGTTTAAAACAGGTTTAAAACTAGTATTTTCGCTCTCACATAGAATGCTATTCATATTGTGTTGTTTTTCTACATAAGTATATATTCACCTTCTTTTAGACTAAAAACATTTGAGTTTAATTTCCGTCGGGAAAACGTTTTTTTTTTTTTGTTCCTGAAAATATTTCCTTTTCTTTAAAAAGTTCCATATTTTTCGTTTTTTTTGAAGTTTATGTTATAGACTAACTTCTGGAAAAAAAAAATCATTATTCCATATTAATTTTCGTAAGACAATCGTCTCAACTTAAATATTTTCATTGTAAAATAAACACGTTTTCTCCCTTTTTCTGCAAAAGCTAGTGTTTAAAATGTTCATTATAGTTCAAACGTCCTTAATCCCAACTTTTGTTCCGAAAAAAATCGAATTTTTGTCATCTTTGTAAGCGCACTTTCGAGATAACAGAAAGCACTAATTGATCTATATTTTTAGTTGTTGAAAACTATAGCTAGTAGTGCTTCAGGCAAATCGGCCTTTAAGACTGCCGATTATGGGCGATTACCTATTAAAATGGCGTGCTATGCACAATAATATGGAATCATTTTTTTTACAGAAACTCTCATTATATTCTGGTAGATTTGAAAAAGAATCGTTTTGTGAATGAAATTATACCACTGTTTTTGGCAAAATCTGGAAAGGAGAAAAATACTTTTAAATATTATTTAAAAAAATATGATACGCTCAGAAAAACATTTTTGTTTATTTTTAGAAGGAAAAAGCAAATTTTGTAATTTTTTTTTTTTTTTAAAACTTGGTTTAAACCAAAGTTAAGCTAGTTTAAAAAAAAATTTTCAAGAAATATTTAGTACTATGTTTTTCCATAATGTTTTCAAGGGATTTTTTAATTTAAACCTATGTTTTTTAGAATGTTTTTATCGATGTTTTGAATTGAGAATAATGCTTATTTTTTTTTAAACAAAAACAAACATTCATATCTTTTTGTCTGAACTTTTTTCTTTTCAAAATAAAGCTATATTTCTTCGATCAAAATTATTCATGAAAAAGGAAATATTCCTTTTAATATTTTTCAAAACGAATAGGTTCAAACTTGAGTTCACTGTATGGTAATTTGAATTATCTATGTTTCAATTTTTACTTATCAATATTCCATTATGGGAAATATATTTTGACAATTTATTTTTTGAGTAAAAATACATTTTAATTAGTATAAATGTGGAAAATAAAATTGACAAGCAAGTTCATTGTGAAACTACAATAGCGTATATCCAAACGAAATGCTGCAATAAATAAGTAATAAACGCTTATCTAGTTTTCCCGTCTTAATACCACAATTAAAAACTTAAACATACAGTTATTTGAACAGATAAGAACAAAATTAAGACTGAAAAACGTTGAAATCTGAAAATCATTGTGCGCGATAAAAGTAAAAACTTTAAAGAGCTTGTTTGTTTGCGCTCTTGCCAGACAAACTCATTATTATTTTAAATACATATTAGCATAAATTTTAAACGGACAAATTCTATAATGACTTTGTTTTCTATTAAGGTTTTATGGTTTTAACTGAAGAAAATTCTTTAATGTTTAGTTTCTAATGCAAAACACATTTAGAAAGTTTTACAGATCAATTACGTTCAAATTACGTTCCCTTTCAAATTCATTTGCTTGACGAATATCATAACCTTAAGGTTATCGCTTTTACTAAGTTTTTAATGCCCTCTAAAATTGAATTTAGATGTATTTATTCTATCTTGAAATCATTAGACTGATCAATTGAATTTTTTAATCCTCTTGATATACGACTGAATTTCGACCCAATTATAATAATACTGATATCTTAATCAAAACCGTGTTGAATTTGACAGCTTTTTGGTATACTTTAATAAATAGAAAAAAACCTTTAACTTTTTGTTAACTAGAATCATCCAAAAATTATTTTTTTATATACTTTAGATTTATTTTTTTATTGTTATTCCTACCTCCTGTTCGTCAATCCCCCAATACTCTAGCTCTTGTTCAAAAAGTGGCCCACAAATATCATTTGGACAATGAAGTTTTCCAGTTCTATAATAGTTGAGGATGTGTGAAAATACCCCAGGATGGCGGTCAAAGAAATACTCATCAGCCGATGAGTCAAATTCAAAAGTTTTCGTCAAGCCACGATGGTGTTCGCACAAGGAGTACAATCTTGTATCAGGGATATTTCTTAAAGTGCTGAGATATGTTTCATGTCTTACTCCTCCGACATTAAGAATAATCTTACTAGAAGATTTATGTTTCTTTCCTCGAGAGTTAGGCATTCCGCATAGATGTGTTATCCAGTTCTGGTCTGAAAAACAAACAGACAGAAATTAAGAGCAATTCTTTCCTCGTTTTTGGATTTGTTTTAGGTACAAATCCTCAAGTAAAATGAGGTCTGACTTTATTCATCGTTAAATAAAGATTTCACTGCTTGAGAGCTATAAATTTTACCGCTAAAATTGCAAACTCCTTTTCTCCAAATCGAGCTTAGTTTATTGCTTTAGTTCTTAAATTATTGGCAGAAAACAGCATGTTATAAACAACATTATATTCCCTTCAGCACCTTTTGCTCCTTCATAAATTTGCTCCTTCATAAATTTTTACGAATAAATAGCTACAAATAGTCAGCTTAAAAAGTATATTTATCTGGTAGAAACTTTCACTACGTATTTTCCTAAAAAGGCAGCTCTAAAAAAGCAACATAGTTTTCACTGTCACATTTTCCCCTGCCGCTCAAAGCATAATGCTCAAAGCGAAGGTTTTTTTGCGACGTTGTGTTATAATAGATAAAGCTAATAAATAATCCCACCTTGTAAAAACCAGAATCTACAGTTTGTTGTCACATTCGTTCAAGAATAACTTGCGGAAGTACTATCCAAAGTGGATCTGATAAATGATGTGCGCTACCTTGCAAATTCTCCTTGATAAGAATCTACGCACGTTTCCAGCTACTCATGTGATTTCCACTGAATCTAGTAGAATCGAAACACCTGGTCTATATTAAATGCATTATAAAACGGTCGAAGCTATTTAAAACGAGTGCATTATATGAATTTACATTGACACATGAATTATATTGCGAATAGACTTCATCCATCAAAGATAGTGATAATGACAATTCTCTGTGGAATTAATCAAGAGTGCAGGTTGAACGCGGGCTGCTTTGCATGGTTGATTCTAGTTAATATTAACGCTTGACTACACACTAATATCCGACGCTTGCGTGATACTAATTTGAAATTCATATCATATAAATATATGCATTTTACAGCATGTTTTCAATGAATACATTAATTTGTTTTTGAATTCACAAGTGTAAAAAATTTAATCAATATAAGGGTTGACAAGAGGATGAAGAGCTCTGGGCCGATTTAAACTGACGCCATCTTGTTCGATGCAAACTTTATGATTCTTCAGAAGAAGACTTGCAAGCACGCATATAAAATGACACACGCAAAATTCCAGTATACTGTCTCTAAGAAAAAACAAAGAGGCCGAATCCTATATTATATATTGTAATGACTTTCAGGGGCTGCGTTTCGTGACAGCGGCTGTCCAATATTTTAAAAAGCTTCTACTTCTTTTATCTACTCATTAGAACAACCTTTTTACTGTGTAGTTAAAATAACATACAATATATCCAATTTTATGTTTTTAACTAGATATTTTTAACCGTGCGAGAGGGCCGCGCCGTATTTTTTATATGATTAGTCGAGTCATTTCTGCCACCACTATATAGGGCCCGAGCACGATAACTTTTGCAAAATCGTTTTTTAAATGAGAATTTGTTTTGTGAATTGTTGAAAAATTCTTAAGAACTCTTACAAATTCCCAAAAAAAGTTGTACATATACTATCTCGGAATACATACAACAACTGGCTTTTGAATTCTTGTGATATTCTGAAGTAGAATTCCTAAGAACTCCTATATATAAAGAAATTCCAATATTGACCCGGGGGGACTTACTCCTGGATAACAGTACTCGTCTTATCTCTTAGGGGTAAAAATCATAAATATATATATTTCCTCAGCACGACTTGCACAGCGAAAAAAAATATTTCCTGGTATTCCTTCACGGGTTTAGAAGTCGCATCGGATTTACGACCTAAACGTATCATTTTGAAATGCTTGCTTATTGTTGCGTGTGAGTTACGCGTAAACCTTTTAATATCTACTTTTTAACGGTTTTAGTGCATTTTAGCTCTATAAGATGGACTCATTAAGTTTGAATGGTGCTTGACTTAAAGATGTTCAGTCTCACCATATGGATTTCTTAGCCATTTTTCGTTCCATAAATGGAAACTAGCGAGTAATTAAACTAGTATAGACTGCGTCGGTGTTTGATATAAACGATAGGTAATATAATGAAATTTGATAACACCTGTAAAAGATGTTGACTCCTTAAATTTACTAAATAGAAACTGTACTAGCGAGTAAACTAGTATAGACTGCGTCGGTGTTTGATATAAACGATAGGTAATATAATGAAATTTGATAACACCGTTAAAAAATGTTGACTTAACTTTACTGACGTTTCGAGCTTTAGACCTTCGTCGGAGTAAAAAAAAAATTTTTCGTTCCATTCATGATACATAATTAATTCTCAATTATGTTAAATTAAAACTTCACAACATTCATGCACAACTACATTAAGTCTAAACTCAAAACTAATTTATTTAAAATAGCTTTTTCATTGTAATCATATCCATTTTTGTATTTTTGTATTTTGTATTTTTATTTTAAGCGCTTAGAACAGACTTGAATAAGCGCTATATAAGCTATATACATTATTATTATTATTATAACTAACCTTTTTAATATATAATTTTCGACATATTTGTTTGCAGAGATTTTAAAACTATATTCCTAGCTTCATTCTAAAACTGGATCAATTTTCCTGATTTCAACCACTTGAAATAAGTGCTTCATAGTGTATCAAAGTGACCAAATTAACTTTAAATAATATCTTTAAATATACTTACAATACTTAGTTTCAAGTAATTTTGTATTTCTAAACTAAGTTCACGTATCTTTAATGACTTTAATCAACGTGAGCGAATTTTTCAGCTTACACAAGTACATGTATATTGAAGTTGATCTAGTTGGAACGATCGATTGCTGTTTAATTTTTTTCCTGAAATTCCTCGTATTAAACCTTACGCATAGACTTGAATTTATGAACCATTAAAAAAGGTCTCGAATGATACTATATTAGTTTATAATTAGATAAAGATCACCTTGGATAGTTATTGATACAACTGGCTTAAAGGAAAGTGTTAGTTATAGACCTTATAACTGTTTCAGCAAAAATGGTAACTTATACATATTAAAATACAAGTGTCGGTTACTAACTTCCCTGCTAGCAGAGTCTTCCACAGTTCGATTCTGACGAGAGAAAGGAAGACATCGAACTGTGGAAGACTCTGCTAGCAGGGAAGTTACTAACGTTTCGGATGCTGAACTTTTGTACAGTAAAAGCTACAAGTTTTACTAACTGACGTTTAAGACGATGAAATGGTGCTCTTTGTCTCAACAAAAATAGCTGAGTAACTTATACACCATACAATAAAGTGTTACTTATTGACGTTTTGAACGATGAAACTGCTCTTTGTCTCAGCAAAAAGATAACTTCTACACTATAAAATACAAGTGGTACTTACTGACGTCTAAGAAGATGAAATGTCGCTCTTTATCTCAGTAAAAATGGTAACTTATACACCATAAAATACAAGTGTTGGTTACTGACATTTTGGATGATGAAATTTGCTTTTGTATCGATCAGCAAAAATGGTAGCTTATAAAAGATTTTCATAAATGGCCGCCACTAATTATCATAATTTTTAAAATTAATGTTTTAAGAAAAATAAATCTATTATATGATAGACATTCACCATAACAATAACTTGTGATAGTTTGGGAAAAATATAATAAATTTTCAAGAAGCTATAAGAATTTGAAAAATCAGAAAAACACCAAAACGAGGCATCAAAGGCCCAGCAGAAAACTACATACAAATCTTTACATTTTTCATTGAGCATAACTTCATTGGTATTTTAGCCAGAGCATCAAAACCTTCCAAACATGCCTTTTTCAGGTGGTTCTTTCTTATGACAGTGCTAAAATTTAGGTCTTATTAACCGAGCGCGAGGTCTGTACGGGAGAATCTTGACTGAGGTCGGAAAGTACAGACCGAGCTCAGCGAGGTCTGTACCCGACCGAAGTCAAGATTCTCCCGTACAGACCGAGCAAGCTCGGTTAATAAGGGTTTTATTATATGACCACAATTATTTTCGATAAAAAAAGAAATTATTTTTTTGATATTTTACGACGCGCGTACGTTGCTTTCAAATGGCTTCCCAGTAGTTTTACTGAAAAAGAGCGGGTTGTCAGAAACCGGCTTCCATTCAGCATGAGACATCTACTTCAACAAACTTACAGCAGTTTTAAGGCAAAAATATCAAAATTACCGCAGCTTTCTTCATCATTCCAAATCAAAGATTGTTTAAAGACAAAGGCTTTTGTTTATATCTCTACATCAAAGAAAGTCAAGAAACAAAAAAGTTTTACGTGAGGATTTTAGCTGATTTTAGCTGACAAGTGAACCACGATGGATGTTGAAATGAGTTGAAATTCGTTGGTCTTGTGGACGTGTGCATCGAGAAAAAAAGCCTATACGAAAGCTTTTTTTCGATAAATATTAATAAGAACTTTAAGCGAAATCACCGTCAACTGTTGAAGGAATTTATTTGTCTGTGTCGTACTTTATGAAGAAGATGAAAGCATGATGCGATCGCTGAGAGAACTTTGAATCGAGAAAAACGGCCTTTTTCAAGATTTTTGAACCTTTTTATGCAGAGAAGAAAGACAAGAACACTTCCTGACTTCGAAAACGTTGTTGACTTTGTAGACAAACTTATCGTGCATCTTACAGCTTTTTAAAAGTATGAAATAAAGTACTGAAAAGCAACGATATTTCCCAACAAAAGATAGCTCAACTCACCGCCGTGTTGTTTACAAGGAAAGATAAAAACTAAAAGTATGCTTTTGAACTATTATTGAGGTATGTGAACGAGCTTTATATTCTTTAGAGAATTAAAATAAAATCCTTTTGCGTATTCTCTCGTGAGTTTTTGCAATTTGATTTGATTTTCTCAACTTTTGCTTGTTAAAATGTATGTATAAAAAAACAACCAATGCTCGCCACCTATAGCCTTTGATTTTCTCTCTCAGTGGGTTTTTGTTTATTTTATTGCATTCTGTCAATGTTTTGGTCAATTCAGGATAGTACAAACGTTTCTCCTGCTATTTTTGTTTGATAAATTACCGTAATAAACAATTACCTAAGAAGATTTTTCAATTTTTTCAAATATTAATATCACTTTCGGACCGGTCTACCTAGGAAAATCTAGACCGGAGCGAAATCGAATTCAACCAATCAGATTGCTCTATTTACTAGTGTCCAGACTCCAAGATACACGGTCATGTAATAAATTAAAATATTCGTTTACTTGAAAAAATCATTTTCTGCTATTTATGAAAGTGGTCAGTATACACCATACAATACAAGTGTTACTTACTGACGTTGTAAACGATGTGACTTTACTTTTTGTCCCAGCAAAAATGGTAAGTTACGGACACCATACAATACAAGTGTTACTTGCTGACTTTTGGGATGTTAATTCGTCATCGGAGTAAAAATTGGTAACTTGATAAAGATAAGAGCTACACAAATAAAGAAGTTTTTACATCTTATCTGCAATAGCTACATGGCGGCCCCGCTTCGCAGTAAGGGGTGACAATCAGGTTGTGTAAACGACACAATGATCAAAGCCAATTTACCGAAGTTAACAAATTTTCACTCTAGTGTAATCAAACTCGAAACAAAACAAGCTCAATTTGGAAGAAAAATAGCACTGAAACAGTCGGAGTTAGATTTAGATAATTATACTAAGATACATTCTCTAACATAAGAAACTCTTAACATAAAAAACATAAAAAAAACCCACAAAAATTTCCACTTTTGAATTTAACATAAAAAGAAATTTGAAAAGCCGATATATGTATTCAAGGAAAATGCATGGAAAATATACAGAAAAAATAGATAATGATAAGCAAAGAAATGATATAAGATCTAAAACAAGGAAATAAGAAAAGAGGTTTTTTTAGTCAAAATGTATTTTGATTTGAAAATTCATAAAATAATTCCTTTTTATTGTTTAAGTTGTATTATATTTTTGTTTGTAAAGTTAGGTGTTATATAAGTCGTTTTTTTCATTTCTTTTCTATTCCTTAGTATTGATAGTTCCTGCAATGTATCTATCATTGTGTTATCATTTCACATTTATAAACAGTTCACCAACTAATTGATCTTCAAATGGAGTCACGAAATTATCGAATTCAAGATGGCGTCGAAATTAGGACGAAACGTTTTTTTTTATACAATGTTAATATCTATTTCCTGAGCTGAAAAAAGTACACTTTTAGGTTCTTAAAAAACCTAATATTTTTTTTAATTCTGTATACTGCTTAGGGTAACACATTTAATTAACAACCTCGCTCCCAGTACCTTTCCCCTTCGATTGTGCATGGTGGGGTTGGAAAAAAGGACCTGGAAATGAGATTGAAAATGATAAAAAAATGATATTCAAGAATATCATGTAGAATTCTTTAAGGTAGTTTCGGATACTTGGATTTCTTACATGAATTTTTTTATAAATCCTGTCATTTATAGATCATTGTTAGGCAAGTCAAAAAACGTGAAAAAATAGTTATAAGAGTTATAAGATATAGTAAAAGTAGGTATTTGCAATAATGATTTGCTCAAGAGTACCTACTCAAAGCAGCCTAGAGAATACGAACGTATTCTGCCAGGAAAAGCATAAGATTATATCAAACGATAGATCTAAGGTTTATCTAACATTTCCTGTCATAAAAATCATTGAATCATTTCCATATATTGGTATAAGTGAACCATAGAAGCACAATTCTACGTCAATTACGCACCCTGCATGTGTATAGAGTTGTAGCATTTGTAAAATTTCAGAAAACTGAAAACGTGAATATTTTATTTTTTAGTTCTAAATCGTAAGAATAGTAAATACAGTCTTGAATAAAAAGTAAAAAATTGGGGGCACCGTACTAATAGGCGAGTTAAAAGCGACCGAATCAAATATTTTGTCAAAAAACACGGTAACGGTCCGCGCGGGACTGGGTTCTAGTACTTTAAACATTTGCATGAAATTTGTCAAATTATCCTTGTCATCTCCAGAAACCCTAAGACCTATTTTGTATTAGTTTTACGACTAAAGAGGTCAAAATTATATTTTATCTTTTCATTTTTACAAAGTTGTAAATTTGTTGTTTTGAGACAAAACAGCGACCATGTCAGGTAGTGAAAATCTGAGCATGTTTCGAAAAATGTCCCATTTTACCTCCAAAGTTGCATGAAATGACATAACACTTCCTTAAGTTATAGATAAGAATTCAAATTAAGATATCATTTAAATAAATTTAAAAAAAAACGCAAATAAATGATGAAAAACGAGTTGCGCGAAATGGATGCGCAGTAGCAAGAGTCTGGAACTACCTTAAGTGCAAACATGAACACATTCTCTATTAACTGAAACACCTTTCTCTAAACAACACAAAAAACAAGCAAACAAACAAATGAACAAATGAACACCCACAAAGAAGCAAGTAAACTAAACAACTAAATAGCAAACAAACAAACAAACAAGGAAATATAGCCAAACAAACAGGAATTTTTTAATATTTAAAATTGTTAAAAGTTGACCGTTAAACAAGCTTGATGCTTTTGCTGTGGTATAACTAGTTTTAATGGACTTCAAGTGTGGACTTCCATATAAAAACACACATTAAATAAGCAGCCACTTATGCAATTTGAGCAGCAAGTGACTATTTACCATATAATGTTTGGTTAAGGCTACGATACTTTAAAAACACTTACAAGTTAAACAACTTAAAAGCTTCCTAGTCGTTTTGCAAATATTACTGAATAGTCATAGTTTGAAATATGACAGTAGAGTACAAACACTAAAAGTGTGCAACATAAATACCACTAAATACTGCTAAATTATGCAAATTCTTTTGTTCTCTATTGTTTAATCAACACTATTTAGTGGTAAATAGTACAAAGTATTGCACACTTTTAGTGTTTGTACTCTAAACTGAATCTTAACTGAAAGCTCAAACAAAGATTTAAAGCCAAAAAGCCAAAAACAAAACAGAAACAGAATCACTAAAAACAAAAACGATACAAAAAAGAACAACTGAACAAAACCATAGAATTAGAATGGGATGACGATCATTTAGCAATTCATTAGCACCAACTTTATTGTCCGTCAACGTCATCACCATCATCACCGTCATCATCATCATCATCTTCAACATCACCACCACCACCATCTTCATCATCATCACAATCATCATCATCATAATCACGATCATCATCATCATCATCATCATCATCATCATCATCATCATCATCATCACCACCACCACCACCACCACCATCTTCATCATCATCATCATCATCATCACCACCACCACCACCATCTTCATCATCATCATCACCACCACCACCATCTTCATCATCATCATCATCATCATCATCACCACCACCATCGTCATCATCATCACAATCATCATCATCATCATCATCATCATCATCACGATCATCATCATCATCATCATCATCATCATCATCATCACTACCACCACCACCATCTTCATCATCATCATCATCATAATCATCACCACCACCACCACCATCTTCATCATCATCATCATCACCACCACCACCACCATCTTCATCATCATCATCATCACCATCATCACCATTATCATCATCATCATCAGATGATCAACCTCATTAACAATAAAGACAATGTCAACATCATCACTACCATTACTATTATATTATTACAACCATCTGATTATCACTATATATATTATCATCATCATCATCAACTCTAATTTAATAATGATCGCCATCACTACCATTACTATTATATTATTACAACCATCTGATTATCACTATATATATCATCATCATCATCATCAACTCTAATTTAATAATGACAGCCATCACTACCATTATAACTATTATATTATTACAACCATCTGATTATCACTATATATATCATCATCATCATCATCAACTCTAATTTAATAATGACCGCCTTCACTACGTACCATCACTATTATATTATTACAACCATCTGATTATCACTATATCATCATCATCATCATCATCTCTAATTTAATAATGACTGCCATCACTACCATTACTATTATATTATTACAACCATCTGATTATCACCATATTATCATCACCATCATCAACTCTAATTTAATAATGACCGCCTTCACTGCGTACCATTACTATTATATTATTACGACCATCTGATTATCACTATATTATCATCATCATCATCAACTCTAATTTAATAATGACCGCCATCACTACCATTACTATTATATTATTACAACCATCTGATTATCACTATATATCATCATCATCATCATCATCATCAACTCTAATTTAATAATGACTGCCATCACTACCATCACTATTATATTATTACAACCATCTGATTATCACTATATATATCATCATCATCATCATCAACTCTAATTTAATAATGACTGCCATCACTACCATCACTATTATATTATTACGACCATCTGATTATCACCATATATATCATCATCATCACCATAATTATCTTCATCATCAATACAACCACCTTGCTCATCGATAACCATTGATCGTTCACAATGCTCTAAGTACAAACCTGTAATATGATAATACAAACGGTACTCTCACCCATTAATCTTATGACTCACAAAAACGTCATTAAATTGAGTGTCACATTTGAAAATGAAAACACTTATGTATGAGAGGCAAGTAGATAATATAGAGCAGTAAGGGACGGACCATTAGAAAAGTGATGGGGGGGGGGGGGGGGGGGGGGGGGGGGTGGGGAGTTTCAAAGTTGGAATATTTTTTTTTTCTTGACATGGATTTAGAAATATTTTTTTTTTTTAGACTTTTTGGCTGGCAATATTTTTTTTTTACAGTTATGTATTTTAAGTTTTGACTAATCAGTAAATTTTGATTATTTTGTGGATGTTTTGCTTTGTCGGTAGAGCTTAAATAGCGGCTTTTCGACAGTTTGATAAAAGATGAATTTAATCTTAGTCGGGCTATAGGGCCCGACTCTAGGCATCACATTGCATCACATTTCATGCTTTTTTCTATCGAAATCCAAATTGATCATAGTCTTTCCCATTGTGCTTATCTAAGCTGTATATAAACATTCTAAACAGTTTACCAGCAAATTGGGCTTTAAATCATTAAAAACGTATATATGTATATATTTAGTTATATTTATGTAACAACAATTTGTTATTTAAATTCATATAAATGATGATAGTCTTAAATACTAAATAGCTGTTTAGTATTTAAAATGATTAATCCCGACTCATTTTAATGTTTTCAAATGTATAAATTCTTTGGTGAAGGCATATATATTAATGTAATATACAATCTGAGTAATTTTTATATATAGTATAAGGTCTTTTGTATAAAAAGGTTATTACGAATAATTGGCCACACCCATATTTACAGTTGTCAATATTATTTTTTTCCCGCTAAGTGTGAAGAAATATTTTTTTTTTTTTGATTTTTTACCGGAAATATTTTTTTTTTTTGCTTTTGCCCCACCCCCCCCCCCATCACTTTTCTAATGGTCCGTCCCTAATTATCAGAGCAATTTCCAAATTCAAGTGGCATGTTATCGTTTGGTCACTAACGCGTTAAAGCAATTAAATAAATACTAGCCGACAACAAAAAACTCGCGTCGGAAGAAAAAAAAATACTTTCATCCAAAAACTCAAGAATTTTGACATGCGCGATATAGATGAGTGGTAAAGAAAATATATAATCATTTAAATTCACTTGGCCAAGTACACCTATATGAGAGGCTAGTCAGTCTAGAACAATAGTTATTTTAATTGGTCGCCATATTTTGATTCAGTGTACATGTATGAGAGGCTAGTCAGTCTAGAAAAAAACTAATTCAAATTGGTCGTCATATTTATATTCAGTGTACATGTATGTGACGGTACATGTATGAGAGGCTAGTCAGTCTAGAACAATAGTTATTCAAATTGGTCACCATAGTTCTATTCAGTTTACATGTATATGAGAGGCTAGTCAGTCTAGAACAATAGTTATTCAAATTGGTCACCATATTTATATTCAGTGTACATGTATGAGAGGCTAGTCAGTCTAGAACAATAGTTATTCAAATTGGTCGCCATATTTATATTCAGTGTACATGTATGAGAGGCTAGTCAGTCTAGAACAATAGTTATTCAAATTGGTCACCATATTTATATTCAGTGTACATGTATGAGAGGCTAGTCAGTCTAGAACAATAGTTATTCAAATTGGTCGACATATTTATATTCAGTGTACATGTATGAGAGGCTAGTCAGTCTAGAACAATAGTTACTCAAATTGGTCGCCATATTTATATTCAGTGTACATGTATGAGAGGCTAGTCAGTCTAGAACAATAGTTATTCAAATTGGTCGCCATATTTATATTCAGTGTACATGTATGAGAGGCTAGTCAGTCTAGAACAATAGTTATTCAAATTGGTCGACATATTTATATTCAGTGTACATGTATGAGAGGCTAGTCAGTCTAGAACAATAGTTACTCAAATTGGTCGCCATATTTTGATTCAGTGTACATGTATGAGAGGTTAGTCAGTAAGAGTCATTCAAATTGGTCGCCATATTTCAATTCACTGCACAATCAGAGAGCCCAGTAAAAGGAGTACAATTATCACCCTATAATCAAAATCTATCGCCAATTTTCGATTTGCCTTTGCAAACCAAAAATTAACCTTTTATATATTTTTCTTTCCCTTTTTCTAATTATAAGATCAACGAATGTAAGCCTCTGCTTTACTTTAAGGAAATGAACTAAAACCGTTTCCCTTTTAGGAAGTATTTTACATGTTTAAGCTATCAGAAAGCATGAAACCCCTCTCGGAAATACAAGAAGTACATATCTAGATGAAAAGCTAGCAAGCTTGGGGTTCCAATTACAGGACTAGCTCTGTAGATACATCTTCTATTAAGCAATTAGCACTGAATTCGCAATATAATAGATGATGTGCTAATTAATCTGTGAAACAAAATCTATTTATACAAAGCCAACTATCATTATACACACCTAAACAAAGCATAAATTCATCTATAGAAAATACAATTAGGTAAAGCAAAAAAGTTAAAAGCTTAGAGTCATCGGGAAAACTTTGAATACACGACGAGAGAAAGAGCTCTAATGAATTACAGACTGTGAGGTTAATAAGGTGTACTAGAGGCCTACTCCGGTCATAAGATCGCCCAAGATCGCTCAAAACCGTTTTGAATCGCCTAAAATCGTCTAACATCGCCCAAGATCACTCAAAACCGTTTTGAATCGCCTAAAATCGTCTAACATCGCCCAAGATCACTCAAAACTGCTTTGAATCGCCTAAAATCGCCTAAGATCGTCTTAGATTTTGGGAGCTTTTTGCTAAAATCGCCTAAAATCGCTTAAAATCATCTAAAATCGCCTAAGATCGCCTTAGATGTTAGGAGCTTTTTGCTAAAATCGCCTAAAATTATGGCGATTTTAGGACCCGGAGTAGGTCTTATTGGGCCCAGTTCAGAAGTTCAGACGTCGAACGTTTGCCGCATCGGATCTAATTACTCAAGTTGAGGCCAGCGGCTAAGAAAAGTTCGATAACTACAATATAAGATATCAGTTCTTTTGCTTAGTGCCAGGAGACGATGTGCGTTAAGTTTGTTCTACATAGACCATTTTCATCAATAGAAAAATGAGTTTTACAGCCCGGATATTTTAATTTAAATCTGAGCACTGTCATATGAAAGAACCACATGAAATAAGACATGTTTGGAAGGTTTTGATGCTCTGGCTAAAATGCCAAAGAAGTTATGCTCAATGAAAAATGTAGAGATTTGTATGTAAGGCCACTATTATTTATTTTTTTATATTACTTTCTGCTGAGACCTTTGTTGCCTTGTTTTGGTGTTTTTCTGATTTTTCAAATTCATATAGTTTTTCTCAAACTTTCAAGTTATTTTTTGTATTGTGAATGCCTATCATATGATCTATATCTTTTTCAGAATTATTGTTAATATGATAATTGGTGGCGGCCGTTAAGGAACGTCGCCTATACTCCTACTAGTTTCAAGGAAAACACCGCTCGAACTCAAAGACAATTCGATTATATTCGGCGCGGCAAAAGCTGAAAGTCTGATCTGAGCGTTAGGTCTAGCTCATCTCACATGTGCTCAATCCTTCACAATTGAGCAACACCTATTGTTTGAATTCATTTGCATTAGATTCGTCACATGTAAGATCTGACTGACTTCTCAATTTGAGAAAAAGTGGTTGTCTCGAAATTACAAAATTATTATCAGTTATTATAAAATTGAATGTACAATCTACTAGACACGACTATATACGTTCTAGTTTTCTATCCGTCAAATGCTACCCTGCGAGCAGAGGTTCCTTTCTCTTACCTAGAACGACGAGAAAAGTAACCTCTGCCGGTACCCGATAATTACATCCAAGTTTCTGGATGTAAAACATTATGGGCTATCTAATTATAAACTGGTTTTAAACTGGTTTTTCAACCATGCGATGACAGAAAACATCACTTTCCCAAGCGTTAATTAACGTTGATGTTTACTTTTGATTTCAATCAGTCGAGGCCAGGACCAACAAGATTTAACATTAACAATCGCTTTAGCTCTACGCAACATTAGATATAATCTACTCACTAAACAATGTCGTTCTTATATTTCTTAACTGGAGTTTTTGACGACATTAAACAGAGAATTTCGCCATCTTTGCTCATTGTACGAAATACGATATTTTAACCTGTCAAGCAAAAACCTAATCAGTTGACCTTTGGAAAACGCGCATGCTCAACAGGAATAACAACCGGTTGCCGGCAGAGGTTTCTTTTCTCGTCGTTCTAGGTAAGAGAAAGGAACCTCTGTTCGCAGGGTATCAAATGCTCTACTAAACAAACATCGACATGAAGAGGTTATATAATACTAGTGAGTTTAATTTCTGCTAAATGAATAAAATAACTGTTGCTTGTTTCTATGAGTCTACTCAGTAAATGTCAAAAAAAAAATAAAAAAAAAATACAAATATAGTACAATAGTTTATAATTATTTCAAGCTATTTTAGCTTAAGAAAGTCGCTTATAAACCTATAAAGATCTACAAGCGAAAAGACATAGAAAAGCTTTAAAATTATAGATAATTTATAAATTGAGTTCAATATTCGAGTATCTTTTTATGAGTAAAATCATTTACCTGTTTTTGATATTATATCTGAACTGCTAATACTCCAAAATGCAGACGAAATGGTAGGTTTTAGCTTCAATACTATGGCTTTAGTCGATGTTAAAAGTGTTTTGTTTTCGAAACAAGTTTCACTATGCCAAAACTAAACAGAATGCGTGTAAATTTAAATGATAATAAAAACATGAATAATAGATAACTAGCCTTTCTTGATTAGTTAGCTAAGCCGTCATGTTTGGTGCTCTTTAGTGAAAAATAACAGGAGATACGAAATTACTTACACTCGAATATAAAAGATTGTAATGATATTAAAACACTACATAACAAAGGAAGAAATTAAGTATAATAAATAATAGATTCATATGAATAATAAATAACAAGCAAAAAGTACACAGGATTGATTCAAATGAATGACTTTTTTTGAAAGGATTTTTTATGTTAAACGGCAATGATCGACTAGTGGACGACTATAGCATTCTAGTTTGAAATAACCGAGCAACCGAGCAACCGAGCAACCGAGCAACCGAGCAACCGAGCAACCGAGCAACCGAGCAACCGAGCAACCGAGCAACCGAGCAACCGAGCAACCGAGCAACCGAGCAACCGAGCAACCGAGCAACCGAGCAACCGAGCAACCGAGCAACCGAGCAAGCACTGAATTCACCAACCAACCAAGCAACTAAGAAACCAGGCAACGAACGGACGAACGGACGAACAAGAAACGGACGGACGAACGAACGAACGAACAAACGCATGAACGAACAAACGAACGAAAGAACGAACGCATGAGCGAGAGAGCGAACAAACGAACGAGCGAACAAACGAACGAACGAGAGAACGAACGATCAAACAAACGAACAAATAAACAAACTAACCATCCACAACAGGCTCTGTAATTTCCATGATTGGCATTCTTGTGTTAGACTAAGTCCATACCACATCACATTCAAAATAGGTGATTTCAACTAAATTATCAACAAAGCTCCTACGTCTTTGATCCATTCAAAGAAATACAATAGCTACTATTGCCTGTAGCCTAGTATCGATCAATAATAGACCCTTTGGCGTGCATAGGCCGGATTTACTTGTTTAAGTACTTAGATTAAATGTTCTTATCTTAGATTATATATTTTTCTTATAAACCGTAATCTCTAGACAAGTTTGACTCTTCTGCGAGTTTGACCACCGGGAAGTTGAAAACATCTTGACTTATATCATATAAATAGACCCTTTTTGAAATATGGACGCAAATAAAACAGAAATGTGGCCGCAACATGACTTGGTCAAATTGATTTAGGGCACGTGACTTCTTTGGATATAAATAGGTTTTAAAATATGGACAACAGAGCCGGGGGACAGAGAAAATGGGCTGCAAAGTGGCAAGGTCAAATTCAAAAACGTACAAATACTGATGCACTTCGTCAATGTTAAAAGAAGTGTTTAATTTGTAAGATATTTTAGTATTTTATCAGATTAATCTAAATTGTTGCCACCCTGAGTTTCCGAAGCCAGCTTTTTCTGAGATCTTATAGACTAAATACCAATATGGCTGTCATTGACTTTCATAATTAAAAACCCAATCTTAAAACATATTAACTGCACCACCATCAGAAAATGCAAGCTGAAATATGACTCCCTTACAAAATGGATAGTGGTGCTTGACGGGCGGTTTTGAAAATGACCCATTTTTTCAATATGTATAATCTTAGTTCGAAAACTGACCCTAAAAGGTACGCTGCCAGTTCGAGACCCTAAAAGGTACGCGAGGGTCTTATTTTCGAGCCTAAAAGGTCCGTCGAGCACCCCTATCCATTTTCTAAGGGAGTCCCCCCCCAACCGGGTTACATTTACCAGTAACATAGATACAGAGCGGCCAGGTCGTTATGTAGAGGTTTATTCATATACGATATTAATTCCTGCTTGATTTGATACCGCCCAGAGTGTTAATAATACAGTTAATATATATTGAAATGAATCGTTGTCTCGGGTTAAGCAAAGAACACTAATGTATTCAAATCATTTTGTTTTCTAGAAAACTAATAACAAAATTTGAGTATTTTCACTTGCTTCTTATTGTATTACAATCAATTCTGTGGTAGACAATAATTCAATACATTTCCAGCACAAATTAAAAACTAGTATTCGTCTAGCTCTTGGCTGGACTCTTGAAAAAATCTGCTGAATAAAATACAAAATGTTTATTTAAGAACTATACACGTTTTGAGCTTCAACAGGGCAAAACCCCAATTTTTTGCAAGAGACTTTATATTTTTTATACTTTTAATTGAAAGAACCTTCAAAAATCTTTGTTACATCAAAGTTTTCAATTTTTCTAACGTAAAAAAAAAAAGATTTTCGTAGGAATTTTTCTTCGGATTTATGCGAGTTTTTAAAGCAACGAAATAAGACAGATAAAGATATTAATTTGTCTTTTATTCATTAACATCCATGTTATATTGTAAAATGATTCACTAGCCAGTATTTGTGCTTTATATATAGTATGAAAGGAAAAAATTTTCTTATGAGTTTTATTCTTAATTCATTTTATTTCAGTTCGCACAAATTTTTCTTCAAAATCTCGCGCGTAGGCATCCATTAAATGCTGATTATCTCGGAAACAAACTCGGGACACCCCATTGTTGTTTTCATATTTAAAGTTCACATTTAAAAACTGTAGTTTAAAGTTTAAATTTCCACACTGTAACAGGATCACAAAACGTCAGACATTCTCAGTTCAAGAGGGCTTAATTAATTTAGCTTCGAGCCTGTACTTATGTATAGGAAACTTTGACGACGTTAAGAACAACAGGAACACAAAACTGTTTTAAAAATGAATACTACCATTTCAAAAAGGTTGTCCGTTATAATAAGGCTGATTCGCTTGACGAAAGTAAGGATTTTTTTCATTCATTCATTCTGCATCCAGTCCGGTACTTGCATGTATAAAGGAAACTTTGGCTACTGTAAGAACAAAATGAACACGAAACCGTTTTAAAAATGAATACACCCATTTCAAAAAGGTTGTCCGTTATAATAAGGCATGTCTGCATGGGATATACAACGGCGAGCCTAAGAGAGCCACTGTTTATTATATAACATATATAGTGGTATACCGAGTGATATCAACTAGATAAAAAGCCTATCCTAGTCATGAAGATATCATCGATATCACACATGTGTGATATCACTCTCAACCAATCAACTTTCAGTATTGTAACGAAACCATTGTTTGGTAGTAAAACATTTTTTTGATTTGCTTCAATCTGTTATATAATAAACAGAACATTACATGTGCGCTTGGAGATATGAATTTTATCTTCTTCGTTCGCTGCGCTCACTCGTGGGATATCTATTCAACACTCGAAGATAAAATTCATATCTCCGCGCGCCCATGTAATATCCTCTATATATCTCATACAGGTGGGACGCGAATATATATATCTTATTAGACAGTTTGATGTGTAATGTAGCTGGATATTTTGCGAGTGAAACGCTGTATTTTGACGAGCCTCCGGGCGAGTCAAAATGAAAGTTAACGAGTAAAATATCCAGCCATATTATACATCAAACTGTTTAATAAGTTATTTATTATCCAATCAAAAGGTTTTTGATATTTTATAATGCAAAATATTGTTTTACTTCAGGGCTAGATAGACGAGTAAAAATATCGCTGGATATTTTTACTCGATCCAGTCCTACTTCTGCAATATTTTTACTCGTCTATGACTAGTTGGATAATAATGTGTAGTCCTTATGAAAGTCCAACATCAGTTCTTTCATATTTTTTCTAAAATTGTCAAAATAAAAGCAAGAAAAGTCAAGTTAAAACTTATGTTCACGGCTATAATTTATTTTCTTTATTTCTCATGAATTATTAAATTTTATAATTATGTATGGAAGATCGACGTCTTTGAGAGAAACAGGAACAGCAATTGTATTGGTGTTTATATGTATGCCTTTGATACCCTCCCGACTTCAGTGTAACAAACTGCGTTATATGATATGTGTATATTCTAATTAAAAAGGAATAGGTGTACAGTAAGAACCCGTAAATAAGAACCACTATTTGTCGAGGTTAGGCTAAAGTGGTTCTTATATAATTGGTATTTAGTGAGAAATTAGGCTAAGGTGTTTTTTTACTGGTTCTTATTTACAAAGCAAAAACAATTTCCCTTACATAGAGTACAAACACTAAAAGTGTGCAACATAATTACCACTAAATACTGCTAAATTATGCAAATTCCTTTGTTCTCTATTGTTTAATCAACACTATTTAGTGGTAAATAGTACAAAGTATTGCACACTTTTAGTGTTTGTACTCTAGTGTTTTTTTTTATGTTATATAAATTGTTATGTATATAGAAGCATCTGAATGATGAATGTATTCTCATTGAGAACTAACTGATAATACATTTGGAAACATTTTTCTTGCATTGATTTTAGATTTGGTCATATTCAGACTCAACTTATATTTTTTCAAATGACCAAATAAATCTTGAAACCTTTCATATAAGAACCAGTCTAATTTTAGGCTAAAGTGGTTCTTTTTTAACAGGTGCTTATAAAGCAAATTTTAGCTTAGTGGTTCTTAATCCACTGGTTCTTATATATGTGTGTTTTTACTGTATATTTTAATTAGAAAGGCATAGGTGTATATTTTAATTGAAATATTTGTTCAAATATTTTGCATTTGATTCTTGAAAGGAGTCGTGTAAAATATTTATACGGTAAACATATGTATGTGTTGCGTGATCCATTAATAGTCAATTCTAACTATTAACTTGATATACAACCTCTCTACATATAAATCTTTTACTGTCTAATGGCAGATATCATATTCTGTCTCTTGAAAACCATAAATTCATCAATTAAAGAGAAAGCGTCAAAAGAAATCATATTCGTGAAGAAGGCTGTATATTAGATACAAAATCAGACCTACTTCCGGTCCTAAAATCGCCGTAATTTTAGGCGATTTTAGCAAAAAGCTCGTTAAATCGTATCAAATATATGCCTATTGTTCTGTTGCAATCTCAACCTGTTAAAAAAAAAAAACCTCTCGCGCGCTAATCAAAGTATTTTGTTACTTCTCACCTACAATACCATATAATGGTATCGTTTGCAAGATTGCATACGGTATCTTTGATACGATCTAAGGCGATCTTAGGGGCCGTCACTGGACGAAAAGTCGGATTCACCATATGTGTGAATATGGTGTGAATTTGGTGAACCATATTCGCATTATATTCACACCCCCAGTGAACATGATATTTACACCATGTGTGAATATAGTGCGAAACTGATGCGAATATACATATTCACATCACATTCACAAAGTGTGAATACAGAACTGAGAGAATATGGAATTCTCTACTAGTGTGAATCTAAAGTGAATCAATCGTGAATGTTTTGTTGCCCAAATCGCAAATTATATTTACACCATGTGTGAATATAATGCGAAACTGATGCGAATATACATATTCACATCACATTCACGAAGTGTGAATAAAGAAGAGAATATTGAACTCTCTACTAGTGTGAATCTGAAGTGAATCAATTGTGAATGTTTTATTCCCCACATCGCAAAATATACTCGTTAGATTTTCACTACAATACGTTTCGCCGAAAATAAGTAACAATATAGTAACGTTGGTATTAGAGTGCAAACAATATAACCGTGAAACATTAACAAAAACTAATTTTGCTAAATTTTGCTAAATTTCACTAAATTTGTCTATTGTACTATTTTGTACAAATTAGTAATTAGTAAATTTAGTGTGCACGTGCAATCACTGAACCGCGATTAAAGTTAGCACCAAATTGCGCACGTCCATAACGCGAGCACGCGAGGATGAGATTTTGTTTGGAGCTAATTAAAGCATGAATATCTAGAATGCAGCAGTTTGACCATAATATCGTGGAAATAGTTTCAAGATCCATTACAGAAGCGAATGGAGGTCATTGTTACGTTTATTGACGTTTAAAGCCAGCCAGAGTACGTATTAATAATGTAAACTACATGCAATAGAGTGAGTAACACTTATTCTTTTGTGTGCCTTGATTTTGCAATAGCGCAAAGGAATGAAGACTCGAAAACGATTTTACTTTGTGTATTGTGATTAATTTAGCTTTAGATGTGTCTTGTGTTTTGATTTTGCAGCAGCGCGAAGGAATAGAGACTCGAAAACAATTTCACTTGTGTATTGTGGTTATTTAGCTCTAGATGTGTCATGTGTCTTGATTTTGCAGCAGCGCGCCGGAATAGAGACTCGAAAACAATTTCACTTGTGTATTGTGGTTATTTTAGCTCTAGATGTGTCATGTGTCTTGATTTTGCAGCAGCGCGAAGGAATAGAGACTCGAAAACAATTTCACTTGTGTATTGTGGTTATTTTAGCTCTAGATGTGTCATGTGTCTTGATTTTGCAGCAGCGCGCCGGCGAAGGAAATTGGACTCGAAAACAATTTCACTTGTGTATTGTGGTTATTTTAGCTCTAGATGTGTCATGTGTCTTGATTTTGCAGCAGCGCGCCGGAATAGAGACTCGAAAACAATTTCACTTGTGTATTGTGGTTATTTTAGCTCTAGATGTGTCATGTGTCTTGATTTTGCAGCAGTGAGAAGGAATAGAGACTCGAAAACAATTTCACTTGTGTATTGTGGTTATTTTAGCTCTAGATGTGTCATGTGTCTTGATTTTGCAGCAGCGCCGGCGAAGGAAAATGGACTCGTAAACAATTTCACTTGTGTATTGTGGTTATTTTAGCTCTAGATGTGTCATGTGTCTTGATTTTGCCGCAGCGCAAACCAATAAAGACTCAAAAACGATTTTACTTGCACATTGTAGTATTTTAGCTTTAGTTGTGTCTTGATTTTGCGGCAGCGCAACCGAATAAAAAGTGATTTTACTTGCGTATTATGATTATTTTAGCTTTAGTTGTGTCTTGATTTTGCTGCAGCGCAAACGAATAGACTTAAAAACAATTTTTTTTGCATATTGTGCGCTAGGACACTTGGCTGATTGCACGTGCACACTAAATTTAGTCTATTCACGCTTCGACTATTTTTCACTAATTTCTACTAAATTTCGACTAATTAGTTTTTGTGTTTCACGGTTATATTGTTTGCACTCTATTATGATATAAACTTACATTTTCCTTATTTACAGATATCCTATTTTTGTCGTTTGAGCTAACCGTTAAATAAGTATTAATTATCATTCGCCGGGATCATTCTCGTTACAGTGTATTATTATTTTTATCCACTCGCCAGATAACAGCAATTTAATTGTTGAAGAGTTCTAAAATTGATACAAAATCGTTAAAATTCTAGTTACCAAATAGCATAAAGAACTAAAATAGTCGAGATTATAACAACAAATAGAACATATATTTAATTTTGCTTCTACATCAACCTACCAATCAAATATCCGTATTTTAATATTGACCAATCAGGCGCGAGTGATTTGTTATGCAACCAATTTTGAATATGAGGCTTAGTCACGCGTCAGTTCAGCGACGTCGGTTAGAAACACTTGAACAGATCTACGGCTGTACGGCTCGTAAAATAACTTTTATCTTTTGATAAGCGGAGCGAATTCTCTAAATATCCGTAGGACATAAACAGCAGTTGCTTAGAGGGAGAAGAGTCGGCAGAGATGAAGTAAATCTAGGACTAAACTGCTGTTATTGAGGGATGCTGAAGGCAACGATGCTGAAGGCAACAACAAGAAGTCAACACGTTTCGAATTAACACAAAGTTAAACTCACCGTAATTCGACGTTTTAGTGAACAAGATGACACACTAAGCAGGGAAAAAGATTTGCTAGAAGGTTAATATTACTGGTTTGAACTGTTTAGGGTTAAGTAGTATTAATTTTGATGTAGATTTGTTCGACAATGTTTCTACCGTTGAACGGCGTTGTATGGCGCCAGCCAAATGTCTGTTAGGCTAAACTGCTGTTAGACATGTATATTTCTGTTAGACCCGCGGCCTATACTAGTTTACTCTCTAGTTTCCATTCATGTGTCTTAATTTAAAGTTGTAACTGATTATGGTTTTATGAAATAAAGTATTATCCGCTATATCCGACCTGATTGATTAATTCATTCACATCATATTCACGTGAGAAAGAATACGAGTAAAAATGATATTTGCATCAAATTATTCCGAAGTGAATATAAAGTGTAAACGGTGTTTGCAATAAGTTCACCTATGGGGTGAATATGATGCTAATTCAACATTCACACCATATTCACGAGAGAAAGAATACGAGTAAAAATGATATATGCATCAAATTATACTGAAGTGAATATGAAGTGAAAACAGTGTTTGCAATAAGTTCACCTATGGGGTGAATATGATGCTAATTCAATATTCACATCATCTTCACTAATATGTGAATGTAATGTGAAAAAGGTATTCAACGTCTTCACTTAATGGTGTGAATACGTAGTGAAGATCATATTCGCGTTGGTGTGCACGTGAATATGATGGAATGTGGTTGAATATGATATTCACAGCACATTCACTACACATTCACACTGCTGTGAATCCAATCCCTTAGGCAATCCTAGGCGATTTTGAGCGATTTTGGGCGATCTTGGGCGATCTTGGGCGATTTTGGGCGATCTTGGGCAAACTTATGACCCAGAGTAGGCATAAAATCGTTAAGTTTTAACTTAATTATTATCGGCCAGATTTACTTTTATCTTGACACTTCTAATAAAATATGAAAGAACTAATGTTAGAGTTTTATAAGTACTATACAATATTCGCGTCCGACCTGTATGAGATATTGTCTTCAACTTGCCGTTGTATATGCAAATCCACCGCTCATATTATTCTGATCTACTACATATTAGATAAAAAAATTATATTCAGATTTAAACTGGAAACATGGCCTCGACTTGTCAAAATATTCACAAATTCCAAGCAAAGAACGAAACAATGCTATCGATTAACAAAGAAAAACACATTTGAATTTATCAGTCAGTCTAAATTGACCTCTTTACCTTCCTTGTTTGTTGTTCCATTTCAGAACACGTGAGGCTACCGTTGAGAATTGTTTCTTTCAAATGTAAATGATATAGCCGACTTTCACAAATGGCCGCAACTAATTATCATAATTTTTAAAATTGATGTTTTAAGAAAATAAATCATATGATAGGCATTCACCGTAACAATAACTTGTGGAAGTTTGAGAAAAAACTATTAAATTTGCAAGAAGCTATAAGAGATTGAAAAATCGGTAAAACACCAAAACGAGGCATCAAAGGACGTACACATGACTACATTATTCATTGAGCATAACTTCTTTGGTATTTTAGCCAAAGCATCAAAACCTTCCAAACATGCCTATTTCAGGTGGTTCTTTCATATAACAATCAGTTCGGTTACTTGCCAGATTTGGCAATATTTTGGACATAGCTTTTGTCCAATCACGTTCGAGATTTCACCGGAACAGTATCAAATTGCATAACAACCAAAAGATGTTTAAATGTGTGAGCGATCAATAATAAGAACCTAAATTAAACGACTTACAAAGAATAGCCACAAACGCTTTTAAAAAATATATATTTATTTCTATGAATATTAGATACTTAGTACTCATACAAATCTGTAAAAGTTTATGGATGTATTACCCTTTATCATTCAAATGGCAGATCAAGTGATTAATAACGCTAACAAACTCAATGTTGGCGAGTGGTATCTTCTATTTTATTGATCGCAATAGAAGCCACATACACTTATTACAAAGGAATAATCCTTTCAAATGGGATGATAGCCCCTACCTACTTCTTGGCTGTAGTTCCATTGCTGGTTTACTGGGTACGCGTGGTGACCTTGTCGTGGTAGGGGCCATAACATCCGAAATAATATGCTATTAAATAAGCAACGAATCACTTTTACAATGTTTATAATAACTAAATACACATTTAGGATACAAAATCAAAGGCTTTGTCTCTACTTAACTCTTGAATGTTGCGTCAAATTGATGCGAGGTCGGATCTTTGTCAACGCGCGCGATCAGATATACCTCCGGCCGGCACGGGTTCGGGTGAACACATCTTCTCGTTCGATACTGAAACATTCCTTCCAAAGCTGTAACGCCTCCTATTTGAATGATAATTTCCAAACGTTTCTTATGCTTTTGACCCTTCGCCCAAAGTAGTTACAACAAACCCTACGATCGTTGTCCAGATACTTCTTCGTACGAGCCTCCACTGCTGAGATGAAAAATGGCGCCCATGCTGTTTCACTGGAGTGTGCCGTTTCATTGTAAATGCGCCATCACTTTTTCGCTGTGCGCCAACACAAAAATTATACTGTTAAAAAGGAAAACTCAAATACTTTTGATCTAGTCGAGCCGATTTCTTTCAACCACGGGCAAATTTTGCTAAAAACGTCAAAATGATACTCGTACATAGCTCTGTAAACACCAACGACCATAAAAAATTCAACAATAACTTATCATAAAAGGTCATAAAAGGTCGTGTAGTATCCAAATATGGGCATCCACTGCTACTTAAATGTCAATAGATTGCTCCTATTACAGTGAATTGTTGGATTGATTTGATTTTACTACAAAAAAATCCATGACAACAAGAAACCCAGATGAGTATTTGAGGACGCCATTTTGTCACGTGACACATATTGCCAAATCTGGCAAGTAACCGAACTGACAATGCTAAAATATTGTCATACCGTTTACTTGAAAAACTAATTTTCTGCTACATATTATGGTATTTATATATGAAAGTGGTCTATAACACGTTATCATAAAAGAACAATTCTCAAGGGAATGACACGTGGTCTGAAATGGGCACACGGAGGTAAAGAGGTCTATTGAAGCAATTCTTATGGAAGTGCGCCTTTGTCAAATAGTACAACGGTGCTACAGAACATGAAAACTAGTCTATAGAGTCAAATGTTGTATGTTAATTGTAAATATTGAATGTCAGTGTAAGTGATCGAGCCTTACACAAGAACTGTGATAGGGGGTTATAGATAAGATGGCAGTTTTACTACAGTGGAACCCCGTTAATCCGGCCACCGAAGGGACAGCCCAAAGTGGCCGTATTAACGGGGTGGCCGCATTAAGCGGGTAAATTTTATAGAAAATGTATGGGCGTGCATTTCGTCGGGACCTGAAAAACTGGCCGCGATAACGGGGTGGCCGTATTAAGCGGGTGGCCGTAAGGCAGGGTTCCACTGTACCTATTTTTGCGAGAATCAATTTTCTCGATTTTAGAAATAAAAACCCGAAGAAAATGATTCACGGCAAAATTGACGGCAAACTTAACAACGCCAAATTTAATAGCCTGCTATATATTACATAGTCTCCTTCGAAGCCGTTTTCAGCTCACTCAAAGTTTTTCATGATTAACAACGATTAAAGTTTACCACATGCTGATTTATCTAATCTGTCGTCAGTCAATTCAAGTTTCGGCGCTAATATTAAGGTCTTTAAGCAATTATTGGTTATTGTGGCGCGTTTGCAGATCCCTGCGCCATCTTGAAAGGTAGCCGGACCTTTGCATCGAAGCGAGACGAACGTTGTTCTTGCAATGATAGCGACCTTTTAACATCTTGCATTTGCGGGACGATTATTCATCTGTATGTATCATTTTCGCCTCGCTTCGATGCAAAGGCCCGGCTACTTTTCAAGATGGCGTATTCAAATGTGAAGGGGACAATTGCTTGAAATCTCACGCTTCAATTTTCATGCTACCTCACAGTATGCATTTATCCACTTCGGTGATTTCTACCCATGCTTCTTTCGGTCCAGTCGCTTAGACCTGTAGCCCATTGAGAACAACGACTTTGAATCGGCTGTATACAATACACAGTATACGGTAAATGTCAGTTTTTTTCGAATTTTAACTGTATAATGAGTTACAGTGAAAGTGGAATACGAATTTTTAAATCTATATGTTCACAATTAGCGCTATAGTATCGAGTGACATATATCAATGTTCAGTTTGCAAAGCAACATCGAATGCTTTTTAAAAGCTATCTTGATAAGAGTTTGTCACAATGTAATCTGATAATGCATGAGTTCCACTCTTTCAGAGTTCGTGGAAAAAAAGATACCATATGATAATAAAAGCTGACTGTATTGAACGTACAAGATACGTGAGTGTTTTACTTACAAGAACCGACACGGGTGAAAAACGCATTGCGCACGCTCAGAAGTAAGGCGGGAAATTCGTAGACGCGTCGTGTCTACAATAAAACCATCGGTCGTGCAATCGTCGTTCGATGAGATAACTTTTTTTCAAAAGATTAATGGCTGATTTAAAAGCTTATTATACCAACAAACTTCTGCCAGCGATCAGATAGGTCAGCGGTATTCTACTAGACAAACATCAGTCATCGATCAAAGACAAATGTAAATGAATGCTATATACTCTCTTTGAGTATCATATAATCTGTGTTCCTATCATTTATATTCTAGTATATGGAATATAATCGGTGTTCCTATCATTTACATCCTAGTATATAAGGACATTTATATCAGACAAAAATCTCAAAGCTCTCAGACATTTAGAAGACAGTCCATACTTAAGAGTATTTAAAGAGTGATTATGACTATAAACACTCACAAAAAGGCTGTCACGAATGACGATTGCGATGGCTGTTGACTGATGACATCAAGTGTTTTCTGTTTGTCTTTGTTGACGGTTTATTCCTCTATCTAAACGATTACCTTTTAGTTTATAGTATGTTATAATATTTGCCTTATTCCTCTTTACTTGCTTTCGATATTCTTCTTTTTCTGAATGAATGAATGAATGAATGAATGAATGAATGAATGAATGAATGAATTTGTTCATTAATTCATATTCATTCACTCACTCACTCATCCATCTTTTCATTAGTAAATTCATTCATTTGTTCATCCATTCATTCATCCATTCATTTATTCACATACTCAACCACTTATCCACCCACCCATTCATCTATCAATTCATTCATTCGTTCATTCATTTATTCATTCACATACAAGCTCGTTCCCAGGCCACCAAAAAGCGAAGGGAGAGGGCCCTGGGAGCGAGGTTGATTCATATACTCAACCACCTATACACCCACCCACCCATCCATCCAACCATCCATCAATTCATCAATTCATTCATTCATTTATTAATTCACATACTCAACTACCTGTCCTGACCCATCGATTCCTTTTGCTCCCTCCTTTCTTCAAATTTTCCGTTCGTCTTAATTACCCTAAAGTTTTCCCCCCTCTTGTTGATATTCTTTTCACCCATTACCATCCTGTTCCTCTCATTGCATTGTTTCTCTTTTCCTTCCCTTATTTAGTCTTTTATTTAATTATTCCTACACAAAAGAACATAAAACATCGTACCAGCACTTGAGATTTATAGAACTTCTCTTCATACAATTGTCATTATTTTGCACATTTAATAAAAAGAAGTCCTCATCAATTGGCATCCTCAAGTTAATTTCTTCGAAAATATTGTTATTTTATTTACTAAGACATTTGCATTTCGCCATTTGTTATGTAAATGTGATAAATAAACTGGTCACGAAGTGTCCAATTTCACAAGACAATATTGATAATTCTTTGTCGATTAATTGTAAGATTGTTAGTTGTCTAGGAAATGTCGGAATGTCAGAATTTGTTAGATTTGTTTCTGTTTACGGATATGATGAATTGAAATAATTTTCACAGTGTAATGCAATAACTAATTTATTATTGATACAATACGGTTTTTTACTTCTCTCGATATATTAGATTTGACTCTATAACCGCATTTTCTGTCTTTCAAATTAATGTGAATTTTTATATTCTCAAAAGCTCAGTCTTTTTCATTTTTGTTTGTTTTTGTTTTTGGAGGCATTAGATTGTGCGTTTTGAAAATTTATAACCTTAAGCATTTTTAATTTTCATATATAATTATTTCGGTCTTTCAAATAAGCTTTCTTACCAAGCAGTTGCCATATTCAATTGTATTTTATATTGCTTTTCGTTTTGTTATTTTAATGGAAAATTAAGCAAGCCGGCCGACTGTTCTTTGAGAAACTTAATCTAACCAGAAATGCAATTACGAACTGGACTAATATGAATCTAATAGCTTTCAAATTTAGCCCATGGAACATATATAACAGATATCATATTCAGATATATGAAAAACCTTGATTTTAAATTTGTTTCTTTTCACACTGAAAAATATCATAACAATCCCGGGAATTTTAGCTCTTTTTTGCGCCTTGAGTTTGCATTTAATTATAAATCGTGTGATGTTGGTTGGCAATTTTCATATTTCTGCGAATACCTGTTTTAATTAGTACCTAAACAATACTTTCCTAAAGGACTACTAAAGGTCTCCTCTCCAACTTAACAGCGAGGAATCAGTATAATCAACGAACAGTTTGAGAAAGAAACGTACCTTTCTTGGGTGACGAGAAGTTGTTGCTTGCCAGGGGTTTCTTCCAAGTGTTTCACGATCTCAAAAGCCGCTATGTTTGGGTGAAAGATTAATCAATTTTAGACAGCCTAAAACTGTTTTTAAAACAACTGACACATATTAAAATACGAATGTAAACACCCCGAGTTACGATTTCGCCGGATATTGGTGTTGTATGGGCTCTGACACGATGATCTAGTCGGTGATAGGTAAAATAATCTTTGTAAATACAACCTAATGCGTATTGAAACTCTGAGTGCGGCGGACTGCTATTCATTAGATTCTGGTGTGTTTATAATTTGATATTCGCCTTTACCAATTGCATTGCTCTTTTTATTGGATAAATAGAATTAATGTATGTAAATCAGTTTCAAGGCGAAACAAGCTGGCGTAAGGCTGATTTAAACTGCTTGTACATGCTAGCAAACTTGTGTTAATAATATGTGAAAGGAAATAGAAAAAGATGTGGTTAGAAGATGGGAAATGAAATGATAGGGAAACTAATAAAAGTGAGAGAAAATGACGAGTGAAAAAAGGATGAGAGATAATGAAATGAATGGAAAAAGGAGGAGAGAAGTTGGAATGAATGGGAAATAATAAGAAATTGAGAACCTATAATAAATGCTAAAGATTTAGAAACAAAAGACAAATAAGAACTGAGAAATGAAAAGAAAATGAAGGAAAAAAAGAAAAAAAAAGAGAAGATGAAATGAATGGAAAATAATAAGAAATTGAAAACCTACAATCCAAATTATTTGTAACATAATCCAAAAAAGAACTCATTAAATGAAACGAAAAGGAAAAAAAATATATTGAAAAAAACAAAACATTAAAAGAAATTGTAAATAAAAAAGATATTATAAAACGTATACACCTACTTGCAAGAACGTTGTCATACAACATTTGAACATTTGTAATTTAGTGGATTAGGAATAAATTAAAAGTACAAAAGAAAATCATCGAAGCGGAACTCTGTCTTTTGTACTTTTAATTTATTCCTAATCCACTAAATTACAAATGTTCAAATGTTAGTGACAACGTTCTTGCAAGTAGGTGTATATACAAAAAATAATAAAGCACTTGATAGACAGACTTCCGGGTAGTTTTCATTCTAGCCCAGCAAACAAATTACAGGATATGAGTCATCAGCCCTGATCATTATTACTGGAGAGCCAAAATGAGTAATTGTGTGTGCACAAGCCTAGCAATTATCGTCCAATCAATCATACTAAATCCAGATAGCTATCAAATTAATCCAGAACTTATAAACGTAGGCTTATAGCAAATCATACTGCCATAATACAATAATAGCTAACAGCGTTAGGGAACAGCGTTAGTGCTTCCTAGAAAACAATTAGTGTGAAAGAAATGGTAACTGCGCCGTCGAAAGAGAATGTGTTAAGGATAGCAAAGTTGGTTAGTGCGCGGCTTTCGGTGCGAAAGGTCCCGATTTCGATTCCCAGCGACCTCACATCCTTGTTTCGACTTCTCTCCTTTCCGTGTAGCTTTAATAGCTTTAAATACCCGTAAAACGGAGTACTGATGGAGAGAGGGAAGTAAAATGAGCGCACCGTCGACTCTCTGGAAGATTAGCTTCGGCTAAAGGGACTTCCGACGTAAAATACTGTTCTTTATTTTACTTCTTTTACTTACTGACGTTACTGACTACGTTCTGTGACATATCAAGTATGTTCATTAAGGACGGACTATTTTATATTTGATAGGGGAGCTGAAAGGCAGCGGAGAGGGCGAAATTGGTCCAGTTTGCACAATTCCAGGTTGAGGTTGAAGCAAGTTGCTGCGCATGATAAATTACAGTTTTTTTTTAAATCGTGTTGGAAAGAGTGCTACTTACTGACGATTCGTACTCAAAATAACATAAATATATTAGAGATTGAAGTCGGAGTATTATTATTTCTTTTTTCGTGAAGCCTTTTGGGTTTTTGATAATTTCCATTTGTGTTTAGTGGTAATACAAATGTGAATTGAACCATCGGAAGAAACAAACATCTGTCTGGCTTGAGGTCAATACTTAAAGTGATTATTTCACAGGAAATGTTATTATTACTTCCTTGTATACACCCGTTGAAAATATGATGTCCGTCCAAAACGCAAAACATTGTACCGCCGTTGTAAATGTGTTGTTTGCTAAAAATTGGTTGCACAACCGTTGTATATAGGTTGTCAATGGGATTAAAAAGAAACCTCAATTTTAAATGAAATTATAAAGAACAACCGTTGAAAATATGTTGTCCATTAAAAACACAAAACATTGTACAGCCGTTGTAAATGTGTTGTTTGGCAAAAAATGGTTGCACAACCGTTGTATATAGGTTGTCAACGTGATTAAAAAGAAACCTCAATTTTAAATGAAATAAAGTACAACAGTTGTGTTATGTATTGGGTTCCCTTTGTTAAAAGGTACCATCGTGCTTTGCGCGCGAGGTTTTCATTCAGTAATAAACATGGCGGTCAAAGCCACGAGTTGTGTACTCATTGCTAGTTTAGTATAGTCAAATACAGGTCATTTGGCGAGGAGGATTAACACTAGAATCGGACGAAAAACGTCAAACTAAGACGTCATCGAAACGAAGTCATGGCAGTTTACGGAAAAATCGAGGAATTCGATGCCCAACGAGAAAAATGAATTCACTACTCTGAACGACTGACTCAGTATTTTTTGACAAATGACGTGGAAAGTGAAGCCAAGAAGAGGGCAATACTATCAAGTGTCATCGGATCTACAACCTACAGTCTTCTAAGGTCACAGACCTTCTGAGAAGTCATATAACGAGATTTGCGAAGCCCTTGAAAACCACTGCAACCATAAGCCCTCGCCAATCGTTCAACGATTCAATTTCTATCATTGTGAACGTACGCCAGGTCAGTCTGCGCCTCTTTGCCGCTAGCTTAAGAGAAATCAGTGAAACATGTCAGTTTGGCACCGTTTTACAAGAAATGCTTCGAGATAGACTAGTCATAGGAATTAATGATGACACAATACAAAACTAAGCGACTACTTTCTGTGGATTACGATAAATTTACCTTCACCAAGGCTTTTGAGATCGCTACTAGCATCGAGCTCGCAACTTCAGGTGCCAAAAATATCCAACAGCAAGCTTCTTCGGTCTCATTGGAGGTCAACAAGGAAGAGATGAAAGAGTTTCCAAAAATTTACCTTCACCAAGGCTTTTGAGATCGCTACTAGCATCGAGCTCGCAACTTCAGGTGCCAAAAATATCCAACAGCAAGCTTCTTCTTCGGTCTCATTGGAGGTCAACAAGGTAGAGATGAAAGAGTTTCCAAAAATAAAGAAAACCTGCTATCGCTGTGGAGACAGACATAGCCAGGAACACTGCCCTTTCAAAGATAAAACCTTTTTTTTCCGTGGCAAGGAGGGCCGGATTACCAAAGTTTGCAGGGCAAAACAAAGTTTGCAGGGCAAAACAAAGATCAAAGCAAGACCCAAGTTTGTCACTAAAGGCACTAAATCAAGTGACAGTAGAAGAACGAGAGGAACCAGAGCAGAGCTACAATCTATTCACCATCAGTTGTAATAACTCGGCCTACATAACCACATTGTCCATTGATGGCCACAACTGAACATAGAGATGGAAATTGATACAGGTTCAGCAGCAACTTTGATTTCCAACAACACGTTTAGAAAGTGGAAGGAAATTGGAGGAAAACAAGGCTCAACTACGTACCTACACCGGAGAAAACAAAAAAGTCTTAGGCACGTCTACAGTACATGTACATGTGCAGTAGCACATTCATTCATTACCACTGCTTGTTGTAGAAGGACAAGGACCAAGTCTTCTCGGTAGGGATTGGCTTGGACAGCTACAAATGAGTTTGATGAACATTAACCAAGTTAATGAATCACCAAACACATTTCAGGAACTCGAAAATAAGCACCCAGACCTTTGGAAACCGAAACTAGGAAGGATCATAGGACTAAAGGCAAAGATTAATGTCCCTGAGTATGCAACACCTAAATTCTTTAATCCACGTCAGGTTCCATATGCCATCAGGGACAAGGTTGATGAGGAGTTGCAGCGACTGGAAAAAGAAGGAGTAATTGAGCCAGTACAGTTTGCTGAGTGGGCAGCTCCAGTTGTGCCAGTACAAAAGTCAAATGGCCAAATCCGTCTGTGCGGAGATTACAGACTCACCATTAACTGTGACATTCACACTGACCAGTACCAAGGATAGAGGACCTCTATGCAATACTGTCAGGCGGTCTTAAATTCATAAAACTTGACCTCAACAGTACTTTTTGCAGGTGCCACATAAAGCTTAAATGTATAACGGAAAACTAAAAATCGCCGTGCTCGTTTTAGAAATTGAAAAAATATGCTCATAAAATTTGTTTTGAAGGAGAGGGACTGGACACTAGTCCCTTTCAAGACACCTCTTTCTCATTGTGTAGTTTGTTCGAAGCATGAAAACTGAGAAAAGGCATTACTTTGCTTTGATTTACTTTTTCGCCAATGGCACTTATGAAATTCCCTTGAACTAGATGTGCGCAAGCACGATGCACTGCAGCAAGGGTCCCGACAAAAGTGTCACCTTCCCTTACGCACCCACTCAAAAGGTCCTCAAAGTCAATAGCTCAATCCAAGATAGAAAGAGAGTAATTGTATATCATGTTCTTTTTACAGGTTTTTCCTGCAAATACAGAAGCACATAACGAGGTCCGTGCAACCTTTACTTCACCTATTGAAGCTCGTGCAATCAAGATATTTGTTAAAACATGCCATAATTGTTGCACCTTCAGACTGGAACTATTTGGATGTATCTAAATCACAATAGCACTTCAAAAATGTCAACATTCACTTTTGTTAAGAATCGACTTATTGGTTTAAGTAGTTGGAATAATCACTGGCGAATAGAGAGTCGAAAAGATCGTGACTTGCACTGCCATTCGCTGCTAGCTACAATGAGTTTAGCTTAACACTCAAAACACCTGATTCAAGTGAGCACTTGTACTTGCTTTTGAAGCCACCGATGCTCTTCAGTTCACTATTACGAAAACCTGGAGAAAGGTTTTCTAGTAGTTCTGGTGTGTGCAGGTAATGATTGGAGTTGAAGTTTTTATGTCAAAACGATAGATATTGTCTTGTACAAACCAACTAACTTTATTTCGTGAACACTTTAGTTAGTTAGCGGTTCCAACAATAGTAAATATGTTTTGAAAGTGTGAATCGTTTACAATTGTATTTTATAAGCTATTGCTGAAAAACTTTAGCTAAAACACAACATTTACGGATTCTATAAATACACTTTGAATGAAAATCTCTTCACATTGTAATCTCTTCACTCAGCGTAAATCCCTATGAGAAAAACAACACTTTTTGTTTTGAAAGAAAAGTTTTAACAATATTTTTTTTTTTCGGCGAGTCAGTCGATTGTTTCACAGCGAACTTTCGGCGCTCGTCGTTGAATTTCTGTGCCTATGCAAGCTGGAAAACACCTCTATCCATCCACGCCATCGAGTTTCACACCTTGTATCAAGATACTACTTTCTTCGATTTTTCTGTCGTACGTGCGATTCCGCGCGACCGAAAAATTGCTTGCAAAAAGCCACAGGAATCCCAGCCGCCGCACTCAAACAAATACACCACAGGAACCCCAACCGCGCGCTCAATATGATATGTATCTCGCTCGGCGTGCGGTTAAAAATAACTTTATTGTCATTAAAAAAACCCTTAAAGAGAACAGTTGGGCTGCCTGTGGTTTTACATTACAAACCTTGATAATACTCTGATTGGTTGACTTAGAAAGATTGTTGATGATCTAAATAATTACTTAAGTTATTTGCGTAATGCAAAATGAATCTTTTCTGAAGTAAGCAGTAAACTAAAAACCTAAATCCCAATTTTACAGAGATACACATAGTATAAGACATTGGCTATTGAATCGTGACTACAAAATAGAAGAATGGGTGTAAGGTAGTTCAGAACGAGTGAACAACTGATAGGGCGTGGATGAGTGATAAGAAGCGGCTTGTCCTTATCTGATATTCTAGATGTATCCCCATAAGAATGTAGACAACAAAAAGGACTCTATTTTGTAAGTCACTTTCCAAGGTTAACCAAAGTCATAAATCTAATTGTGATCTTGCTTTCATTAAAAGATATAATATCAAATTATTGATTGACAATACATCTTGAATAATCGATATTTCGTCCCTTTCCTATAGAGGAATCACATTGTCAAACGACAGAATTTAAGATAATTTTCTATTTCTCAATTTAAATGTGTTTTTCAATGACTTTGTAATTTTATCATGTTTACATTAGAATTCTAGACTGTTTTGGTTAATTAATTTAGTAACATGCAGTTTCGTGTGCGTTGCACCCTCTTCAAATAAGGCCACCATAAGCTTAGTTTGACTGGATATGATGTAAACAGGATATTAGACTTAGTCGTCGACTTAGGTTTCTGATTATAACAGGACTGACTGTAAAGCCCTCTATCACACATAACTAAGTCAACTCTTGTATTTAGTTGCGAACCAAGACAGAGGCTGTAGTCTAGCTCGTACTAAAAAAATAGTAAGCTAGGAAAGTGGTCGAGTTTGGAATTCCTACTGACAACCACTCCCCTCATTAAAATTCCACTTCAAATCTTTGTAATTTCTTTTCGTTTTCTCCTTTTCGTATCGTGTTACCATATTTAATTCAATGGTATTTAATGTTTGTATTGTTCGATTTAGTTATACAGGTCCCCATTTAAACCAGCCATGCTGAATTGGGCAACCTGTTTAAATATTATTAAAAATAAAAATAAATAAATAAATAAACTACGGAAAGTCTTTCTGGACGAACTGGCGCAACCTCAGCCGGCTTGTGTAGTACGAACTCGCATAGCTTGTAATTAGTTACAAAGTTCAGGGAAGGCTAATAAAGGAGTAGCAGACCAGAAACGATCCCTCAATTCCATTTGAGGCATTCGCATCGATTTTCGAGACCATCAAATGATCAAAAACAATTCGTATTTGTCGTGCTTTTAATTTGCCTTGGCCAAACAAGTCTAACTTACAATTTGTTCAACTATTTATATGATATGATATATATATATATATGCTGCAACTATAGGTTTATTCGATTTTTGTTTTTAACTAAGAAATTCAAGATAAATAATAATAGAAACAAATATGATATATATATATATATATATATATATATATATATATATATATATATATATATATATATATATATATATATATATATATATATATATATATATATATATATATATATATATATATATATATATATATGCTGCAACTATAGGTTTATTCGATTTTTGTTTTTAACTAAGAAACTCAAGATAAATAATTATAATAGAAACAAACATTCCCCATATTGCGCAAATGATTTTTTTTCCATACACAGCTAATCAACTCTATATTCTATGTTGATCGTTCCGTGTGAGGATCATTAAATTCGTCATTTCGTCGTTGCCAGTGGTCTGCGTGGTTGCGTGGTTGCGTGGACCGCCGGCAACGCAGGCTATAACTTAAAACATTACTTGCTAAATAATGCAAACAAAGACAATCAGACTCCTTATCATTCTTTCGCAGCATTTTAATTTTTTGAACCATTTCATCCAAATAATCTCAGCAAATTGAGTTCATAGCTTGAGTATTATCTTTGACAAAATTTTAACGAAAAAAATCACTGAACGTTAACAAAATAGATTAATAAGTTATCAAACATTTGAATAAATGACCTATACGGTTAAAGATGATCTCAATTATGTATCGCAATATCTGTATTTAGAGCCAATCAAAATCGTCCTTACATGTACCTTTGGTGGTTTCTATAGTAATCGAATGAATGGCCAATCAACGAGCGCATTAGTTTTTTCCGGAAAAAAATTGATTCGAGTTGCCAAAGGGGCTCATTGCCTCGCGACTCGATAATTGTGGCTTCGCGACTCGTATATACTCCTTAAAAGAAGCAAGCTCCTTTGGTAGCCAGGGTATTAAAAATGCTGAGTAAATATTTTCTTGTTGCTTTTTATATTCTTTAAACCCTGTATTATTATATTTTTTAGACATCATTATAGATTATTATATATTCATGTAATAGGTTTTGAAAAACCTGTTTGGAAAACCTAATAAAGTATGTATATGTGATTTTTTTTTGCTTGAAAGCTCATGTAAACAGCGGGGGAAGTTTAAAATCATTGGGGGTCACAGTCCATGTAATTAAACTTCTGCTTACTTTCAGTTCAGCCAAAACTATAATAAGCATTAATTCAACTATGAGCGGCTTGTCCTGAAATTAAACGGACTTCATAACTTCAAATTCCCGGTTAATTCATTATCAACGGTATTGTTCTTAAAAAAACGGTCCATTAGATATATATATAAACAAGCATTTGTTTATATAAGACCTCTCACCACGAACTATTGACGCAATTAGGTTCTACTTATTAATTATTACTTTCAATTTCAATTCAGCTGTGAAAGATTCAAAGGGTTGTTGCCTATATCCTATGCTTCGATTTGACCCAAACAAGCAGTGTTTTTTCTCGTTACAGAGAACTTGTGTTTCTTGTTTTCTTTTTCTAATAGAGCTAAAAAAATTCACTTCTGAAAGAGTCACGAGTATAATCTTGCTTTCAGAAGCTGTTGTTGAGTTTGATAATGAAGATATTCTTCGCCGGCCTATTGTCAACCATGTTTGCCGTTACCGTTGCACAGGATCCAGTCAACAGAGATTCATCCAGCATTAACTTTGCAAACTTTCACCAACTTGCTCAAAGATTCCTTAATGCGACGGGGTTGGTTGATCTAAGCTTTGAGGATTTTTCAGGATGTGGACTAAAATGTTTACATCATCCAAAGTGTGTTTCGTTCAACTTTGGTGGCAGCAGCTGTAAGATATTTGGTGTGGATCGATTTTTTCATTCAGCATCCCTTGTAACTCGAGCTGGTTTTGATTACTACTACATAAAGGTAAATAAATGTAATAGTTGCTTTTCTATTAACGCGATTTTAGAATACGACACATTTCATAATTTTTTAAATTCTTTATTACTTTATAAAACCAACTTAATTTTAGAAATTATGCTTCCTAATTGGTTAAGGACGTTCGCGGGCAAATAAGTCGTCCACATATTATTTTTCAAACTTCTCATGGTGAAGAACGATCATCATTCAAGTTTCATGAGCAAATGAAAAATGGGGGTCACGGCACTCGTTTAGGAGTGGAATGATTTCAAAGGTCAGCCTTTTTCTTGTGAAAAATCGTGAAAAAGTCATTTTTTTGATCAGAAATACCGTATGCAATCTTGAAAACAACGCCATTCCATATTTGGTATAGGTGAGAAGTAACAAAAGACTTTGATTAGTGCGCGAGATTTTCTTTCTTTTTTTTGTGGCTACTGCATTCTGTGAATGCGTAGCCACTATGTCATCGAGTCGTGAAAGTAATGTAAACTAGGTATTAACTCCATGTAGGCTATATTTTCTTACATATCATTATTTATGTTTAGTATAAATGTAGTGGCAGGCCGCTGAGTTCAATAGTTTCGCTTTCGGGATTATTTTACTGCTGTACAAGTCGACGACGAATTGCTGCTTTATTGCTTATACTGGCGTAAACTGAAATACAATTGATTATGAATTATTATCTAAGCTAAATAATTGACATGGTTTGTAACAATTAAGTTCATTCTATTGTACTATTCAATGTATACTACAACATGTACTTGTGTACTGTGTTAATCACAATGCGACGAATTACGTATTGTTAAGTAGCAATCGTACTGTAATAATATAAATAATCAAATGTCGACTGTAATTAGTACTATAAATCAAAGTTTACTTACATAACCGTTCTACCGTAGAGAAACGTCGAAGGGCGAATAAGGTCAATGTTAGCCTGCGTGGCCGGCTCTTGGGGAATTGGGGATGAGAAGGGAAGGGAGGGGTGGGGGGTGGAAGGAAAGGGAAAGGAGAGCCTGCTAGCAAACCCCACTCTTTCGTGTACCCGCCTACTTCAAGACACTTCAAAACATCAAATTATTAAGCCAATCAGAGTATACAACAGAGTTTACAGGAAGTAATCTGGAAGTTGTCACTTTTACATGTCGACCGTTGAGTTTGTAAACAAGAGCCAGCGACTTCATAGTATCAAATCTTTTATTATTTTAATACCTATATCATTTGGTATACAATGCCTCAAACCCTGCAGTTTACGTTGTTTTAGAAACTATCTGAACTCATTCTATTGATCTTTCACAATGCTTTTGCGGCAACCGAAACAACAGCTCAATTTTCTTCTTGATCTTTGACCTTTGAAAAAGCTTGAAATACTTTTAAAATAAAAATATATACGACTTTCATTACCATGACCGTAGTGGGAAACAAGGCCAAAACATCTTTACCTTCGAGTAAATCGTCAGCAGCTTTTTTTTGTCGTCTGTTTTCAAGTCTTTGCAGAAGTCTTAGTTAAACAAGCACGCAAAGATGCTAAGTTAGTAACATTGCGTCGAATTACAAATACTATGATTGACAGCGTCATGCTTCATTTTGACCAATAGGAGCGTGCGGCCTCTGGAGGCCGCAGGTACACGAAAAAGTGGGGTTTGCTTGCAGGCTCTCCTTTCCCTTTCCTTCCTCCCCTTCCCTCCTTGTCCCCAATTCCCCAAGAGCCGGCCACGCAGGTTAGGTCAATGTATAATTATGCGATGTATACGACGATTGGTATCGATGATTGTAATATGATTCTAAACAAATATTGACTAGTAAGATTATACACAGGGTTCCCGCAATAGCATTCACAATAAATATATTGTACCAAGTGTACATGTGTTTATGTGTTTATACCCGTAACTATACAACAGGAAGCCCACTTCGCTATCAATCGGTAAACTTCGTAACAGGATTTTTGATTACTTAGATTTTAGAAAATAAGTACCTGTTTTTCATTTTCTAGGCTAAATAGGCTCTTGTTCATAGGAGGTCTAAATGACAAATTTTAGGCTAACAGGTTCTTAATTTTCAGGTTCTTACTCTCAGGTTTTTACTGTATTTATATATATTTACTTTTGGTTTCGATTTCTATTCAGTAGCCACATGCGCTCATTGAGCGTCTATTTCTTAAGTTGAGATTGCACTGAACAGAACAATAGGCATATCTTTGACAAGAGCCTAATATTTCTGGATTGCCTAACATTTCTTGATCAGACAAACGTCTAATAACCTATAGATAAATATTATAGTTATTTTTTTTTATAAATAAATGCAACTAAACCCTTTGGTTTTTGGCTCGATTGCGCAGCCATCATATTTTTCGTTCAGCATCACTTGAAAATAGAGCTGGTTTTGATTACTACTACATAAAGGTAAATAAATGTAAAAGTGTTATTATTTTGTGTAGGTTTTTCTGTGTCTTTGAATTGATTTGAAAAAGCCTAAGCCGTCTTTGCTCATAAAGTATATATAAAATTAACTAAAAAAGTCAATTTCACTTAATCTATGATTTCGTATATGTCTTTTTCGGTTACATTATTAAAATATTTGCAGTTTAGATTAGTAGTAGGAAAGTACCATTCCTGCAACAAATTCCTCAGCGGCCGTCGAACAAAAGAAACTAGAATTATATTATATCAGGACCAAAACTCCGAGAAAACGAGTGAAGTTTTGGCCGAGAGAGAATGAGAAGAGATCGACGTACGCTCGTCCATCACTCTCCCCATTCTCTACCGGCCACAACCTCACTCCATTGAACTTCAGCTCGTTTGCTTGGAGTTTTCAAGTAAAAATAGGGACTGTTTTGCAGTCTACAAACTCGATCGTTATTTAATATGTTTTTCTTTTCTTTAGGGTGCTTGTGATGATAACCCTTGTGCTAACAACGGTACATGTGTCACCTACGATGATGATAGAAGTAACTTCACGTGTAAATGTTTAGAAATATTCACCAAAGGGAAGACATGTTCAGGTAAATAAGTACACTTTATTGCTGTGCTGTGCTGTGCTGTGCTGTGCTGTGCTGTACATTCGTTTGCTTTGCAGTACTGTAATGTGCTGTACATTACTTTGCTTTGCAGTACTGTTATGTGCTGTGCTGTGTTGTAAAACCTTTTTATGGGGACCTCGTCAGTTAGAAAATCCAAGTCAACCACAATGCATTGCGCTGCTATAGTGTTGTTTACATACGGGTTATACAACGGATTGAGTCACGTGTGCCGCCACAATCTGTAGATTTTATGAATAAATAGATGTTTTTTTAATAATAACTGGTACCCCACGAAAGCGTAATTCACATATTCATAACTTACAGTTTAAATACAGTAATATTTACAACTAATCATGATAAATTCATGATTAAATTCACGATAAAAGCTATTATAATATACTAATACAATAAAAAGAGCATTTCCGTCTCCGGTATTCAAAAAGATCAATAAAAGCATGCTATAAACTATTGTTTGATTTCAAAATGGATATAATAAAGTGATAATTGAACTTCGTGTCGTGCAATTTTGGTCTGATATCAAACTACGCGGTCATGTGATTTTGTTATCGCGCGTTTGATATCAGACCAAATTGCACTCCACTTAGTCCAATTACCATTATAAATACAGTAATATTTACAACTGATAAATTCACGATAAAACATGATAAAAGCTATGATAATATACTGATACAAATCTACTTACTAAAATGGAAGATTTATTTATATCAAGTATAAACTTGTGATTTAATATATTAGAGGTCATAAGTGGATACACAACGAATAAACCTGCACTTTCCTGTAAAGAAATCTACGAACAACTCAAGTAAGTACAGCCAACCCGATTTCTCAGCCAGCCAGCCAGCCACCTACCTACCTACCAACCTACCTACCTACCTACCTACCTACCTACCTACCTACCTACCTACCTACCTACCTACCTACCTACCTACCTACCTACCTACCTAACTACCTACCTACCTACCTACCCACCTACCTACCCACCTACCCACCTACCCACCTACCTACCACTACCCACCTACCTACCACTACCCACCTACCTACCACTACCCACCTACCTACCACTACCCACCTACCTACCACCAACTGATATGGCATGAATGACAATTCTAGCAAACAACCGACCAACCAATCATCGAATCAACAAAGCTATTATCTTAACGCCCATCGCATTACAAACCAACTAACCAACCAACCAACCAACCAACCAACCAACAGCTAACTAATTAAAAATCCACCTAACTAGCGACCAGCATAACAATAAGAATTCTTTATAAATTCCAGATCATCACCATCTGGTCTGTACTATTTTAAGAACGTTAGTAATGTGTACCAGGCCTACTGCGTCATGAGCGAGATAGAGGGATGTGGAGGAGGAGGCTGGTCACTAGTGATGAAGATTAACGGTAACAAGGTATATGTTAATCTTACCCAGCGTACCCAGCGTTTGCGCGCATTTCTCTTATAGCCCGCACAATAAAAATGAATTATTCTCAATGAACTTAACAATTTGTTTTCTTACGGATAAAATTGAAATTTAGAATATTGTAGAAATTTTATAATTTCTTGGCTATTAAAAAAGAAAGAGCTTTTCGTATACACAGCCACGCTTTCTGACCAAATGTTAACACGTGTTTTCTGATGGTTGTGGTTTAATGTCGTATCTCTTAAGGCCGGTACACACTAGCCGGCAAGTCGCTGCAACGACGTCGCTTTGTTTGCATTGTTTCGAGTTAAAACGTGACAAACGCTGCACTCACTTGCACAAATTTTGTTGCTGCGACGTGACGCACGAATTCAAACCAATTTGAATTTGTTCGATGTTTGTCGCGGGGACATAATTCGGTCGAGGGTCAAAAATTTACACAAAAACTCTATATGCACACGAGGGGAATTGTCGCCGTAACGTGTCGCGGCGTCGTGTTGCCACAATGTTTTGCCTACAATGTATCGGCCTTTTGGGATTGACTTCAAAAGGCGATAAAACCTACATGTATTAATTAGTTATCAAAAGCCAGCTGCCAATTGCAAGTGTCTTTTAATGGCAGTGGTTAGCCTCAAATACATTGCTTGGGCTGCTTATGGTTCGGCTTGTCTCATTTTCTTTATTATTTCATTTAATTATTCCATTTTCAAATGTAGACCACGTTTCGTTATGATTCACCGTACTGGGCAGACAAGCGCTCTTACGATCCAGCATCGGCAGGATGGAATGCCTTGGAAACCAAGATGCCATTCTATTGGTTGACACCATTCAAGCACATGTGCCTGGGTATGAGAGTTGATCACGTGACTCGATGGGTCAAAATTACGTAAGTTTGTTAAAGTGCTAGTCTTACGAGTATGACACAATTTCTAAAAATTATACCTTTTAAAACTTCAGATGATGGTTATATCACTGTTCAAATTTTATTTTCATACGAGTCCGGAAAGTTGCTGTATTTAGCGTCTGAAGTTCGGCACTTTGCGTCCGCCATTAATCGATCGCGTTCTTCTGAGCCGGCCTGTCATTAAAGGAAGTGACGTCATATGCTCAACGCTCGAATGTTCATTGCTACTAAACCTCTGTTATTTATATTGTGCGATGGTCATAATTCATCAAATGTTTCATTGATTCTTGAATATTTTTACGTCCAAACTCTAAAACATGTCTCCTACAATATGTGTTGTTCAAGTTTGGTCGAATTTGTCTTACAATAACGCCGAAATTTCAATTCATTTCAGTCAATAGACTAAATATGAACAAATCGGATTTGCCCGCACAAAAATAGAAAACTTTCGCAAAGGCATTATCTGCTTGATTCATTTCAAAAGAGACCAACTTACAAGGAATGTTTACATCGAGGGATGCAAAAGGCAATTCGTAACTGAAACGAGAGTGTCTAAAGAATGGAACTTACTAAAGAAACTCATCAGTAAAGAGCGCTAAACTATGCATCATTGTCATAAATTAAAGCTTGCCCTACGTAAAGCAAAAGTGACAAGCATTTGTTGTATCTCGTATTTAGATTTATTGTTGTTTTTATCTTCATTATTTCATCAAAAACGCTACACTCCTTTTGATATAAAGAGCTCAGTTTTTTTACTTCCAAAATGTTATGAAACTGGATTTGTTTTGAGTCAGTATGTCAGCCTACGCAAGGTCAAAATGGAAATCATTCCAAATCAAATAACGTATGTTTTACTGATCTAAGAATATGTATTATAAGTTACAGAATTAACTAACTAAACAACCTATAAAACTATTCGCAGAAAAAAATAAAGACGAAAACTTTGAGTTTGTTTATGAAATGAACACTCTTGGATGCCAGTATAACTAGTAAGCACATATTGCGAGTTGTCAGTGTGGCATTTTATCTCGACTGTTTTTAATACTGACTAGCTTCATGAACGTGCATGGAAAACTGATTTTAACGATTAACAAATTGAAAGAGCTTGCACTTGTGATTAAAAAGCTACATAAGTTTTAGAATACTCTAGATAGATTACTTACTTTTGTACACGCTGGTTTGGTTACGGGCGAACAACGGCATGCAAACTATATATGAAGTAACTTCGGTTACAACACAAAACGAACAAATCAAGACAACAATTCTAGCACAATAAACGTCTTTTAATGCTTATTCAATACACCAATCAGGCTATGCAGTGTCCTACATCTTTTCCCTACAATGATCGTTATACAGCGACTATACTCTTGATGTTTTAAAATACAGTTGTAAACTACACAGAGAATATATTTGCACTCGCAAAATAAACATAAAAGTTCATGATAAATTTTTAAATATACTGATAGACTTACTAAAGATATAACTTGTAATTGATTATGAATTGCAATTAATGATTTTATATTGATTTCATGGGTTTCCGTAGCTGTTTTTGTTTTTAGTTTCGACTCGAGCTGTTGATCTACAATATCCTTACGTTCTTCTTCGATAGCACAATCTTCTCTTGATTTTTTTTTACCATCGGCTCTAAATCACTTTCAATTAGTTGATGATGTTGTTCCATACTTTTTTTCGTCTTTTTTGCGTGATAATGGTATAAAACTCGCATCAAAAGAGCACGCTACTTCATATAAATATTAGTAAGGAACTTCAACTTCAAAAGCGTATTCCTCTGCTTGTTCTTCTGTTGCTAGCGGCTCTATATCGTCATCAGACATTAGCTCAGTAGTCGATAATGTTGTTGAGAGGGTCTCTTCGTATTCTTCGCTTAGTAATGATGAAAAATTCTCATCATAGTCATCCAGAACAGACGCCATTTCATACAAGTATTACAGAGAAATGTATTTCGACATGAAGCGTCTTGAGCATATGACGTCACACATTTAAATGTACAACCGCTGTACAGTATCAAGATCGAGTGATGGCGGACAAAATTTTAGCGTTTTTGACAGCAATTTTTAGGTGCAAAAAAGCTTTTTTTTTGGCATAATTTTTTTGTCACTATCCTTTTTAGGCATATATTTAAGGATAGCATACTAAAAAAGTGCGAATTTTGCACTTTGATTTTCGTAAGACTAGCACTTTAAGGCCAGTACACACTGGTCGACAAGTCGCATTGACAATCCCTTCGTGTGACACGCTCAATTTATGTGAAAATTATTCTCTGCGACAAGTTAAGCAAATAAGACGTGGTTTGAAGTCGTGCGCAAGGCCGCAGCGACAAATAGGAGCAATACAAATAAAGCGATCGACCTTTTTGCTGAGTTTACGTACCCGGACAATTGTAGCAACATAACTTATATCTGGGTTAAAACTATTTGATACTTAATAGTAACTTTAAATGTTAGTGCACTTTCCAAATTGTATATTTTATGAAAACTATTTTCGCAGAGATAATCAGTCGTATAATAATAATATTTATTATTATACATTGTATTAACTATCTAGAAACTGATTGGCTAAGAGCATGCATATTATTTTCACAATCGGACAACCTACAGGTTAGTTTTTTCGCTGTTATGTAGGTTGCGCTTGCAATGCATTATTCGCCAAAACATCAATTTCTTGTCCACTTTCGTTGTTTTCTTGCTAAAAAAAACTTGCTTTCAACGTCAAAGAACTTTTGTTGGTTAGTTTTCTCTAAGATAGATGCAAAACAATGTATAATAAAATAATTAGTGAATTCGGTTTTAGTGATATCCGCGGATAATCAAAGTCAACCTCGTTCTCCGGCTGATTACATTTTCTCATCTTCAACAGATATTCTGCCAATTCCCTGTATGACGTCATTTCCAGTGGTAATTTAGTTTCCATATCTGGTGTAGCCGTGTCCCAATGGAGATCACTGCTTCCACGGTCATCCATACAAACACATTCCACGAGATCGGGTTTTAATAACAAGGCTAATGATCAACAAAGTCGTGCACGAATTGGACTACTGGGAAATGAACATAGTGATATGTATAGCCCAGACTCTCGCATTGGATTTGGGACGGGAGGAAGAGGAGCTGGATCAAATCAAGTTGAAGATGATACAAACTCGTGTGGAAACGAGGCTGCGACTACCGTTAGCGCTGATAATGGTAGAATGTCTGTAAAAGCATTCTGTTATATCCTTATACAGTAGGCTGTACTACCCTCTCCCCCCACGGCTGATAATGGTAGAATGTCTGTAAAAGCATTCTGTTATATCTTATACAGTAAGCTGTAGCACCCCCTCCCCCAACGGCTGATAATGGTAGAATGTCTGTAAAAGCATTATCTTATATCCCTACATAGTAAGCTGTATCACCCCCTCCCCCAACGGCTGATAATGGTAGAATGTCTGTAAAAGCATTCTGTTATATCTTATACAGTAAGCTGTACCACCCCCTCCCCCCACGGCTGATAATGGTAGAATGTCTGTAAAAGCATTCTGTTATATCTTATACAGTAAGCTGTACCACCCCCTCCCCCCACGGCTGATAATGGTAGAATGTCTGTAAAAGCATTATCTTATATCCCTACATAGTAAGCTGTATCACCCCCTCCCCCAACGGCTGATAATGGTAGAATGTCTGTAAAAGCATTATCTTATATCCCTACATAGTAAGCTGTATCACCCCCTCCCCCAACGGCTGATAATGGTAGAATGTCTGTAAAAGCATTCTGTTATATCTTATACAGTAAGCTGTACCACCCCCTCCCCCCATGGCTGATAATGGTAGAATGTCTGTAAAAGCATTCTGTTATATCTTATACAGTAAGCTGTACCACCCCTTCCCAACCAACACAAACCATTGTATATACATTGATTTCATTAAACATTTGCACGACGTTGTCAAGTACCAGTACCAGAATGCTATTCTCTATACTTTCACTTCACCATAATGCCTTCTGTTTTGGGTGGCAGATGTTGTAATTCAAATTTGTTCAATTTCCTCATGCAGCAACTTGTATCACCATAGCAACACAATTTGCTGAAAAATTGCACCATGTAGCAGAGGCTGTCTTGCAATTATTTTGTTGCAGACAGCATTTTATTCCTTATCATATGAAATACAGCCAATCAGAATGCTTGAAAGCCATTGTACATTTGGAGGTATTCAACTGCCTCTTCCCATGATACATTGCGGGTTCTCTTTATTTTATATGATGTGGGATAAAATAGTTATACAATGTTTTCTCGTGACAAACCGTGAATATCCCACTCGTCACTTGTATTTTCATTGCATTCACAAACAAAACCCTGAAGGAATTATGGTAATTGTGTAAAGTAGAGAGTACAAATTTTCTTTCTTATTCACATTTTTATTCTTCTTCAGCATTCTGTTACTGGTAGTATATGATGCTATTGGCCATGTTCTAAACGAGGATGGGCTAGGAAGGGACTGGGTACTAGTTTCTAGAATGAATGCAAATAAACTACATAACATGAAAAAGCACATCAACATATACCATATCACAAGATTTGATGCTATTTGGTTGTATATTTCTATTGCAACAGTCTCTCAAACATCCATAAGATTACAAAGGAATGTATGGTTTGGAGGGACAGCTGTCCCTCCAAACTATACATTTCTTTATAATTTTTCACATATTTGAAAGGCTGCTACTTGGTTATTATTCAACAGAATATAATGTAATTCTGTAGTATTGTATATTTTGATGTGCTCTTTCATGCTATGGGCTATATTTCTTAATGGCATTAAATCTAGAAACTAGTACCCAGTCCCCTCCTTGCCCCTCGTCATTTAGAACATGGCCAATAATGTAAATGGCATATTAAAGGCAATAAACTAGATGTATAGACTTATTTCAACAAAGTTGGTCACAAAAAAATCTACAAAGATGAGACCGCAGAGGATCATGGCCAATAATTTACATCAGAGAAGTAATGTATTTTGAAGCAAACTTAGCTAATTGATGCTCACATGTCGAGGTAAAACTGACTTGAAAAAAAAATTCCAAATGCATTAATTAATAGTTATTGAAATATATCAAAGCATACAAAACGTATTTACCCATAATCCTCTAATCGGTCTCAGCTTTCCAGCCTTTTAGTGGTACTCATATTTTGAGTACTCATATTTTGTATGATAATAATAATTTTAGAAATACTATTGTAGAAATATATAAGATCTGCTTTAGTAGTATGTGTATTTCACCTAATATCAGTATCACAATTAAATATTTGAACAAACTGAAGTTGTATTATCGGGTAATAATATTAATGATACTGAAATTTTTTTGTTTAATCAAGGCACTTATTGCACAATAAGAATATAAGAATACAACTGTTTTCATTACCCTGTAAAACACACTTAAGGACGTTCGCGGGAAAAAGCAAAGTAAACGTCAATTTCCTGAGACGTTGGCAGTTAATCAAACTAAATTAGACACATCAAATAAGCTAAAAAAATGGGGGTCACGTCTTTGTTTTCGAGCAAAATGGCCTCAAAGTCGGCAATTTCGGCATTTTTCACAAGCAGCGTGTCTTGGTAGCAAAAACAAGAAAGAAAATTAGTAAAGTAAAAGTAAAAATTAGTAAAGGTCCCTAAAGTGTTTTTGAAACTCATAATATTTGGAAATAAAGCGGTTTTTTGACGCAAAACTTGAAAATAATTACCTTTTTTGGAGAAAAAGATCGTACGTCTCGAACAAAATGGCCGCTTTTTGTCGTTTTCGAGGGTGAAAAAAAATGTGAAAAAGCCGATTTTCTGTGTGATAAAAAATGTCATTTTTTTTCAAAAACTAAGCGAAGACTTATCTTCAGTAGTTATTTTGATTTATAAGATAAAAAATGGGGGTCACCATTCGTTTTTTTTTAGTTATTTAGCTTCAAACATCGAAAATCGCGGCTAGCCTGCTTGTTTATCTTATAGAAGCAAAATCACCCGGGCGTTCCTTACCGCACGTTGTCGTGCGTAGTAGGATGCGCGTGAACATTCCGCGCGAACGTCCTTATATTAAGTGCGCATGCATCACTCTCTAATTCCAATGAGGTTTTTGGTTGTTATTTGACTTTCACACTTCACATGCACTTTAAACTTTTTTACACTTTGTTTACAGCTTTGAGTAGAGTTCTAACCAGTGAAACATAATTTAGTGTATTGCTCTTTAATACACCTTAATTCTATTGTGTTCTTTGGTTGTTATTTGACTTTTACACTTTAACTAATACACTTTGTTTCATGGGTTAATGAGAACAACTCTATGTTGGATGTCCTATCATCCTACTCAAACAATACTGTGCATTTATCTCTTCTATTCTAATGTATTATTTGTGTATCGATATACAAAATATGCACCATAGTCTACCAGTGATTATGTTTATTTATAGTGATGACTTGTTATAGTGAATGACTTGAAAGCTAAGCTTCTTTGGTCATTTTCTATATTTATCAAAATAATTATAAATATAAATAAAGGCACTTTTACACTGCAATTTTCTTTGCCACTTGTCTCGCAATGCCATTGGAACACAAGTTTTAGAAGATTTGCACAGTGTATTTTAATAATGGCTGTGCAACATGCTGAAAGTTGAGTGTTGACTTGTAGGTTGGAATCAGTATATCACAAGTAGGAGTCATCAACCTATTTGAGATTATTTATTCCTATTTTTCGGGCTAAGCGCCCAGCCATCTTAGCCTGAAACATCGGATTAAATAATCTAAAAAATTAAGGTTGATGACACTTACTTGATTATATGCTGAGAGTTGTTGCAAAAACTAGAACTGAGTTCTGTTTTGTAAATATACTAGTCATACAATGGAGTGGCATACCCCGGAATATCTCACGAGTCATTTGTATTTTCCAATACACACACGAGCCTTTAGGCGAGTGGGGTATTCATGGTATGTCATGAGAAAACATTGAATTATTCCAATAAAGAGAAACTGCAATGTCTGGTGGGAAAAACCAGTTGAATACCGCCGAATATACAGTGGCTTTCAAGCATTCTGATTGGCTGTATTTTATATGATGTGGGATAAAATGCTGCCTGCAACAAAATAACTGTAAGACAGCCGCTGTTACACTGTCTTGTTCAGCAACCAAAATGCATTGCTTTTGTGAGACGAGTTGCTGAGGAAATTGAACAGTGTGCATTGCTACAGCACTATAACTCTAAATGTAGATCAAAGTGGAGTTCGTTGATCCTAAAATCTTAAACCAAGAGCAATGAGCAATAAAGTAATATTCAAAAAATAAATAAATCACTTTTAAACGTATCAATCTTCTGTGTCTTACTTAACGGGGAGACTACCTTACTTAACGGGGAGACTACATTTAGTACATCTACATTCTATATTTTAGCAACAACATTGCTCACATGTTCATTTTTGTTCAGGGAGGACAACCAGATAGAAAAGAAAACATCTGAGAACAACACATCAAATAAACTTAAATATAATCCATGTCACATTAAAGACAGGCTCTTTCTCCATGTTAGGAAAACATTCTACGAAATGCAATAGAAAACAAAAATACAATTTAAACAAACAACGAAGCTAACAAAGAATACAATAGGTTTCCAGTACACGCAGGACCCCAGATTTGATCCTTGGCAACAGAGATCAGAAGCGTGCGATAAACCACTATGCCAGCCATATTATATGTAACTTATTTGATAGCCTGCGTTGCCGCCGGCGCAACCCCGCAGACCTCTCAGTAGCACAGTCATAAAATGCGCTTTTTTCTTCTTTTTTCTCCGTATTCTGATTCCGACCACACAGAAGGGAAAAATTGCGCAATATTACCCAGATAGCCTTTGCGGCCTCATTATGGCCTCGGCACCATGACAACGCAAATGTCCTCCAATCATATCAGATCTCTGTCATCATCAGACATGGTTGTTGTTTTTGTTTGTGTTATGATTGACGGTAATTGATGTTGTCATTAGTTTGACAGGGGAAGATCATGTGAAGATCATGTGCTTCGACAATGTCGAATAAATCAGGGCGTCTAGTTTAATCTATAACATTCAGAGTATTATAGCGATTTCGCATAATGATTAAAATAGTTTAAAAAACTCATTAATAATTCATGACCATTTTGTCCAATCCGATGCTCCTCTCTGGTCACGAGGAAAGCATTGTATATCGCATAATCTACGGCTGAAACGCGGAGGGATTTGAATGCGGCCCAGGGGAATGATGATGTACAATAGAAGAACAATGGAATGCAAATGAACATGAAGCATTATATAATGGCACATGTGTCATTATATAATGCTTCATGTCCATAATTCAGATATTACCCTTCCCCCCATCCCCCCATCTCTACTGACGAGTGAACATCAGACTTAGAAATAATTTACTTTTAGATTTTTGGCGAAAAAAAGTCTTTGATCATCATGAGTGCCAATGCCAGGATTCGAACCGAGATATTCTGCTTGGTTGTATCCGAGCTTTAAGCCATTATGCCACTGAGGCAATCGATGAAAAGTTTGCAACGAAATGTTATCAAGTTCATTAGCATTCAAGTTGGTTAGCATTCCTCTATTATTAGTGTAGATCAATTCCCAAATGCAAACAACCTTCCGTTTTCTTTTGTTTCATCGATATTGGACAAAATGGTCATGAATTACTAATGAGTTTTTTAAGCCGTTCAATAAACTCGCAGAACGTGTTTTATCAGGTTTAAAATCCCTTGGGCTTCGCCCTCGGGATTTTAAACCTGATAAAACACTCCTGCTCGTTTATTAAACTATACATCACACATGTGATAACATTCAGAGTATTATAGCGATTTCGCATAATGATTAAAATAGTATCACACATGTGTCTGGTGTTGATATTTCTATTTTTCACGTTTAGTTTAGTTTAGTTTAGTTTATTTGTTGAGTTGACCTTCATTACAAACACAAGTTCAACAATCAGAATTGATTCAACATTGTATTTTGATTAGCATTTTCCATCATTCTGCCAAGACAGTTTATGAAATACGAGCTCTTCCTTCTTTAAATTAATTGTAACCGCTAGTCAAACTCATGGTGGGATTATATTTCAATCAACAACAAAAGTATACATTGTATACTCGGAAAATGCTCAAAAATTGATAACCAAAAATAGTGACCCATAATTCCTTTCGGGGAAGGCGATCAACTCAGCTGGCTACTACAGTTACAATAAGAATACTATTACTACAAAAAAAAAGGATATATAGATGTGACGGGAGTAGGAAACAGAGCTTACGCCCTAATTGAATATCCTACTCCTACGTAAAAAAAATATATAATAAAAATATAAATCTGAAATATAAATTGCAAAAAATACTAACGAATGTAACAAACTGGATACTAGGCTTAACAAGAATTACTGTAAAAATACACTATTGAAAAGGTTTAAAATGATTAATATTATATATATATATATATATATATATATATATATATATATATATATATATATATATATATATATATATATATATATATATATATATATATATATATATATATATATATATATAATAATGAAATGTTTAGCCAGTAACCAGAAACCGCGTACAGCGCTGTTTCGACCTTGTTGGGTCTCATCAGCACGGTGTACTGGTTACTGGCAATACTCCCACAGTGTATATGTGATGCAGTGACTCACTGCATCATATATATATATATATATATATATATATATATATATATATATATATATATATATATATATATATATATATATATATATATATATATATATATATATATATATATATATATATATATATATATATGAGAAATTGCATCTTAAAAAGGGTTTAAACCTTAAATGTTAGAACTATGCATTCTTGCGTCGAAAAAGGGTATCAATAACGCCTTTAAAGAGAGGTTTAAGCTTTTCGTTGGTTGAATGTGTGTTCTTTAGTCAACAAAGGGGTCTTCGTTATCAAACCTCCTTTTATGTTGCTAATGTTCAATTCATACAATGCAGGCATCATCTGATAGTCATTGAAACTTGTTTCTCTACTGAGAATTACAGTTTCGGTGTTTGCATATATAGTTGTTTTAGGTATTTTCAATGCTGATTGGTTTTGGGTCATTCTCCTAGTGTTTTCCAGGAATGCGGAGATGAGGGGGCCTTGTAAATATTGTTATGGTCTTCGTCGTGTCAAGTTAGCCAAAACTCACTGAATACATATCACTTCGTTGTCAAGGTAAGGCTTGAAAACCGCGCGCAATTAACTAACTGATCACCATATGGCATCAATATTCATTACAGTATAGCTTGCGCAAGCAAGGGCAGCACTGATGTAGGTACTTTCGGGCCTATATTAGATGAGAAATTGCATCTTAAAAAGGGTTTAAACCTTAAATGTTAGAACTATGCATTCTTGCGTCGAAAAAGGGTATCAATAACGCCTTTAAAGAGAGGTTTAAGCTTTTCGTTGGTTGAATGTGTGTTCTTTAGTCAACAAAGGGGTCTTCGTTATCAAACCTCCTTTTATGTTGCTAATGTTCAATTCATACAATGCAGGCATCATCTGATAGTCATTGAAACTTGTTTCTCTACTGAGAATTACAGTTTCGGTGTTTGCATATATAGTTGTTTTAGGTATTTTCAATGCTGATTGGTTTTGGGTCATTCTCCTAGTGTTTTCCAGGAATGCGGAGATGAGGGGGCCTTGTAAATATTGTTATGGTCTTCGTCGTGTCAAGTTAGCCAAAACTCACTGAATACATATCACTTCGTTGTCAAGGTAAGGCTTGAAAACCGCGCGCAATTAACTAACTGATCACCATATGGCATCAATATTCATTACAGTATAGCTTGCGCAAGCAAGGGCAGCACTGATGTAGGTACTTTCGGGCCTATATTAGATGAGAAATTGCATCTTAAAAAGGGTTTAAACCTTAAATGTTAGAACTATGCATTCTTGCGTCGAAAAAGGGTATCAATAACGCCTTTAAAGAGAGGTTTAAGCTTTTCGTTGGTTGAATGTGTGTTCTTTAGTCAACAAAGGGGTCTTCGTTATCAAACCTCCTTTTATGTTGCTAATGTTCAATTCATACAATGCAGGCATCATCTGATAGTCATTGAAACTTGTTTCTCTACTGAGAATTACAGTTTCGGTGTTTGCATATATAGTTGTTTTAGGTATTTTCAATGCTGATTGGTTTTGGGTCATTCTCCTAGTGTTTTCCAGGAATGCGGAGATGAGGGGGCCTTGTAAATATTGTTATGGTCTTCGTCGTGTCAAGTTAGCCAAAACTCACTGAATACATATCACTTCGTTGTCAAGGTAAGGCTTGAAAACCGCGCGCAATTAACTAACTGATCACCATATGGCATCAATATTCATTACAGTATAGCTTGCGCAAGCAAGGGCAGCACTGATGTAGGTACTTTCGGGCCTATATTAGATGAGAAATTGCATCTTAAAAAGGGTTTAAACCTTAAATGTTAGAACTATGCATTCTTGCGTCGAAAAAGGGTATCAATAACGCCTTTAAAGAGAGGTTTAAGCTTTTCGTTGGTTGAATGTGTGTTCTTTAGTCAACAAAGGGGTCTTCGTTATCAAACCTCCTTTTATGTTGCTAATGTTCAATTCATACAATGCAGGCATCATCTGATAGTCATTGAAACTTGTTTCTCTACTGAGAATTACAGTTTCGGTGTTTGCATATATAGTTGTTTTAGGTATTTTCAATGCTGATTGGTTTTGGGTCATTCTCCTAGTGTTTTCCAGGAATGCGGAGATGAGGGGGCCTTGTAAATATTGTTATGGTCTTCGTCGTGTCAAGTTAGCCAAAACTCACTGAATACATATCACTTCGTTGTCAAGGTAAGGCTTGAAAACCGCGCGCAATTAACTAACTGATCACCATATGGCATCAATATTCATTACAGTATAGCTTGCGCAAGCAAGGGCAGCACTGAATTATTCATTAGTGAAAATGAATGTATTATACTGCTTGATGCAACCAGATGACAACTTAGCGGGTTGGCTTAGGTATATAAGAAATATTTATTTAGGTGCTTGATAAATATAGAAAATCCTGAATTAAATCCCGCTTTTCATTGTGATATATGATTCGAATAAAAGTGCCTGCTTGTTTAACGAAGAAACTGTAAGACACATATATTTAATGTTCATAGCATTTTATTTGATATCTAAATTTCTTCGATTTATTGCATCTTTTCTCTTGTTAAGTATGATGTGGATTGTAGATTGCAGTTTTTCATTTCCATTTTCTTTGTTTTTTTTTTAGGAAAAGGATGGTTTGAAATCATTTATGTTATCGAACGAGCAAGAAAGCAGTTTAGATCAGATCCGTTTAGCTCGAGACAGCATTCTTTTAGCAGACATGCTGACTTTAGAGGCAGTGTACAATCATTAAAGTCGTGCAATATCTTTGGTGCCTAAATTGTCGAAACACTATCGTTATAAGAAAGACCGAGTGTAAATGAGAGCGATATCTTTACCAAGAGCGATATCTTTACCGATATCTTTATCAATATTGATAGAATAAAATAAAATAAAATAGAATAGAATAAAATAAAATAGAATATAATAGAATAGAATAGGATACGATACGATAGGATAGGATAGGATAGAATTGAATAGAATAGAATAGAATAGAATAGAATAGAATAGAATAGAATAGAATAGAATAGAATAGAATAGAATAGAATAGAATAGAATAGAATAGAATAGAATAGAATAGAATAGAATAGAATTGAATTGAATTGAATTGAATAAAAAGAATTAAAAAAACTGACAAGAAACACCCTTATTATTCATACCATAAGTGTAGCAGGGGCTGGTTGTTCAAAGCTAGATTAACGCTAATCCTAGGTTAACTCTAAAGAAAACCTATGGAGTTAACCTAGGATTAACACTAAACTGGCTTTGAACAACTGGGCCCAGGTCACTACATATTGCAAGATTTAATTGATACATTGCGCTAATATTGCTTATACTAGGATTTAAATTCATTTGTTTTTTTTTTTCAAAAACCCGCAAAAAAGATCTGAGAATGATAACTACATGACGTATTTAACAATAGAAAGCAAACTAATCAGACTGGAATGCTACATAAAAAGCTAGTATACCTTTCATGGACTTGTGAAAACCACTCCATTTCACATTTTCAAATGAAGCAAGTGTATTGTTAAATAAGTACGATATGACAAAGATAATAAGTAAATTCATCATTTCACAGTCAGTCAAAGTACTATAACAATGTATTGACAAACCCGTGCGTTGTCGTAACCTGAACTCGAATAGTGTATGGGATATTTAATAAACAATATAACGTTCAAAAAATCTGATAGTAATTTTGTTTGACAACAAGCTTTACTGCCTTGAAATAAAGTTGATTATCATCATTATTTTATCGTTTCGTGGTCAGTCCCATACATCTGTTTCGAGCTCGGCTTCTGTCATTTATATTCTATTTGAACAAGAGTAAAACATCGCTTGATTTATTCGATCAAAATTTCACAGAATTCGGTTAGATTAATTTTGCGATAATTTGTTCAAACTATATTTCACTTGTTATCTATGTAAGAATTATGCGTAAATATGATTGGTGTAGTTTTAAAACTTTAAAAATATGATCATTGTTGTAGTCAGGATTCATGAAGTTTTACAAACCAATTACAAACCAATTAGGTTGTCTCTGACTAAATTTGATGATATTTAATTAGACCTTTTCGACTAAATCTTTAGTCTTCATCAGTAGAATATAGTCAGAGACAACCTAATTCTTTTGTAAAATGATCGGTGTAATTTGAAATAATGATATAATGTACACTGTATGCTATGTAATCGAATAGAAATCACATCACTAACAAAACACTATTCAAATTCTCAAATAAATACACGTATTTCAATTTGTATGCTACATTTTAATCTGTTGATGTCGTTGCTTTTACATAAAATCAAAATACAGGACTGACTACATGCGAGATCTTTATGTTGATCTAAATATTATTCTGCGAGATCAAACTTTGTTTTTAAGGTAACCAAAATCATCTCCTTCGCGGTTCCCTGCGCCGTCTTGAAATATAACCTAGCCTTTACATAGAATATAGAGTGCCGTTGAGATTGCAATAAAAGAGAGATGTGAGTCATTGTTTAATGCATGATTTTTTCACGTTTCATTTCGTGACCTGCGCAGACTCGTACCCAGTCGTTACTTTTCTTTTTTTATAGGAGCTTTGCTTTTTGAGTTTATTCTTCCTGTAATGCACTGCGAGCCGTTAAAGAGAGCCAGAGAAGTGACTGGTAACGAGTCTGTGACCTTTCAATAAAGTTGCTCATGATTGGACGGGAGAGCCTACGTAGCAAGTAGTTGATGTAATGTATTCATAAAAATACAATGCATCACACGTAATACAATAGACAGAACGACAATAGAATACAATAGATTGCTATGTAGGCTCTCCCATGATTGGACAGTTGTTACCAGAGTACGACAATAGAATGAGGTAATAGAACCGTGTATTTTATTAAGAGCTGCAGTGACATGATGGAACGCGAGCTTTCTGACGGAGTTTCGTCATGTCATTGTGATTTTCAAAAAAACATTTCCTGTCCAAAACTATCTTGCCAGGAAGCTTACTACGCAAGTAAACTAACAACATACGCATTTGGAATCCAATGTGGTGATCCCAACAAAGGAACAGTCTACGTTTGGCCAGAATCCGTTGCACCGAAACATCCTGATACATTAGTTTCATGTCTCGACCGACACCTACGAGAAACAGAGGAAGAAAACAGAAAATGGTGTATATTTTGGGCGGACAACACCCGATCTCAAAACAAAAACTACACGGTTGTGATGTACCTAGAAAACTTAGTGTCATCGGGAGAGAAACAAAGAATTGACTACAAGTTCTTCATACCAGGACACTCTTTTGGGCCAGTTGACAGAAACACAGGACGTAGCGAGGGTATCTTTCGGCGACAAGCAAAGATTGAAACACCAAGAGAGTACATCAAAATGGTAAATGGTAGTTTGCTATGTCCACAACTAACATGGATTGAAATGGAACAACAGCATTTCAAGTGTTACTCCGCGTGGCTCAGGACAAAATACAAAGAGCAAAGGAAAGACGTTAATGGTGCGCCTTGTCACTTCAGCGAAATGGTTCACTTCAACTTTGGTATTGGGGAACGCATTGATCCAACTGATAACAGATTAAAAACATTCCGTCATCCCGGTAAAATATGGATGAGAAGAACTTTGAATCCTGAAGAAGTTCCAACTATCTTAGATCTTAGGTCCAGCGAGGACGGAGACAAACTCGAGAGGAAGACTTTACGAACTCTAAATAACAGGCCAATCAAACTTTCTGATAAAAAGCGAAAAGATCTTCAAAGTCTGTGCAAATACCTCAGCCCTGATGGCAAAGCATATTATAGAGACATAATCAGAATTTAAATGTTAGTTCTTCGAATGACTTCACATTTTATAATGAGTGTAATTCTGCTATCTTTTTTACTAATTTTTATAAATTATATTCTATCTATCTTGTGAAAATAAAGATAACATTTTGTTACTAAATGATTGTTGTTTGTTACCTGGTAATTAATTGGGAGGATTGTGGGCATTAACTAGCCTCTTAACTATTATTAGCTAAATAAACAGACAAGTGTAACCATATTCGCGGGTTTTGACTGACTCAGGTTCATTTTAGCACGAGCGCAGCAAGGCTAAAATGTATCCTAAGAAGGGCCAAAAACATATTTACGCCCAAGAACCTCAACTCTATTACTATTAGAATAACTTTATAGGGCATTTATTAAGCGAAAAAAGGTCATTTTCATAAAGGTTACTGTGAACCTTCGCGGGTATCTTTCGTTAAAAATTTATTTTCGCGTCGCGTTAAATAATATTTTATGACTTTATACATCATTTTAAAGCTAAATAAACAAAGAATACGTCTATGCAGTTTTTTCCTGTAAAAAATTAATTTGTAGTGCGTGAGAAAGACTCTAAGTGAAATCGGGTGTCTTTGTTTAAAAGGATAACCTGGAAAAACTATCTGTCTTTTGCTGAATTTTAATGCATAATGTTTGTCAGCATATATTGATCTCTGAGACCGTACCGTGTGAGCGTTTCTCAATATTTTATTTAGTTTAGAAGTTATTTAGAGTTAAGTAACGAAACGTAAATATTCAATGTTTAGTCAATATTCGACTTCATAAATAAAAAAAACACGCTATCAATCGATAAACGCTCACACGGTTTTAATTTTGATGAGTTGAGTAGTGTTTGCGCTAATTTCGAAGATTTTCGGACCGTAATTTTTTGCAGGTTATCCTTTTAAAGTTGACTAGTATGCGCAAAATTAAAAGCTAGAAATCGGGCTTTGAAAGTTTTGTAAACAATGACACCCACTTCATCTATCTGTCAGCGAGGTCACTTAAAGGTCACAAATCAACCAATAGAGATCGTGGTTTCCTGTTTTATTAACTAAACATGGAATATTTACGTTTCGTTACTTAACTCTAAATAACTTCTACACTAAGTAAAATATTAAGAAACGCTCACAACCATTATGCATTAAAGTTCCGCAAAATCTGGATAGTTTTTTCAGTTTATCCTTTTAGACGAAGCCACCCGATTTCACTTAGTCTTTCTCACGTACTACAAATAACGTTTTACAGAAGAAAAAAACTGCACAGACGTATTCTTTGTTTATTAAGCTTTAGAATGATGTATAATGTCATAAAATATCATTTAATGCTACGCGAAAATAAATTTTTAACGGAAGGTACCCGCGAAGGTTCACAGTAACCTTAAGAAGGAAATATTATAAGAACTATTTTCGGCGTGTGTGTGATTTTACCCCAAAGTTATCACCTGAATGTCTTTTAATTCAAAGGTGAGAGATTTCGCATGCCGATTTAAGTCATTTGTGATGTGCCGGTTGAGTTCTATACCTATTCCCATGGGCCGTACGGACAACTTTAAGTGCAGTTCACACTAGCTTAGCGATAGTTTTTTTATCTCTTAAGTGAAATGCCGGTTGATTTGTATGGTTATTCCCATGGGCCGCGCGGACAGTTGTAAGCTGTTCACACTAGCCTATTTTGGCGCTCGTCAAGGCTGTTTTTGCCATTGTGAAAGGAGGCGGAGAGAGAGAGAGAGAGATGGCTCAGCGAAGTACCGGTTTTGAATATAGTTTTGACCCAGAGAAGCATGTTAGGCGACCACTTCGAAGTGAAACCCAAAATCAAGAGCACGAGCGACTGCCACGAGCAAAACGCCAAAGACCAAGAAACAGAAGTAAAACTGTACCAACGGCAAGGAAAAACAGACCGTATTTGGACATTCAAAGTATCAACTTCCAATGCTGCACTGAAAAAACATGCCTTTTGAATCAAGGACGCGAAGTGATTACTTCTATACGCAATGACTTTGATAGAAAGCTTTACGAGCAACAAAACTCATATTTGAGCTCCCTTATCGACGTTGAAATGAAAAACCAAAGAAACCGTATTACCTACAACATCCGGGATGCTACTGGGCTAAGAAAAGTGAAAGTGTGCAAAACCGCTTTCCTTAAAATATTTGGAATTGGCAAAAAAAGGCTAGCTGTCTTATTCAAGAAAATCCAGCCGTACTCTGGCCAGGTAGAAGAGGACCAGCGAAGGAAGAACAGAAACCAAAGAAAACTCCCGTTAGTATTAAAAGCCGAGGTAAAAATACGTAAACGCATATTTTGCTAATTTTTTTTTGCTAAGACGCGCGCGTTCGATCTGTTGTCAGTAGCACCTTCAAAATATTGTTTGATTGCTGTTAGGTTTCATCGTCACTTTTCGGTACGCAGTTGTTACCAACGTGTAGTATTTTGCGAGGTTATAGACGTGATTGTGTAATCACAAGACTGTCAGTTAAGGTTACTTCGACCTTCGCGACTTGCCTTCGTTTAAAAATTGTTTTTCGCGTCACATTAAAGAGAAAGCTAATAAACTATACTTTTTTTTAGAAGTAATGTTTTTTTTTGCGAGCACCGCATGATTTTACCCCGAAAACAGTCACTTTTGTTTGCGCGAATATAAGTCAAAACATTGTATTCCTATTGATAAGGATTTTTGACATCAATATGTGCAAAATCGTTGTATAGTAAAGGACTATCAAATACAATATCTTTGAATAATAGGCTTTCAGAAATTATTTACTTTATATGTGATTGGAAGACAACTTAAGAAGTTATCGATTTTTTTTATGAAATGACAAATTTGTGTTCCGTAATAAAAAAAGGTGGTTGGATATATTTTGTCGCACGATAATTTTAAGGTTTTGATGCCGCGCAGCTTAAGAAAGCTCTGATACTTTGTCAATATTGTAGTTAGTGGATTCCTAACAACGCAAGTTCACATAACAGCAATTTAATCGATGCACTTTGTTTTGAAATGACTGTTTTTATCTAAATCTTGGCAAATATTAATGACGAAACTTGTTTTTGTCGTTATTCAATGGTGCAGTTTACGAACAAGGTTTTTATACTTAAAAGGAGGAACTGCAAGCAATCAAAGAGCATTCGTTTGCTGCTGCTAAGGTTACTGTTGCTAGGACACTACTAGACTTGAGAAGTGTTAATTAAAGCCTCAAAACTAACTTCCTTCTTTCTTTTTAGGTAGTTGAGCATATACGAAGCTACGAAAGGGAGATCTCACATTATGCTAGAGAGAAGACAAAAGACAGACAATTTCTGGATTCAAATTTGAGTATTGCCGAGATATGGAGACAATTTAGGAAAAAGAAAGAAGATGTCGGAGTAAATAATACATTGTCTTACAGCTCATTCCGAAATATCTTTCGTACTTTTAAACTTTCATTTAGGAAACCTTACGTCGACACATGTGGCCTATGTGACGGTTATTCAATTATTATAAAATATACAAAAGAGGATCAAGAAAAGGAAGACGCGAGAGCTTTAAAAGCTGAGCATATTCAAAAAGCAGATCAACACTATGACTGCATAAATTATGATCTCAAAATTCTCCCAAAAGAAAAGAATACCAGAAGAGGACGAGCTTGGGTCCTTCCACCCGTATGGAAGTAAAAAAAATATAGTGATTTTAATTTGATTTAGACATTTTCAGCACCGTCTATCGCTATCATAAATATTACAGTGCGACTCGCCGTATCGTAGTCACTTAGGGACGGACCATTAGATTTTTGATTTTTGATTTGATTCGACCACAGCCTTAAAGAAGAAAAAAAAGTTCGAGCACAGCAAATATTCTGAAAAAAAGATCGTGCAAGATGAAAAAAAAAATAAAAAAATCGTGCACATAGATACTTTGGTGTCTGTAAATGGTCCGATTGAGATGAAAAAATGTCAAAAATTCATCAAAAGTTTTTGTAGGTGACTACGGTACGGCGAGTCGCACTGTTATACTAAATAATAATGTCTAAGTTAAACAAATTTGTTTAACTTCACACTGCATATATCGTTTGTAAAATCAATAATGAAATCAATAAAATGTCAAAAATTCATCAAAAGTTTTTGTAGGTGACTACGGTACGGCGAGTCGCACTGTTATACTAAATAATAATGTCTAAGTTAAACAAATTTGTTTAACTTCACACTGCATATATCGTTTGTAAAATCAATAATGAAAAATAAAATAGAAAAGAAAGTCAGCAAGAGAGAAAAATTAAAGCGAAAGGAAGGGACAAAAAAGGGAGCAATAAAGAGGGAAAGAAAGTGAGAAGAAAACATTTAGATGAGAGAAAAAGAAAGAGAGAAAATCAAGGATAAAAAGAGATGATGAAATAGAGAAAGAATCGAAGGGGGAAAAAAAAAGACAGGAAGAAAGAAAGACAAAAGAAGAAAACATTTTTTTTTTGAAAATTAATATGAATTTTTATTATAAATTTTTCATAAGTGAAATTTCGAACGGCATATTGTATATTTCCCTCGAAACCGATTGGTTCAAGGGTAATTTGTATACTTGGCCCAATCCTTACATGGCCTAGCTTGTTTGAATCATTATTATATGCATTACTCAACATTTCTATATTATCAGAACTTGTAATCATTAACTTTTGTCAGTGCGTTATTTTGTAATTATAAATGCGCCTCCTATGTAAAAAAAAAAAAAAATAATAATAATATTCATTTGAATTAATTTTGATTGCTAAAGAAGGATCTCATTTGTAAGCATCAAGAGATCTCCTTGCCTTATACTGATATGGTACATCATTGCATGTATATGTAATATATAGAAGGTGAAAAAAATAAATAATAATAAAAAAAATAGCTGGAAGATTTAGTATGACAAGAGAGCAAGCTTAGGGCTGGTTTGGGCATGATTTCTGTGTCATAGCAACACTAATTGGCTTTCAAAATGTGCGTATTCTCATTGGGCGTTGAAAAACAGTTAGGTTAACTAGGCTTTAATTGGCTAAGAATAATACTATGAATCTGATTGGACAAAAAAATACATTTTAACTTTGATATAATAACCGAAAAATTTCAAAACACAACCATTATGCCTAAATTTACTTGCAGCAACACGATAGCTTCTAGTGAGGAATTAAATAATGGTATCCATTGAAGATTTTCGTCAGTTTATCCATTTTGTAAATGAGAGATTCTCACAATTAGCGGAGCGGTACGAAGAACTAAAACTAATTACCACAGATATACTAAAACGGGCAGAGGAAATAGAAAGAAAGTCTGTCGGCGGGGATGCGCAAATGCGCATGCAAACTGATGAGGAGGAAGTTATTTCGTCTTGTGAACCCACTGAACTGATAGCGGTCGGCGGGGATTTCGAAATAGATCAAGTGCGCATACAAACTGATGAGGAGGAAGTTATTTCGTCTTGTGAACCCACTGAACTGATAGTGAGGCAAAATGAAAAAGTGCAAAAGAAAGTTAAAAGAAGAAAAAAGAGAGTCAGACAAAAAATCGATCAGCATGTAAGTACTACTAATTAATTAATCCGGGATGTTGTATATACCTTCTTTCCCACCTTTTGTCCGTTGGCCTTAGAGTTTACCTAGTGTTATACATTTTCCAATTATTTCTATTTTTGAATCCACTAGTACTCAGTTTTACAAAACCCTATAACTTCAATCCACTCAGTTTGAAAGCTGCCTGTTTTATAATAATAAGTTTTTCTATTTTATGATTAAGATTTTAGTATTACCTATTTGTCCATTTTAACAATGGATGATTTTGTCGGTGCAGGAAATTTTTTTAGCCCGCTGGCATGCGCACGGAATTTATTTTATAGAAAAGCAATGATTCTAGTGGCAATTTTGGCTTGCAGGAATTATTTTTTGGCCGCTCGTGCAGGAACCCCCCCCCCCCCCCCCAATCAACTAACCAATCAATCAATCAACAAATTAACCAATCAATCAATCAACAAATCAAACAAGCAATCAATCAACCTATTAATTAACCAATAAATCAATCAACAAATCAAACAAGCAATCAATTAACCTATTAATTAACCAATAAATCAATCAACAAATCAAACAAGCAATCAATCAACCTATTAATTAACCAATCAATCAATCAACAAATCAAACAAGCAATCAATCAACCAATTAATTAACCAATCAATCAATCAACAAATCAAACAAGCAATCAATCAACCTATTAATTAACCAATCAATCAATCAACAAATCAAACAATCAATCAATCAACCTATTAATTAACCAATCAATCAATCAATCAACAAATCAAACAAGCAATCAATCAACCTTTTAACTAACCAATCAATCAATCAACAAATCAAACAAGCAATCAATCAACTTATTAATTAACCAATCAATCAATCAACAAATTAACCAATCAATCAATCAACAAATCTAACAATCAATCAATCAACCTATTAATTAACCAATCAATCAATCAATCAATCACTAAATTAACCAATGAATAAAAAAAAAAACTCAAACAAGCAATCAATCAACCTATTAATTAACCAATCAATCAATCAACAAATTAACCAATCAATCAATCAACAAATCAAACAAGCAAGCAATCGACCTATTAATTAACCAATCAATCAATCAACAAATCAAACAATCAATCAATCAACCTATTAATTAACCAATCAATCAATCAACAAATCAAACAAGACATCAATCAACCTATTAATTAACCAATCAATCAACAAATCAATTAAGCAGCCAATTGATTAAAAGTTTTGTGAAGGGGAATTTAAGAAATAAAAGCGTGTCTATAAAATAATACTTCTTAGAGTGACCTTAGAGCTATCACACTTAAAGAAAATCTAATCATGATACTTTTGTCTTAGCCTAATGAAACACCTGAAGAAACACCAACGGTTCCTGAGGTAGATTTCTCACAAAATAAAGACCTGAAGTACTTGACTTCCGAGCTTGGTAGACAGCCGGATAATGAGAGTCGTGTTGTGCTATATCTTAAATACCTATCATGTTGTCGATTCAACACAGAATTTAACCCTGGTGGCATAGTTAGATTCACAGAACAAGATGCGAGAGAACTTGGCCAGTGGACAACTCAGCAGACCGAGAACAACCATCAAAACCAATCTCCCCAGGTGATTATTTTACTTCAAATATTTATGAAATCACTTATGTGTTCTCAGTTCAAAATTTGAGGGAGTGGCTTTTGTATACATATTTATACTGTATTCAACTAGTACCCTAATGCTTGAAATTATCATATGGTACCAAAAATGTTTTGAACAAAACCATTTGCTTTTCGGTGATTAGATTTATTTGCAAATTAAGCACTGTATCTTCTTCAAACAACATTTTTTTCATATTTGTGTGGGAAAGTGAAATACTAAAATTTATCATATGACCCGTATTTTGCCCGGCACACTCTCTTAAGAAAACCTCAGGAAAAAAGTCACATGATGTAGTCCATATGGCTTTTTCACCTGGTCCGTACAAACACCTATGGACCTACTACTCGAAACATCACAATAAAAATGACCTTTAATTAAAAAAGAGTGGGTCATATGATAAAAAACTTATTGACTGAGTTAGGTCGGGTCGTACGTCATGACCGCGAGCCAAGTATTTTCCCGTACAGCCCTCCCACTCAATCAATAATTACTTAATATTTTTTTATCTTTCTACAAACTCAGATAATCAAGAAGCTTAACTGTGCCATCGAGCAAAAATATCAACTTGCTTCTCAGCAGGCAATGGAAATAGGTATGAAAAAGGAACAAAAAATGACCAGTCTTCACCTATTATCTTGAAAAATAGAAAAATATCATGTCTGGGGAGTGGCACCCATGGCTTCATCATTACTAGTCCAACATAATAATTGCTACACGACACTCTCATTTACGTATTCTATTTTTATACGGAACCAGCCCTTTTCACTATTATCTTGCCTATTAAGTTATATTAAGAACACACAAACAAGCCATATTTCAACAAAACTGGTCAATGAATCACCTTAGGTTGTGTCCAATTCTATTAAATCAAATTTATGTTATTGAAGAACAATCATGCACTAATTATGAACATCTCGTTGTTCAGTTTTGTTGAAGGATCGAGAGCCACATATATTCTGAGTTTGCACTGTAAAACATACTGACTCAGACCTTTAATTTACTATATTATATGTTTTCTAAATAAGTAATTATAAGCCATATCAAACCTCTTGGTTACAGAGTTATAAGTGGGGGTTTGGCCATGTGTAACTTTGAGTGGTCATTTTGAAATTTCAGTGCCTTTTTTCGTGTACCAATAGGTTTGATTTGCTCTCATTTGTTACTTGAATTTGGTTTTAAGAGTATTACTAATTCCGTCTATTTGTGATAGGTAAATTCTTATTAGATGCCGAGGCAACTTTTAAAAACAACAATTTAACAAGTGAACATATGAGAGCTGAAGGCCCAGGAAGACCTACCACAATATCAATATATGAAGTCCTTGCAAACAGCCAAAACTCCATCTCATCAGAGGCAGCATTAAGAGAGACCACATATGTTGCCATGGCACTGTCTAAATTTCCACTCCTATCTTTTGTAAATGAACCAATATCACACTTTTCAAGTTCCCTGGTTAGATCATGCATACAGTTGCTTCCAGATACATTGCAGGAGTCAATGAACATTCCACCAAACATTTGTAATGCATATTGCAAAATTTCTCCATATGTTCATGATGTTACTAATATAAAACTTGAAGGACTATCCCCAGAAATTCCAGTGCAAAAGCTAATCCCAAATGATGGTGATGGCCTGGTTGAGCTTCAGTTGGAAGGCCAACTACAAAGTGCAGTTTATCATCGCCTTTTTGCGGTGGACGCCCCAGAACTCTATTGTACAGCTTTTGCAAACTCTGATAGCGGACACACCACAAAACGACGCAATGGCCATTTGTCACACCTTGCTGTTCATTTTTATGTGAATAGTTTCTCAGGGCCAAATGCCACAGGAACCATCAGAAGAGAGCTTCCAATCAACAGTGAGCCAAAAGACAAGTATGGTAGAACAATATCCTCTTTTTGGTTTGTGTGGCTTTCCAGTCCAAATGAAGGAGAACTATCGATTATTGACACAATACAACAGCTTATAAAGAACCACAGTGCAAGTTGTAGGGTAATATCAAATATAAATCCAAGAGCTGCAACTGCAAACAATCCCTTTCTGTTGAATCTCAATGCTCTTCTTGTGCTTTCTGGATTCTGTCATGTCTATACAAGGTAATTATAAATTAGTAATTTATCCTTAAGTAAGCTAATTAACTAATTATAAGGGGAGGTGTGCCTGTGTATTTCTAATGAGACAGTTGTGATATAATCTGCTTTTGTGCTAGATAGTGAGAAAAGGATGTCATAGAAAAAATTCAAACTTACGTTTACTTAAGGTGGCCCGGTAGTATTGACTTTGCAGGATAAACATAATTTTGTAACGCATTATTTTGCATCTAAACTTTGTCCGATTTCTACGAAATTTACACATATAGATCTCAAAACTTTGAAGTTTGAGCTAGTCATATTTTAAGTGCGATCTGTGGAAACTATAAAGAGAAATAATGTTTTTTTAAAAAGCACACGCTTTACTTAAATTGTCAATAAATCAAAACTTAGAAGATGAATTTATTTCTTTTTTTGAGAGAATATTATTTGGTTATATGGAAACATATTGTAGCAGTTTTATTCAAATATTGACCTTGGAAGTTTTTTTACAAACGTTTTTAAATTTTTGCGCGCAAAATTAATAGAAAAATTCCATTGCTCAAATCTCAATAAGAATTAAAACATAGTTACAAATTTACCTGTACAAAGAAAGACCAATACCTCTTGTAACTTCTAATCACAAAATAGCGACTTTGAAGCCAACATTGCTAGCTCTGATTTCTTGAAGAGCTTGTCGACATATTGTTGTTCACTGCGTAGTGAACATTTCGAAAATATATCTACTCTATTTCTTCAATTGTTGACCTCGAGTTTTCTATATAGCGTAGATACATGCTTAAGAGTCATAACTGTGAAATTTGGTCTTCTGTGCTGTTCTAAAAATGATAAAATTAGCGGCCAACGTACAGCAACCACGTTGCGCGTTCATTATACCTCGTTCGACTTCCAAGGAAAACCCTTCGCGTTATGTTTATTTACATCAACTTCACAACCTCATAATCCGTGAACACCGGTTCTGCACGAGGAATGTCTTTTTTGCGAATAGAAATAGAAAAAAGACGCAGTGTTTACGCCTGAATTGTCTCTGTATTTGCATAAAAAGACATTCCTCGTGCAGAACCGGTGTTCACGGATTATGAGGTTGTGAAGTTGATGTAAATAAACATAACGCGAAGGGTTTTCCTTGGAAGTCGAACGAGGTATAATGAACGCGCAACGTGGTTGCTGTACGTTGGCCGCTAATTTTGTCATTTTTAGAACAGCACAGAAGACCAAATTTCACAGTTATGACTCTTAAGCATGTATCTACGCTATATAGAAAACTCGAGGTCAACAATTGAAGAAATAGAGTAGATATATTTTCGAAATGTTCACTACGCAGTGAACAACAATATGTCGACAAGCTCTTCAAGAAATCAGAGCTAGCAATGTTGGCTTCAAAGTTGCTATTTTGTGATTAGAAGTTACAAGAGGTATTGGTCTTTCTTTGTACAGGTAAATTTGTAACTATGTTTTAATTCTTATTGAGATTTGAGCAATGGAATTTTTCTATTAATTTTGCGCGCAAAAATTTAAAAACGTTTGTAAAAAAACTTCCAAGGTCAATATTTGAATAAAACTGCTACAATATGTTTCCATATAACCAAATAATATTCTCTCAAAAAAAGAAATAAATTCATCTTCTAAGTTTTGATTTATTGACAATTTAAGTAAAGCGTGTGCTTTTAAAAAAAACATTATTTCTCTTTATAGTTTCCACAGATCGCACTTAAAATATGACTAGCTCAAACTTCAAAGTTTTGAGATCTATATGTGTAAATTTCGTAGAAATCGGACAAAGTTTAGATGCAAAATAATGCGTTACAAAATTATGTTTATCCTGCAAAGTCAATACTACCGGGCCACCTTAAATAAATTAGTGATTTTGTAAATTTACCAATTCAGAATAAATTATCCCTGATGTCATCCCATTTTGAAAGCATCAAAAAAAAAACACAAGCAGTTTCTGATATTTGTGGTTTTGATAAGACTAAGTTAACAAAGGGACGTTTTGCCATTTTAAATCTCTTAATTCAAATATATTAAAAAAAATTATATTTCTATTTTTAATCAACCTGTTTTGCTTCACTATCATTATCATAATTAATTTTGAATTGGTAAATTTCCTTAATCACTAATTCAATTAATACTTAATTTAGTTTAACTTTCATTTTTTTTTTTCTATGGCAGCCTTTTGACAAGTTAGCTTATTTTAAGTTGTATATATAAAATGAAAAGCTTAAAGACAAAATAAATAGAGGATCTTACATGAGCGCACAGAGATATGGATTCTATCTTCGAGTGTTCAACTGATATATCACGAGTAAGTGCATGGAACGAGAAGACACAAGAAGATAAAATCCATATCTCCAAGCACCTATGTAATGTTCTGTTTATTATATAAAGTCATGAAAAAGGATATAATTTTTTTTTAACCAGTTAGAAAATTGAAGAAAAACTCTTTGATAATAACTTAAATAGCATAACTTACATAATGTATGATCACCATATAGGTACAGCCCAGATGTGTCACTATTGCAACTCCAGTCCATTGCCAAACAGTACAAACTTGGTTGTATTTGGTCAGACTACAATAACACCAACATTGTTTTGGGAGTGAAACAACCTGCAGGTAGTACGTATACAGCACCAATGAATATTCCAGAAATGCTGGGATTCCCATTTAAACTACAGCTCCCAGGTAAACAGCCAATCAGACTCCAACCATGGCATGAACGCCAATACAAACGTCAGCTAGAGCATGCTACAAGAACAATTTACAGACACCACCAAAAGCAGCTATCAGAGTTACCATATGGATTTGTGATTGATATGCAGTCTGAAAGGTAAATTGCATTACACATAAGTATTTGTTTTGATATGAAAACATTCTGAACAGCTTCTACTTAAAATCTGAACTTTCAAGTTTTATTCTAAACTCATGAAATTGGTGGTATGATGTGTGATGATAATACACACAGCTCAATCATTATGAAATTGATTATTTTTAAGAAGTCTTCACCCATTGGTTGAGCCATGTGATATCACAAATCACACCACCAATTTCATAGGTACAGAATAAAACTATAAAGGACAATGTTAAAGTGGAAGCTGTTTCTTGTATTTAGAACAGGTTCCCATTTAAATCTGTACTACTATCCCATTTAAATCTGTACTTATGCAAATTGTGTTGATGTGTGCTAAACACATGTACAGGTCAACCAATCAGAGAAGTTAACTTCAGAAATAATATACTCTGATTGGTTGAACTGTGTGTTTAGCACACATCAACACAATTTGCATAAGTACAGATTTAAATGGGATAGTACAGATTTAAATGGGATAGTACAGATTTAAATGGGATAGTACAGATTTAAATGGGAGCCTGTTGTATATAGATATTCCATATCTTGAGTAACTATATTATATACCAAATTTAGTTGGATAAAGTTGCATGACATATTTTATCATTTCTGTTTCTGCTTATAATGTTAATGAATTTTAAGCATACTACTATGGTAAATACCCTTATTACCTTTATTTTCTGACATTTATAGTGGGTCACACGGCTGCAAATACAAAACTGTACGGACAGGAGAACAATTTCTCCAACGAAAAGCCTCCTCAGTTGTAGGAATTGGTGGCCAAAGTACGGGTATGGGTTTGTTCACCTTGAAAGAAATAGATATGGGAAGATGGATTACAAGTTATGCCCCCCTTGCCAGAGTTCACCTTGGACATAGCCACTCTACTTCAGACTACATCATCAAAACAACAAGAGATGGGTCTGAAGTAGAGATTGATGGCAAACTCTGTCCACTTGGCTTGGGGGGTTTAATTCAAGATGGAACATTTCCATTCTTCCTAGCTAATGAGAAGTTTGGTAGTCTCATCAAGCAGCGAACAAACTGTGAGTGGGCACTGCGGGATGGCGAGATTTGGTTCAGAGCTACAAGAAACGTCTTGGCTGGTGAGGAACTTCTTACCAAGTACTCACATGACAACAGCTATTGGACTGCAATTTTTTCAAAGAGCCAACAACAAGAACTGAGGCTAGCTCTTATGAAGGCAAATAATCTCTTAGAAGCTGAAACAATCTTGAGAGGTTTCGTCTTCACAAGTTGAGGTATTTATAAATTACATTTTGTACATTTTATCAAATATATTTTTACAGTACCATAACAATTACAAATTCACACCACTCGTAGATATTCTGACATTCAAAAAATATTTGAACTTCTTAATTAAGACTTAACGTTTTTAAGTTTACTAACTGAAGAATCTTTAATTCTGATTTTTTTAAAGTTATTTTAAGTTCTTCTAAGGTCACTTAACTTAAAGGCTATTAAATAAGCACATAATTAAAGCATGTACAATTGTTTGTATACCTTACAATAATAATAAGCTAATAATTTCTGACTAACATTATTATAAATCAAATTGAAAAAGTGAACAGTTAATATATGACTTAATCAACCAAAATACTGTAATAATAAATACAATATAACTTACCTATAGCATTTTCTGCAAACTATTCCATGACTACAGTGAAACGCGCCAAAATGGCAGCCATGTTTGTAAAAATAAATGTCAGTATTTATCTCTGGGTAGGGTAGGTAATATCAAAAAACAGGTCAAAAACATGGATAAGGGAGGGGCTAGTAGAGGACAAAAATGATGCACTATGGGATTTTTGACCAGAATTTCTGATCAGAAATCCCTCAATGCATTGCGTTACCAAAATACACAGGAATACCAAAGGACTTAACAGTTTATAGAGCAAAGGAAAGAAAAAAAGGAAATTTTAATGAGAGAAAAAAAACATACGTTCACGCCCGCCGGCCGCCAGCCCGCACGAACGAACGAACAACAAAAACAAGTCCAAAAAAGTTATTTTTGTATATATATTTAAGAAATTCGTAGTCATTTTAGTTGTCAAGATGTCAAAAGTCGAAGATCATGATTATTATCTTCTAGTCAGTTTAATTTTATTATCTCAACCATTCTTGCATTTCGCCATTTTGTCATTTCCTTAATATTTCCTCATATAAAATCAGATTAGATTAATGATTGTCATTATTTATTATATTACCATTCATATTGTTTACATTTCATTTTTAGGATATTTTTTCCAGTTATTCGTTAATTCCAATCATTCTTATTCAGTCGATTATGTAAGTAGGCTCAAATTAAAAACTATTATCTATTTTAATTCAAAAACATTTTTTAACGCTTTATCAAATCATTCTGTCAATGACATATTTTGATATTCTATTGTAGACGTTCCATTTTACATTTCTAAAACATACCTTCTTGGCCCGTTCCATGCTGTTGTCCTTGTCGTTGATTGCTGACTTCGTTGTCAAGGTATACTAGAAATACAGCAAATTACCAATTCAGGCACTAGAACTTACAGTTTAATTCGCGGGCGCAAGCACCATGTAGTTACTTTTGGGGCTATATTAGAATATTCATACAATGCAGGCATCATCTGATAGTCATTGAAACTTGTTTCTCTACTGAGAATTACAGTTTCGGTGTTTGCATATATAGTTGTTTTAGGTATTTTCAATGCTGATTGGTTTTGGGTCATTCTCCTAGTGTTTTCCAGGAATGCGGAGATGAGGGGGCCTTGTAAATATTGTTATGGTCTTCGTCGTGTCAAGTTAGCCAAAACTCACTGAATACATATCACTTCGTTGTCAAGGTAAGGCTTGAAAACCGCGCGCAATTAACTAACTGATCACCATATGGCATCAATATTCATTACAGTATAGCTTGCGCAAGCAAGGGCAGCACTGATGTAGGTACTTTCGGGCCTATATTAGATGAGAAATTGCATCTTAAAAAGGGTTTAAACCTTAAATGTTAGAACTATGCATTCTTGCGTCGAAAAAGGGTATCAATAACGCCTTTAAAGAGAGGTTTAAGCTTTTCGTTGGTTGAATGTGTGTTCTTTAGTCAACAAAGGGGTCTTCGTTATCAAACCTCCTTTTATGTTGCTAATGTTCATATATATATATATATATATATATATATATATATATATATATATATATATATATATATATATATATATATATATATATATATATATATATATATATACATATATATATATATATATATATATATATATATATATATATATATACATATATATATATATATATATATATATATATATATATATATATATATATATATATATATATATATATATATATATATATATATATATATATATATATATATATATATATATATATATATATATATATATATATACATATATATATATATACAGCCGAGAGAATTCAAGTCGAAACTTATGCAAATCAGGACAAAATCTATATGAGATTTACAACCTCCGTCACGGACGTGAATTCTTTTGTCAATTGCTCATTAATTATTCATGAATTTTATAAACATCTATAATGTTCGCATTTGTTAGTGAAAATAGCCTTATTTGCAATGAACATTTTCCGGGTTGAGATCAATCTATTTCATTTTTGGTCTAATTCAACAAAAATTGTTTTAGATTTCTGAGTTACCACGACAGCTATGGTATATTATAGTGATTCAACATTTAATTATATCCATTTTGAAATCACTAGTGAATCCTGCAATCTGATTGGTTCCTTACAGCTTGATTTCATCCTAAATCGCACCATTTTGAATCTAAATCGCACCAATTTTAACAACCAATGAGATAAAAGAATATTAACAAACTAACCAATCAGATGACAGTAAATAAAATGCAGAAAAGGTCAGTTTTTAAATGTTTTTTTTTAACAGTTTTGGAGCAAAAATTTATGAAATATGTCCAAAAAAATGGATGAATTCAATAACTTACAGTACTTGAATAATCCCAAAGTATTCTTGATGTCGAAATACTGCTATAGAAGCGGATTTCCCATTATTTGGTGTCCATTTGGACAAAAATTTGGCTAATTTTCCATCAAACTGTGGATTTTAATAGTCCGAACGATCGTGACGTCCAGCGAGCAAACAGTAAACAAACTTCTTCAAAACAGTAAGCACATTCCGCCATTTTGAATGTCCTCAGTTAGTTCTACGCCAAAGTAGACATAGACAATTACAAGCTGGAATTCACCAGAAGAATGCAAAGTTGCATGTCAGTTTTTTTGAAGGAAAAGAAACGGTTTTCTACTTGTACAAGTCACTGATATGAGCTTGGAATTGCCAAGTGCCAAGGACATTTCTGTGTTAACGATGTCTAGGACAACTTTTTACGTCCCAAAGCATGTTCTCAGCTCCAAAAACAAATCCAAATGAACTAAAATTGTTTTTGATTCTAATTTGTAGTTTTAAGCAACTGCTGGCTTTAATTTTAACCAAATCTCAACGCCATTATACACATGTGTACGATCAAGTTAGTTCTCAAAATATACCAATATTAGTTCTGAAAATCTCCTCAGCTACCGAAGACACAAAAACCGTACCTTATTGAGTCAGATGTTGAAGATTAAACTATAAATTTCGCCAAATTTGAAGGAGGTGCCAAGCAAACTAGTGATCCCTTGTCAAACTTGCAAACGACCTGTCACATGACATTTTCAATTTAAAAAAGCATTTCCGTTTCCGGTATTGTTTAAAAATCAATAAAAGCATGCTATAAGTGGTAATACCATTATTAATTTAGTTTTATATATACGTACATTGTATGGGATCATTTGAAAGCCGATCACTCCTTTACTGCGACATAGTTCCTTCCCCTTGTGTACGCACCCATTTCAAAAATGTCCTCAAAGACAATAGTTCATTCAAAGATAGAAAGAGAGTAATTGTATATCATGTTCTTTTTACAGGTTTTTCCTGCCAATACAGAAGCAAATAACGAGGTCTATGCAAACTTTACTTCACCTATTGAAGCTCGTGCAATCAAGATATTTTCTAAAACATGCGCTTCATGTTGCACTTTCAGACTTGAACTATATGGATGTATTTGAATCACAAAAACAACACAAAAAAATGTCAAAATTATTCTCTTCTGTTAAGAATCGACTTATTGGTTTAAGTAGTTGGAATAATCCGGCACTTTAGAACAGTGAGAAATCTACTTAAACCAAGAAGTCGATTCTTAAAAGAAGTTAGGTTGGGCTTAAACTAAGAAAGTATTTTGCTTCTAATTTTAAGTGAAACTACTACTTTCACTGGGTTTGAGTAATTTGAACTTGGTCCAAGTGATCACTTTTTGCAGTGAAAGTAAAGACAATGAAAGAATGAATATACATTCAAGAAAAGCACATACCTTTTACTGACATTTTGCACAGTTCGTTTCTCTATCGATCTTTAGTATCTATAATTATATTCCATATAGATTCCAAGGTCTAAAAATTGCAGAAAATGTAAAGGACTACAGATTGATTTAATTACTCAGGCTTCCCCCCAAGGGAGTCTGAGTCTAGGTTTACCTTTTCTATCTATGGGTCTATCGTTGTGTCGAAATTACACATGACGTAATGCCACAGGTAAACCACAACTACTCTATGACTTCGCCTGAGTAAACGCACTAAGTGCGTCTAGTTAAATTTGGCATTAGCTGTTATCACATGCCGATAAAACATCTTTGCATGATCAAAATAGTATTGTAAGGCTGTATTATTCAGTGTTAGTCAGCTATAGTATTTGGCATTATTTATTTAAGGTCAACTGATACCTATTTAATCGTTGTCGCAATCAAAGCTACAGTCCACACTCTGAAGCCTGAAAATGTCACTTGGATATTTGTTGTACGTGTTTCTGTTATATGAACATAACAAGTTGTTGCAGTGGTTGATCATGCAACAAATAGTCATTGAAAAAACGTCCAATAAATCACATATAATGTCATCATACAGTGTAGGGCTACAAGGAACTATTACAAGTACTCTTTTTCTCCAAGAACAATTACGATATGGAACAAACTACCAAAAAAGTAACGGCACAAGCCACTTCATTGGCTGTTTTTAGGAAAAAAACTTCAAATGTTTATTTATTAATTAATCTAATTCAGTTCTAGTTTTACTATTTAAAGCTGTCTAAAATGTTCAAAATTGAGCGACCTCTAGTACATGACCTCAATGGTAAAAAAAATTAATAAAGTCACCTATGTTACCGACATCCTTTGCAGGCTTAAGATGGTTGACATTAGCTTCCGGTACGACAACGATTTTTTAAATAGGTGTATACGGCCGGTACTCGTGAAGTGAAAAGCATACAAGCTAACAGCGCAAGGTACTATGGGTAATCATTGTATATATTACCAGAAATTAGATATTTCTTAATTTTCCTTGGCAGCCGTGTTTAGCCTCGTCACGCAGCGCTCCCTAATAAGGGAGCGTTGCGTGACGAAGCTTAACATGGCTGCGTGGGAGACTTTGATTTCTTGGCCACACAATTTTTCAATGTGCTATTCCGGGTCTACTTTCACATAACCATAATGCATTCTGTTTTAAGGGGTAGCTATTGTAATTTGTTTGATTTGAATTACAATTGCTTAGATTATTTGAATTACAATAGCTTCCCCCAAAAAACAGAAGGCATTATATGGTTATTGTGAAAGTAGTGAATTAAGAAATGATTAACTTATTAGACAACAAGAAAGGGTTATTTATGATTCATGACAATGGCTAGTGTATATGGAAAAATTCATGAAAGATGTATTCAAATATTTACACCACAAATAAAATAAAATTTGCACAACCGTTGTAAATGTGTTTTCCTTAAGAAATGCTGACAGTTTTAAATTAAAATAATCATATACTCAAGTATGTTAAGGCCTGGGTTTTCCCTTGTGAAAAGACCCCCATGTTGACAGTTTTAAATAAAAATAATCATGTACAGCAACTGATACGTATTTGAATAAAGTAATTCACCAAAAACCTAGTAAGCTGAAACAGCAGAGGGTCATGGAAAAAACTTTATATCACTCAAATACAGCCTTGAAAACATAGTAGAAAATTCAATGTTAGTGTGAAAATAAAACAAATACAAAATAATTTTCTTTGATATAATGAGACAAATTCCATTGCTACCAACTTGGATAAAAACAATGTTTTATGTTGAAACAAGACGCATAACTGCGTAATCTCGGGATTCTCTTTAATGTGCAAAATAATTTTAATGTATACACCTAATTTCAAAAACGTTGCCATACAAATAGAAAATTTGTACATTTGGAATATATTAAAAAGACAAAGGAAGATCACAGAAGATCAACACGAAAACTTACATTTGACAAACTTATTAGTATAGGTAATCATATGGTTTCGAGTGCAATTTCGGTATAATTCGCACGAGTGTGTTTTTCAAAGAGCTCAAATTGTAAGAGACCGTACCAAATTGAACGAGAAATCATATGATTACTTTTCTCGACGTCTAAACTTCTCAGCGTTTGCAAAAAAAAAACAAAAAAAAACATTAAGTCAGTTATAATATTTTTCACTATTATTATTTTAGCTTACTAGTATTCTGGACATCATAATAATCAGGTTTTTTCGTTACCCTTACCCGCTACCCTTTACCCGCTACCCTTCACCCGCTATACCCGCGTTTTAGACCCGCCGGGTTCTTAATTAAAGCGCTTTCAAAACTGATCACTTCTAGTTAATAAACTGTGCGAAAAGTTACATTCGTCAAACTTATTATAACACTAATACATTAGTTAAAGGTTTATTTACATTATTGGAGTGTTTAAGTTTAATCATACACAGAATAACATGTGTTTTATTGAAATACTGTCGAAATACTGTTGTGTATGTGAGTTCGTTGCTAAGCGCTTTTCCTTTCGTCATAAACTTTCGTAACTCGCAAATGAACTTGGCGAAAACTTACATTTGTCAAACTTATTATAAGTCTTATAACACTAATACGTTCGTTAAAAGTTTATTTACATTATTGGAGTGTTTAGGTTAAACCATACACAGAATAACATGTGTTTTATTACCTGATTTGAATCGAACTACTGTTCTGTTTGTGTTTCGGCCCGGCGGTTCCTATTTAAAGCACCTTCAAAACTGATCACTTCTAGGTAATAAACTAGGCGAAAACTTACATTTGTCAAACTTATTATAACACTAATACATTAGTTAAAAGTTTATTTACATTATTGGAGTGTTTAGGTTAAACCATACACAGAATAACATGTGTTTTATTACCTGATTTGAATCGAAGTACTGTTCTGTTTGTGTTTCGGCCCGGCGGTTCTTAATGAAATCACTTTAAAAACTTATCGCTTCTAGGCAATAAATTCGTCGAAAAGTTACATTTGTCAAACTTATTATCACACTAATACATTAGTTAATAGTATATTACCATTATTGGAGTGTGTTTGATTTAAGTAAACACCGAATTACCGTAATACATCAGTTTATTTCGTATATTTGTGTGTATAAGTGACATTGACCATACTGCGCTTGCGTGGCATTTTGGCGATGAAGATGAAAAAAAAGTAAAGGCGAAAACTATACTCGGATTCCACAGGAATCCCGAGTAATAATAAAAAACAAATGGGCCGAGAAAAATAGTGAAAGCGGCATGTATTGTAATACAGTGATTACTAGGGCTGTTCACAAGTTGCTCGGCAACTTTTGGGCAACTTTTGTTCACTTTATTCATTATTTTTACATGAATTCAAACGAATTAACATACGATCCCATGCAATAAGAAAAAAATAGGTTTGTTTCACTCCAATGATTCAAATACTGTTTGACAATAGGCTTTGTTAATATAAACTTTATAGCGGTGATCTTCTTGTGGTAATTCGTAAATACGATCCAGGTTGTCAGTGGTTGTAAAAAACAAACCTTTCTTCAAATGCCAAGAAAATATTATAAATTTATGTTAACACATTATATTATTAAAGCTGACGGAATTCTATGCTGTGAAATCATCAAATTGATAAGAAACATCAAACATTTTCGAGTTACTTTTTAGCAACTTTTAGATTTTTGCGCCCAATGTTTTGAGCAATTTTTGAGCAACTTTTTGGGAAATTATGAGCAACTTTTTTTGACTTTTTGGAGCAACTTGTGGACAGCCTTAGTGATTACCAAGTTTTATTTAATAATAGAATATATAACTCATGCAGAGTGACTTGAAAGCCATGAGTAAAGGAAGTTATACACATAGAATAAGATAAAATTAATAAAATATTAAATATTCTGCCAATTTTATCGTTATATTGTGTATGTTAAGCAATATCGTGGTAGGCTTGCGTGTTTTTCAGTGCTTGTTGGCAAATGCAGTGGCTAGAGAAAGAACACAATTTCTGTTTATATATGTTATCTGGCGTATGAAAATATCTATGTCTTGCATGAAGTATTTGTTAAGTACCTGTTCAATAAATCATAAACCTTTTAAAGCGATCAGCGGGAATGATATATATAGAAGTGTTATCTATATTGAAATAATGATAAACAAATAACTATGGGTCGAGAAAAATAGTGAAAGAATGGATTCCAACTGTGCATTGTCATGCGGCGATTACCAACTTGAAATTTTTACTGAATACAACAGTAAATGACATCATGCAGAGTAACGTGTGATGGAAAGCCATGAGTAAAAGCGGCTGTAAAATCGATTGAGATAAAATAAAAAGGATTACTATAAATATCCTACAAAATAAAAAGTTTACACTACATTTATATAATTATTTTCTCATGTATATTATCCCAATATTTACTATTTGTAAGGAGTATGTTGACCAATATTGTATCGGAAAAAGAAAAAAAGAAAGAATTAAAGTTAAGACTTCCTGTTAATTGTCAGAAGCATTCACTTCTCCCATGATGCCCCAGCTCAATAATAAAACAATCTTTTATTTAAAAAGTGGTCATCATCATAATAGGCTACTAGACGTGATTGACTATGTCAATCAAATCAACATTAGTCTGAGATTGTTAACATATTTAACTAGATGCTTATCCTGTCTTACAAACCGTCAAATTTGAAAGTACAAATCAAGATAGACATAGCTTCAAAAAAGCACAAGAACTTAACATATTTGAATTGTTTATTTTTAAAAGCATTTGGAGTTTCAACATGTCGTCAGTTTTAGTGATCGTCCTCTCCTTGATTGCCGTTACCGTTGCTCAGGATCCAGTCAACAGAGATTCATCCAGCATTAACTTTGCAAACTTTCACCAACTTGCTGATAGATTCCTTAACGCGATCGGGTTGGTTGATTTAAGTTTTGAGGATTTTTCAGGATGTGGACTAAAATGTTTACATCATCCAAAGTGTGTTTCGTTCAACTTAGGTGGCATCGGTGGAAGCAGCTGTAAAATATTTGGTGTGGATCGATTTTTTCATTCAGCATCCCTTGTAACTCGAGCTGGTTTTGATTACTACTACATAAAGGTAAATAAATGAAATCATTGCTTTTGTATTAAAGCGATTTTAGAATACGATACTTTGCATCGGAAAAGTTCTTTATTACTTTTAAAACTAACTATTAGTCTAAAGAACAGTTCAGCTTGTAGTTTATGTGTCGGCGGACTACACTGAAGAGTTTCTTGCGCTTTTGGGAATGTGATTTTAGATTAAATTTTATTTTAATGTCATACTAGTTTTACATGGTCGCAAACAATGTTTAATTGTAGCGATTTGCTGGCCATTTAATATTCGTACGGCCGGGTTTCTAGAGAAGTCTAATCTTCCAACGAGTTCATGGAGTCTTCATGTCGGCGTGAAATACCTGTTGTCAAGAGTTGTTGTGTTATCGTGGTTGGATATGATATACTAGTTTAGTTATCCTTTTAGCAGTGATATTCAATGTCTTGTGGCATTTCGCGGATAAAAAAAAGCTGGCAACACTTGGCGGTTGGAGTGTATTACATGGTCGCTATATGACCTTGTCTGCTTGATAGATCGCTCTTTGAGCCTCGAAATAACCCCTAAATAGGCAACTTTTCATGAAAATATTTACACATAATAACAATGCAGTGTATAAAGAACGTCTTGTCACGAATTCTTGCATGAAGGAAGACTCAAGCGAATTGCCGTGCACTTGAATATGAGGCTTTGATGAAGCAGGTTTGATTCTAATGCCAAAATATTAGCAGATAATAGCAGATATCCTTGTATTCTTCGATAATTTGGAAATGCGTATTTAAAAAATATTTTTGATTAGTCAGATAACAGATACATGTTTGTTTATATCGGAAGTGGTCTTGCATTTCTTCTACCGTGATTCTGGTTACTCTTTAACAGCTGGAATGCGATACTGACTGCTAACTAGAGGGCGTTTTTCAAAACAACAGGACATGTGGGCAGGCGTCCCTTTCTGCTCTTCCTTTCCCCCACCCCCTTCGCTTCCTTTTTCTATAACCCAGGTAAAGAACTATGTTTTAGATTTCAAATCTGCAAATGTTTTTCTGGGCTACTAAAATATATATATATATCACGAGATTTTACAGCCCAAAATCTAAACCCGATCGAAATTAAAAATAGCCTTTGTACATATTGTGACGCCAACAGGGAAATAAAGGCAGAAAAAAAAAAAACAAACAAACTTGTAACATGGCCTGCCATATTTAAACTATAACCCAGGTAAAAAAACATCCGTGTTTTAGATTTTAAAATCTGCAAATATTTTGTATGGGCTATTAAAATCACGAAGCGCTTGTCCATCACTCTCCTTATTCTCTACCGGCCACAACTTCAATAGATTGAACTTCAGCTCGTTTGTTTGGAGTTCATTTCGCGTAAAAATAGGGACTGTTTTGCAGTCCACAAACTCGATCGTTATTTTTATTTTCTTTCTTTTCTTTAGGGGGCTTGTGATGATAACCCTTGTGCTAACAACGGTACATGTGTCACCTACGATGATGATAGAAGTAACTTCACGTGTAAATGTTCAAGAATATTCACAGGGAAGACGTGTACCGGTAAATAAGTACACTTTATTGCTGTGCTGTGCTGTGCTGTGCTGTGCTGTGCTGTGCTGTGCTGTGCTGTGCTGTGCTGTGCTGTGCTTACCTTTGCATTTTCTTAACGTGATTTTCTCTTGTTTATTGTATTGATCACATGATATTACTATATATCTTTGATAATAGAACCAGCACCATGTTCAGACCCGCTCGGAATGGAAGACGGTAGAATTCAGGACAGTCAGCTTTCAATGTCATCGTATTTTAATGGCCAATCAAAATATGGAGAAACAAGAGGACGTCTTAATAACAACATATGGCCACAAGGATCACAGGTTTTTGTTAACTGTTTTTTTAATAATATATTCAGCTTACTCATTTCCATTTTCAACAATATTTTGTTTTGTATTTTATGTGATGTTTCTCAGGGGTTAAATATCATAAAGTCTATGACGAGATTTCTCCACAAATAAATGAAATGTTCAAATGAAATGTTTTTGTAAAGGACAAACCTTTAAATCAGTCTCTAAGCGCCCCAAAAATGCCAGAGTTTATATCATACACACTTTAAAGAACTATCGGTATTTTAAGGGTGCATACCCCATACTTTTACGCACGAGTCTCATCTTTGAGGGCTTTGGAGAGAAGTGACGGCCTGTTTTAAAGTCCGTTTCCCAGAAACGTGGCGAGTTTCTTACAGATATTTTATATTTACTTAGACATATCAAAGTGACCCTAACCCATGGTATAAGATGGATCTTCTTCAAGTGAAGAACGTAACAGCTGTTGGTATCCAAGGCTACGGCACACATAATTTATACGAATGGACAAAAACCATCATGGTATCAACAACTACAGATGGTTCTACCTGGAAAACGTACCAAGAAATTCCTGGAATTGACAAGGTTGGTATATAAGGCCTAGTCTGGGACCTAAACTCGCCTTAACTCTCAGCGAGTTTGGGCGAGTTAAGGCGAGTTAAGGCGAGTTAAGGAAAAATCCCATAATTTGGAGTGACACTAAAAGAACATGACTTATATGTGTATATTTCAGCTTTGTGAGATGAGGTTAAAGCAATTCCCTGTGCATTATGACATTGAGTAATTTACTGCGAGCTTGTGCGAGTTAATGCGAGTTTGTGCGAGTTAAGGCGAGTTAAGGCGAGTTAAGGTCCCAGACTAGGCCTTATATACAAAGCTGCTTCAGTTGTTATATTATTGTGTTCATTCTGTTTAGAGTTTAATGTCCCAATGAGGACTTCCTTTGTCTATGTCTTTTAGTATTTAAATCATTTCCTGTGTTTAACTTTTAGTGCTCTCGCTCAAAAGTCGGTTATCTAAATTGTAGCTATAAGAGTCATTTTGTTCTTCCCTTTGTTATTACAATAGCCGTATTTGCAATGATCTTTCAGGGGTTGAAATAAAACAGGACTTTATATTTCATTTTTTGTCTGATTAAAGAATAAAGTATTTACATTCAGGCTGGTGTTACCACTACGGTTGTGGTCAAATACAGTGCTTTAATAGTTCTTTTAGTTGATGTGTACATTTTTAAGGTAGTTTGGGACTCATGAATCTATAAAGCTTAACGCAATAAACGTATAACGCAAAACTAAAAATGGCCGTGCTCGTATTAGAAATTGTAATGTATGCCCATAAAATTTGGTTTGAAGGAGAGGGACTGGAGACTAGTCCCTTTCAAGACACCTCTTTCTCATTCCGTAGTTTGTTCGAAGCATGAAAAATGAGAAAAGGCATTACTTTGCTTTGATTTACTTTTTCGTCAATGGCACTTATTAAATTCCCTTGAACTAGATGTGCGCAAGCACGATGCACTGCAGCAAGGGTCCCGACAAAAGTGTCACTTCCCCTTACGCATCCACGTGCACTCAAAAGGTCCTCAAAGACAATAGCTCAATCTAAGATAGAAAGAGAGTAATGGTATATCATGTTCTTTTTACAGGTTTTTCCTGCCAATACAGAATCTTATAACGAGGTCCATGCATTCTTTACTTCACCTATTGAAGCTCGAGCAATCAAGATCTTTGCTAAAACATGCCAAAATTGTTGCTCTTTCAGACTGGAACTATATGGATGTTTCTGAATCCCGATAATAGCACTACAAAATGTGATCACTTGAACCAAGTGCAAATTAGTACAAACCTATGGTAAATAGTAGTTTAAATCAGTGATAAACATATTTCTGATCTTATTTCCAGTCATAATTCACTCCTGTTAAGAATCGACTTAAAATTTGACTTTAGAATAGTGAGAAGTCTACTTAAACCAAGAAGTCGATTCTTAAAAGAAGTTAGGTTGGACTTAAAGTAAGAAAGTATTTTGCTGCGAATTTTAAGTGAAACTACTACTTTCACTGGGTTTGAGTAATTTGAACTTGGTTCAAGTGATCACTTTTTGCAGTGAAAGTAAAGACAAAGAAAGAATGAATATACATTCAAGAAAAGCACATACCTTTTACTGACATTTTGCACAGTTCGTTTTTCTATCGATCTTTAGTATTTATAATTATATATGAGTCTAGGTTTACCTTTTCTATCTATGGGTCTATCGTTGTGTCGAGATTAAACATGACGTCATGGCACAGGTAAACCACAACTACTCTATGACGTAGCCTTAGTAAACGCACTAAGTGCGTCTAGTTTTCATTAGATTTGGCATTAGCTGTTATCACATGCCGATAAAACAGCTTTGCATGATCATCAAAATAGTATTGATAGGCTGTATTATTCAGTGTTAGTCAGCTATAGTGTTTTGCAATATCTATTCAAGGTAAACTGATACCTATCTAATCGTTGTCGCAATCAAAGCTACAGTCCACACTCTGAAGCCTGAAAAATTCACTTGGATATTTTGTTGTACGTGTTTGTGTTATATGACCATAACAAGTTGTTGCAGTGGTTGATCATGCAACAAATAGTCATTGAAAAAACGTCCAATAAATCACATATAATGTCATCATACAGTGTAGGGCTACAAGGAACTATTACAAGTACTCTTTTTCTCCAAGAACAATTACGATATGGAACAAACTACCAAACGAAACGGCGCAAGCCACTTCATTGGATGATTTTAGGAATAAATCTTCAAACGTTTATTTATTAATTAATCTAATTCAGTTCTAGTTTTAATATTTAAAGCTGTCTAAAATGATCAAAATTGAGCGACCTCTAGTACAAGACCTCAATGGTAAAAAATATAATAAAGTCTATATTACCGACATCCTTTGCAGGCTTAAGAAGGTTGACATTAGCTTCCGGTACGACAACGATTTTGCAAATAGATGTATACCGGTACTCGTGAAGTGAAAAGCATACAAGCTAACAGCGCAAGTGACTATGGGTAATCATAATATATATTACCAGAATGTATATATTTCTTTATTTTCTTTGGCAGCCGTGTTTAGCCTCGTCACGCAGCGCTCCCTAATGAGGGAGCGTTGTGAAACGAAGCTTACCATGGTTGCGTGGGAGACTTTGATTTCTTGGCCACACAATTTTTCAATGTGCTATTCCGGGTCTACTTTCACATAACCATAATGCCTTCTGTTTTAAGGGGTAGCTATTGTAATTTGTTTGATTTGAATTACAATTGCTTTGATTATTTGAATTGCAATAGCCGTTCCCAAAAAAAACCAGAAGGCATCATGGTTATTGTGAAAGTAGTGAATTAAGAAATGATTAGCTTATTAGACAACAAGAAAGGGTTATTTATGATTCATGACAATGGCTAGTGTATATGGAAAAATTCATGAAAGATGTATTAAAATATTTACACCACAAATAAAACAAAATTTGCACAACCGTGGTAAATGTGTTTTTCTTAAGAAATGTTGACAGTTTTAAATAAAAATAAAAATAATCACATACCCAAGTATGTTAAGGCCTGGGTTTTCCCTTGTGAAAAGACCCCCATGTTGACAGTTTTAAATAAAAACTAGACGCATAACTGCGTGAACTCGGGATTCTCTTTGATGCTCTAGCTACACGTTTAATTATAAGTACAATTCATGAAAATAGACGCCTGCGTGAACGCGCACTTTCATCAGAAATTTGTTTATCTACCTATATCTGATATGAATAATTTGCAGTTTCTTTTTGTAGATTACCTGTAAAACTGTCACTAAATTGAAGTTCATAATCAGTATTAAACACATTTAAACTTGTGGGTAGTTCTGATTTCATGAGAAATGACTGTCATGCCGATTGTGACAATCAGAACTGATCCTCAACATTCATGATCATTACAAGCTCATTTGATGAATTAATTTCATTTTTGTTATTATAAATTAAAGAACATAAACTCATTGCAGCACATTGTTGTAATTTTAAAGGTAAAAGCATTACCTTTGCTATATGGTGCTGTTATTGTCTTGCTTGGATCAACATATAGTGTGTTTTTAGGACCAGTATTCTTCTCTCCATCATAATATAGTTTACACTTACAGTAATTCATTACACGTGACTGAGTCTTATAGAGAGACATCGGTCTATTACAAGAAAGGGACGATATATATATACCGACTGGATTTACATTTGAACCTTTTTTGAGAAATAAATGCTTGTGTCCCAATCCCCTTGAACTTTGAAGAATAATGCTCGATTTTGACCTTTGCACAGTTAATATAATTATGTAACTCAGAAGACCTTGGTATATTTGAGCGTATTCTATGATATACAAACCGTCTAAGCTTCCTACTTTTGGTGTTTAAACGCCTTTATTAATCGTGTTGATATTCTACATTTTGTACTTGTCTCACAACTATAATGACAGCGAAAATGTCAACAAACCTTGGATAACGAGATCTGGTATTATTTGTAATCTTTATTGTGACTTCTGCATCATTATATACATTCATACCTGTACAGTCGAACAACTAGTAATATATCACAATCACTGAACGATGAAATGACAATAGTTTGAGTGTAGCGGTTGAAGAACTTGACTTTTTTGTACCCTAATAAAGACTAAACGCCTGTATTAATCGTGATGATATTCTACATTTTGTACTTGTCTCACAACTATGATGAGAGCGAAAATGTCTATAATTATAATAAACAAGTCTTGTATAACGAGATCTTGTATTATTTGTAATCTTTATTGTTACTTCTGCATCATTATATACATTCATACCTGTACAGTCAAACAACTAGTTTTATCTAATATATCACAATCACTGAACGATGAAATGACAATAGTTTGAGTGTAGCAGTCGAAGAACTTGACTGTTTTGTACCCTAATAAAGACTAATATCAAATAGGAAAAACAGAAAATACTTCCTTGAATTAAAAATAATAAAAGAAGCAAGGTACTTAGCATTATTATACACAGGAAATGGCTCTATGCAATCCCATAGTTGGATTGCATAGAAATTGTATTACACTAATACAATACCACAAAGTATTTTACATGCATTGTATTGTGCAATGAAATCCTATTGGCAATGATATGTTGTATTGGATAGCTGTATACAATACCTTTTCCAATACAATGTCGTATTGTATTGCACTGTCTATTACTATGCTGTATTTGATAAGGGCTTGCATAGATCTATACAACACCTATACAAACCCATGCATGTGATTGGATTAGTCTATACAATACCACATTGGTTTGGAAAGGACTTGCATAGATCTATGCAACACCTATACAAACCCATGCATGTGATTGGATTAGTCTATACAATACCACATTGGTTTGGATAAGGGCTTGCATAGATCTATGCAACATCTATACAAACCCATGCATGTGATTGGATTAGTCTATACAATACCACATTGGTTTGGAAAGGACTTGCATAGATCTATGCAACACCTATACAAACCCATGCATGTGATTGGATTAGTCTATACAATACCACATTGGTTTGGATAAGGGCTTGCATAGATCTATGCAACACCTATACAAACCCATGCATGTGATTGGATTAGTCTATACAATACCACATTGGTTTGGAAAGGACTTGCATAGATCTATGCAACACCTATACAAACCCATGCATGTGATTGGATTAGTCTATACAATACAACATTGGTTTGGATAAGGGCTTGGATAGATCTATGCAACACTTTTTCAAACCCATGCATGTGATTGGATAGTCTATACAATATAATATGGGTTTGGATAAGGGCTTGCATAGATCTATACAACACCTATACAAACCCATGCATGTGATTGGATTAGTCTATACAATACAACATTGGTTTGGATAAGGGCTTGCATAGATCTACGCAACACTTATTCAAACCCATGCATGTGATTGGATAGTCTATACAATACAACATTGGTTTGGATAAGGGCTTGCATAGATCTATACAACACCTATACAAACCAATGCATATGATTGGATATAAAATCAATACAGTACAAAGTCATTTGGACTTGTATGAAATAGGCTATACATTCAAATGATACTGACACTATATAAAACATACTTATACTTATAAATATTATTTATATTACTATTGTTATTGTTCAGTTATTATTATACCATCTAATGCAATATACTGCAGCCATTGAATTAATGGATTGTATCACAGGAAAAGCCTCTGTACAATATACCATAGTGTGATTGTTCAGAACTTAGACCCCATCTACACGGATCCGGATACTTTTGAAACCGCAATACTTTTTGATGCGAATCGGCCTATTGTCCACACGAATCCAGTGAATCCGGTCACCGAAACCACATACTTTTGAAACTACTCTCCAGATAGGATACTTTTGAATCCTCCGGATACGCGGATTCGTATGGACACCTAAGGTCACCTAAAACTGGATACGCTATTTTCCAGTGTTAACGAAAGGAATACGGCAATTTTGACAACAATAGTTGGTCATTTTAGAAGTAAGGTCAATTTTATCCGGTTGGCTGAGCCTTTTGAATCAAAACGAAGACGGTTTTGATCATAACCTCAAGGCTAAGCCCCCCAGCCCCTGCCCCTCTGAGGCCCCTGAAAAAACGGCATGGCGTGACGATTTTGAACCCGATAAAGGGATACCACATGAAAAAAAAAAAAATTAAAAAAGAAAAAAAATGTACGGATTCCAGTTCCTTTTATGATCCCCTGAACTGAGATAACTAGATATAGATACATTTTAGAATGTTTAAAAGTTTTAAAACCGTATAAAAGGTGCAAAATCAATGATATATGCTTGTTTGTAAGTTCGTTAGGCTCGTTTGTTTTATTTGTTCGTCTGTTTGTTTGTCTATATGTCTATGTGTCTGTTTGTTAGTTTGTTGTGCGTGTTTGTTTTATTTTTGATTTTTTCCCTTTTTTTTCTCTTCAGTCGGTCTGTCTGTTTGCTTCCTTTTATGTTGTTATACGAGTAAATGATTGGGGTTCCTGTCTCAAAAATCATTAGCCAATCAAAGCGGAGATATTGAATCACGTGATTGAAATCAAATTTTGGCGCAGAGCGGCCATTTTAACCGTTTGAATGACTTCAGTGGCCTTGGGGGAATTACAAGTTACTTTTCTGTTAAAAATCATCCGTTTTTGATATTTTAGTGTATTGAGCATTGTAGCAATACTTGGGAAATATTGCTTAATGTCCATAGCGGAAGGGAGAGTATGTTTTTGAGTTACAACAGCTGATTTACAAGACTTTCACAAGACTCGAAAATTTGTCAGCTCGAATCGACAGTTTCAAATCTTTGGTAAGTGTAATTTAGCATTACTTACATAATTATCAGAGTATTATTGTGTTATTACATTCCATTGACATTATTATGGACATCAGCAGTATTTCAACTGTGTTTTAAAACATTGAAGCACGTACATACAGCCAAATCTTGCACGTTTGCCTTGCATATTTGAAAATTGCATTATTGCGAAAAATTACTAACTAAAAGCACAGTAAAATAACTCAGTAATTTGCTTCTTTTATTACTTAGGTTGTACATTATTGGGTCCTTAATAAATCTACGAAAATGAATTGAACAGGAAAAGAGCATCTAAACTTGTAAACAGAGGCAATCAACGAGAGATAAGTGATCTTGCTCATATTGATATATGTGCTTTTTCTTTGAAAGCACACACTTTGTAGAGGTTGTGCTAGACTGGTTATTCTATAACTAAGATAATCAATGAATTAGACATTGAAAAAGTGATAACTTGATCTAAGAAGTTCGTTAGGGAAAAAGGAGAGTCATTTTCAATTGGTAGGGAAAAGGCTTCTCAACTTTGGCGCCAAAATTTGCTTTATGATCAAAGTAATCTATAATACTACAATTATTATTTGAAATACCTTGACTAAAGGATCTTTAAATTGAAGAAAACCTCTTAATTTGGCCATTTTGTTACTAAAAGTAGCAAATTAATGACAAAAAGAACAAAAAGAATTTTAAAATTTTGAATTTTGGTGCCAAAATTGTGATCTAAAAATCTCAAAAATTAAAAACATCTCAAAGTAAAAGTGATTTAGGGCCATATTACAAAGTGAAGTTGCCTTTTTGACCTTTGTCATAGACGCATCTGGCTTTTTTTGCTGTAGTATGTCACTTTGTTACAAAGCTCTTTCGCTTTTGACGTTTCTTCGTTTGAGCTTTGACATTTTATCTACAGGAGATTTGTCAGTACAATATCAAAGTCAGATTCAAAGGCATTTCTTGTGCACTATAGAGAAAAGACTGTTAACTATATACATGTGCTTTGATCAATCAATCCATCATTTTGTGCATGCATATTTACATGAAATATAACATCCATTCTTGCTGGAAATGTAAATAACTATATAACATAAATATATCTGAGGTTGTTGATTTATTTCAAGCAGTTTCATCTCCACAAGGCAACCAAAGTCTTAACTTTGATTATTTAAAACAACAATTCTAGTGCAAAAAATACATCCGTGAAATACAAATTATTAAATAGTGTAAAATAGTGCTAATAAAACAATAGAAAACAATAGAATTTGCATAAAATTGCACTAACTAGTATTATTAATGTTTCACAGATATACTTTTTGCACTCTATTCAGTTATTAAACCTGACTGATGGTGATTTTCAAATATTGCAAAGAATTGTTCCTTTCGGATATACAGTTAGCACTCTTTTAGAACAACGCAAAAACAATAGATTCAGTCTGATTTAAAAACTGGCTAATCATTGTAATCTGTGCCAAATTAAAGTTAAGATGTAAAACAAATCACTTTCTGGAGAGAAAACGCTGGAAACCAATCACTAAACCTTTATCCAAAAGAGGAAATATTTACCTGCAAGAACATCATATTTTAAAACAAAGAAATGAATTATTTTAGAAGCCACTTTTCATGGTATACCGGTACATGTAAAATGCATACAAGACAGTGGTGGATTGTTTATAGTTACTAGTCCTTTCTCTATAGTGTGCAAGGAACACCTTTGGATCTGACCTTGACTTATTGTCGCTCTTGGCCACTGTGAACAAGAGTGGCAATAAAAAAGTCAAAATGAAAAAAGAAAAATGTTCAACAGAAAAACGTCAAAAGCGAAATTGTTCTGTGACAAGTTGCAATGGGGCAAAGTGTTTTGTGACAAAGTGACAAAATCAATTCTAACTAAAGTCAGATGTGTCAATGACAAAGGTAAAATAGACAACTTTGTAATATGCCCCTAAATCATTTTTAATTTTGGACTTCTTGACTTTTTCACTGAATTTTTAACTCCTGCTCTCAGGCAGCATATAATCAATGCTCCACATAAAACCTCAAAATCAACATTTTTATTTAAAACGTATAAGTCCAAAACTTCATACTACTTTGCCATCATTTCTGAATTATTTCAATCAGTAAATGCTTTTCTTGACACCACGGGCCATTACTCAAATCAAAGCATTTTATCAAAACAGAAGACACAGTTTTAAAGATACATATGTACTGGTTGACATAACCCAAAAATCATGGCAAAGCAGTTTAATAAGAACTTTTTGAGTTAAATACGTTTTTTATCAACTCGCAAATGAAAGCGTTCAATTTTGAGGTTTTCTTGTAGCACATTAGATATCATTAATCTGAGAAAAGAAAGGGCCAAACTCTTGCTGAAAAAACAGCTGAAATATCACTGAATCAATCTCTGGTTTAAAGAGAATTTTAACCTACGATAAGTGTTAGTCTACAATTAAAATCCCTGACCCAGGATGAGTAAATCCTAGGTTAAAAAATGCATTGATCAAATGGGAAACTAACCCTGGATTTACTCATCCTGGGTCAGGGATTTTAATCATAGATTAACACTAATCCTAGGTTAATTTTAATCGGCTTTCGTACACTACAACCAACTTAAAGAAAAATAGAATTTTTATTTGAAATCGAACTTTTTTGCATCGGTCAATAAAAACCTTGACTCCCTGGGAAGGCCGGGGAAGTAATATGACATCTGATGTTGTGGAGAAAGCATTTATAAATTGAGGTGAGGGAGGTAACAGTGCTGTCATAACTGTATAGGTTATTTCATAGTGATTTATGGGTATTTTTGCCCCAGAAAGCCATGTAAATTAATGTTACTTCCAGTGGGCAGTATTCTTGGGAGTCATGGTTTCAAATGACTTATCGTGCATTGTGTTATAGATAATTAAAAATGCACTTTTTTAGTAGAATTGAAATTTCACAGTCGACTATACAATTATTGTAAACTTCATAACATTAAATGCTAATTACTGATTTTAATGTCGACCAACTCAGATTATTGGAAGACTATGTACAATACAAATGTCATAAATATCAATTCCCTATCTTCATGATATTATTGGAATGTGTTTTTATAATTGAAACTGAAAAAGTTGAAATAAAAGGTTTGATTTTACTATAGCATTGACTAACTTAATTTGCTAAATATCCCATTGTTGCATTGAACCAATTCATATATTTGATTGATTTGATCTACCCACTACACAATACCATGTATGATTGAATTGAACTAGGCAATCCTTTGTACAATTCCACAGTGTTATTGAATTGATCTATCCAATACTTTGTACAATACCATGTATGATTGAATTGAACTAGACAATCCTTTGTACAATACTACAGTGTTATTGATTTGATCTATCCACTACTTTGTACAATACCATGTATGATTGAATTGAACTAGACAATCCTTTGTACAATACTACAGTGTTATTGAATTGATCTATCCACTACTTTGTACAATACCATGTGTGATTGAATTGAACTAGACAATCCTTTGTACAATACTACAGTGTTATTGAATTGATCTATCCAATACTTTGTACAATACCATGTGTGATTGAATTGAACTAGACAATCCTTTGTACAATACTACAGTGTTATTGAATTGATCTATCCAATACTTTGTACAATACCATGTATGATTGAATTGAACTAGACAATCCTTTGTACAATACTACAGTGGTATTGAATTGATCTATTCAATACTCTGTACAATACCACGTTAGTATTGCATAGGACTAATCCAATCCTTTATACAATACCATGTAGGATTTTATAGGACTAATCCAATCCTTTATACAATACCATGTAGGATTTTATAGTTGTACCCAACTATACAATCCAACATATATTTGAATAGACTTATACAATCCATTGATCAATCACCACATGTGATTGCATAGAGCCATTTCCTGTGATATGAAAGAAGTCATCATTTTTGAGAAGCTAGGCGCCCTTACTTTGAGTCTGGTTGACTGTAAACACAAGTCGCTAGTCTTGAATCTTCTTCGCTTAAAATGCCGCTTGCAATCCTCGTTTTTTCTTCGGTAGACCTTTGTTCACATTCTGTAGTTGAGCTTTGTTGTTTTAGAGTTTGTATAAGTTTGATTATAATTCGCTTTTGAATACATAGTTTAAGTTCCACGATAGGCATTTTCATAGTCAGTTTGACGATAACTATAGATTCACGGCGTCTCTCTAAACCTCCTTTCCGAAAACGCTTGACATCTTTAAGTGTGGCTATACCGCGAATGGTGTGTGGATTTGCAAGCGATTTGAGTGTATTTAAAGACATTGATTACTAAAACACTGTACTGTGAAAGTTAGAAACAAAATGGCTGCCGAAATTGAAGTAATTCAGAACTTGGACGATACTGCGCGTGCGCGTCTTTTTGGCGATGACGAAGAAAAATAATAAAAAAAATAAAAATAATGCCGAATTTTAAACTCGGGATTCCTGTGGAATCCCGAGTAATAATCATGTACAGCAATATACGTATTTCAATAAAGTTATTCACTAAATACCTAGTAAGCTGAGACAACAGAGGGTCATGGAAAAAACTTTATATCACTCAAATACAGCCTTGAAAACATAGTAGAAAATTCAATGTTAGTGTGAAAATAAAACAAATACAAAATAATTTTCTTTAATATAATGAGAAAAATTCCATCGCTACCAACTTGGATAAAAACAATGTTTTATATTGAAATAATAATAAACAAATGGGTCGAGAAAAATAGCGAAAGCGGCATGTATTGTAATACAGTGATTACTAGGGCTGTTCACAAGTTGCTAGGCAACTTTTTGGCAACTTTTTCGATTTCGAGCAACTTTTTCACTTTCGAGCAATTGTTTTTCTCTTTTTTTTATTATTTTTACATGAATTCAAACCAATTAACAGGCCCAATAAGAAAAAAAAAATGTTTTTCAACTCCAATAATTCAGATACTGTTTGACAATAGGATTTGTGAAATACACTTTGTGAAGCAGTGGTCTTCCTGTGGTAATTTGTAAATACGATCCAGGTTTTCAGCGGTTGTAAAATCAAAACAAACTTTTCTGCAAATACCAAGAAAATATTCTAAATTTATGTTAACACGTTATATTATTAAAGCTGACGGAATTCTATGCATGAAATCATCACCTTGTCTATGCAAGAAACTTTGAAGAGGTGAAGCATGGTTGCCAGGCCTTCTCGTGGCACAGTGGACAGGTCAGTGTCGTTTATTGTTGAGTTGCTTCGAAATGGCAACGTACCATTTATGGTCAGTTTTCGGACTTAAGATTATACATATTATGCGTACCTTTTAGGGTCATTTTCAAAACCGTCCGTCGAGCACCCCTATCCATTTTTTGAAGGGAGTCCCACCCGGGGTCCCAAGTATGCCTCGCACAGTAAGAAGCGATCTGTTAACCTACAACTGCAAACCCCACAAGTACGCCCACAGGAATCACCACATATACTTCAGACAATGTTCCAATTCTGGAGCATGGATCACCTGTGTGACCATAAGAAAATTCGGGGCCCTGTGAATTGATAATTTATGCCATGAAATTATCACCTTGCCTATGCAAGAAACTTTGGTAAAGGTGAAGCATGGTTGCCAGGCCTTCTCGTGGCACAGACAGATCCAGTGTCGTTTATTGTTGAGTTGCTTCAGGGTGGACTTGTCAGAGAGCATCAAGATCAAGTTCGTAGGCGCTTTGCTAAACATAGTGTTCCAAGTGAAACACCCATTATTCCGCAGCTTCAAGAAACACTGCATGTTTCAATACCTCCTCTGCCAGCAACTGGAGACGTCCCAAGTATGCCTCGCACAGAAGCGATCTGTTCACCTACAACTGCAAACCCCACAAGTACGCCCACAGGAATCACCACTTATACTTCAGACAATGTTCCAATTCTGGAGCATGGATCACGTGTGTGGCCATCTCCTGTGTTGGTCAGGCGTTCAAAAAGGGCACCCAAGCCTTGCATTCTGTTGATAGAACTTTAGTTTATAAGTTTTGCAAAACCTTTGTAAAGGGCATATGTTATGTATTGGGTTCCCTTTGTTAAAAGGTACCATCGTGCTTTGCGCGAGGTTTTTCATTCAGTAATAAGCCACGAGTTGTGTACTCATTGCTAGTTTAGTATAGTCAATACAGGTCAAGTTGGAAAAATGTTGTTCAATAATTTAATCTTTGTAAATGTGGTAATGCGTTTTCAATTTAGCAAATATAAAAATAATATAGTAATTTTTGATCTTTTGAATATATTTTAATAGTATTTCTTGTACATGTTTGGCTTAATATTTTTGCTGCATTGGTTAGTATTTTTGTTAGTATTTTTGTTAGTTTTTTTGCATTTTATATTTCTATTATTAGTTATATTTTTTAAGTAGGAGTAGGATATTCAATTGGGACGTAACTTCTGTTTCCTTCTCCCGTCACATTTATATATACTTATTGAATATTCTTATTAGTAATATTTTTGTAATTGTATCTTCGTGACACATAAATAAACTAATTACTATAAAGCTGACACTAACTCCGTGTAGAACCCCCTGCAAGCATTACATTATTTTGAGTTTGTGTTTACCGTTTGTATTTATCGTTTGTATTTATCGTTTGTAAATACTTGTACTGTTGGTTAATAACCAAAACAAATATTCAAGACTATCTTTTGAATTTGCCGAACCACCTGGACTTCTGATTGTTCATAAACTTTGAAGAGCATTGATCTGACCATCAGCGGGCTACTAGACGTAATTGACTACGTCAATCTATCCAACATTACTCTGAGATTGTAAGCATATTTAACTAGATGCTTATCCTGTCTTACAAACCGTCAGATTTGAAAGTACAAATCAAGATAGACATAACCTCAAAAAAGCACAAGAACTTTACTTCAAACATATTTGTAATTGTTTATTTTTAAAAGCATTTGGAGTTTTAAAATGTCGTCAGTTTTAGTGATCGTCCTCTCCTTGATTGCCGTTACCGTTGCTCAGGATCCAGTCAACAGAGATTCATCCAGCATTAACTTTGCAAACTTTCACCAACTTGCTGATAGATTCCTTAGGGCCACGGGGCTGGTTGATCTAAGTTTTGAGGATTTTTCAGGATGTGGACTAAAATGTTTACATCATCCAAAGTGTGTTTCGTTCAACTTAGGTGGCAGCGGTGTGAGCAGCTGCAAGATATTTGGTGTGGATCGATTTTTTCATTCAGCTTCCCTTGTAACTCGAGCTGGTTTTGATTACTACTACATAAAGGTAAATAAATGTAATATTTCTTTTCTATGTAATAGTTGCTTTTCTATTATTTTCTATTATTATTAGAATACGACACTTTTCATCGGATAATTTTTAAGATTGTTTATTACTTTTTAAACCATCTATTAGTCTCAGTAAAGATTTGTTAATAGCGGTCCTCTGCAGTAAATATCAACCGGGACTAGGAAAGTCAAAAAATCGAAATTCCTCATACTTTGCCAAAACATAAGCCTTGGTATCCTGGTTCAGCCGGAACACAAACCGAAAGTTCGCGATTTTATTTTTGACTGCTAAATAATGCAAATTCGTCGGTATTTCTATACTTCTGGAAAAGCATTTTTTTGTAATATAGACTAAAACAATTTTGTTATCTGATTTATTCTCACTGAAGTAAGATAGATTGACGAGATTTTAGGCGTTTACTTTGTAATTTTATTGAGAAAATGTTCAAGAGATTTTTTTAATATGTCATTTTTCCGGTTGATTTTCATTTTTGATCTACTAATCATAGCGGAAATTGAGGCAGAAAACAGCGACTTGTTACATGGTTGGCCGTAATATACTATAATGATAAACTATTCTTGGCTTTCAAGTCACGTCATCGAAATACTAACTTTTAAACTATGCATGGGCTCCATGAAGTTATGCATTCAATATCGTTTACAGTCCCAATGAGCGATTCTCTGTACCACATTTTATCGGTTTACTGCCTTTAATTCAAGATATATCGGTGAAGTAATTGAAGTCATGCAAGACTCTTGTCACGCGGTTGAAGGAATGAAGTTTGTGCATTATTTTGGGCAATTTTGCCGTTTCGATTGTTACGAGTCTTAACTGAAATGCAACGCGTATTTTGGTTGCCATTTGAATATTATAATAATAATCCCAATCAAACTATACTTAAAAATTATATTTTAGAATGATATTACTAGTAATTTATTTGTCAATCAGAGGTTTTGTGATGTATGGCACCAATTTTTCACACTAGACACTTAACATAAAAGTAGATACTCAAAATCATATGATGCCTAATCTTTATCAGTCAGTTCTAAACAACCATAGGACGGCTACCATAATCTATATAATGCACATCAAATTAGACAAATCCACAAATTTTGATTTATTCCATATTTATATTGTTTTAGTTTCAGCAATTTCATAAAATTGTACAAAAATTGTGTGCGTTCAGATAGATATATAGATAGATTTGTTTATTTCCACTTATTGCAGGATATGAATTAGAAGTGGGGTCAGTATTACATAGTACTTACATTTACAACTAGACAAATTACACAAATATATTAACAATATTAATCGAATGTAGAATAAATATATAGGTAGCTATAAATAATAAATAATAATAATTATAATAATATAATATTTTTACTCCGACGAAGGACTAAAGCTCGAAACGTCAGTAAAGTTAAGTCAACATTTTTTACGGTGTTACAAATTTCATTATATTACCTATCATTTATATCCAACACCGACGCAGCCTATACTAGTTTACTCGCTAGTTTCCATTTATAAATAATAAAGGACCGGGAATCGGTAAATCTGATAATTGTGGCTATTATTATGATGTCACTCACTACTAATAAACTATGCGTACTTGTGGGTGACAAAATTCTTAAATCTATCTGTGCGCGTTGGTTTTAAGTTGATATTATTACTGCTCCTGAAATTATATCTATGGGTCGCTAACCTTAACTGACCCTTCACGATGCTATACAAGGGGTTATTAGGTTGTAATGAGGCGTATTCGAGTATAGGCCTTACCAATGAGCAATAGACAACTACTATATCTTCTGCATCTACGCCACACAAGAATTCTGAGGGCGTCTGCGATTGGACTTCTTGATTATACAGTCACAGTGGTCACTCCACGTCAAGTCGTGTGACACATAGACACTTAGAAATTTAAATGAGTTGACACAATCAATGAGTGCACCACCGGCGGCAAGAGACGGACACGTGTAACTATTGTAATGCAAGAAGTCCACACGCATGGATTTATAAGCACATGTTGTTATGACATGCAAATGATTCTATGTCATTGATAATATAGCTTAGGTAAAAGGGCCAATTCCTAGCCGAGAGCTAAGTACTACGTACTTGGCTCTCGGCCCCCAGGTGGAAACTAAGTCATTTACCATAACGGCGAATAACATGATCTATCAAGTCAAATCCTTTACGAAAATCAGCAAAGAACAGTCTAATCCAACAATCACCACTGTTTTTGAATTTTTCTTCGTTTCGAACGAGGTGGTTTACTTATCACTAGGTCGCCCAGTCTTTTCCATAAGTCAGGAGGAAGTGTTTGTTTGACACTGGGTCTCCGTAGAGATTTCAGGAAGCTGTTGGAATAACATGGTCGGCCCAAAACTGGATGGTACAATCCAACATGGACGTCTTATCGAACTGTCCTTGAGATGAAATGATGACTGGAAACAGCTAGAAGGTTGGCGAAGTTGCGAACTAACTGCACAAGTACCACGATGGGCAACCAATAGATAAGAACGGGCCACACATAGACTCTAAACACACTTGACAAGGACAAATCAACGAAGACTACAGAGCACTAAAACAATGTGCCAGCCATTACTGACGCCGCTGACCGTTTGACCGTTCTGTGACAACTGTACACTTGCATTTCTGGCGTTCCAATCTTTAAACTAGTTCCATCTGTCCCAAACTTATCACCTTGCAACCAGGGCACGAGTGCACGCACCATCAGGGCGTCTAGCTTGATATAAACCAACATGGTAAATAAGTGACTATCTAGGCAAATTAATAAGATTTTGGTCAATATTCTTAAAACTTGTGGGCTTTTGGCAAACCCGGTAATGATCGAGCTTCAGCTCGATTCCTTGGAGTTTTCGCGTAAAAATATGGACTGTTTTGCAGTCTACAAACTGGATCGTTTAGCTAGGATTTTTGTGGGAGGGTGCTAATTTACAAAAAGTGGGCCAATCATACTTTATTTTTGTGGTTACTCTATCTAATAGATGAGTAACCACTATAGCTATCGGGTCGTGTAAGAGTCACGGCTGTTTCGTTTGCGACATTAGGTTCCAGGACTCATCTGGTCATCTTCGCGCGGTTGTAACATAGAAACGAGGTTTTGCAATGGCGGCGTGGATGATTAGATCAGATGTACTATAGCGGCTGACAAATACTCGTGTTTTTTTATCTGTTATCGTGATATAATAGTAATTTTATATCTCCTGCAGTGTTAAGAGTAATATTTAAGTCTTTTTGAGAATCTTTTAATCCACCAAGTTGGCAATCAAGATATGTTTTTGAGCTTTCATTGCCCTCGATGCGAAATGTCAACGGCAGAGATGATTTCAAACCTATGGTATTTTCAAGGATTATTTCTCGACACTGGAACATTTGATTAATCAGGTAAGCAATAAATACGATAGAGAAATTGATAATTTATTGTTAGAATTTGATTTATTTCAATGAACTTTTTTTTTTGATGATAAATGAACAATATTGGTCTACATAGAATTTACGATCATGTCCTTCGAAATCAATGTCCTGTCGAACGAGTTGATTTCCCGCTCATTTTTTGCACGGCGCGTCTACACTTTTCTCGCTTAAAAAGTTTGTTCCCCGGCCTGGCTATACATTGCATGTACTTGGCTTTTGACTGGAGGTTTTTTAACGCAAACAAAGAAGGTAAGCTGTAACTTTTTTTTATTTTTATTTTCTTTAAAAAAGCAAAACACTCTTATTTATTTGAGATTTTAAGTGACTCTATCAATAAACTGGTTCATGACAATTTTATCTCTTTTAGGGAATTGAATAATGCCCAAAATAAGATTTAAAAAGCCAAGAGGGGTGATTTTTCCAGTAGAGAAGGATCAGTAAGTACACAAATGTGTTTTGTTCACTTGGATGATGCTGGTTTTATCTTGTTATTGGAGTTCTTGTAAATTTACACAAATGTTTTTATATTTTAGGACAGAGGAAGAGAAGAGGGAAGAGGAAGAGAAATGCTTAAAAAGAAGGAAGGAGTTAGAGGAAAAGCTTGAGGAAGAGGGCAAGAAAAAGAAAAACAACAAATTACAAAATTCCTACTATTTTTTATTTTATGTAATTCTTACTTGTATTTTATTTGTATACCAGTCCTAAATATGTACAAAAATATGTATTGTCAGTTTTGAAAATTAAATTATTTACATGCCGTCCTATGTACAAAGCGTCACATTTATGTTCAATATTCTATTTCACATATTTTTTTTAAGAAACTCAATATTATATATGTCTAAATACAATCCTATATGTACATTGCATTATTTATATCCATGCTATTTCTCCTACTAGTCAAATGTTTTTTAGTGCTTCCAAAAACAGTCCTATATAATTGCACTAAATAGCACTGATGAAACAATACAAAATAAACGACTTAAATCAATACAGCTCTAGAACAATTATTCTTCATGGATTTTCCTTTTCTTCAATTGTGGTGCTCTGATTATATTTGATGGATGGCATCGCCTGTGGTGTTCTTCCATGACTTTTTCTAGCCGTTCAGATCCTCTTCTTATACAAGCATAAGATCGTAAAAGGTCATTAACTTCATGGTGGATACTTTCGACTCCTTGCTCACCTAGCAATCCCATGCCAGTTCCATATCTATATATTTAAAAATATGTATGTGAATATGAATAGAAATAACACAAAAAATAAAAAAATTAGATTAAATTTATATTTTTTAAAAGATCAAAAATCATCATCAGTTTCAACTCTAAAAATTATGGTAAAATATATGATGTGTTAAAAATTGATACCTCTTAACCCATGTAATCATGTGATCTTCTAAAAAATGCATCTTTGGCAGGACAGTGGCATGTGGAAAGTTTTGTCTGTATATTTTCATGAAACTTTCGATTTCTATCTCTGAAATGAGAAACAGATATTTAAGTACATGATAATTGGTGAACGTCAATTTATGATATTGATAACTATTACCCACCTAGCTTTACAATTTCTCCATGAGACAACTTGTCTTTCCTTGTATACATCCTGTGGCATTTTCCAAAGGATTCCAAAGTCTCATGGAATTTTTGGCTAATACTGTTTGCATCTTGGATCAAAGTTGGCGCTATTTTTACACACACAGCAACTGGTATTTGAGTTAATTGCTTGATGTTTTTAACCTAATACAATAAAATGTTTGAAAAGAACAAAGTGAAAAAAAACAACAGTTTTTGAATAACACATGACATGATAAATGTGATTAAATACATTGATGTACCTTAAGACATTTATGTGTGTGATTGCCATTGAATGTCCCCCCATGGTAAGCTTGGCGCTCAGCACCAATTTGTTTCAATATTTTTGTTATTTCCTCTTGACATGGTCCATTTCTGCATGATTTTGACCGTTTAGCTAAGATTTCTTTTTCCTGGCACCAACAAAATGCATATCATTAATATTAATTTTCAATGTTATGCCTTTCAAGGTTAGATTTACCATCTCAGCAACTGCATGTCTCAACTGCGCCGCTTGTGTCTGCAAATCTCTTCCTTGTTTTTCATTCTGGGTGTTTAATAAAATGTATGTTGCAATTCTTTCTAGTTCGTCTGCTTTCTGTTTTTCAAAGTTGGCATGTAGCTCTAGTTCATTTGCTTTTTGTAGATCTTGTACATGTGCTTGGAAATCTTGGCTTCCATGCTATGAGATAGATAAATAATGTAAGACCAAAATGCATTTAATTTTTTAGAAAAGTATAGATTTAAACTTTATGATAATGCTACCTTATCTTCTTTTCCAGCCAAAGAATGTGCAATGTTGACATCCAACAGTTTCAGAGATTGCTCTAACAGGTCAAAAAGGCGATTGAAAATCCCTATACTTATATGTAAAGCTGGTGGACACACCTGCAACACAAAGAAAACAATTTTCCAAGGTAAGTACTAAATAGTTGATTAAAACAAAACATACTTACATACTTAGTACATGTACCTGATCAAGTTCTATTTGGAACATAGGCTTTCTGATAGCATTGTTGTATTCCTTTGCTTTTTTAAGGATTGAACCTGCTTCTTGAAATCTTTTGTTGTCATCAACAATCCCTTAAGTAAAATACATAGATTTACACAATATATCTTGATAATTATCATTTATATTATTAAATTCAGTACCTTGTACAGTTCTTGATTCCTTTCGACCTCTTTTACTCAATGGTACTGCGATGTCCTCCTGTGTAATCAAACACCATAGACAAAAATGCCTTCCTAGAAGTAAAGCAGAATATGATTTATATAATGATATTAATTAATTCAATTAATATTTTATACAAAAAAGAAAAACTTAGATATTGAAGAATATTTTGTTACAAAGAAATACTTGTCTGCACTACAAAGCAATTATTAATGCAATATACATACATGTACATGTATTTGAACTCATTTGATTTAGCTGTGCTCTTACCACTTGCTCCTGAAATACCATATATAGTACACAGGAAAGCATAATCTCCAAACAGGAATACCTTTATTCTCCATTCCCTATGGAAATGGAAATTAGATACAGTTTTCTCTGGGAAAAATTAGCAAGTTTCTAAATTTTATGATGCTGTCTTATAAACTTGCACATTTATATAACGGCAGAGGCTAAACTTAGCATGATAAAAATGAACTATATTGTGTAAAATGAAAAATGTTAAGTGTAAAATGTAAAGTCAGTGAGAGAGTGAATACAAAACACGACCACATCAGCCATGCTGTAAAATATATATCGTGTATAAATAAATACTATTATTATTATTATTATTATTATTATTTATATCATGTTTTAACAAGGCCCAAGACCCTTTTGAACCTCATAAAACACTGAGCACTGTTCATTTATTAGACTATAATCAACAAATGTTTTACATTTTGTACTTTGAAAAGGACTTTTTATATGTTACCTCCATTGATGTCTATTAAGGTCTTCAATCACATTATTGTAGCCTAGTAGTCCAAGAGTCAGATTATAGGGTGTGTCCCCTGCTTCAAACATTGCAAAAGTTACTGTGTTTTTTGTTGAGTTTGGGTTTTTCAGGTTCCCTATTTCGAACGCCATTTTGAAACTCCCACCACCTTTATCTCCTCCAAACTTCAGCCATATTTCATTGGATGGAATTAAGCCATTGTGCCAAATTAAATCTCCATTTCTGTAAGCAATATATCAGTTGTCATGAAGTTAAATCAAACTGTATAATATTTGTATACTAAAAATTAAAATGCCATTGTTTTAACCTTTTATGTTCTTCCAAATGATTGATAATCATTTCTTTTAGACGCTTAACCCTTGCACACGGTGCCATGCGAATTTCATTAGAACTGCTCTTTTTAGTGAACTCAAATGGCATGTCCTCAGAATGAACGTCTCCTAGTTTCTGTTTCAAACATGAAAATAATGTGATAGTTAAATATGATAATTTTCTTCAATGGAGTTAACTTTAATTAACTTTAATTTAAAAGTTCTAATTGCCTGTTTATCTGCTACAATTCTTTGCTTTTTCTCACTTGCAAGTTGGACTCCCCATGATGACAACCACCTGCACATATTAATGAGAGCATTGTCAGTATTTTTGGTCTGAGCACTTGTTTGAGGCTTTCTTCTACAAACCAACTATACCCTATTTTGTATGTAAAGTTTAATAAACAAGCAGGAGTGTTTTATCAGGATTTAAAACCACGAGGCGAAGCCAAGTGGTTTTAAACCTGAAAAAACACGATCTGCGAGTTTATTGAACTTCAAAAACTCTAACCTATATTTTGTGTTTTTGTAAAAAAGAAATCAAGGATTTATGAAAGTTTATTAGAGAAAGTTAAGGTTTAAGTTTATGTAAATTAGGGTGAATCTATAACTTCAGTTAAAACACTCATCACGGTTACGATTTCTTTTGAAAATTTCTCATGAATTATTAATGAGTTTTTGAATGTTTTGATGCAAAATTCTATAAATTGTGGATTGTTATTAGTGATTTGTCAAATAAATCAAAAGTGGGCAGCGAAGTTCAATTATTATTAACATGCCATTGACATTTCTTTTTTTCTTTTTTGACATATGGAAAAAAACACTTTTCAACTCACAACAATGTCCAATTAATATGAAATTAACAGCAGTATCTATATCATACCAGACCTTCTAATATGTCTTATTTTATTCCAGGGTATTCCCAACTCAGCTTTCATGGCAAGGGCATCTTCAGCGGAGACATCCACAGAAACCCCTGCATCTCTTAGAATAACTTGACGCTGCTCCTTGTTTATCATTTGTATTTCTTTTTGATGTTGTATTGCAGTATTTTTCATCCCTCCTCCACTGATAGTATCTCTGCAGTGTGCAATGGTAGCAGCTCGTCGTTGTACAGTTCTGTTTGAAGCAGTGCTGCTTTCCACTTTAGTTTTATTGATAACACATAGTTGTATGGGCTGCAATTGTACACAATGTTTTAACAAGATATTTGAGTTTCTGCAAAACCCTGTCTCGTGGTTATTTAATACTCATTTTACCTTTTTATTTTAGAACATAAAATTTATTTCATGAAATTAGCTATATATATCTTATTAAACAGTTTGATGTGTAATATGGCTGGATATTTTACCAGTGAAATGCTGTATTTTGATGAGCCTCCGGGCAAGTCAAAATGCAAGTTAGCGAGTAAAATATCCAGCCATATAACACATCAAACTGTTTAATAAGTTATTTATTATCCAATCAAAAAGTTTTTGTTCTTTTATAATGCAAAATATTGTTTTACTAGATAGACGAGTAAAAATATCTCTGGATATTTTTACTTGTCTACTACTAGTTGGAAAATAAGTGTCCTTATTGTATTTTTATAACACAAGGGATGGCATATCTAATCATTAAGGTTTCAAATGTCCAATGTGTGTGCCATAGACGACTTTCATAAATGGCCGCCACTAATTATCATAATTTTTAGAATTGATGTTTTAAGAAAGCTATCATATGATAGACATTCATCATGACAATAACTTGTGAAAGTTTGAGAAAAAACGATTGAATTTTCAAGAAGCAATAAAAGTTTGAAAAATCAGAAATACACCAAAACGAGGCATCAAAGGCTTCGGCAGAAAATTACATATAAATCTCTACATTTTTCATTGAGCATAGCTTCTTTGGTATTTTAGCCTGAGCATCAAAACCTTAAAACAAATTATTTCAGGTGGTTCTTTCATATGACTGCTAAAATATTAAAATATCTGTTAACATATGGTGTTTATGAAAATGGTCTATAGCAGTCGGTTATTTGAAATTACTTTTAATACATATGGTACTTACAGTTCCGCCAGTTCTCAAAATAACGTTCGGAGATGAACACGAGGATAATTTTCTTTTCATAAGGTGAGTGGTCAAAAGTTCTTCTGTACTTGATAATGGATCCTTTGTTGAAGTTTTCAGTATAGTTTCTATTGTCTGGTCACGGCGTTCGAGGACATAGTGTTTACAAAATAATTCATGTTCTTGAAGTTGTTCAAGTTTCAGTACTGTTTTGCATATCCTGCATGAGGCACACGAAGTTGCTATCAAGTTTAGTAGAAGGCGTGGAGCTGTTTTTAAATGTGTTACTGTCAGAGCTGTCTTGCACACAGGGCATGTAGAGTTATTGGTGTTGGAAAATTGTAGCCATTTCTCAATACAGCTGGCACAAAAAAAGTGATCACAAATTCCGGCTTGTACTGGTCTATCAAGTACTTCTTTACAAATTGGGCAAAGTAATTCCTCACTTATGCTGACAAACCTTTCAATGGGAGGCATATTCAAAATTATTGGCTGTGGTATTATGCTTGGTTGTATCTTTAATTGCGAGGCACTAATGTTTAAAGTCGATGTTTCAGTTTTATTACTTGGCCTCCCCCTTCCCTTCCTCTCTCTAGGCTTTTTACCACCACAGTTTCTCTTTTCAAACATTGCACACACTTCACAACCATCGATCTCGTGGGCTTTCCACTCTACTGGCTCCACCGTACTTTGGCAAGTTTTATTTTTGGCAAGTTTCGTTGTTTTCACGAAGCAATTTATACAGACATTTTTGGGGTGAATTTCAGTTTTATCATTGGCAACATCTATTCTGAACCCAGTTAACAGCTTTTCTGCTACATGATACTTTTCGGTTGAATAAGAGTATTTTTGTTTCCCCTCAAGACCACCACAGACACGACAAGACTTCTTCAATTCACGTTGATGATATTCGTCCATATTTATTCGCGTTGAAACCTTTCAAATTGCAACAAAATAAAAAGTTTCAAAACCAACCACAAAAAAAAGTTCATTAGCCACAATTCACATTTTCAAGCAGACAATGAATTAAAAATTGAAAAAAAATAGTTTGCTTTATCTGAGTTTGCTTGAAAAGGTGATTAACACACTGTGTTTTATTTCTATTTTGATACTTTTGCATTGTTACGCGAAAAAAGACTCGCGACTACGAGTTGGTTTTTCGTCAAATAAAATCTTCTTTAAATCGCAATGAAGTATTCAAAGGAAGAAAAATAGTTCGACTTACCTACATGTTGTTATTTTTGCCGTTAATACGTTAAGAAAAACAATGTATTACTATTTTTCGGCACTTTCAATTATTTTCAAAATCGCCGCCATTTTGTTGCTAGGGAAAAAAACCATCCTAGCGACGAGTTTTGACCGCGCGCGGTCCTGGAACCTAATGTCGCGAAAAACAAAGAATGAAACAGCCGTGGAGTGTCCGTGACCATTTTCATACGCATGCGCGAAATTTTCAGCTGTGTCGAAACGAAAACAAAATGGCCGACTTAAGGCTGAATTATGTAACGTTGATCAGTATTGCCTCTAGCATGATTACTTAATCGTGACTTAACACCACCTTTTAAAATGTTGATAAAGCTAACCAACTCAACGTGTTTATACTATTTGGTAAGGCATCGACGCATTTTTTTCTTGAATACTCTTGATAAATACTGCTCGAGTATGGTCAAGAAATAATCGATGGCCGTCAGTCGTTTATCGAGGTAAGTTAGTAAAGTTACTGTTCTATTTTCAATGTTTTTTCAAACTTTGCATTATAAATTATTTAGATATAAATTGTCGAGTGTACAAATCGGCTATTTAAGGTTTCTTTTCTTTTAAATAAGTGTTTGAAACTGAAATTCAAACTGGCCGTCGTGCACTTCTTTGCACCGATGCCAACTTTATCATGTTTTGATAAAAAAATACCTAAAACGATGTTGTGATTCTCAAAAATCTAAACCAGTGGAAAAACAAATGCATAATCTATGACACGAATATGGCGAACGTGACAAAAAGGACTTATTTATATAGCTTCGTGTCCTTCGTGACAGACTCAAAGAAACCTGAGTTTTATAATTGAGATTTCAATAAATTTATTTTGAAAATACAGTAAAATACCTAAAACTTGCTATCTTGATGTTCACAATTTTACTTACGAAAAAAACTAAATAATTCTGCATTTTTTACACTTTGCCGATAGTTTCATAAAACTTTGACAAAAAAACCTCCCATGAGCTTATCTCACTGTTTGAGAGAATGTCGCCCGTACTTTGCTAATTATCGTAAAATTTCTCTATTATTGTTTTGCAAAGATATGACTCAGTTTACATAATTGTCTAACTTAATATTTTGTACATTGTTTTGCAGTTTCTTCAAAAGATATATCAACAATAGGTATCGATCAGGGATAAATGTTCCAGACAACCATTCTGACAGATTCTGACATGAAACCAAAGTTGTTTGCTACCCTTATGGTATTTGCATGATTATTACCTGGCGTAACTAATTCAGTGATAAAAATGATAATTGCCATCAATTGATAAAAATTGATATCAATTTAATAACTGATTATCAATTGATATCAAACATTGATAATAATTGATAGCCAAAATTCGAGTGAGTCCAATTGATAAAAATTGATAAATGTTGATAAAGAATAATAATTAATTGATAAAAATTGATAAAAAGACAATTAAGAAATCGATAGTAAAGAGTTAATATCAATTTCATATATTTTTGTATTTACATATATAACGTTACAAATAAAAGCATCAATTTATTGATCATGTTTTTGCACTTTAATCAACTGGTCATTTCTTTCACGTCTATAAAACAGTATAAAACTACAATCCTTTTACATTTCAATCAATATGACCTTATCCATTCTAATATTTCTATTATACATATAGTTCCTTTTCTTTCTACTTTTACATCTACTTTAATCAGTCATTCATGTACCGTTACGTTTTCCTATTTTTTGTCTCTTTTGTAGCTATTTTGATAATGTCCACCCCCTCCACAGGTGACCTGGACAACATCCTGGATCCGCCTCTCAAACCCATAGTTCTTCGACATCCTAGAATGACCTATTGCCACTTTGCAGTGACAACATTTTTTCAAATAACTATATACAGCCATAAGTACCTCTTTATTCTATTCTAAAATCTAAAAGTGTTTAATACTTTTTTCATTACTCTGGGAGTAACCACATGCGCTCCTAGAGCGCCTTTAATTAATAGTCCCATAGGATTCATAGGTATAGGTAAATTATATGGGCAAACAATAGTGCAAATCTCCCTTTTTCATTAACGCACTCTGTGCACCCCCCAAGCTACGGGCCGGCCTGATATGTTTTTCTTTTCTTTAGGGTGCTTGTGATGATAACCCTTGTACTAACAACGGTACATGTGTCACCTACGATGATGATAGAAGTAACTTCATGTGTAAATGTTCAAGAATATTCACAGGGAAGACATGTTCAGGTAAATAAGTACACTTTATTGCTGTGCTGTGCTGTGCTGTGCTGTGCTGTGCTGTGCTGTGCTGTGCTGTGCTGTGCTGTGCTGTGCTGTGCTGTGCTGTGCTGTGCTGTGCTGTGCTGTGCTGTGCTGTGCTGTGCTGTGCTGTGCTGTGCTGTGCTGTGCTGTGCTGTGCTGTGCTGTGCTTTACTGTAGTGTGCTTTGCTGTACTGTAGTGTGCTTTGTTGTACTGTAGTGTGCTTCGCTGTAGTGTAGTGTGTTGTACTGTACACTGTACATGTTTGTACTTAAGTGTGCATTTACTTACCGTGATTTTCTCGAGTGTGTACTGATCACATGATGTTACTATATATCTGTGATAATAGAACCAGCAACATGTTTAGACCCGCTCGGAATGGAAGACGGTACAATTCAGGACAGTCAACTTTCAATGTCATCCTATTTGAAAGGCCAATCAAAATATGGAGAAACAAGAGGACGACTTAATAATAACATATACCCACAAGGATCACAGGTTTTTGTTAACTGTTTTTGAATAATATATTAAGTTTATTCATCTCAATTCTCAACAATATTTTGTTTTGTATATTATGTGGTATCTCTCAGGGGTTAAATATCATTAGGTTTATGACGAGATTTCTCCACAAATATATTAAATGTTCAAATGAAATGGTTTTGTTTAGGACTAACATTTAAATCAACCTCTAAGCGCCCCAAAAATGCCAGAGTTTATATCATACACACTTTAAAGAACTATCGGTATTTTAAGGGTGCATACCCCATACTTTTACGCATGATTCTCATCTTGGAGGACTTTGGAGAGAAGTGACCGCCTGTTTTAAAGTCCGTTTTCAAAAAACGCGGCGCGTTTCTTACAGATATTTTATATTTACTAAGACAGATTTAAGTGACCCTAACCCATGGTATAAGATTGATCTTCTTCAAGTGAAGAACGTAACAGGTGTTGGTATTCAAGGTTACGGCAGACCTGGTATGTACGAATGGACAAAAACCATCATGGTATCAACAACTACAGATGGTTCTACCTGGAAAACGTACCAGGAAATTCCTGGAATTGACAAGGTTGGTATATACAAAGCTGCTTCAGTTTCTATATTACTAATTTATATACATATAATGTTTTCATTTGTTAGTGAAAATAGCCTTATTTGCAATGAACATTTTCCGGGTTGAGATCAATCTTTTTCATTTTTGGTCTGATTCAACAAAAATTGTTTTAGATTTCTGAGTTACCACTACAGCTATGGTATATTATAGTAAGTCAACATTTATTTTAGTTTTATATATACGTACATTGTATGGGATCATTTGGAAGCCGATCACTTCTTTACTGCGACATAGTTCCTTCCCCTTGTATACGCACCCATTTCAAAAATGTCCTCAAAGACAATAGTTCATTCAAAGATAGAAAGAGAGTAATGGTATATCATGTTCTTTTTACAGGTTTTTCCTGCCAATACAGATACAAATAACGAGGTCTATGCAACCTTTACTTCCCCTATTGAAGCTCGTGCAATCAAGATCTTTGCTAAAACATGCCATGCATATTGCACTTTCAGACTTGAACTATATGGATGTATTTGAATCACAAAAACAACACAAAAAAAACAACACTTTTTGCAAAAATGTCAAAATTATTCTCTTTTGTTAAAATCGACTTATTGGTTTAAGTAGTTGGAATAATCCGGTATTTTAGAATAGTGAGAAGTCTACTTAAACCAAGAAGCCGATTCGATTCTTAAAAGAAGCTAGGTTGGACTTAAACTAAGAAAGTATTTTGCTGCTAATTTTAAGTGAAACTACTACTTTCACTGGGTTTGAGTAATTTGAACTTGGTTCAAGTGATCACTTTTTGCAGTGAAAGTAAAGACAAAGAAAGAATGAATATACATTCAAGAAAAGCACATACCTTTTACTGACATTTTGCACAGTTCGTTTTTCTATCGATCTTTAGTATTTATAATTATATTCCATATATATTCCAAGGTCTAAAAATTGCAGAAAATGTAATGGACTACCGATTGATTTAATTACTCAGGCTTCCCCGCAGGGGAGCCTGAGTCTAGGTTTACCTCTTCTATGTATGGGTCTATCGTTGTGTCGAGATTACACATGACTTAATGCCACAGGTAAACCACAACTACTCTATGACGTACCTGAGTAAACGCACTAAGTGCGTCTAGTTAAATTTGTCATAAGCTGTTATCACATGCCGATAAAACAGCTTTACATGATCAAAATAGTATTATAAAATAACCATTATATAACGCGCGCTCTCATTGGCTGAAACGTGCAAAAAACCGTGTTTCTATAAGAGCATAGAAACACGGTTTTCAAGCGGAGTGTCGCTTGATTTTTCCGTAAAAATACAAAATCGTGTCGTCTAATGAAGAAAACAATTTTTTTGTGTTAATTTTGACTTCGACGGCCTTCACCACCTCAGAAGTCACGAACTAAAAAGTCTTTAACACTTTTAAGCTTGTAAAAATATTAAATCTGAGTTCACAGCAACACAATTGACAGCAATACTCAAAGTAATTCAAATCGCGACCAGAAGATCACAACACTACTTTGTCTACCGTAAAAGCATTTTTAATTCCTAAATATGTACAAAGTAAATACAAAAAATCATTTTGATGTCATTGAATTTGCACAATAGTAGAAAGATATACTTCAGCAAAAGCTACAAGCTTTATAACTTACATGTACATCAAAACAGAGAAAGTTTTCCTTCGTCTTGCTTCAGTTCTCGGTAAAGTCGTTCGTCAAGCATTCTTTTACTTAAACTCTCCTGTTATTCTTCTTGAAACCTTACATGCAGCTCAAACGGTCACAGAGTTCCAGAGTTCCACAAATTCAAGTTAGGGTTTCCACTTCAGAAGCGAAGTAGGCAGAATTTTATCGACTGTCAAGATAGACAAAGTGAAGCGTGAACACACGGCTTTGAGCAAAGCACATTTCAGTGAAATTGAAGTGTTTTTGCTCACGATTTCAGCCATCCTCGGGAACCCAGGGGTATTCTTCTGTCGCTCGTTTCTCGCTTCCACAACATATACCCCTGGGAACGTAATCTGTTGGAGCTTGTTCCGGAAGTCAAAATTCAAACTTATTATCGACTTTCTTTGAATGGTTATCTTGATTTTCATCGATTTCAATCAGGAAAGAACTGAATTTTGACTTCCGGAACAAGCTTCAACAGACTACGTTCCCAGGGGTATATGTTGTGGAAGCGAGAAACGAGCGACAGAAGAATACCCCTGGGTTCCCGAGGATGGATTTCAGCTAGATTTTAGACTTTTCTAATGTAGTTGAACTCTGAAATCCACTTTTAAATCCATGTAAACTTGATCATCGTTTGTTGTGGTCTTTATATTGACATTTTGTGAAGAATAAAGTCGATTTTTTCATCGCACTGAAAATTATTTTTGACAAGTTTTGAACCTTGGTACGTTTTTTGCTTGGTACGTCGTCATTTGACGACGTTAGGAGAATTTGTTGTGTGATCAAAGGCATTAAATGCAATTTAGCTTTATATCTTCGTTATTATCTGTTGTTGTTATTTTATAAAAACTTGGGATTGTTGGGAGAACACTCGAAAAGATTTTAAATCACTCGCTTTCAGCTCGTGATTCAAAATCTTTCTCGTGTTCTCCCAACAATCCCGCGTGTTTCTAACAGAGAATAGAAACACGGAAAATATCTTCTAATGCTTAATTGTAAGGCTGCATGTATTATGCAGTGTTAGTCAGCTATAGTATTTTGCATTATTTATTTAAGGTCAACTGATACCTATTTAATCGTTGTCGCAATCAAAGCTACAGTCCATACTCTGAAGCCTGAAAAAGTCACTTGGATATTTGATGTACGTGTTTGTGTTATATGACCATAACAAGTTGTTGCAGTGGTTGATCATACAACAAATATTCATTGAAAAAACGTCCAATAAATCACATATAATGTCCTCATACAGTCTAGGGCTACAAGGAACTATTAGAAGTACTCTTTTTCTCCAAGAACAATTATGATATGGAACAAACTACTAAAAAAAAAACGGCGCAAGAGTAGTATACTAGGGATGGAATTAGCCCCGTGCGGATGTGCGGATGTGCGGATGCTAGTGCGGATGTGCGGACCGATTGATGCGGAGCGTGACGTGGGGTCCTAATTAAAAACCACCCCACCCCCAACCTTAAATCAAACCTCACTATGCAAGACCACCCCACCCCATCAGTTGTGACACCTGGTCATCACAAAATATAAACGAACCCACCACCCCCTGACTGCAAGACCACTCTATCCCATCACCATTGAGAAACACCACCACCACCTTCATCAATAATCAATCTACTCTAGAGATTATATCATGATCACAAAATTCTTGAGAAAAAATAATTTAAATGCGTTTTATTTACTTTCAATTTAATTCAAAAATCTGGGAGGGGTGGTTGAATGCTAATGGTCATTAGCATAAAATAATGGAAGGTGACGTCAAACAGTCCTATTGTTGTACTTAATCCCATGCCAGCTGGCCTAACAATAACTGCCTAAACTTGCCCAAAACAACCTATTGTTCTCTCATAAAGGTGGACTTACAGTGTTTTGTTATGATTTTGCCCACCAATCATTAATGTTGAAACAAAATGGATGTTTGCTTGACTTTATTAAACAAAAATTACAACAACAAAAATATGAAATGTCAATTATAATTTTTATCATCTACGAATATATGGGTTATAAGTTTCATAATTGATAACAGTTTGTTTCGGCACTTCTTCTTTCATAAATAGCTTGTTCAGCAAATACTTTCTTTGACTTATGGCTGATTCGGTTGCCTCTTCCCAACCGTAGTCTTCCACGTTAATTAGATTTCTTTGTGTAGCCACGATCTTCTTATAAGTAGGATCTCTCTTCAAATGATGAAACCATTTCTGTTCCTCAAATAGAACCTCCCTGAGCTCTTTCCTGTAAGTGGTAACCAAGGCATTATGCGCTTTTGCGTGTGCTACTTCATCACTATCCCCATTTTGCTTATAATTCTGCACCAGAGATCTCCATTCTTCCTTATGCCTTTCTATAGCTTTATCTTGCATTCTTTCCCAGACATCGATTTCTTCATCAAAATCCTCCTCATCACCCTCATGACTATCTTCAGAAGAAAGGGATTCATTATGATTCTCCTCAACACTTTCGTTATCACTATGCAAACTTTCATTTTCATAATAGTTGGATTTTGACATGCTGCTGCTCTTAACTGCTCTAAGGTCACTTCTCAAATAAAGAAATAGCCAGGGTTAGCCCCTTTTATAGTGTAACTGTCGTGGGATTATTATGTGATTAATTGAGAGAATTTCATTTTCTGTTTTACAAGGTTGTTTCCGCTGACCAGTGACAAATGAAGAAAATAAAAACTTGATTAAAAAGTAATGACCCTGACGCGACTCGAACACGTAACCTTCTGATCTGGAGTCAGATGCGCTACCATTGTCTTCCTATGAATTCCCTATCATAAATATCAATATCTTACTCAAAATTCACACCGACCTGACATCGACCTGTTATCAATCTGACATCGACCTGACATCGACCTGTTATCGACCTGTCATCGACCTGACATCGACCTAACATCGTCCTGTCATCGGCCTAACATCGACCGGACATCGACCTGACATCGACCTGTCATCGACGTGACATCGACCTGAAATCGACCTAACATCGACCTGTCATCGACCCGACATCGACCTGTCATCGACCTGTCATCGACCTGATGACCAATAAATAATTTCAATACATTTACAGGCTCATAGTAAGCTAGCGTAGAGCCGATTTAATTTATAAATAGATTAAAACAGTTAATCAACACTTTTAGATATAAGTTATAATATTTTCCATTTTAGTTTTCTTCTCTGTATCGTTTTTGATTCTTTCTTCCTTAACTGATTACAGTTTTGCTTTCTTGGTATGGTTTGATGATAAATGATGTCAGTTTTATGTTGTTGTTTTTGTTTTTGTTGTTGTTGTTGTTGTGACGTTTTGAAGCAAGCCTTTGAACTTTTTGCCGATTCATTCTCTTGATAATTCATCACTTTGACTTTTGGTTGTAATTTAGCTTCTTGTAGATATTTTCTCCTTTCATCATAATCCAATAAATGCACATAAATATCTTGTAAAACTATCAAATCATCTTACTGATGTGCATTTAGCCTCGTCACGCAGCGCTCCCTAATGAGGGAGCGTTGTGTGACGAAGCTTAACATGGCTGCGTGTGGGAGACTTTGATTTCTTGGCCACACAATTTTTCAATGTGCTATTCCGGCTCTACTTTCACATAACCATAATGGCTTCTGTTTTAAGGGGTAGCTATTGTAATTTGTTTGATTTGAATTACAATTGCTTTGATTATTTGAATTACAATAGCTTCCCCCAAAACAGAAGGCATTATGGTTATTGTGAAAGTAGTGAATTAAGAAATGATTAACTTATTAGACAACAAGAAAGGGTTATTTATGATTCATGACAATGGCTAGTGTATATGGAAAAATTCATGTACAACTTCTTGAAAAGATGTATTCAAATATTTACACCACAAATAAAATAAAATTTGCACAACCGTTGTAAATGTGTTTTCCTTAAGAAATGCTGACATTTTTAAATAAAAATAATCATATACTCAAGTATGTTAAGGCCTGGTTTTTCCCTTGTGAAAAGACCCCCATGTTGACAGTTTTAAATAAAAATAATCATGTACCGCAATATACGTATTTCAATAAAGTTATTCACCAAAAACCTAGTAAGCTGAGACAGCAGAGGGTCATGGAAAAAACTTTATATCACTCAAATACAGCCTTGAAAACATAGAAGAAAATTGAATGTTAGTGTGAAAATAAATTAAATACAAAATAATTTTTCTTTAATATAATGAGAAAAATTCCATCGCTACCAACTTCCTTAAAAACAATGTTTTATATTGAAATAATAAAAAACAAATGAGTATAGAAAAATAGGGAAAACGGCATGTATTGTAATACAGTTATACTAGGGCTGTTCACAAGTTGCTAGGCAACTTTTTGGCAACTTTTCCGATTTCGAGCAACTTTTTCACTTTCGAGCAATTGTTGTTTCTTTTTTTATTATTTTTTACATGAATTCAAACCAATTAACAGGCCCAATAAGAAAAAAAATTGTTTTTTGAACTCCAATAATTCAGATACTGTTTGACAATAGGATTTGTGAAAATACACTTTGTGAAGCAGTGGTCTTTCTGTGGTAATTTGTAAATACGATCCAGGTTGTCAGTGGTTGTAAAATCAAAACAAACTTTTCTGCAAATACCAAGAAAATATTCTAAATTTGTGTTAACACGTTATATTATTAAAGCTGACGGAATTCTATGCTATGAAATCATCACCTTGTCTATGCAAGAAACTTTGGAAGAGGTGAAGCATGGTTGCCAGGCCTTCTCGTGGCACAGTGGACAGGTCAGTGTCGTTTATTGTTGAGTTGCTTCGAAATGGCAACGTACCATTTATGGTCAGTTTTCGGACTTAAGATTATACATATTATGCGTACCTTTTAGGTTCATTTTCAAAACCGTCTGTCGAGCACCCCTATCCATTTTTTGAAGGAAATCCCCCCCCCCCCCCCCCCCCCGGGGTCCCAAGTATGCCTCGCACAGAAAGAAGCGATTTGTTCGCCTACAACTGCAAACCCCACAAGTACGCCCACAGGAATCACCACATATACTTCAGACAATGTTCCAATTCTGGAGCATGGATCACGTGTGTGCACATCTCCTGTGTTGGTCAGGCGTTCAAAAAGGGCACCCAAGCGTCGCATTCTGTTGTTGATAGAACTTTAGTTTATAAGTTTTGCAAAACCTTTGTAAAGGGCATATGTTATGTATTGGGTTCCCTTTGTTAAAAGGTACCATCGTGCTTTGCGCGAGGTTTTTCATTCAGTAATAAGCCACGAGTTGTGTACTCATTGCTAGTTTAGTATAGTCAATACAGGTCAAGTTGGAAAAATGTTGTTCAAGAATTTAACCATTGTAAATGTGGTAATACGTTTTCAATTTAGCAAATATAAAAATAATATAGTAATTTTATATTTCTATTATTAGTTATATTTTTTAAGTAGGAGTAGGATATTCAATTGGGACGTAAGTTCTGTTTCCTTCTCCCGTCACATCTATATATACTTTTTGAATATTTTTATTAGTAATATTTTTGTAATCATCGTGACACATAAATAAACTAAACTAAACTAACTATAAAGCTCACATTAACTCCCCGTAGAACCCCACTGCAAGCATTACAGGGGAAGGTCTTTAGGTCCTACTCAACACTTCTACACAAGTCGCGTTAAATCTTCACGAAAATCGCAACGAACCTCTTTTGGAGTCATCTGCTCGCGGACCATACTGCGGAAAGTCGACGTTATAGCGATTGAGTAGCGTTACAAATGTTTGATTGATCACGGCCACACAATGGGAATGGAATGTAGGGCTCGGGTTAGCAGCCGTTAACTAAAAACGACTGCGAGGGAGACTAGAAAAAAAATAAAGACTTCCTATTATTGTCAGAAGCATTAAACTCCTCCTATGACGCCCCAGTTCAATAATAAGCAGTTTGTTCAACTGATCAGCGGGACACATGTTTTAACTTATCAGTATAGTTATTTATTATTATGTTTTCTTCAATATTGGAAAGCTGGGGAAAAGGTTCAAAAATTTTGACACTTTAAAAAACTATAACCTGATAAATGAGAATTCTATTTTGGATTCAGCATGTGTCTTTCTTAATCGTTTGTATTAATCGTTTGTATTTATCGTTTGTGTTTACCTTTTGTATTTACCGTTTGTATTTATCGTTTGTATTTATTGTTTGTATTTATCGTTTGTATTTATCGTTTGTAAATACTTGTACTGTTGGTTAATAACCAAAACAAATATTAAAGGCTATCTTTTGAATTTGCCGAACCACCTGGACTTCTGATTGTTCGTAAACTTTGAAGAGCATTGATCTGACCATCAGCGGACTACTAGACGTAATTGACCACGTCAATCAATCCAACATTACTCTGAGATTGTAAGCATATTTAACTAGATGCTTATCCTGTCTTACAAACCGTCAGATTTGAAAGTACAAATCAAGATAGACATAACTTCAAAAAAGAACAAGAACTTAACATATCTGTAATTGTTTATTTTTAAAAGCATTTGGAGTTTCAACATGTCGTCAGTTTTAGTGATCGTCCTCTCCTTGATTGCCGTTACCGTTGCACAGGATCCAGTCAACGAATATCCAACCTTTGGAAACTTTCATAAACTTGCTAAGAGGTTTCTGGTCGCGACGGGGTTGGTTGATTTAAGTTTTGAGGGTTTACCACAATGTGGACTTAAATGTTTGCAACATCCAAAGTGTGTTTCGTTCATCTTTGGTGGCAGTGGTGTGAGAAGCTGTAAAATATTTGGTGTGGATCGATTTTTTCATTCAGCATCCCTTGTAACTAGAGCTGGTTTTGATTACTACTACATAAAGGTAAATAAATGTAATAGTTGCTTTTCTATGTAATAGTTGCTTTTTTATTATTTTCTATTATTATTAGAATAAGACACTTTTCATCGGATAATTTTTAAAATTCTTTATTACTTTTTAATTACTTTCACGAAATCGGCTGAAATAATTAACTCAGAGGATTCTAGAGATCAACAAAACGACACTGTAAGAGTTTTGTTGAATTTTGTTAAATTTTAAGGCAAAAAACCGAGTGTTGAAAAGTACCCATATATCCTTTAGTAAATCAACACTAACAGTGAGCTTGGGCTACCTGTGGTTAAAATAGGGACTGTTTTGCAGTCTACAAACTCGATCGTTATTTAATATGTTTTTCTTTTCTTTAGGGTGCTTGTGATGATAACCCTTGTGCTAATAACGGTAAATGTGTCACCTACGATGATGATAGAAGTAACTTCACGTGTAAATGTTCAAGAATATTCACAGGGAAGACATGTTCAGGTAAATAAGTACACTTTATTGCTGTGCTGTGCTGTGCTGTGCTGTGCTTACCTTTGCATTTTCTTAACGTGATTTTCTCTTGTTTATTGTATTGATCACATGATATTACTATATTTCTATGATAATAGAACCAGCACCATGTTCAGGCCCTCTCGGAATGGAAGACGGTAGAATTCAGGACAGTCAGCTTTCAATGTCATCCCATTTGTATGGCGACTCAAAATATGGAGAAACAAGAGGACGTCTTAATAACAACGTACACCCACAAGGATCTCAGGTTTTTGTTAACTGTTTTTTTTAAAATAATATATTCAGTTTACTCATTTCCATTTTCAACAATATTTCGTTTTGTATTTTATGTGGTATTTATGACGAGATTTCTCCACAAATAAATGAAATGTTCAAATGAAATGTTTTTGTTTAGAACAAACCTTTAAATCAGTCTCTAAGCGCCCCAAAAATGCCAGAGTTTATATCATACACACTTTAAAGAACTATCGGTATTTTAAGGGTGCATACCCCATACTTTTACGCATGAGTCTCATCTTTGAGGGCTTTGGAGAGAAGTGACGGCCTGTTTTAAAGTCCGTTTCCCAGAAACGCGGCGAGTTTCTTACAGATATTTTATATTTACTTAGACAGATAAAAGTGACCCTAACCCATGGTATAAGATTGATCTTCTTCAAGTGAAGAACGTAACAGCTGTTGGTATCCAAGGCTACGGCAAACCTGGTTTATACGAATGGACAAAAACCATCATGGTATCAACAACTACAGATGGTTCTATCTGGAAAACGTACCAGGAAATTCCTGGAATTGACAAGGTTGGTATATACAAAGCTGCTTCAGTTGTTATATTATTATGTTCATTCTGTTTAGAGTTTAATGTCCCAATGAGGACTTCCTTTGTCCATGTCTTTTAGTATTTAAATCATTTCCTGTACGTGTTTAACTTTTAGTGCTCTCGCTGAAAAGTCGGTTATCTAAATTGTAGCTATAAGAGTCATTTTGTTCTTCGCCTAGTTATTACAATAGCCGTATTTGCAATGATCTTCCAGGGGTTTAAATAAAACAGGACTTTCTATTTCATTTTTTGTCTGATTAAACAAAAAAAGTATTTACATTTCAGGCTGGGGTTACCACTACGGTTGTGGTCAAATACAGTGCTTTAATAGTTCTTTTAGTTGATGTGTACATTTTAAGGTAGTTTTGGACTCATGAATCTATAAAGCTTAAATGTATAACGCAAAACTAAAAATGGCCGTGCTCGTAGTAGAAATTGTAATGTATACCCTTAAAATTTGGTTTGAAGGAGAGGGACTGGAGACTAGTCCCTTTCAAGACACCTCTTTCTCATTCCGTAGTTTGTTCGAAACATGAAAAATGAGAAAAGGCATTACTTTGCTTTGATTTGCTTTTTCGTCAATGGCACTTATGAAATTCCCTTGAACTAGATGTGCGCAAGCACGATGCACTGCAGCAAGGGTCCCGACAAAAGTGTCACCTCCCCCTACGCACCCACGTGCACTCAAAAGGTCCTCAAAGACAATAGCTCAATCTAAGATAGAAAGAGAGTAATGGTATATCATGTTCTTTTTACAGGTTTTTCCTGCCAATACAGAATCTTATAACGAGGTCTATGCATTCTTTACTTCACCTATTGAAGCTCGAGCTATCAAGATCTTTGCTAAAAAATGCCAAAATTGTTGCTCTTTCAGACTGGAACTATATGTATGTTTCTGAAAAACGATAATAGCACTAAAAAATGTGATCACTTGAACCAAGTGCAAATTAGTACAGACCTAGGTCCATATGGTAAATAGTAGTTTAAATCAGTGATAAACATATTTCTTATTTCCAGTCATAATTCACTTCTGTTAAGAATCGACTTATTGGTTTAAGTAGTTGGAATAATCCGGCACTTTAGAATAGTGAGAAGTCTACTTAAACCAAGAAGTCGATTCTTAAAAGAAGTTAGGTTGGACTTAAACTAAGAAAGTATTTTGCTTCTAATTTTAAGTGAAACTACTACTTTCCCCAGGTTTGAGTAATTTGAACTTGGTTCAAGTGATCACTTTTTGCAGTTAAAGTAAAGACAAAGAAAGAATGAATATACATTCAAGAAAAGCACATACCTTTTACTGACATTTTGCACAGTTCGTTTTTCTATCGATCTTTAGTATTTATAATTATATATGAGTCTAGGTTTACCTTTTCTATCTATGGGTCTATCGTTGTGTCGAGATTAAACATGACGTAATGCCACAGATAACCACAACTACTCTATAACGTAGCCTGAGTAAACGCACTAAGTGCGTCTAGTTAGATTTGATATTAGCTGTTATCACATGCCGATAAAACAGCTTTGCATGATCAAAATAGTATTGTAAGGCTGTATTATTCAGTGTTAGTCAGCTATAGTATTTCGCATTATTTATTTAAGGTCAACTGATACCTATTTAATCGTTGTCGCAATCAAAGCTACAGTCCACACTCTAAAGCCTGAAACAGTCATTTGGATATTTGTTGTGCGTGTTTGTGTTATATGACCATAACAAGTTGTTTTAGTGGTTGATCATGCAACAAATAGTCATTGAAAAAACGTCCAATAAATCACATATAATGTCATCATACAGTCTAGGGCTACAAGGAACTATTACAAGTACTCTTTTTATCCAAGAACAATTACGATATGGAACAAACTACCAAAAGAAACGGCGCAAGCCACTTCATTGGCTGATTTTAGGAATAAATCTTCAAACGTTTATTTATTAATTAATCTAATTCAGTTCTAGTTTTAATATTTAAAGCTGTCTAAAATGATCAAAATTGAGCGACCTCTAGTAGAAGACCTCAATGGTAAAAAATATAATAAAGTCTATATTACCGACATCCTTTGCAGGCTTAAGAAGGTTGACATTAGCTTCCGGTACGACAACGATTTTGCAAATAGATGTATACCGGTACTCGTGAAGTGAAAAGCATACAAGCTAATAGCGCAAGGGACTATGGGTAATCATAATATATATTACCAGAATGTAGATATTTCTTAATTTTCTTTGGCAGCCGTGTTTAGCCTCGTCACGCAGCACTCCCTAATGAGGGAGCGTTGTGAGACGAAGCTTAACATGGCTGCGTGGGAGACTTTGATTTCTTGGCCACACAATTTTTCAATGTGCTATTCCGGGTCTACTTTCACATAACCATAATGCCTTCTGTTTTAAGGGGTAGCTATTGTAATTTGTTTGATTTGAATTACAATTGCTTTGATTATTTGAATTGCATTAGCTTCCCCAAAAAAAAACAGAAGGCATTATGGTTATTGTGAAAGTAGTGAATTAAGGAATGATTAGCTTATTAGACAACAAGAAAGGGTTATCTATGATTCATGACAATGGCTAGTGTATATGGAAAAAGTCATGTACAAGATGTATTCAAATATTTACACCACAAATAAAACAAAATTTGCACAACCGTTGTAAATGTGTTTTTCTTAAGAAATGTTGACAGTTTTAAATAAAAATAAAAATAATCATATACCCAAGTATGTTAAGGCCTGGTTTTTCCCTTGTGAAAAGACCACCATGTTGACAGTTTTAAATAAAAATAATCATGTACCGCAATATACGTATTTCCATAAAGTTAGTCACTAAATACCTAGTAAGCTGAGACAGCAGAGGGTCATGGAAAAAACTTTATATCACTCAAATACAGCCTTGAAAACATAGAAGAAAATTCAATGTTAGTGTGAAAATATAACAAATACAAAATAATTTTCTTTAATATAATGAGAAAAATTCCATCGCTACCAACTTGGATAAAAACAATGTTTTATATTGAAATAATAAAAATCAAATGGGTCAAGAAAAATAGTGAAAGCGGCATGTATTGTAATACAGTGATTACTAGGGCTGTTCACAAGTTGCTGGGCAACTTTTTGGCAACTTTTTCGATTTCGAGCAACTTTTTCACTTTCGAGCAATTGTTTTTCTCTTTTTTTATTATTTTTACATGAATTCAAACCAATTAACAGGCCCAATAAGAAAAAAAAATGTTTTTCAACTCCAATAATTCAGATACTGTTTGACAATAGGATTTGTGAAATACACTTTGTGAAGCAGTGGTCTTCCTGTGGTAATTTGTAAATACGATCCAGGTTTTCAGCGGTTGTAAAATCAAAACAAACTTTTCTGCAAATACCAAGAAAATATTCTAAATTTATGTTAACACGTTATATTATTAAAGCTGACGGAATTCTATGCATGAAATCATCACCTTGTCTATGCAAGAAACTTTGGAAGAGGTGAAGCATGGTTGCCATGTTTCAATACCTCCTCTGCAAGCAACTGGAGACGTCCCAAGTATGCCTTGCACAGAAGCGATCTGTTCACCTACAACTGCAAACCCCACAAGTACGCCCACAGGAATCACCACTTATACTTCAGACAATGTTCCAATTCTGGAGCATGGATCACGTGTGTGGCCATCTCCTGTGTTGGTCAGGCGTTCAAAAAGGGCACCCAAGCCTTGCATTCTGTTGTTGATAGAACTTTAGTTTATAAGTTTTGCAAAACCTTTGTAAAGGGCATATGTTATGTATTGGGTTCCCTTTGTTAAAAGGTACCATCGTGCTTTGCGCGAGGTTTTTCATTCAGTAATAAGCCACGAGTTGTGTACTCATTGCTAGTTTAGTATAGTCAATACAGGTCAAGTTGGAAAAATGTTGTTCAATAATTTAATCTTTGTAAATGTGGTAATGCGTTTTCAATTTAGCAAATATAAAAATAATATAGTAATTTTTGATCTTTTGAATAGATTTTAATAGTATTTCTTGTACATGTTTGGCTTAATATTTTTGCCGCATTGGTTAGTATTTTTGTTAGTATTTTTGTTAGTTTTTTTTTTGCATTTTATATTTCTATTATTAGTTATATTTTTTAAGTAGGAGTAGGATATTCAATTGGGACGTAAGTTCTGTTTCCTTCTCCCGTCACATTTATATATACTTTTTGAATATTTTTATTAGTAATATTTTTGTAATCATCGTGACACATAAATAAACTAAACTAAACTAACTATAAAGCTCACATTAACTCCCCGTAGAACCCCCCTGCAAGCATTACAGGGGAAGTTCTTTAGGTCCAACTCAACACTTCTACACAAGTCGCGTTAAATCTTCACGAAAATCGCAACGAACCTCTTTTGGAGTCATCTGCTCGCGGACCATACTGCGGAAAGTCGACGTTATAGCGATTGAGTAGCGTTACAAATGTTTGATTGATCACGGCCACACAATGGGAATGGAATGTAGGGCTCGGGTTAGCAGCCGTTAACTAAAAACGACTGCGAGGGAGACTAGAAAAAAAAATAAAGACTTCCTGTTATTGTCAGAATCATTAAACTCCTCCCATGACGCTCCAGTTCAATAATAAGCAGTTTTTTCAACTGATCAGCGGGACACATGTTTTAACTTATCAGTATAGTTATTTATTATTATGTTTTCGTTTGTACTTATCGTTTGTATTTATCGTTTGTATTTATATCGCTTGTATTTATCGTTTGTATTTATATCGTTTGTATTTATCGTTTGTATTTATCGTTTGTATTTATCGTTTGTATTTATATCGTTTGTATTTATCGTTTGTATTTATCGTTTGTACTTATCGCTTGTATTTATCGTTTGTGTTTATCGTTTGTATTTATCGTTTGTATTTATCGTTTGTATTTATCGTTTGTATTTATCGTTTGTATTTATCGTTTGTATTTATCGTTTGTACTTATCGCTTGTATTTATCGTTTGTGTTTATCGTTTGTATTTATATCGTTTGTATTTATCGTTTGTAAATACTTGTACTGTTGGTTAATAACCAAAACAAATATTCAAGACTATTGTTTGAATTTGCCGAACCACCTGGACTTCTGAATATTCATAAGCTTTGAAGAGCATTGATCTGACCATCTAGGCTACTAGACGTAAATGTGTTGTTTAAACATTGGTAACAATTATAAACATTGGTTCCACATGTACAACGGTTGTAAATAGGTTGTCAACGTGATTAAAAATAAACCTAACTTTTGAATGAAATAAAGTACAACAGTTGGTAAAATGTTGTCGAAGATTTTAACCTTTGTGTGGTAATGTGGTTTCAATTTAGCAAATACAAAAATAATATAATCTCTTCGCTTACAAACTCTTAGCCCATTGCAATATCTTTAAATATAATAGTAATTTTTGATCTTTTCAATAGATTTTAATAGTATTTCTTGTACATGTTTGGCTTAATATTTTTGCTGCATTCGTTAGTATTTTTGTTAGTTTTTTTGTTAGTTTTTTTTTGCATTTTATATTTCTATTATTAGTTATATTTTTTAAGTAGGAGTAGGATATTCAGTTGGGACGTAAGTTCTGTCTCCTCCCGTCACATTAATATATACTTATTGAATATTCTTATTAGTAATATTTTTGTAATTGTATCTTCGTGACACATAAATAAACTAATTACTATAAAGCTGACACTAACTCCGTGTAGAACCCCCTGCAAGCATTACATTATTTTGAGTTTGTGTTTACCGTTTGTATTTATCGTTTGTATTTATCGTTTGTAAATACTTGTACTGTTGGTTAATAACCAAAACAAATATTCAAGACTATCTTTTGAATTTGCCGAACCACCTGGACTTCTGATTGTTCATAAACTTTGAAGAGCATTGATCTGACCATCAGCGGGCTACTAGACGTAATTGACTACGTCAATCTATCCAACATTACTCTGAGATTGTAAGCATATTTAACTAGATGCTTATCCTGTCTTACAAACCGTCAGATTTGAAAGTACAAATCAAGATAGACATAACCTCAAAAAAGCACAAGAACTTTACTTCAAACATATTTGTAATTGTTTATTTATAAAAGCATTTGGAGTTTTAAAATGTCGTCAGTTTTAGTGATCGTCCTCTCCTTGATTGCCGTTACCGTTGCACAGGATCCAGTCAACAGAGATTCATCCAGCATTAACTTTGCAAACTTTCACCAACTTGCTGAAAGATTCCTTAGCGCCACGGGGCTGGTTGATCTAAGTTTTGAGGATTTTTCAGGATGTGGACTAAAATGTTTACATCATCCAAAGTGTGTTTCGTTCAACTTAGGTGGCAGCGGTGTGAGCAGCTGCAAGATATTTGGCGTGGATCGATTTTTTCATTCAGCATCCCTTGTAACCAGAGCTGGTTTTGATTACTACTACATAAAGGTAAATAAATGTAATAGTTGCTTTTCTATGTAATAGTTGCTTTTTTATTATTTTCTATAAGTAAAAAAATCAAAAAATCTAAATTCCTCATACTTTGCCAAAACATAAGCCTTGGTATCCTGGTTGAGGAACATTTTTGACTGCTAAATAATGCAAATTCGTCGGTATTTTTATACTTCTGGAAAAGCAATTTCTTGTAATATAGACTAAAACAATTTTGTTATCTGATCTATTCTCACTGAAGTAAGATAGATTGACGAGATTTTAGGCGTTTAGTTTGTAGTTTTATTGAAAAAACATTCGAGAGATTTTTTTGATTTGTCATTTTTCCGGCTGATTTTCATTTTTGATCTACTAATCATAGCGGAAATTGAGGCAGAAAAAGCGACTTGTTACATGGCTGGCCGTAAAATACTATAATGATAAACTATTCTTGGTTCTCAAGTCACGTCATCGAAATACTAATTTTTAAGCTATGGGCTCCATGAAGTTATGCATTCAATATCGTTTACAGTCCCAATGAGCGATTCTATGCATCACATTTTATCGGTTTACTGCCTTTAATTCAAGAGATATCGATGAAGTAATTTATGTCATGCAAGACTCTTGTCACGCGGTTGAAGGAATGAAGTTTGTGCATTATTTCGGGCAATTTTGCCGTTTCGATTGTTACGAGTCTTAACTGAAATGCAACGCGTATTTTGGTTGCCATTTGAATATTATAATAATAATCCCAATCAAACAATACTTAAAAATTATATTTTAGAATGATATTACTAGTAATTTATTTGTCAATCAGAGGTTTTGTGATGTATGGCACCAATTTTTCACACTAGACACTTAACATAAAAGTAGATACTCAAAATCATATGATGCCTCATCTTTATCAGTCAGTTCTAAACAAGCATAGGACGGCTACCATAATCTATATAATGCACATCAAATTAGACAAATCCACAAATTTTGATTTATTCCATATTCATATTGTTTTAGTTTCAGCAATTTCATAAAATTGTACAAAAATTGTGTGCGTTCAGATAGATATATAGATAGATTTGTTTATTTCCACTTATTGCAGGATATGAATTAGAAGTGGGGTCAGTATTACATAGTACTTACATTTACAACTAGACAAATTACACAAATATATTAACAATATTAATCAAATGTAGAATAAATATATAGGTAGCTATAAATAATAAATAATAATAATTATAATAATATAATATTTTTACTCCGACGAAGGACTAAAGCTCGAAACGTCAGTAAAGTTAAGTCAACATTTTTTACGGTGTTACAAATTTCATTATATTACCTATCATTTATATCCAACACCGACGCAGCCTATACTAGTTTACTCGGGACCGTGAATCGGTAAATCTGATAATTGTGGCTATTATTATGATGTCACTCACTACTAATAAACTATGCGTACTTGTGGGTGACAAAATTCTTAAATCTATCTGTGCGCGTTGGTTTTAAGTTGATATTATTACTGCTCCTGAAATTATATCTATGGGTCGCTAACCTTAACTGACCCTTCACGATGCTATACAAGGGGTTATTAGGTTGTAATGAGGCGTATTCGAGTATAGGCCTTACCAATGAGCAATAGACAACTACTATATCTTCTGCATCTACGCCACACAAGAATTCTGAGGGCGTCTGCGATTGGACTTCTTGATTATACAGTCACAGTGGTCACTCCACGTCAAGTCGTGTGACACATAGACACTTAGAAATTTAAATGAGTTGACACAATCAATGAGTGCACCACCGGCGGCAAGAGACGGACACGTGTAACTATTGTAATGCAAGAAGTCCACACGCATGGATTTATAAGCACATGTTGTTATGACATGCAAATGATTCTATGTCATTGATAATATAGCTTAGGTAAAAGGGCCAATTCCTAGCCGAGAGCTAAGTACTACGTACTTGGCTCTCGGCCCCCAGGTGGAAACTAAGTCATTTACCATAACGGCGAATAACATGATCTATCAAGTCAAATCCTTTACGAAAATCAGCAAAGAACAGTCTAATCCAACAATCACCACTGTTTTTGAATTTTTCTTCGTTTCGAACGAGGTGGTTTACTTATCACTAGGTCGCCCAGTCTTTTCCATAAGTCAGGAGGAAGTATTTGTTTGACACTGGGTCTCCGTAGAGATTTCAGGAAGCTGTTGGAATAACATGGTCGGCCCAAAACTGGATGGTACAATCCAACATGGACGTCTTATCGAACTGTCCTTGAGATGAAATGATGACTGGAAACAGCTAGAAGGTTGGCGAAGTTGCGAACTAACTGCACAAGTACCACGGTGGGCAACCAATAGATAAGAACGGGCCACACATAGACTCTAAACACACTTGACAAGGACAAATCAACGAAGACTACAGAGCACTAAAACAATGTGCCAGCCATTACTGACGCCGCTGACCGTTTGACCGTTCTGTGACAACTGTACACTTGCATTTCTGCCGTTCCAATCTTTAAACTAGTTCCAGCTGTCCCAAACTTATCACCTTGCAACCAGGGCACGAGTGCACGCACCATCAGGGCGTCTAGCTTGATATAAACCAACATGGTAAATAAGTGACTATCTAGGCAAATTAATAAGATTTTGGTCAATATTCTTAAAACTTGTGGGCTTTTGGCAAACCCGGTAATGATCGAGCTTCAGCTCGATTCCTTGGAGTTTTCGCGTAAAAATATGGACTGTTTTGCAGTCTACAAACTGGATCGTTTAGCTAGGATTTTTGTGGGAGGGTGCTAATTTACAAAAAGTGGGCCAATCATACTTTATTTTTGTGGTTACTCTATCTAATAGATGAGTAACCACTATAGCTATCGGGTCGTGTAAGAGTGTCCGTGACCATTTTCATACGCATGCGCGAAATTTTCAGCTGTGTCGAAACGAAAACAAAATGGCCGACTTAAGGCTGAATTATGTAACGTTGATCAGTATTGCCTCTAGCATGATTACTTAATCGTGACTTAACACCACCTTTTAAAATGTTGATAAAGCTAACCAACTCAACGTGTTTATACTATTTGGTAAGGCATCGACGCATTTTTTTCTTGAATACTCTTGATAAATACTGCTCGAGTATGGTCAAGAAATAATCGATGGCCGTCAGTCGTTTATCGAGGTAAGTTAGTAAAGTTACTGTTCTATTTTCAATGTTTTTTCAAACTTTGCATTATAAATTATTTAGATATAAATTGTCGAGTGTACAAATCGGCTATTTAAGGTTTCTTTTCTTTTAAATAAGTGTTTGAAACTGAAATTCAAACTGGCCGTCGTGCACTTCTTTGCACCGATGCAAACTTTATCATGTTTTGATAAAAAAATACCTAAAACGATGTTGTGATTCTCAAAAATCTAAACCAGTGGAAAAACAAATGCATAATCTATGACACGAAGAGGACTTTAAGTCAAATGTGTCTTGTACGGCTGAATTTCAATATGGCGAACGTGACAAAAAGGACTTATTTATATAGCTTCGTGTCCTTCGTGACAGACTCAAAGAAACCTGAGTTTTATAATTGAGATTTCAATAAATTTATTTTGAAAATACAGTAAAATACCTAAAACTTGCTATCTTGATGTTCACAATTTTACTTACGAAAAAGACTAAATAATTCTGCATTTTTTACACTTTGCCGATAGTTTCATAAAAACTTTGACAAAAAAACCTCCCATGAGCTTATCTCACTGTTTGAGAGAATGTCGCCCGTACTTTGCAAATTATCGTAAAATTTCTCTATTATTGTTTTGCAAAGATATGACTCAGTTTACATAATTGTCTAACTTAATATTTTGTACATTGTTTTGCAGTTTCTTCAAAAGATATATCAACAATAGGTATCGATCAGGGATAAATGTTCCAGACAACCATTCTGACAGATTCTGACATGAAACCAAAGTTGTTTGCTACCCTTATGGTATTTGCATGATTATTACCTGGCGTAACTAATTCAGTGATAAAAATGATAATTGCCATCAATTGATAAAAATTGATATCAATTTAATAACTGATTATCAATTGATATCAAACATTGATAATAATTGATAGCCAAAATTCGAGTGAGTCCAATTGATAAAAATTGATAAATGTTGATAAAGAATAATAATTAATTGATAAAAATTGATAAAAAGACAATTAAGAAATCGATAGTAAAGAGTTAATATCAATTTCATATATTTTTGTATTTACATATATAACGTTACAAATAAAAGCATCAATTTATTGATCATGTTTTTGCACTTTAATCAACTGGTCATTTCTTTCACGTCTATAAAACAGTATAAAACTACAATCCTTTTACATTTCAATCAATATGACCTTATCCATTCTAATATTTCTATTATACATATAGTTCCTTTTCTTTCTACTTTTACATCTACTTTAATTCATTCATGTACCGTTACCTTTTCCTATTTTCTGTCTCTTTTGTAGCTATTTTTATAATGTCCACCCCCTCCACAGGTGACCTGGACAACATCCTGGATCCGCCTCTCAAACCCATAGTTCTTCGACATCCTAGAATGACCTATTGCCACTTTGCAGTGACAACATTTTTTCAAATAACTATACACAGCCATAAATACCTCTTTATTCTATTCTAAAATCTAAAAGTGTTTAATACTTTTTTCATTACTCTGGGAGTAACCACATGCGCTCCTAGAGCGCCTTTAATTAATAGTCCCATAGGATTCATAGGTATAGGTAAATTATATGGGCAAACAATAGTGCAAATCTCCCTTTTTCATTAACGCACTCTGTGCACCCCCCAAGCTACGGGCCGGCCTGATATGTTTTTCTTTTCTTTAGGGTGCTTGTGATGATAACCCTTGTACTAACAACGGTACATGTGTCACCTACGATGATGATAGAAGTAACTTCATGTGTAAATGTTCAAGAATATTCACAGGGAAGACATGTTCAGGTAAATAAGTACACTTTATTGCTGTGCTGTGCTGTGCTGTGCTGTGCTGTGCTGTGCTGTGCTGTGCTGTGCTGTGCTGTGCTGTGCTGTGCTGTGCTGTGCTGTGCTGTGCTGTGCTGTGCTGTGCTGTGCCGTGCTTTACTGTAGTGTGCTTTGCTGTACTGTAGTGTGCTTTGTTGTACTGTAGTGTGCTTCGCTGTAGTGTAGTGTGTTGTACTGTACACTGTACATGTTTGTACTTAAGTGTGCATTTACTTACCGTGATTTTCTCGAGTGTGTACTGATCACATGATGTTACTATATATCTGTGATAATAGAACCAGCAACATGTTTAGACCCGCTCGGAATGGAAGACGGTACAATTCAGGACAGTCAACTTTCAATGTCATCCTATTTGAAAGGCCAATCAAAATATGGAGAAACAAGAGGACGACTTAATAATAACATATACCCACAAGGATCACAGGTTTTTGTTAACTGTTTTTGAATAATATATTAAGTTTATTCATCTCAATTCTCAACAATATTTTGTTTTGTATATTATGTGGTATCTCTCAGGGGTTAAATATCATTAGGTTTATGACGAGATTTCTCCACAAATATATTAAATGTTCAAATGAAATGGTTTTGTTTAGGACTAACATTTAAATCAACCTCTAAGCGCCCCCAAAATGCCAGAGTTTATATCATACACACTTTAAAGAACTATCGGTATTTTAAGGGTGCATACCCCATACTTTTACGCATGAGTCTCATCTTGGAGGACTTTGGAGAGAAGTGACCGCCTGTTTTAAAGTCCGTTTTCAAAAAACGCGGCGCGTTTCTTACAGATATTTTATATTTACTAAGACAGATTTAAGTGACCCTAACCCATGGTATAAGATTGATCTTCTTCAAGTGAAGAACGTAACAGGTGTTGGTATTCAAGGTTACGGCAGACCTGGTATGTACGAATGGACAAAAACCATCATGGTATCAACAACTACAGATGGTTCTACCTGGAAAACGTACCAGGAAATTCCTGGAATTGACAAGGTTGGTATATACAAAGCTGCTTCAGTTTCTATATTACTAATTTATATACATATAATGTTTTCATTTGTTAGTGAAAATAGCCTTATTTGCAATGAACATTTTCCGGGTTGAGATCAATCTTTTTCATTTTTGGTCTGATTCAACAAAAATTGTTTTAGATTTCTGAGTTACCACTACAGCTATGGTATATTATAGTAATTCAACATTTATTTTAGTTTTATATATACGTACATTGTATGGGATCATTTGGAAGCCGATCACTTCTTTACTGCGACATAGTTCCTTCCCCTTGTATACGCACCCATTTCAAAAATGTCCTCAAAGACAATAGTTCATTCAAAGATAGAAAGAGAGTAATGGTATATCATGTTCTTTTTACAGGTTTTTCCTGCCAATACAGATACAAATAACGAGGTCTATGCAACCTTTACTTCCCCTATTGAAGCTCGTGCAATCAAGATCTTTGCTAAAACATGCCATGCATATTGCACTTTCAGACTTGAACTATATGGATGTATTTGAATCACAAAAACAACACAAAAAAACAACACTTTTTGCAAAAATGTCAAAATTATTCTCTTTTGTTAAAATCGACTTATTGGTTTAAGTAGTTGGAATAATCCGGTATTTTAGAATAGTGAGAAGTCTACTTAAACCAAGAAGCCGATTCGATTCTTAAAAGAAGCTAGGTTGGACTTAAACTAAGAAAGTATTTTGCTGCTAATTTTAAGTGAAACTACTACTTTCACTGGGTTTGAGTAATTTGAACTTGGTTCAAGTGATCACTTTTTGCAGTGAAAGTAAAGACAAAGAAAGAATGAATATACATTCAAGAAAAGCACATACCTTTTACTGACATTTTGCACAGTTCGTTTTTCTATCGATCTTTAGTATTTATAATTATATTCCATATATATTCCAAGGTCTAAAAATTGCAGAAAATGTAATGGACTACCGATTGATTTAATTACTCAGGCTTCCCCGCAGGGGAGCCTGAGTCTAGGTTTACCTCTTCTATGTATGGGTCTATCGTTGTGTCGAGATTACACATGACTTAATGCCACAGGTAAACCACAACTACTCTATGACGTACCTGAGTAAACGCACTAAGTGCGTCTAGTTAAATTTGTCATTAGCTGTTATCACATGCCGATAAAACAGCTTTACATGATCAAAATAGTATTATAAAATAACCATTATATAACGCGCGCTCTCATTGGCTGAAACGTGCAAAAAACCGTGTTTCTATAAGAGCATAGAAACACGGTTTTCAAGCGGAGTGTCGCTTGATTTTTCCGTAAAAATACAAAATCGTGTCGTCTAATGAAGAAAACAATTTTTTTGTGTCAATTTTGACTTCGACGGCCTTCACCACCTCAGAAGTCACGAACTAAAAAGTCATTAACACTTTTAAGCTTGTAAAAATATTAAATCTGAGTTCACAGCAACACAATTGACAGCAATACTCAAAGTAATTCAAATCGCGACCAGAAGATCACAACACTACTTTGTCTACCGTAAAAGCATTTTTAATTCCTAAATATGTACAAAGTAAATACAAAAAATCATTTTGATGTCATTGAATTTGCACAATAGTAGAAAGATATACTTCAGCAAAAGCTACAAGCTTTATAACTTACATGTACATCAAAACAGAGAAAGTTTTCCTTCGTCTTGCTTCAGTTCTCGGTAAAGTCGTTCGTCAAGCATTCTTTTACTTAAACTCTCCTGTTATTCTTCTTGAAACCTTACATGCAGCTCAAACGGTCACAGAGTTCCAGAGTTCCACAAATTCAAGTTAGGGTTTCCACTTCAGAAGCGAAGTAGGCAGAATTTTATCGACTGTCAAGATAGACAAAGTGAAGCGTGAACACACGGCTTTGAGCAAAGCACATTTCAGTGAAATTGAAGTGTTTTTGCTCACGATTTCAGCCATCCTCGGGAACCCAGGGGTATTCTTCTGTCGCTCGTTTCTCGCTTCCACAACATATACCCCTGGGAACGTAATCTGTTGGAGCTTGTTCCGGAAGTCAAAATTCAAACTTATTATCGACTTTCTTTGAATGGTTATCTTGATTTTCATTGATTTCAATCAGGAAAGAACTGAATTTTGACTTCCGGAACAAGCTTCAACAGACTACGTTCCCAGGGGTATATGTTGTGGAAGCGAGAAACGAGCGACAGAAGAATACCCCTGGGTTCCCGAGGATGGATTTCAGCTAGATTTTAGACTTTTCTAATGTAGTTGAACTCTGAAATCCACTTTTAAATCCATGTAAACTTGATCATCGTTTGTTGTGGTCTTTATATTGACATTTTGTGAAGAATAAAGTCGATTTTTTCATCGCACTGAAAATTATTTTTGACAAGTTTTGAACCTTGGTACGTTTTTTGCTTGGTACGTCGTCATTTGACGACGTTAGGAGAATTTGTTGTGTGATCAAAGGCATTAAATGCAATTTAGCTTTATATCTTCGTTATTATCTGTTGTTGTTATTTTATAAAAACTTGGGATTGTTGGGAGAACACTCGAAAAGATTTTGAATCACTCTCTTTCAGCTCGTGATTCAAAATCTTTCTCGTGTTCTCCCAACAATCCCGCGTGTTTCTAACAGAGAATAGAAACACGGAAAATATCTTCTAATGCTTAATTGTAAGGCTGCATGTATTATGCAGTGTTAGTCAGCTATAGTATTTTGCATTATTTATTTAAGGTCAACTGATACCTATTTAATCGTTGTCGCAATCAAAGCTACAGTCCATACTCTGAAGCCTGAAAAAGTCACTTGGATATTTGATGTACGTGTTTGTGTTATATGACCATAACAAGTTGTTGCAGTGGTTGATCATGCAACAAATATTCATTGAAAAAACGTCCAATAAATCACATATAATGTCCTCATACAGTCTAGGGCTACAAGGAACTATTAGAAGTACTCTTTTTCTCCAAGAACAATTATGATATGGAACAAACTACTAAAAAAGAAACGGCGCAAGCCACTTCATTGGCTGTTTTTAGGAAAAAAACTTCAAACATTTATTTATAATTAATCTAATTCAGTTCTAGTTTTACTATTAAAGCTGTCTAAAATGTTCAAAATTGAGCGACCTCTAGTACATGACCTCAATGGTAAAAAATATAATAAAGTCTATGTTACCGACATCCTTTGCAGGCTTAAGAGGGTTGATATTAGCTTCCGGTACGACAACGATTTTTTCAAATAGGTGTATACCGGTACTCGTGAAGTGAAAAGCATACAAGCTAATAGCGCAAGGTACTATGGGTAATCATAATATATATTACCAGAATGTAGATATTTCTTAATTTTCTTTGGCAGCCGTGTTTAGCCTCGTCACGCAGCGCTCCCTAATGAGGGAGCGTTGTGAGACGAAGCTTAACATGGCTGCGTGGGAGACTTTGATTTCTTGGCCACACAATTTTTCAATGTGCTATTCCGGGTCTACTTTCACATAACCATAATGCCTTCTGTTTTAAGGGGTAGCTATTGTAATTTGTTTGATTTGAATTACAATTGCTTTGATTATTTGAATTACAATAGCTTCCCCTAAAAAAAACAGAAGGCATTATGGTTATTGTGAAAGTAGTGAATTAAGAAATGATTAACTTATTAGACAACAAGAAAGGGTTATTTATGATTCATGACAATGGCTAGTGTATATGGAAAAATTCATGTACAACTGCTTGAAAAGATGTATTCAAATATTTACACCACAAATAAAACAAAATTTGCACAACCGTTGTAAATGTGTTTTTCTTAAGAAATGTTGACAGTTTTAAATAAAAATAATCATATACTCAAGTATGTTAAGGCCTGGGTTTTCCCTTGTGAAAAGACCCCCATGTTGACAGTTTTAAATAAAAATAATCATATACTCAAGTATGTTAAGGCCTGGGTTTTCCCTTGTGAAAAGACCCCCATGTTGACAGTTTTAAATAAAAATAATCATATACTCAAGTTTGTTAAGGCCTGGGTTTTCCCTTGTGAAAAGACCCCCATGTTGACAGTTTTAAATTAAAATAATCATATACCCAAGTATGTTAAGGTCTGGGTTTTCCCTTGTGAAAAGACCCCCATGTTGACAGTTTTAAATAAAAATAATCATATACTCAAGTTTGTTAAGGCCTGGGTTTTCCCTTGTGAAAAGACCCCCATGTTGACAGTTTTAAATTAAAATAATCATATACCCAAGTATGTTAAGGCCTGGGTTTTCCCTTGTGAAAAGACCCCCATGTTGACAGTTTTAAGGTGGCTGACTACTATACAAAAACTAGAAAACTGCGCATGACTTCGCGCACATACGACATCGAGTCACGGTAGAGATACAGGGAATCCAAACATTCATTTTTGTGCCGTATATTTTAAAGCGTTAAGCAATTTAACAGCCATTATCATGATTTAGATATGCTGTCATTTGAAAGGGATCTGTTTCACATTGATATGTGAATTTATAAAAGTAAAAGGAACCTCAAAGGTGGCCGAACTAGCGATTATTTTAATTACAAAACTCACATTTCACGAAAAACGGCAAAATAGGACTCAAAACTTATCCAAATAACAATTGCACAACATTAGTGAAATAAAACGAAAACATAAGCATTATATAAAAGGCATTTTCTGTCGAAAAGACAATTTTTTAGCACGTTTTTGTTGGAAAAAATAATGGATATGAAAGTTGAAATATGTCAAAAAGACGATGGAAAATTAGTTAAAACAAAACAATGAACACATGAAATGATACATAGCGACATTTATTATAGCTTCTACTTACAGAAAAGTGAATTGCCTTTGAGAAATAATCCATAAACCTGTTTTAAGGGACGTTTTTGAAAAAGAAATACTTCGAGTAGATGACAAACTTTCCCTCAACATCGCACGAGTGTTGCGTGACAAGATGGCGTAAGTTCAAAAGGAACAGCTCATTGGATTGGGTAAAATGTATCCAATCAGAAATAACGTTGTAATTCTCCCGTTCCCAGGACTGGCAGAGTAGTCAAAATGGTGGAAAAAGCTGATTTTAGGCTCGTTTTTCGCTTAAAACTCAAAAATTCGCCAAGGACCCTATGATTTGTTTTTGATATTCAGGAAGAACAGGTAAAAATCGTTGTTTTGACAAACTTTAAGAAATTTCTCATTTCTACAACTATAAAAAAATACCGTGTCTGCTAATACAAATGCTCGTTTACGCTCGATTTCGGACTTTATGAGCATACATATTACATATTTGTTCACCTTACTCGGACATATTTCCTATTAATTATTTAACAGATCTCGAGAAAAATCCTCACGTAAGATTTTCTAAAAAAAAATACGTCCACAGCTCTTTTAGTTTTGATGTTGTGAATTATTTGGTTCAAAGCGCAGTTTTTGCTATTTTTCGTTCGAAAACATGCAGAGTGGGTACTATTCAAAGTCCAATATCTCAGAAACGAGCTCGGGACACCCCAATTTTCTCTTTTTTATCTGAATCACCATTAAATTTACTATGAAATACCTTTCTAATAATAAATTCTGATTTGTTTTTCGTATAGTAGTCAGCCTTCTTAAATAAAAGTAATCATGTACAGCAATATACTTATTTGAATAAAGTTATTCACCAAAAACCTAGTAAGCTGAGACAGCAGAGGGTTATGGAAAAAACTTTATATCACTCAAATACAGCCTTGTAAACATAGAAGACAATTCAATGTTAGTGTGAAAATAAAACAAATACAAAATAATTTTCTTTGATATAATGAGACAAATTCAAACGCTACCAACTTGGATAAAAACAATGTTTTATATTGAAATAATAATAAACAAATGGGTCGAGAAAAATAGTGAAAGCGGCATATATTGTAATACAGTGGTTACTAGGGCTATTCACAAGTTGCTCGGCAACTTTTGGGCAACTTTTCCCATTTCGAGCAACTTTATTTATTATTTTACATGAATTCAAACCAATTAACATGCGCGCCCAATAAGAAAAAAATATGTTTGTTTCACTCCAATGATTCAAATACTGTTTGACAATAGGCTTTGTGAATATAAACTTTATATAGCAGTGATCTTCTTGTGGTAATTTGTAAATACGATCCAGGTTGTCAGTGGTTGTAAAAAAACAAACCTTTATTCAAATACCAAGAAAATATTTTAAATTTATGTTAACACATTATATTATTAGATGTGACGGAATTCTATGCTATGAAATCATCAAATTGATAAGAAACATCAAACATTTTCGAGTAACTTTTTAGCAACTTTTAGATTTTTGCGCCCAATTTTTCGAGCAATTTTTGAGCAACTTTTTGGGAAATTATGAGCAACTTTTTTTGACTTTTTGGAGCAACTTGTGGACAGCTTTAGTGATCACCAACTTGTTTTTTTTTAATAATAGAATATATAACTCATGCAGAGTGACTTGAAAGCCATGAGTAAAGGAAGTTATACACATAGAATAAGATAAAATTAATAAAATATTAAATATTCTGCCAATTTTATCGTTATATTGTTTATGTTAAGCAATATCGTGGTAGGCTTGCGTGTTTCTCAGTGCTTGTTTGTAAATGCATTGGCTAGAGAAAGAACACAATTTCTGTTTATATATGTTATCTGGCGTATGAAAATATCTATGTCTTGCATGAAGTATTTGTTAAGTACCTGTTCAATAAATCATAAATCTTTTAAAGCGATCAGCGGGAATAATATATATAGAAGTGTTATCTATATTGAAATAATGATAAACAAATAACTATGGGTCGAGAAAAATAGTGAAAGAATGGATTTCAACTGTGCATTGTCATGCGGCGATTACCAACTTGAGATTTTTACTGAATACAACAGTAAATGACATCATGCAGAGTAACGTGTGATGGAAAGCCATGAATAAAAGCGGCTGTAAAATCGATTGAGATAAAATGAAAAGGATTACTATAAATATCCTACAAAATTAAAAGTTTACACTACATTTATATAATTATTTTCTCATGTATATTATCCCAATATTTACTATTTGTAAGGAGTATGTTGACAAATATTGTATCGGAAAAAGAAAAAAAGAAAGAATTAAAGTGAAGACTTCCTGTTAATTGTCAGAAGCATTAAACTCCTCCCATGACACGTATTTTATCAAAGTGATCATAATCATAATAGGCTACTAGACGTGATTGATCAATCCAAATTGTCCAAATGTCAATCAATCCAACATTACTCTGAGATTGTAAGCATATTTAACTAGATGCTTATCCTGTCTTACAAACCGTCAAATTTGAAAGTACAAATCAAGATAGTCATAACTTCAAAAAAGCACAAGAACTTAACATATCTGTAATTGTTTATTTTTAAAAGCATTTGGAGTTTCAACATGTCGTCAGTTTTAGTGATCGTCCTCTCCTTGATTGCCGTTACCGTTGCTCAGGATCCAGTCAACAGAGATTCATCCAGCATTAACTTTGCAAACTTTCACCAACTTGCTGATAGATTCCTTAACGCGACCGGGTTGGTTGATTTAAGTTTTGAGGATTTTTCAGGATGTGGACTAAAATGTTTACATCATCCAAAGTGTGTTTCGTTCAACTTAGGTGGCAGCGGTGTGAGCAGCTGTAATATTTTTGGCGTGGATCGATTTTTTCATTCAGCATCCCTTGTAACTCGAGCTGGTTTTGATTACTACTACATAAAGGTAAATAAATTTAATACTTTTCATCGGATAATTTTAAAGATTGGTTAATAGAGGTCCTCTATAAATATCGCCCGGGACTAGGAAAGTAAAAAAACCGAAATTCCTCATATACTTTGCCAAAACATGGGCCTTGCTACCCTGGTTCAGGAAAACAAACCGAAAGTTCGTGATTTTATTTTTGACTGCCAAATAATGCAAATTCGGGAAAAGCAATTTTTTGTAATATAGACTAAAACAATTTTGTTATCTGATTTTTTTTTCACTGGAGTAAGATGGATTGATCACGAGATTTTAGGTGTTTAGTTTTTAATTTTATTGAGAAAATAATCAAGAGATCTTTTAATTTGTCATTTTTCCGGCTGATTTTTGATCAACTAAACATAGTGGAAATTGAGGCAGAAAAAAAGCGACTGACCTGGCCGGTCGTAATATAATATAACGATAAATTATAACCTAGGTAAAGAACTATGTTTTAGATTTTTAAATCTGCAAATGTTTTTCTGGGCTACTAAAATCATGAGATTTTACAGCCCCAAATCTAAACACGATCGAAGTTAAAAATAGCCTTTGTATATGTGATGACGCCACTGGGAAAATAAGGGCAGAAAAAAACAGGCTTGTAACATGGCCTGCCATATTTAGACTATATCCCAGGTAAAAAAACATCCGTGTTTTAGATTTTAAAATCTGCAAATATTTTGTATGGGCTATTAAAATCACGAAGCGCTTGTCCATCACTCTCCTTATTCGCTACTGGCCACAACTTCAATAGATTGAACTTCAGCTCGTTTGTTTGGAGTTTTCGCGTAAAAATAGGGACTGTTTTGCAGTCCACAAACTCGATCGTTATTTTTATTTTCTTTCTTTTCTTTAGGGGGCTTGTGATGATAACCCTTGTGCTAACAACGGTACATGTGTCACCTACGATGATGATAGAAGTAACTTCACGTGTAAATGTTCAAGAATATTCACAGGGAAGACATGTTCAGGTAAATAAGTACACTTTATTGCTGTGCTGTGCTGTGCTTACCTTTGCATTTTCTTGACGTGATTTTCTCTTGTTTATTGTATTGATCACATGATATTACTATATTTCTATGATAATAGAACCAGCACCATGTTCAGACCCTCTCGGAATGGAAGACGGTACAATTCAGGACAGTCAGCTTTCAATGTCGTCGTATTATAATGGCCAATCAAAATATGGAGAAACAAGAGGACGTCTTAATAACAACATATACCCACAAGGATCACAGGTTTTTGTTAACTGTTTTTGAATAATATATTAAGTTTATTTATTTCCATTTTCAACAATATTTCCTTTTGTATTTTATGTGGTGTCTCCAAGGGGTTTTAAAAATATCATAAAGTCTATGACGAGATCTCTCCACAAATATATTAAATGTTCAAATGAAATGTTTTTGTTAAGGACAACCTTTAAATCAACCTCTAAACGCTCTGTACAGGCCCGCAAATGAACCCAGGCCCGCAAATGATCCCAGGCCTGCAAATGAACCCAGAACCGTCCCGCAAATGATCCCAGGCCCGCAAATGAACCCAGAACCGGCCAGCAAATGAACCCAAGTAAAAATGGAATCTGGAAAGGAATAAGGAATAAAAAAAAAATCACGACAACAAAATTTTATGATATATGTTGAATGTTTTTATCGGTCTGGAACATTTTAAATATGGTCCAATTACTTGATTGTTGCTGGTCTATGTAACTTACATGTTAATTTCCGGTAAACTACACTTATCATTTCACAACGGTAGATATTTATAAATCGAATAAAACTACTTTTGACAGAAGCAGTTAATGTGCCGATTTTATGCCTTTTTGACTAACGATGAATCTATATGCATGTGTTCAGACTGTTTAGTGAATTGTTTCGGTCGGTGTTGCAAAACACTTTACTTGGCCATTTAATCGGTCGTATGAAATAACCCGGTGAATCGCCATACCAAAGAATACTCGCTCATACATGACAGGCTAGCAAGCGTGTTCAGTTGGGTCTTCTGTTGCAACTCTAGTTTTATGAATATTGTTGTTTGTTTACACCGCAAACACAGGCAACAATGAAAAGGAAAAAGAAAAGAAACAAGTAAGATACCGGTTGACTTTATCAAACCAAAACACTTTAGAACGATTAAAATATGATCCATCAAATCATTATTAAGTTAATAATGGGAACTATCAAATCTAGCAATATCTAAATGGAAACTAGCGAGTAAACTAGTATAGGCTGCGTCGGTGTTTAATATACTATATCAAACACCGACGCAGCCTATACTAGTTTACTCGCTAGTTTCCATTTAGATATAGCTAGATTTGATAGTTCCCTCTATTAACTATGATTTGATCGATCATATTTTAATCGTTTAGTAACGATAGGTAATATTAAAATACCGTAAAAAAATGTTAATTTAATAATTTTATATAGTTTAAATCATTTAAGTTCCTACTTTGTATTGTATGTACGTTAAAGTTTTGATATTAATTTCATTTTAAAGATAATAAAAAATCTGTTCGTACTAGTTAGCCGGTGTAAATATAGCATAAGAAAATGTTCGTACTCGGCTTAGAACTAGCTCGTTTACATGTTGACATTGTTATTCACATGTTATTCTTTCGTCACGTATTTGCTAAAGTTAGAATATGTTTCATTTAATTGCCAATAGCAAAAATCATAAACAATTACGGTTTTTAAATAGTTACTTTTTCAAATACAGTGAACTATAATGAACCAGTTTAATAAGCTAGTTCATGTTGATACATTTTATCCGCTTGAATAGCAAATTAAAAATAATAATATGGCACATTTGGCTTTATCGTTTAATAATAACATTTTGTATTATTCAATAAAGACTCTTAATAAAAAATTCTAAACTTATATATATAGCCCTCACTTGGTTGTTATTTTTTTTTTTTTATTGTTATTTTTGTCTTACTTATTTAATGAATATTGACAATAGTTTATCATATATCATAATTTTGTTGTCGTGATTTTTTTTATTCCTTATTCCTTTCCAGATTCCATTTTTACTTGGGTTCATTTGCGGGCCGGTTCTGGGTTCATTTGCGGGCCTGGGATCATTTGCGGGACGGTTCTGGGTTCATTTGCGGTCCTGGGATCATTTGCGGTCCTGGGTTCATTTGCGGGCCTGTACAGCTCCCAAAAATGCCAGAGTTTATATCATACACACTTTATACCCTATAATTTTACGCATGAGTCTCAACCTTTGGAGAGAAGTGACGGCCTGTTTTAAAGTCCGTTTCCAAGAAACGTGGCGCGTGTCTTACAGATGTTTTATATTTACTTAGACATATCAAAGTGACCCTAACCCATGGTATAAGATTGATCTTCTTCAAGTCAAGTACGTTTCAGCTGTTGGTATCCAAGGCTACGGCGGTCCTGGTACCAACGAATGGACAAAAACCATCATGGTATCAACAACTACAGATGGTTCTACCTGGAAAACGTATCAGGAAATTCCTGGAATTGACAAGGTTGGTATATACAAAGCTGCTTCAGTTGCTATATTAATAATTTATATGTAATATATACAATATTCGCGTCCGATCTGTATCCGATATACAATGGCGAGTCGAAGACGAGCCGTTGTATATCGGATACAGATCGGACGCGAATATTGTATAGAACTTATGAAAGTCCAACGTTAGTTCTTTCATATTTTACTAAAATTGTCAAGATAAATGTAAATCAGGCCGAGAAAATTCAAGTTGAAACTTATGCAAATCAGGACGAAATCTGTATGAGATTTACAACCTCCGTCACGGACGTGAATTCTTTTGTCAATTGCTCATTAATTATTCATGAATTTTATAAACATATATAATGTTCGCATTTGTTAGTGAAAATAGCCTTATTTGCAATGAACATTTTCCGGGTTGAGATCAATCTATTTCATTTTTGGTCTGATTCAACAAAAATTGTTTTAGATTTCTGAGTTACCACTACAGCTATGGTATATTATAGTGATTCAACATTTAATTATATCTATTTTGAAATCACTAGTGAATCCTGCAATCTGATTGGTTCCTTACAGCTTGATTTCAGCCTAAATCACACCATTTAGAATCTAAATTGCACCATTTTGAATCTAAATCGCACCAATTTGAACAACCAATGAGATAAAAGAATATTAACAAACTAACCAATCAGATGACAGTAAATAAAATGCAGAAAAGGTCAGTTTTTAGGGTTTTTTTTAACAGTTTTGGAACAAACATTTATGAAATATGTCCAAAAAAATGGATGAATTCAATAACATACAGTACTTGAATAATCCCAAAGTATTCTTGATGTCGAAATACTGCTATAGAAGCAGATTTCCCATTATTTGGGGTCCATTTGGACGAAAATGTGGCTAATTTTCCATCAAACTGTGGATGTTAATAGTCCGAACGATCGTGACGTCCAGCGAGCAAACAGTGAACAAACTTCTTCAAAACAGTAAGCACATTCCGCCATTTTGAATGTCTACACCATCGAAATGCCTCCTCAGTTAGTTCTACGCCAAAGTAGACATAGAGAATCCTGACAATTACAAGCTGGAATTCACCAGAAGAATGCAAAGTTGCATGTCAGTTTTTTTTGAAGGAAAAGAAACGGTTTTCTACTTGTACAAGTCACTGATATGAGCTTGGAATTCCCAAGTGCCAAGGACATTTCTGTGTTAACGATGTCTAGGACAACTTTTTACGTCCCAAAGCATGTTCTCAGCTCCAAAAACAAATCCAAATGAACTAAAAACATTGTTTTTAATTCTAATTTGTAGTTTTAAGCAACTGCTGGCTTTAATTTTAACCAAATCTTGCTTGTATGTTCAGTTTCCCGTGTGCCAGTTTTGCTGAGCTCAACGCCATTATACACATGTGTACGATCAAGTTAGTTCTCAAAATATACCAAGATTAGTCCTGAAAATCTCCTCAGCTACCGAAGACACAAAAACCGTACCTTATTGAGTCAGATGTTGAAGATTAAACTATAAATTTCGCCAAATTTGCAGGAGCTGCCAAGCAGACTAGTGATCTCTTGTCAAACTTGCAAACGACCTGTCACATGACATTTTCAAAGTAAAAAGTGCTAGCATTTCCGTTTCCGGTATTGTTAAAAAATCAATAAAAGCATGCTATAAACTACAGTTTGATTTCAAAATGGATATAATTAAGTGGTAATTGAATTACCATTATTAATTTAGTTTTATATATACGTACATTGTAGGGGAGCATTTGAAAGCCGATCACTCCTTTACTGCGACATAGTTCCTTCCCCTTGTATACGCACCCATTTCAAAAATGTCCTCAAAGACAATAGTTCATTCAAAGATAGAAAGAGAGTAATGGTATATCATGTTCTTTTTACAGGTTTTTCCTGCCAATACAGAAGCAAATAACGAGGTCTATGCAAACTTTACTTCACCTATTGAAGCTCGTGCAATCAAGATATTTGCTAAAACATGCGCTACATGTTGCAGTTTCAGACTTGAACTATATGGATGTATTTGAATCACAAAAACAACACTGCAAAAATGTCAAAATTATTCTCTTCTGTTAAGAATCGACTTATTGGTTTAAGTAGTTGGAATAATCCGGCACTTTAGAACAGTGAGAAATCTACTTAAACCAAGAAGTCGATTCTTAAAAGAAGTTAGGTTGGACTTAAACTGAGAAAGTATTTTGCTGCTAATTTTAAGTGAAACTACTACTTTCTCTAGGTTTGAGTAATTTGAACTTGGTCCAAGTCATCACTTTTTGAGTGAAAGTAAAGACAAAGAAAGAATGAATATACATTCAAGAAAAGCACATAACTTTTACTGACATTTTGCACAGTTCGTTTTTCTATCGATCTTTAGTATCTATAATTATATTCCATATAGATTCCAAGGTCTAAAAGTTGCAGAAAATATAATGGACTACAGATTGATTTAATTACTCAGGCTTCCCCCAAGGGAGTCTGAGTGTAGGTTTACCTTTTCTATCTATGGGTCTATCGTTGTGTCGAGATTACACATGACGTAATGCCACAGGTAAACCACAACTACTCTATGACGTAGCCTTGGTAAACGCACTAAGTGCGTCTAGTTAAATTTGGCATTAGCTGTTATCACATGCCGATAAAACAGCTTTGCATGATCAAAATAGTATTGTAAGGCTGTATTATTCAGTGTTAGTCAGCTATAGTATTTCGCATTATTTATTTAAGGTCAACTGATACCTATTTAATCGTTGTCGCAATCAAAGCTACAGTCCACACTCTAAAGCCTGAAACAGTCATTTGGATTTTTACCACAACTGTAAAATTTCTCGCACGCTGATTGGTTGAAAACCATGTTCGATAAGAGGACAGACCCATGAAAATGACGCCATTTGACGCTTTCGTAAGCTTTTTCAAATTTGAAAAAACAATTGTGTGAAATCTCGCGCGCTGATTGGAGGATAGACGTGTGCTGACGACACAGCGTCACGCAACATTGTGCAAAGTTGAGGGAACGTTTGTCATCAACACGATGTTTTTTTCGTCTTAAAACTGTGATAAAAGCTCATTTATGGATAAACCCTGAATGGAAAACACTTTTCTGTAAGTAAAAAAATTATAATAAATGTCAGTATGTCCTCATTGAGTTTTCGTCTCTTTGATTTGATGCAGTTTTTCAGTCTTTTTGTCAAATTTTCGTCAATAGTCAAGTTGATTTCTGTCCAACAAAAACATACTCAAAAACGTAGTTTTGATAAAAAATGCCATTCTTTTAGCACTCTTTTGACACGTACCTAAGTTATGTACTAGCTTTAACTATATGATCAAGGGTTTGTGCTTGTTGACTTATTTAATTTTCAATTCTGTTTTGCGAAGTTTTGCAAGGGCGCAACTGAAGTCGCCTATTCGCCGTAGTTGTTTTTCTTTTATAGCTTACAGAAGAGAAACGATAAACAGTATTTCCTTACAGAAAAAGGCTTATTTCGTTACTTCTCATTTAAAACTGATCATTTTTGCGAATTGTTTTATTTGCCGAAGCATGAAGTGAAACCGTTGAGTTTGATGCGTGACACATTCGTCATATAACAGTCACATTCTGTCTATTTTACACATAAAAATTGAAAAAGTAGAACAATATTATAAGGTTGTGGTAAAAAACAAATCGAAGAGTCTTTTCTATGGTCTATACTCTTATCGAACATAGAAATGACGTAAGAAAATGGCCAAAACTTTGCAGTGAAACCACTCGCTGCGCTCGTGGTTCCACTTGAGTTTTGACCATTTTCTTACGTCATTTCTATGTTCGATAAGAGTATAGACCATAGAAAAGACACTTCGATTTGCTAAATTTGTTGTACGTGTTTGTGTTATATGACCATAACAAGTTGTTGCAGTGGTTGATCATGCAACAAATAGTCATTGAAAAAACGTCCAATAAATCACATATAATGTCATCATACAGTCTAGGGCTACAAGGAACTATTACAAGTACTCTTTTTATCCAAGAACAATTACGATATGGAACAAACTACCAAAAGAAACGGCGCAAGCCACTTCATTGGCTGATTTTAGGAATAAATCTTCAAACGTTTATTTATTCATTAATCTAATTCAGTTCTAGTTTTAATATTTAAAGCTGTCTAAAATGATCAAAATTGAGCGACCTCTAGTAGAAGACCTCAATGGTAAAAAATATAATAAAGTCTATATTACCGACATCCTTTGCAGGCTTAAGAAGGTTGACATTAGCTTCCGGTACGACAACGATTTTGCAAATAGATGTATACCGGTACTCGTGAAGTGAAAAGCATACAAGCTAATAGCGCAAGGGACTATGGGTAATCATAATATATATTACCAGAATGTAGATATTTCTTAATTTTCTTTGGCAGCCGTGTTTAGCCTCGTCACGCAGCGCTCCCTAATGAGGGAGCGTTGTGAGACGAAGCTTAACATGGCTGCGTGGGAGACTTTGATTTCTTGTCCACACAATTTTTCAATGTGCTATTCCGGGTCTACTTTCACATAACCATAATGCCTTCTGTTTTAAGGGGTAGCTATTGTAATTTGTTTGATTTGAATTACAATTGCTTTGATTATTTGAATTGCAATAGCTTCCCCCAAAAAAACAGAAGGCATTATGGTTATTGTGAAAGTAGTGAATTAAGAAATGATTAACTTATTAGACAACAAGAAAGGGTTATTTATGATTCATGACAATGGCTAGTGTATATGGAAAAATTCATGTAAAACTGTTTGAAAAGATGTATTCAAATATTTACACCACAAATAAAATAAAATTTGCACAACCGTTGTAAATGTGTTTTCCTTAAGAAATGCTGACAGTTTTAAATTAAAATAATCATATACTCAAGTATGTTAAGGCCTGGGTTTTCCCTTGTGAAAAGACCCCCATGTTGACAGTCTTAAATAAAAATAATCATATACTCAAGTATGTTAAGGCCTGGGTTTTCCCTTGTGAAAAGACCCCCATGTTGACAGTTTTAAATTAAAATAATCATATACCCAAGTATGTTAAGGCCTGGGTTTTCCCTTGTGAAAAGACCCCCATGTTGACAGTTTTAAATAAAAGTAATCATGTACAGCAATATACTTATTTGAATAAAGTTATTCACCAAAAACCTAGTAAGCTGAGACAGCAGAGGGTTATGGAAAAAACTTTATATCACTCAAATACAGCCTTGTAAACATAGAAGACAATTCAATGTTAGTGTGAAAATATAACAAATACAAAATAATTTTCTTTAATATAATGAGAAAAATTCCATCGCTACCAACTTGGATAAAAACAATGTTTTATATTGAAATAATAAAAATCAAATGGGTCAAGAAAAATAGTGAAAGCGGCATGTATTGTAATACAGTGATTACTAGGGCTGTTCACAAGTTGCTAGGCAACTTTTTGGCAACTTTTTCGATTTCGAGCAACTTTTTCACTTTCGAGCAATTGTTTTTCTCTTTTTTTATTATTTTTACATGAATTCAAACCAATTAACAGGCCCAATAAGAAAAAAAAATGTTTTTCAACTCCAATAATTCAGATACTGTTTGACAATAGGATTTGTGAAATACACTTTGTGAAGCAGTGGTCTTCCTGTGGTAATTTGTAAATACGATCCAGGTTTTCAGCGGTTGTAAAATCAAAACAAACTTTTCTGCAAATACCAAGAAAATATTCTAAATTTATGTTAATACGTTATATTATTAAAGCTGACGGAATTCTATGCTATGAAATCATCACCTTGTCTATGCAAGAAACTTTGGAAGAGGTGAAGCATGGTTGCCAGGCCTTCTCGTGGCACAGTGGACAGGTCAGTGTCGTTTATTGTTGAGTTGCTTCGAAATGGCAATGTACAATTTATGGTCAGTTTTCGGACTTAAGATTATACATATTATGCGTACCTTTTAGGGTCATTTTCAAAACCGTCCGTCGAGCACCCCTATCCATTTTTTGAAGGGAGTCCCACCCGGGGTCCCAAGTATGCCTCGCACAGTAAGAAGCGATTTGTTCACCTACAACTGCAAACCCCACAAGTACGCCCACAGGAATCACCACATATACTTCAGACAATGTTCCAATTCTGGAGCATGGATCACCTGTGTGACCATAAGAAAATTCGGGGCCCTGTGAATTGATAATTTATGCCATGAAATTATCACCTTGCCTATGCAAGAAACTTTGGTAAAGGTGAAGCATGGTTGCCAGGCCTTCTCGTGGCACAGACAGATCCAGTGTCGTTTATTGTTGAGTTGCTTCAGGGTGGACTTGTCAGAGAGCATCAAGATCAAGTTCGTAGGCGCTTTGCTAAACATAGTGTTCCAAGTGAAACACCCATTATTCCGCAGCTTCAAGAAACACTGCATGTTTCAATACCTCCTCTGCCAGCAACTGGAGACGTCCCAAGTATGCCTCGCACAGAAGCGATCTGTTCACCTACAACTGCAAACCCCACAAGTACGCCCACAGGAATCACCACTTATACTTCAGACAATGTTCCAATTCTGGAGCATGGATCACGTGTGTGGCCATCTCCTGTGTTGGTCAGGCGTTCAAAAAGGGCACCCAAGCCTTGCATTCTGTTGTTGATAGAACTTTAGTTTATAAGTTTTGCAAAACCTTTGTAAAGGGCATATGTTATGTATTGGGTTCCCTTTGTTAAAAGGTACCATCGTGCTTTGCGCGAGGTTTTTCATTCAGTAATAAGCCACGAGTTGTGTACTCATTGCTAGTTTAGTATAGTCAATACAGGTCAAGTTGGAAAAATGTTGTTCAATAATTTAACCTTTGTAAATGTGTTAATGCGTTTTCAATTTAGCAAATATAAAAATAATATAGTAATTTTGGATCTTTTCAATAGATTTTAAGAGCGAGTCCGTGTGAAAACCATGCAAAATCGAAAAATGTGTCTACAACGGGTATCCCCGATTTCTTTCATTTTTGGCTGAGATATGTATTTTAGTGTAAATATTAACTGTGTGCAATATAAAACAAAAATATTAAATTCTCTAGCAGATATCGAGGTTTAAGGGAATGTAGTCAGACGAACGATAAAAATTGCTTGAAATTTACACCAACTTTACAAATCAATTTCTCTAAAAATATAGCTTTTTTCTTACCTGGAATTCGTACAGACCTACTACAACATATAATAAATACAACGACAGTATCAAAGTATCAAAAGATTTATTTAAAGAAATTTTTTTGCTTATTTACATATCAGGCTATGAAATCTACATTTTGAGTATGCATTCTTAAAAATTCGATATACAAGATCCGGCAACTTTTTAAAACGACAAAGTTTGACTTTTATGTACAACTGATAATGGTTAACAAATACAAAGAAAAAAATTTCTGTAAAGTTTTAAGGGTGAAGAGATACAGTATCACGAATTTCGCGTTTTTACACGTATCCAATTATAAGACTAATGACCATTTGCGACTAAAAAAGCCGATAAGTTTTAAAATACTTACCTAAAAACAACAGCTAATGTAGTAGGGCAATTTAAGAAGTCATAAATGTACAATGTTAAAATATTTTAACTATACTCTGTTTTTTTTTTTTTTTCCGAAAGAAATACACACAAAAACATGCCGAGTTTGCATCAACGATAATGCTAAGCTGATCAAATGGTTCAAATTACAACAAAGAGCTCGCCTTGAGTTGATTTTAATATGTATAAATATTCGAAACTTACATCTTTAAGACAGCAGATTCGTAAAATAAAAGTCGAAAACGTGGAAATTATCCAAATGACAACGACTGCGTAGCCAAGTGTGATTATCAGTACTAAACAATCAACTGTCATGAACTGGTTCCCGGTATTAACCATTTTAGAGTTAACTTTCAGAAAAGCATGTTATTATGACATAAAAAATGGAATGAAATAATAGTGATAATAACAATAAAATAAAATAATGCCGGCCCAACAGAGATTGTAAAGTGAGTTAGCGATTCTCTTCCGTCAAACAAATTGTCTATTAAAATATTTGCATACTAATGTCAGTGAAAACAAATTTTAGCCTAACTATGTATTCTACGGGTATCAGAACGTTAAAACTAAATAAATGTATATTTCTTGGACCAACTATTCTATTTGAAATAATATTTTTTACCTAGCTGTTTTTTTGTTCACATTGTCAGTTGTTTATAGTAATTATCACTAGACTAGACCAATTATGTTTGATTGACGGAAGAGAATCGCTTCACACGGTCGTTTGGCGGGAATGGCAAGTATTTTAATACTTAAAAATCGATGGTAATCCAGATTCATCTTATTCACTCTCTAGATATCTCAACGTAAAAAAGAAACGGCTCAATTCAAAGCTCTTCAATACTAGTTGTTAATATATATAGTATTCAATGGAAATTCCATAGTATTTTTAATTTCACCGAAACTCAGATGGGATCGAAAATGCAACCCTTACTTAGATGTAACAATACCTTGACCAATTTCGCATAACATTCCCCATGTTTCGAACATCTCTTGAGAAATACGCTTTGCATGTCCACCTCTGGCAGGCTTTTGTTTAGAATCGTGTGGAGGATGCTTACAGACTCGACTGGGACGCCAGCCTAAACCAAAGTGGTCTCTATGCAGCGGACATATTGTCATATCATCTGTATTTTCAGTTTTAAAAACACCAGCTCTTAAAAGACAAAGTTCCCACTCGTACTTCACATCTTTGGAAGAAGTTTTTAAACAGCCAAGTAGATGGGTGCAGATAATCTTTGTACAAGATTTTAAAGGTAGCAAAACAAAACAGGTGTCATTGTTTCTTCGAAAACGTCCATAATTTTCCACAGAAAGATTGTGAAAAGAGAAAACCGCCATAAAAGAATTACTGTATGTCAAAATTAACCTCAACTAATGCACGTAAAATGAGAATTAATGTCGGTGTCTACCAAACATGCCAATTAGTCGAATGTCAATTTCAAATTTATGCAAAACAACAAAGAGAAAGCAAAATATATGTCTTTTATTAAAATGTGTCTTGCTAGAACTTTAACAATATATTTTTATGAAAACGTATTCATATCCCTGGAGAGTGATCATAATCAGAAAAATAGTAAATCAAAAAGGTTACATATAGTTTTATATAGTACACTGTTACTTTGTCTGTTTCTGTTTTTAGCAACCGCATGAGCTCAATAATTTCTCTAACATGTTGTGTGTGAGGTTAATAAATGCATAATTCTAATACTGTAAAAATTATTTTATTTCAAAAAATGATAATATTGTGAAAAAAATATTATGAAATATCGTTTTTACCAGACATAAGAAAGCCGAAGGTAGACAGACAAAACATTACTGTATTCGGCTTACAAGCCTAAAACTTAGTTATTTGTTGTAACATTATCTTATATAATGATGAATATCATTATTTTAATTTATATAATTGATTATTATCATTATTATCATTATATTGGGATCATATTTAGCGTGTTGTAGATTTGTTGTATATTTAGTTTTGTCACGTGACAACTTCAAACAATGTAAATTTCATCATTTTCTTAGTTATTTTTCGCTTGAAAAATAAATACTTTACAGACTTTTTTTTCGATAAAACATTGTCTCTATCATCATACTATCTGATAATGGTTTCAAAGTTATATGAATAACTGCCGGATAGGTGCAAATAGCTCTTTTCTAGAGTATATTTTTACACTTTTCGTCAAAGCTGAAAAATAGCAATAACTCAACCCTTTATAAAACAACCCAATATTTGTTTCACGACTTTTTATTCAACTTAAAATACTAATAAGATAATGTGCTAAACGTGGGCAGAATATTGGTGCAGGAAACAATCTGCAAAGGAAATACGAGGCCGCAAAACTTTAGGTATATTTTATGCAAATTTTGACCGTTTTTAGGGTAAAATACTCAAACGGTTGTAACTTTAAGCCTTTTTAATTTAAAGCCAAAAAAATTCACCAAAGTAATAAGTTAACTAAGATGTACAATCGAGCTAAGTTTGAAGAAAATCGGTGATGTACGGTGTAGACTGGTCTGCATGGTTTTCACGTGGACTCGCTCTTAATAGTATTTCTTGTACATGTTTGGCTTAATATTTTTGCTGCATTCGTTAGTATTTTTGTTAGTATTTTTGTTAGTTTTTTTTTTGCATTTTATATTTCTATTATTAGTTATATTTTTTAAGTAGGAGTAGGATATTCAATTGGGACGTAAGTTCTGTTTCCTTCTCCCGTCACATTTATATATACTTTTTGAATATTTTTATTAGTAATATTTTTGTAATTGTACCATTCACGGACACATAAATACACTAAACTAAACTAACTATAAAGCTCACATTAACTCCCCGTAGAACCCCCTGCAAGCATTACAGGGGAAGTTCTTTAGGTCCAACTCAACACTTCTACACAAGTCGCGTTAAATCTTCACGAAAATCGCAACGAACCTCTTTTGGAGTCATCTGCTCGCGGACCATACTGCGGAAAGTCGACGTTATAGCGATTGAGTAGCGTTACAAATGTTTGATTGATCACGGCCACACAATGGGAATGGAATGTAGGGCTCGGGTTAGCAGCCGTTAACTAAAAACGACTGCGAGGGAGACTAGAAAAAAAATAAAGACTTCCTATTATTGTCAGAAGCATTAAACTCCTCCCATGACGCTCCAGTTCAATAATAAGCAGTTTTTTCAACTGCTCAGCGGGACACATGTTTTAACTTATCAGTATAGTTATTTATTATTATGTTTTCGTTTGTACTTATCGCTTGTATTTATCGTTTGTATTTATATCGTTTGTATTTATCGTTTGTATTTATCGTTTGTATTTATCGTTTGTATTTATATCGTTTGTATTTATCGTTTGTATTTATCGTTTGTATTTATCGTTTGTATTTATATCGTTTGTATTTATCGTTTGTATTTATCGTTTGTATTTATATCGTTTGTATTTATCGTTTGTATTTATATCGCTTGTATTTATCGTTTGTATTTATATCGCTTGTATTTATCGTTTGTATTTATATCGTTTGTATTTATATCGTTTGTATTTATATCGTTTGTATTTATCGTTTGTATTTATCGATTGTATTTATATCGTTTGTATTTATCGTTTGTATTTATATCGTTTGTATTTATCGTTTGTATTTATATCGTTTGTATTTATATCGTTTGTATTTATCGTTTGTATTTATATCGTTTGTATTTATCGTTTGTATTTATATCGTTTGTATTTATATCGTTTGTATTTATATCGTTTGTATTTATCGTTTGTATTTATCGTTTGTATTTATCGTTTGTATTTATCGTTTGTATTTATCGTTTGTATTTATCGTTTGTATTTATCGTTTGTATTTATCGTTTGTATTTATATCGTTTGTATTTATCGTTTGTATTTATCGTTTGTATTTATCGTTTGTATTTATCGTTTGTATTTATCGTTTGTATTTATATCGTTTGTATTTATCGTTTGTATTTATATCGTTTGTATTTATCGTTTGTATTTATATCGTTTGTATTTATCGTTTGTATTTATATCGTTTGTATTTATATCGTTTGTATTTATATCGTTTGTATTTATATCGTTTGTATTTATCGTTTGTATTTATCGTTTGTATTTATCGTTTGTATTTATCGTTTGTATTTATATCGTTTGTATTTATATCGTTTGTATTTATCGTTTGTATTTATCGATTGTATTTATATCGTTTGTATTTATCGTTTGTATTTATATCGTTTGTATTTATCGTTTGTATTTATATCGTTTGTATTTATATCGTTTGTATTTATCGTTTGTATTTATATCGTTTGTATTTATCGTTTGTATTTATCGTTTGTATTTATCGTTTGTATTTATATCGTTTGTATTTATCGTTTGTATTCATTGTTTGTATTTACCGTTTGTATTTATCGTTTGTATTTATCGTTTGTATTTATCGTTTGTATTTATCGTTTGTATTTATTGTTTGTACTTATCGCTTGTATTTATCGTTTGTGTTTATCGTTTGTATTTATATCGTTTGTATTTATCGTTTGTAAATACTTGTACTGTTGGTTAATAACCAAAACAAATATTCAAGACTATTGTTTGAATTTGCCGAACCACCTGGACTTCTGAATATTCATAAGCTTTGAAGAGCATTGATCTGACCATCTATGCTACTAGACGTAAATGTGTTGTTTAAACATTGGTAACAATTATAAACATTGGTTCCACATGTACAACGGTTGTAAATAGGTTGTCAACGTGATTAAAAATAAACCTAACTTTTGAATGAAATAAAGTACAACAGTTGGTAAAATGTTGTCGAAGATTTTAACCTTTGTGTGGTAATGTGGTTTCAATTTAGCAAATACAAAAATAATATAATCTCTTCGCTTACAAACTCTTAGCCCAGTGCAATATCTTTAAATGAGGGTCCTGAAGGGGGGTATCCAATCCCAATTCCCAATCAATTTTTTATCAAAATCCCAATTACCACAGGAAGCCCAAACATTAACCACAGAAAGCCCAAATTGAATACTAACCACAGGAAGCCCAAGATAGTTCGATTTTCTCTTCTAGTCTACTAAAACGACGTAAAATGTTGCAAATTACTCAATTTAAAACATTATTTTAGCATCTAAAGAGAAAACGAATGGACAAGAAATAGCCAAATCCTATGGACAAATCCCAATCCCAATGGACAAATCCCAATCCCAATGGACAAATCCCAATCCCAATGGACAAATCCCAATCCCAATGGGCAAATCCCAATTCCCAGCCTCGAAAAAAGGCAAATCCCAATTCCCAATTTACCCCTTCAGGACCCTCTTAAATATAATAGTAATTTTTGATCTTTTCAATAGATTTTAATAGTATTTCTTGTACATGTTTGGCTTAATATTTTTGCTGCATTCGTTAGTATTTTTGTTAGTTTTTTTTTTGCATTTTATATTTCTATTATTAGTTATATTTTTTAAGCAGGAGTAGGATATTCAATTGGGACGTAAGTTCTGTTTCCTTCTCCCGTCACATTTATATATACTTTTTGAATATTTTTATTAGTAATATTTTTGTAATTGTATCTTCGTGACACATAAATAAACTAATTACTATAAAGCTGACACTAACTCCGTGTAGAACCCCCTGCAAGCATTACATTATTTTGAGTTTGTGTTTACCGTTTGTATTTATCGTTTGTATTTATCGTTTGTAATACTTGTACTGTTGGTTAATAACCAAAACAAATATTCAAGACTATCTTTTGAATTTGCCGAACCACCTGGACTTCTGATTGTTCATAAACTTTGAAGAGCATTGATCTGACCATCAGCGGGCTACTAGACGTAATTGACTACGTCAATCTATCCAACATTACTCTGAGTTTGTAAGCATATTTAACTAGATGCTTATCCTGTCTTACAAACCGTCAGAAGTACAAATCAAGATAGACATAACCTCAAAAAAGCACAAGAACTTTACTTCAAACATATTTGTAATTGTTTATTTTTAAAAGCATTTGGAGTTTTAAAATGTCGTCAGTTTTAGTGATCGTCCTCTCCTTGATTGCCGTTACCGTTGCACAGGATCCAGTCAACAGAGATTCATCCAGCATTAACTTTGCAAACTTTCACCAACTTGCTGAAAGATTCCTTAGCGCCACGGGGCTGGTTGATCTAAGTTTTGAGGATTTTTCAGGATGTGGACTAAAATGTTTACATCATCCAAAGTGTGTTTCGTTCAACTTAGGTGGCAGCGGCGTGAGCAGCTGCAAGATATTTGGCGTGGATCGATTTTTTCATTCAGCATCCCTTGTAACCAGAGTTGTTTTTTAATTACTACTACATAAAGGTAAATAAATGTAATAGTTGCTTTTCTATGTAATAGTTGCTTTTTTATTATTTTCTATAAGTAAAAAAATCAAAAAATCTAAATTCCTCATACTTTGCCAAAACATAAGCCTTGGTATCCTGGTTGAGGAACATTTTTGACTGCTAAATAATGCAAATTCGTCGGTATTTTTATACTTCTGGAAAAGCAATTTCTTGTAATATAGACTAAAACAATTTTGTTATCTGATCTATTCTCACTGAAGTAAGATAGATTGACGAGATTTTAGGCGTTTAGTTTGTAGTTTTATTGAAAAAACATTCGAGAGATTTTTTTGATTTGTCATTTTTCCGGCTGATTTTCATTTTTGATCTACTAATCATAGCGGAAATTGAGGCAGAAAAAGCGACTTGTTACATGGCTGGCCGTAAAATACTATAATGATAAACTATTCTTGGTTCTCAAGTCACGTCATCGAAATACTAATTTTTAAGCTATGGGCTCCATGAAGTTATGCATTCAATATCGTTTACAGTCCCAATGAGCGATTCTATGCATCACATTTTATCGGTTTACTGCCTTTAATTCAAGAGATATCGATGAAGTAATTTATGTCATGCAAGACTCTTGTCACGCGGTTGAAGGAATGAAGTTTGTGCATTATTTCGGGCAATTTTGCCGTTTCGATTGTTACGAGTCTTAACTGAAATGCAACGCGTATTTTGGTTGCCATTTGAATATTATAATAATAATCCCAATCAAACAATACTTAAAAATTATATTTTAGAATGATATTACTAGTAATTTATTTGTCAATCAGAGGTTTTGTGATGTATGGCACCAATTTTTCACACTAGACACTTAACATAAAAGTAGATACTCAAAATCATATGATGCCTCATCTTTATCAGTCAGTTCTAAACAAGCATAGGACGGCTACCATAATCTATATAATGCACATCAAATTAGACAAATCCACAAATTTTGATTTATTCCATATTCATATTGTTTTAGTTTCAGCAATTTCATAAAATTGTACAAAAATTGTGTGCGTTCAGATAGATATATAGATAGATTTGTTTATTTCCACTTATTGCAGGATATGAATTAGAAGTGGGGTCAGTATTACATAGTACTTACATTTACAACTAGACAAATTACACAAATATATTAACAATATTAATCAAATGTAGAATAAATATATAGGTAGCTATAAATAATAAATAATAATAATTATAATAATATAATATTTTTACTCCGACGAAGGACTAAAGCTCGAAACGTCAGTAAAGTTAAGTCAACATTTTTTACGGTGTTACAAATTTCATTATATTACCTATCATTTATATCCAACACCGACGCAGCCTATACTAGTTTACTCGGGACCGTGAATCGGTAAATCTGATAATTGTGGCTATTATTATGATGTCACTCACTACTAATAAACTATGCGTACTTGTGGGTGACAAAATTCTTAAATCTATCTGTGCGCGTTGGTTTTAAGTTGATATTATTACTGCTCCTGAAATTATATCTATGGGTCGCTAACCTTAACTGACCCTTCACGATGCTATACAAGGGGTTATTAGGTTGTAATGAGGCGTATTCGAGTATAGGCCTTACCAATGAGCAATAGACAACTACTATATCTTCTGCATCTACGCCACACAAGAATTCTGAGGGCGTCTGCGATTGGACTTCTTGATTATACAGTCACAGTGGTCACTCCACGTCAAGTCGTGTGACACATAGACACTTAGAAATTTAAATGAGTTGACACAATCAATGAGTGCACCACCGGCGGCAAGAGACGGACACGTGTAACTATTGTAATGCAAGAAGTCCACACGCATGGATTTATAAGCACATGTTGTTATGACATGCAAATGATTCTATGTCATTGATAATATAGCTTAGGTAAAAGGGCCAATTCCTAGCCGAGAGCTAAGTACTACGTACTTGGCTCTCGGCCCCCAGGTGGAAACTAAGTCATTTACCATAACGGCGAATAACATGATCTATCAAGTCAAATCCTTTACGAAAATCAGCAAAGAACAGTCTAATCCAACAATCACCACTGTTTTTGAATTTTTCTTCGTTTCGAACGAGGTGGTTTACTTATCACTAGGTCGCCCAGTCTTTTCCATAAGTCAGGAGGAAGTGTTTGTTTGACACTGGGTCTCCGTAGAGATTTCAGGAAGCTGTTGGAATAACATGGTCGGCCCAAAACTGGATGGTACAATCCAACATGGACGTCTTATCGAACTGTCCTTGAGATGAAATGATGACTGGAAACAGCTAGAAGGTTGGCGAAGTTGCGAACTAACTGCACAAGTACCACGGTGGGCAACCAATAGATAAGAACGGGCCACACATAGACTCTAAACACACTTGACAAGGACAAATCAACGAAGACTACAGAGCACTAAAACAATGTGCCAGCCATTACTGACGCCGCTGACCGTTTGACCGTTCTGTGACAACTGTACACTTGCATTTCTGCCGTTCCAATCTTTAAACTAGTTCCAGCTGTCCCAAACTTATCACCTTGCAACCAGGGCACGAGTGCACGCACCATCAGGGCGTCTAGCTTGATATAAACCAACATGGTAAATAAGTGACTATCTAGGCAAATTAATAAGATTTTGGTCAATATTCTTAAAACTTGTGGGCTTTTGGCAAACCCGGTAATGATCGAGCTTCAGCTCGATTCCTTGGAGTTTTCGCGTAAAAATATGGACTGTTTTGCAGTCTACAAACTGGATCGTTTAGCTAGGATTTTTGTGGGAGGGTGCTAATTTACAAAAAGTGGGCCAATCATACTTTATTTTTGTGGTTACTCTATCTAATAGATGAGTAACCACTATAGCTATCGGGTCGTGTAAGAGTGTCCGTGACCATTTTCATACGCATGCTGTGTCGAAACGAAAACAAAATGGCCGACTTAAGGCTGAATTATGTAACGTTGATCAGTATTGCCTCTAGCATGATTACTTAATCGTGACTTAACACCACCTTTTAAAATGTTGATAAAGCTAACCAACTCAACGTGTTTATACTATTTGGTAAGGCATCGACGCATTTTTTTCTTGAATACTCTTGATAAATACTGCTCGAGTATGGTCAAGAAATAATCGATGGCCGTCAGTCGTTTATCGAGGTAAGTTAGTAAAGTTACTGTTCTATTTTCAATGTTTTTTCAAACTTTGCATTATAAATTATTTAGATATAAATTGTCGAGTGTACAAATCGGCTATTTAAGGTTTCTTTTCTTTTAAATAAGTGTTTGAAACTGAAATTCAAACTGGCCGTCGTGCACTTCTTTGCACCGATGCAAACTTTATCATGTTTTGATAAAAAAATACCTAAAACGATGTTGTGATTCTCAAAAATCTAAACCAGTGGAAAAACAAATGCATAATCTATGACACGAAGAGGACTTTAAGTCAAATGTGTCTTGTACGGCTGAATTTCAATATGGCGAACGTGACAAAAAGGACTTATTTATATAGCTTCGTGTCCTTCGTGACAGACTCAAAGAAACCTGAGTTTTATAATTGAGATTTCAATACATTTATTTTGAAAATACAGTAAAATACCTAAAACTTGCTATCTTGATGTTTACAATTTTACTTACGAAAAAGACTAAATAATTCTGCATTTTTTACACTTTGCCGATAGTTTCATAAAAACTTTGACAAAAAAACCTCCCATGAGCTTATCTCACTGTTTGAGAGAATGTCGCCCGTACTTTGCAAATTATCGTAAAATTTCTCTATTATTGTTTTGCAAAGATATGACTCAGTTTACATAATTGTCTAACTTAATATTTTGTACATTGTTTTGCAGTTTCTTCAAAAGATATATCAACAATAGGTATCGATCAGGGATAAATGTTCCAGACAACCATTCTGACAGATTCTGACATGAAACCAAAGTTGTTTGCTACCCTTATGGTATTTGCATGATTATTACCTGGCGTAACTAATTCAGTGATAAAAATGATAATTGCCATCAATTGATAAAAATTGATATCAATTTAATAACTGATTATCAATTGATATCAAACATTGATAATAATTGATAGCCAAAATTCGAGTGAGTCCAATTGATAAAAATTGATAAATGTTGATAAAGAATAATAATTAATTGATAAAAATTGATAAAAAGACAATTAAGAAATCGATAGTAAAGAGTTGATATCAATATCATATATTTTTGTATTTACATATATCACGTTACAAATAAAAGCATCAATTTATTGATCATATGTTTGCACTTTAATCAACTGGTCATTTCTTTCAGTATAAAACTACAATCCTTTTACATTTCAATCAATATGACCTTATCCATTCTAATATTTCTATTATACATATAGTTCCTTTTCTTTTTACTTTTACATCTACTTTAATCAGTCACTCATGTACCGTTACCTTTTCCTATTTTTTGTCTCTTTTGTAACTATTTTTATAATGTCCACCCCCTCCACAGGTGACCTGGACAACATCCTGGATCCGCCTCTCAAGCCCATAGTTCTTCGACATCCTAGAATGACCTGTTGCCACTTTGCAGTGACAACATTTTTTCAAATAACTATATACAGTCATAAATACCTCTTTATTCTATTCTAAAATCTAAAAGTGTTTAATAATTTTTTCATTACTCTGGGAGTAACCACATGCGCTCCTAGAGCGCCTTTAATTAATAGTCCCATAGGATTCATAGGTATAGGTAAATTATATGGACAAACAATAGTGCAAATCTCCCTTTTTCATTAACGCACTCTGTGCACCCCCCAAGCTACGGGCCGGCCTGATATGTTTTTCTTTTCTTTAGGGTGCTTGTGATGATAACCCTTGTACTAACAACGGTACATGTGTCACCTACGATGATGATAGAAGTAACTTCATGTGTAAATGTTCAAGAATATTCACAGGGAAGACATGTTCAGGTAAATAAGTACACTTTATTGCTGTGCTGTGCTGTGCTGTGCTGTGCTGTGCTGTGCTGTGCTGTGCTGTGCTGTGCTGTGCTGTGCTGTGCTGTGCTGTGCTGTGCTGTGCTGTGCTGTGCTGTGCTGTGCTGTGCTGTGCTGTGCTGTGCTGTGCTGTGCTGTACTGTAGTGTGCTTTGCTGTACTGTAGTGTGCTTTGTTGTACTGTAGTGTGCTTCGCTGTAGTGTAGTGTGTTGTACTGTACACTGTACATGTTTGTACTTAAGTGTGCATTTACTTACCGTGAATTTTCTCGAGTGTGTACTGATCACATGATGTTACTATATATCTGTGATAATAGAACCAGCAACATGTTTAGACCCGCTCGGAATGGAAGACGGTACAATTCAGGACAGTCAGCTTTCAATGTCGTCGTATTTTAATGGCCGGCAATCAAAATATGGAGAAACAAGAGGACATCTTAATAACAACATATACCCACAAGGATCACAGGTTTTTGTTAACTGTTTTTGAATAATATATTAAGTTTATTCATCTCAATTCTCAACAATATTTTGTTTTGTATATTATGTGGTATCTCTCAGGGGTTAAATATCATTAGGTTTATGACGAGATTTCTCCACAAATATATTAAATGTTCAAATGAAATGGTTTTGTTTAGGACTAACATTTAAATCAACCTCTAAGCGCCCCAAAAATGCCAGAGTTTATATCATACACACTTTAAAGAACTATCGGTATTTTAAGGGTGCATACCCCATACTTTTACGCATGAGTCTCATCTTGGAGGGCTTTGGAGAGAAGTGACCGCCTGTTTTAAAGTCCGTTTTCAAAAAACGCGGCGCCTTTCTTACAGATATTTTATATTTACTAAGACAGATTTAAGTGACCCTAACCCATGGTATAAGATTGATCTTCTTCAAGTGAAGAACGTAACAGGTGTTGGTATTCAAGGTTACGGCAGACCTGGTATGTACGAATGGACAAAAACCATCATGGTATCAACAACTACAGATGGTTCTACCTGGAAAACGTACCAGGAAATTCCTGGAATTGACAAGGTTGGTATATACAAAGCTGCTTCAGTTGCTATATTACTAATTTATATACATATAATGTTTTCATTTGTTAGTGAAAATAGCCTTATTTGCAATGAACATTTTCCGGGTTGAGATCAATCTTTTTCATTTTTGGTCTGATTCAACAAAAATTGTTTTAGATTTCTGAGTTACCACTACAGCTATGGTATATTATAGTAACTCAACATTTATTTTAGTTTTATATATACGTACATTGTATGGGATCATTTGAAAGCCGATCACTTCTTTACTGCGACATAGTCCCATGCCCTTGTGTACGCACCCATTTCAAAAATGTCCTCAAAGACAATAGTTCATTCAAAGATAGAAATAGAGTAATGGTATATCATGTTCTTTTTACAGGTTTTTCCTGCCAATACAGATGCAAATAACGAGGTCTATGCAACCTTTACTTCACCTATTGAAGCTCGTGCAATCAAGATCTTTGCTAAAACATGCCATACATGTTGCACTTTCAGACTTGAAATATATGGATGTATTTGAATCACAAAAACAACACAAAAAAAAACAACAACACTTTTTGCAAAAATGTCAAAATTATTCTCTTTGTTAAAATCGACTTATTGGTTTAAGTAGTTGGAATAGTCCGGCACTTTAGAATAGTAGTATTTCGCATTATTTATTTAAGGTCAACTGATACCTATTTAATCGTTGTCGCAATCAAAGCTACAGTCCACACTCTGAAGCCTGAAAAAGTCACTTGGATATTTGTTGTACGTGTTTGTGTTATATGACCATAACAAGTTGTTGCAGTGGTTGATCATGCAACAAATATTCATTGAAAAAACGTCCAATAAATCACATATAACGTCCTCATACATTCTAGGGCTACAAGGAACTATTACAAGTACTCTTTTTCTCCAAGAACAAGTACGATATGAAACAAACTACCAAAAGAAACGGCGCAGGCCACTTCACTGGCTGTTTTTAGGAATAAAATTTCAAACATTTATTTATCAATTAATCTAATTCAGTTCTAGTTTTACTATTTAAAGCTGTCTAAAATGTTCAAAATTGAGCGACCTATAGTACATGACCTCAATTGTAAAAAATATAACAAAGCCTATGTTACCGACATCCTTTGCAGGCTTAAGAAGGTTGATATTAGCTTCCGGTACGACAGCGATTTTTCAAATAGGTGTATACCGGTACTCGTGAAGTGAAAAGCATACAAGCTAACAGCGCAAGGTACTATGGGTAATCATTGTATATATTACCAGAATGTAGTTATTTCTTTATTTTCCTTGGCAGCCGTTTTTAGCCTCGTCACGCAGCGCTCCCTAATGAGGGAGCGTTGTGTGACGAAGCTTAACATGGCTGCGTGTGGGAGACTTTGATTTCTTGGCCACACAATTTTTCAATGTGCTATTCCGGCTCTACTTTCACATAACCATAATGGCTTCTGTTTTAAGGGGTAGCTATTGTAATTTGTTTGATTTGAATTACAATTGCTTTGATTATTTGAATTACAATAGCTTCCCCCAAAACAGAAGGCATTATGGTTATTGTGAAAGTAGTGAATTAAGAAATGATTAACTTATTAGACAACAAGAAAGGGTTATTTATGATTCATGACAATGGCTAGTGTATATGGAAAAATTCATGTACAACTTCTTGAAAAGATGTATTCAAATATTTACACCACAAATAAAATAAAATTTGCACAACCGTTGTAAATGTGTTTTCCTTAAGAAATGCTGACATTTTTAAATAAAAATAATCATATACTCAAGTATGTTAAGGCCTGGTTTTTCCCTTGTGAAAAGACCCCCATGTTGACAGTTTTAAATAAAAATAATCATGTACCGCAATATACGTATTTCAATAAAGTTATTCACCAAAAACCTAGTAAGCTGAGACAGCAGAGGGTCATGGAAAAAACTTTATATCACTCAAATACAGCCTTGAAAACATAGAAGAAAATTGAATGTTAGTGTGAAAATAAATTAAATACATTATAATTTTTCTTTAATATAATGAGAAAAATTCCATCGCTACCAACTTCCTTAAAAACAATGTTTTATATTGAAATAATAAAAAACAAATGAGTCGAGAAAAATAGGGAAAGCGGCATGTATTGTAATACAGTTATACTAGGGCTGTTCACAAGTTGCTCGGCAACTTTTTGGCAACTTTTCCGATTTCGAGCAACTTTTTCACTTTCGAGCAATTGTTGTTTCTTTTTTTATTATTTTTTACATGAATTCAAACCAATTAACAGGCCCAATAAGAAAAAAAATTGTTTTTTGAACTCCAATAATTCAGATACTGTTTGACAATAGGATTTGTGAAAATACACTTTGTGAAGCAGTGGTCTTTCTGTGGTAATTTGTAAATACGATCCAGGTTGTCAGTGGTTGTAAAATCAAAACAAACTTTTCTGCAAATACCAAGAAAATATTCTAAATTTGTGTTAACACGTTATATTATTAAAGCTGACGGAATTCTATGCTATGAAATCATCACCTTGTCTATGCAAGAAACTTTGGAAGAGGTGAAGCATGGTTGCCAGGCCTTCTCGTGGCACAGTGGACAGGTCAGTGTCGTTTATTGTTGAGTTGCTTCGAAATGGCAACGTACCATTTATGGTCAGTTTTCGGACTTAAGATTATACATATTATGCGTACCTTTTAGGTTCATTTTCAAAACCGTCCGTCGAGCACCCCTATCCATTTTTTGAAGGAAATCCCCCCCCCCCCCCCCCCGGGGTCCCAAGTATGCCTCGCACAGAAAGAAGCGATTTGTTCGCCTACAACTGCAAACCCCACAAGTACGCCCACAGGAATCACCACATATACTTCAGACAATGTTCCAATTCTGGAGCATGGATCACGTGTGTGCACATCTCCTGTGTTGGTCAGGCGTTCAAAAAGGGCACCCAAGCCTTGCATTCTGTTGTTGATAGAACTTTAGTTTATAAGTTTTGCAAAACCTTTGTAAAGGGCATATGTTATGTATTGGGTTCCCTTTGTTAAAAGGTACCATCGTGCTTTGCGCGAGGTTTTTCATTCAGTAATAAGCCACGAGTTGTGTACTCATTGCTAGTTTAGTATAGTCAATACAGGTCAAGTTGGAAAAATGTTGTTCAATAATTTAACCTTTGTAAATGTGGTAATGCGTTTTCAATTTAGCAAATATAAAAATAATATAGTAATTTTTGATCTTTTCAATAGATTTTAATAGTATTTCTTGTACATGTTTGGCTTAATATTTTTGCTGCATTCGTTAGTATTTTTGTTAGTATTTTTGTTAGTTTTTTTTTTTTTGCATTTTATATTTCTATTATTAGTTATATTTTTTAAGTAGGAGTAGGATATTCAATTGGGACATAACTTCTGCTTCCTTCTCCCGTCACATTTATATATACTTTTTGAATATTCTTATTAGTAATATTTTTGTAATTGTACCATTCACGGACACATAAATACACTAAACTAAACTAACTATAAAGCTCACATAAACTCCCCGTAGAACCCCCTGCAAGCATTACAGGGGAAGGTCTTTAGGTCCTACTCAACACTTCTACACAAGTCGCGTTAAATCTTCACGAAAATCGCAACGAACCTCTTTTGGAGTCATCTGCTCGCGGACCATACTGCGGAAAGTCGACGTTATAGCGATTTAGTAGCGTTACAAATGTTTGATTGATCACGACCACACAATGGGAATGGAATGTAGGGCTCGGGTTAGCAGCCGTTAACTAAAAACGACTGCGAGGGAGACTAGAAAAAAAATAAAGACTTCCTGTTATTGTCAGAAGCATTAAACTCCTCCTATGACGCCCCAGTTCAATAATAAGCAGTTTGTTCAACTGATCAGCGGGACACATGTTTTAACTTATCAGTATAGTTATTTATTATTATGTTTTCTTCAATATTGGAAAGCTGGGGAAAAGGTTCAAAAATTTTGACACTTTAAAAAACTATAACCTGATAAATGAGAATTCTATTTTGGATTCAGCATGTGTCTTTCTTAATCGTTTGTATTAATCGTTTGTATTTATCGTTTGTGTTTACCTTTTGTATTTACCGTTTGTATTTATCGTTTGTATTTATCGTTTGTATTTATCGTTTGTATTTATCGTTTGTAAATACTTGTACTGTTGGTTAATAACCAAAACAAATATTAAAGGCTATCTTTTGAATTTGCCGAACCACCTGGACTTCTGATTGTTCGTAAACTTTGAAGAGCATTGATCTGACCATCAGCGGACTACTAGACGTAATCGACCACGTCAATCAATCCAACATTACTCTGAGATTGTAAGCATATTTAACTAGATGCTTATCCTGTCTTACAAACTGTCAGATTTGAAAGTACAAATCAAGATAGACATAACTTCAAAAAAGCACAAGAACTTAACATATCTGTAATTGTTTATTTTTAAAAGCATTTGGAGTTTCAACATGTCGTCAGTTTTAGTGATCGTCCTCTCCTTGATTGCCGTTACCGTTGCACAGGATCCAGTCAACGAATATCCAACCTTTGGAAACTTTCATAAACTTGCTAAGAGGTTTCTTGTCGCGACTGGGTTGGTTGATTTAAGTTTTGAGGGTTTACCACAATGTGGACTTAAATGTTTGCAACATCCAAAGTGTGTTTCGTTCATCTTTGGTGGCAGCGGTGTGAGCAGCTGTAAAATATTTGGTGTGGATTGATTTTTTCATTCAGCATCCCTTGTAACTAGAGCTGGTTTTGATTACTACTACATAAAGGTAAATAAATGTAATAGTTGCTTTTCTATGTAATAGTTGCTTTTTTATTATTTTCTATTATTATTAGAATAAGACACTTTTCATCGGATAATTTTTAAAATTCTTTATTACTTTTTAATTACTTTCACGAAATCGGCTGAAATAATTAACTCAGAGGATTCTAGAGATCAACAAAACGACACTGTAAGAGTTTTGTTGAATTTTGTTAAATTTTAAGGCAAAAAACCGAGTGTTGAAAAGTACTCATATATCCTTTAGTAAATCAACACTAACAGTGAGCTTGGGCTACCTGTGGTTAAAATAGGGACTGTTTTGCAGTCTACAAACTCGATCGTTATTTAATATGTTTTTCTTTTCTTTAGGGTGCTTGTGATGATAACCCTTGTGCTAATAACGGTAAATGTGTCACCTACGATGATGATAGAAGTAACTTCACGTGTAAATGTTCAAGAATATTCACAGGGAAGACATGTTCAGGTAAATAAGTACACTTTATTGCTGTGCTGTGCTGTGCTGTGCTGTGCTGTTCTGTGCTTACCTTTGCATTTTCTTAACGTGATTTTCTCTTGTTTATTGTATTGATCACATGATATTACTATATTTCTATGATAATAGAACCAGCACCATGTTCAGGCCCTCTCGGAATGGAAGACGGTAGAATTCAGGACAGTCAGCTTTCAATGTCATCCCATTTGTATGGCGACTCAAAATATAGAGAAACAAGAGGACGTCTTAATAACAACGTACACCCACAAGGATCACAGGTTTTTGTTAAGGCTGGTGCCCAGTGTTGTTCATGCGCATTCTAACTGCGCATCTAGTTCGAGAGTGCAGTCGAAAATAAGTTCGCGGAAAATACCGTAAAAAAAGAATAATCGAGCAACAAAAAGAAAAAGTGCCTTCCTCGCTTTATTATAGAAAGAAAAGAGAAAATGCCTGTCTCTATTTGATTAACGTTTTGAGATAAAAACGGTACATAAAACGATTTTTGTGCGTAAATTGCACTTTTCATGAACCTTTGGTCGATTAAAAACGAGATTTATTTATGCAATTTTCACATCCTCATAAACGGAAAACATTAAAAATGAATTAAGATACAAATATAATTCAAAATTGGTTGAATAACTCTTGTTTATCTAGACTTTTTAGGCCTACTAAAGGAGCTTTTTTAGTAGTTTTTCCTTCGAGGTTTTTTTTTACAAACAAAATGATGTTTTACACAAACTTATTCATTATAAAATACCTTGTTTTAACTTCCTTGTCTTTTCAAATCGATCTTGTGTTGGTAGAACTGATTCTTGAGGCTTTTAATTCCATTTCAAAAGAACTTTCAGGTTTTTTTTTTTGTTAGTTTGAATTTTAAAATTTGCCGTCGGATATCTTTTTAGTAAGTTAAATCTTACCATGAAAACTTTTTTTTTTACAAAGAAAATGTTATTGGATTTCCTTTTTTTTACTTTTAAATATAATTACCACACTTCTAAGTTCTAGTTGAAGTGAATCTTTTGTCCATTTGAAGCTAAAAAGCTTGATTTTTCTCACTGTTTTGCCTTGTGTTTGAAGCAAATTTGAAGGTTCATTGGCGTTTGCAAACGCGCCAGCTAGAAATTTTGTCACGCGGTGACGTGACACAATGTCACGTGTGTCACGAATTTTCGCGCGTTTTTTCCTAAAAATGAAATCTAAAAATTCATATCTTTCAAAAACACGTGGATACCCCTCATTTGACTTCGCTAGAAATGTTATAGTGATATCGAAGTTTTTTTCTAAGTTGATATATTAAAAATAAAAATGGTTTTGGTTTGACATTTAGTCAATAATACGGTATACACACAAAATGTTTTTTTCGTGATTTTGGCCAAAAAGCTATTATAAAACATAGCTGTCTGCGTGATAAATAACATTTTTGACTTAAAGTCGAAAATATATATGTCTTAGATTATTATTTCACGTTTATTTCTTGAGTAACTCTTAACAGTATGAAATAGTATTTCTTTTAAATTCGCAAAAATACACCTACGTCATCAGGTATTTAACAATAATTATCTCGCTTCGATGCGAGGTGACCCCCCAATATTTTTTCACTTTTAGATAGTCCATTGGGTGTTTGAAATAACTGGTATAGTTTCAATGAAATAAAAATGGGTTGCAATTACTAGGCACCAGCCTTAACTGTTTTTTTTAAATAATATATTCAGTTTACTCATTTCCATTTTCAACAATATTTCAACAATATTTCGTTTTGTATTTTATGTGGTGTTTATGACGAGATTTCTCCACAAATAAATGAAATGTTCAAATGAAATGTTTTTGTTTAGAACAAACCTTTAAATCAGTCTCTAAGCGCCCCAAAAATGCCAGAGTTTATATCATACACACTTTAAAGAACTATCGGTATTTTAAGGGTGCATACCCCATACTTTTACGCATGAGTCTCATCTTTGAGGGCTTTGGAGAGAAGTGACGGCCTGTTTTAAAGTCCGTTTCCCAGAAACGCGGCGAGTTTCTTACAGATATTTTATATTTACTTAGACAGATAAAAGTGACCCTAACCCATGGTATAAGATTGATCTTCTTCAAGTGAAGAACGTAACAGGTGTTGGTATCCAAGGCTACGGCAAACCTGGTTTATACGAATGGACAAAAACCATCATGGTATCAACAACTACAGATGGTTCTATCTGGAAAACGTACCAGGAAATTCCTGGAATTGACAAGGTTGGTATATACAAAGCTGCTTCAGTTGTTATATTATTATGTTCATTCTGTTTAGAGTTTAATGTCCCAATGAGGACTTCCTTTGTCCATGTCTTTTAGTATTTAAATCATTTCCTGTACGTGTTTAACTCTTAGTGCTCTCGCTGAAAAGTCTAAATTGTAGCTATAAGAGTCATTTTGTTCTTCGCCTAGTTATTACAATAGCCGTATTTGCAATGATCTTCCAGGGGTTTAAATAAAACAGGACTTTCTATTTCATTTTTTGTCTGATTAAACAAAAAAAGTATTTACATTTCAGGCTGGGGTTACCACTACGGTTGTGGTCAAATACAGTGCTTTAATAGTTCTTTAAGTTGATGTGTACATTTTAAGGTAGTTTTGGACTCATGAATCTATAAAGCTTAAATGTATAACGCAAAACTAAAAATGGCCGTGCTCGTAGTAGAAATTGTAATGTATACCCTTAAAATTTGGTTTGAAGGAGAGGGACTGGAGACTAGTCCCTTTCAAGACACCTCTTTCTCATTCCGTAGTTTGTTCGAAACATGAAAAATGAGAAAAGGCATTACTTTGCTTTGATTTGCTTTTTCGTCAATGGCACTTATGAAATTCCCTTGAACTAGATGTGCGCAAGCACGATGCACTGCAGCAAGGGTCCCGACAAAAGTGTCACCTCCCCCTACGCACCCACGTGCACTCAAAAGGTCCTCAAAGACAATAGCTCAATCTAAGATAGAAAGAGAGTAATGGTATATCATGTTCTTTTTACAGGTTTTTCCTGCCAATACAGAATCTTATAACGAGGTCTATGCATTCTTTACTTCACCTATTGAAGCTCGAGCTATCAAGATCTTTGCTAAAACATGCCAAAATTGTTGCTCTTTCAGACTTGAACTATATGGATGTTTCTGAATAACGATAATAGCACTACAAAATGTGATCACTTGAACCAAGTGCAAATTAGTACAGACCTAGGTCCATATGGTAAATAGTAGTTTAAATCAGTGATAAACATATTTCTTATTTCCAGTCATAATTCACTTCTGTTAAGAATCGACTTATTGGTTTAAGTAGTTGGAACAATCCGGCACTTTAGAATAGTGAGAAGTCTACTTAAACCAAGAAGTCGATTCTTAAAAGAAGTTAGGTTGGACTTAAACTAAGAAAGTATTTTGCTTCTAATTTTAAGTGAAACTACTACTTTCCCCAGGTTTGAGTAATTTGAACTTGGTTCAAGTGATCACTTTTGCAGTTAAAGTAAAGACAAAGAAAGAATGAATATACATTCAAGAAAAGCACATACCTTTTACTGACATTTTGCACAGTTCGTTTTTCTATCGATCTTTAGTATTTATAATTATATATGAGTCTAGGTTTACCTTTTCTATCTATGGGTCTATCGTTGTGTCGAGATTAAACATGACGTCATGGCACAGGTAAACCACAACTACTCTATGACGTAGCCTGAGTAAACGCACTAAGTGCGTCTAGTTAGATTTGATAGTAGCTGTTATCACATGCCGATAAAACAGCTTTGCATGATCAAAATAGTATTGTAAGGCTGTATTATTCAGTGTTAGTCAGCTATAGTGTTTCGCATTATTTATTTAAGGTAAACTGATGCCTATTTAATGGTTGTCGCAATCAAAGCTACAGTCCACACTCTGAAGCCTGAAAAAGTCACTTGGATATTTGTTGTACGTGTTTGTGTTATATGACCATAACAAGTTGTTGCAGTGGTTGATCATGCAACAAATTTTCATTGAAAAAAAACGTCCAATAAATCACATATAATGTCCTCATACAGTCTAGGGCTACAAGGAACTATTACAAGTACTCTTTTTATCCAAGAACAAGTACGATATGGAACAAACTACCAAAAGAAACGGCGCAAGCCACTTCATTGGCTGATTTTAGGAATAAATCTTCAAACGTTTATTTATTAATTAATCTAATTCAGTTCTAGTTTTAATATTTAAAGCTGTCTAAAATGATCAAAATTGAGCGACCTCTAGTACAAGACCTCAATGGTAAAAAATATGATAAAGTCTATATTACCGACATCCTTTGAAGGTTTTAAAAGAGGGTTGACATTAGTTTCCGGTACGACAACGATTTTTCAAATAGATGTATACCGGTACTCGTGAAGTGAAAAGCAAACAAGCTAATAGCGCAAGTGACTATGGGTAATCATAATATATATTACCAGAATGTAGATATTTCTTAATTTTCTTTGGCAGCCGTGTTTAGCCTCGTCACGCAGCGCTCCCTAATGAGGGAGCGTTGTGAGACGAAGCTTAACATGGCTGCGTGGGAGACTTTGATTTCTTGGCCACACAATTTTTCAATGTGCTATTCCGGGTCTACTTTCACATAACCATAATGCCTTCTGTTTTAAGGGGTAGCTATTGTAATTTGTTTGATTTGAATTATAATTGCTTTGATTATTTGAATTGCAATAGCTTCCCCCAAAAAAACAGAAGGCATTATGGTTATTGTGAAAGTAGTGAATTAAGAAATGATTAACTTATTAGACAACAAGGAAGGGTTATTTATGATTCATGACAATGGCTAGTGTATATGGAAAAATTCATGTACAACTGCTTGAAAAGATGTATTCAAATATTTACACCACAAATAAAACGAAATTTGCACAACCGTTGTAAATGTGTTTTTCTTAAGAAATGTTGACAGTTTTAAATAAAAATAATCATATACTCAAGTATGTTAAGGCCTGGGTTTTCCCTTGTGAAAAGACCCCCATGTCACAGGGACCCCTAATCAATCAATAATTATGAATAAAATAGATGAAAAACGCGCGCGCATGCAATTGTTGATCGCTTGGGCTTCCTGTGTCGACTACTGCTCGTTATATCTGTTGGGCTTCCTGTGACAGCCGTTGCTTGGTAACTTGTCTACCCCTTGTGATAATATATATGTGACAAGGGATGAAACTCCCATTACGAATTTCTATAAAACTGCTTATTTCAAGCGGAAATATTGCTTCTAGTGGAAACAAAACGACACATACATGTTGAAAGAGGGAAAAACATTACATTTATTAACTTTTTATAAAATACATTTCATGAAAACATTTTTTTTTTCGCAAATATCATTTTTACGAACTGCAGTGCAACGTGGAGGTACCGGAAGTCAGGTTTTAGATAGTGAAACGTTATCAAATGTCTTCACAACTATTTCGGAAAGGTGACTTTGCTACAGCGGTGTGTCGGATCTAGCAAGACTTACCGTTTGATGTCTTCAAAGTTGTTTATATTGTCCATCGGACATCATCTTGTTCACATTTGGCAGAAAAAAATAATCACTTCCGGTACCTCCACGTCGCACTGCACATATTTTGAGTATTTGCGAGTTTCATCCCTTGTCACATATTACTAAACTAGAGAGATTTGCCGAGAAAAGCTACGCAAGAAAAGTTTTTGAATTTTACCATTCGTCAGCCATTCGTCACCAAGCAACGGCGGCCACAGGAAGCCCACCAGATATCACGAACCGTAGTCGACACAGGAAGCCCAAGCGATGAACAATTGCATGCGCGCGCGTTTTTCATCTATTTTATTCATAATTATTGATTGATTAGGGGCCCCTGTGCCCATGTTGACAGTTTTAAATAAAAATAATCATATACTCAAGTATGTTAAGGCCTGGGTTTTCCCTTGTGAAAAGACCCCCATGTTGACAGTTTTAAATAAAAATATTCATATACTCAAGTATGTTAAGGCCTGGGTTTTCCCTTGTGAAAAGACCCCCATGTTGACAGTTTTAAATAAAAATAATCATATACTCAAGTTTGTTAAGGCCTGGGTTTTCCCTTGTGAAAAGACCCCCATGTTCACAGTTTTAAATTAAAATAATCATATACCCAAGTATGTTAAGGCCTGGGTTTTCCCTTGTGAAAAGACCCCCATGTTGACAGTTTAAATAAAAGTAATCATGTACAGCAATATACTTATTTGAATAAAGTTATTCACCAAAAACCTAGTAAGCTGAGACAGCAGAGGGTTATGGAAAAAACTTTATATCACTCAAATACAGCCTTGAAAACATAGAAGACAATTCAATGTTAGTGTGAAAATAAAACAAATACAAAATAATTTTCTTTGATATAAAGAGACAAATTCAAACGCTACCAACTTGGATAAAAACAATGTTTTATATTGAAATAATAATAAACAAATGGGTCGAGAAAAATAGTGAAAGCGGCATATATTGTAATACAGTGGTTACTAGGGCTATTCACAAGTTGCTCGGCAACTTTTGGGCAACTTTTCCCATTTCGAGCAACTTTATTTATTATTTTACATGAATTCAAACCAATTAACATGCGCGCCCAATAAGAAAAAAATATGTTTGTTTCACTCCAATGATTCAAATACTGTTTGACAATAGGCTTTGTGAATATAAACTTTATATAGCAGTGATCTTCTTGTGGTAATTTGTAAATACGATCCAGGTTGTCAGTGGTTGTAAAAAAACAAACCTTTATTCAAATACCAAGAAAATATTTTAAATTTATGTTAACACATTGTATTATTAGATGTGACGGAATTCTATGCTATGAAATCATCAAATTGATAAGAAACATTTTTGAGTAACTTTTTAGCAACTTTTAGATTTTTGCGCCCAATTTTTCGAGCAATTTTTGAGCAACTTTTTGGGAAATTATGAGCAACTTTTTTTGACTTTTTGGAGCAACTTTGGGACAGCTTTAGTTATCACCAACTTGTTTGTTTTAATAATAGAATATATAACTCATGCAGAGTGACTTGAAAGCCATGAGTAAAGGAAGTTATACACATAGAATAAGATAAAATTAATAAAATATTAAATATTCTGCCAATTTTATCGTTATATTGTTTATGTTAAGCAATATCGTGGTAGGCTTGCGTGTTTCTCAGTGCTTGTTTGTAAATGCATTGGCTAGAGAAAGAACACAATTTCTGTTTATATATGTTATCTGGCGTATGAAAATATCTATGTCTTGCATGAAGAATTTGTTAAGTACCTGTTCAATAAATCATAAATCTTTTAAAGCGATCAGCGGGAATAATATATATAGAAGTGTTATCTATATTGAAATAATGATAAACAAATAACTATGGGTCGAGAAAAATAGTGAAAGAATGGATTCCAACTGTGCATTGTCATGCGGCGATTACCAACTTGAGATTTTTACTGAATACAACAGTAAATGACATCATGCAGAGTAACGTGTGATGGAAAGCCATGAATAAAAGCGGCTGTAAAATCGATTGAGATAAAATAAAAAGGATTACTATAAATATCCTACAAAATTAAAAGTTTACACTACATTTATATAATTATTTTCTCATGTATATTATCCCAATATTTACTATTTGTAAGGAGTATGTTGACCAATATTGTATCGGAAAAAGAAAAAAAGAAAGAATTAAAGTGAAGACTTCCTGTTAATTGTCAGAAGCATTAAACTCCTCCCATGACACGTATTTTATCAAAGTGATCATAATCATAATAGGCTACTAGACGTGATTGATCAATCCAAATTGTCCAAATGTCAATCAATCCAACATTACTCTGAGATTGTAAGCATATTTAACTAGATGCTTATCCTGTCTTACAAACCGTCAAATTTGAAAGTACAAATCAAGATAGTCATAACTTCAAAAAAGCACAAGAACTTAACATATCTGTAATTGTTTATTTGAAAGTACAAATCAAGATAGTCATAACTTCAAAAAAGCACAAGAACTTAACATATCTGTAATTGTTTATTTTCAACATGTCGTCAGTTTTAGTGATCGTCCTCTCCTTGATTGCCGTTACCGTTGCTCAGGATCCAGTCAACAGAGATTCATCCAGCATTAACTTTGCAAACTTTCACCAACTTGCTGATAGATTCCTTAACGCGACCGGGTTGGTTGATTTAAGTTTTGAGGATTTTTCAGGATGTGGACTAAAATGTTTACATCATCCAAAGTGTGTTTCGTTCAACTTAGGTGGCAGCGGTGTGAGCAGCTGTAATATTTTTGGCGTGGATCGATTTTTTCATTCAGCATCCCTTGTAACTAGAGCTGGTTTTGATTACTACTACATAAAGGTAAATAAATTTAATACTTTTCATCGGATAATTTTAAAGATTGGTTAATAGAGGTCCTCTATAAATATCGCCCGGGACTAGGAAAGTAAAAAAACCGAAATTCCTCATATACTTTGCCAAAACATGGGCCTTGCTACCCTGGTTCAGGAAAACAAACCGAAAGTTCGTGATTTTATTTTTGACTGCCAAATAATGCAAATTCGGGAAAAGCAATTTTTTGTAATATAGACTAAAACAATTTTGTTATCTGATTTTTTTTTTTCACTGGAGTAAGATGGATTGATCACGAGATTTTAGGTGTTTAGTTTTTAATTTTATTGAGAAAATAATCAAGAGATCTTTTAATTTGTCATTTTTCCGGCTGATTTTTGATCAACTAAACATAGTGGAAATTGAGGCAGAAAAAAAGCGACTGACCTGGCCGGTCGTAATATAATATAACGATAAATTATAACCTAGGTAAAGAACTATGTTTTAGATTTTTAAATCTGCAAATGTTTTTCTGGGCTACTAAAATCATGAGATTTTACAGCCCCAAATCTAAACACGATCGAAGTTAAAAATAGCCTTTGTATATGTGATGACGCCACTGGGAAAATAAGGGCAGAAAAAAACAGGCTTGTAACATGGCCTGCCATATTTAGACTATATCCCAGGTAAAAAAACATCCGTGTTTTAGATTTTAAAATCTGCAAATATTTTGTATGGGCTATTAAAATCACGAAGCGCTTGTCCATCACTCTCCTTATTCTCTACTGGCCACAACTTCAATAGATTGAACTTCAGCTCGTTTGTTTGGAGTTTTCGCGTAAAAATAGGGACTGTTTTGCAGTCCACAAACTCGAACGTTATTTTTATTTTCTTTCTTTTCTTTAGGGGGCTTGTGATGATAACCCTTGTGCTAACAACGGTACATGTGTCACCTACGATGATGATAGAAGTAACTTCACGTGTAAATGTTCAAGAATATTCACAGGGAAGACATGTTCAGGTAAATAAGTACACTTTATTGCTGTGCTGTGCTGTGCTTACCTTTGCATTTTCTTGACGTGATTTTCTCTTGTTTATTGTATTGATCACATGATATTACTATATTTCTATGATAATAGAACCAGCACCATGTTCAGACCCTCTCGGAATGGAAGACGGTACAATTCAGGATAGTCAGCTTTCAATGTCGTCGTATTATAATGGCCAATCAAAATATGGAGAAACAAGAGGACGTCTTAATAACAACATATACCCACAAGGATCACAGGTTTTTGTTAACTGTTTTTGAATAATATATTAAGTTTATTTATTTCCATTTTCAACAATATTTCCTTTTGTATTTTATGTGGTGTCTCCAAGGGGTTTTAAAAATATCATAAAGTCTATGACGAGATCTCTCCACAAATATATTAAATGTTCAAATGAAATGTTTTTGTTAAGGACAACCTTTAAATCAACCTCTAAACGCTCTGTACAGGCCCGCAAATGAACCCAGGCCCGCAAATGATCCCAGGCCTGCAAATGAACCCAGAACCGTCCCGCAAATGATCCCAGGCCCGCAAATGAACCCAGAACCGGCCAGCAAATGAACCCAAGTAAAAATGGAATCTGGAAAGGAATAAGGAATAAAAAAAAAATCACGACAACAAAATTTTATGATATATGTTGAATGTTTTTATCGGTCTGGAACATTTTAAATATGGTCCAATTACTTGATTGTTGCTGGTCTATGTAACTTACATGTTAATTTCCGGTAAACTACACTTATCATTTCACAACGGTAGATATTTATAAATCGAATAAAACTACTTTTGACAGAAGCAGTTAATGTGCCGATTTTATGCCTTTTTGACTAACGATGAATCTATATGCATGTGTTCAGACTGTTTAGTGAATTGTTTCGGTCGGTGTTGCAAAACACTTTACTTGGCCATTTAATCGGTCGTATGAAATAACCCGGTGAATCGCCATACCAAAGAATACTCGCTCATACATGACAGGCTAGCAAGCGTGTTCAGTTGGGTCTTCTGTTGCAACTCTAGTTTTATGAATATTGTTGTTTGTTTACACCGCAAACACAGCCAACAATGAAAAGGAAAAAGAAAAGAAACAAGTAAGATACCGGTTGACTTTATCAAACCAAAACACTTTAGAACGATTAAAATATGATCCATCAAATCATTATTAAGTTAATAATGGGAACTATCAAATCTAGCAATATCTAAATGGAAACTAGCGAGTAAACTAGTATAGGCTGCGTCGGTGTTTAATATACTATATCAAACACCGACGCAGCCTATACTAGTTTACTCGCTAGTTTCCATTTAGATATAGCTAGATTTGATAGTTCCCTCTATTAACTATGATTTGATCGATCATATTTTAATCGTTTAGTAACGATAGGTAATATTAAAATACCGTATAAAAATGTTAATTTAATAATTTTATATAGTTTAAATCATTTAAGTTCCTACTTTGTATTGTATGTACGTTAAAGTTTTGATATTAATTTCATTTTAAAGATAATAAAAAATCTGTTCGTACTAGTTAGCCGGTGTAAATATAGCATAAGAAAATGTTCGTACTCGGCTTAGAACTAGCTCGTTTACATGTTGACATTGTTATTCACATGTTATTCTTTCGTCACGTATTTGCTAAAGTTAGAATATGTTTCATTTAATTGCCAATAGCAAAAATCATAAACAATTACGGTTTTTAAATAGTTACTTTTTCAAATACAGTGAACTATAATGAACCAGTTTAATAAGCTAGTTCATGTTGATACATTTTATCCGCTTGAATAGCAAATTAAAAATAATAATATGGCACATTTGGCTTTATCGTTTAATAATAACATTTTGTATTATTCAATAAAGACTCTTAATAAAAAATTCTAAACTTATATATATAGCCCTCACTTGGTTGCTTATTTTTGTCTTACTTATTTAATGAATATTGACAATAGTTTATCATATATCATAATTTTGTTGTCGTGATTTTTTTTATTCCTTATTCCTTTCCAGATTCCATTTTTACTTGGGTTCATTTGCGGGCCGGTTCTGGGTTCATTTGCGGGCCTGGGATCATTTGCGGGACGGTTCTGGGTTCATTTGCGGTCCTGGGATCATTTGCGGTCCTGGGTTCATTTGCGGGCCTGTACAGCTCCCAAAAATGCCAGAGTTTATATCATACACACTTTATACCCTATAATTTTACGCATGAGTCTCAACCTTTGGAGAGAAGTGACGGCCTGTTTTAAAGTCCGTTTCCAAGAAACGTGGCGCGTGTCTTACAGATGTTTTATATTTACTTAGACATATCAAAGTGACCCTAACCCATGGTATAAGATTGATCTTCTTCAAGTCAAGTACGTTTCAGCTGTTGGTATCCAAGGCTACGGCGGTCCTGGTACCAACGAATGGACAAAAACCATCATGGTATCAACAACTACAGATGGTTCTACCTGGAAAACGTATCAGGAAATTCCTGGAATTGACAAGGTTGGTATATACAAAGCTGCTTCAGTTGCTATATTAATAATTTATATGTAATATATACAATATTCGCGTCCGATCTGTATCCGATATACAATGGCGAGTCGAAGACGAGCCGTTGTATATCGGATACAGATCGGACGCGAATATTGTATAGAACTTATGAAAGTCCAACGTTAGTTCTTTCATATTTTACTAAAATTGTCAAGATAAATGTAAATCAGGCCGAGAAAATTCAAGTTGAAACTTATGCAAATCAGGACGAAATCTGTATGAGATTTACAACCTCCGTCACGGACGTGAATTCTTTTGTCAATTGCTCATTAATTATTCATGAATTTTATAAACATATATAATGTTCGCATTTGTTAGTGAAAATAGCCTTATTTGCAATGAACATTTTCCGGGTTGAGATCAATCTATTTCATTTTTGGTCTGATTCAACAAAAATTGTTTTAGATTTCTGAGTTACCACTACAGCTATGGTATATTATAGTGATTCAACATTTAATTATATCTATTTTGAAATCACTAGTGAATCCTGCAATCTGATTGGTTCCTTACAGCTTGATTTCAGCCTAAATCACACCATTTAGAATCTAAATTGCACCATTTTGAATCTAAATCGCACCAATTTGAACAACCAATGAGATAAAAGAATATTAACAAACTAACCAATCAGATGACAGTAAATAAAATGCAGAAAAGGTCAGTTTTTAGGGTTTTTATTAACAGTTTTGGAGCAAACATTTATGAAATATGTCCAAACAAATGGATGAATTCAATAACATACAGTACTTGAATAATCCCAAAGTATTCTTGATGTCGAAATACTGCTATAGAAGCAGATTTCCCATTATTTGGGGTCCATTTGGACGAAAATGTGGCTAATTTTCCATCAAACTGTGGATGTTAATAGTCCGAACGATCGTGACGTCCAGCGAGCAAACAGTGAACAAACTTCTTCAAAACAGTAAGCACATTCCGCCATTTTGAATGTCTACACCATCGAAATGCCTCCTCAGTTAGTTCTACGCCAAAGTAGACATAGAGAATCCTGACAATTACAAGCTGGAATTCACCAGAAGAATGCAAAGTTGCATGTCAGTTTTTTTTTGAAGGAAAAGAAACGGTTTTCTACTTGTACAAGTCACTGATATGAGCTTGGAATTCCCAAGTGCCAAGGACATTTCTGTGTTAACGATGTCTAGGACAACTTTTTACGTCCCAAAGCATGTTCTCAGCTCCAAAAACAAATCCAAATGAACTAAAAACATTGTTTTTGATTCTAATTTGTAGTTTTAAGCAACTGCTGGCTTTAATTTTAACCAAATCTTGCTTGTATGTTCAGTTTCCCGTGTGCCAGTTTTGCTGAGCTCAACGCCATTATACACATGTGTACGATCAAGTTAGTTCTCAAAATATACCAAGATTAGTCCTGAAAATCTCCTCAGCTACCGAAGACACAAAAACCGTACCTTATTGAGTCAGATGTTGAAGATTAAACTATAAATTTCGCCAAATTTGCAGGAGCTGCCAAGCAGACTAGTGATCTCTTGTCAAACTTGCAAACGACCTGTCACATGACATTTTCAGAGTAAAAAGTGCTAGCATTTCCGTTTCCGGTATTGTTAAAAAATCAATAAAAGCATGCTATAAACTACAGTTTGATTTCAAAATGGATATAATTAAGTGGTAATTGAATTACCATTATTAATTTAGTTTTATATATACGTACATTGTAGGGGAGCATTTGAAAGCCGATCACTCCTTTACTGCGACATAGTTCCTTCCCCTTGTATACGCACCCATTTCAAAAATGTCCTCAAAGACAATAGTTCATTCAAAGATAGAAAGAGAGTAATGGTATATCATGTTCTTTTTACAGGTTTTTCCTGCCAATACAGAAACAAATAACGAGGTCTATGCAAACTTTACTTCACCTATTGAAGCTCGTGCAATCAAGATATTTGCTAAAACATGCGCTACATGTTGCAGTTTCAGACTTGAACTATATGGATGTATTTGAATCACAAAAACAACACTGCAAAAATGTCAAAATTATTCTCTTCTGTTAAGAATCGACTTATTGGTTTAAGTAGTTGGAATAATCCGGCACTTTAGAACAGTGAGAAATCTACTTAAACCAAGAAGTCGATTCTTAAAAGAAGTTAGGTTGGACTTAAACTAAGAAAGTATTTTGCTGCTAATTTTAAGTGAAACTACTACTTTCTCTAGGTTTGAGTAATTTGAACTTGGTCCAAGTGATCACTTTTTGCAGTGAAAGTAAAGACAAAGAAAGAATGAATATACATTCAAGAAAAGCACATAACTTTTACTGACATTTTGCACAGTTCGTTTTTCTATCGATCTTTAGTATTTATAATTATATTCCATATATATTCCAAGGTCTAAAAATTGCAGAAAATGTAATGGACTACCGATTGATTTAATTACTCAGGCTTCCCCGCAGGGGAGTCTGAGTCTAGATTTACCTCTTCTATCTATGGGTCTATCGTTGTGTCGAGATTACACATGACATGACTTAATGCCACAGGTAAACCACAACTACTCTATGACGTACCTGAGTAAACGCACTAAGTGCGTCTAGTTAAATTTGTCATTAGCTGTTATCACATGCCGATAAAACAGCTTTACATGATCAAAATAGTATTATAAAATAACCATTATATAACGCGCGCTCTAATTGGCTGAAACGTGCAAAAAACCGTGTTTCTATAAGAGCATAGAAACACGGTTTTCAAGCGGAGTGTCGCTTGATTTTTCCGTAAAAATACAAAATCGTGTCGTCTAATGAAGAAAACAATTTTTTTGTGTCAATTTTGACTTCGACGGCCTTCACCACCTCAGAAGTCACGAACTAAAAAGTCTTTAACACTTTTAAGCTTGTAAAAATATTAAATCTGAGTTCACAGCAACACAATTGACAGCAATACTCAAAGTAATTCAAATCGCGACCAGAAGATCACAACACTACTTTGTCTACCGTAAAAGCATTTTTAATTCCTAAATATGTACAAAGTAAATACAAAAAATCATTTTGATGTCATTGAATTTGCACAATAGTAGAAAGATATACTTCAGCAAAAGCTACAAACTTTATAACTTACATGTACATCAAAACAGAGAAAGTTTTCCTTCGTCTTGCTTCAGTTCTCGGTAAAGTCGTTCGTCAAGCATTCTTTTACTTAAACTCTCCTGTTATTCTTCTTGAAACCTTACATGCAGCTCAAACGGTCACAGAGTTCCAGAGTTCCACAAATTCAAGTTAGGGTTTCCACTTCAGAAGCGAAGTAGGCAGAATTTTATCGACTGTCAAGATAGACAAAGTGAAGCGTGAACACACGGCTTTGAGCAAAGCACATTTCAGTGAAATTGAAGTGTTTTTGCTCACGATTTCAGCCATCCTCGGGAACCCAGGGGTATTCTTCTGTCGCTCGTTTCTCGCTTCCACAACATATACCCCTGGGAACGTAATCTGTTGGAGCTTGTTCCGGAAGTCAAAATTCAAACTTATTATCGACTTTCTTTGAATGGTTATCTTGATTTTCATCGATTTCAATCAGGAAAGAACTGAATTTTGACTTCCGGAACAAGCTTCAACAGACTACGTTCCCAGGGGTATATGTTGTGGAAGCGAGAAACGAGCGACAGAAGAATACCCCTGGGTTCCCGAGGATGGATTTCAGCTAGATTTTAGACTTTTCTAATGTAGTTGAACTCTGAAATCCACTTTTAAATCCATGTAAACTTGATCATCGTTTGTTGTGGTCTTTATATTGACATTTTGTGAAGAATAAAGTCGATTTTTTCATCGCACTGAAAATTATTTTTGACAAGTTTTGAACCTTGGTACGTTTTTTGCTTGGTACGTCGTCATTTGACGACGTTAGGAGAATTTGTTGTGTGATCAAAGGCATTAAATGCAATTTAGCTTTATATCTTCGTTATTATCTGTTGTTGTTATTTTATAAAAACTTGGGATTGTTGGGAGAACACTCGAAAAGATTTTAAATCACTCGCTTTCAGCTCGTGATTCAAAATCTTTCTCGTGTTCTCCCAACAATCCCGCGTGTTTCTAACAGAGAATAGAAACACGGAAAATATCTTCTAATGCTTAATTGTAAGGCTGCATGTATTATGCAGTGTTAGTCAGCTATAGTATTTTGCATTATTTATTTAAGGTCAACTGATACCTATTTAATCGTTGTCGCAATCAAAGCTACAGTCCATACTCTGAAGCCTGAAAAAGTCACTTGGATATTTGATGTACGTGTTTGTGTTATATGACCATAACAAGTTGTTGCAGTGGTTGATCATACAACAAATATTCATTGAAAAAACGTCCAATAAATCACATATAATGTCCTCATACAGTCTAGGGCTACAAGGAACTATTAGAAGTACTCTTTTTCTCCAAGAACAATTATGATATGGAACAAACTACTAAAAAAGAAACGGCGCAAGAGTAGTATACTAGGGATGGAATTAGCCCCGTGCGGATGTGCGGATGTGTGGATGCTAGTGCGGATGTGCGGACCGATTGATGCGGAGCGTGACGTGGGGTCCTAATTAAAAACCACCCCACCCCCAACCTTAAATCAAACCTCACTATGCAAGACCACCCCACCCCATCAGTTGTGACACCTGGTCATCACAAAATATAAACGAACCCACCACCCCCTGACTGCAAGACCACTCTATCCCATCACCATTGAGAAACACCACCACCACCTTCATCAATAATCAATCTACTCTAGAGATTATATCATGATCACAAAATTCTTGAGAAAAAATAATTTAAATGCGTTTTATTTACTTTCAATTTAATTCAAAAATCTGGGAGGGGTGGTTGAATGCTAATGGTCATTAGCATAAAATAATGGAAGGTGACGTCAAACAGTCCTATTGTTGTACTTAATCCCATGCCAGCTGGCCTAACAATAACTGCCTAAACTTGCCCAAAACAACCTATTGTTCTCTCATAAAGGTGGACTTACAGTGTTTTGTTATGATTTTGCCCACCAATCATTAATGTTGAAACAAAATGGATGTTTGCTTGACTTTATTAAACAAAAATTACAACAACAAAAATATGAAATGTCAATTATAATTTTTATCATCTACGAATATATGGGTTATAAGTTTCATAATTGATAACAGTTTGTTTCGGCACTTCTTCTTTCATAAATAGCTTGTTCAGCAAATACTTTCTTTGACTTATGGCTGATTCGGTTGCCTCTTCCCAACCGTAGTCTTCCACGTTAATTAGATTTCTTTGTGTAGCCACGATCTTCTTATAAGTAGGATCTCTCTTCAAATGATGAAACCATTTCTGTTCCTCAAATAGAACCTCCCTGAGCTCTTTCCTGTAAGTGGTAACCAAGGCATTATGCGCTTTTGCGTGTGCTACTTCATCACTATCCCCATTTTGCTTATAATTCTGCACCAGAGATCTCCATTCTTCCTTATGCCTTTCTATAGCTTTATCTTGCATTCTTTCCCAGACATCGATTTCTTCATCAAAATCCTCCTCATCACCCTCATGACTATCTTCAGAAGAAAGGGATTCATTATGATTCTCCTCAACACTTTCGTTATCACTATGCAAACTTTCATTTTCATAATAGTTGGATTTTGACATGCTGCTGCTCTTAACTGCTCTAAGGTCACTTCTCAAATAAAGAAATAGCCAGGGTTAGCCCCTTTTATAGTGTAACTGTCGTGGGATTATTATGTGATTAATTGAGAGAATTTCATTTTCTGTTTTACAAGGTTGTTTCCGCTGACCAGTGACAAATGAAGAAAATAAAAACTTGATTAAAAAGTAATGACCCTGACGCGACTCGAACACGTAACCTTCTGATCTGGAGTCAGATGCGCTACCATTGTCTTCCTATGAATTCCCTATCATAAATATCAATATCTTACTCAAAATTCACACCGACCTGACATCGACCTGTTATCAATCTGACATCGACCTGACATCGACCTGTTATCGACCTGTCATCGACCTGACATCGACCTAACATCGTCCTGTCATCGGCCTAACATCGACCGGACATCGACCTGACATCGACCTGTCATCGACGTGACATCGACCTGAAATCGACCTAACATCGACCTGTCATCGACCCGACATCGACCTGTCATCGACCTGTCATCGACCTGATGACCAATAAATAATTTCAATACATTTACAGGCTCATAGTAAGCTAGCGTAGAGCCGATTTAATTTATAAATAGATTAAAACAGTTAATCAACACTTTTAGATATAAGTTATAATATTTTCCATTTTAGTTTTCTTCTCTGTATCGTTTTTGATTCTTTCTTCCTTAACTGATTACAGTTTTGCTTTCTTGGTATGGTTTGATGATAAATGATGTCAGTTTTATGTTGTTGTTTTTGTTTTTGTTGTTGTTGTTGTTGTGACGTTTTGAAGCAAGCCTTTGAACTTTTTGCCGATTCATTCTCTTGATAATTCATCACTTTGACTTTTGGTTGTAATTTAGCTTCTTGTAGATATTTTCTCCTTTCATCATAATCCAATAAATGCACATAAATATCTTGTAAAACTATCAAATCATCTTACTGATGTGCATTTATTGGATTATGATGAAAGGAGAAAATATCTACAAGAAGCTAAATTACAACCAAAAGTCAAAGTGATGAATTATCAAGAGAATGAATCGGCAAAAAGTTCAAAGGCTTGCTTCAAAACGTCACAACAACAACAACAACAACAACAAAAGCAACAACATAAAACTGACATCATTTATCATCAAACCATACCAAGAAAGCAAAACTGTAATCAGTTAAGGAAGAAAGAATCAAAAACGATACAGAGAAGAAAACTAAAATGGAAAATATTATAACTTATATCTAAAAGTGTTGATTAACTGTTTTAATCTATTTATAAATTAAATCGGCTCTACGCTAGCTTACTATGAGCCTGTAAATGTATTGAAATTATTTATTGGTCATCAGGTCGATGACAGGTCGATGACAGGTCGATGTCGGGTCGATGACAGGTCGATGTTAGGTCGATTTCAGGTCGATGTCACGTCGATGACAGGTCGATGTCAGGTCGATGTCCGGTCGATGTTAGGCCGATGACAGGACGATGTTAGGTCGATGTCAGGTCGATGACAAGTCGATAACAGGTCGATGTCAGGTCGATGTCAGATTGATAACAGGTCGATGTCAGGTCGGTGTGAATTTTGAGTAAGATATTGATATTTATGATAGGGAATTCATAGGAAGACAATGGTAGCGCATCTGACTCCAGATCAGAAGGTTACGTGTTCGAGTCGCGTCAGGGTCATTACTTTTTAATCAAGTTTTTATTTTCTTCATTTGTCACTGGTCAGCGGAAACAACCTTGTAAAACAGAAATTGAAATTCTCTCAATTAATCACATAATAATCCCACGACAGTTACACTATAAAAGGGGCTAACCCTGGCTATTTCTTTATTTGAGAAGTGACCTTAGAGCAGTTAAGAGCAGCAGCATGTCAAAATCCAACTATTATGAAAATGAAAGTTTGCATAGTGATAACGAAAGTGTTGAGGAGAATCATAATGAATCCCTTTCTTCTGAAGATAGTCATGAGGGTGATGAGGAGGATTTTGATGAAGAAATCGATGTCTGGGAAAGAATGCAAGATAAAGCTATAGAAAGGCATAAGGAAGAATGGAGATCTCTGGTGCAGAATTATAAGCAAAATGGGGATAGTGATGAAGTAGCACACGCAAAAGCGCATAATGCCTTGGTTACCACTTACAGGAAAGAGCTCAGGGAGGTTCTATTTGAGGAACAGAAATGGTTTCATCATTTGAAGAGAGATCCTACTTATAAGAAGATCGTGGCTACACAAAGAAATCTAATTAACGTGGAAGACTACGGTTGGGAAGAGGCAACCGAATCAGCCATAAGTCAAAGAAAGTATTTGCTGAACAAGCTATTTATGAAAGAAGAAGTGCCGAAACAAACTGTTATCAATTATGAAACTTATAACCCATATATTCGTAGATGATAAAAATTATAATTGACATTTCATATTTTTGTTGTTGTAATTTTTGTTTAATAAAGTCAAGCAAACATCCATTTTGTTTCAACATTAATGATTGGTGGGCAAAATCATAACAAAACACTGTAAGTCCACCTTTATGAGAGAACAATAGGTTGTTTTGGGCAAGTTTAGGCAGTTATTGTTAGGCCAGCTGGCATGGGATTAAGTACAACAATAGGACTGTTTGACGTCACCTTCCATTATTTTATGCTAATGACCATTAGCATTCAACCACCCCTCCCAGATTTTTGAATTAAATTGAAAGTAAATAAAACGCATTTAAATTATTTTTTCTCAAGAATTTTGTGATCATGATATAATCTCTAGAGTAGATTGATTATTGATGAAGGTGGTGGTGGTGTTTCTCAATGGTGATGGGATAGAGTGGTCTTGCAGTCAGGGGGTGGTGGGTTCGTTTATATTTTGTGATGACCAGGTGTCACAACTGATGGGGTGGGGTGGTCTTGCATAGTGAGGTTTGATTTAAGGTTGGGGGTGGGGTGGTTTTTAATTAGGACCCCACGTCACGCTCCGCATCAATCGGTCCTCACATCCGCACTAGCATCCGCACATCCGCACATCCGCACGGGGCTAATTCCATCCCTAGTATACTACTACTCGCAAGCCACTTCATTGGCTGTTTTTAGGAAAAAAACTTCAAACGTTTATTTATTAATTAATCTAATTCAGTTCTAGTTTTACTATTAAAGCTGTCTAAAATGTTCAAAATTGAGCGACCTCTAGTACATGACCTCAATGGTAAAAAATATAATAAAGTCTATGTTACCGACATCCTTTGCAGGCTTAAGAGGGTTGATATTAGCTTCCGGTACGACAACGATTTTTCAAATAGGTGTATACCGGTACTCGTGAAGTGAAAAGCATGCAAGCTAATAGCGCAACGTACTCTGGGTAATCATTGTATATATTACCAGAATGTAGATATTTCTTAATTTTCCTTGGCAGCCGTTTTTAGCCTCGTCACGCAGCGCTCCCTAATAAGGGAGCGTTGTGTGACGAAGCTTAACATGGCTGCGTGGGAGACTTTGATTTCTTGGCCACACAATTTTTCAATGTGCTATTCCGGGTCTACTTTCACATAACCATAATGCCTTCTGTTTTAAGGGGTAGTTATTGTAATTTGTTTGATTTGAATTACAATTGCTTTGATTATTTGAATTGCAATAGCTTCCCCCAAAACAGAAGGCATTATGGTTATTGTGAAAGTAGTGAATTAAGAAATGATTAGCTTATTAGACAACAAGAAAGGGCTATTTATGATTCATGACAATGGTTAGTGTATATGGAAAAAGTCATGTACAACTGCTTGAAAAGATGTATTCAAATATTTACACCACAAATAAAACAAAATTTGCACAACCGTTGTAAATGTGTTTTTCTTAAGAAATGTTGACAGTTTTAAATAAAAATAATCATATACCCAAGTATGTTAAGGCCTGGGTTTTCCCTTGTAAAAGACCCCCATGTTGACAGTTTTAAATAAAAATAATCATATACTCAAGTATGTTAAGGCCTGTGTTTTCCCTTGTGAAAAGACCCCCATGTTGACAGTTTTAAATTAAAATAATCATATACTCAAGTATGTTAAGGCCTGTGTTTTCCCTTGTGAAAAGACCCCCATGTTGACAGTTTTAAATTAAAATAATCATATACTCAAGTATGTTAAGGCCTGTGTTTTCCCTTGTGAAAAGACCCCCATGTTGACAGTTTTAAATAAAAATAATCATATACTCAAGTATGTTAAGGCCTGCGTTTTCCCTTGTGAAAAGACCCCCATGTTGACAGTTTTAAATAAAAGTAATCATGTACAGCAATATACGTATTTCAATAAAGTTAGTCACCAAAAACCTAGTAAGCTGAGACAGCAGAGGGTCATGGAAAAAACTTTATATCACTCAAATACAGCCTTGAAAACATAGAAGAAAATTCAATGTTAGTGTGAAAATAAAACAAATACAAAATAATTTTCTTTGATATAATGAGACAAATTCAAACGCTACCAACTTGGATAAAAACAATGTTTTATATTGAAATAATAATAAACAAATGGGTCGAGAAAAATAGTGAAAGCGGCATATATTGTAATACAGTGGTTACTAGGGCTATTCACAAGTTGCTCGGCAAGTTTTGGGCAACTTTTCCCATTTCGAGCAACTTTATTTATTATTTTTACATGAATTCAAACCAATTAACATGCGCGCCCAATAAGAAAAAAATATGTTTGTGTCACTCCAATGATTCAAATACTGTTTGACAATAGGCTTTGTGAATATAAACTTTATATAGCAGTGATCTTCTTGTGGTAATTTGTAAATACGATCCAGGTTGTCAGTGGTTGTAAAAAAACAAACCTTTATTCAAATACCAAGAAAATATTTTAAATTTATGTTAACACATTATATTATTAGATGTGACGGAATTCTATGCTATGAAATCATCAAATTGATAAGAAACATCAAACATTTTTGAGTAACTTTTTAGCAACTTTTAGATTTTTGCGCCCAATTTTTCGAGCAATTTTTGAGCAACTTTTTGGGAAATTATGAGCAACTTTTTTTGACTTTTTGGAGCAACTTGTGGACACCCTTAGTGATAACCAACTTGTTTATTTTAATAATAGAATATATGACTCATGCAGAGTGACTTGAAAGCCATGAGTAAAGGAAGTTATACATATAGAATAAGATAAAATTAATAAAATATTAAATATTCTGCCAATTTTATCGTTATATTGTTTATGTTAAGCAATATCGTGGTAGGCTTGCGTGTTTCTCAGTGCTTGTTTGTAAATGCATTGGCTAGAGAAAGAACACAATTTCTGTTTATATATGTTATCTGGCGTATGAAAATATCTATGTCTTGCATGAAGTATTTGTTAAGTACCTGTTCAATAAATCATAAACCTTTTAAAGCGATCAGCGGGAATAATATATATAGAAGTGTTATCTATATTGAAATAATGATAAACAAATAACTATGGGTCGAGAAAAATAGTGAAAGAATGGATTCCAACTGTGCATTGTCATGCGGCGATTACCAACTTGAAATTTTTACTGAATGCAACAGTAAATGACATCATGCAGAGTAACGTGTGATGGAAAGCCATGAATAAAAGCGGCTGTAAAATCGATTGAGATAAAATAAAAAGGATTACTATAAATATCCTACAAAATTAAAAGTTTACACTACATTTATATAATTATTTTCTCATGTATATTATCCCAATATTTACTATTTGTAAGGAGTATGTTGACCAATATTGTATCGGAAAAAGAAAAAAAGAAAGAATTAAAGTGAAGACTTCCTGTTAATTGTCAGAAGCATTAAACTCCTCCCATGACACGTATTTTATCAAAGTGATCATAATCATAATAGGCTACTAGACGTGATTGATCAATCCAAATTGTCCAAATGTCAATCAATCCAACATTACTCTGAGATTGTAAGCATATTTAACTAGATGCTTATCCTGTCTTACAAACCGTCAAATTTGAAAGTACAAATCAAGATAGTCATAACTTCAAAAAAGCACAAGAACTTAACATATCTGTAATTGTTTATTTGAAAGTACAAATCAAGATAGTCATAACTTCAAAAAAGCACAAGAACTTAACATATCTGTAATTGTTTATTTTCAACATGTCGTCAGTTTTAGTGATCGTCCTCTCCTTGATTGCCGTTACCGTTGCTCAGGATCCAGTCAACAGAGATTCATCCAGCATTAACTTTGCAAACTTTCACCAACTTGCTGATAGATTCCTTAACGCGACCGGGTTGGTTGATTTAAGTTTTGAGGATTTTTCAGGATGTGGACTAAAATGTTTACATCATCCAAAGTGTGTTTCGTTCAACTTAGGTGGCAGCGGTGTGAGCAGCTGTAATATTTTTGGCGTGGATCGATTTTTTCATTCAGCATCCCTTGTAACTAGAGCTGGTTTTGATTACTACTACATAAAGGTAAATAAATTTAATACTTTTCATCGGATAATTTTAAAGATTGGTTAATAGAGGTCCTCTATAAATATCGCCCGGGACTAGGAAAGTAAAAAAACCGAAATTCCTCATATACTTTGCCAAAACATGGGCCTTGCTACCCTGGTTCAGGAAAACAAACCGAAAGTTCGTGATTTTATTTTTGACTGCCAAATAATGCAAATTCGGGAAAAGCAATTTTTTGTAATATAGACTAAAACAATTTTGTTATCTGATTTTTTTTTTTCACTGGAGTAAGATGGATTGATCACGAGATTTTAGGTGTTTAGTTTTTAATTTTATTGAGAAAATAATCAAGAGATCTTTTAATTTGTCATTTTTCCGGCTGATTTTTGATCAACTAAACATAGTGGAAATTGAGGCAGAAAAAAAGCGACTGACCTGGCCGGTCGTAATATAATATAACGATAAATTATAACCTAGGTAAAGAACTATGTTTTAGATTTTTAAATCTGCAAATGTTTTTCTGGGCTACTAAAATCATGAGATTTTACAGCCCCAAATCTAAACACGATCGAAGTTAAAAATAGCCTTTGTATATGTGATGACGCCACTGGGAAAATAAGGGCAGAAAAAAACAGGCTTGTAACATGGCCTGCCATATTTAGACTATATCCCAGGTAAAAAAACATCCGTGTTTTAGATTTTAAAATCTGCAAATATTTTTTATGGGCTATTAAAATCACGAAGCGCTTGTTCATCATTCAGCTCATTGTCTACCTGCCACAATTTCACTAGATTGAACTTCAGCTGGTTTGCTTGGAGTTTTCGCGTAAAAATCACAGGTAGCCCAAACTCACTGTTAGTGTTGATTTACTAAAGGATATATGGGTACTTTTCAACCTTCGATTTTTTGCCTAAAAATTTAATAAAATTCAACAAAACTCTTACAGTGTCGTCTTGCTGATCTCTAGAATCCCGGCTGTGAGGGGTCAAACAGGGTCCTTCAGTTAAAAAAATCACTAGCGCTTCGGATTAGATATTATCCACACATATTATACATCATTTTAAAGCTGAATAGCCATAAAATACGAATTTGTAGTTTTCGAAATCATAATATTGATGTTTGATAAGTTTGAGAGCTCCTAGTTCAAAAATTGGTATCTCCGATTGACTGCGTTTGAAAGAGTAATGTAGCAACGCGTTTTACTTTATTGTCAATATTTCTGCATAATATCAATCAACACATAACTGGTAAACTTTTATTTAGTTTTTGATTTATGACAGAAAGTTTCAAATTACACGTAAAATTTAGAGTTATTTGACTCCAATTTATTTTGAACCAAATAAAATATCAATAAACGCTCACACGATCTGATTAACAGCTATGTGTTGATTGATATTAAGCAGCAATATTGACAATTCAATAAAACAGGTTGCTACATTATTATAAGTAATACCATGGCTCAAGGGAAATTAGTGATGAAATTTCCCCGAATACCGAGGGAAAATTTGTGGAAGTCCCGAGGGCGCAGCCCTTGGACTTTCACAAATTTTCCCGAGGTATTCGGGGAAATTTAATCACTAATTTCCCGAGTGCCATGGTATTACTTTGTAAAACCATGATCACCGAGGAAATAAGGAAAAACTAGACGCATAACTGCGTGAACTCGGGCTTCATTACGATTATGTAATCATTTTCTTGGATTAGCTTGAGATGATTTGAAGCAAAAAAAGTTATTTTTTTGGTCGTCCTCCTTTTCTGTTTGGTCCGTTCATTCAGTCCGTGATCCGCTTGCCTGTACCGCTTTTACCTGGATATCGATGTTCGGTTCGTGCAGTGCAGTGATACATGCGAGCTGAAAGACTGTCTAGAAACAGTGTTATTAAAGTTGTTCTTGCAAAATAAACGCAAGAAAAAGCAAGATAGATACTAGTCACTAACGCAATTGGTATTATATTTGAGGCGATTTAATTTAGGCTGTTGGATGTAGTTTTCAGAGAGGCTGATTTCAGCTGTTTTATATTTGTTGTTGTCGAGCTTGACCTTGAGTTTTAAAATCGGTCACGTTATCTGACATATTGTAAACAAAGAAATATTACTTTCTTCATTCAACTGCTAGATAATAGGTTGAAACGATTAAGTTTAAACTTAAAAGTTTTGCGTATAAGTTTGTTGTTCTTTGCCGAGAAGCTAAGCGCTCGGCAATCGCCAATCAATCGCGGATCTGAAGCTTGTACGAGCTAATAGTATAGTCAATAAAATTAAACTATTGACAGATAAACTCGTTATTTTAATCAAAAATATAAAATAAATAATTACAAGAAGCAAAATATTTACCCTAAACATCACTAAAGTATTATACGGTTGTTGTCTTCACTTCTAGTGCGCTGTATCGTACTCTCTAAGAATGCTTACAATACAGTTAAATATCCAGTAGTAACAGCTTCGTCCTTTGTAACTGGTTGTGAATCAATTCCATAGCATTATGAGTTTATAGCAGGGACGATTTCTCGATAAATTCCATCATAATAAGTTGGCTCGCTTATTTAGCCCGTAAATTGCATGATCTGTATTAAAATTCACAGTGACCCTTTCCGAAAACATTCGACATAAACTTAAGTGTAATTCTACTGCGAATCATGTGGTGTGAGCGCATAAAATATGAGAATATTCCACCTAGAAATCAATCCTTCGACGAATCAAATATCCATGTGCTCGTATTGGCCAGTCTACGCATGCGCTGTGACCATACGCATGCGCGGTGACGACTAGACGGCGTTTTGCGACCCAAGAAAAAACAAACAAACATTGAAGCCCATTTTAAGACTCGGGTTTCCTTTGGAAAGCCCGAGTAAAAATGTTTTTCAATTCGATGTTCGGGTTTCTAAGTCAAGATAGCGTGAACAACGAAAGCATTCAGAAAGTCTTTAGCATGAAGAGGGTGTTTCCACGTCACATTAAGGCTTGATAGTGGTGAAATCAAACAAAATTTTACAAATAAATTGCTTTGTTTTCTATTTTCGGTTTATCGTATGAGTGCGCAGGCGCAGATTCGGAAAACCCTTGCAACAAGGAAACCGTGTTAGTGATAACGTATGTTTGAACACTCCCACAAGTGTTAGAGTATGGACTTGTGTGTAGTACAGGGTCCTTTATGTTAAAGATTTCCAACTGGGTCGAAGCGATCCAGGAATGGTCTCGATGATTGTTATGAGGGACCATTGGGGGATAGTTTCCTAAATTTTCCTCATGCATACAACATGAGGGAAATTTAGAAGACAAAGAAATTCTTTGTCTTTTACTATATTTCCCTTGCATAATTTAAATAGAGGGAAATTTAGTAAAAGACAAAGGATTTCTTTGTCTTCTAAATTTCCCTCATGTTGTATGCATGAGGAAAATTCGGGTTTGTAAACCCCTCGGAAGACAAAAGAATCCGAGGTGATCATGGTATTACTCTTTTAAACACAGTCAATCGGAGATATCAAATTTTAAGTTCAGAGTACTCAAACTCTTTGGATACAAATATTGTGACTACATAAACTACATATTCGTATTCTATGGCTATTTAGCTTTAAAATGATGTATAATATGTGATTTTTTAAATTTCGTGAAAGTAATTTATTTTGAACAAAATCGGCTGAAATTAACTCAGAGGCAAACATTTAAAATCGAAGGTTGAAAAGTTCTCATATATCCTTTAGTAAATCAACACTAACAGTGAGCTTGGGCTACCTGTGGTTAAAATGTGGACCTGTTTTGCAGTCTACAAACTCGATCGTTATTTAATATGTTTTTCTTTTCTTTAGGGTGCTTGTGATGATAGCCCTTGTGCTAACAACGGAACATGTGTCACCTACGATGATGATAGAAGTAACTTCACGTGTAAATGTTCAAGAATATTCACAGGGAAGATGTGTACCGGTAAATATTTACACTTTATTTTACCTGTGCTGTGCTGTGCTGTGCTGTGCTGTGCTGTGCTGTGCTGTGCTGTGCTGTGCTGTGCTGTGCTGTGCTGTGCTGTGCTGTGCTGTGCTGTGCTGTGCTGTGCTGTGCTGTGCTGTGCTGTGCTGTGCTGTGCTGTGCTGTGCTGTGCTGTGCTGTGCTGTGCTGTGCTGTGCTGTGCTGTGCTGTGCTGTGCTGTGCTGTGCTGTGCTGTGCTGTGCTGTGCTGTAGTGTGCTTTGCTGTACTGTAGTGTGTTGTGCTGTACTGTAGTGTGCTTTGCTGTACTGTACTGTAGTGTGCTGTGCTGTGCTCTGCATACCTTTGCATTTTCTTAACGTGATTTTCTCTTGTTTATTGTATTGATCACATGATATTACTAAATTTCTATGATAATAGAACCAGCACTATGTTCAGAACCTCTCGGAATGGAAGACGGTACAATCCAGGACAGTCAGCTTTCAATGTCATCCTATTTTAATGGCGATTCAAAATATGGAGAAAAAAGAGGACGTCTCAATACAATTACATGGCCATATGGAGCACAGGTTTTTGTTAATTGTTGTTGAATAATATAATTAGTTTATTTATTTCCATTTTTATGTATTTATTTAATACTTACTTTATTTAACAATTCGCCAAGGCGGGTAAATTTACAATAGAACATGACGTCCCCTACTAGGTAAAATTACCCTATTCTTATCCCCTAAGAGTAATAAAAGACCCAACCCTCTTACATGCACCCCTGTGCTACAAAAGAAAAATACGTAGAAAAAAAAACACATTTAACATTTACAAGTATTGAAAGGATTTGGACGACGACATTTTACACAAACTAATTTAAATAAACGGATGTCGTCAGGATCAAATACGTTAGAGAGCCGAGTGAAGAAAAAATATTTTAGCTTCTTAGTAAAAGGTAACAGTTTCTTTTCGGCTCTTATATCAGCTGGCACTGCATTCCATAAATTTGTTATTCCTATAAAAAATAAATCATGATATAGGGAGGTTTTCGTGAGTTTAGTTTTAAGAAAAAGTTCAGAGGTTCCACGGCGGGAACGCCCACTGCAAAAGTGGAAAAACAAGTCATTACAATTTAAGTCAATTATTCCTAATTTACACTAGAAGAAAAAGACAGTGTCTAAGTATTCAAGCCAATAATGAATTCAAGGGAGGCAAGTTCAGTTCAAGTAAACGTTCCTTGTAATAGAGACCAGATCCTTTGCATATAGATCGAGCGGTTCTTCGCTGGATGTTCTCAATCTCGGTCATCAGAGTTGGGGATTGGGGAGCCCACAGTTGGGATGCATAGCACAGGTGGGATCTCACAAATGATATGTAAAGGGTCTTTATGGAGTCTCTCTTGAGATCTTTTGTACAATTTCGTTGAATAAACCCCAGCTTGCGGTTGGCTTCGGAAGCAATATAGGATATGTGATCAGTCCATTTCAGACCTTTGGTGATTGTAACTCCCAAGTCGGTAGCAGAGTTGACTATATCAAGATCAGGATCCTAAAATACAGTACGACCTAGCAGGACTTAAACGTTTTCTTGAAATTGTAAGATTTAGGGTGATTTAGAAGGCTGGAAGTAAATTTTTCAACAATATTTCGTTGTGTATTTTATGTGACATCTCAAAGTGGTTAAATATCATAAAGATTATATATGACGAGATTTCTCGTCTTTCTGTTTTTGTTGAGGACTAACCTTTAAATCAACCTCTAAACGCTCCCAAAATTCCAGAGTTTATAGAATACACCCCATAATTTTACCAATGAGTCACAACTCCGAGGGTTTTTTAGAGAAATGTCTTCCTGTTTAAAATCCTTGTCCGAGAAGCGTGGTGCGTTTCTTACAGATATTTTATATTTACTTAGACAAATACAAGTGACCCTAACCCATGGTATAAGATTGATCTTCTTGAAGTCAAGTATGTAACAGCTGTTGGTATTCAAGGCTACGGCAATCCTGGTGCCAACGTATGGACAAAAACGATCATGGTATCAACAACTACAGATGGTTCTACCTGGAAAACATACCAGGAAATTCCTGGAATTGACAAGGTTGGTATATACAAAGCTGCTTCAGTTGCTCATAGTTTTTATAGAGGGGACTGGTTAGGAAACCTTTTGCTGTACTTCTTTTTTTGCACTTCGAAATTGAACCGGTCTTGACCGTGCACAACTTTTTCTTTATGCCCAATCAAAATTGCAATCAATAAATCAATCAATCAATCTTTATTGTAGTACAATAATTGCAAATAATTTACATAAATTACAAGTTACAAAATCGTTGTACTAGGTCAGCTGTAGTCGGCCATAGGCTAAACGAGACAGCTGGCACATTATAAGTTTACATTAACAATTTTTAGGTCAATAGAAGTATAAAATTTACAAAGAATGAAGAAAACATGAAGAAATGAGTCAACATAAACTTTTTCTATGAGATTAATGTAAGGAATATTGTAATATTTATTTTAAATCTTTGATTATTTTGAAGCAACAGCCAAGGATATTGATGTTTTGGTCTGTTCACGCAGACGTATATATCCGATATGGCTAAAACAATTGCGAAACAAAAGATTATGCACGGTCATGCTTGAAAAAAGTGTACAAAAACTTACAACAAAGGGCTTCCTAACCATTTCCTAACTATGAGTTGCTATATTATGTTCATTCTGTTGAGAGTTTGATGTCCCGGTGAGGACTTCCTTTGTCCATGTCTTTTAGTATTTAAATCATTTCCTGTGTGTACCTTTTAGTGCTCTCGCTCAAAAGTCGGTTATGTGACTTGTTTATGCGTAGTTCCTTTAATTGCTTTTCACTCACAAACTTGCGCTTGAGGTAACTATAATAAATTACATTATATAATATACGTGTCAATGAAAATATAGAGAATACTGAATTACAGAAAACGATAATTCTTACAAGACAAATTGTGGAAAAACTTGTGGTTACGGCGATAAACACTGATTGACTAAATTATACGATTTTACAAGCTTATAAAACGAAAACGAGCAGAGGTTTGCATACGGACAAAAGACTAACGAAAACACGGTTTACTCTTGGGAACAACACAAATGTTGTAGTGTTAGATGGCGCATCCACATGACTTGTACCTATAAGAGTCATTTTGTTCTTCGCTTTGTTATTACAATAGCCATATTTGCAATGATCTTTCAGGGGTTAAAATAAAACAGGACTTTATATTTAATGTTTTGTCTGATTAAACAGAAAAGTAATTTTTTATACATTTTTTTACATAAAGGTTATACGTATAACGCAAAACTAAAAACCGTGCTCGTTTTAGAAATGGTAAAATATTCTCATAAAATTTGTTTTGAAGGAGAGGGACAGGACACTAGTCCCTTTCAAGACACCTCTTTCTCGGCATTCTGTAGTTTGTTCGAAGCATGAAAACTGAGAAAAGGCATTACTTTGCTTTGATTTACTTTTTCGCCAAGAGCACTTGAAATTCCCTTGAACAAGATGTGCGCAGGCACGATGCACAGTAGCAAGGGTCCCGACAAAAGTGTCACCTCCCCATATAAACGTACCCACTCAAAAGGTCCTCAAAGACAATAGCTCAATCCAAGATAGAAAGAGAGTAATTATGGAATATCATGCTGTTTTTACAGGTTTTTCCTGCCAATACAGATAAGAATAACGAGGTCCGTGTCAACTTTACTTCACTCCTTGAAGTTCGAGCGATCAAGATCTTTGCTAAAACATGCCTTGGATGTTGCACCTTCAGACTGGAACTATATGGATGTATCTGAATCACAATAACAACACTGCAAAAATGTCAAAATTCACTTCTGTTAAGAATCGACTTATTGGTTTAAGTAGTTGGAATAGTGAGAAGTCTACTTAAACCAAGAAGTCGATTCTTAAAAGAAGTTAGGTTGGACTTAAACAAGGAAAGTATTTTGCTTCTAATTTTAAATGAAACTACTACTTTCCCTAGGTTTGCAATTGAGTAATTTGAACTTGGTTCAAGTCATCACTTTTTGCAGTGAAAGTAAAGACAAAGAAAGAAAGAATAATTCGAAATAATATGTGGGCCATTCCATGTTGCGGACATTACACTCAGAGTCAAAAATCTAATATATCAACTCTTATAACTTTGTAATGAAATTTGTTATTTTAAATGAAACTTTTACAATCAAACTATTATGAGAACTCCTTTCTTTTCATTCAAAAAAATTAGACATTCATCTTAAACTATAATTCAAGCTTAAAGGTCTGTTGCGGACATTACAGCAAAAACAACCAATCTTTAAACTTAGTTTTTTTAATTGTTATTTCCTGTGAATTGAGCATTTCTTCAAGGTAGTTTGAGGATTTTTTATACTTATGAATAAACAAGTTTAAAACCTTTACAAAACAATTCCAAGTGTTTCAATTCATAGATTCATAATTTGCTGGAGTGAACATGAAACAATTGTGCATTATTTCCACTGGAATATAGAATGTCCGACAAACATCGTAGATTTCAGAAAGACTTACCGCATTACTGTTTTTTCCTAACGTACCCTTAGAATGACATGAATTCCAAGACAGACTTATAAAGATTTCAGCAATCTATTTATTTTCGTGCTGTATATTGAGAAAAACATATTTGGCTTGTTGGACGTAGCAACAGTAACTAAGATAGAACACAATGGATAGTTGATCTATGAATAGTCTAATGGCTATTAACAAAATCAGTTTTACGGACATTACAGGAAAATGTTGCAGACATAACATTTTTGGGAAACCTCTATAAACAATATTATTTTATGTAAAAAACATAATTCCATGCTTAGGTATATACTTTGAATAGTCATGTTACCGTTATTAGTCTAGACTCTAGGTTTACCTTTTAGCCAATCTATGTATGTATGTATGTATCTATTTGTCATGTCGCGTATAGGCCCCATGATGCTTTGGGAACGAACACAGGAAGCCCAAAGTCACGTGTTAAATCAAACTACCATGGAATGTTCATTCTATCATAAAATTAGAATTGTTTAGCCTCCTGTGTTGATTTTATGACTAGTTTTACAATGTTTTGAACAATGTTTTAAACATTTTTGTTAACTTTTTAGTAATTTTTTTACATTTTTCAAAAAAAAAATTGATTAGTTTTTAAACATTTTTTTTATTTTTTAAATATTTTTTTACATGTTTAAAGCACTTGTTAAAAGTTTTCCAATAAGTTTTTAAAGTTGTTTTTTTAGTTTTTTTCATGTATAAATTTTAATATATTAAATTAAATAATTCAGTTTATTTATCATTATCAACAAGATTCTGTTCTGAATAAAGTCATACTTTATTCAGAAACGTTTAGATTTTTCAAATTAACATTTAATATCTTTTTCTGATGCATGTATTAAAAGTGAAATGTCTGCAGCGTAATGTCCGCAACGCATTTTTAAGAGGATTAAAACGATTTGTTTGGATTTTTTTTAGCTAAAACATTGTTCATACAATTCTAGAAAAGGGTTATGAATACCATTCGAAAAAAATTACACGTTTTGTTGGAAAATAAAAAAATATGTTTATTTGTAGTACACAGCATGAATGTAATGCTGTAAAATTCATAGGAGAGCTGGAGTTGAAAAAAATTTCAATGCTATTGTCATGTATGTCGGTTGTAAAACAGTGCATTTTACTAGAAAATTCAATGTTTTAAAATTTTAATTATTTTCAATGTGGAATGACCCATGTACACATTTTAAAAATAGACTAATATAATGTACTGTAGTTGATTTACAGTGCGACGCGCAAAAGTATGACCACATTTAATGTATTCCCATACCTCTATGCACAGGAGTTTGTACTTTAAACAGACACATTTGATGTGAAGTTGTCTGATTATACCAAATAAGGCGTGTAAAAGGTCGTTTCGCAGCATAAAGTCCGTGCATAGAAGTATGTATTAAAGGTGGTCATACTTTTGCGCGTTGCGATGTTATTTTCATTAGATTTAGCGTTGCATGCATGATTGATTAAAATAGTAATGTAAGGCTAGTAGAGTACAAACACTAAAAGTGTGCAACATAAATACAAATATTAGTTTAAAAAAGTGCAAAAAAGTCCATATAACCGACATCCTTTGCAGGCTTTAGAGAGTGGACTGTAGCTTCGGCTGCGACAACGATTTTTGAAATGGGTGTATATAGATCAGGACGTATGCATCATCAATTCAATTATCGACAAGTATCTGCCACAATAAATGCTTGTAAGAACTCTTTTTGTAAGAATTCACAAGCGAAAAAATCTATAATTTTAGAACTGACAGATTTAATTACAAATATAAATGTTTAACTTATTTCGAAAAAACATTAATTAGGACTTTATGCAAATATCATCTTATTATTCATGATTGAAGCAAAAGCCCCGAATTGCCAGGACATGAAGTGAATAATATCATGATATTAGGATGTAAACGTTAGCTTCAAAAACGTTAACGTCCTTCGAAGGGTCGACTAAATAGAGAGAGTTTGCAAATTCAGCACACTTTAATACACAAAAATCATTAAAGGGGGGGGGGGGGGGGGGGGGGGTACCTTGTACTTTTTATGAAATCCGCTTTTGAGCCTCAAGTTCTAAAAATATTATGTCTTAAAGTTTTTAAACGTATAAAGCAGCCTCATTTCTTGTAAAGTTTTGATATAGTTATCATTTGATCATTTGATAAGGTCAATAAAAGATTGAGCTAGCTGTAGCCATGGCTCCTTTTTTTACTTTCTGCAATTATTTCGAGAAAAGATCGAAAAACCAAGATTTTGAGATCTTACTTCTGCCTGATTATATGGACACCGTGAAGCGTGAAAGTATATAGCTGAGGGATAGCTGATCAAATGTTAACAAGTGTTTTCCGATGTGACCTTTCTTTCTTCTTATGACAAGCACACATTTCAAATTTAGTTTTTGACTGAGAACATAATGAAAAAAGGTGATGTGGTATAATGCCGTTTTACTGTTTTCGAATCTAAATTGCGATTTTGCGTGAGGACGTCTACGACAGCAAAGTAGCGCGCGCACTGAAAACTCCTACTCGAATCTAAAGGTCTCTACTTTGTCCAGCGTTCATGACAAGGAGCATGCGCTCTTTTGACATGGTCGCAAAGATTCTGGCATTTCAGAGCCTCCGATCCGGAAAGTGAAGAGAATCTGCAGGGACACGAGAATGCAGCCATTTTGAATTGAGGAGGCTGGCTACTATGTCGCGCACCACAGGAATCCCATACACAATGCGCCCAATCAAGAGAGGATAAATTTGTTTATTATATTCTCTCTCTGCTCAATTTTAAATAATTCAAATTGCATTTGCATTTATGTTTTGAGTGACAAGAATCATAATTGTTAATACGTTTTTTTCAATTTCGGTTGTTTGATTTCAAGTCAATTTTCCGAACAACGACGAATCCACGGCGAAAGACCTTCACGAAACTCTTCGCGAAGAAAATGATGTCAACAGTAATAACGTTGCCACAAAAATGAACATTTATTTACTATATATATATATATTAAACCAACGTTTATTAAGTGTAACAAAAACGTTTCCCCCGAACTTTTTCGATAGGTTTACGAGTCAAGCGCGAGCAGCGCGAGACAAATTAAACGACATATGAATTACATCACAATGAATTTGACGTCACGATTCAGTTTCTTGCGCGAAGTTCTGAAAACGACACGCAAGTTTTTGCTTATCGCAAAATTTAAACAAAATATACTTCAATTACGGATTACAAAGATGAAAGTTTTGTACTGCTGTATAGCAGGAGGACTTTTTGGAGGAGGAGTACTCCTTACTAAAACATACTTCCCAAAGTGTGATATCTTTACACTAGAAAACGTGCCTTTCTATAACAAAGGTAAGAAACATTAGAAAATAAATTGTTTACTTATCTAAAGTTCTTTTTTCATTTACTTTTAACATTTTTGTTCAGGCATTGTAGAGCAAATGAGCATACACAGATTAAACGATGGTTCAGTTTTACGCATACGCCTTCACTTAATTACGAAGGTATGGAATTATAACAACTGCTTGTATAATAAATATTTCTGCACATAGAAAAATTGAAAAACAAAAATTGAGCGAAGGAGTAGTGGAATGGAGTAAGATGACTGCATAAGATGAATAAAGAAAAAGAAGAGAAAAACACCAAGTAGGAATGAAGAATGGATACAGTGTTGGGTTCATGGATGTTGGGGAAAGAGAAAATACTGGAAGGAGATTGTGGGAAAAAAGGTGGAAGAAAAACAATAAAGAAAATGAAGGAAGGAAGGAAGGGAAGGAAGGAAGGAAGGAAGGAAGGGAAGGAAGGAAGGAAGGAAGGAAGGAAGGAAGGAAGGAAGGAAGGAAGGAAGGAAGGAAGGAAGGAAGGAAGGAAGGAAGGAAGAGAAGGAATACTAATAATAATATGTTTTAGGGGCATATAACTATTGTCTCTATGCTCTTACAATGACATAAAACGATAAATTAAACGATTTATAGCTAGATGAGAGAATGAAGGCTTATAAAAGACAAGAATCAATTTAAGCACTTATAAACAGTATTATAATAATTATTGTATGAGGTTTATATTAAAATGTTTATATATATATGTCAAGACTATGGCCAATAAAAAGTATCAATAACAAATGTATGAAATGATTGTCATCAATCGAATTAAAATGAAAAGAATGAAAATACGTCACTCATTGCAAATAATAATCTAAGAAAAATATTTGTTAAAAAGATGTGTTTTAACTGAGCTTTTGAAAATATTCAATGTGCTCAATAGACGGATACTGTTTGGCAGTGAATTCCATAGTATTGGCGCAGCTGTTTGAAACGCCCTTTCTCCTATCTTTGTCTTAGCCCGAGGGACAACAAGAAGGTTTTGTGTTGAGGAACGCAATGAGCAAACGGGTTTATATTCATCTCAGAGTTCTTTTATATAGTTTGGTGCTTGACCGTTTAGAGATTTATATGTAAGCATTAGGATTTATATTCGATTCTTATTCTCACTGGGAACCAATGAAGGCGTTTCAAAATTGGTGTTATGTGATCATTTTTCCTTACTTTACAAACAAGCCTAGCTGCTATATTCTGTAAACGCTGAAGTTTATCTAATTCCGTTGATGGCAGTCCAATTAGGATACTATTATGCATGTCCAGTATGGATGTGATGAAGGCGTGAACCAGACGCTCTCACTCTGGCTGATTGATGTAATTTCTAATTTTACCAATGTTCTTTAAGGCAAAATAGGCAGATTTGCAAATATTGTTGACGTGCTTTGTCATCTGAAGGTGTGGGTCAACAATTACTCCTAAATCCCCAAGGAAGAAAGGAAGGAAGGAAGGAAGGAAGGAAGAAAGGAAGAAAGGAAGGAAGGAAGGAAGGAAGGAAGGAAGGAAGGAAGGAAGGAAGGGAAGGGAAGGGAAGGGAAGGGAAGGGAAGGGAAGGGAAGGGAAGGGAAGGAAAGGAAAGGAAAGGAAAGGAAAGGAAAGGAAAGGAAAGGAAAGGAAAGGAAAGGAAAGGAAAGGAAAGGAAAGGAAAGGAAAGGAAAGGAAAGGAAAGGAAAGGAAAGGAAAGGAAAGGAAAGGAAACTAAAATGTTTTAAATGAGCAAGACTTCGGCAAAAGTTAATAATGCTCTATTCAATTTCTGCTGCTATTTCAGTCTGAAAACACACGTATATAACTATATATACATTTTTGGGGTAAGCATTTGTCTTTACATTAGTTGTTTTATAATAGTGCATCGCTGCAAGAACAATGAGACAAATGTGTACAAACTTCCTCTTCCTAAAATAGGGGCAACTGTACAACAACCATGTGAGGTTGTCGAGGAAGGCTCTGCTGTCGAGCAGCCTAGCGAGAAAGAGGTGTCATTGGACAAAGTTGAATGAGAGCAGATTTTTTTGGAAATGAATTTTTTCATTTTCTAAAACATATGGATGTCCTGTACAAGAGCACACAGCTTTCATTAAGGCAGCTAGTCGACGTACATAATGAAAGCTGTACAAGATCAGCTTTCATTATGTACGTCGACTAGCTGCCCTAATCCGAAACGAAGTATCAATTGCAACCAGTCTTTGGGATGGTGCGATCCACACACATCGTTGGAAATGAATTTTTTCATTTTCTAAAACATATGGATGTCCTGTACAAGAGCACACAGCTTTCATTAAGGCAGCTAGTCGACGTACATAATGAAAGCTGTACAAGAGCAGCTTTCATTATGTACGTCGACTAGCTGCCCTAATCCGAAACGAAGTATCAATTGCAACCAGTCTTTGTGATGGTGCGATCCACACACATCGTTGGAAATGAATTTTTTCATTTTCTAAAACATATGGATGTCCTGTACAAGAGCACACAGCTTTCATTAAGGCAGCTAGTCGATGTACATAATGAAAGCTGTACAAGAGCAGCTTTCATTATGTACGTCGACTAGCTGCCCTAATCCGAAACGAAGTATCAAGTGCAACCAGTGTTTGGGATGGTGCGATCCACACACATCGTTGGAAATGAATTTTTTCATTTTCTAAAACATATGGATGTCCTGTACAAGAGCACACAGCTTTCATTAAGGCAGCTAGTCGAAGTACATAATGAAAGCTGTACAAGAGCAGCTTTCATTATGTACGTCGACTAGCTGCCCTAATCCGAAACGAAGTATCAAGTGCAACCAGTCTTTGGGATGGTGCGATCCACACACATCGTTGGAAATGAATTTTTTCATTTTCTAAAACATATGGATGTCCTGTACAAGAGCACACAGCTTTCATTAAGGCAGCTAGTCGACGTACATAATGAAAGCTGTACAAGAGTAGCTTTCATTATGTACGTCGACTAGCTGCCCTAATCCGAAACGAAGTATCAATTGCAACCAGTCTTTGGGATGGTGCGATCCACACACATCGTTGGAAATGAATTTTTTCATTTTCTAAAACATATGGATGTCCTGTACAAGAGCACACAGCTTTCATTAAGGCAGCTAGTCGACGTACATAATGAAAGCTGTACAAGAGCAGCTTTCATTATGTACGTCGACTAGCTGCCCTAATCCGAAACGAAGTATCAAGTGCAACCAGTGTTTGGGATGGTGCGATCCACACACATCGTTGGAAATGAATTTTTTCATTTTCTAAAACATATGGATGTCCTGTACAAGAGCACACAGCTTTCATTAAGGCAGCTAGTCGAAGTACATAATGAAAGCTGTACAAGAGCAGCTTTCATTATGTACGTCGACTAGCTGCCCTAATCCGAAACGAAGTATCAAGTGCAACCAGTCTTTGGGATGGTGCGATCCACACACATCGTTGGAAATGAATTTTTTCATTTTCTAAAACATATGGATGTCCTGTACAAGAGCACACAGCTTTCATTAAGGCAGCTAGTCGAAGTACATAATGAAAGCTGTACAAGAGCAGCTTTCATTATGTACGTCGACTAGCTGCCCTAATCCGAAACGAAGTATCAAGTGCAACCAGTCTTTGGGATGGTGCGATCCACACACATCGTTGGAAATGAATTTTTTCATTTTCTAAAACATATGGATGTCCTGTACAAGAGCACACAGCTTTCATTAAGGCAGCTAGTCGACGTACATAATGAAAGCTGTACAAGAGTAGCTTTCATTATGTACGTCGACTAGCTGCCCTAATCCGAAACGAAGTATCAAGTGCAACCAGTCTTTGGGATGGTGCGATCCACACACATCGTTGGAAATGAAGTTTTTCATTTTCTAAAACATATGGATGTCCTGTACAAGAGCACACAGCTTTCATTAAGGCAGCTAGTCGAAGTACATAATGAAAGCTGTACAAGAGCAGCTTTCATTATGTACGTCGACTAGCTGTCCTAATCCGAAACGAAGTATCAAGTGCAACCAGTGTTTGGGATGGTGCGATCCACACACATCGTTGGAAATGAATTTTTTCATTTTCTAAAACATATGGATGTCCTGTACAAGAGCACACAGCTTTCATTAAGGCAGCTAGTCGAAGTACATAATGAAAGCTGTACAAGAGCAGCTTTCATTATGTACGTCGACTAGCTGCCCTAATCCGAAACGAAGTATCAAGTGCAACCAGTGTTTGGGATGGTGCGATCCACACACATCGTTGGAAATGAATTTTTTCATTTTCTAAAACATATGGATGTCCTGTACAAGAGCACACAGCTTTCATTAAGGCAGCTAGTCGAAGTACATAATGAAAGCTGTACAAGAGCAGCTTTCATTATGTACGTCGACTAGCTGCCCTAATCCGAAACGAAGTATCAAGTGCAACCAGTGTTTGGGATGGTGCGATCCACACACATCGTTGGAAATGAATTTTTTCATTTTCTAAAACATATGGATGTCCTGTACAAGAGCACACAGCTTTCATTAAGGCAGCTAGTCGAAGTACATAATGAAAGCTGTACAAGAGCAGCTTTCATTATGTACGTCGACTAGCTGCCCTAATCCGAAACGAAGTATCAAGTGCAACCAGTCTTTGGGATGGTGCGATCCACACACATCGTTGGAAATGAATTTTTTCATTTTCTAAAACATATGGATGTCCTGTACAAGAGCACACAGCTTTCATTAAGGCAGCTAGTCGAAGTACATAATGAAAGCTGTACAAGAGCAGCTTTCATTATGTACGTCGACTAGCTGCCCTAATCCGAAACGAAGTATCAAGTGCAACCAGTGTTTGGGATGGTGCGATCCACACACATCGTTGGAAATGAATGTTTTCATTTTCTAAAACATATGGATGTCCTGTACAAGAGCACACAGCTTTCATTAAGGCAGCTAGTCGAAGTACATAATGAAAGCTGTACAAGAGCAGCTTTCATTATGTACGTCGACTAGCTGCCCTAATCCGAAACGAAGTATCAAGTGCAACCAGTCTTTGGGATGGTGCGATCCACACACATCGTTGGAAATGAATTTTTTCATTTTCTAAAACATATGGATGTCCTGTACAAGAGCACACAGCTTTCATTAAGGCAGCTAGTCGAAGTACATAATGAAAGCTGTACAAGAGCAGCTTTCATTATGTACGTCGACTAGCTGCCCTAATCCGAAACGAAGTATCAAGTGCAACCAGTCTTTGGGATGGTGCGATCCACACACATCGTTGGAAATGAATTTTTTCATTTTCTAAAACATATGGATGTCCTGTACAAGAGCACACAGCTTTCATTAAGGCAGCTAGTCGAAGTACATAATGAAAGCTGTACAAGAGCAGCTTTCATTATGTACGTCGACTAGCTGCCCTGATCCGAAACGAAGTATCAAGTGCAACCAGTCTTTGGGATGGTGCGATCCACACACATCGTTGGAAATGAATTTTTTCATTTTCTAAAACATATGGATGTCCTGTACAAGAGCACACAGCTTTCATTAAGGCAGCTAGTCGACGTACATAATGAAAGCTGTACAAGAGTAGCTTTCATTATGTACGTCGACTAGCTGCCCTAATCCGAAACGAAGTATCAATTGCAACCAGTCTTTGGGATGGTGCGATCCACACACATCGTTGGAAATGAATTTTTTCATTTTCTAAAACATATGGATGTCCTGTACAAGAGCACACAGCTTTCATTAAGGCAGCTAGTCGAAGTACATAATGAAAGCTGTACAAGAGCAGCTTTCATTATGTACGTCGACTAGCTGCCCTAATCCGAAACGAAGTATCAAGTGCAACCAGTCTTTGGGATGGTGCGATCCCCACACATCGTTGAAGGATACCATAGTATCTTGGTTGCAAGAGTCTTCCCTGTCACAATGCACCCAGGATGGCAGGTAAGATCAGCTACGAGCTACTTTTCATTCATGTAATCGCATTTTCGATGCCATTGTTTTGATGACAACGTTTCGTGTTGTATATTAACTATTATTTCTTTATATTTAGAAATGAGCCAGATATTATTAAGATCGGATCAATTCCATTTAGGTCTCTTTGATATTGGTACATCCCTATAATTTATTTCCATGTTGCATCCAACATCATATTATATTTTGAACATTGGGATAGGTTGATATTGTTTATGTTTTGGTATGGGTATTCCCTACTGAATTGATTTTCATCTTGGAATGAGCTATCACATTACATTGTGGAATTGCTACGTAAAATATGTGAGAATATATAAATGTATGTTTATCGTGTATGATATTTTGGCCTATTGCCTATATTCTCTTTATCTTATTCTCTTTAACGTGCTGGGCAAAAAGTATTTTAAATTCTGCGAGTTCTAGGCAGTGATTGTAATGGTGGATGGAAGTGGAGAAAGAAATAAAACTATGAAAGAAAGAAAGAAAAAAAGAAGAGAAGAGAAGAGAAGAGAAGAGAAGAGAAGAGAAGAGAAGAGAAGAGAAGAGAAGAGAAGAGAAGAGAAGAGAAGAGAAGAGAAGAGAAAAGAGATTATACACTGATTTCAAAACACAGCACAAAACAAAGCAAAAGAAAGCAGGATGTACAGATGCAAAATAACAGCAAAAACCGAAAGAGATCAATTAACAACCAAGGCACATGTGAAGCTAGCTTAAAAGACTTTAGTGAATGTTTTTAAGTTTCACGTACAAAGCCATCCTAACTAAATAAAATTAAAAATGTATATATTGAAAAACATAAATATAAATCTTTTGCAAACGAACTTCTAGTTATACAATTCAGAAAAAATATATCAATATTCTAATGTAAATTTAACGTTAGCAACTCTTTCTCTTAATTCTTTAATAAAGTTATGGAGACTCTCAAATTTATATCGCTAACATTTAGTCCGAGACACTTTGTCACCCGTGAAGTGAAAAGCCTACAAGCTAGTAGCGCAGGGGATTATGGGTTACCTATGTATACTTTATTACAACGCAGGGATTTCATTGCCACATTGCTACACTTGTCAATATGTTATTGAGAAATGTCCGTTCTGACTTATCAAACAACAAGAAAGGAGTTCCGAATGCACATTTAGTTTCTGAACTGATCCATGATCCTTTGCGCCACTAGCTTGTGTGCTTTTCAAGGGTGACAAACTTTCCCGGAAAGGGTGTAACACTAAATTAAATAAAAGACAAAAATATATTAGCAAATTTTGTTATAGTTTTAAAAGGTAGTATAGAAATATAGATATTTGTATCCCTATGCTATATAAAACAGTATAGCATGAACTGATGGAAATAGCCCTGAGAAATTGAAAAATCTGTATGCTAAAAATTGATACTCGCGAGACTGCCTGTGGTTTTAATGACAAACTAAAGATGGCGGTGTTTAACTATGAACTCAATACTTTCATATCGTTATTTAATAATCTTAAACTAGTCAACATTAAATCTACCTAAACTATAAAAATATTTAGTTTGAATCAAATTTAACTTTGTATAATATTCATATATATGTCACAATGATATCAATTTCATAACATCTAAAATAAAAATATTTTCTGTGTAACAGAGATAACTTGACAATAAAAAAATGTATATCAAAAGAGGTAAAATGTTCATTGCGTGACAATCAAAAAATTGCGTTACACTAGAATTAACATATATGTCTTTGCGTGACAATCAAATACTGACATCGCGTTACACTAGTACTCACGTACATCTCTTGGCGTGACAATCAAATACATTGCGTTACACTGGTACTAACGTACATCTCTTGGCGTGGCAATCTAATACATTGCGTTACACTAGAACTAATGTACATCTCTTGGCGTGACAATCAAATATACAGTTTCCCTTCCTTGTCATGCAAGCTTGATGGCAATATTTCACGTGCGGTGGGCAGATCATGTGACAGCTTGGACCAAAGCACATCTGTAAGCATGTCTCTGCGTTACATTTAATAACTCCACATCGTCCTCTGTTGCATACCTGCTTGCAAACCTTCGCATTGCATATCAATGACTCGCAATTACCACCAGCACAGTTTTGAGTGCAGTTTTCTTTGCTAGAGCAATTAAGGTTACAGTATCCTGCATGGCAAGATTGATTACAAGAATGCATGTTGTTAAACTGATCGCATGCTAAATTGCAACCTTCGTAGGAAATGCAATCCTGTCGGCATACTCCACGTTCGACGGAGTCACACACTGCTATCTTTTCAATCCCCGAAGGACTATTTTGTTTATAGTCACAATGACCTCCAAAACAACTGGGAATGCATCTTTTTGCATTGCACTGCATCTTGCAATTGCCACCAGTGCAGTATTGCTGGCAGGTCTTAGTGTTCTGATTCAAGCACTTCATTGTGCAGTTACCACCTCTGCATATCTGACTACAGATGTCTGCAGATACGCATTCCATCTCACAACCACCAGATACACACTCTTGTATACAGACGCCCGAATTGCAAGTCAGTTTAGTGCAACCTTCACCTACACAAACTTGACTACATTTATGGTTATCAGTACAATCAAGATTGCAATGACCACCAAAGCAAATCTGACTGTGATTACTACTGACATTTCTAGTAACTATGTCACAGTTACCATGGATACATTCTTGATAACAAGTCTTGTTGACGTATCCATAGTTACAATTGTTAATGACTGCGACTTGATTGCGAGGTCGCTGTGCCTTTGTGTCGTAAATGCAATTCCCGTCGCGACATGAGCGGGCGCATTTCTCGGCTTTGCATAGCATTATGCAGTTGCCGTAGATGCATATCTGTTTGCAGTACTTGACTCCATACGGACAATTCATAATGCATTTTCCAGCCTTGCATTTCTGTATGCAACTTTTTGTTCCCGGCCTGCAGGTCATGGTAGTACCAGCCACGTCGCTTTCTTGGCTGCATTCTTCACTATTGCATTTCAGATTACATTTGCTACGAAGGCAATGCTGTCTGCATTTCTGAGAACTGCATTCGAGTGATTCACATGCACCGGCGTAGCATCGCTGACGGCATTCATCTGGTGCTGTGCAAGACATATTGCATTTCCCTGCATGGCAAAGCTGATCACAACTTGAGAATTTCTTTGAAACTTGACAAGTCATGTTTCGTCTACGTATTGATGTGTATTGATGACATGTAGTAAGACTACGTAGAGTGCACTGGGATGCTTCAGTGATGTTTGAACCATGTATACTACTGACTAAAACCACCAATAAAGAAAGCGTACAAACAACCAAGGTTTTCTCTGAAATACAACAACAAAAATAAGCATGTTACAGATGAATTAATAAATCCATGTTTTACAACCATAACTCCCCGTCGAAGCTCTTCCGTGAGGTTCACTCACACTCACTACCACTACATTTGATATTTACAACACACAACTCTGCTCACATGTTGATTTTTGCGGAGGGAGGAAAGCCGGATAACCCGGAGAAAAACCCTTGTGGTATTGAGAGAAAACAACACATCAAACAAACTCTATTCACTTGTCGCCCGGCGAGCCGGGAATCGAACCCAGGCTACAGTGGTGAAAGGCCAACGCTCTCAGCCATGACATACCTGCAACGGGAACTATTAAAATTCTTTCTTCATAAAATAAAAAATAAATCAAAATGTCGTGAAAACGTTCCCTATGACGTCAAACTAAGTTGTTCGTGCATGATCCTGCTGATTGGTCAATCATCACACCAGCCGAGCGACAGTGGATTACCACTGTTAACAGTTAAAACAAGTATTCTGTACAAACTTCTTCGCAGCCGTAGGGGTATCGATAGTATTCTTTTAAACAACAGTTTTCGTAGTTTGGAGCATTTAATAATATAAGCAAATATAAATATATATACAAGAAGCTGCTGTTTTTTTAGATTTAAATTGGTTCGTTTTTAATTGTTTCAACATGAGGTAATCAAAGGAGTGTCAAACTGTGTGAAGCATATATCCTTTTATGACGGAAACGACATCCGGTATATCAGTACGGGCTATAGGATAAATAAACGGGTATACGGTATTTGTAAATTAGGATCCCAATCGTCTCAAAGACTCGATCGTATTTGTACAGGCCAGGATAAATAAACGGTCACTATATGGGTATACGGTATTTGTAAATTTGGGTCCCAATCGTCTCAAAGACTCGATCGTATTTGTACAGGCCAGGATAAATAAACGGTCACTATATGGGTATACGGTATTTGTAAATTTGGGTCCCAATCGTCTCAAAGACTAGTCTGACTCGTATTCGTACGGGCCAGTATAAATCAACGGTCACTATACGGGTATACGGTATTTTTAAATTTGGGTTCCAATCGTTTTAAGACTCGTGATATCGTTCCCACTGTTTTTAAAAGCCAGTATATATCGTGATGTTACTAAACGCTGTGTTAAATAGTACATTATCCCGCTGGTTTGATGACAAACCCTGGCACACCCATAGACTAACACATCCGTCATATCACTGGCTTTTAAAACCACAGTTTTATCAAATTGAATTCCTCATTTTCCTTCACACGATAAAGTGATAACAATATGATAACATAGAAAAACATGTAGCATGGAATCAAGTTACAAAAAAATATAGTATTTTGCTGAAATATTAAAGTAAATCTTGGCAGAGAAAAATATAGCATTTTGTTAGATATCAAAGTAAATCTTGGCAGAGAAAAATATAGCATTTTGTTAGATATCAAAGTAAATCTTGGCAGAGAAAAATATAGCATTTTGTTAGATATCAAAGTAAATCTTGGCAGAGAAAAATATAGCATTTTGTTAAATATCAAAGTAAATCTTGGCAGAGAAAAATATAGCATTTTGTTAAATATTAAAGTAGTTAAATCTTGGCAGAGAATAATAAAGCATTTTGTTAAATATTAAAGTAAATATTATAAATTAACCGTTGGTTAAGGGAAAAGGGTGTCCAAAGATTGATAATCTGCATAGTATTCACAGAGGGTTGAGGAACGGATCAGGAGGAATTAAGTTAAAGGAGAACTGATGATAATACGGCTCAAAATACTGAGAAAATAGGGAGTAGGAAGAAATACCTTAATTAGAAATACCTTAAAGAATTTAGAAGAAAAACGCTACGAAAATGAAGTGAGAAGAAAGTATATAAATGATATTGATATTCTGATTGATCAAGAACAAGGTTCAGTTCTCTATTGAGAATATAGAATAATCTAAATCGCATATTTCGAAATGATTTCGATTAAAAATAAAACGAGGGGGCCATTGGGGTTTGCGGTATTGGCCATTGACCATTTATTAATGCGATATTGCGGTAAAGGGAATACTTTTTTTTGCGGTAATGCGGGATTTGGGATACCTGCGTTATGCGATATTTATCCTTTTTAAGCGGTATTTCGGTGTAATAAGCAAAATCAAGCGGTAATGCGGGATTTAGAATTCCTGCGGTATACGATATTAACGGTGTTTGTTTTTGTATATTTTTGGTACGTATGGATGGTGAAAAAACCGAAAACGTTTACTGACCTTTGATTTTAATTAAATGTTGTGCGGTATGCGGTATTTGCGATTTTTTTTTTTGCGGAAATGCGGGATTTTTTAAGAATGTTTGCGGTATTGCGGGATTTAACCCCCCTCCCCCCCCCCCCCCCCCCCCAATGTCCCCCTCTAAAACAAGTCAAATTTTGTCAGAGATTGTTATGTCTTTATAATTAAAGTACATCCAAATAAAATGAAAACAGCATCATTTTCTTGTCATCATTAGAAATTGTTTTTTTTTTTATGTTTGAAAATATGTCTCGGTATTCTATATGTTTTGATGTTATTTATTTAGCGTAACATAAAACAGAATAACAAAAACACTGAACCGAACACAAGGTTTTGTATTCTGTAACAATTCGAAGAATGTATCAATTATGACACGACAAAAGATATAATTTGATGTATCATTAACCTCGATGGAAATGTGTTTACGTTATTGTGCCTTTACGCCCTGTAGCCTTACATGCCCTCTATTCAAGATCGCATTAACTCTAACCAGATTCATGGCCTCTCATTAGGAGCCTTTTAGAGTTTGTAAAACTGCGACACATATGACCTTAAGTGGGTGATGAGTTGTTCTAACGGATAGCAAAATAGTAGAACGAAAATAAGGCTTTCGGGAACTTATATTAAAGCTAACTTCAGTTAACTAAGGAAATCTTCCAGTAATGGCTATTGCAGATGTGCGTAGTTGTCGTTTAGGTTTTTACTAGTGAGAATTACCATTGAGGGTGTATCATAAGCCATCAGTAAAGATCAGCTCGGATAATTAATTCTAAATTTAAGTCTTTGTGTTCACGAAGTAAAAACTGTGCTAAATTACTGTGGAATACATGCATAACAATTAATTAACTGAGCGAGAAGATGAATACAACTTCAGTATGGATACCTTTAGCAAACTGATTGCTTTTACTGATCTGACTGATTATCGTGATGTTGAGAGCGAAAAACATGTTCACTAAACAACGAGCTTAAATTCTTAAGCATCAATTTTTCAAGAGCTAAAACTCTACCTGAAGATTAACAAAACTCCTTTTGTAAAATAAACATCACAAATATTACATCTTGAGCGCCAAATTCTAACGCAGAACATTCGTTTAATTACCGAGTGTCAACAACAAGAATTCTCTTAAAAAAATATCACCAAAGGAAGAGTTTCTGGAAATACCATTAAAAGTAACCGTTTTTTAGTCAATGGATTAAACTCACGATTAATTAAACTTACCTAACGTTGACTCGTTCATTTTGCCTTGGTTGGTCACAACCTTCTTCTTGTATAAGTTGACAGTTTCCTGTTGCTAATCGTTGTGCTTGATGTATTAAACTAAAGGATCAAGTTACTCTGTTTAGGTGTGGGTAAACCCACTCATGCGTAAGATTTAATCGCTCCCTTCGTCAGTGATAAATCCACATATAAACAGAAAAAACCTACCGGCTAGTTTTTGATAGGTAGAATTTTTACGAATATAACACTTTGTATAAACGGAGCTGAAAAATTAATGTCCAAAGAACTGGTATTAGATCTTTCAATTCATCCCAAAAATGAACAGAATTAAGGATTTCAAATTCGCGGACTATTTTTGTACTCCGTGTAAAATTCCATGATTGCTTTTCATTACCTTTTGAATCATCAATGACGATTTTAAATAGTTTATTCTAAAAATAACAAATTCTCAGTCAAGAAGTTTATTTAATTATTAAACGATAGGTCATATAATGAAATCTGTAACACCGTAAAAAGTCAAAGCGAGATTAGGTCACATTAAGAAACAAATACACATAAATATTATAAATGTAAAATCAAACATATAAACTATACATGGACAGAAATATTTACGTTCTCATAATACACACTTGTTAAGCCATAAAAATAAGAAAAAAATTAGAAAAAAATACACATATAAATATACATATATATAAATATAAAATCAAACATATAAACTATACATGGACAGAAATATTTACATTCTCAGAATACACCTTTGTTAAGCCTAAAAATAAGGAAAAAAAAATACACATATAAATATACGTATATATAAATGTAAAATCAAACATAAATTATACATGAACATAAATATATACGTTCTCATAATACACACTTGTTAAGCCAGTTTTAAACTGAACCGATACTTTATTTTGCATATAGAAATTGTTTACATTGCCAGACTTAATCATTTAATATCCTATAAGCAGGCTAGAGGTTCTTTTCTCTTACCTAGAACGACGAGAAAAGAAACCTCTGCCGGCACCCGCAATTTTCCATCCAAGTTTCTGGATGTAAAACATTATGAGCTATCCGAATTATTTTCTCGTCGTTATATAGGTAAGAGAAAGGAGCCTCTGCTTGCAGGCTAATAATTTAAGTAAAGAAAGGTAAAAATTATGGTAGACCAGGCTGTAGAAATGAAAAAGAGTCAGCTGGCTACACCACATTGCCCTCTGTTACTTCAAATCATGATGCTTATGCATCAACCCGCTTCCTTTGGTTTCGTGAGCATTTAACATCAATTAGGTTGCATGCAGTACAAACGACGGCACACGTTGAAAGTGTAGAAGGGCGACGTTTATACTATACTTTACCGACTGATAAGGTCACCGATCTCTCCCGAGGGGGAGATGGTAAAATCAGGCTATCAATGACAGAGAGTTACTTACGTGCGGGGGTAGATGAACACGGTCTCTGTCTCAGGGTCCAGGGAACTTCTTACAGAGTTGCAGGGTGAACAACCTCTCCCGTGGGGGAGAGGGTAACACCAGACTAATTCAGGTTATCAAAGAACTATAGATACAGAGTGGCTCAGTGACGGTTAACAATGTTAGCTCCCGTGGGGAGAGGGTCGGGTTATCATGGAACCCGACAGTTACGTATACGGTAACAGACTTAGCAATCTCTCCCGTGGGGGAGAGGGTAATCTGAATCAGGTTATAAAAGAACTAGGTACAGAGTAAAACTGACGGTTAACGATATTAGCTCCCGTGGGGAGAGGGTCGGGTTATCAGGGAACCCGATAGTCACGGTAACAGAGTTAGCAATCTCTCTCGTGGGGGAGAGGGTAATCTGAATCAGGTTATCCAAGAACTAGATACAGAGTAAAACTGACGGTTAACAATCTAAGCTCCCGTGGGGAGAGGCTCGGGGACGATTAACAATCTTAGCTCCCGTGGGGAGAGGGTCGGGTTATCAGGGAACCCGATAGTCACGGTAACAGAGCTAGCAATCTTTTCCGTGGGGGAGAGGGTAATCTGAATCAGGTTATCAGGGAACTGGATATTTGTAGAATGACAAGGTCAACTATCTGTCCCGTGTGGGGTCCTGTGAGGTAGTAAATGGTTTTATCAGAGCATTCCTTTATTGTTATCAGTGATCCCTCTTGCAGCAGACATAACAGGATGACATTGCGAGCAACATAATGGTAATCATATCTTAAAGTAGATAACGGTTTGTCGCAGTCCTTTGAGAGATCCTTCAAATATCTTATCTTTACAAAATAATTAGAGAGGCCTTTTTTCAACATATGTAAACCAGACTTTGTGGGCTACCTGTGGTATTACGAAGAGAATAACTCAGACTTTTAATGGGCTATCTGAGGTTTTACGAAGAGAACTCAGACTTTTAATAATATTACGAAGAGAATAACTCAGCAAAAATACACAGAAGCAAATCAATTTTTAAATGGATATAGTGATACAAAAACAAATAGCCAAGTTATGCAAATATTAAGTATAAATGTAAAGTTGCAATATATTTGTGTATTATTATTATTGTTTCTGCGATATTAAAAATACATATAATGTTATTTATTTCATACGGTTGGCACGGTTGACACGGTTTTCTTTGTTATTCATAGGGATGTATCTCGGATATAAACCCCTCATTAGAGCGAAAACACTAGAACCATGAAACAAAATCAAATTGTTAGTGTGTAATAGTTCTTATTTTGCGACTATTAGTTACTATAAAAGACAAGTAAAGTTGTAATGAGGTATTGTTTCCTTTTGTATTTGATGTTTCTGGTTGAGTGATACTGACTAAATAGTCACTAAATTAAAATTATTAGTTAGTAACTATTTTGTTTTTATTTCATGGTTCTAGTGTTTTCGCTCTATACCAATTCAAGGGTTATATCTAGATATAAAACCGTGTCTATATCTAGTTATAACCCTTGCATTTATAATTGCAACATTAGACTTAATAATTTACTAGATAGCGATTTTTGGCGAAAAAAGTCTTTGAGTACCAATGTCAGGATTCGAACCGAGAACATCTGCATTGCTGTATCCGTGTTTAGCCATTATACTACTTAGTCATCCGATGGAAAGGTATCAACAAAAACTCGTTTAATGTCATCAAGTTCGTTAGCATTCAAGTTCGTTAGTATTCTTCTGAATAGAATTGAAAAGCGCTTGTTTAATATTTCCTAATGGGAATTCATTGACAATGAACCAGTTAAATTATGAACAGATCTAGAGTATTGATTAATTTTAATGAGCGAGATTTGAAAGCCGTTCTTTTATTTCTTAACTCAAATCATGTGTCTTTGTTAGAATAGGATTAAATCATTGTTTTTTTGTGTGTGAGAAAACCTTCTCAAGTGTGAAATAAATTAGTTACATACCTCGAATGTTTGGCTATAAGCCTATATATCCCTTGGGCCTGCGGCACGCGGGTTATATATGGCTTATAGCCTCCATTCTCGGTAACTCTTATATAAACGAAAATTACAATGCAATAAGTAGATGAATACAAATATTAGATGGTGTAATATGGCATAACATGATTGAACAAGATTGCTACTCTGAGTGGGCATGCCTTCCGGAGTACCATAAGGAACCAAACTAGAGCCATGGCTCTTCACCATAATGATAAATGATCTTGATACGCCAGGAAATGAGTTATGGAAGTATGTGGACGATTCAAATATTTCTGAATCAATTTTGAAAGACCAAGCAAGTACTATTCAATCCGCCGTCGACACATGCATGACAGTTTTCCAGCATACCTCTCACGTGATCTCGAGGCTGTGCAGAAACAAACCATACGAATAATGTTCTCTTTCCAACATTACGAGGAAGCCGAAAGGATTTTACCGATAAGCTTTTGGATGAAATTATTAATAACAGAGAACATCAACTTTTTAAATTGCTACCTGATACCAACACTTGTCGCCTGAATCTGCCAAAAAAACGTTTAACACATCATTTAAGACAAATAGATTTCGAAATAGTTTTATTGTTCATAATTCTTTAAAAGCCTAGTACTAGTTAAGTATATTTTAGATTATAATCGAATTTTTTTATACTTATATATATTGCTACATTTTATATTTACAATTATCTCAAGTTTAATATTTATTCAATTTATATGTAAATTTCTATTTTAAATTTTATACTATGTCATGCAAACATGTCTGTGTAATTCATCCTACGTCTGCCAAGCGTTTGTAATAAACTATCTATCTGTCTAACATGAATATATATATTTTAGTAGGCACTTTTCAAGTGGGAGGAAACAATTTACTTGTTATTGGCATGTTTTTATAATCTGAGGAAGCAATATATCTTTTTTGAACGGAAAAGGAGTTTTAATTAAAATAACGGTGTTGAATAACCCCACAGTGTTCAATTAGAATTCTCCAGCGGCGTGTTACCATACACTAGTTAAAAATAATTAAATGTCATTAATGTTTACCGTAACAATGCTACGAAATCATAAGTAATCTTTTAAAATACACCTGCACAGTTTCAGTTACCACTAGCTATGGATACCAACCTAACATCCACGGTCAGCGACTACAATCGTCTTTTAGACGACTTGAAGGCTAGGAAATCTTTCACTATATGTCTTGCACAGTTTCAGTTACCACTAGCTATGGATACCAACCTAACATCCACGGTCAGCGACTACAATCGTCTTTTAGACGACTTGAAGGCTAGGAAATCTTTCACTATATGTCTTGCACAGTTTCAGTTACCACTAGCTATGGATACCAACCTAACATCCACGGTCAGCGACTACAATCGTCTTTTAGACGACTTGAAGGCTAGGAAATCTTTCACTATATGTCTTGCACAGTTTTAAGTACCACTAGCTATGGATACCAACCTAACATCCACGGTCAGCGACTACAATCGTCGTTTAGACGACTTGAAGGCTAGGAAAACTTTCACTACATGTCTTGCACAGTTTTAAGTACCACACGCTATGGATACCAACCTAACATCCACGGTCAACGACTACAACCGTCTTTTAGACGACTTGAAGGCTAGGAAAACTTCCACTGTATGCCTTGAAGTCACGGTTTGGGTAATCATAATGATAGTCGGGTTTGTTGGCAATGGTTTAACTCTCAAGATCATATTTTCTAATGCAACTTTGCGAACTTCTTCCAATTTTCTTATAGCTTCCTTAGCTGTAGCCGACTTTACAATGAGTTTTTTGAGCAAACCATTAATTTTAGGTGTCATGGTCTATTCCGAATGGATTTACAACGACAGTACTTGTGATTTTCACGGTGTAGTTGCAATAACACTCGCTTGTGCCTCGGTACTTAATATAACTCTTATGGCTATCAATCGATACTTCAGAGTGGTCAAGCCTACTAAATATATAAAGTATTTCAGTCTGAGAAGAACTGGTATATACATCGTTGTGGTATGGGTAATATCTCTTGGAAGTTCGCTTCTAAACTTAGTTTTTGGTCAAAACTATTTTTTTCATCCTGGAAAGTATTTCTGTTTCTTGCATATTAACGATTACTTGTTCATGACATACATAGTGACATTCTGTATTGCCATCCCAGCCAATGGAATCGCATACTGCTACTACAAAGTCTACAAAGTGATCAGAAAGCACAATGAATCTATGGTCAAATGGGGAAGATCGTCGCAAAATATCACAACACAAGAGATTAACGTGACAAGAACACTGTTCTTTATCGTAGTGATGTTTCTGGTTTGTTGGATTCCTATCTTCATTATGGATATCATCGACGTGGCACAGTTAAGATGGTCCTTGCCCAGACAGGCGTATGCTGCCTATACGTTCCTTGCTTGTACAAGCGGCTGTCTCAACCCTGTATTATACGGTATTCTGAATCCTACATTTCGAAAAGAGTACCTGAAAATGCTTGGCTTGAAAGGAAGGTGCAGCAGAAGAGAAGTGTTTCCCTTAGAACAAAACAGGAACACAAGTTTTAAAGTCAATAATTCAGGAAAGAACATAAACGTCTTGAATTCAACTGTTGGGGATGTAGAACTTCCCAATTCGTAAGGACAGACTGAGCTAAAGATTATTGCTTGCAAGGCAGGTTCACCACTGAGACAAGTGTTGTCTTTAGAACAAAACTGGAACATAAGTTTTAAAGTCAATAATTAACGAAAGAACATTAAATGCTTTAAATCAGCTGTTGAGGATCTATAGCTTTGCAAGAAGGGCAGACTGAGCTACAGATTATTGCTTGCAAGGTAGGCTTACCACTGAGGCAAGTGTTGCCTTTAGAACAAAACTGGAACATAAGTTTTAAAGTTAATAAATTAACGAAAGAACATAAACGCTTTGAATTTAACTGTTGAGAATCTAAAGCTTTGCAATTCATAAGAGCTAAAAGATTATTGCTTGCAATTAAGGCAGGTTTACTACTGTACTGAGGCAAGTGTTGCCTTTAGAACAATAATTAAATATCTGGAACATAAGTTTTAAAGTCAATAAATTAACGAAAAAACATAAACGCCTCGGATTCAACTGTCGAGGATCGAGCTGAGAGCTCTGCAAATCATTAGAAGAGCTGAAAGATTGTTGCTTTATCACTGAGACAAGTGTTGTCTCTCAAACCGAGAACACAAGTTTCAAGGTGTAGTACTTTCTCTTGGCCCACAATTCCCTTTTTGAATTCGCTATTACATGATCTTACCTTAGCCTAATGAATCTGAATTTTACACCAGATGTCAGGCTTGGATTAAAATTTAGAAAGATGTTCTCATTATGCTAAATAATCAGAGTTTCCATAGCAACGATAAACAGCATTGGTGTAAAATATTTTCCTTAAATATCTTTTGATTTGGGCTGATAGCGACAAACCAATAAATGTGCTATAATCTCCACCGTATAGCACACCAAATGGGAATGTTTGAAGCTAAGTTATCTTTTCGACTTTGAATAAATCACGGAAACATTAAAATGTGTTGCTTCGCGTGTAATCGAAATCGTACAGATAACTTTGCATCAAACTTTCCCATGCGATGTGCTATACGGGGCTTATTGTGGTACATTTATTGGTTTGTCGCTATCAGCCTAAAATCAAAAGATATTTAAGAAAAACCGTCGAGCAGAACGTTCGTTTATCTACGTTTGTTTTGCTATGGGAACTCTAATTAGCATAACGATCGAGAACATCTTTCTAAATTTTCATCCAATTTTTACATCTCATGTAAAATTCAGATTCATTGGGCTAAGGTAAGATCATGTAACAGCGAATTGAAAAAGCGAACTGTTGGCCAATATAAACAACTAGGATCTAGGAGCAGAGACTCCTTAAAGCCAATAATTTAAAACACAACGGTTCGCCTACAATTCCTCCCCGCTTGTCTGATCAGAAAATTGTTAACCATTTGGAAACGAATTTCCGACCGGATGGATTTGCTTTTATGTAAAGCATCCCTTTTTATTCAGACTAGAGAAAGACAAACGTTAGTTATTTTTCGTCCAGTAAAACTAATCAGAGAAAAAATATTATTAGTTTTCCAAGCGGGGGTTAAACCCACTTCATTGTGAAACGAATTTTCGACCGGATAAATTTGCTTTCGCGGAAAGCATCCCTTTTTATTCAGACTAGAGGAAGACACAAACGTTAGTAATTTTTCGTCAAGTAAAATTACTCAGAGAAAAAGATTAGTTTTCCAAGCGGGAATCAAACCCACTTCATAGTGATTACCGGTCAGATGCACGAGCCACTAGGCTACTGATGAACATAATATAGCCTATAACTTAACTATATTGAATTATTTAAAATATTAACTATTGGTGGGTTTCACCTCCGGAGACGATTCTTTTTCAACCATGGAATTAAGTCTTAAATGTGATTTTCTGATAGACAGCTGATAAATAGTTATATTTGCAAAGTTCAGGATGATAGTTTATTGTTTGACCGAGATATAAGCGATTGAGTGCGCATCGCGTTTACACTGAAATGCATGGCCCTCTCCTCTCCCTCTGAGAGACACCAACATGGCAGCCAAATAACCGAGTTTGCCAAAAGCCCACAATGTTCAAGAATATTGACCAAAATGTTATTAATTTGCCTAGATATTCACTTATTTACCATGTTGTTTAAATGATCAAAAGGGCAAAATTGTCCGAAATATTGCACAAATTTCAATCCTTCAAATGCGTGACAAGTGTTGCGTGACTTAAATTACTTCACCGATATCTCTTGAATTAAAGACATTAAATCGATAAAATTTGGTACGGAGACTCGCTCATGGGGACTGTAAACGATATTAAAAGCACAACTTCATGGAGCCCATAGTTTAAAAGTTAGTATTTCGATGACGTCACGTGCAACCCAAGAATACTCATACTGATATTAAAGTGTATATGAACTCTCGCGGTTTTTTGGCGTTTTAAGAAGTTGATATATAGGTCAGTCATGATCTAAAAAAAAAAATTTGATTTGAACATTTATTCGCGGAGAAATAGCGCCCTAAACTTTAAAATCGACCGCGCCCCTTCGGGTTGGCCGGGAATTGGGAGACTGGTAACCTTGTGACGTAAATTCGGGAAACCCAAGCTAGTACCACTCAGTGTTTCTCTGTTACTTCTGTTGTTTTGAGTAAGAAAAGTTCGATAAATCGACAGTATTTACCGTTGACTGAATCATCCCTGACATCAGTTTAAACTAGACAATCAGAATATCTTTATCAGATACCGATAAAGAATTATACCTGGATCCAAAGGACAGTAGTAAGAAAAGCGAAGGTTTACAAAGTACTTTCGAAGACTGAGAACTTTCTTACTTAGTCTGTCTTAGAAGTACAAGAAAGCGGAGTAGAAAATAGTGACAGTTCTGAGCCTTTTAAAGCCTTCAGATGAGCCTTTAGCCGATGAAATTGGTTAGCAAAATTGCTACTACGCAGACAGAGAAATTAAAAGATCGTGGAGCATTCAAAATAGCTTTAATCTCGATTCGAGGCTAAAAAGTCGCCGTACAAAGAGCCTTCCTGATGACCGATGATAGTTACAACAGTTAACGTTTATTTATTGCAATCATAAATCGTTATATGATGGTATACGATGTTTCCCCGAAATGTTTTAATCATGCTCAGAGTTCTTTTTGCACTTTTTCTAGGGGTTGAAGTACTGATAATTGCAAAGTTAAACAACTTAAAAGCGGAGTTTTGTGTGTTGAAATTGATGGTTGCCTCGAGTCCGTCCAAAACAAACTTGTACTGTAAACTATATGAAATAGAAGTCAATCTGACTTTACATCCAGGATTTCATCCCGTGTATATTCATATGTTTAAATCGCTGGTCATTACGATCGCCAGCGGCTAAATACAGAACGACTGACTGAAGACAGTTAGTGAAAAAATCACACAAAACATCCTGCTTGAAACAAACAGTGATGTTTTACAACTACTACCGTTTCAACGCTTCAAATTTTCAATGATTTCCCCTGATAACATTCCCGTTTTATCCATTTGTAGTGGAACATATTTTTATAATAAAATGCCATTTTGAACTCATAAAAAGTGCTCCATAATAAAGAATACAACAACAACAACAAAATAATAATTTGTGATAAGTTATCATAAATTGTTTTTATAAGTTACACTCAATGATTCAATGACTAGTTTTAGCAATCTTTATTCTAAAACTACTTTAAATCCATTTTGAAACTTGATTACTAGTATTATTAGTATCAGAGTTAAATGATTAACTTGACCGGCGGCCTCTCGCTAGTTTTTTCAACCCGGCGATCATTAGTAATTATCGTACGCGAAAATCTGACTCGTGACACTATAGAACGGCTTTCTTTAGAAGTTATATAAACAGTTCAATCATATTTCAATATAATATCTTCAAAGTAGAATATAGCAAAGATTTCAGTTATACTTATACTATTTCAGTTGCCATGATACATTTGCCATAGTTTGAAACGCTTCATTACCATTCGTATACGCGTTGTTTCTGCTCGACATTTGTTTTGGTTCTTCATCCTATAAATCTAGGCTTGAACAGGGTGTAATTCCAACTTCAACTCTTATTAGATGAGCCAGATGTTTCTTCAATTCACTAACAAATATTTCAGGGAATAATTTTGGGGTTTGCCGTTGAAAAGACTACTGCTAAAGTAGCAGAACGAGTCTTTGTCAAACCAAGTTGACGCTTTTACGTCTTCTCGCTTTAGCAAGCGGATGATCTTTGCCCAAATATATTAATGCAGTCGAATGCCTCTCTTGTCCTCTACTCTATTAGAACAACCTCCCAGAACGGATCTGCTTGGCACAGTGTCTAAAAAACTCCTGTAAAACGATGATACGTTTACTAAAGTCCGCATACTAGCCTTTGTACAAGCTGCGAGATGGTCCCGAATTTACGTCATCAATGACCTAGAACCAGTCTCTTCAAAGGCCCAATTCCCGGCCAACCCGAAGGGGCGCGGTCGATTTTAAAGCTTAGGGCGCTATTTCTCCGCGAATAAATGTTCAAATCCTTTTTTTTTTTGCATTTCATGACTTAGATATATATCAACTTCTTAAATCGCCAAAAAACCGCGAGAGTTCATATACACTTTAAGGTATGCAGCAATTACAGAACGGTATAACTTTAGCCTGCAGAACAGACCTTCTTGTGGAGTTTGAAAAAAAGTTTTTATAATTAGGTTAATATTGGAATTCCTCATATCAACATTAACTAGACGCCATCTTGGCGATCACTCGGGCTTCAAATGAGACATGATGTCAGTGTTCCTTGGAACGCCTGGGACCTGACACTCCAATTTGAGGACCAAGATGACGACGAAAAAAAAGTACCGTTTGCATTTTAAGACTCGGGCTCATCCTCGGGAACCCAGGGGTAATCTTCTGTCGCTCGTTTCTCGCTCCCAGAAAAAATACCCCTGGGAACGTAGTCTGTTGGAGCTTGTTCCAGATGTCAAAATTGAGCTCTTTCCTGATTGATCGACCCGCTAAGGTCAACCAATGAAAATCAAGATAACCATCCAAAGGAAGTCGTTAAATAATAGTGTTTTTTTTTGGGAGGGAGAAACGAATAATAAACATAAATTTTCAATCACTGGTTCTATTGTAAATAAACGTTCTATTATGTTCGATTTGCGCAATTTGTTGTGAATTCGATTGTATTCGACTTATTTATAATTGATTTCGACTGATTAAACTGATACGATTGAGCCGAACGTTAGAGGTTTTGATTTTTATGCAGAAGTAAACGAAAAAGTGCTCAGATCTTTTTCTTTTCGTGTTGAATGATCTAGACTAAAAAAGTCAGTGTGTTCTCAAATGTATCAGACATAATTTTTGTTCATAAATATGTATACATATTATAGGACACTAGTATATTTTTTTATCTAATTTGTATTTACATCTAAGATAACATTATGTATTATTTTATTGTATACATTTTGTAAATAAGTTGCTAATGTAATAAACATCTAGAGTTGAATCGGTATTGTGCATACTTTCAACAGGAATTCAATATTAGGCGCCCCAGATGTGTTTGAGTCACCCTTGTGTGAATGAGGCACCAAAACACTTATGATGTCTGTGACGTCTGTATAGCCTGTGTTTTGAGGGTCATGTTGATCTCTGTCTGTCTGTCTGTCTGTCCGTCTGTCTTGAAAACCCTTAGATGCAACAGAACAGGCAGGAAACAAGTTCGGGTTTCCAAGACTGAAGATTTACTGTTCACTTGTTCTAGCTAATTTACACACACTAATTGATGGTTAATTACATGCACTATTGATGACATCATAACCACAGGCAGCCCAAGCTCTGAATTACGTCATTGAATATGCTTGTATATTAATGAATAAAGACTCGAATTACAACAGTTTCACAAAGTTTGTATTTTATTCAAATTATGAAGTGAACATACTGAAGAATAAAGTGAAGACACTGAAACTGTTGTAATTCGAGTCTTTATTCACTAATATACAAGCATATTCAATGACGTAATTCAGAGCTTGGGCTGCCTGTGATCATAACTAGTCTAATTACCTACACAGGTAACCCAATACATTTACAACACTCACTAGCAGTGTCACTGCCCTTTTAAATTGTCTTGCACACCTTAGGTGGTGGCAGGTGTTCCGGCTTTTTCCCGTTGTTGCTTGGATACGATATTGCACCAGCGTGCTATTTGTCTCGAAAAATATTTAAAAAACTTCCATCGACCATACTAACCATGGAGTTTGTTGATTCATTTGTTGCGATATTTCAAGTGTGAACAACACTCGTAGAGTATTGGATGACAGCCCGTCGATGTCTAAAAGAAATGTAAGTAACAATAAGAGTATCGAAATCAAAAGCAATACTTATAGATGGGAAAGAGAAAACTATGAATCATATAGTAATGGGATCCTGATGGCGAAGATGAGGATCACAATGATGATGATGATAATAATGGTGATAACTATGATGATAATGGTAATGATGATGACAATAATGATGATGATAATGGTAATGATGATGACAATAATGATGATAATGGTAATGATGATGACAACAATGATAATGAAAAGGATGTTGACAATAATGATAATGATGATAAAGATGATGACAATAATGATGATGATGATGATGACAATAATGATGATGACAATAATGATGATGATAATGATGATGACAATAATGATGATGACAATAATGATGATGACAATAATGATGATGATGACAACAATGATGACAATAATAATGATGACAATAATGATGATAACAATAATGATAATGATGATGACAATAATGATGATGACCATGATGATGACAATGATGATGACAATAATGATAATGATGATAACAATAATGATGATGACAATAATGATGATGACAATAATGATGATAATGATGATGATAATGATGATGACAATAATGATGATGACAATAATGATGATGACAATGATGATGATGACAATAATGATGATGACAATAATGATGATGACAATAATGATGATGACAATAATGATGATGACAATAATGATGATGACAATAATGATGATGACAATAATGATGATGACAATAATGATGATGACAATAATGATGATGACAATAATGATGATGATAATGATGATGATGAAAATAATGATGATGACAATAATGATGATGACAATAATGATGATGACAATAATGATGATGATAATGATGATGATGAAAATAATGATGATGACAATAATGATGATGACAATAATGATGATAATGATGATGACAATAATGATGATGACAATAATGATGATGACAATAATGATGATGATAATGATGATGATGACAATAATGATGATGATAATAATGATGATGACAATAATAATGATGACAATAATGATGATGACAATAATGATGATGACAATAATGATGATGACAATAATGATGATGACAATAATGATGATGATAATAATGATGATGACAATAATGATGATGACAATAATGATGATGATGATTATGGTGATGGTAACCAAAATGATTATGATTGGATGTTGACAATAAATATGATAACAATGCTACCTACCCTACTAACTAGTGACACAACCTCCTCTACTCTTTTCAATAAAACCACTTCCGCAGGATGACAGACTTTCGAAGTAAAGTATGTTATCACGTCCGCCATCATAACGAGACGATAACGCAGCGTAAATAACTTAGGATTCTGAAGTGAACCACCATTTTGTATTCCTAAACACATTCAGAGGTTATAGACACCGTGTGTTATACAACAATAGTCATATTCATAATTCCCTGCGCCATCTTGAAAGGTAGCCGGGCCTTTGCACGTTTGTGTTTATTGTTTGTTTGTTTTGTGTTTATTGTTTGTTTGTTTGTTTGTTTTATTGTTTATTGTTTGTGTGTTTCTTTGTTTGTTTGTTTTGTGTTTATTGTTTTGTTTATTTGCTTTTATGTTTTTTGTTTGTTTGTTTGTTTTGTGTTTATTGTTTTGTTTGTTTGTTTTGTTTTGTTGTGTTTATTGGTTGTTTGTTTTATGTTAATTATTTTGCTTGTTTGTTTTATGTTTTGTGTTTGTTTGTTTTGTCTTGTTGTGTTTATTTGTTGTTTGTTTTGTGTTAATTGTTTTGCTTGTTTGTTTTATGTTTTTTTTGTTTTTTTGTTTTGTTTGTTTTGTTTTGTTGTGTTTATTGGTTGTTTGTCCGATTGTTTTGTTTATTGTTATTTGTTCGTTTGTTTGTTTGTTTGTTTGTTTGTTTTGTTGTTTATTCTTTGTTTGTTTGTATGAGTCTCATTTTACCTGATTTTTCTAGTATATCCAAGTCCTTTACCAACTTTTCTGTTTCCTCTGCCAGCCAATTACGACACCAAACTTTTACAGTGTCGGACCTCAGCGACTCGTCAGCAAAAACACGATCAACCATTGTCTAAAGGAAGAATTAAACAAGTAGGCAACAACAAGAACAAGAACAAGAACAACAAAAACAACAACAACCTACACAACAACAACCACAACAACCACAACAACAAAAATGATAATGATGATAACTAACCTTTAAATGACTGCAAGCCAGTTGCACAGTTACAAATGGTTCGGCATACAAATTGCAGTCTTCTTGTTCAAAGAGAGTGCGGCTGAAAAAAAAAACCCCGCAAAAAAACAACATCACAAAAACCGGCCTTTCTTAAAGGAGTCTAAGGAATCTTTCCACATCGAGGGGTGGAATATAAAGCCTACGTCATCCAAGCTACACTGATCGTCTAATGCATATTCAAGTACAATCTTTGACAAAAATGTTGGCAAGATTCCATTTATTGAGCAGCTCATTATTCCAAAACGCATCTCGGTTTTCATAAGCGTATGAAAACAGCGAAGACGTAAAATTTCTCATTTTATTTAACCCTTCTTTTAAAATCACTTATTATTCATTAAACTTACCTCGACTGAACATATTCAGCCAGGAGGTCTTGGACCGAGCAGCGCCATCGAATTAGTGTAACCATAGCAACCCAAACGTCCGACGACCAGTAGAATTTGCGCGACAAGTGTTCAAACATCGCCTCCATGGCAACTGAGCACGTTATTCCTCGGAAATCACTGTCGTCATGGTGATGATGTTTAACTTTGGCGCCGAAGTTTGATGCTGCTATTCTGACGTCATCTTGCTCGTCTTCCATTAGTATAACACCAGTCTGAAAAACCCTGCCGATATACAAATATACCTTTACATGAGCCTCTGGCTCGGATGTAAAGGCGACCTTATCCCACGTTATGACTTTAATAAAATGATTGATTGATTGATTTAAAATCAATAATCACAAGTATCATTCATAATGAGAGTTGACCTTCAATAAAAAATAAAAAAACAAGTTTTTTGGATGATTAGTTCAGACACTGATGTAATATATTTTTTCACAGTTCTGATCGATCTACTTCAGCCTCAATAGCTTGTATATTATTCTTTAGAATTTGACTACAGCCCGTGGAATTGTTCAGTTGATAATGTGTACAGTCCTTAAACAACCGCGAGCTGTAGTGAAATTCTAAAGAATAAATTACACGCTATCGAGGCTGAGGTTGTGGACGTGAACCGTGGAAAGGTCTATAAAAACAAGCGCATAAAACGTACCTAACAACTGTTGATATAACAGTCTCATTATCTTGGTATTTTTCTGCCCACAAAAGAACATCAGCGCCAGCTATCCCCAGTCCTAACGCTGCTCCACTACGAATTGGTTCTGGTTGCCATGGTAGACTACATGCAGCCAATGATAACGACCACTCAGTTACCATAGAAACAACCTGCTGGGGGTCACTTGATTGCATTATTATAGATCTTATTAATATACTCAGCACCGTAATTGCTTTTGATTGGGCTGTTGAACCACGTGATCCACGAGTGTACGAGAGTATCGGAGTCCATAAAACCGTCCAGTCTTCACTTCGTGTTTGTTCAGGTTGATAGTTTTTGTTTATAAAGCACTCTAAGGCAAGAAGCAAGCATCGTTGATCTGTTTCCATGGAGATGAGTGACGTCAGAGCCTCTGGTATATCTGTGATGGACGTGTGTTTTTTCGCTAGGAGTTCGTTTAGACATTCTAATGTTGCTATTCTAATTTCACGTTGTGAGCTGCCAAGACCTTGTTTTATCACTACGAGATTGTCGCCAACATCTATAAAATATATGATATAAGCAAAGCCACATTTAACAATTATTAATTCACCGAAGTCGAAATTAATATCGGTGAATAATAACCGATATTCACCATTATTCACTGAGCCTGAGGTGGATAACTGCTTTAGTAGAAATACAAAAGTGATTATTTCAAAAATTAAAAATAACCAGCAATTTTTAAAGAAAAACTGTTCATTTCTTAATTCGAAAAGCGCTCAAAACGCTGTAGGTGATTATCGAGAAATAGTGTGAATTGCTGGACCAATCATCGCGCGCGATTTTCTTTAATCACTTGTGTATTTATACTAATTAAGGATAAACAACCCATCTCCTTTCTAGACAAAAATCATCTTGATAGTAGTGAGGTATGATAGAATAATTAATGTAAGGGTAGCGATTGCAAGTGCCAGCAGATAAAGAACCACTGTGGTCTATTCTGCTGTTAAAAGATTATTATTATATATCATTAAATAAACTGAACAGTGGTTTAAACACTGAGAAATATTGTCTTTGAACACATTTAAAAATAGGATAACTTTACATGTGAAAATATCATGTTTATCAGTTTTGCATAAAAATATTTTTTGTATATCGCTATGCTCACTCGTGAGATATCAAAACACTCAAAGATACACCTATATTTCAAAAATCGTTGTCGCAGCCGAAGCTACAGTCCGCACTCTGAAGTCTGCAAAGGATGTCGGTAATATGAACATAATTTATGATTTTTTGCACGTTTCAATTTGAGTTATTTATAGCATATTTTTGCTTTATATGTTTATGTAATGTTTACAACATGAGCGGCCGTGTTGTATCGTTCGGCTTGCGATTGTATCGCCGATACAACACGGACGCGAATGTTGTAAACGACTTAAAAAATTTCTAGGTTAGCTCTTTCATATTTTTCCAAAATTTTCAAGATTAAAATAAATTTTGCCATAAAATTACCAGTTAAAACTTATGCAAATCAGGATATACAACATTGGCGTTGTATCAGATTTACAACACTCGTCATGGTTTCTTTTGAAAATGTCTCATTAATTATTCATGAATTTTTTAAGTTATATTACCATAACAAGTTGTTGCAGTGGTAGATGAAAAAAAATCGATTGCAAGAGAAGAAATACCGACAACCTTTGCAGACTTGAGAGTGTGAACTGCAGCTTCGTCTGCGACAATAATTTTTGGAATAGGTGTATAATCAAGGAGCCATTACTCACTTTCATAATCACGTTTCGTTATGTCCACATTAGCACGTACAAGAGCCTGCTGTAGACTTGGCAGTCCGACGTGTACGCTTCTATTGTTAACTATGTGGTCAGCGGTTATCTCTTTCAAAAACGTCTCATTCAGAGTGTCATTAGACAGTAATGCTCTAACTTCCAATGTAAGTGTCAAATATTCAGCCCTTGTTACAGCACATGTATTAACCTCGGTTCCAAGCCATGACCTACTACGTAGTTCTTTCATTATGAGACTTGCTTTTTTGTTAACTCGTGGATTACTGACAGAATCGACCAGGCGATGGACCTGAAGAGATGCAATAAAATAATATTTTTCTTTTTTGTATCCATTTGTATTCCAAATGTTTAATTTTCTTTGTTTGTTATTTATTTGTAACTTGAGAGCGAGGCTAGGCAGTCAAATTTGTTGACGTATTTCGATTTGATGTATGTAGGTTTTTGATAGATAGATAGATAGTTTATTAATATAAAACTTTCCAACCTAAAGGTTGAATTACGTTACAATTGATAATAATATAATATACAAAAATACAAAGGTATAGTAAAATATGTAAGTGATAAAAAAATGTTGTTTTAAAAAAAGCTTGTCCACATTATGTCGAATTTTAATATTTCTTGAATATAAAGTGCGCGTTCAGTACCTATTGCTACACAAATTTACTAAAAATTCTATACACTGGATAACTCTTATCTCTGGCCCATGCATGGCAGCCACATATAGCTTGTAATCAAAACTGATCTAGGGTTTGTACTGCATGGGCTAACTAAAGTGTAATGGCGGATAGCAAAAATGCAACTGACTAAAACTTTTATCACGTGACTAATGACCTCAAGGGCCCAGGCCTCAGCGGTGTGAGAGAAAACATTTTCCACTTCTTTTGGTCCTATGCCAGTGTAAATTACAATCTCTTACCTGTAGCATAGTACCGTGTATTCTATTCTGTGATATACTAGAAGGAGAGCAAGGAATAGAACGCAGCATCTCAGCAGCTTTACTGGCGGAACTATTGACCGGGATAAACGGTACCAGTGCCTGCGCAGCCAAGACACGCACAGCGTAGACTGGGTTGGCAGAGAGTGGAGTCAAAGCAGGAATGAAGGCAGCAAGTAAGCTGAAAATGTTAGATGAAAGTGTAAGTTAACTTAATATAACGATTATTGATGAAATATAATAAATATTTTACCAACCATCACTCCCCGTTGGGGCTCTTTCGTGAGGTTCACTCACACTCAGACTCTCTACCACTACATTAAATATTTAAAACACACAACTCTGCTCACATGTTCATTTTTGTGGAGGGAGGAAAACCGGATAACCCGGAGAAATGCCTCGTGGCATGACAAAGAACAACACATCAAACAAACTCTATTCACTTGTCGCCCAAGCCGGGAATCGAACCCAGGTTACAGCGGTGAAAGGCCAACGCTCTCACCGCTAGGCCACTCATGCCACCCAAAAGAAATGAGATGATACTGATGGTGATGATAAGGATAGGGATGATAGAGATAATGATGATAAAGGTTATGATGAAGGTTAGATAATGACGATAATAATGATTGTAATGACGACGACGATGCAAATGATGATGATGATGATGACGGTAATGATGGTGGTGATGGAGATGATGGTAATAATGACGATGATGGAGATTATTATGATGGTAATAATGACGATGATGGAGATTATTATGATGGTAATAATGACGATGATGGAGATTATTATGATGGTAATAATGATGATGATGGAGATTATTATGATGGTAATAATGATGATGATGGAGATTATTATGATGGTAATAATGACGATGATGGAGATTATTATGATGGTAATAATGACGATGATGGAGATTATTATGATGGTAATAATGACGATGATGGAGATTATTATGATGATAATAATGACGATGATGGAGATTATTATGATGGTAATAATGACGATGATGGAGATTATTATGATGGTAATAATGACGATGATGGAGATTATTATGATGGTAATAATGACGATGATGGAGATTATTATGATGGTAATAATGATGATGGAGATTATTATGATGGTAATAATGATGATGATGGAGATTATTATGATGATAATAATGACGATGATGGAGATTATTATGATGATAATAATGATGATGATGGAGATTATTATGATGGTAATAATGATGATGATGGAGATTATTATGATGGTAATAATGACGATGATGGAGATTATTATGATGGTAATAATGATGATGGAGATTATTATGATGGTAATAATGATGATGATGGAGATTATTATGATGATAATAATGACGATGATGGAGATTATTATGATGATAAGGGACTGGTCATAAAGTACAGGGGGGGTGGGCTGGTAAAATCAGGGGGTGGGCCATTTGTTTTTCTGCTTCAAAAAAGGGTGGGCTATGTACAAAATGAGTATGACTTAGGGGTGGGCCATGTTAAAATGAAAATAGAAAAAAAGTAGAGAAAAAAATAAACACTGTCAAGAGAAAAAAATATATTTAATCATAAACATGCATCACAAACTCCACCTTCATTTAAGCAACATCATCAAAATCAGCAGTTGTAAGGTTCGAGGAAGACAAAGTATCATGTAAACAAATTACAGACATTGCACATGGAAAGGAAATCAAAGAAATGGTTGACGCTTTTCTGGAGTACATGAAAGACAATCTGAGTGACATTTCTTCCATTACAAGCACTACTTTGTGAGAACTCCTTCAGAGGCTGTTAGAACTAATATCTGACATTCAAAAACAAATTTGTGATTTGAATTTGCCTCCTGTCAAACCAGATATCTTGAAAGGTACCGATGCTGGACCCGGTGTTGGTTGCAGCAACATCGAGGTAAAGATACGAGATGCAGAAATGGCCAGAATATTCAAGTCAGACAGAGTCAATCGAATCCATAGAGCTCGAGAGGACAGTGGCCAGAACGAAGCGGAGCGTTCAAATGCTTCAATCGGAGAAGCTCTTGTTGATGGAGGCGCTTTGAAGTGGGACTACAGAGATCCTATTGGGAATCTTAGCGACAATGAGCTGGCGAATATTTCCATTCAGGAAATAACTTTACTTGAGGAAACCGCAATGGAAACGAACGCATGGCTTGTTGCCGACGAAGTAAAAAACAGGATCCAAGAGGAACCAGGCCCATCAGGAGACTTTATAAAGGCTTACGTGACATCAAAAAAGGAATCACAATTCTTTTTTAATAGCACAGAGTTTCATTTATGGACAGCTTCATCAGAAACTAAGCAAGCAACCATGCCTGGGCATTTTTACTTCAAGAAAATTCAATTATTCATTAAACGCCACGTGGAAGTAGGGGAGCTCTACATGGAGTTCTTGAAGGGTTCTTGCAGTTCAAGATCCAGCAATATGTGCGAATTCTGTGAGAAGTATCCCAAGCTCAATAATTCAATTGAACGTGTTCCAAGGCCCAAACCCGATGAAGCTGCTCTTCCGAGTCTTAAGTATTTGCCATACGATAAGACACCGATAGTCAAGGAAGATGGTATTCAAAGGGATGTTGATGACTATCAACCTAGAGCACAGCTCCGAAAGTGTTTCGAAGATGAAAACATATCCTTAGATGACACCGAATCTATTAAAGAATTCTCGAAGAAATTTGCAGTTAGGGAGGATCTGGTCAGGAAATACTTAGAGCATTTGCAATATCTAAAAGTTAAAAAAATTAAGAGGGCACAAAAGCGGCAAAAAAACAAAGTTACTGAATCGTCAAAAGTGTATGAAGATTACAACTGGAAAGAAATGCAACGGGAACACTTAAAAAACTCAAAGTGTCAGTCCTAGATCTCTTTCTTAAGAAGCACAATCTGCTGAAGCCTAGAATGAAGAAAAATGAGAAAGTCCTTGTTATTAACGCATGGCTTTCGATGCAGTTTCTGAACGCTACTTAAAATACATCTACAGAGCAGACAGAGGAGATCGATCATAATAGGTGGGAGGACACAGATGAATATACTGATGAAAGTGATGAGGAAAGAAATGACATTGTCATTCACGAAATTGGATTTTCGGAGAGCAGTGAAGATGATACTGAAAGCAATGAAGAAAATGAGATTATGGATGGAAATCAAGATGCCATGCCAGCTAAAATCACAAGAAGTGGAAGACAAGTGATCCAGAGAAAATTATTTTGGCAGTTGTGACTGGTTGGTGAGTCGGGTATATTACTTAAGGTTGGGGTGGGCCATTTATATTTATGACCTTGGATTTGAGTGGGCCATTGTATTTTCAGCTTTTTTTTAAGGTTGGGTCATTAGTAAACAAGTCCAATCGATTTGGGTTTTACCAGCCCACCCCCCCCTGTACTTTATGACCAGTCCCTAATAATGACGATGATGGAGATTATTATGATGGTAATAATGACGATGATGGAGATTATTATGATGGTAATAATGACGATGATGGAGATTATTATGATGGTAATAATGATGATGATGGAGATTATTATGATGGTAATAATGACGATGATGGAGATTATTATGATGGTAATAATGATGATGATGATGGAGATTATTATGATGATAATAATGACGATGATGGGGATTATTATGATGATAATAATGATGATGATGGAGATTATTATGATGGTAATAATGACGATGATGGAGATTATTATGATGGTAATAATGACGATGATGGAGATTATTATGATGGTAATAATGACGATGGAGATTATTATGATGGTAATAATAATGACGATGGAGATTATTATGATGGTAATAATGACGATGATGGAGATTATTATGATGGTAATAATGACGATGATGGAGATTATTATGATGGTAATAATGATGATGATGGAGATTATTATGATGGTAATAATGATGACGATGGAGATTATTATGATGGTAATAATGACGATGATGGAGATTATTATGATGGTAATAATGACGATGATGGAGATTATTATGATGGTAATAATGATGATGATGGAGATTATTATGATGGTAATAATGATGATGATGGAGATTATTATGATGGTAATAATGACGATGATGGAGATTATTATGATGGTAATAATGATGATGATGGAGATTATTATGATGGTAATAATGATGATGATGGAGATTATTATGATGGTAATAATGACGATGATGGAGATTATTATGATGGTAATAATGACGATGATGGAGATTATTATGATGGTAATAATGACGATGATGGAGATTATTATGATGGTAATAATGATGATGATGGAGATTATTATGATGGTAATAATGACGATGATGGAGATTATTATGATGGTAATAATGACGATGATGGAGATTATTATGATGGTAATAATGATGATGGAGATTATTATGATGGTAATAATGACGATGATGGAGATTATTATGATGATAATAATGACGATGATGGAGATTATTATGATGGTAATAATGACGATGATGATTGTATAGTGGGGATTATTACGATGACCGTGTGACCAATTATTACTTTACTTTTGGAATGACGTTTAGTGGAATGCTGCAATAAGTCGAAATGTCGAAATGTGATTTCTCAACACAACCTAAATATATATTCATAGATCCACTATCCATTGTTTTCTATCTTAGTTACTGTTGCTACGTCCGACAAGCCAAAATACGTTTTTCACAATATACAGCACGAATATACATAGATTGCTGAAAACTTTATAAGTCTGTCTTGGAATTTATGTATTCTAAAGGCCGATTTACAGGGCACGATTTTGACCTAAGTCTATCGCATGCAACCTGCTCACGCCACACATACAACTCAATCGTACTGTGTAAATCAAGCCCACAACTCGTCTACGACAGACTCATACAACACGAAAAAAGTCGTAGGATTTTGAAACATGTTTTAAAATGCTACGACAATCGTAGCCGTCGTAGCCAAATATGGTAAAAAAGTGACGTATCATGTAACAAAACTTCTTTGTGGGGTACCGTGGAGTGTTTTTGCACAAAATGGCGGTTAAAAACAAAGCTGCCGGTTGTGCTGATATTTCGACGAAAAAGAAAGGGAAAAGAGTCAGAAAAATATCATTCTTTACTACCGAAAGAACAAAAAGACTTATTACCTAATGGAGCAAGGAACCAGTACCTTTCTAAGGCCTTCTAATCCTCATATAAAGATTATTTTAAGAAAAAAGCAAGGCTGGCTTCACTCGAAATCGTACGAGACTTTTCCGTGTGTTGTGCGACAAGTTGTGCATGTGTAAATCAGCAGTAAGTCAAGTTGCATGCGATAGACTTACGCGAAAATCGTGCCGTGTAAATCGGCCTTAAGAGTACGTTAGAAAAAAAACAGTAAACGTGGTGAATCTTTCTGAAATGTACGATGTTTGTCAGACATTCTATATTCCAGTGGGAGTACTGCGCAATTGTTTCATGTTCACTCAAGCAAATTGTGGATCTATGAATAGGAATCCCAACCGTAAATTTAAAGATGTTTAGTATTCGACATGTTCTTACTTCTCTTCTTCGTCACTCGTAGCTGGTCTAAGCTTTGACAAGAGCGTTAATATAGGGAACAGTTCAGGTCTTAGGAACGACTGTGTTTTCTGTTTCTCATTTGAAGAGCACGATTCGAGCTGCTCAAGGAAAAACGCACGAAGAGATGGGAATCTCTTGAAGAAATCCTTGGCACTAATGGAGTTGACTTGATTCTCGTCCTGGAAGCCACGTTTTTGTCCAAGTGTTCGTAGAACTAACGAACCTTTAAGAAGAATAAAGATTCAATTTTTAATAGGAATACTGAATCAGAGCTGTAAAAATAGTTATAGAATATCTGATTTTGATTAATGATGACCATGATCATTATGATGATGATGATGATGATGATGACGGTGACAATCACACTGATGATGATAATGGTGATGGTGATGATGATGATAGTGGTGATGGTGACAATCACACTGATGATGATAATGGTGATGGTGATGATGATGGTGACAATCACACTGATGATGATAATGGTGATGGTGATGATGATGATAGTGGTGATGGTGACAATCACACTGATGATGATGATGATGATGATGATGATGATGATGATGATAGTGATGGTGACAATCACACTGTTGATGATAATGATGAAGATGATGGCAATTACACTGATGATGATGATGATGTCCAAACACTCACCAAAGAGCTGTGTAGCTGCGTTTCGTATGGACCACAAAGAAGAAGCAAACCCATTGACAGTCAGAATAAAGCCTTGCTCAGTAAACTGAACAACATCGCTACCAAGGGCAGTGTCTTGGTATAACAAACGTAGAATATTCATTGCATGGACCTAGGGGTTGAATGCAAGAACAAATAGATGCAACATAAAAAAAAACACAAATATTTATGCAAAGAAGCCGCTTTCTCACGAAGCAGCTAGTCGTTATGTGAATGCCCTACAAGCCTCACTTTGACTTACTAAAACAAAAGCAGCAACATCAATGGAAAGTCACTGTTCCATTAGTCAGTGCTAGCCTGCCGTGCATTCGCATATGATTAGCTGCTCCGTGAGAAAGATCTTTTACCAAAAAAGACATTCGCAAAAGTATGTATACACCTATTTCAAAAATCGTTGTCGCAGCCTAAGCTTCAGTCCACACTCTGAAGCCTGCAAAGGATGTCGGTAATATGAACTGAATGTGTGATTTATTACGCGCTTTTTAAATAAATATTTGTTTCATATCTATCACTGCAGCAACTTGTTATGGTCATATACCACTAACACGTACAACTGACCAAAATATGCTATGAATAAATCGATAACAAAAGAAGAAATACCGACATCCTTTGCGTACTTCAGAGTGCGGAGTGTAGCCTTTATTGTGACAAAGACTTTTAAAATAGGTGTATAAAACACTAAAAATATGTAAAAACAAAAAGACCTTAATGTTACATATTCAGACAAAAAACGGCTCCGTAATTATTTGTAATAGAGCGGTTTTCGTATGATTGTGAAACGGACGTGCAGTGCCGTGACTGCCGTGGTTTCTATAAAAAACGTTCGAATTTTCTGCCGTATGATGATATAAATTAACTTAGAGTGGGTTACCTGTGGTAGATCTGTTGTCAGATCGATGACATCAGGGATGGGTGCAAATGCTATTTTTAATAATTCATCAAAGCAGTACTTGACGGTCAGCGGTCTTCTACTTGGTAATTCACTGGCTAGAATATTGGCTATCAACACAGGCAACCCAGCGCTGTGAAATAACAAACAACATTGTTAATCTCAGTTTGTATGTACCTTTTTCTATTTGTGTTTTAGATTGTCTTGCTGCTTGTGTTTTGCAAAGAAATTTAGTAAAATGATGTAGTAAAAATTGGAATAATATACTTGAGTTTTGAGTTGGAAGTGTGCTTTTTTGTATTTAAGTACGAAGTACAAAAGTAGAAATTTTAGATCAAGATTAAATTCAGAAATCAGATCGTCAACATTTTTCAAACACATACATAATGGTCTGTCCGTCTAGCTGTATGCATGTTTGTCGTGACACGGGTGAAAAACACACGGCGCATGCGTAAGCAAAACAAAAGGCTAACTGAAGATTTTACGAAAGGTTTCGTGTTTTCGTGTGGTTATGTATTATGCGAATTTCTTTTGTAATATTTGACAAGGGAAAGAAAACAATCAATGTAATGTGTTAGGGAAAAATAAACACTAACTTTCCACGAACTTTCTTAACTTTTAAGATTTACCAAACGCCGGTAAATCTCCAATGGTTTTATTGTAAACACGACCGCCTCCGAGCGTGCGCAGTGCGTTTTTCACCCGTGTCGTCTGTCGTACCTTCTTCTAGTAACAGATGACGCTGCACCATCACCGGAAATAGCACCAATAACGTTTTGTATCCATCTCCTTGGTAACGTGTATAAACATTCTACGTCAGACCCACTAAACGAGCGACAGACAGACATCAGACTTAGCTTACAGCTGAGCAAAACACCCTGCACAAAAACAAAATACATATTGCTAACATCTAAATATATTTTCAACGAGGATGAGAAGGAAAAGGGCATTAAATAATAGTTGAGGATATGATTGGCTCAAATTGTTTTACCGTAGTTGATACTTTTGTTATAAAGTTTCCATAACCAATTTCTATATATAACCATGTTTAATTTAATCGGGTACTTGTAGAAGGAGTAAAAAAAAAAAAAAAATGGAAAACCTGTGAGATACTTTCCCACGGTATTTCACTATAAATCAGTCAAGTCAACACTTTTTACAAAGCGATAATAATGCAATGATGTAATGAAAAGTTGCCCACTCCGGGAACTAAAATCGCCGTAATTTTAGGCGATTTTAGCAAAAAGCTCCTAAAATCTAAGGCGATCTTGGGCGATCTTGGACGATCTTATGGCCCAGAGTAGGCCTAAAAGTTGTGATTGCATTCGAGAAGAAATGGTTGGACGCAAACTAAGCTAACTGGACGACCTTGTATAAAATTATTACATTTCATTTAAGTTATTACAAAAAGGTAGCATCATCATCGCATCGCCAACAGTTCCAAGATGGCGTCGTTGGAGAGAGTTGTTTCCCGTGTTAACCCTCTATAAACACGTCCTTAACATATCTTTACATTATAAAATTATATGTAACTTTGACAAAAAAATATCTCTGCTTCTCTGTCCGCAATAAAAAAGAATAAAAACAACACGGAAGTGCCTAAAAGTAACCGAAATCGTCGCTGTCTTGAGGTGCCATTTTGGAAATGTTCGTTTTGAAAAACAATCCTTTGCGCGCTTCGAAGCGAGAGCACTTTGCAACAAAACTGAACAATTCACCCCGTTCAAAGACTAGTAATGATTAAAAAAGCATTGTGCAAATAAAGTATTGTTGTGAGATTGTTGTGTTTCTTACCGTTAGTCTACATTGTGTGAATATCTGAATAAACATATCACCGATAGATGTCAGTGTCTCACTGGACAGCAGTGTTGCGCACGGAGCATGCCCTGGTGAGAGGTTGAATGACTTTTCGACGATACTCGCGAGCAGATGACAACCAGACTATCAGGAAGACAAGAGATAAATCAGTTACAAGAGGGACGACAGGGGTATTCTCGTGATGCGTGATTAACTATTTTTATTTTCCGAGAAACGTGAATTTAATGAATTATTCTCCGTGATCCGTGACCCAAATGTTTTGCGTGACCCGTGAAGAACTTGAATCAATAACCGATATTCGTGATTTCGCCACTTATCCGACGTGATTTTGAGTTGCAAGATCTCCTTTAATATATTTTATACTTTTTTATTCATTTTCTTCAAACGCTCCTTTTTTGCCAAGTTTTTGTTATGTGTAAGAGCAGGGTAAAAGAGTGCGTTACTTTCATATTTTCGTGATAATGAAATTTTGAAAACCGTGATCCGTGATTCGCTTTTTTTTTCGGCCGTGACATCATAATCATCATCAACATCATCAACAACACTGACCTTAATCATAATCATCATCAACGTCATCATCATCATAATAATCATCGTCATCATAATCATCATCAACGTCATAATAATCATAATCATAACCGTCCACATCATCATCATCATCATCATCCTAAAAAAAACAATTCAGCACTGCTGATTGAGCAGCATTCCGGTTTGTTATCGGCATTACTATTATTGTTAGTTAATCCGGCCACCGAAGGGACAGCCAAAAGTGTCCGTATTAACGGGGTGGTCGTATTAGGCGGGTAAATTTTATAGAAAATGTATGGGCATGCATTTCGTCGGGACCTAAAAAAACTGGCCGCAATAACGGGGTGGCCGTATTAAGCAGGTGGTTGTAAGGCGGGGTTCTACTGTAACAAACCTTGATACTTAGAAAACAGCATGACATGATGAACTCTTTCTTGTGTTGTTGTGCAGTTTGGTTATTTGATTCTTGATCCTTCGTAGATACGGCATCACTGACGGCTTCACCCAAACCAGCGAACGATGCTCCACACACAACTGCAATAAGTACAAAGATGTCATACGAGATTCCCAAAGCATACAGCCAACTAAGAGCAGGGTCCAGGCCCACCCCATAATGCATTGCGTTTCAATCTATATTATCGTTCGAAACATGACCTCATCACTCTAATCTTGGCTTTCAAACTGATAAGAGCAACAGCGTCGTTTCGAACCATTCGCGCTATTTCAACTTCTCTTCAAAACATTTCTTTACTTTACATTCATTGTATTTCCATGAACGATTTCCCGACGACTATAGCCAACTCAAACAACGATTGGCTTGAAGGGAATTAATGAGATTAATAAAAAAAATTCCATAAAAAATCGCGCTGTTTTTAAAGACCCATGGTCACTTACCAGAATGCACCTCGCGAAAGATTGAATTGCGTGGACTATGAAAATCGCACATTCAGACATTTTGATATCTTTTACGATGTGAGTGGTTTAAAATCTCGCTAAATCGTATAGCGTTTTGTTTTATTTGTTTTCTCGTAATGCGACTGACTGCAAATGATTTAAAACACTGAAATAAAAAACGCAAATCAATTTTGGTAAGTGATCATGGATTAAATCAAAGGCACCAAATTGCCAACTCCTGGATTGTTAGAACATTTTGAAAGCGTTAAAGTCCCATCCCAATAACTTGAGGATCTTCAATCCACGAGTTAAAAACATATTATAATACCACACCAAAACATTTCATTGCTTTTAAATTTGAAGTATATATATAGGCTTACTTGAGTTTATATTAGTAATGTACAGCTATTTGAAAAAACGTTGAATACTGAATAGTGCATTCCAAGACCGAACGGTATTGTGGGTCTCATTAATTTGTAATCAAAAATACATATAAAGGCGATATTTACTCTCCATAACTGGCTGGTATATTGTTTTGAATGCATGGAATGCACTAAGAATAAAATAACTATTATTATGTATTTTACTTTAAACAATATTACATGACCAAAAATGCATTTCGGTCTTGCAATGCACTATTCAGTATTTTACGCTTTTTGAAATAGATGTATACAGTATGGTATCTTACCATTCTGCGAGTCTTGTTTCTTGGATAGAACACCAAGTAGATAGTCTATGGCCTGTAAAGCAACATCGATAGCACGTTGTACTGATGTACAAAGCGACTGGGATATCATAGATTGGTTAGTTGGTATGATATCAAGATAAGACGATATACAGCGACATAGAGTCAGTAGAATGCCTGGAACACAAAGCAAGAAAAAATGGTAGTAATGATGATCATGACAATCACAATGATGATGATGATAATAGCACGCTGTACCGCTGTACAAAGCGACTGGGATATCATAGATTGGTTAGTTGATATGATATCAAGATACGACGATATACAGCGACATAGAGTCAGAAAAATGTCTGGAAAACAAAGTGAGTAGTTTTGAGGCAAGTAAATATGGTAAAATGTCCTCTAATGAAACGAGTGGGAGGTCTGGAACTAATTGGACGCGCAGGGACTGGGCAATGTGTTGCGGTGGACAGATAAGACGAGCGAGTAATCATATTTTGACTATAACCAGCGCTTAAAGTGCATTACTTACCGTGAATGGGACCCTGTTCAGCGGCTACGCCCAAGTCATTCTTGGCATTATCTACTTGTCTTTCTGCTTCTGATACCAGCTCAACGAGAAACTGAGTGCATACATCGTCCTGCGTGGCATCGTTTATTAACTGAACAGAGATTTCGCCAAAGATGTCTGTGAAACGCCATTTTAATTGAGCCGTGTAACTAGAAATAGACAAAGAAGTTTTATTAATTGGACCATGCTGGTTGAAACTGATGTGGGCTGTAGCGATGATGGTGATGACGTTGGTGATTCAGCAAGCAAACGAATTATTACAATATGGATACTAGGCTGTCTTTGTTGGAGCTGCTGTCAATGATAGTGATAGTTATGATAGTGCTGACGTTGCCATTTAACGTAATGTAATGCAGCGCGATGAAGGTGATAGTAGTCAGAAGTTAGTAGTCATGATTATGTAAATGTGTTGATGGTGTTGACAGTGGTGGTGATGTTGATGATAAAAATGATGATGTTCAGTGATAATGTTCGTGATGATGATATTGATGGTGATGATGTTCGAGTATAATGCGGTTCATGATGATGATATTGATGGTGATGATGTTCAGTGATAATGTTCGTGATGATGATATTGATGGTGATGATGTTCGAGTATAATGCGGTTCATGATGATGATATTGATGGTGATGATGTTCGAGTATAATGCGGTTCATGATGATGATATTGATGGTGATGATGTTCGAGTATAATGTTCGTGATGATGATATTGATGGTGATAATGTTCGAGTATAATGTTCATGATGATGATATTGATGGTGATGATGTTCGAGTATAATGTTCGTGATGATGATATTGATGGTGATGATGTTCGAGTATAATGTTCATGATGATGATATTGATGGTGATGATGTTCGAGTATAATGTTCATGATGATGATATTGATGGTGATGATGTTCGAGTATAATGTTCATGATGATGATATTGATGGTGATGATGTTCGAGTATAATGTTCGTGATGATGATATTGATGGTGATGATGTTCGAGTATAATGTTCATGATGATGATATTGATGGTGATGATGTTCGAGTATAATGTTCATGATGATGATATTGATGGTGATGATGTTCGAGTATAATGTTCATGATGATGATATTGATGGTGATGATGTTCGAGTATAATGTTCGTGATGATGATATTGATGGTGATGATGTTCGAGTATAATGTTCATGATGATGATATTGATGGTGATGATGTTCGAGTATAATGTTCATGATGATGATATTGATGGTGATGATGTTCGAGTATAATGTTCATGATGATGATATTGATGGTGATGATGTTCGAGTATAATGTTCATGATGATGATATTGATGGTGATGATGTTCGAGTATAATGTTCATGATGATGATATTGATGGTGATGATGTTCGAGTATAATGTTCATGATGATGATATTGATGGTGATGATGTTCGAGTATAATGTTCGTGATGATGATATTGATGGTGATGATGTTCGAGTATAATGTTCGTGATGATGATTTTGATGGTGATGATGTTCGAGTATAATGTTCGTGATGATGATGATGATGAGTGATACTGCACGATGATGATCATGATCATGATAATAACGGTAAACATGATATGACTGGTGATGATTAAATTTATAATTAAATCCAACTTTTTTAAACTATATAATATACGTTACCTTTCAAAGATAAGTTGACACAGGATGCTTCCACTTTCACACTCCTGAGTCTTTGCGCTGCAAATCAGCCTACTTGCATCTTTCAATAAATGAAGAGTAAAATCTCTATCGCTTGTCTTCCCGTCCATTGCTTTAAATGGCACAGAAAAATGTTTACGGAGGATATCGAACGCCAACTCGCGAATCTAAAAAATCAAATTGCTTCCCCTTTAGAACTTTTTTAACTAACACATACACACATAAAATTTACAATTAAAGAGTGCCACAATGAATATGACACACGAGAAGACTACTATAGTTAATTATGTTATTTATATTTATTTACATAATAGAATAACTAATAAATTTTTTTTTACAATTTATGAGTGCCACAATAAATGTGATAATTCATAATATTTCACAATAATTCATAATATTTAGAACTTTATGTCAGTGGATTGATTTGCTTGGCAATGTTGCTAGGGGAAGGGGGGAAATACCACACAAATAATATGAAATTTAGGCGGGAAATGCTTACTTCTGAATGCGAACTTTGAAGACATCCCAGAAATATGTGAACACTTCTGAAAAACAAAAATATACACATATAAAGCACGAGAATCCTTGACAGACAGACAGACAGACAGACAGACAGACAGACAGGTAGACAGCCAGACAGGCAGACTAGCAAACTAGCAAACAAACAAACAAACAAACAAACAACTGAACAAACAGACAAACAAACGAACGAGCAAACGAACAAAAAAACTAGACACACAAACAGACAGACAAATAAATAACTAAGAAACAAACATACGAACGACCGAGCGAATCACAGAAGGAATCTGAAACACACAATTAAAACCATAAACAAACAAACAAACAAACAAACAAACAAACAAACAAACAAACAAACAAACAAACAAACAAACAAACAAACAAACAAACAAACAAACAAACAAACAAACAATGCTATGCCGACGTACCTAGATGAGTAAAAACTCCACGACGCCTTTCGTTCTGCCAGCATCATCAGGATTCTACAAGATTCTAAAAACAAAGATATATCAACTATTACTATCCAACTAGTGATAGACGAGTAAAAATAACAGGAGTAGGACTAGCCTCCTCCGCAGGCATCCCTTCCCAAGTTATCGGATTTTTCGGATTTCTGGGCTTCCTGTGTCACTGGGCGGGCCGAGGGAGAATCCTCTTATTGGCTTCCAGTCTCCTCGCGTCCTACCATGTAGTTAACACAGGAAGCCCAAAACGGAAATAATAGGAAAAGAGTTGCCTGCGGAGGAGGCTAGAGTAGGACTGGATATTTTTACTTGTCTATCTAGTACTCAAGTAAAACAATATTTTGCATTATAAAAGAACTAAAACCTTTTGATTGGATAATAAATAACTTATTAAAAAAGATTGATGTGTAATATGGCTGGATATTTTACTCGTTAACTTGCATTTTGACTCGCTTGGAGGGTCGTCAAAATACAGCGTTTCACTCGTAAAATATCCAGCCATATTACACATCAAACTGTCTAATAAGATTTACGTCTCCTTCGCAGCCGTTTTTAGTGTCATCACGAAACGCTCTAGCCTCGAGCTCCTTCCTCCGCAGGCAACTTTTCTTTACTTTTGGACTTCCTTTTTTGAGAAGCGAGCCGAAGAGAGAATGGGACTGGGAGCGAAAAACAATGAGGGGGGAGTCTCGGCCCAAATCTTCCTTCTCTCGGAAATCCCACAGGGAAACCACAGGAACCCCAAAGGAGAAAAAGGAGAAAAAGGAGTAGCCTGCGGAGGAGGCTAGAAACACTCAACGAATTCGAAAGAAGACATTAAAGATTCAGATCCTAGGCAGCGAGGGACTGGGATACATTATGATACTTACCGGGAGCCTGCCCCTTTCTCTTGTCAGAATTACCGCTGACCGCAAACGTGTCAAACATCAGCGACAGAAATTCAAGTGCTGTTGAATGAGAAAGATAGGTCTTTTAATCCGTATACGTAACGAAACAACATGTTAGAGCGAAAACACTAGAACCATCTGATGAAATAAAAAACAAAATAGTTACTATAACTAATAGTTTTTATTTAGTCCTTGGAAGAGTCCAAAGTAGAGTGCATGCCATAAATCAGTGAAACAATTACTAACTAATTCAGAGTGTGAAAGCAGAGCAAAAACACTTAAACCAAAATAGTTACTAACTAATAGTTCCTATTTAGTTCCTATTTAGTCACTATCACTCAATCAGAAACATCAAATACTAAAGGAAACAATACCTCATTACAACTTTACTTGTCTTTGATAGTAACTAATGGTCGCTAAATAAGAACTATTACACACTAACAATTTGATTTTGTTTCATGGTTTTAGTGTTTTCGCTCTAATATAAGAGCAAAGTTATTTATTTAATTAAGAATCTTAAAATAACCAATTGTGCTTACGAACAATACCTTTTGTATTTGCATAATTTAATTTAACATGTACCTACTCTAGAAACTAGAGGGTTTCTTGATCTAGTATTCGTATTTATCATTTGTACGTCTGTGTTCGTTATTTTCAAGAGAAACCCTCTAGCGAAACGAGCCTATTCTTTTGAATTCGCTGAGCCAATCAGAAGCGGAGGGTCGCTACGTGACCCCGGGCTTCTGATTGGTTTAAGTCTATGAAGACCTTTGATTGAATGAAAGCTGACAGCAAGATGTCAACAAGTTTGCCATGTTTCCAAATATGGCTATAAATGGCTAAGCTCTTTGGGCCAGGGCTTACTAGTCTCGTTGAATCACAAAAACCGTCAACAAACCGTCAAATTTACAAATGCTAAAGCAAGGAGAAAATAACCAATGGTACCCAGAGTAACATGTACCTGATGATGGTTCCATGATGAGGTCGAAACGTCGTTACTTTATAATTCCTTTAATTTTCATTATTGAAACAATTTGATTAATCACAAATCCAAGTCAAGAAAAAAGAAAAACAGACTTTAGGAGGCTAAATAATTAATCTATATATAGAAGGGCTTTGAAAACAAGCGCAACAATATGGCCACTTTAAATGTATATAATAAACTTTCGCGTATACATAAGAACTGTATTTGTTTAAAAAATAAGGCATGTACAAAATGTGTTTAGCAACAAAAAATCCTGCATAAAAGCATGTCATTATATTAAAATGAATTTAAAGTGGTCATACATTTGCGCATCGCGTTGTAAAGCTTTATTGCACTTTGGAAAATACTTGTCAAACCTGTTTTTTGTCTTTGATAGTTAGCACCAGGTAGCATGGAGTTGGCCATTAGTTGGAACATCCACTCAATAAAGTCTGTTATTAAAGCAAATATTTTTAAGATATTAGTCATCGTATATCATTAGTAAGATGTTGAATATAGATCATACCTAAAGCACGTTGGATATCTGGTGTTACTGTTAACTGACAAATTTCGCTCTCTTGTAGGTGAGACTTTTTGTAGACTTTGGGATAACTCTTCTTTATACTAAAAAGACTGGAAATAGTGTACATTTAGGGGCCGTTTACATGGAGATAGGGTAACCCTCCTAGCAGGGCAAACTCTTTTGTTTGAGAGTCCCCAGAGAAAAGAAAACAATAAGAGTTAGCCCTACACCTAGGGTAACCCTATCTCATGTAATACGCCCCCTTAGTGTTAAAATGACGATGATGATTATAATAATGATGATGATGATGATAATAATACATGTCAATGTTTCTTCTAAACAAATCTGTCGTTCGTGGTCTCTTTCATATATAGTATAACTATCCATATTTGTTATTAAAATGCAAAGAAATTCACAAATATGTGAATAAGTCGTTAAAAATACAATAGCTTCTTTGGCGGAAAACAAATGAAGATCAACAAGCAGCTGACGCGGATGAGTGGATGACGATCAGACGATGATCAAGAAGGTTATGACGATGATGCTGGCGATCGTGATGATGATGATGACAGTAATTACGGTAATAATAACGATAAAAAAATCAGAAAACCAAAAAATTACCAAAAATTTAAATACATGAAAAAGATACAACGGCAGTGGTGTTGACGGCGACGATAATTTGATTTTTATGATGATGATGATTATTATTATGATGACAATGATGATGGTAATGATGATAATGACGATGGTGATGATGGCGATGATGATGCTGATGACGATGATGATGATGATGACGATGATGATGATGAAACCAACCTGCTGTCCCGTATTCTACATAGTACTTTCTTTAGCGCCAGGAACAGTTCTTGTCTGAATGAAGGACAAGCGATGTTCAGATTGTGAGGGAGACATTCACGCAGTAACTGCAGTTCAACTTCGGCAAGTGGTTCTAGAAAACAAGCATGAATAATAAGAAAAGGAAAAAGGAAAAGTACTATTATTTAGCGTCGGTAGTTCCTTCAGCTAGAAGTAAGCTGGTCTTCCAGGAAGCTGACGGTGCGCTCTTTTTAAAGCCGACATATCTTTCGGCCCCAAATAAACCGGAAGCCCCGCAGAACCGGATATCTTCTTTTTTCAGTGCGCTGTCCGGTATAGAGTGGTTTCACTGTATTTATGCATGTTACTCAACTAGATTACCTTTTTAAATTGTAATATATAAAGTATATATATTTCATCTATATCATATTCTGCATAATATTTTTAATTATTTTATAAAAATATGTTTATTCATGATATTACATTGCATTATTATTGTTATGCACAGTAAATGATTGTATGTATTCTGCGCAAAATATATGATTAAAATTATTACTTTTACTACTCTAATTATTACTTTTATTATTTTAGTAATTTTGAGTACGTTTACTGTAATGTTTTCACAATTTTCACAAATCATGCTGTAAATATTTATAAATTTAAAGTATAATAAAATATTGTTGCTGTTGTTATGGAAAATAGAGCAAAGAATGACAGTTTGAGTACCATTAACATGAAGTGAATAAAAGAGAAATAAAAATAGAAACTAGCGAGTAAACTAGTATAGGCTGCGTCGGTGTTTGATATAAAGAATAGGTAATATAATGAAATTTGTAACACCGTAAAAAATAGAAATAGAAACTAGCGAGTAAACTAGTATAGGCTGCGTCGGTGTTTGATATAAACGATATGCAATAGAACGAAATATGTAACACCGTAAAAAATGTTGACTTAACATTACTGACGTTTCGAGTTTTAGCCCTTCGTCGGAGGGCTAAAGCTCGAAACGTCAGTAAAGTTATGTCAACATTTTTTACGTTCCTACAAATTTCATTATATTACCTACTGAATAAAAGAAAGTCAACCACAAAAATCATGAAAACTTACTGGATGTCTTGACGTCACAGCAGACTACGCCAAGTGCCTCCAAACGTAGGTTGTCTTCTTGGTGTTGTAAAGTGTTTCTTAGCAGCATTTCATCCTGATATACAAAGAAAGCTACGGTAATACGAGCAACAAATTCGTCCAATTTGTCTCGCAACACTGCTGCATATAACAAGTTGGAAAGCGATGTTGCGCGTTTATCCACCCGCGTACCAACTTGTCTCGCGTCAAAATGGCTTGTTGCAAGTTGAGTTGAATTCTGATTTCTGATTGGTTAATACAGTGAGTAAACAAACATGGCGGCGTGCTTGACGTCATTTTGCTGCGAGACAAGTTGGGTTGGTGTGGTAATACGAGCAACATCTACAACTTTTGTTGCAAAAAGTAGAACGATGTTCTACTTTCTGCAACAAACTTTTTCAACTTGCAACAAGCCATTTTGACGCGAGACAAGTTGGTACGCGGGTGGAAAAACGAGCAACATCGCTTTCCAACTTGTTTTGCAGCGATGCTTTTCTAACCCATCATTAATAAAGGTTTTGTCTTTATTAGACAAGAAAGTTGATTTTTTACTCAAAGCTTCCAGGTGATCTCGCTTCGAAGCGCGCAAAGGATTGTTTGTCAAAGCAAATAGTTCCAAAATGGCGCCTCGAAACAAAAACAATTTCGGTTACTTTTAGGCATTTGCGTTTTGTTTTAATTCTTTTTTATCCTTGATACAGCAGCAGTGAGCTTTTATTGTCCAAGTTACATAGAAATATTTAATTTTAAGGCTGCATTTATCGAGGGTTAACACGGGAAACAACTCTCTCGAACGACGCCATCTTGGAACTTTGGGCGATGCGACAGAAATGCTTCTGATTGGCTTATACTAACCGGAAGCGCGCGCGCGAAATCACCTATCAAAACTATCCCTTCTCATTTCGCTCACACGCATTGTATTACCACTACGCTCATAACTCACATCACACAAACAGATAAATAATTATCAATACCTAATAGTTCATTTTTTCCGAGGGAGGAAAACTTGACAACAATAAAAATACTTGTGACAAGGAAGAGAACAACACATACAATCATGCAATGCCCGAGTCAAGACGAGGTGAACCACACTACTAGTGGTGAGCAGCAAGAGTCTTAACCACTAGACATCCCATGGCATTTTCAAAAATCATTGTCGCAGCCGAAGCTACAGTCTACCCTCTGAAGCCTGCAAAGGTTGTTGGTGACATGAACAGAATTTGTGCCGGATCTATTATTATTATTATTATTATTATTTAAAGAAATATTTGTTTCAACATCTACCACTGCAACAACTTGTTATGGTCATATAACACAAACACGTACAACCAAAATATGCTATGAATGTATCTACAATAAAAGAAGAAATACCGACACACTTTGCAGGTTTCATAGTGTGGACTATAGCTTTGATTGCGACAACGATGCTTGAAATAGGTGTATAACAAAGTACACACAACACTGATACAAATAAGTAAAAAAATAAAAACAACTAACCAAGTGTTCTGAATCTACTATTCCCAGTGAACGTGCTGCTTTAAGAATAGCGAGTTTAGCGGACAACACCAGGTTGGGATGGCAACGATTGGTTTGGTTACCAGACAGTTGATTTAACAGTGTTTCATGTGTGTGGGGTATGGACTTGAGTGCACAGGGTAACCAATATTGACGGGTATGTTGAGCCAGTAATCTAGATCAGAGAGAAACATATACAAATGACAGGAAAATGAGAAAATATTTTTGAGTATATATATGTATACTTTTTTTAACGTCTCAATCTTTCTAGCTGGACACGTGTGCCCTACTAATTGGGGAGACTCAGACACACTACCTCTACGTCAAATATTTTGAACACAACTCGTCTCAACTCACATATAATCCATGCCCGAGCCGGGACTCGAACCTGGACCTAGGCCACCCATAAAAGAGGGAAATAGTGTATGGAAGACAACGTTTAATGAGCATAAAAACGAAATACCTAGAGTGATCAGAGCCAATATAAAGTACACTATGTAGTCATCAAATTACATAACATTTAAAAATGAATGGCATATGTAAAAGTAAATGGGATTTGAAATGAATTATAAATGGGAAAAAGAGAAGTCAGGGCTCATGCTGATGTCAGTAAACAAAATCTAAGGAGTTTTCAAGGAGTTTTCAAGGAGTTTTCAAGGACCAAAAAGTAATTTTTAAGCACTTTTTGCGACAACTTTGATATAAGAAAATTTACGAATTTACGAAAATGATGTACAATACTAGAAGTTTTACCCTACTAGCTAGAATTAAGGAGTTTTAAGGAGTTTTTGCTGATTTTCTAAAAACTCAAGGACTTTTCAAGTGCCCTTAAAAACGTAAATCAAATCTAAGGAGTTTTCAAGGAGTTTAAGGAGTAGCACGAACCCTGAGAAGTAAATGTCGGAAACAAAGTACATCTTTATGTAAGCAATTGGGAAATAATTCAAGTTACAGTTGTGTGTTCTAGATATTTAGATTAAACTTGATATAATCCAACTTTTATTTTACAAAAGTTTGAAAAAGGATATAAAAGACCTCTTTACCTCCTTATGCAAATTGCCCATTTCAGACCACGTGTCATGCCATTGAGAATTGTTCTTTTATGATGAACGTGTTATATCGTTTACATGTGAAAGAAACAATTCCCAAGGGTAGCATCACGTGATCTGAAATGGGACAACAAACAAGGAAGGTAAAGAGGTCTATTGTATTACACATAAGGCACTTTAAAAAACACATCTTTCATAAACTAAGGACACTTTTCATTATCTAAGTTTATGTCTGCATATGGCAGATACTTACTGATTGTCACTAGTCAAAGACTTCAGCAGTACATCGATCCATCTTTCCTGAAACTGAAGTATATAAAAAAACATTACCAAAAATCCAGCCGCTCATATTGTAAATAGCTATTTCAAAAAAAGTTGAATACTGCATACTGAATAGTGCATTGCACGACGGAAATGCATTTTGTGTCATGTAATATTGTGTAAAGTAAAATAAATTATAATTAGTTATTTTATTCTTAGTGCATTCAATTCAAAACAATATACGAGCTGGTTATGGGGAGTGAATATCGTTGTATATGTATTATCTATTACGAATCAATGAGACCCACAATGCCATTTGGTCTTGGAATGCACTATTCAGTATTTGAACAATGTTTTTTTAAAGAGCTGTATATTACTTAATATGAAGTTGTTTTGAGAATTTCTCGGAAAGTGTGTACACATAAACAAGACAGTGATTGAGAGTAAAGCAAAGGAATAATATAATATACAGACAAGGAGAGTTACTATAATACTAACCTCAGAACATTGTTCTTGTTTCGATTTCAACAAAAAGGCTTTAAAAACCTCAGTACATGCAGATGACAGTTGATTGGTTCTCAGACACATTGACATTTCCTGCACGAGGTTTGGACTTTTGGTGAAAATCTGGGGAAACGCAACAAATGTCATGATTTAACATACGTCTTCGGTGTTTCACACTTCTATGAATGAATTCAAAACTGAGATGTGTTTGGGAGAATTTGAGAGCAGATCAGTCCAAACATGATGACAAAGTCGAGAACGAAAATCCAGCCACCGTTTTTCAATTTGGGGAAACCAACATGCGCATACTAGCTACAATCATGTGCAAAATTGTTGGGACATCACTTTTTTTATGAGCGTTTTCGTTTTCGTTTCAAAGAATATACAAAATCTATTAATTTGGTTTGCAAACCCCTTCCCCCCTGACCAATGTTGATTGGTCTTTCAAATGACAACCGTTTCACATTCCCACAATTCAACATTGATACGGGGGAGAGGGGGAAACGGAAAAAGGATGTTGAAATATATTTTTCATGTAAAAAAAAAACAAACAGATAATGTCCCAAGGTATTTTGCACATGATTGTAGTCACTTACAGTGTTTCGTGCTCTTTAAGAAACAGGGAAAGCACAGTTTTTCTTCAAAGGAATCATGGTCTTGGTTATTATTCATCAATATTTCATAATTGTAAAAATAGTCCTAGACTTGCTACAAGTCGACTACTCTTTAGGGATATTATTTATTTTAAATTTAAAAAAAGGACTTTGAGAAAGTCTAAAATAGTCCATACCTGGTTCAAATCAACAAATGGTAATAATTCACAGAGAAGTCCATACTTTGCCTTAACTTGCCATGGTATTGCCAGAACCTTTTCCAAGACAAAACCATAGAACACTGTCTGCTGCAAAACACCAGATTACACATCTCATTAGGCTTAAACTGTACTTGCCTCCCCTGCCGGTATCACTGTCATGGGCTTCCTGTTTAGAAAACTGATCTTAAGGGGAGAAGGAGAGTGGGGCGAGAAAAGGGGTTTCTTGGTTTCCTCAGGATCAATAAAACTGTTAAAAAGAAAACCGAAAGGAGGTAAAGGAGTTGCTTGCGAGGCTAATGTTGTACTTTCTTTAAAAATACACACATCCAATAGCAATAGCATTGTTTAAACAAAATAAGTAAATAATTAGAATTATATATGAAATAATAAGAGTTGCTTTTATAATGATTTTCATTGAAAAAACATGTACCAACAAGAACTGATTGACAAGAATAACTGTTTTACATTCTAGATAATTTATTCTTAATTATCATCTTTTTATGACAACATTGTTGCAATTTGCTGTATACAAATGCAATACCTACCTCGTTGCTGTCTGTTTGTATGATGCACTGTTCTTCGTGGTGTACTTCTAATAGCGAACCAAAGATATTTCGTCCTGATATCGAAACTCCCTCTACCTGTAAGAAGACATTTTACTAATTTACTTTCATAACTCAGCCATAAAAAATCAGACATCAAAATTTAAAAGGCAATTAACCCATGCCCATGTATTCCATTATTCAATAATTCATCCACCAATTTGCCAGCTCACTCACTCACTCACTTATTGAAACACCTTTGCATTTCTTTATCCATTTATTCATTCATAAAAGGCGATCAACTGCATCAATTATCCAATCAATAATTCATCCACCCATGTATTCCGTAATTCAATAATTCATCCACCCATGTATTCCGTAATTCAATCATTCATCCACCCATGTATTCCGTAATCCAATCATTCATCCACCCATGTATTCCGTAATCCAATAATTCATCCACCCATGTATTCCGTAATTCAATCATTCATCCACCCATGTATTCCGTAATTCAATAATTCATCCACCCATGTATTCCGTAATCCAATCATTCATCCACCCATGTATTCCGTAATCCAATCATTCATCCACCCATGTATTCCGTAATTCAATCATTCATCCACCCATGTATTCCGTAATCCAATCATTCATCCACCCATGTATTCCGTAATCCAATCATTCATCCACCCATGTATTCCGTAATTCAATCATTCATCCACCCATGTATTCCGTAATTCAATCATTCATCCACCCATGTATTCCGTAATTCAATCATTCATCCACCCATGTATTCCGTAATTCAATAATTCATCCACCCATGTATTCCGTAATTCAATCATTCATCCACCCATGTATTCCGTAATTCAATCATTCATCCACCCATGTATTCCGTAATTCAATCATTCATCCACCCATGTATTCCGTAATTCAATAATTCATCCACCCATGTATTCCGTAATCCAATCATTCATCCACCCATGTATTCCGTAATCCAATCATTCATCCACCCATGTATTCCGTAATTCAATCATTCATCCACCCATGTATTCCGTAATTCAATCATTCATCCACCCATGTATTCCGTAATCCAATCATTCATCCACCCATGTATTCCGTAATTCAATCATTCATCCACCCATGTATTCCGTAATTCAATCATTCATCCACCAATTTGCCAGCTCACTCCCTTGCTCACTAACTAATTCATTTATTTATCCGTTTATTCATTCATCTATATATCTATTTTTCTATTGTTTATTCTTTTATCCATCCAACTAGGTCTATATGCACCCTGGAAGCATCTACTCATTAATCCATAAATTAATTTACTTATCCATTCATCCATCTATTCATTTGTTTGATTATAGTATGTCAGAAATCAGACAAAACATTAATGTTTACCGGATCTTTTAGAATGTCCCAGACTAGTTCTAGATTACTGCTTGTATAACACAGGCTAGCAGTAAACAGTGTGTGTGTTTCATTCTTACCGGACCAGTAAACAAGTTCAGTCAATGCAACAAGTGCTGAATAGATATTATAGTACATACAATAGTTATAACTAACAGGTTCCCATTTAAATCTGTACTTTCCCATTTAAATCTGTACTTATGCAAATTTTGTTGATGTGTGCTAAACACACAGATCAACCAATCAGAGAAGTTCACTTCAAAAATAAGATACTCTGATTGGTTGAACTGTGTGTTTAGCACACATCAACACAATTTGCATAAGTACAGATTTAAATGGGAAAGTACAGATTTAAATGGGAACCTGTTAACTCTGTTTTTTGGAAGGCATAGAAACATAGAAATAATTGTTTACCGGATCTTCCAGACTGTCCCAGACCAATTCTAGAATACTGTTTGTATAACACGAGTCAGCAGTAAACAGCAGAGAATTAGTTATATCATGGATGTCTTTAAGTAGGCTTTTGACCCTGTGCATCCAACTCTTTACAACTAAAACAATTACAGATCAAATAAACAAATATTAGTAAATTAAAACTATTTAGTACAGCATATAGAAGACCGCTAGGTTGTATGGGTAAGTGGTGAATCAGCAATTTTTATGAGCTAAGATGGAATGAAATGAAATATGATGGGGGTGAGATATCAATGAGATGGGATAAAGTAAGATGAATTGAGAGAGGATGGAATGGGATGAAATAAGATGGGATGAGATGGGATGGGAAGAAATGAGATGGGATGAGATGGGATGGAAAGAAATGAGATGGAATGAGTAGGATGGGAAGAAATGAGATGGGATGGGATGGGAAGAAATGAGAGGAAATGAAGAAAAAATGCACAAATATGAAATAAGATTAAACGAGACTAAATATATCATAGCATGACAAACATGACATGTGATGAGATTATACCAGGAAATGACAGATAAAAAGTTTATAGTACTTTTGTAATATGACTTATAGAAAACAGGTTCTCATTTAAATCTGTACTTTCCCATTTAAATCTGTACTTATGCAAATTGTGTTGATGTGTGCTAAACACACAGATCAACCAATCAGAGTATATTATTTCTGAAGTGAACTTCTCTCATTGGTTGATCTATGTGTTTAGCACACATCAACAAAATTTGCATAAGTACAGATTTAAATGGGAAAGTACAGATTTAAATGGGAACCTGTTAAAAGTACAAATTCAAACCTTCATATGACAGATATTGTACCACTGGTATCTTCCCTGTCTTACAAAGCTGACAAATAGTTGGGAATACCACATATGTCAAAAACAATCCTGCACTCTACAGCAAAGAAGGAAAGAACAAATCCAATATATTAATTGATATCCATTTTAACAAAACGTACCAGCTAGAAACCAACTTAACTTACATCCTATCCAAATATTAAACTTTATTGTGTACATATACAAAGTACTCCTGACAATAAAATTTGGATTTACTGAGATTGATTTTTAGGTATTAATCCATACATTGGACAAAGGAACAATGTTCTTCATACCAGTCAACTTTAGTTACTTTTTTACAGTGCATAAGTCAGTCACTAGAGTGGTTTTCATAAACTACAAATGTACATGTCATTGTGAAATACAGTCTAGTATATATTTAGCACTAGCTATTACAATCTTATTATTTTGTTTTCCATTGTGTTTATTTGAGTGGTTTATTTAACTCTTACACTAATAAATAGACTGAATCGAAATATGACATACTCTTATTGTTCTTGACTGTCTAGCCTTGTGTTCACGTTGGAAAACAATAGAGTTTTCACATGTATGCGAGGCTGCATGGGCAGTCAAGAAGAATTGTTATTCAAATTGGCTGCCATATTTCGATTCAGCCGTATGTATACACTTGGCTTCACAGGTTTAATGTCTAAATACAGTATTTACATCACACAACACTCAACTCACATCTTGATTTCTCAACTCTGACATGAACATGAGACTCCATATTAAATACAATTGAGTCTATTTGTTACCATTACCTTATCTTGTGTCTGATGCAGAATAATGTTTTTTCTACTTGCTGTGATGATGGCTTGTAGAAGAGCAACCTGAGTGACAGGCTGTCTGTCAGGTGTTGGTAATATGATGTTGATGTCACTCGTGGTAACTGCAGTATCTGAATTGATGGTTGATGATGATGACAAATCCATGCCTGTAAGCAGGTCAATATAGAGTAATTAATTTATTAGAATATCATATTCTACTTCAGTCTATTAATATAATTTATATTTCAAAAATAGGAAATAAAACTCATCAAAGAATTGCACTCATCAAATAATAGAGTGCTTACACTATGTCCATGAAATAGAATCTAAATAGTTACTAACTAATAGTTTTTATTTAGTGACTATTAGTCACTATCACTCAACTGGGACAGCTTTACTAACAATACACAAGGGAAATCAAATACTCAAAATCATAGAAATTTAATACTTTATTCATTGTGTATTGTTACTAAAGCTGTTCCAGTTGAGTGATAGTGACTAATAGTCACTAAATAAAAACTATTAGTTAGTAACTATTTAGATTTTATTTCATGGACATAGTGTAAGCACTCTATATAGTTAATTGATTAACTAACTAAATAACCAACTGAATGGGAGGATTGAGGAATGGATTAATATAATAACTGCTTTCTGACTAACTCACTAACTGCACTGATTGATTGACTGACTGACTGACAATTACAAGGGTGGTGAATGGCCAAATCCGAGGCCCGCTGAAAGCCTGACCCTTGCCTTGAAAAATTTCAAGGCTCATTGCAAATCTTTCCAAGATTTGGAGATCAAAGTTGCCCATATTTCTAAAGGTACCATGCATTCGCCACCTCTAACTACTTATTAGGTAAGAAAGTGATATAATAATAACAAATTAAAATAAAATAATAATAATTAATGTGCTGACTCAATCATGAGTCTCTAACTGGCTAACTGACTGACTTACTGATTGACTTTATAAGAAAGGAAAAAAAAGGATTATCATAGATGTATGTAACACTAACCTGCACAATGACTTGCTGACTCAATCAGTCTCTAACTTGCTAACTGACTGATTTATAATTACTGACTTTTTAGTTACTAATTGACTTCATAAGAAAGAAAAATAGGATTATCATAGATGTATGTAACACTAACCTGCACGATGACTTGCTGACTCAATCAGTCTCTAACTTAATTGCTAACTGACTGACTTATAATTACTGACTTACTAATTGACTTCATAAGAAAGAAAAATAGGATTATCATAGTTGTGGGAAACACAAACCTGCATGATGTAGAATATGTGTGACAGCATTGATAACTTGACTGCTATCAGGTTCAGTATTAAGAAAAAGACTCAAAGATGTCGCTGACAAAAGTAAACACTCTTTGGCCAAATGCTGCAATAATAATGATACATGTACATTTATGTAACATATTCCAACAGCCTTCTTAGTTAATAAGTAGAGCATTTCTTTATACGCATAATTAAAAAAAGGTTTTGACATTCAAAAAGGGTATCTATAGACTGAAAAGCAGTCCCTACTTTTTGAAAAACTCCAAGGCCTTGAGTTGAAGTTTGATTGATTGAAGTCTTAGCTGTGACACACGTCTCTCATCCTCTCACAGGAAAAATTTATATGATATTCAACTTGTTTCCTCAGATTTTTCACTTAGCCTTAGGGATTGTTTTTCAGTCTAAAGAGAAAAAAACATATAGATCATAGCTCAATCAATTTGTTTAACGGTTGGCAACTTTTGTATAATTTGGCGTATATTTTAAAACATAGTTTATACCTTTGAAAATATGACAGATATCAAAAATGCCACTATGGTGGTAATATTTTTTCTTGCTTGATCAGAACTTGGTTCTTTTGCTTGTACATGTAGGATATGCTGTATTTTGATTGAAAAGTGCTGGAACATCTGAAGTGAGATCTAAGGAGAGAAGAAAATAATTGCATGTCCATTCTTCACTTATTAATTAATTGATCTACTAGTTGTATCATGATGATCATCGCTGTAAACTATGCATTAGTTATCAAGCATTACAAATCCCTAAATAAATAGTGGGACTTTAACAGAACTCATGACATCCTTTTGCAGTACCGGTGCATTGCTCTACTAACTGAGCTATATAAAACCACATGTTGGTAGCATTGTTAGGAAATCAGTCTGTTGAGTTCATACTGTCCCAGAGTACATGATTCAGGAAGAGCATTAATACTCCACACATGTGGGGCATTGAAAGAAAAAAACACTCTGACCATAGGTTTCTGTCTTAAGGCCATTTGCTTCAACATCTGTTCAATTTGTTGAGTGGCAATCTTTAAACGCTTTTAAACTCTTTCAACATCAATTTAAAATCGATTCAACACGTTTCAACAATGTTGAAATAGTTTAAAAGCGTTTATAAACATTGCTATTCAACAAATCGAACAGATGTTGAAGCAAATGTTGAAAATGTTTACCCAGGCCTTTAGCTGTTGTAGCTGTTATTGTTGTTTTTCTTGATGCCACGTTAAGTTGCTTTCTTACCTTGATAACTAGTTGCAGGTTGTCTTGGTAACTAATGATATTTGAGTGATATGATTCCTTTACCTTAGAGTGATACAATAAAGCAGTTAAAATATGTACTATATGAATGAATGAATTAATTAATTAATTAATGAGAGAATGAATGAATGAATGGATGAATGAATGAATGAATGAATGGATGAATGGATGAATGAATGGATGAATGGATGAATGAATGGATGAATGAATGAATGAATGAATGAATGAATGAATGAATGAATGAATGAATGAATGAATGAATGAATGAATGAATGAATGAATTACAGACAAACAAATGAACGTATGAATGAGCAAACAAATGAATAAACAAACAAAGGATTGATTGGACAAATGAACTGATCGAATCCATGAACCAAAAAAAATTGTTGATAATCACATTAGATGACATACCTTAGCCATCATCCTATCAGACCATTGACCTATTATATGCAGCCATAGTGTATCTAGTTTATCTTCCATACAGCTTCTACCCAGACTCCAACTGTCAATAATAATGAACACTGAAAAGAAATGTATGCAATCAATACCACATGAGCATATAGTTACTGAAATGATTAATGTGGCTATTTATTTTTATCTATCAACAAAGAAAAATACACTGTTTTAATTAACACTCAAAAGTGCAGCGGTTCTCAGTCACACGTGCACCGCTCGCATAAAAAGCACCGCTATAAAACATAAATTTGGTGGACGTCAATCAAACTGTATTTACAAGACGCATGGTGTTTTTACTTCAGTCGGGCTGCGAAACATGTCTGAATCCGACGAAGAGGTTGTTGTAGGAATTCAGACATGTTTTGCAACCCGACTGAAGTAAAAACACCATGCGTCTTGTAAACACAGTTTGATTGACGTCCACCAACTTCACGTTTTATAGCGGTGCTTTTTATGTGAGCGGTGCACGTGTGACTGAGAACTGCTGTAACAAAACTTGAACAAACTAAGGACATTTACAATAAATTTCAGCAAGCACACAAACTAGCCCCCTCCCCCCAAGTTCTTATGTTGAGAATGGTATGATTGGTTTTAAAAGCTCCAATCACATTAGCATAATTATACCTTAAGTTATTTAAAGACCCATGGTAAATTACATTATACCAGCATGTTTTGCACTGTTTATTTTTAATTGAGTTATAATTCATTTGGTAGTATGAGAAAACTAATAAAAAACCTTAAACAATTTAGTAAGAGCATAAATACATTAATAAAAAAAAATAAAGAAATACCCACTAACATCTTTATTAATACATTTGCTCACCTTGTTGTATAGTGGATTCATCAGATGACACATCATAAAGACTATCTATTTCTTTGGAAAGTACAGATTTTACCTCAGGGTGCTTAGTACATAATACTTGTAATACCTAAAAATATAAAAGTATTAAAAAAAACACATTTGAAAACATGAATTTTGAGTCAGGATAGTGGGATACTGTAATGTGATGGTGGAAAGGGAAAGCAAAGGTAGGATGGACAAGGGAAAAGAGGACAAGGGAAAAAAGGAGGAGGGAAAGAGTGAATTAAGAGGTGAGGGTGAGATGGAAGGGATAGAAAGGTGAAAATGAGGCGGAGGGAATTGGATAGGAGGAATGGGAAAGGGAGAGAAAGAAAGGAAAAGTAATGTGAAAGAGGGAAGTGGACTAGAATGGAAGAGGAGGATGGCTAGGAACAGGAAAGGATAGGAAGACAGGGATTTGGAAAAAGAGAAACGTGGAGAGGAAATGTAATGGGAGAAAAGGAAGTAGATGGAAAATGAAGAGGAGGTGCAGGCAAAAAGGGAATGGCAGAATAGGATGGTGAATGGGAGGTGAGAGGGGAGTGAGAAAAATAAGGAAAAGGAATAGGGAATGAAGATACGTGGGAGGAAATGGAAATTGAAAGGGAGAAAGAACAAAAACATGCAATAGAAAAAGTGGAAAAGGGAGAGGAATGGGAGGGAAAAGTGAAAGGTAGTTGAGAGAGACATTGAGACATAAAGGGAAAGAAAAGAAAATTAGATTCTTACCTGGGGGGGTTTCTCCCTTTATCCAAGTGGTAGGGGTGATCGGCGTACCTTTTAGGGTCCATTTAGAGATTTGGCTCAAAAATCAGTTCTAAGGGTCGTTTTTACTCTGCTTTATTTGTATCTGAGCGTACCTTTTAGGGGTCATTTTCAAAATCTCCCCCGATCACCCCTACCACTCGGACAAAGGGAGTACCCCCCCGGGGATTCTTACCTTTGCAATTCTCTGATTTGTCCTTGAACACAAGATGTTAGTAAAATACAACTTGCACAACACATGAGCAAACTCATTCAAATACTGATATTGATTTTCTTCTTTATCTTCTATCTTTAAATTGAAAACTTCTGCATGCAATTGGTCTAGTAATATCCATCTCTTCTTCTGTACACTTTCACTACAAAGTTAAAAATAAATTGTCATTAAGGACGTTCGCGGGCAAATCAGTTTAATAAGTTTTTTCTTCAAACTTCGCATGGTGAAGTACGATCATCATACAAGTTGAATATAAAGGAAATATAAAATTAGGGTCACCGTACTCGTTTAGGAGTGAGATGTTCTCAAGTTGCCGCCTTTTTCTTGTCAAAAAGCGCTTGTGCGCAATATAAACAATTCGATTAAAAACTACACGTGACTGCATGGTCATGACAACTTACTTTTTAACCTCAGCCAAAATTGAGTAAATTTTGTACCATTCCTTCTCTCCTTTCAACTTAAATATCTCAGGCCTTTGAACAACAACTTCATCTTCAATTTCAGCCATTTCCACGGACTGTAGTACAGTCCTTGAGTTTTAAAATGAGACAAACAATCACTACAATTCCTCCTTCTTCGCCGCCATCTTGTTCATGTGCATTGGGTTTCCGGTTGTAAAATCATTGCTGAGCGGCCAGGCCTCAAAACATACAAAGTCAAGATGGCTGACTTGAAGTGAATCAAACATCATTTATAATTTCAATAATATCTAGAGTTTATAAAGGATTTGTCCATATCTTCTAGCTGAAAATGTTTGGGGATAGGGCTTTGGAGCTTGTGAAAGAGCTTAAAAGAACTATGGATTGCGGACTACCGCCATATAATGTAAGATTATCGTAACCAATTTTTGGCGGGAAAATCGTAATTTGTGACAACTCGACTATTCTCAATTTTAGGAGGATATTGTTCGTCAAGTGCTGGAGGAAATGAAGGCTTTATTTGAACAGAATCAAAAAGAAGTGTAAGTATGGCTTAACGAATAAATATTTTAATAAATAAGTAGATCAAGAAACCAAACGTGTTGTTGGCCTCAAATGCATTTTATTTACGACCCTGCTTTTGCTACTGATATTCATCATACTCATGACTTTGTAGAATTTAATCTTATGATAATGATAATGACATGACTTTTGCCGTGCATGTTGTTTATTTGTGGCCCTAGTACCATATCTAAAATGTTAATAATGATTAATCGGACCACAAATAAACATTATGCCGTCTAAAAGCCATGTTATTGATGACAATGTTGATGATAATTATGGTGATGATAATAGTGATGGTATAAATAAAGATGATGCCACAATCTTGGACAAAAGCAGTTGACAATTTTTTTACAAGTCATAATCATTCGCATCAAACTACTAAGGCGTCCCCTCATGACCTCATCCCCTACCCCCTCCCCCTGGTCAATGTTGGCATGGTTGGGTTCGAAAATGCAGGAGCCGTCATGAAACATTGGTTTAGGGGGAGGGGGACAATTTTATAGACCAAAATACGTTTTTCTGCAGTTTTTACTCAAAAATCAAATTTTGTCAACATTCTTGTTCAAGATTGTAGTAGCCCTTATTATGTTACAGTGCGGACAAAACCGTCCAATCAAAAAACATTTAAACCAGACAGAGATTGAACTGATAACAGCATAAGCCAATCAAATTATAGTGTACTCACGCTCATAACATTCTTGAACTAAAAGCTGCAATATGATTGGTTGATTATCAATTCATCTAAACTGGTCCCGGTTGGAGTGTCCGCACTGTAATATTTTATAATAGAAGAAAGATAACTGTGTTATTTATTAATAGTAATGCTACAGTGGCTGGTGAGGCTGGTCTGTTTTCTGGTGTACATCTAAGACATGCAAGTCTAGAAAGAGACAAAAGATGTTTGCTTGTATATCTGTAAGTACAAAATATAATATTGTTTTTTTGTGTGAAAGGACCTCTGCAACAGCTAACTAAAGATTCTCTGTGGTTATTTTATTATAATTTTATTTATGAATGATATGGAATCAATACTCACATACAGTTTTGTTAAGAAAGATAATTACTTAAGTCTTCTGAACAAATAAAAACTCTATACATGCACGCAGCGTATCATTTGCATGTGCTCTTTACATATGCGTAATGCGGTTGTAATGAAAATATATACACATTGTTTACGCTGATGATGGGCTAGTAGCCTGAAAGCTTGATTGAATAAAATCAATACAGTAGTTTGTATGATAATTATATATATAACAGGTTCCCATTTAAATCTGTGCTTTCCCATTTAAATCTGTACTTATGCAAATTTTGTTGATGTGTGCTAAACACACTGATCAACCAATCAGAGAAGTTCACTTCAGAAATAAAGTACTATGATTGGTTGATCTGTGTGTTTACAGAATGTAGCACACATCAACACAATTTACATAAGTACAGATTTAAATGGGAAAGTACAGATTTTAATGGGAACCTGTTCAATATATAATTATCAACAGTATCTCCATTCACTTAAACCTTGTAAAAACCTTATGAAATTTATAGATTTCGTCAGGGATGTGATTTCTTTTGTATAATGCTCATTAATTATTTACAAATTTTATAAATAAAGATATAACCGAATGGTCAGAATAAAGAATTTCCGTTGGGAATTTGGAACAGTCCTACCTGAAGATGTGAAGTACAACATGTGTGAACAAGAGGTAATGATGGTGGTTGCCATAGTGATGGTGATGATGATAACAATGGTTGTAACTTACTATTTATGATATTGATGATAGTGATAGTGATGATATAATGATGATGCTGGTGCTGATGACAATGATCACATTGGTAGACTGCAAAACAGTCCCTACTTTTACGCGAAAAACTCTGAGGAAGCGAGTTGAAGTTTGATCCAACAAAATTCTGGCTGCGAGAGAATGAGGAGAGGATTATAGCGAGTGGGAGAGAGAGAGCATCTGTTAATCCTCATTCTCTCGCGGGCAGAATTTTCAACTGGTTTCCTCAGAGTTTTCGCGTAAAAATAGGGACTGTTTTGCAGTCTATAACAATGGTTATAACTGATGATATGATGATGATGCTGGTGGTGATGATATGAAGATGATGCTGGTGGTGATGATATGATGATGCTGGTGGTGATGATATGAAGATGATGCTGGTGGTGGTGATATGATGATGCTGGTGGTGATGATATGAAGATGATGCTGGTGGTGATGATATGATGATGCTGGTGGTGATGATATGAAGATGATGCTGGTGGTGATGATATGATGATGCTGGTGGTGATGATATGATGATGCTGGTGGTGATGATATGATGATGCTGGTGGTGATGATATGAAGATGATGCTGGTGGTGATGATATGATGATGCTGGTGGTGATGATATGAAGATGATGCTGGTGGTGATGATATGATGATGCTGGTGGTGATGATATGAAGATGATGCTGGTGGTGATGATATGATGATGATGCTGGTGGTGATGATATGATGATGCTGGTGGTGATGATATGAAGATGATGCTGGTGGTGATGATATGATGATGCTGGTGGTGATGATATGAAGATGATGCTGGTGGTGATGATATGATGATGATGCTGGTGGTGATGATATGATGATGCTGGTGGTGATGATATGAAGATGATGCTGGTGGTGATGATATGATGATGCTGGTGGTGATGATATGAAGATGATGCTGGTGGTGATGATATGATGATGATGCTGGTGGTGATGATATGATGATGCTGGTGGTGATGATATGAAGATGATGCTGGTGGTGATGATATGATGATGATGCTGGTGGTGATGATATGATGATGATGCTGGTGGTGATGATATGATGATGCTGGTGGTGATGATATGATGATGCTGGTGGTGATGATATGAAGATGATGCTGGTGGTGATGATATGATGATGCTGGTGGTGATGATATGAAGATGATGCTGGTGGTGATGATATGATGATGATGCTGGTGGTGATGATATGATGATGCTGGTGGTGATGATATGAAGATGATGCTGTTGGTGATGATATGATGATGCTGGTGGTGATGATATGATGATGATGCTGGTGGTGATGATATGATGATGCTGGTGGTGATGATATGAAGATGATGCTGGTGGTGATGATATGATGATGCTGGTGGTGATGATATGAAGATGATGCTGGTGGTGATGATATGATGATGATGCTGGTGGTGATGATATGATGATGCTGGTGGTGATGATATGATGATGCTGGTGGTGATGATATGAAGATGATGCTGGTGGTGATGATATGAAGATGATGCTGGTGGTGATGATATGATGATGCTGGTGGTGATGATATGATGATGCTGGTGGTGATGATATGAAGATGATGCTGGTGGTGATGATATGATGATGCTGGTGGTGATGATATGAAGATGATGCTGGTGGTGATGATATGATGATGATGCTGGTGGTGATGATATGATGATGCTGGTGGTGATGATATGAAGATGATGCTGGTGGTGATGATATGATGATGCTGGTGGTGATGATATGAAGATGATGCTGGTGGTGATGATATGATGATGATGCTGGTGGTGATGATATGATGATGCTGGTGGTGATGATATGAAGATGATGCTGGTGGTGATGATATGATGATGCTGGTGGTGATGATATGAAGATGATGCTGGTGGTGATGATATGATGATGATGCTGGTGGTGATGATATGATGATGCTGGTGGTGATGATATGAAGATGATGCTGGTGGTGATGATATGATGATGATGCTGGTGGTGATGATATGATGATGATGCTGGTGGTGATGATATGATGATGCTGGTGGTGATGATATGATGATGCTGGTGGTGATGATATGAAGATGATGCTGGTGGTGATGATATGATGATGCTGGTGGTGATGATATGAAGATGATGCTGGTGGTGATGATATGATGATGATGCTGGTGGTGATGATATGATGATGCTGGTGGTGATGATATGAAGATGATGCTGGTGGTGATGATATGATGATGCTGGTGGTGATGATATGATGATGCTGGTGGTGATGATATGATGATGATGCTGGTGGTGATGATATGATGATGCTGGTGGTGATGATATGAAGATGATGCTGGTGGTGATGATATGATGATGCTGGTGGTGATGATATGAAGATGATGCTGGTGGTGATGATATGATGATGATGCTGGTGGTGATGATATGATGATGCTGGTGGTGATGATATGATGATGCTGGTGGTGATGATATGAAGATGATGCTGGTGGTGATGATATGATGATGCTGGTGGTGATGATATGATGATGCTGGTGGTGATGATATGATGATGATGCTGGTGGTGATGATATGAAGATGATGCTGGTGGTGATGATATGATGATGCTGGTGGTGATGATATGATGATGATGCTGGTGGTGATGATATGATGATGCTGGTGGTGATGATATGAAGATGATGCTGGTGGTGATGATATGATGATGCTGGTGGTGATGATATGAAGATGATGCTGGTGGTGATGATATGATGATGATGCTGGTGGTGATGATATGATGATGCTGGTGGTGATGATATGATGATGCTGGTGGTGATGATATGAAGATGATGCTGGTGGTGATGATATGATGATGCTGGTGGTGATGATGCTGGTGGTGATGATATGATGATGCTGGTGGTGATGATATGAAGATGATGCTGGTGGTGATGATATGATGATGCTGGTGGTGATGATATGATGATGATGCTGGTGGTGATGATATGATGATACTGGTGGTGATGATATGAAGATGATGCTGGTGGTGATGATATGATGATGCTGGTGGTGATGATATGAAGATGATGCTGGTGGTGATGATATGATGATGATGCTGGTGGTGATGATATGATGATGCTGGTGGTGATGATATGATGATGCTGGTGGTGATGATATGAAGATGATGCTGGTGGTGATGATATGATGATGCTGGTGGTGATGATATGATGATGCTGGTGGTGATGATATGAAGATGATGCTGGTGGTGATGATATGATGATGCTGGTGGTGATGATATGATGATGATGCTGGTGGTGATGATATGATGATGCTGGTGGTGATGATATGATGATGCTGCTGGTGATGATATGAAGATGATGCTGGTGGTGATGATGCTGGTGGTGATGATATGATGATGATGCTGGTGGTGATGATATGATGATGATGCTGGTGGTGATGATATGATGATGCTGGTGGTGATGATATGATGATGCTGGTGGTGATGATATGATGATGATGCTGGTGGTGATGATATGATGATGCTGGTGGTGATGATATGATGATGCTGGTGGTGATGATATGATGATGCTGGTGGTGATGATATGATGATGCTGGTGGTGATGATATGAAGATGATGCTGGTGGTGATGATATGATGATGATGCTGGTGGTGATGATATGATGATGCTGGTGGTGATGATATGATGATGCTGGTGGTGATGATATGATGATGATGCTGGTGGTGATGATATGAAGATGATGCTGGTGGTGATGATATGATGATGCTGGTGGTGATGATATGATGATGATGCTGGTGGTGATGATATGATGATGCTGGTGGTGATGATATGATGATGCTGCTGGTGATGATATGAAGATGATGCTGGTGGTGATGATGCTGGTGGTGATGATATGATGATGATGCTGGTGGTGATGATATGATGATGATGCTGGTGGTGATGATATGATGATGCTGGTGGTGATGATATGATGATGCTGGTGGTGATGATATGATGATGATGCTGGTGGTGATGATATGATGATGCTGGTGGTGATGATATGATGATGCTGGTGGTGATGATATGATGATGCTGGTGGTGATGATATGAAGATGATGCTGGTGGTGATGATATGATGATGATGCTGGTGGTGATGATATGATGATGCTGGTGGTGGTGATGATCATGATCATGATGATGGAGGTGGTCTAGCTTGGTAGTGGGCATAGAGATGTTGATGATAATGATAATGAATATTGGATGATGGCACTGGTGGTGATAATAATTATAAAGATGCTGGTGGTGGTGATAATTATGATGATCATGATTATGATCATAGTGATGATGATGATGATGGCGGTGCTGGTTGTGGCCATAGAGGTGTTGATAGATTAGATATGGTTGCTATGATTATGATGACAATAGCATGATATTGATAGTTATGATGATATGGATGATGATGATAGATACATGTATGGTGATGTTGATAGATTTCGAATTTGAATATCACAGGGAAGATTATTAAATTCCCAATTTGAAATTATTGTGATTTTCTTGGGAAATAAATGGGATTTTTTTTGTCTCATGAACGGGTTTGGTACCACTTTCCCAATGAATACACATGAAAATCACTGAAAACACCCACTATTTTCACAAATTGGGAATTAACATATTTTTCCTGTGTATTGTATAGTACTTACTTAACTCCAATGCTAGTTCTTTCATAATTTATTAAAATTGCAAACTTAAGTTTAGCAGTAAATCTTGCCAAGAAAAATAGATGTCAGAAGTTATGCAAACCAGGACGATTTTGAATCTAATATACAACCTTCTAACACGGCTATGATTTGTCATGAATTATTAAATTTATGAGTTTTTGTTTTTGATAGATTCAGTGGTTCAGTAAATATAATAAATCCCTTGCCAAGTACATGAAATCTGCGGGTCTTGACCTTACACAGGTTAGTACAAAACAATTATCATATAATAGAATTTTAATGCTTTGATTGATTGTTGATGTGTAAATTCTTTACGTAACCACAGCTGTACTCAAATTCTAAAGAATATGTTACATGCTACCAAAGATGAGGTTGAGCATTGTGACAAGAATCATGAAATGGTCTTCTACAATTATTTTTTCTGACTTATTTCAATTGTCTTTTCTAATATACAGGATACCAAGCCGCCAAAATCACTTTATATTGAGGTAAATAAGCATTTTCATTGTCAGTGATATTGGCTATTTTCTGTACTGTAGAATTCGCCTAGTAAGTTTGCTACGTTTTCTGTGTAGCTTTAAGTATAACTTTAAATACCTGTAAAAGGGAGCACTGATAGAGAGAGGGAAGTAAAATGAGCGCACTGTTGGCTCTCTGTAAGATCAGCTTTGGCTGTAGGGACTTAGGATGTAAAATACTATTCTTTACTTTTATCTAATAGGTTCGCTGTGTGGAGGATTATGGTGAATTTGAGGCTGATGATGGAACAGTTGTATTGCTAAAGAAAAATAGTCAGGTCAGAAGACATTTTGTATTATTTCCTTTAACCATTTTTCCAGATCAATATTAATTTACAATAGAGTACTAAAGTGTGACGTCACTAAAAAATAGATTTTGGCTTTACAGCGCAACGCGTAAAAGTATGGCCACTGATAATGTATTCGCATACTTCTGTCTCGCAATCGATCCAATCAGCGTTGTAGGATTGTGCTATTTTGTCTGGGATCAAAACGCTGATTGGATCGATGGCGAGACAGAAGTATGCGAATACATTATCAGTGACCATACTTTTACGCGTTGCGCTTTAACACTTTTTGGTTGCCAATTTTGATGGACAATCAAAAAAGACGTTCACACAAATGTGACAAGAATTGATCAAATAGCTAGCAGCTGAGATATGGCCACTTGAATATATAATTCCTCCATACAAATCACTGTAATTTACGCTCTGTTCAAAAATTTTGGAACAGACCCAAAAATACAGTGTTTTGTATGGGGCAATTATATATTCAAGTGGCCATATCTCAGCTGCTATTGGACGAATTTTGATCAAATTTGCTATGTGAATATCTAGTGTGATTGCCCATTAAAATTGAGAACCAAAACTATGATATCATATAGTGAAAATATGTTTTGATGACATTATCACTTTAGTACTCTATCTTGTTGAATAATAATAAATTCCAAACTAGCCCTCCTCAGCATGCATTGATGTCATGGGCTTCCTGTTTAGGAAAGTGGAAGAGAGAAGAATGGGATTAGAAGTTTCCTTAATGGTCAAAACAGAGGTCAAATGACTATATGCGTGTGGGGCAAAATTTTGTAAACATTAGGAATTTCAGACTATAGACAGTGTTTGAACTTGATTTATAAGAAATTAGTATTTATGCTTTAATACTTTTTCTTGTACATAGCCTATTACATTGTGAAGCTACAATTAATTAATTACAATTTTGCATTTTTGTTTAAATTATTTTTAACAGAAACGCGATAAGCATCGTCTCCTCCATAGGGTCCATACAAATCACAGCCTTTTTGTCATTTCTTTTCTTTTCTCTCTCTCTTTATTTATGCTAATAATATGCTATATTATGTTTGTATCGGGACTCCTGTGGTATGATGTAATTAACAGTAACTTGATAGGAGGATTAAACTCTTATCTGTTACAGATAAGAGTTTAATCCTCCTATCGAGTTACTGTTAGTTACTGTTACTGCTGTGTTTCAATGGTCAATAAAACCATTATAAAGGAAGCCCAAAGTAATTGGCTGATGAGGAGGCTTCTCTCAAAAGAACAAAGATTTACTATTTTCTTATTGGACAATGTTAAAAAAAAAAAAAACAGAGTAAACAACTTTCAAATTTACTAATACCAGTACATAGACCAAATCGAAATATAGCAACCAACTATTGTTCTTGACTAACTAGCCTCATGTTCATGCTGTAACACAATGGAGTTTGCACATATGTGTACATGTAGACAAGGCTAGCTAGTCCAGAACAATAGTTTTTCAAATTGGTGTCCATTTTTTCAATTCAGTGTATGTTTGTTTACATTTTTTCAATTCAGTGTATGTTTGTTTACATTGTTTCAATTCAGTGTATGTTTGTTTACATTTTTTTCAATTCAGTGTATGTTTGTTTACAGTTTTTCAATTCAGTGTATGTTTGTTTACATTTTTCAATTCAGTGTATGTTTGTTTACATTTTTCAATTCAGTGTATGTTTGTTTACATTTTTCAATTCAGTGTATGTTTGTTTACATTTTTCAATTCAGTGTATGTTTGTTTACATTGTTTCAATTCAGTGTATGTTTGTTTACATTGTTTCAATTCAGTGTATGTTTGTTTACATTGTTTCAATTCAGTGTATGTTTGTTTACATTGTTTCAATTCAGTGTATGTTGGTTTACATTTTTCAATTCAGTGTGTTTGTTTACATTTTGTCAATTCAATGTATGTTTGTTTACATTTTTCAATTCAGTGTATGTTTGTTTACATTTTTTCAATTCAGTGTATGTTTGTTTACATTGTTTCAATTCGGTGTATGTTTGTTTACATTTTTTCAATTCAGTGTATGTTTGTTTACATTTTGTCAATTCAGTGTATGTTTTTTTACATTTTTCAATTCAGTGTATGTTTGTTTACATTTTTCAATTCAGTGTATGTTTGTTTACATTGTTTCAATTCAGTGTATGTTTGTTTACATTGTTTCAATTCAGTGTATGTTGGTTTACATTTTTCAATTCAGTGTGTTTGTTTACATTTTTTCAATTCAATGTATGTTTGTTTACATTTTTCAATTCAGTGTATGTTTGTTTACATTGTTTCAATTCAGTGTATGTTTGTTTACATTGTTTCAATTCAGTGTATGTTGGTTTACATTTTTCAATTCAGTGTGTTTGTTTACATTTTGTCAATTCAATGTATGTTTGTTTACATTTTTCAATTCAGTGTATGTTTGTTTACATTTTTTCAATTCAGTGTATGTTTGTTTACATTGTTTCAATTCGGTGTATGTTTGTTTACATTTTTTCAATTCAGTGTATGTTTGTTTACATTTTGTCAATTCAGTGTATGTTTTTTTACATTTTTCAATTCAGTGTATGTTTGTTTACATTTTTCAATTCAGTGTATGTTTGTTTACATTGTTTCAATTCAGTGTATGTTTGTTTACATTGTTTCAATTCAGTGTATGTTGGTTTACATTTTTCAATTCAGTGTGTTTGTTTACATTTTTTCAATTCAATGTATGTTTGTTTACATTTTTCAATTCAGTGTATGTTTGTTTACATTTTTTCAATTCAGTGTATGTTTGTTTACATTGTTTCAATTCGGTGTATGTTTGTTTACATTTTTTCAATTCAGTGTATGTTTGTTTACATTTTGTCAATTCAGTGTATGTTTGTTTACATTTTTCAATTCAGTGTATGTTTGTTTACATTTTTCAATTCAGTGTATGTTTGTTTACATTGTTTCAATTCAGTGTATGTTTGTTTACATTGTTTCAATTCAGCGTATGTTGGTTTACATTTTTCAATTCAGTGTGTTTGTTTACATTTTTTCAATTCAATGTATGTTTGTTTACATTTTTCAATTCAGTGTATGTTTGTTTACATTTTTTCAATTCAGTGTATGTTTGTTTACATTGTTTCAATTCGGTGTATGTTTGTTTACATTTTTTCAATTCAGTGTATGTTTGTTTACATTTTGTCAATTCAGTGTATGTTTGTTTACATTTTGTTGACAATTGTGGTGTTTTAAATTTCAGCATTTTCTACCCAGATCTCACTGTGAACACTTGATTAGACAAGGTGTATTGGAGCACATTATGTAATGAAATTGGATGATATAAAGCCTGTATACATAAATACAATAAAAAAATATAATAAAATTTGTGATGATAAAGAGTAGACTTTCTTAATAATTGTAAGGAATCAATAGAGTACTCAAGTGATGGCGTCATAAAATAATACGTTTCACTATATCATATTTTTGGTTCTCGATTTTAATAGGCAATCAACAAAGATATTCACACAGCAAATTTGACCGGAATTCGTCAAATAGCACTTGAATATATAATTTCCCCATACAAACCACAAAACGTTTGGAACAGAGCTTAAATTACAGTGATTTGTATGGGGAAATTATGTATATATCAGCTAAAATCTCGCCAAATTTGGCATGTGAACGTCTGTTGTGATTGTCCATCGCAATTGGCAAAAATTCTAAAAAACAAAATTTGTTTTTTTAGTGACGTCACACTTGAGTACTCTATTGAGGTGTAAATGTTTATTTACGCAATTTGATATTTATTTCATTTTCTTCATTATGATTGAGGATCATGATTCTCTTTCAAATATATAAAAACAACAAGATAACCATTAGAATAATGTGTCTGTGTTCAAGACGCAGGATTAACGTCCTAAACGTCCGTAAGTTTTAACTATCTATAGATGGGTTTCATGTGACGCAATCAAATTTCTAACTTGAAAACTATGAAATGTTGTGCATTTGATATCGTTTATAGCTCCTCCAGTCACGTATTTTCACAGGGAGCCCAAGCTCATCACTTGTGATCTTTTACAGTAAATGTATGGAGTCGAGGGATATCCTTTCGCTGTGCCTCAAATATACAATAATAAAAAATTTTACGTAGATAGAAAACAGTTATACACAATTATATACGTCATTTTTTTTTATTGTATATTTGAGGCACAGCGAAAGGATATCTCTCGACTCCATACATTTACTGTAAAAGATCACAAGTGATGAGCCTGGGCTCCCTGTGGTATTTTGAAGAGTCAATATTTCGTCAAATTTTAATGTTTTCACATTCTGATACAAGCCCACATGAAGATTAAGTACAAATCTAAGCAAATCAATCACATTTTGGTTATCATTCTAGATAATTGCGAGCTTAATTTGGCGGCCATGTCGGTGTACCTCGGAGGTACACCAACATGGCGGCGCCATACATTTTACTGTAAACAAGGTGCATATTGAATCGCGTATATTGTTGGCGGAAACTGTCGGATCGCGATGAAATTTGGCAATTTAACAGCGTTTGTAGTTCTCTTTCACATAAACATAATGTCATTTTACTAGAGTGCATAGTTTTGAAATTAAAAAAAAACCATGACGTCATATGAAATCGATCTATACTGTGCATGCAGTGTATCGAATACCTTTGTTGCTTACAAATTAAATTCAAGGAAATTGTCAACTATCCTGAAACTCGTCACATGTACAGTAGCATGCCTATATAGCGGCACCGTCCCGACCGTCCCTAGGGCCTAGGGTGTGCTGGTACCAGGTGTGGCCACGGGTCTTAAGACTTACCCATAGTCATTCTTTTTTTTATTTAAAGAAATATAAACAAACACAAGAGTACCAGCATGTGTTTGTTAACTTTGGACGTTAATTGATTTTTTGGCGTTTCTAGCATTTTCTACCCAGATCTAATTATAACTGCATTAAATGAAATGCCTTTTTTGTTGCTTTGCTTTCTTTTCTACATTTTTTTCATATTTATTTTTTGAGGTTATTATTGCTGTTTGCTGTAGTTGACATAAACAATGATTTCTCCTCATATTGTAACTTTTTTATTGTCCACCTCGTTTAATTCAAAAGAGAATTGGGCGCATTTTCATTGCTGTGCATCGTAGGGATCTGTACCTGCTGTCAATAGTGTTCCAGAAAATGCTTTGATGATCAGTAGTTCCTGGTAAAAAATATATTCCATTCAGATTGGCGGCACTACATCTCCCAAACCACCACCCACCATTAGAATAGTGTCGACTGCAGCTTTTGGACCACTCATCGTTATCTTGTTCATTTGTAGAGAATAGTTTATTATTATTATCACTTAAAGCTTTTCCAGCTGTCCCGGAATAAGTGTTAACGTTCAATCGGTACTTATCTGATTCACTGCTAACACTGAAGCTTCCATATTTGGCAAAATAGTTATGACCCAAGAAATCTTCCAAGTCAACACGTAGACTGGACGCAGTCCTTGACGTCAAGCGATGAATATATTCATTACCCAACCAAAACTCATCATTCAGGTTTCCAAAACCAGTTTTGTATTCGTGCCAATTGCGATCAAATGGTACTGAACCGTCTTGCCTTCTTTGGAACACAGTCCAGCCCCCACCATCAGTAGTCATGTCACAGTAGACTTTAAAGGCAGCCTGCCTGTCTGGTTTGATGGTATATACTCCATTACTTCTTTCACCAGAATTATACAATTTAGAGCAGTCTTTTGGTAAAGTGATAACACGTAATGAGGTAGTCAGTTCGACAATGAAACCACCTCTTACAATACACGTGTATGTGCCTGCATCTGATGGGGTAGCTTTTCGTATGATTAAAGAACCATCTTGATTGATAGTGTGTCGACCTGAAACAAGATTTCCATTGTTTTTGACCCAGTTTATTACAGGTTGTGGATTGCCTTTGGCAGAACATGGAATTGTTATATCTGATCCTAATGCAACTTGATATAATGGTTTGGGTTTGACAGAAAACTCTGGAAGGTTTACAAATACAACCATTGTAGACGCTGTCGCAGAACCTAGAGGATTCTCTGCCTTGCAAACGTACAAACCAGAGTCACTTTGTATTGAGTTCACTACATTGACGTCACCATTCCTGATTAACGTTCGGTCACGTGGTAGCTGTCCAATAGCTCTAGACCATGTGATTTTAGGTTTAGGATGTCCTGTCACGTGACATGTTGGTAGAGTTACAGTTTTCCCAAGACTCCTGTAGACAGGTCCTTTGGTTATGATGACTTGTGGTGGGTAGTTTACTTCGATCTTTGCTGTGGTTGTTGTTGTACCAAGGATGTTGGTTGCTTGGCATTGATATTCCCCGAAGTCACGTGATGTGACGTATTTTATCTCAAGTGTTCCATTATTGTCAGTCATGGATCTATATTTTGGCAAAGATCCGCCCATTTTACTCCAGCCAATCACAGGCTGAGGATTTCCAGTTGCTGAGCAGTGCAATATAGCAGGCCTGGTTTTGTTAACGATCAGGTGAGAAGGTGAAATGAATACAGATGGAGCTGATATAGATGATATAGATGGACCTGGTGGCCCTGTCGGTCCTATTTTCCCTCTTTTGCCTTGCTTTCCAATCGGTCCCGTTCTCCCACGATGTCCCCGTTTTCCTCTCGGTCCTCTTTGACCAGGAGGTCCTGGGATTGAGTCTACTTGTTTTAGCTGACGTTCCAATTTTGACAATTGAACCTTTATCCATCTCTCCATCTTGGAAACTCGATGTTCAAGCCTTTCAAACTCGGCAGTATTTGGTTGTGCTTTAGATTGAAAGTGTTTCTTCTTTAAACTACGCTTTTCTCGTTTGTTTTTGAACCGCTTTTCTTCTTGATTTAAATGTTTGTCCACCAAATCGTTCATCCTCAAGAGTTTCAGATTTGTTTTCATTGTAGAGGTCACCATATCCTTCATCTTTTCGATGCGTGTATTTTGCGTGTTTAGGGCCACTTCAAGGCGTAAAACCTCCCCACAGCAAACGAAAACAGTAAAAATCACAACGATAACTTTGAATAAAGGCTGGTGCGTCTGTTTAGTGTTGTCTAACTGCATATTGGACGTAGCAATGATGGCTATATTGACGACATGTTTGTTTTGTCGTGCGTAGTCAAATACGTAACTCAATACGTAACAATCTACTTGGTATATATCATTTCACATGAAACATTCACTTCCGGGTTATGATCTGCACTATTTAAAAATTATAGCTGTGCTCTGCATCGTTGGTGTTTGTTTGTAAATAAAAATTGTTATCTTAAAAACTTTAAAAAGGTACTAAGTTATTTCTTTCTTACAGTGTAAAAGGAAGTTTTTAATAAGCATTTTGATATCATAATTTCATTTTCTTCATTATGATTGTGGATCGTGAATCGCTTTCAACTATATTAAGGTGACTGGCTACTTTTGGAAATAATGTTAAACGTTTCTTTAAATTACGATTTTTTAATGTGAAATGTAATGCTGATTACAAATATGAAAAGAAAAATGGGGTGTCCCAAACTCAATTTCGAGATAATCAGCATTTAATAAACGCCTAAGCGCGAGATGTTGAAGAAAAACTTGCGAAAACGCAAGCGATATGAAAAAAATCACAACTCATAAGAAAACAGTTTTTTTCATACTATATCAAGCACAAATGCCGGGTAATGAATCATTCTAAAATACAACATGGATAGTTTTGATTAAAAGACAAAAAAATACCTTACTCTGTCATATTTCGTCCTTTAAGTGCTTTCAAAACTCACATAAGGTCGGACAAAAACTCCTACAAAAACTCCTGCGTTTGAAAAATTAACTTTTTTAAAAAACATTGATATAACGTAGTTTTTTTCGGTTCTTTCAATTAAGCATCAAGAAAGTATAGAGTCTAGTGCAAAATTCCAGGGTTTTGCCCTGTTGAAGCTCAAAACGTCTATGGTTCCTTAATAAAATTTTATATTTTTTTCAGCGGTTTTAATTTGTGCGCACGCACATCGTGGGCTCGAATCGAACGTTCAAAGGCGTTCAAACGTAGCGAGTCACCTAGCTTAAAACGAGATGATAACAATTAAAATAATGCGTCGGTATATAAGACGCAGGATTAATGTCCTAAATATCAGTAAGTTTTAACTCTATCAATACTGTGTAAGCAGTGTATGGATTACCTTTGTTGTTGATATTGTATAAATGCAAGGATACTGTCAACTATCGTGACACTTCATATGTATGATGTGCACTTCATATCCTCGTCACATGTACAGTAGTATGCGTATATAGCGGGACCCTAGGGGTTGGGGTACCGAAGGGAGTTCACGGGTCTTAAGTTTTACCTGTAGTTATTTTTTTTTTAATAATTCGAAAGATAGCTCTCGGCAGTGTCCAGAACTGTACTTTTTATTTAAACAAATATAAACAAACTCAGCATTAACAGCATGTGTTTAATTTGTTAGCTTTTAACATGATTGATTTGTTGGCTTTTATAGTATTTGCTACCAGATCTCACTGTATGTAATTGTGTGTAATTACATGATAGGACAACATGCACGTTGTAGACACCTTTCCAAAAATCGTTTTCGCAAACAAAGCTAGAGTCAATACTCTGAAGCATGCAAAGGATGTCGGTATTTCTTGTCTTGTTAACGATTTTTTTCATAGCATATTTTGATTATACGTGTTTTTGTTAAATGACCATTTAACAAAAACACGTATAATCAAAATATGCTATGAAAAAATCGATAACAAGACAAGAAATACCGACATCCTTTGCATGCTTCAGAGTATTGACTCTAGCTTTGTTTGCAGTGATAGATGATGAACAAATGTTTAAAAAAACGTGTAATAGACGACTTTCAACAATCCAGGCCGCCACTGTCATAATATTTAAATTGACGTTTAAATAAAAAGATACATATCATGTAACAGGCCTAAATTTAAAAAAATACTAATTTTTGAAAGTTTGAGAAAAAAAAACGATTAAATTTGCAAGAAGGAATACGAATTTGAAAAATCAGAAAAACACCAGTTGCAAAACGAGGCATCAAAGGCCTCAGCAGAAAATTACTTACAAACCTCTACATTTGTCATTGACCATAAATTCATTGGTATTTTAACCAGATTATCAAAACCTTCCAAACATCAATATTTCAGGTGGTTCTTTCATATGACAGTGCTAAATTATTAAAATATATGTTTACTGTAAATATAATTTCACAAATCATATCCATGTTACCGACATCCTTTGCAGTCTTTAGAGAGTGAAATGGGTGTATAAACATAGAATATGACGATGAAGGAAATAACATACACCAGTTTTCACAAAGGTTGTCCGAAACGAAATAGTAAAACGTTGTTAAGAATTAATTATTATGACAAGTACCAAAGAAATGTGTATGAGTATATGATCGTCGCAGCGTAAAGCAATTGAAGTAATTGCAATTATAGAAGCCCGAAAAAAAAAATCGGGGCTTCAACGGGATTTGAACCCATGACCTTTGCAGAACTGGTGCAAAAGGTCATGGGTTCAAATTCTGTTGAAGTCCCGATTTTTTTTCCGGGCTTCTATAGCTATAATTGCAATTACTTCAATTGCTTTACTCTGCGACGATCATATACTCATACACAATTTAATAACCGCGGATCAGACCAACATATATATCTATACCAAAGAAATGTTGTTGACTTAAAAATGCACATTAGCCTTTATTATGGTGGTAAAAAGCTAATGCATGCTTCAATATCATAGTATTTAAGTAAGTTCAGGTAATAATAATTTTTGTCTGTTTTAATATCTGGTATGATAGCTGATTCTAATTAATTCCTTACAAAGTTTTCTTATTTTCAAATAAACTTAAGACACCATTTATGAAAATGGTTGTAATTTCCCAAAGAACATTTAGCTATTTTATAACTTATTTTAAAACTAGCTAGTATGAACATGACAATATATAAAGCGAATTTATTGCTTTTACGAATAAAACTACTAGATTAAAAATGTTTATATCATAAGGACGTTCAATGCTTTTTTTCTGTTTTGTTTCGTTTGTTTTTCTGTTTTTCTATTTTATTTATTTTTATTCATATTTAATTTTTGAGGTAATTATTGCTGTTTGCTGTAGTTGACATAAGTAATAATTTCTCATCATGTTTTATTATTCGATTCCTTTTAAAAGTTAGTTGGGCGCATTTTCATTTCTATGCGCCGTAGGGATCTGTAACTGCTGTCAATAGAATGCCAGATAATACTTTTAATATCAGGAGTTCCTGGTAAAATGTATCTTCCATTAAGATTGGCGGAACTACAACTCCAAAACCACCACCCGACACTTTTAGAAGTAGAAGTGAATTTACTGCAGTATTTGGACCACTCAGCGTTATTTCGATCCTTTGTAGAGAATAGTTTATTATTGTTTAGACTAAAATCATTTCCAGCTGTACCGGAATAAGTGTTAACGCTCAATCGGTACTTATCTGATTCACTGCCTGCACTAAAAATTCCGTATTTGGCAAAATATTTATGACCCAAGAAGTCTTCAAAGTCAACGCGAAGACTAGACCCAGTCCTTGACGTCAAGTGTAATTATTGCTGTTTGCTGTAGTTGACATAAGCAATAATTTCTCATCATGTTCTATTGTTCGATTCCTTTCAAAATTTCTTTGGGCGCATTTTCATTTCTGTGCGTCGTAGGGATTTGTAACTGCCGTCAATAGAATACCAGATAATACTTTTATGATCAGGAGTTCCTGGTAAAATGTATCTTCCATTAAGATTGGCGGAACTCCAACTCCAAAACCACCACCCGACACTATTAGAAGTAGAAGCGCTATTTCGATCCTTGGTAAAGAATAGTTTATTATTGTTTACACTAAAATCATTTCCAGCTGTACCGGAATAAGTGTTAACGCTCAATCGGTACTTATTTAATTCACTGCCTACAATGAAACTTCCATATTTGGCAAAATATTTATGACCCAAGAAATCTTCAAGGTCAACGCGAAGACTGGACCCAGGCCTTGACGTCAAGCGATGAATATAGTCATTACCCAACCAAAACTCACCAGTCAGGTTTCCAAAACCAGTTTTGTATTCGTGCCAATTGCGATCAAATGGTACTGAACCGTCTTGCCTTCTTTGGAACACAGTCCAGCCCCCACCATCAGTAGTCATGTCACAGTAGACTTTAAAGGCAGCCTGCCTGTCTGGTTTGATGGTATATACTCCATTACTTCTTTCACCAGAATTATACAATTTAGAGCAGTCTTTTGGTAAAGTGATAACACGTAATGAGGTAGTCAGTTCGACAATAAAACCGCCTCTTACAATACACGTGTATGTGCCTGCATCTGATTGGGTAGTTTTTTGTATGATTAAAGAACCATCTTGATTGACAGTGTGTCGACTTGAAACAAGATTTCCATTGTTTTTGACCCAGTTTATTACAGGTTGTGGATTGCCTTTGGCAGAACATGGAATTGTTATATCTGATCCTAATGCAACTTGATATAATGGTTTGGGTTTGACAGTAAACTCTGGAAGGTTTACAAATACAACCATTGTAGTCGCTGTCACAGAACCTAGAGGATTCTCTGCCTTGCAAAAGTACAAACCAGAGTCACTTTGTACTGTGTTTACTAGAGTGACGTCACCATTCCTGATTAATGTTCGGTCACGTGGTAGTTGTCCAATAGCTCTAGTCCACGTGATTTTAGGTTTGGGATGTCCTGTCACGTGACATGTTGGAAGAGTTACATTTTTCCCAAGACTCATGTAGACAGGTCCTTTGGTTATGTTGACTTGTGGTGGGTAGTTTACCTCAATCTTTGCTGTGGTTGTTGTTGTACCAAGGATGTTGGATGCATCGCATTGATATACACCAGAGTCACGTGATGTGACGTTTTTTATCTCAAGTGTTCCATTATTGTCAGTCATGGAACTATATTTGGGCAAAGATCCGCCCATTTTACTCCAGCCAATCACAGGGTGAGGATTTCCTGTCGCTGAGCAGTGCAAAATAGCGGACCTGGTTTTGTTAACGATCAGATGAGAAGGTGAAATGAATACAGATGGAGCTGATATAGATGATATAGATGGACCTGGTGGCCCTGTCGGTCCTATTTTCCCTCTTTTCCCTTGCTTTCCAATCGGTCCCGTTCTCCCACGATGTCCCCGTTTTCCTCTCAGTCCTCTTTGACCAGGAGGTCCTGGGATTGAGACTACTTGTTTTAGCTTACGTTCCAATTTTGACAATTGAACCTTTATCCATCTCTCCATCTTGGAAACTCGATCTTCAAGCCTTTCAAACTCGGCAGTATTTGGTTGTGCTTTAGATTGAAAGGGTTTCTTCTTTAAACTACGCTTTTCTCGTTTGTTTTTGAACCGCTTTTCTTCTTGATTTAAATGTCTGTCCACCAAATCGTTCATCCTCAAGAATTTCAGATTTGTTTTCATTGTAGAGGTCACCATATCCTTCATCTTGTCGATGCGTGTATTTTGCGTGTTTAGGGCCATTTCAAAGCGTAAAACCTCCCCACAGCAAACGAAAACAGCAAAGATGACAACGATAACTTTGAATAAGGGATGGTGCGTCTGTTTAGTGTTGTCTGACTGCATATTGGACGTAGCAATGATGGCTATATTGACGAGATGTTTTTTTTGTCCTGCGTATAGTGAAAAACGTAACACAATACGTAACAATCTACTTGGTATATATCATTTCACATCAAACATTCACTTCCGGGTTATGATCGGCGCTATTTAAAGATTATACTTGTGCGCTGCAGGGTAGTTGATTGTTTGGAAACGAAAAATGATATCTTATAAACTGAAATGTTATTGCTTTTCCTTCAGTGTAAAAGTAAGATTATAATAAGTATCTTCATGCAGATCTTGATATAAATTCTTGGAAATGATCGTCATTCACTTTCAAATTTTATTAAAAACAAGATGATGAACAATCAATTTAGTATATATAAATTGACATGAACATTCACTTCCAGGTTATCGCTTTTTTAAAAGTTTATAGTTGTTCGCTGTGCCGTTGGTAATAATTTGAATTCGAAAAATGATATCTTATAAACTGTAAGAAGCCTGTAAAGTTATTTCTTTCTTGCAGTGTAAAAGTAAGATTTTAATAAGCATTTTGATATCTTTATTTTATTTTCTTCATTATGATCGTTGATCGTTATTAGCTTTCAAATATATTAAAATGAGATGATAACAATTAAAATAATAAGCTGGTATAAATGACGCAGATTAAAGTCCTAAACATCAGTAAGTTTTAACTCTATCAATACTGTGTAAGCAGTGTATGGATTACCTTTGTTGTTGATATTGTATAAATGCAAGGATACTGTCAACTATCATGACACTTCATATGTATGATGTGCACTTCATATCCTCGTCACATGTAGTACAGTAGTATGCGTATATAGCGGGACCCTAGGGGTTAGGGTACCGAAGGGAGTTCACGGGTCTTAAGTTTTACCTGTAGTTATTTTTTTCTTTTTTATAATTCGAAAGATAGCTCTCGGAAGTGTCCAGAACTGTACTTTTTATTTAAACAAATATAAACAAACTCAGCATTAACAGCATGTGTTTAATTTGTTAGCTTTTAACATGATTGATTTGTTGGCTTTTATAGTATTTGCTACCCAGATCTCACTGTATGTAATTACATGATAGGACAACATGCACGTTGTAGACACCTTTCCAAAAATCGTTTTCGCAAACAAAGCTAGAGTCAATACTCTGAAGCATGCAAAGGATGTCGGTATTTCTTGTCTTGTTATCGATTTTTTTCATAGCATATTTTGATTATACGTGTTTTTGTTAAATGACCATTTAACAAAAACACGTATAATCAAAATATGCTATGAAAAAATCGATAACAAGACAAGAAATACCGACATCCTTTGCATGCTTCAGAGTATTGACTCTAGCTTTGTTTGCAGTGATAGATGATAAACAAATGTTTAAAAAAACGTGTAATAGACGACTTTCAACAATCCATGGCCGCCACTAATTGTCATAATATTTAAATTAACGTTTAAATAAAAAGATACATATCATGTAACAGGCCTAAATTTAAAAAAATACTAATTTTTGAAAGTTTGAGAAAAAAAAAACGATTAAATTTGCAAGAAGGAATACGAATTTGAAAAATCAGAAAAACACCAGTTGCAAAACGAGGCATCAAAGGCCTCAGCAGAAAATTACTTACAAACCTCTACATTTGTCATTAAGCATAACTTCTTTGGTATTTTAATTTAGCCAGATCATCATGCGAAACCTTCCAAACATCCATATTTCAGGTGGTTCTTCATTTCACAAATCATATCCATGTTACCGACATCCTTTGCAGGTTTCAGAGAGTGAAATAGGTGTATAAACATAGAATATGACGATGAAGGAAATAACATACACCACATTTCACAAAGGTTGTCCGAAAAGAAATAGTAAAACGTTATTAAGAATGAATTATTATGACAAGTACCAAAGAAATGTTGTTGACTTAAAAATGCACATTAGCCTTTATTATGGTGGTGAACAGCTTAAGAGTTTTTCAATATCATCGTATCATCAGGTAATAGTGTTTGTGTCTGTCTTAAGCATTTTTATATCTGGTTTGATAGCTGATTATAATTAATTCCTTACAAAGTTTTCTTATTTTCAAATATATTTAAGACACCATTTATGAAAAGAGTTGTAATTTCCTAAAGAACATTTAGCTATTTTATAACTTATTTTAAAACTAGCTAGTATGAACATGACAATATATAAAGCGAATTTATTGCACTTACTAGTAAAACTACTATAGATTCAAAATGTTTATATCATAAGGACGTCTAATGCTTTTTTGTTTTGTTTTGTTTCGTTTGTTTTTGTGTTTTACATTTATTATATTCATATTTAATTTTTGAGGTAATTATTGCTGTTTGCTGTAGTTGACATAAGCAATAATTTCTCATCATGTTGCTGTTTTTTATTAATTGTTGGATTCCTTTCAGAATTTACTTGGGCGCATTTTCATTTCTGTATGTAGTAGGGATCTGGAGCCAATAGAATTCCAGAAAATACCTCTATTATCATAAGTACCTGGTAAACTGTATCTTCCATTTAGATTGCTGGAAATACAACGAATATCAAACCACCACCCACTAACAGCAGAGATTTCAATGCAGCCTGGTTTGAAAATCTTATCATTATCATGGTTGTCTCGATCGTTTGTAGAGAAAGGTTTACCATGGCTGAGTCCAAGCTCATTTCCAGCAGTGCCAGAATAATAGTCGACGTACAAATCGTATTCATCTAATGCACTATGTACACTGACACGTCCATATTTGGCAAAATATTTATGACCCAAGAAGTCCTCCAAGTCAACACGTAGACTGGACCCAATCCTTGACGTCAAGCGGTGAATATAATCATTACCCAACCAAAACTCACCAGTCAGGTTTCCAAAACCAGTTTTGTACTCGTGCCAATTACGATCAAATGGTACTGAACCGTCTTGCCTTCTTTGGAACACAGTCCAGCCCCCACCATCAGTAGTCATGTCACAGTAGACTTTAAAGGCAGCATGGCTGTCTGGTTTGATGGTATATACTCCATTACTTCTTTCACCAGAATTATACAATTCAGAACAGTCTTTTGGTAAAGTGATAACACGTAATGAGGTAGTCAGTTCGACAATGAAACCACCTCTTACAATACACGTGTATGTGCCTGCATCTGATTGGGTAGCTTTTCGTATGATTAAAGAACCATCTTGATTGATAGTGTGTCGACTTGAAACAAGATTTCCATTGTTTTTTACCCAGTTTATTACAGGTTGTGGATTTCCTTTGGCAGAACATGGAATTGTTATATCTGATCCTAATGCAACTTGATATAATGGTTTGGGTTTGACAGTAAACTCTGGAAGGTTAACAAATACAACCATTGTAGACGCTGTCACAGAACCTAGAGGATTCTCTGCCTTGCAAACGTACAAACCAGAGTCACTTTGTATTGAGTTCACTATAGTGACGTCACCATTCCTGATTAACGTTCGGTCACGTGGTAGTTGTCCAATAGCTCTAGTCCACGTGATTTTAGGTTTGGGATGTCCTGTCACGTGACATGTTGGAAGAGTTACATTTTTCCCAAGACTCCTGTAGACAGGTCCTTTGCCGGTTATGTTGACTTGTGGTGGGTAGTTTACCTCGATCTTTGCTGTAGTTGTTGTTGTACCAAGGATGTTGGATGCTTGGCATTGATATTCCCCAGAGTCATGTGATGTGACATTTTTTATCTGAAGTGTTCCATTATTGTCAGTCATGGATTTATATTTGGGCAAAGATCCGCCCATTTTACTCCAGCCAATCACAGGTAGAGGATTTCCTGTTGCTAAGCAGTGCAAAATAGCGGACCTGGTTTTGTTAACAATCAGATGAGAAGGTAAAATGAATACAGATGGAGGTGCTAAAGATGGACCTGGTGGTCCTATAGGTCCTGGAATTGAGACTTCTTGTTTCAACTTACGTTCCAGTTCTGACAATCGAAACTTTATCCATGTCTCCATATTTGAAACTCGCTCTTCAACAGTTTGACTGAAGGCTTTCTTATCCGAACTTCGCTTCTCTCGTTTGCTTTTACACCGCATTTCGTCTTGATATAAATGCTTGTCCTCCAAATCGCTCATTCTCAAGGGATTCAGATTTGTTTTTATTGAACAGGCCACCATATCTTCTATCTTGTCGATCCGTGTATTTTGTTGGTTAATTGCCAGTTCAAGGCGTAAAGCGAGAACAGAAAAGATGACAATGATGACTTTGTACAAAGCCTGTTGCGTTGGTTTGACGTTTTCTAGCTGCATTGTGGACGTAGCAATGGCTACAACTTGTTATTTATATTTTGCAAGAAACATCCACTTCTATGTCCTGTCTCGTTCCCAGTGTCCGCGAAGGTTCTTTGTCGCGGGCACTGAGAATGAGGTTGGAATTTGCGCATGTTTGTAAATTCTACAACACCGCTGACCTCATATTACATAACATTTTGTCACGCACGATCGATGAAGTTGTTTTTAATTATATTAACATGTTAATAAACTTTATAACATGGTTTGTATACGATTATTGAGAAGTCTGGCTGGTCCGGCTTTTGTATTAGCTTCATCTACGGCTTTTTGCTTATCCGATCCTCCGAATCTTAAGTTCAAAGTGAATTCAAAATGGTCTTCAAATGCAGTTGTAAGATGTGGAAGAGCAGTTGCTACAGTGAGTTGATTTGTTATTGTATTTTATAAGATATTATGTGCTTCATATAATTATTCAATCTTGCTGCATTGTGTGTGTATATGTTGAAAACACCAAGTGTTTGTCTTATCCTTTGATATATATATATTGAAGTAAGGTAATCGTACCTATTATCGTGCACATCCTATTATCGTGCTTTTCGTAAAAAATAATAATTATATATCTTCTAAAAAACTGCTTCAAAATTAATTAATACAATTATGGCTGCTTATTCTGTTGCAACCAACTTTTTTGGTGCACTTTTTTCAATAAACCTTTACGCAGAATAGAAGATATATATATAATTTTTTTACAAAAAACACGATAATAGGATGTGCGTGATAATAGGTTAGACTACTTAACTTTTATAGTATACAGTCAATTAAAAAAACAATGTCGTCAATGGGCTTCAAGTCTACGTGACGAGACCGAAAGGTAGCATGGGTAGAAATGACCGAAGTGGATAAATTTATGTACACAGTAGAGTAGTTTCACATAAGCCGGTTCTTGTATGCTAATGTGTTTCTTGTATGTTAATGAGGTCATTGACAAGAAATATAACGAATTCATGTGCATATGTTGTTTATTGTCAACAGCAGGTGATAACTCGACCAGGCAACGATTAACTAAATATTTCTTTGAATGTATCAACACTTTCAAATGTAGCGATATCCTTTACAGAATAAGAGTCAAAACGACTCATATTTTCTTTTTTCAAAACCAGCAAACAAAGATTCAAAGATATATTGTTGTTCGCCATTATCTTGTTGAATGCAATATACCACTATGTATAAATAATTTGCTGCTTCCGTGATTTCTACCCATGCTACCTTTCGGTCTAGTCGCATAAACTTGAAGCCTATTGATGACTGTTTTTTGAATTGACTGTATGTTATTGTATAAATTTATTTTCATTCTTAACTTGTGTTGACTTTGTTTATGTGTGCATTTTAGGTAGTTAGTATTAGTTATGATTATAAATCTACTTTATGGGGAGTAGATAGGCAAAGCCAAGAATATAACAAATTGATGTCAGAGGTAAGAGTTATATATATTTACTAATTTAGAGGCTGATTGACAGATTATCTTACTGATTGACTGACTGCATTCACTGCAAAAAGTAATTCACTAGAATCAAGTGAGATTACTTTAAACTAAGGTCCAGATTGATAAATTGACTGATTGTATGATTGATTGATTGTTCAACCAATTGTTTACACGTATCTTAACTAATAGGTTAATGATGATATGAATGAATTGACTGACTGATTGTATGGTTGATTGATTGTTCAACCAATTGTTTACACGTATCTTAACTAATAGGTTAATGATGATATGAATGAATTGCCTGATTGATTGTATGGTTGATTGATTGTTCAGCCAATAGTTTACATGTACACATTATCTTTATAGTTTAAATTGATTATACAAATGAATTGGCCCACTGAATGTATGGTTGATTTATTGTTCAATCAATTATTTATCTAGTAAATAGTAGTTGGATGATATGAATGAATGGACTGACTGATTGTGTGATTGATTGATTGTTCAATCAATTAAATATTTATCTTCATAGTTTGATTATATTGTGGAATGAATAAATTAACAACAGGGGCCGGTTGTACAAAGCCTGAATAGCGCTATCCACAAGATAAATCCTTATCCAGCCAATAAAATGTATAAACAACTTATGCAGTGGATAACTCTAATCCACCCTTCGTACAAACGGCCCCAGAATGATTAATTCACTTCCCTATAATCATGCAAAAATAAATTGATGCGAGACATGAGCAATATTTGACTTTGGCTGGTTGCTGAATTAAGCTTAATTAACAATAAAATATTTTGCTCTTGGCTGTGGTATCTGTGAAAAATGTTAACTTAACTTTACTAAGTAAATATACTAAATATACTAGTTTACTCACTAGTTTCCATTTATTTACTAATTGATTTATATTATCCATTCATGAACTTAATCATTCCCTTGTTCATTATTATTATTGACTACAGGTCCACTGGCGTTCAGCGGCAAGGTTGAAACACCTATGTTGTATCAATGGAGGTATATACATCAAAGGAGCCCAGTATATAAGTGCATTAGACTACCTACTACCCCATGAGTATGTTACGACCATGAAAGTATTCCATAACGACGCACCTCAAAGCACGATACAAGATGTTTATCAAGTTATACAAGATAGTCTTGGTGAATCATCTAAAAAACTGTTTAAACATTTTGATGAGGTTCCTATAGGTGCTGCGTCACTAGCACAAGTACACAAAGCAACATTGCATGATGGGAGAGTAGTTGCCGTTAAAGTACAACATAAAGATATTCAAGAACATGTGACAGTGGATATTTACACTATTGAGGTAAAGATTTGATACAACATTAAAACTGCATGTAGCTTCAGTTGAATAAGTGATGTTTTTTGAAGGCCACAGTTGTCACCAAAGTGACTTTTGTTGAACTAATATTCAAAAATGTTCAACAAAAACATTTTTTAGAATTATAAAGGTAAAAAAATAACTGAAGGATCAGAGTTGTCTTTATTTTCTAAGCTTGATAATAGGACAATAACATGACTTTTGGAGGGCATAATTGTTTATTTACGGCCCATCATTTTCGCCCCAAATGATGCTACAATACCCTCCAATAAACAATATGCCTGACAAAAGTTATGTTATTCCCATTATCATCAATATATTAGGTTAAGTTTCAGAAAAATAACGATATTTGAACCCCCTGAAATGTGATGCAACCCCCTCCATAATTAATGTGGTGCAACCCCTCCTGAAAGTCAGCTGAACCCCTCCAGAATGTGGTGCAGCCCCTCCAGAATGTGGTGCAATCCCTCCTGAATGTCAGGTGCAGCCCATCAATAATGTGGTGCAACCCAACCTGAATGTGATGCAACCCATCCTGAATGTGTTGCAGCCCATCCTGAATGTGGTGACATCTCTCCATTAGAAAAGCTTGGATATGTCCATGAAGGATTTATATTTATATTAATTTTGTTTCACAGACAAATGGCAGACACTATTTTTTGAGGGACTGACCATTAAGTATAGAGGGGGGTGGGCCAGGAAAAAAGGTGGGGAGGGCCATAATTTTTGAGCAATCCATGAAAAAAGGGGTGGGTCAAGAAAAATTAAGCAATACACTGGGGGTATTTAGGGGTAATTGTTTTGCATTATATAGGGGTGGGCTACTTGTAACTATGCATAGACTAAAGGGTGGGCCAATAAAAGTCATTCATAGGGAATTCTGAATCCCCCCCCCCCCCCTCCCCTTTACTTTATGACCAGTCCCTGACAGAAGAAAATCTATATAAAGTATTAAATGTTTTGAATTTTATTTTTCTATTTCTAGTTTTTAACCAATGCTGTGTCATGGCTTTTTCCTGAGTTTCGATTCAAGTGGCTTATCGAAGAAACAAAAAAGAATATACCCCTAGAAATGGATTTTCTACATGAGGGTAGAAATGCTGAGAAAGTTTCCAAAATGTTTTCAAACTGCAAATTTTTAAAGGTAAGCTTTCTCTATTCACTTGCATTCACTTGAATGTTATCTTTATGTATGCTCTCTCAGAAGCACAGAAAGTTGTGTTTTGTCACTCTGGTAGGCATGTGTACGGAATTACGCACCCTCCCCCCCTAAGGGACTGTTTTTGTTATTCATTATAGTTGCATGTTTTGAGAGAGTGAGGAGTATGAGTGAGAGAGAGAACAGACAAGTCAAACTGATATATTAAATATGCATGGTATGGATGTAATATATGGTCAAAACTGTTAGTAAAAAGATGTTAAAGTCGATACAAAGATGTTAAATTCATTACAGCATGACAATGATCATGATGACATAATGAGTATATTTACTATACATGAGGTTTGTTTTAATGGAAACCTGTGAACAAGGTGGTATACTTTAGGCTGTGTCAGTGGTTGATATAAACAATAGGCAATAAAACTTGTAAAACTGTAAAAAGTGATGCATTACGTTACTGTGGTTTTAAGCTGTAGCCCTTCATCAAATTAAAAAGCTATTTATGGCTACAACTTGAAACAAAATATATTTCATACAAATTTATTTCCTATCAGTATAAATGGAAATATGTGAGTAAACTAGCTGCGTCGTTGTTTGATATAAACGATAGGTAATAATATATTATAATGAAATTTGTAACACCGTAATAAAAATGTTGACTTAACTTTAATAGAATGAGCTTTACTTTAAGTAAAGTTAACTCGACATTTTTCATTACATTACCTATCTGCATACTTTAGTATAAATTATATTAAATAAACATGCTGTTTGATTTGAAAACCAATGATGATAATGATGATGATGATAATGATGATGATGTAATGATGAAAATGATGATAATAATTAGTATTTATAGTTATAAATGATGATAATAGAGATTTTGGTGACAATGATAATGCTGTTATTGGAGTCAATGATAATAGGCCATTTGCAGCTAGAGGTCACGTTACCCCACCTACCTTCAGCTGTGCCAAAATAATGTCCAGAAATGGAAAGAGCATGTTGACATTAGCAAAAAGTTGAAATTTCTTTTTTAAAAATGTTAAAAAAAAAAATGGATATTTTCTTAGTATTCGTTTGGAAAAATAAAACTTGCTCACCAGTTTTATATTCCCATACAAATCCTTATAAAATATTAGAAAATATCCAATTTTATATTCCTTGCTATTTTTATGTATTTAGAATCAAGAGCTGAAAGTTTGACCTTTTGCTAATGTCAACATGCTCTTTCCATTTCTGGACATCATTTTGGCACAGCTGATGGATTTAAGGTAGGTGGGTCACGTGACTTCTAGCTGCAAAGTGCCTATTATTATTAAGAATTGCGATGGTGATGATAGCAAATGTGATAATGATGACAATCTTTATTCATCTTCTCAAGACATCAATTTCAAGTTCCTCTTACATAACATTAATGACTACCTTTGTAACATACTGTAGGTTCCTAGAATTATATGGGATCATTCTAGCAAGCGTGTTCTGATGATGGAATTCTGTGAAGGAGGCAAGGTTGATGATCTTGAATACATGCAAAAGATTGGCATCTCATCAGATGAAGTATGTTTTTGTTGTTTTTCATTGTATCTCAGCTAATAGCTCACACATAACAACACAATTTCAAAATGATTGAGTTTTCATTATCAGTTCAACATCACATTTAAAGTCATGCATGCCAAATGTTCTATGATCTTGAAAACATGAAAATTCAAGGTATATCATCAGATGAAGTGTGGCTTTGTTGTTTTTCATTGTATCTCAGCTAATAGCTCACACATAACAACACAATTTCAAAATGATTGAGTTTTCATTATCAGTTCAACATCACATTTAAAGTCATGCATGCCAAATATTCTATGATCTTGAAAACATGAAAATTCAAGGTATATCATCAGATGAAGTGTGGCTTTGTTGTTTTTCATAAATCTCAGCTAATAGCTCACACATAACAACACAATTTCAATATGATGGAGTTGCCATTAATGAAAAACCATGGCATCTCTGATGAAATATGCATAGCCTCGTTGTTATTTATTGTATTGTATTATAGCCACTAGCTCACACAATTTTAAATTATGTAGTTTTCATTATGAGTTAGACCACACACCCAATATATACCTATTAAGAAGATATGGAGGGGAAGCACAAGTATAATAATTGTTTCATGATCATCAAATCAAATTGAGGAAGTTCTATTTCGCCATAGCTTTTCATAATAAATAAATGAATGAATGAATGAATGAATAAATGAATTAATTAATAAATAAATAATAAAATAAATAAATAAATAATAATAAAAAATATATATATATATATATTCCTTGACAAATTAAAAAGTATTTTTCTAAATTATTGTTTTCTTTTAATTTTTCAAGGAATGTATTTATTTATTTATTTATTTATTTATTTATTTATTTATTAATTTATTAATTAATTAATTAATTAATTAATTAATTAATTTATTTATTTATTTATTTATTTATTTTTTATTTATATATTTATTTATTTATTTATTCTTTCATTCATTTATTTGTTTGTTCATTCATTCATTCATTTATTTATTTATTCATGTATTTATTTATATATTTATTTATTTGTATATTTTTTTGTTTATTTATTTATGTATTTATTCATTCATTTATTTATTTGTTTATTCATTCATTTATTAATTTATTCACTCATTCATTCATTCATTCATTCATTCATACATTCATTCATTCATTCATTCATTCATTCATTCATTCATTCATTCATTCATTCATTCATTCATTCATTCATTCATTCATTTGTTTATATTATTTTAATGCCGTGTGTGTAGGTATCTAGGAAGATAGGAGAGCTCTACAGTGAGATGATATTTGAAACTGGTTACGTTCACTGCGATCCTCATCCTGGTAATGTACTTGTGAGAATGGATGATACAGATAATGTAGAAATAGTCTTATTGGATCATGGTCTTTATCAGGTATTTGAATTATACCCCAGGGGGAGGGGGACTAAAGGGTCGAAGTATCAAGTATACTGGTCATCTCTTATTAAAAGGCCCGGGCAAACGGCTTCAACATTTGCTTCAACATTCGTTCGATTTTGTTGAACGCTGTAGAATGGTTGTTGAAGGTAGGTGGGCAAACGGTTTCAACATTTACTTCAACATCTGTTCGACTGATTTTCTTGAATGGTAATGTTGAAACCGTTTGCAACCCCCTTTCAACATTGTTGGAACGTCTTGCGTATTTGAAAGACCACTAAATGCGCATGGTTGTATAGTCAACAATGTTGAACGGAGCAGGGCAAACGACTTCAACACCGATTCAACATTCACAGAACAAAAGAAATGTTGAATGGATGTTGAAGCAAAGTTTAAATGCGTTTAAACATTTTCAACATCAATTCAACATCGATTCGAAACGTTTCAACAATGTTAAAAGGGTGGGTAAATGGCTTCATCATTGCCATTCAACAAAATTGAACGAATGTTGAAGCAAATGTTGAAGCTGACAAGAATACATTAGTGCAAGGAGAACAGCCGATTTATTATAGATTCCATATGATTATGATTTTTCTGTACAAAAGTACAAAACATAGAGATATATATATGTACACAGATCTATAGCGAAAGGATATCATCAATACACGGCGTACTACTTAAATGAAAAGAAAGGTAGAAAATAGGCAGTCTAAGACTGCATGTGGCTACTGCTTGAAACAGATATAACTGAAAAATCAATTGCCAAAAATATTAAATGAGATAATGTTCTGAAGAAGAGATAGTAATGAATCGGCAGGAAGTCTTAGAGAATAATATGTATTTGTGCAGTCCCGTCAAAATTTGCAGAACACTATAATAAAACTGCCAGTTGCCGAAGCTTATTTATTGTAAAGCAAAGAAATATTGTACAATATTTATGTGCATCTTTTATTACGTTTATAGCGAATGTTGTTTCGGCGGCTATTTGCACCTGAATTTACTATACGAAAACATCTGTCAAAAGCTCATTCTTAGAATAAAGCTCATTTAGTATTTTGAAGAGTGACAAACACACAGCAAAATGTGAGATTCTTCACCTTATATATGTTGATCTGACCTTAAAAATGCCAAAAAATCGAAGGGCACTTTGATGAACAATCGTTGTGTTCGATGACTAATGCCGGGCTAGTGCTTTTGTTGTCAAAACAAATCATCCCTTTTCACGGTATTTAACGTCTTATTAAACCGAAAAAAACTTCATGAATAGTACAAATACACATTAAAAGTTAACTTTCTTTAGACAGATATGAAGTAGCAGCTAAAATAATAACGCTTCGATCGTTCAAAGCTGGCCACTTTTTAGCGATCTACAATCTTGGACAAAATTAGTTGAGACATTCGCGCCTTTTGTACGAATAATTTAAATAACTGTCCGTCTTGCTAACTGACATTAATTTGATCCCCCTCCCCTCCCCCCTCCATTCAATGTTGGATGTTGGGATTGTCTGGACCACTGGCATTATCTATTAATACATACAACATTGATTGGATGGGGGATGGGGAAGGAACAGCTGAGAAATGCCGACTAGGGCTATAAAAACCGAAAGTGTCTCAACACTTTTGTCCAAGATTGTAGGTGTCCGCCATATTCTTTTTCGAATTCTCGAAATTACAGTCGTCCGCCATTTTGGATTAACCAATCAGAACCGTGTTTTGGTCTTTCTTACGGTCTTGCTTGCTTGCTTACATTCACGACAGCATTAAGGCTACGCCTCAATTTATGGGGAACAGTAGCCTCAACAAAAACTGGAAAGATGAAGGTTTTATGACAGTTAGTTACGTTTCTTTTACTTATACAAAGACGTTTTGAGAAAGCTTCCTGAATACCAAACAAAGCAATCTATTCTTTTATATGTCCGTGGTTAATCTTATATATAATAAACATTTTTGTGATATCCACAATAAAACCCCCCCAAAAAAACCCTGATAAACTATTTCTGTACACGAATAATATGTTATTTTGTTACATCGAGAAACTGGACGGTATCCAATCTATTGATTGTAGTAGTTTATGGTTTTTGAGTCATTTCAAGTACATACGCATTTGAACTTCCACCATCGCTGACCTTGTTCCATAAACAAAACGTTTTCTTCAATATATTCTTATAAGCCTTTCGGTAGGTCCCATCAAACAAGGCTAATAGACACGGATTTATGGCACAATTTGAATGTGCCACAAAAAAACGCACGAAAAACAGATCACAAGGCATACAATCGGTGCCATAAATAGGTATGACAAGAAAGTACAAACTCCAGCAAATAACAAACGCTGTTACAATGCAGATCATCATTTTGAGAAGTTTGCGTCCTGCGTTTTGTCTTGAGGTATTCGCTTCCATCGTGTTTCCAGGAGACTTTTTAAGGCAAAGATGAGTTATGATGATGATGTAGAAGATGATTGTACAAATTAAGAATACCCAGAAGACTGCACTAATTGAGTTTCGATAGACGGACACGAATTCGCCGAAAAATTTATTGAAGTTTGATTCGCAGACGACCTTGAGATATTTAGATAAATCAATCCCACTGCTTATCAAGAAAGGAGATCGTAGTGCTCCAGCCATAGTCCAGGCGCAAACAATCAAACCTACACATAGTTGTTTCGTCATTACTCTCTTAAGAGGGAACATAATTGCAAGGAAGCGATCAAGAGTAATGAGGAACACGGAGATGACAACTACTAAGATAGCTGAGTGATGAACGAAACTAACTAATCGACATGATGTAGTCCCAACGATGCCATCGAACAGCCACTGCGGACCGTAGAACATCCTTACGACCATTCGCGGCATGTATACGATCGTTATCACCAAATCTGACACTGCCATATTGGCCAGGAAGATGTGAGCACAGTTTCTTCTTGCAGGGCCTCTTTTGATGATAAGAACAGTCATTGTGTTCCCAAGCAAGGATATAATGAAAATAACTAGATATGCCGTTACATGAGATATTCGTTTTACTGTAGAATCGTTCACAAAGCAAAGGTATTTACAAGAAGGACCAGTGGAAGTTTGATTGGAAAAGATTGAAGTTCCATTGACAATACTAGTCGAGCCGTTTGCCATAATGGTCTATGTGCACAAACCTTGTTTCAAGCTTAGCGAATAACAAAATGAAGTGTTTTAGCTGAGAGAATGTGCCCAACCTAGGCCAGGTGCTTGTTACTTGCAATTTGAATAACAAACAATTGAGTATTAGTTAATGAATCTTTTTTTTAGCCAAAAATCCATGTCGGCCCAGGCCAGCACGAATACAAAATTATTAACCTTACTTTCTTAATTTATAAATTTATCAAATTCGACGATTACAGCGATTTTAAAAACTATTTCAAACATCAAACCTAAAAAGAGAAAATCAATACCTAAAATAGTTATCAGATGGACAAAAATCTCTAGTGCTTGTGATAAAAGCAGTTCCCAAACAATTTTATCACTTTTTCGTCCGTAAACGACAAATACCGAGGAAGAAAAAGTTGTTAATTTTCAGACAGTTTTTGTTTAACTTTATACGACATGCAAACGCATGTCATAAGAAACTCATTATTCATAACTAAATGACTTTCAGTTGGATGATTTTAACTTCATAGCGATAATTAACATTGGATTCAAACGACTTCAAATCCTTGTTATTAAGAGAAGAAGAAAACTATTCTTAAAATGTTTTCACTTTGTTGACATGGTTCCCGAAATACACCAATACTGTGTTAAAAATGTATTTTCTGATTGTACCCATACGATCGAAGTGCCCTCGGTGCTATTTTTTTCAAACTATTATGCCTTGTGCCCTTACTGCAAGACATTGTTTGTACTTGTTCTTGTATATGGAATGAAAGTACAAAACTATTGAAGTCTAAAGCAGAAGAAATGTAAGAACTTGTAACTAATGTACGTTTTTAATAATAAAAAAAAAAAAAGATTATCGGAGTATTGTTATAGAGTGCAAATATTATACCCGTGAAACAAGTAGTACTAATTAGTACTAAATAGTGCTAATTTAAACTGAAAAAAAAAAAAAAAGATTAGCATAAAAGTATCATTATTTAGTACTATTTGTGTTGCACGTGCACGCTTTTAATGTTTTATCTATCAGTAAGAAATAGATAAATAGTATTACAAAATTATGACAAACAAATCTAATGAAGATGGAAATTGGAGATTGACCCTTTCATATTATTGATCAGAATCCAAGGCGGTGCTCTGCTTGCGCGGTCCTTCGGTCCGTGCGGGAGCTCTGCTATTATTCAAGCACTCTGTATCGCCGCACAAATATTCGGAATGCATGTTTTGCCAATTTTGATATCAAATTGAAAATGTCGGGCCAAGCTAGTGCAAACACAAAATTACTATTGTTACTTTTCTTTTCATTTTTCAAATTCGACTATTACATCGATTTTAAAAACCTTGTTTAGTGTTAAACCTAAAAAACAATACCTAAAGTAGTTACCAAATGGAAATAACAGAGTCGAAAGTGCATCTTTGTGCATCTTTCATTACGTACGTTCATAGCGAATGTTGTTTCAGCGGCTATTTGCACCTGAATTTACTATACGAAAACATCTGTCAAAAGCTCATTCTTAGAATAAAGCTCATTTAGTATTTTAAAGAGTGACAAACATACAGCAAAAAGTGAGATTCTTGACCGTATATATGTTGATCTGACCTTTAAAATGCCAAAAATCGAAGGGCACTTCAATCTTTGTGTTCGATGATTAATGACGGGCTAGTGCTTTTGTTGTCAAAACAAATCATCCCTTTTCACGGTATTAAACGTCTTATTAAACCTAAAAACCTTCATGAATAGTACAAATACACATTAAAAGCTACCTTTCTTTAGACAGATATGAAGTAGCAGCTAAAATAAAAAAGCTTCGATCGTTCAAAGCTGGCCACTTTTTAGCGATCTAGGTGTCCGCCATGTTCTTTTTCGAAATCTCGAAATTACAGTCGTCCGACATTTTGGATTAACCAATCAGAACCGTGTTTTGGTCTTTGTTACGGTCTTGCTTGCTTGCTTACATTCACGACAGCAATAAGGCTACACCTCCATACATAGAGAACAGTAGCCACAAAACAAAAAACAAAAAAACAAAAAACAGGAAATATATAAACTAAGAATAGAAACTTGAAAATAGAAAAAGAGATAATAATAAATGTGAATTGAAAAAATTATTCTAGCTAGTGTAATGGCTCTTTTAAAATATTTAAAAAAGTGATATCATTCTTTTTCTTCAACAGCAACTAAGTGATGAGTTCCGTGTTCAATACTGTAAGCTATGGCAGTCTCTTATTGCATCAGATGTCGAGGGTATCAAACACTACAGTGATAAGATGGGTGTTGGTGATTTATATGGCTTGTTTGCTTGTATGCTGACGTCACGAGCGTGGAGCGTGGTGACTTCTGGGATTGATTCTGGACCCGTCACTGAAAATGAGGTAAAATTGCTTGAAAAATTGAATTTTGACTAAACGGATGTTTTACTTTGAAAAAACTATTTCCTTGACGCGTTAGGATGAGAAGCGATGTTTTCTCGTGATAATTTGGCGCTGTTCTGTACGGTGGTCGAGAGTGTTCACCAAGATTGAAAATGCATAAATATCTCATCTATATCTATAGTTATTTGTTTTATAAGTATATAAGCTGCATTCATTGGCATTTTATGTTTTAATGTTTTACGTAACATATTAGAGCGGATTTCGTATGACTGTGCAAACAGCACGGGCACACCACGGTACAGTACAAATGAAATTTAGAGAGTTTTTCCTGTGCCTATCAAAACACCACAGGTTGGTTACGGCAGTGATTTCAAATGTCTTTATAGAAACTACGGCACGAACACGGCACGGCCATGGTCCCTAGTGGTCCCGTTTGTTTTTGTCCATTTTCGTCATATACACCACCAGGAACGCCTGCAAGTTTTGAATCTGAGTTTGACTTTTTGCCGTTTGACATTTTGAATTTTGCCTAAAAGTAAGTTTTGCAATTTCACTTTTGGTGAACCCTCTCGGCCACCGTAGTTCTGCCATGAGTTCGCATCTATTTTCCTATTGGAAGATGTAAAAAGCATTAAGTAATGTTTAATAAACGAGCAGAAGTGTTTTATCAGGATTTAAAACCACGCGGCGAAGCCAAGTGGTTTTAAACCTGATAAAACACGATCTGCGAGTTTATTGAACGACTTCAAAAACTCCAACCTATATGTTGTCTTTTTGTAAAAAAATCAAGGATTTATGAAAGTTTATTAGAGAAAATTCAGGTTTAAAGTTTATGTAAATTAAGGTGAATCTATATCTTCAGTTAAAACACTCGTCACGGTTACGATTTCTTTTGAAAATTTCTCATGAATTATTAATGAGTTTTTGAAGGATATTATAAAGAAAATACAAATTAAGGTATAAGTAAAAGTCCACCGTCTCAGTTTCAAATACCTGAATAGATCAGAAATGTATATCTGTTATCAAATCAATATTATGTTTTTATTGAGTAAATGGTAAGTTCGTACCATCCAAAGCATTTACCGAAATGGAATTAAAAACGTATCTTTAAACGGACACCATTTTCCCTGCCATCCATATAATGAGGTTTGAGAAAAATAGGTTCGAGACAAGACCAAGTGTGTCTACGGCGGAGCGAAGTTCATCTGAGTCTACTTGTGCTGCTTATGCTTATGCTTATGTCGCTAGTGTGAACCAGGCTTAATAGTTACTAAATAAGGCCTCGTCTACACGAATCCGATTCGGCTGAAACCGCATAGAAATATTTGCGTCCACACGAATCCGCGTATCCGGAGGATTCAAGTAAAAGTGTGCGGTTTCGGTGACCGGATTCACTGGATTCGTGTGGACGATAGGCCGATTCGCATCAAAAAGATGCGGTTTCAAAAGTATCAGGATCCGTGTAGACGGGGTCTAAGAACTATTGCACAGTAGCAATTTTATTTTATTTCATGCATATAGTGTTTCCTCGACTATGTGTTAGAAAAGACAAGTGCGGCTAATGAGGAGCAAAGTCCATCTGAGTCTGCTTATGTTGCTTATGCTTATGTCGCTAGTGTGAAGCAGGCTTAATAGTCACTAAATAAGAACTACTACACGGTAGCAATTTTATTTTATTTCATGCATATAGTGTTTCCTTGACTATGTGTGAGAAAAGACAAGTGCGGCTACTGCGGAGCAAAGCCCAACTGACTCTGCGTATGCTGCTTATGCTTATGCTTATGTCACTAGTGCGAAGCAGGCTTAATAGTCACTAAATAAGAACTATTACACGGTAGTAATTTTATTTCATTTCATGCATATAGTGTTTTTACTCTACTAAGATTGAAATCTCTGTTTTAGGTACGTGAGATACGTGATGGCGTAACAACTTACATATCTAATATCTCCGATATCTTGGAAAGAGTACCTAGACAATTGCTATTAATTCTTAAGACTAATGACCTACTTAGAAGCATCGACTATCAACTTAACACAAGTGCTGCTGCAAAGTCTTTCGTTACCATGTCACGTTGTTGTATACGAGCCGTTACTAAGCAACAGCTAGAGAACTGTTGCACGTGGGAATGCTGGTTTAAAGCGCATGCGTCATCCTTTCTAGGTCATGCTCGAATAAGTTTCTATCAGTTTTATGTATCTGATTTAGTTAGGAAAATACGTAGTTTTCTTTCGATATTTGGACTTGGAAGTATTGGGTTTAAATTACCTAGTAATTAATGTTTGCTATTATATTTTTAATTGGAATATATTTCTTATAATATAGAGTGGTTTTCCATTAACCCGTGAAACAAAGTGTATTAGTTAAAGTGTTATAGTTAAATAACAACAAAAGAACACAATGGAATTAAGGTGTATTAAAGAGTGATACACTAAAGAGTGTTTCACGGGTTAATGAAAACCACTCTATCATTTTATTATTTATATAATTATTATATCGAAGAACAATTATATTTGAAAGTGTTTATATTATTTGTCTTACCCAATGTTCTGTCTGTTTTTACTAAACCTTGTTTTCTTTTTAATAATTTTAATTTAAGTAAAAGAGATTTAGAAAAAGTCAAGTCAAGATGACTCCGAAACGTCGTATTATTGCGTTAGTTTTTATTTTAAATAATTAAAGTTGTTCTCATTAACCCGTAAAACAAACTGTAGGAGTGAAAGCGTGATAACTAAATAACAACAAGAGAACACAATGTAGACCAATGAAATTAAGTAGCATTAAAGAGTAGAGTGGTTTTCATTAACCCGTGAAACACACTTTAGCGTATTACACACTATTACACTTTGGTTGTTTTGTATTTTATTGTCTTACACAACTATTACGATCTATTACACTTTAGCTATTACACTTTGTTTCACGGGTTAATGAAAACCACTCTAATACACTAAAGAGTCATAATAGTATTTGTTGGTTCTCAACCTTTAAATTTAAAAAAAATTACCCTAAGCTTTCGTTGCAAGTCGTAAGAAAACAAATTAAGAGACCGCGCATACAACGCGAGAGAACAAATTACAATGTGCGCTCGTAAATAGTAAACTGCAAGTCAATTGCCAATTATGTTGATGTAGTTCGCAGGTAGAATTTTACCGCTTTCTCTTTTAAATAGAACGTTCTTTCTTTTGGCAATTTCACACGCTTCTAACAACTTTCTCTAAAGAGTGTTTCACGAATTAAAAAGAACCGCTATAATAATAATGCCAATATAATACATAACTATCATTACTTGAATACCTTCACTACAAATCCATTTTTATTGTTTTGAAAAAATTGTAATTTTCTATTTATTTTGAATAAAAGAGTCGAGAATCGGATAATGCATCTTTGGTTTTGATTCACGGATATAAGGTATTAGTACCTATTATCGCCCACATCCTATTATCGTGCTTTTCGTAAAAAATGATATATATCTTCTATTCTGCGTACAAGTTTATTGAAAAACGTGGACCAAAAAAGTTGGTTGCAACAGAATAAGCAGCCGTAGTTGTTTTAATTAATTTTTAAGCAGTTTTTTAGAAGATATATATTATTTTTTTACGAAAAGCACGATAATAGGATGAGCGCGATAATAGGTACGTCTACCCTATTACGTCACGGCTCTAACAAATTAGCGTCACTATCCAAAAATGTCCTTGAGAAGATGATTTGATACCTACTTACTTATCTTGACACTTTTAATTAATTGTGTGTTTTTAATTGTTTTTTTAAAGTGTTTTAAATGGCGAAATAACTCGTAAAATATGGAAAAAATTAAATTATTTTAAAAGGGCGTTTTAATCAATTATTAAAAAGAAACATTCATTATATAATTACCAATGAAATACCTATATTTCTTTATTTCAAAAAAATATCATCGCCTTGGTTACACAGCTTTACTTCTTCAATGTTTTTTTTTTTCGTTGATAATTAAATAATATACAGAATATTGCATGGGAGCTTCCAGGTTGGAAATACGGATCTTATCTTCTCGTGTTGGAAATATATTTTCAACACTGTAAGATACAATTCGTATCTCCGCGTAATGTTCTCTATCTATTACTATAATTATTTTTGTACGAATTTTCTTGCAGTATAAGTTAACTACCAATCGAAATATTTTAAATTAAGTGTAAAATAATTATAATTTTGAAATGATTTTAACAGCGAGATGAGAGATTGGGAAACCGATCCGATGCAGTCTATTAAAGGATTATTATATATCCTATTCAAACTCGTTTTCTTATTGGTCGAGAGCACGTCACGTGGAGGGAAATAAATCCACGTAAATAAAAAAAATTCAAAATGGAGAGAAAATGTTTCTTCGTTTAAATAGGGTATATAATAAAACACTTAATGACTGATACCTCGGGAAATCAGTTAGTTTTGTTTCCCTCGAATCTCAATGTTTCCCTCGGCCAGAGCCTCGGGAAACATTGAGATTCGAGGGAAACAAAACTAACTGTTTCCCTTGGAACCAGTCATTTAGTGCTTATTATTAACCGAGCGTGAGGTCTGTATACGGGGAAATATCAGACCGAGGTCTTGTACAAAAAAGACCGAGGTCTGATTTTTCCGTACAGACCGAATAAGCGAGGGTAATAAATCGTTTATTATATGGCTTTTTCTCTTAACGATGTACGAAATCACAAATATTTTATCGCCGAATCTCTCATTGAATGAATAACTCTAGTTTCCATTTGTGCAAGCGTTATATTATTATAAATTTCGGAATATCTTTTCATAATGTGAGCCGGTTTTCTTCTTAATGTAACTTACAATAGCCCTTTTCACAGTTCTCGTCGAACAACCTCATCCTCGATAGGGCGTAATATATTCTTTAGAATTTGACCTCAGCTCGTGGTAATAAGTAATGTATCCATTATCAAATAATTGAAACACTTTGAAATTCCACGGGCGGTAGTCAAATTCTAAAGAATAAATTGCACGCTAGTGAATTCTTAGCTAGACAATAACTAAATATTTTTTAGGTATATATATGTGGGTCTGATCCGCGACGATCATAATCATACACAAATAAATATTTTTTGTTTACATTCTTGATAGTTAACAGTTGTCTCGATTATTTATGATGTGTACTCTGTCATTGTAATATAAATTAGTTTCCTTTTTATCGGCTCAATCTGGGTATTTAATCACTCAGCAGAAAGCAGTTAATAAAATAATAAGTTAATAAAACTGATAAGGCAATTCAACAATTATATTCGACACTCCACTTAACCGTGATGTTATCTCATGCGATAAGAAAATTCCTGGCTTGGATAGCAACCTGGGCCTTGCTCGTCATGACAACTGTTTGTTATAAAATGAGATGTAGTGCAATACCACGGGACTATTCACTTTCAGGAAGGCTGTATAGTGATCACCTCATTCAACAAGTAAGTCAACTCAATTATGCATTTATGATTTAAGTATAGTAAACACCCGCACAAAAGAACACGTAGTTTTGGGGTTCAGGCTGGTGTATTTCTTATGTACACCTATTTCAAAAATCGTTGTCGCAGCCGAAGCTACAGTCCACACTCTAAAGCCTGCAAAGGATGTCGATTACATGGACTTAATTTGAGATTTATAACACGTTTTTTAAAGAAATATTTGTATTTATATCTACCACAACAACAACTTGTTATGGGCATACAACACAAACACGTACAATCAAAGTATTCGATGAATAAATCGATAACAAGAGACGAAATACCGACATCCTTTGCAGACTTTAGAGCCGTGGACTGTGGCTTTGTTTGCGACAACGATTTTTGAAATAGGTGTATATATCCAGCGCTTAGAGAGATATCAGGCTGAACATGTTCTTAAGAGGTTCTTATGGTAATTTACAATCCCTTCTGCGATCTACTGTGTGTTTGTATTGGACCAGCAGACATACTTAGATCAGACCTACTCTTGTCTAATTTTTGATAGCCTATTTTTTTTTACATAAGAACATGATTGTTTACTTTGTCGATCAGGCTAAATTGGTTCTTAGGGAGCGGTCATTATTTATGGTGGGGTAGGTGTTGGGTTATTGTGATGAGGGCTTGTGGAATTTTCAAGGTTTCTGAAGGAGGGGTTACTAATTTTCCCAGGCAACTGAAGGAGGGATCACGATTTTGGCAAACATCAGAAGGAAGGGTCATGAAAAACATGTTTATGGCAAGGGAGGAGTTTTGACAATTTGTAAATTTGAAGCAAAAAAAAAAAAAACACCCCTACCCCACCATAAATAATGACTGCTCCCTTAGATATACATATATACATATGGTGCTTTGTTGACCAAACTTCAGCCTGAATGTTCTTAATCCACATGTCCTTTTATTAGGGTGTTGACTGTATCGCCGTTTTTGAGCTGGACTATTTTTTCAACTTACCTTACTGTGGGAAGCTATGTTTGTACCACCTTTTGTTATGCAACGGCTCTCTCCCCACAAACAGCTGGTTGGATTCGAACAAACCAGGTGATTTCGCTCGCGCATTTTTTCGGCTAGTATAAGCCAATCAGAAGCATTTTTAACCCTCCATAAATGTGCCCTTACCATAACGTTACATTAAAACATTATATGTAATTTGGACAAGAAAAGCTCTCTGCTGCTCTATCAGCAATAAAAAAGAATAAAACCGTACGCAAATGCCTAAAAGTGACCGAAATCGTTGCTGTCTCGAGTCGCCATTTTGAGATGACCTGGACCAATGTGGGGAAAGAAGCCGCGTCACGATACTAAAACGGCTGCGGGGAAGACTAGGTGAATACAGTTTGTTTTCTTTAAAGCTTCTTTTGGTCTCGGTGGGTTTTAGCCTGTTATGTTTTTGTGTAAGTTTTCTGAAATTTGGAAAATTAAACGAGACTTAGGCTCCCTCCCCCCTCGATAGAAGTTGAAGCTTGATTGATGTTCAAAAATCACGTGAGATAACAAACATGGTTGCTTCTTTTTATTTCATATATAATGTTGATCTTAAAATACAATTTTCTCTTCCAGTGACTGGGTACGCCATACTAGCCGTTTTCGTTGCTGCCATAGCTGTTTCTCAAGTCTCATCTGCCGCTAGTAAGACACAGTTCAAACGTCGAACGTTTGCCGAATCGGATCTAATTCCCTTTGAGGCCAGCGGCTAAGAAAAGGCCGATAACTACCATATAAGATATCAGCTCTTTTGCTTAGTGCCAGGAGATGATGTGTGTTAAGTTTGGTCTACGTACTTCTACTAGTTTCGAGGAAAACAGCGCTCAAACTCAAAGGCAATTAGATTCGACGCGGCAAAAGTTCGACGTCTGAACTTAGCCTAAGTCATAAATACTCGTTAGTTTGTTACTCGATGGGCGGATTAACCAAAAAGTGACCGTAAATAATTCGAAAAGGACGTGATACCGACGATTTTCAACACATATTGTCTAAGAGATGCCACATTACAAATAAAAGCCAAAATTAAACGCGGAAAGCCTTGGGCTCTTTCTTTTACGATACCCTATAAAACCTACTTTTTACCCTTACAGTGCGACGCACCTTACCGTGGCCACCCAATTAAAGTTTTGTACAAGCTAGCTAGCTTAGCGAGCGTTCAGTTTAAAAGTTTTTCTTTTCAAATTATTTTCTACACCTTTTCAAATTTAAACGGCATCCTGGAAGGTTTTTCAGACACTTATAAACTTCACTCTTTTTTAACACTTTGAACATTTCAAAGTGTTTACCGTTTGACACTCGGCGTGTCTTTTATATTGAGGTCAAATTCTCGCTTTCTGATTGGTTAACTTGTACAAGACTTTAATTAGGTGGCCACGGTAAGGTTCGTCACGCTGTAAAAGATACGAAGAGCATACCCAATACTTTAGCTCCATCCCTACCAACCAGACGTTGATTCGGAAAAGCTTTAGCTTGTAGACCATTCTGTATTTATAAAAAGTGTTCATAATTATCTGTTTAGTTAAATACCAAACGTGCGCCGCGAACTGGATTAAGAAAGGATGCAGGGTGGACGATGACAGAGGCTTGGAACTTAGGTTTGACGATAGAAAGTCAAACAACTCCCAAAATAGCATTGACTGGGATGATCCGTATGGATATATGAAAAGGTGAGTTCAGAAAGTTTATCAACCTGGGTGGGGAGAGTGGGGGCTCAAATTGACTGGGGCAATCTCTATGGTAAACTAATAAGAAAATTGAGAAGGTTTATCAAATGAATATCTCGAACCCAGAGCCTGCGTTACTCTTGGCCAGCAGTGCCGAGCAACGTATAACTCTGGGGAAACGGAATTATTCTGCTCCAATTTTGGAGTTCCGGTTTTAACATGGAATGCGCATGCTTAGTTAATATTATAATGATCTGTTGGTTGGGGCATCCTGTGTTACTTAGTACGTTATATGACATTCAAAATATTGTTGACCTAGTAGTATTTTAAATATTTTAATATGTTTATATTTTTAGGCCAAAATATAAACATTTTCCTCACTAATAAAACATTTAAAGTTTAGGAAGGTTTTTTAACGGCCATCAGGTTTATATAATGATATAAAAACGCGTCTAAATCTCCTTCAATTCAGATCGCTTTATTTATTTATAGTTTTCCAACGGTTATAAGATTGCTTTCGTGGTACGATTGACCTTTAGTAAATAACTGGATGCCAGAGACCTGAGGATTGTCAAGGTTTAGAATAGTTTAAAGGAGTATTTTTTTGTGTGTATTCTAATTTGCTTCGCGACTCGATAATCATCGCGACTCGCATATATTCCATAAAAGACGATATTTAATATTCTATCTAGTATTAAACAACCGTTGACGTCGTATTATCAAATCGTAAAATTTACATTTTGAATGTACATTTGTTTACATGATGGACCAATCAGAGCTTTTACTTAGTCTGTTTCCGGTCTGACTATTGTAGTTTCAAAGGCCAATCACAATAAGCAGATAATCCCGGTACCCCAGAGTTATACGTTGCTCGGCACTGCTGGCCAAGAGTAACGCAGACTCTGGGTTCGAGATTGATGTGGGTGGGGAGAGTGGGGGTTCAAATAGACTGGGGCAATCTGTATGCAAATAATCATGAGTAAGTTCCCCCTCCACAAAAATCAACGTGTCAGAGGAGTTGTGTTAAAATATTTCATGTAGGAGTAGTTATTCTCTCCAACTAGAGTCTGGCTATAAGATTCATTTTCTTTTCGTTTGTTATATTTTTTTCAGTTTGGCATGCCGTTGCCGGGCAGCGGCACTCGCGGAAGGGCATAAATTTTTTGCCCTGGAGAATTACGGAATCTGCTTTAGCGCACCAGGAACAATTGAAAAATTTCTTGGAAGGTAAGAAATCTCCATGATCTTCTATAGTTTTTATCCATAGTACGAATGTCATGTTTGTGTGCCATGCATGGTCATCTTGCTTGTTTGTTTGTTTTTTTCGACCATGTTTAATTTGTTAATGATTTCGTTCGTAACTCTAGATACCCGGCTGCCCCACCTAAAAGCTGTACTGGAGCTTTGAAACACAACAAAAGTATAGTTAGTGATGTCGATGGAGAAATCTGTGTTGGAGGAGTAATGAGGGCATACTTTTATGAGGTATACGAAAAAATACATTAATATCTATTTTGTTACCATGATTTCCAATCATGCAGGGATTTCCTTTTTATTTTACTTCACACGCTGCCTTCATACCCAGTATTTACAACCATCATACTCCACCAGGGATTTTTATTTAGGCTTACTCCACACACACTATCACTACACTCTATACTAACAATGATTACTCAGACTACTCCCTATGGCAGGGCCTTGCTTTTCCATGATGTTAAGTCCACACACTACCTCTGCACTCAGTATCTACACCTATCATTCTCCACCAGGGATTTCCATTTAGGCATACTCCACACACATACTATTATTACATGCAATGATAACTCCATGCAATGATAACTCAGATTACTACCCATTGCAGGGCCTGGCTTTTCCATGATGTTAAGTCCACACACTACCTCTGCACTCAGTATCTACACCTATCATTCTCCACCAGGGATTTCCATTTAGGCTTACTCCACACCCATACTATTATTACATGCAATGATAACTCCATGCAATGATAACTCAGATTACTACCCATTGCAGGGCCTGGCTTTTCCATGATGTTAAGTCCACACACTACCTCTGCACTCAGTATCTACACCTATCATTCTCCACCAGGGATTTCCATTTAGGCTTACTCCACACCCATACTATTATTACATGCAATGATAACTCCATGCAATGATAACTCAGATTACTACCCATTGCAGGGCCTGGCTTTTCCATGATGTTAAGTCCACACACTACCTCTGCACTCAGTATCTACACCTATCATTCTCCACCAGGGATTTCCATTTAGACTTACTCCACACATACTATCATTACGCTCTATACTAACAATGAGTACTCCGATTACTCCCCATGGCAGGGCTTTTCCATGATGTTAAGTCGACACACTACCTCTACACACAGTTACTGTCACTCTTAAACATGGCTCTTCTGTGATGCTCTCGAGCTCTTCATTTTAGCTTCAAAGAAAAAGATAACTATTTGTAATGCATGCTATATTTTATATTATTTTGTAACGGCAACTATTCAATCCCACAATCCTCATTGCTCCAGCGATATCATCAGCCTTTGATAACCTTCTTAGAAATGTGTGTATATAGTGGTGTGAATCATTTATTGCACAAATTCAATCAGACAACCTTTATATCAGTAGACTACGTATACCTTTTTTAAAGAGCTGTATGATATATTTTTAGATTATAAACCCTAATGCGCCAGTCGGGGGTGATGCTGGAAATGGAGGCGGCGAAGAGATTGCAGGTAGGTTAGCAGGAAATTATTTAGATTCTGTTTATGCGTATTTCATTTTTGACTGTTTCTTCTCTCCGTTTCAGATTGCCCCAAGGTATCCGATGTTGTCTTTCTTGTCGATGTATCGGGCAGTGTTGGTCCAATTGATTTCAAGAGAGTCCAAGAGTTTCTTCAAAAGCTTATTGATCGCTTCGATTTTGGTAGTGGTCAGTCAAAGTCAAGACTCTGTATTGTGGCCTTTGATGACAAATTTTATACATACTTGACATGGTTGGACAGTCAGGCCGTTAGTAAAGCGCAAATCAGAGAAGTGAGTAGCTTTTGTTTTAACCGAACAATAAATGATGATGATTATAATTATCATGATGATACGTCGATGATAATAACGATGATGATGAAATGATATGATGATGATGATGATGATAATAGTAATTATGTTTATACTGATGATGATCATAATTATGTTAAAAAACTGATTGATAATTCATGAACATGTCTTGTGTAAGCAGGAAATAAAGATTCATTACAGCAGTTCTCAGTCACACGTGCACCGCTCGCACAAAAAGCACCGCTATAAAACGTGAAGTTGGTGGACGTCAATCAAACTGTGTTTACAAGAGGCATGGTGTTTTTACTTCAGTCGGGTTGCGAAACATGTCTGAATTCCTACAACAACCTATTCGTCGGATTCAAACATGTTTCGCAACCCGATTGAAGTAAAAACACCATGCGTCTTGTAAACACAGTTTGATTGACGTCCACCAACTTCACGTTTTATAGCGGTGCTTTTTATGCGTGCGGTGCACGTGTGACTGAGAACTGCTGTAAAACCATTCATAATAAGTTCGTGATTTTTTACAAAAACATAAAATATAGGATGGAGTTCAATAAATGGTGTTTTATCGGGTCAAAGACTACTCGGCTTCGCTTCGTGATTTTAAATTATGATTTTAAAACACTCCCGGCTTGTTTATTAAACACACATAAAGATGGTGATAAAGTTGATTATAAAGATGAAGATGATGATGATGATAAGATGGTCATTTTGATGACAATTATAATAAAACATATTTTCTATTTTCGAGCTATATGTATATTTCTTATTTTCTTCAAGATCATCAACAACATCAAATACACCGGTGGCTCGACAGCTACTGACAAAGCCATCAAGCATGTTATCAAAAACATCATCAAGCCAACCAAAAGGAACAACGTTCCCATGACAGTTTTTGTCATCACTGATGGAAGATGCCACAGAGGGTCGGAGAATCTCCCTGGTCCATCTAATGAACTAAAAGTATGGGCGTATCTTATAACTAGCAGAATTATGTTTTGTTTGAATTGCTTATATTTATGTACATCATGGATTGAAAATCCGTTGGTGAACTCTTTCCAACTTTTTTTTAGCAATAGACCAAATCAGCTAACGCATTGCCATGTACGTCTCCACACAATTCAAAATCTATGGAATAAGATCAGAGTTTATGTTCCGTGATTTCTAAGTGATATGCAAGGGAATAGTCATGAAATCTTATTCACAAAAGATTTGAATTGGGTGGAAACATACATAGCAACGCGTTAGCCGAAAAGGTATTTTGCTTATTAGTTTACCGTGTAGATCACCATCATATTTTTTCATTATGTAATAACTTTGGCTCAAATTAGCTGATATTTACTTAATGATGGTTTGCAACCATTCCCAGGAGGACAAAAGTACTGCCAGTCACGGTGATGGTTTTGTTTTGTCAAGACCACCAGCATGGCTGCCGTTGCTTTTGTATAATTCACTCTCCAGGGAATGGTTGCAACCCCGGCCAAGAATACTAAGGGGCTGTTTATATGAAGGCAAGTTGTCCCTGCTGGCCGGGATTACTCTATTGTTTGTGTGTGCTCCCCGGAGAATTCAAAACAATAGTGTTATCCCGGCTAGCAGGGATAACTCGCTTCCATATAAACAGCCCCTAAGTTATCACATAGTAAATAGAGGGGACTGGTTATACAGGATTCCACTGTTGTGGATCTATGAATTTCACAGATCCACAATTTGCTTGATTGAACATGAAATAATTGCACAGTATTCCCACTGGAATATAGAATGTCCGACAAACGTAGATTTCAGAAAGATTTACCGCATTTACTGTTTTTTTCCTAACGTACTCTTAGAATACATAAATTCCAAGACAGACTTATAAAGTTTTCAGTAATCTATGTATATTCGTGCTGTATATTGAGAAAAACGTATTTGGCTTGTCAGCCGTAGCAACAGTAACTAAGATAGAACACAATGGATAGTGGATCTATGAATTGGGCCGCCATCTTGAAAAGTTATGATCAATACCTTTTTTTTGTTTTTGTTTTTTTGTTTTTGTTATGATCAATACCGCTATTGCTAATTTTATCACCATCAGAAGTTCATAACAAGAATGAAGAGTCCATCATGTTGACATTTTGATTTGCCGATGACCGTTAAAATTCGCCATTCTCGGAACTACCTCCTAAAATGGCCACACATACAAAAAAAGACAAGAAAACCACGGTTTCGGTAGTGGCAATGTAATTGTTGTCAGAGTTAACCTAACTTTGCTTAGGTACACATTATTTAAACAATAGAGTAGTTGAATCGAGGTCATTATGCTGTGATAGTTTCCCGCCGAAACTGGATGTTCAGAAAAACAAGTAGTCGCCCGAGAACGCAGTTCGAGGGCTACTATGAAGTTTTGAGGAACATCCAGTTTCCAAGGGCAACTATTACAGCATTATGCCCGAGATTTTAACTGCTCTATTGTTTTTATTATTCAACAACAAAATTTTCCGAAGCGGACGAAAAGCTCAGTGGGCACTATGCGCTGATAGTATCCCTCCGCGGCGGGCACTAACACGTCACGTGATCGCCCCTCGACCAATGAGAGCGGAGGAAAATTTGTTGTTGAATTATAAAGAATGATATTTAAGACTGGAAGATGCAATATTCGTGCTTTAGGAAATAAGGTTTTGACAAGCAAGAGGCTCGCTCACTGTTTAGCTAATTTCTCGCTGTCTTCATAGTCTAAACTCCCTCTCGCTCTGACTACTGACGTAAAACTTTGTCTTCGTTAGTGCTACAGTTGACTACAAATTTTTGGTTGAATGAATGTTATGTCTATAAATTAAATACAATTTCTTAACTCTCATTGTCACACTTTATTTTGTTTTGGCCATGGTTGTCACGCCATTTCACCGCCTCTGATAGGTTTATATTCAAGATGGAAACTTCTGGTTATAAACTTCTGTTATCATGCAGTATTATCCTTATTATCATCATCATCATCAATACCACCATATATCACTGTAATTTCAATCATCATATCACCGTCGTTCTTGTTATTGTCAGGCTCTTGGCTGCAATGTGATTACTATTGGTGTCGGTAGCACGATCGATCCTGACGAGCTGATGATGCTGACTGGGGGAAAAGGGGGCAACGTTCTCCTTTACTCGTCCTTCAAAAATCTACTTGACCATGCGGTGATTGCTATCAATAAGATGGTCGGGAAAGCCTGTCTCTAAAAACCTTATTGTTTGGTAAGTAACCTGATCATTTAGTTATCTGTCTCTCTGTTTGTGTTTCTTTGTCTGTCTGTCTGTCTTCTCTTTTTTTTGTCTCTTAGTCTATCCGCATTATTTGTCTTTCTGTCGTTTTGATTTTGTTATTTTTATTTGTCTCTCTGTTTGTGTTTCTTTGTCTGTCTGTCTGTCTTCTTTTTTTTTTTGTCTCTCAGTCTATCCGCTTATTTGTCTTTCTGTCGTTTTGATTTTGTTATTTTTATTTGTCTCTCTGTTTGTGTTTCTTTGTCTGTCTGTCTGTCTGTCTTCTCTTTTTTTTGTCTCTCAGTCTATTCGCTCTATTTGTCTTTCTGTCGTTTTGATTGTGATATTTTTGTTTGTCTCTCTGTTTGTGCTATGTGTTTGTGTTTCTTTGTCTGTCTGTTTGTCTTCTCTTTTTTTATCTCTCAGTCTACCCGCCCTATTTGTCTTTCTGTCGGTTTGAAATTGTTATTAGTTTGTTCGTCTCTCTGTTTGTGTTGTATGTTTGTTTCTTTGTCTGTTGCTCTTTTTGTCTATTCTTTGCCTGTCGGCCTTTGTCTGTCGATTCTGCATAATATATGTATGTAGCTATGTATGTAGGTATGTAGCTAACCTATCTACTTTTTTCTCTTGTTTACAGACCAACAATGACTAACCGGACTGGAATCAACTCAATATCCATAGAAACCCTTAATATAAAATATCTATTTAATAACATAAATGACGTAATCTAAACACGTGATCAGGTGTGTGTGTGTGTGTGTGTCGAAAGGTCACGTGATGATCTAATCACGTGACAGGATGGGGAAGTGTTTTTCAGAGTCTATAATCTACTCTTTGTAAATCCTTTGAATGAAAAAACTTAAATAAAACTACAGCATCTCACCAAGCAAACCTTTTGTCATGTGAATTATATACTTATGTTTAACAGACATCGCGCATCATTAATTTACTATAAACTCAAGCTCAAACCGAAAACAATTTCAATATCGCAATAATAACTCGTCGGAAGACTGCTCATGATACTAAACCCATAAAAAAAAAAATTAATTAAACAAAAGTAAACAAAAGATTCGTATAGGAAAAGTTTGAGAGGAAAAAATACCGTATTGTTTTTATAAAAGTTGCTTAAGGTAGTTCGGGACTCATGGATTCCTTCGATAGAATACACAGTACAAAAAGCGAGATTTACGTGCTCTTAAAGGTCACGTAATGCTAGCGTTTATAACCAGTTTCAGCTGCTTTACGCGAAGATTAAATTTCGTAAGTAGCAGCTTTACGCGACATTTACGTGCGTATTTAAAGTTGGTTTAATGGCACACAAAACGCGTCAAAAACGTTTGCGTAAAGCTGTTGAAATGCTTCATTTACACAACTTTAAACTAGCGTTTTTTTGTTTAAATAAGCAGTATATACAAAATTTACGCTTTTTGTGTTGCTTAAAGCAGTAAATTAATCGCACTTTAAACCAAATTTACGTTTTGAATTAGCGCGTTTTTCTGCTTAAATAATGAGAATAAACGAAATTTACGGAATTTTTTTTGTCGCTTAAAGTATTCAATTAATTGCACTTTAAACAAAATTTACGTTTTCAAATAGTTTTTGCATTATAGGCTATTCATTTCAAAAAATACTTTTATGAATTGGCAAACAAATATTCATGGTTCATGTATATATATATTTTTATAAAATAAGTCATCCAAACATGTAAGTTTTAAATCTTTTTTTATTTAAAATTACCTCCATAGAATAATTTGTTGATTTAAATTTTATATTATTTACAATCATAAAAATGTTTCAAGAGTAAAAAAAATGCTTCTCCATTCCATTACAGTATAAAATATTGTCACATTTGCCGGGAACAAGTAAAATAAAACCATGTACGCTCTTACAGTGAGGGCACTCAAACCGTGAACACTTTGTTTGGTTGAAAACTCAGTCGGTATAAAGCAAACAGTATAACCTTGGAACAACATGAAAAAGTCACGGTTTGAGTGTCTTCATTCTAAAATAAAATTAGATCCTAGAAGACTGGTGATACATTCTTAAAGATAAAGCAATAAAGCAATAATATAGCAAACAGTTAATATAACAAGCGAGATGTTGTGCCGTCCAGAAAATAAACATATATCGTCAATGCCCGGCGTCAATGTTATAGAGCAAAATACATCTAGGGAAATCGTTTCTAAATTGGTGTTTATAACATTCAAATATCCTCGCAGTGACTAACCCGTGACTTATAGCAGTTACAGTTTATAAATACGATGTAAATCCTGGTGAAACAAACAATTTACTGGACATATTAAAAGCCGAGATAAAACAAAAATACTTTTTGGCGGTATTTTTCTAGCATTCAACGGCAATGAATTACCGAACAACTTTTCAACTGTAATCAAGTCTATTAAATAGACATTAAAACACTAAAAAAAAGTAATATAAACCTTCTATTAATCAACCTTCTTGTTTAGAATGTTATCTAGTCATCCATCATTTAAATTACGTCCAGTTTCAGCTTTGCATTTGTAAGACTTGTAATCTTTCGCTCATGTGTCTTTTTCTCCTTGTAGTCAGCTTTGAGTGTTCATATCCTTCCAGTATAGCACTTAAATAATAGATTTAGCTCTACCCATTTGACTCTTCGTATACTATACAACTTCTGTTTACGACTGACGATCTTTAGAAGAACTAAACGGTGCTTATTGAGAATGGAAAAAGCATCTTTATCAAGCGACCAAACTCTGTTGTTGTCTTACTCGTAGCCACGCGGAATATGTCGTTAGACCGTGACTGTGATTATTCAAATTTGGCGCATCTAGAAATACTCGCGCTTGATTGGTCAATGGACTTTCCACTACAAAATACTGATATTCTATTGGCAGATTGTTCTAGTCCACAAATAAAATGTCTAAATTTGTATACTCCAGAATATTAATTCTTCAAGTATACGGGTACGAATACTTCAGTAATACCTGATACGTAAAGTATTATTTGATATTCATCGAATATTCGGCTTTTGGCATAGTGGTCGACGTACACGTATATTGTGTAAATCATATCCATTTGGCTACTAGTTGAATCAATTAATTACATAAAGCCATATTAACGTTTTTCGTCAGTTTTAAAAATCGAGTTGATTTGTTTTAATTAACGCGAAACAAAGTGTATTAATTAGTTAAAGTATGATGGCCATATCATATATATAACGACAAAAGCCTAATACAGTGGAGTTTTTAAAAGCTTAAAAACTGCTAATGAGATGTGTTTCATGGGTTAATGAAATTCCCATCTAACATTTACGCGACAGTATAAAGCCAGTGAAAGTAACTTCTGTAAGTTTGATTTACGTCAGCTTTAAGTAAGAATATAAATCTAAACATTAAGTTAACTTTAAGCTTTCAGAGTAAAGTTAGTTTACAGTTCACAAATAAGAAACATTTACGCGACTGTATAAAGCCAGTGTAAATAACTTCTGTAAGTTCGATTTACGTCAGCTTTAAGTAGAGATTTAAATCTAAACATTAAGTTAACTTTAAGCTTAGTGTAAAGTTAGTTTATAGTTCAAAAATAAGTAAGATTTACGCGACAGTTTAAAGCCAGTATAAATAACTTCTGTAAGTTGGATTTACGGCAGCTTTATGCGCGTTCACTGAAAGTTCAACTTTAAGCGACTTTAAAAATCGCGTAAAGCTCCTAGAGCAACTTTCAGCTCCTTTACGCCAGTGATAAATTTGCTTAAATCTCCTTTTTGGCACTGTGATATTTTAAACTTTTTCCATATAAAATATGACATAGGTAAAGCTCAAAACTGAAATAAGAAAGGGGGATCACCGTGTTCGTTTTAGAACTGTGAGGGGTAGTGTAAGGCACTTTTTTGCCTAATCTGGTTCCAAAATATGCTCACTAAATTCGTTAGAAATAAAATTACTACAATAACCAGCAATATCTTTACTCAAATAAACGACAGATTCTCACAAAATAGGTCTTTTACTACTGTTATCATATCTTCTAGCCTTTGAAAATCCAAAGATTTGGCTATTTAATGAACGATTCGAAGTATAACCAGAGTCATTTTTTGTGGTCATGATCCTACAAAAGTCAAAATTGCTATGGAATGCTCTCGAAAACGATATTAATTTTTTTTAAGATTCAAAAAGATTATCATATGAGCAATGTGAAAAGCAAAAACAAAATGGGGGTCACCGTACTAATAGGCGAGTTATAAGCGACCGAATTCATTTTTCTTGTCAAAAAACACGGCAACGGTCCGCGCGGGACTGGATTCTAGTACTTTAAACATCTGCTTGAAACTTGTCAAATTGTCATTGTCATCTCCAGAAACCTTAAGACCTATTTTGTATTAGTTTTATTACTAAAGACGTCAAAATTATATTTTATCTATTCATTTTTACAAAATCGTAAATTTGTTGTTTTGAGACTAAACAGCGACCATGTCAGGTAGTGAAAATCTGAGCATGTTTCGAAAAATGTCCCATTTTACCTCCAAAGTTGCATGAAATAACATAATACTTTCTAAGGTTATAGATAAGGATTCAAATTAAGATATTATTTAGATAAATTTTCAATGATGAAAAACGAGATATGCGAAATGGATGCGCAGTAGCAAGAGTCCGGAACTACCTTAAAAAACAATTTTCATGATCATTTGATACAAGTAGTATTTCCTTTAAAGATATGTACATTAAATATAAATTTCTGGAATAATTCAAACAACAATACAAAGTATAAAGCTCCCAGATTGGTGCAATAAATAAATGGCACGATTTAAAAGTTAAAAGGAATTGATACAGGTACAAATGGAGTGCTTTATAGCTGAAAATGCACAACTTTCTTGATTTAAGCGCCTAAGACTACCCTGGGTATCAAGGGTTATTTTCTCCTTGATTTAGCGTTTGCTTTAGCGTTTGTAAATTTGACGGTTTGTTGACGGTTTGTGATTCAACGAGACTAACCCCTGGCCTAAAGAGCTTAGAATCTCACTTCCAAGCTGTTTTGATTGACACCGTCAATTACAGCCATATTTGGAAACTTGGGACATCTTGCTGTCAGCTTTCATCCAATCAAATTAAAGGTCTTCATAGACTTAAACCAATCAGAAGGCCGGAGTCACGTAGCGACCCTCCGCTTCTGATTGGCTCGGCGATTTCATAAGAATAGGCTCGTTTGGCTAGAGGGTTTTTCTTGAAAATAACAAACACATCTAGACATACAAATGATAAATACGAATACTAGATCAAGAAACCCTCTAGTTTCTAGGGTATCCTAAGACTGGCGCTTAGATAAATGTTATTTATCATGCATTATTCAGTCAGTGTTATTGGTGGTATTATACAATTCTTATATTCACATATACATTATTGAAGGAATAGAAAACGCGCGCGCGTGCTGTGTTCAGTTATAAAGCACGCGGGGTTGTCAGAACACGAGAGAAGTGTTAAGAGAAGCACGACGCGAATGTGAGAGCTTCCCAACACTTCTCGAGTGTTCTAACAATCCCCAAGTGCTTTATAACTGCATACAGCACAGAAAGCAAGTTTTTTTTATTTCTTTTATAAAATACAAATTGATCAACTTCCAAACGCGCGTGCTGTGTGCTCTCATAAAGCACGCGCCTCAACCAATCAAAATACGTGATTTCAAATAGCTATTTTATAAAATTATTTTATTCACACATACATTATTAGATAGCTACACATTACAATTGTGACACTACCTTAGATAACTATTACTGTACTATGCTATAGTATATGATAACAGTTAAAAGTGGCCAAAGGAGCATGCAACTACCATTGAATTTTTTTTGTTGTTACCATTTTAATCATAGTTTTTAAAGTATTATTATTGTAATTATTGTAAATAACTAGCTAGTCACTTTATTCATTGTACATATGTTAACCTACACGTCTGCTGTAGGGATGATTTTTTCAATTAAAATTATTATTATTATTATTATTATTATTATTATTATTATTATTATTATTATTATTATTATTATTATTATTATTATTATTATTATTATTATTATTATTATTATTATTATTATTAGACCATGTTTAACCGAGCTGAATTCAACAAGTTGATCAACACAACATATCCACGGCCAGCCAAATTTGTGATGTCAAATTAGAACTGAACTACTCGATCGATCGATCACATTCCTTTTAAGGAATTAAAAATTACCACGGGCTGCAGTCATTTTCGGCGCTATCGAGGCTGAGGGTCATCGACGAGAACCCTTAAAAGGACTATTGTATTTATAGTGATGACAATTTTTTTTATCTATGTAAATATCATGATTAATCATCATTAATGGATGAGATTAGAAAATAGGAAAACAAGTTTCATGACCAAAAACATTTGGTTTAAAAAATGTAGAAACAAGCACGTCATTCATTAGTTTTACAGATATATTTCGGAAAATGCGATCTGTCATCTTCAGTGGAATGTTTTTAAACATGTCTTCAAATCCAAACGTTTCGTGCCTTTTTGAACATTATTTTTGGGTTTCTAAATAAAGCTGTATCATAATTAATGGATGAGATAAGAAAATAGGAAAACAACTCAAGTATATCAAGGCTTGGGTATTATGCTAATTAGTACATTTTTAGTTTCTTTAATAATACCGTGGGCTTTCAAGTTATCATTTTCATTCGCTTAGGGGAGTTGTGCATCTGGGTTTGTAACAATTTGAAATGCACGACAATACTTTTTTTTTGGTCACGTGACTTTAAGGCACTAAAAATGGTTATTTGAAAATGGGGGTTAAAGACCCTTTATCTATCGAACTGCAAAGCACATTATTTTTAGGTATTTAGAGCAGGTTTATGGATTGGATTTTTCTCGATGTCTATCTATTCTAAAAAATAAGATATTTAAGAAAAACTAATAATGCAAATTAGGTCACGTGACCTCTTTACATAAATAGCTCCTTCTGTAAAATGATTTTTCGAACAAAAAAGACTAATTCGTAAAGTCCCCTTTAAAAGAAACTAAACAATGTATAATTGGTCGCAATAGCAAAAACTTTTACACACCCCATTTTAAATCAAAAATTTGGAACCAAAATTTTGACCTAGCTCGTTATGTGATACTCACCCGAAGGCTAACACGTAACAAAAGAATTGCATTCAGGGATATTCAACAAAGTATGCCAAAATATTAAGAATGATCACCATATATAGGCCAAGAGCTTCTTAATTAACACATAAATTATATGCAAATTCGGCTAAACCCAAGCCTTAATATACTTGAGAAGTTTGGTGACCAAAAACATTTGCTTTAAAAAAAGTAAAAACATGTACGTCGTTTTGCAGATATAATTAATTCGAACAATGCGATCTGTCATCTTCAGTGGATCGGAATTTCTTTAAATGTTTTCAAATCTAAACGTTTCGTGTCTGTTGAACATTATTTTTGGGCTCATAAATAAAGCTATAAAGCTATATTATGATTAATGGGTGAGATAAGAAAATAGGAAAACAATAAGTTTCGTGACCAAAAACATTTGGTTTAAAACAATGTAGAAACAAGCACGTCACTCATATATTTCGGAAAATGCGATCTGTCATCTTCAGTGGAATTTCTTTAAATTTGTCTTCAAATCTGAAAGTTTCGTGCCTTTTTGAACATTATTTTTGGGTTTCTAAATAAATTTAAGCTATAAATATACATTTTTATCGGCTCAATCTTGGCCAGTGTCAGAAAACGTGTTAAAAATGGTCTTTCAATGAACTCGAAAAGTTAATTTTTATAATTTCAAGTAGTACCAATCCACTTGACAGTGATGTTATCTGGTTCGATAAGAACATTATTGGCTTGCATAGCAACCTGGGTATTGTTCGTCATGGCAACTGTGTGTTATAAAAGTAGATGTGGTACTATACCGCAGTAATGTTCATTCTACGTGGACTGTATGACGATCATTTCATTCTACAAGTAAGTTAACAAAATTATGCATTTATGATTTAAAGTAATATCGTTTGTGCAGAGTTAAAACCTTGCATTCTTTTTCAACTTTCTTTAACTTTGGGAAGCTCTGTATTTTTAATTTGCTTTAACTTTACTTTTTGGTTAATGGTTTTTAACTTGGTGTTATATTTTATCATTTTCTTGTTTGTTTGAAGGTTTTTATATCCAACCTTTTTATTTGATTTGTTGAGTACTATTTTCAGTATTATTTATAAAATAATCTTGTTTGTGTTTTGTTTTTATTTTGTTGTGGTTCCCTGCAAATTTGTTTTGTTGTTTCTGCTATTGTTTTCTGTAAATGTGTTGTCATTTTCTTCTTCACCTTTGTACATGTCCAGCTGTGGCCAGGTCGGTGTCCTCTATCAACCTTTACCAATTAGTTCATACCTTCCCAGGCGATGTACTACTTCCTCTTGGTCTTTTCTCGCAAACGTTTCTTTTTCAGGTCTTCTTTACCTCTTCCTCCGTTACATTGTGTATCAATCGCTTCCTCTAACTGTCTTCAGTCTTCTTGGTCTTTTTCCCACAAACATCTCTTTTTCAGGTCTTCTTTACCTCTTTCTCCGTTACATTGTGTATCAATCGCTTCCTCTGTCTTTCTCTTGGACTTTCCTCGCAAATTTCTCTTGTTCAGGTCTTCTTTACCTCACTGCAATCGCTCATCCTTACCAGATGGGCAAACCACTTTATGGATGCAAATCTAGCGACTTTTAATTCACAGCCGTATCCTTTCCTTGCACATCTGTGTCTGTCCTTCAAAGTTACTATAAAAAGGAAGAGTACTATTATTTAGCGTCGGTAGTTCTTTCAGCTAGAAGTAAGCTGGTCTCCCAGGAAGCTGTGCAATCCCCCCCCCCCCCCCTCTCCATCAATGCTCCGTTTTACGAGTATTTAAAGCTACTTAAAGCTACATTGATTGGAAAGAAGTCGAAACAAGCGTGAGTCCACTGGGTATCGAACTCGTGAGCTCTAGCTCCGAAAACCGCGCACTAACCATCTTAGCTACAATTGTGCCTTACTATTACTTACATATTTCAATCACCTCCAAAATTATTTCCTCGATCATTCCACCTCATTTCCCATGTTTCTTCCCCATAAAGTAACACTGGCATGATGATCTTCACATATAACTTGACTTTAATTTCAGTTTTCTTGGCATACTTTTATCGAAAATGACACCGGTCATCTCTTTCCATTTCAGTCATGCTGCGCTTACATTCGTGCTTTTACTGTGACCTCTGAAGTTTTTTACTCGCTGAGAGTCACTACTAGATATTTGAAGTTTTTTAAAAACACTGGACGAAAAGTTATTTATATGCGAACATTATATTCGCATTATAGATTCATGCACACTAATGAACATGATATTTACACCATGCGAATATATTCACACTGGAGCGAATCCGTGTTTTCGTCCAGTGAAACTTTCTCTAATATATTATTTTCTTTTCAGTGACTGGGTACAACATTCTAACGGTTTTCCTATGTATCGTAGTTGCTGTTTCGCAAGTCTCATCTGCAGGTCAGTAAGACATCCTCGTCAGTATTGTTACTCGATGGGTGTAGCCGATCTAGTGATGTGAAAATAGAGGGCGTTATAGTAGCGCGTTTTGAAATAACACGGCTTCTAACAGTTAGTTTATTCGAAACTTTATTTTATACGTCACGAGCGTATTCACAAATATATTTTGATTATTGAAGATATTAAACTTTTCCTTCAGTAGCATTGTGTGTAACTATCAAAGTAGATTTAAGGCCATATAGTATTGTTTTTATATTCATATATTTAGCTTTCGTCGGGCACAGACATCATCAGAAAATCGAGTTGAAAATAGTTTTATTTAGGGACGTTTGTTGCGCTGTAATTCGTGAAATAATTAATCGATTTCCATAATGCTTCAGATCTGTAGTACATAAATAGATAATCATCTTGAAGCCATTTAAATGTTTGTTGTTATACATATGTTAAATTCAGAACTATATTCATGTGGGGATTTTTTTCGGTCCGGTATTTTCTATCCGGTATTCGTGCGCTGTAATTGGCTAGCGCGCGGTCCGGTTTTTCATGCGATTTACCCGGTCCACGGTATCCTGTTGGTAATGATAATGTAAAAGGCATCAACAAACGCCGAAGAATCATTATAAGTGACGATTCAGACTGACTAAACTTTAACAGCTTTTTTAACTGCTTTTTGTTGTATTTTGTAGAGAAGGCACTTCAAAACAAACATTGATAGCTTGATCGTTGAAGTTGTGACTCGTTTGACTCTGACAGAATAAAAAATAAATAAAAAACTCATTTACCGGCTAGAGGTCGGTCTATATAGTGAAAAACTGCCCTCCATTTTTAAAAAGTGTTTCTAACTATCTGTTTAGTTCAATACCAAAAGTGCGCCGAGAACTGGCTTAAGAAAGGATGTAGGGTAGACGATGATAAAGGATTGATAACTCTGTTTGACGATAGAAAAGATGGCCAAAGACAAATTGATTGGGACAATTTGCATGGATACATTCTTGAGTAAGTTCAAAAGTTTTTCAATATATGGTAAATTGGAGCTAGACCCATCCTCGGGAACCCAGGGGTAATCTTCTGTCGCTCGTTTCTCGCTCCCAGAAAAAATACCCCTGGGAACGTAGTCTGTTGGAGCTTGTTCCGGAAGTCAAAATTCAAAATTATTTAACGACTTCCTTTGAATGGTTATCTTGATTTTCATTGGTCGACCTCAGCGGGTCGACCAATCAGAAAAGAGCTGAATTTTGACTTCCGGAACAAGCTCCAACAGACTACGTTCCCAGGGGTATTTTTTCTGGGAGCGAGAAACGAGCGACAGAAGATTACCCCTGGGTTCCAGAGGATGAGCTAGCCCTTGAGAGTTGGGTTTCAATTAGATTGGGGCGATATCTCTATATGATATGGATATATTCATGAGTAAGTTCAGAAGGTTTATCAATATGGGTGAAAAACACTTACTTCAATGCTGGAGCTAACGACTAATATATAAGCGGTCACCGATTAAGCGGTCACCCACTAATAGGCGGCCACAATAAAAAAGTCCCAAATCTATTCCTATACCTATTTTCTATAACCCTATTCAGCGGCCAGCCTCTATTAATTAAGTGGCCACTTTGGAAAGTCCCAAGGGTGACCGCTTAATAAAGGTACCACTGTAATGGCGAACGGTGAGAAAATAAACCGAAGAAAATATGGGCTTTAGATATCAATTAGTTGTGGCGAAAGAAAAATAATTTACTTCACAACGCCAAACATATTTTAGTGAACAAAGTTGATGATTTATGGAACTGTGCTTAGCTATCCAGAAGAAAAACAAAACACTCCACATGTTGCATACGTCACCATCATTCGCCAATTGCAAAACAAGTGGGGAATTAATTGGCACGTGTTGCGACCGCAAAGTATACATGGATTGTTTGCCATAAAAAGACAATCCTAGCCATGTGTGGATGTATTTATGAGAAAATTCAGACTAGGGCAATCTTTATGTTCATGAGTAAGTTCATCAATATGGGTGGAGAGAGTGGGGGCTCAAATGGATTGGGGCAGCCTCCATGGTTATATTAACGAGAAAACCCAGAAGGTTCATCAATATGGGTGGAGAGAGTGGGGGCTCAAATGGATTGTAAACTCCGTGGTTATATTAACGAGGAAATTGAGAAGATTTATCAGTATGGGTGGAGATCTAAAGAGTGGGGACTCAAATCGACTGGTGCAATTTTTATGGATACCAGATTTGCAAGTACTGCGGTCTGTGGGTATGGTTTATATGGTATTCATGTACTCATGTCTCCTTTTTCCTGTTTATTCAAGTATCTTTCGTATGTTCGTTGCCTTTCTTTATGTTTGTTTGTTATATTTGTTTCAGTTTGGCATGCCGTTGCCGCGCTAAGGCAATCAAATTAAATTATCAATTTTTTGCCCTGGAAAATTATGGAATCTGCTTCAGCGCACCTGGACCAATTGAAAACTTTCTTGGAAGGTAAGAAATCCCCATGTTCATCCTAATGATGACAAAGTCATTAGTCGTCATCATTTATTTAATGATTTTTAAAAGTTTAGTATCATAATAAGTTCATAATGATCATGATAATCAATCAGGCTGATTAAAAAAGCCCGTCAATTTTCCAGATATTAATGTCTAGCTTAGTCATGGTAACTGAAAGAAGTTTAGTACCACATTCGCTATAGAAGAGAGTTTTTAATTACTTATTGATACTTATGTTTTAGATATTAATCCTCCATGGGGGGGGGGGGGGGGGGGGGGGGGGGGGGGACCCAACAACAACACAACGCCAAGACATTCGCCAAGAACCCGTCATTTTTGTGGTCTAGCTATGCATGTTCTCAGTGCTTTATTTTTTTTATCTGAAAATGTTGTTCGGAGTAAACCAAAAAGGATGTAAAATTATATCTAAAAATGTACTATTCCCAATATATAAATTTAATCGTGTTTTTAATGATTTCTTACGTAATTATCGTAACAAAAATAACAAAAGAAAGATTTCAGCTCGAGTGATTTACTTGTCCTTTAAATCAATTCCTTTCCATTAAACTGCAAACGTCAGGGCATCGTTCTTGCACTTAGGTGTATATCATCTTCGTAATTTAAGGTATACCACCTGCATGCTAGCCAAAGATCCAAATGCCTCAAAATTTATTATATTCCAGAGTATTTATATATCATTTTTTTTTTAATGATCATGATGAGTTTTCTTGTTCGTAATTCTAGATACCCGCTTGCCCCACCAAATAGCTGTATTGGAGCTTTGAAACACAACAAAAGTATAGTTAGTGATGTCGATGGAGAAGTATGCTTTGGAGGAGTGATGAGGGCCTACTTTTATAAGGTATACTTCAAAATAGAACTGAAAAATAACTACATATATCACCATGATTGCAATCAGGGATTTCCTGTTAGGTTTTCTTCACATGCTATTTACACAAGTACTTTTATACAAGTATTTACAACCATCATCGCGAGGTTCACTCCATATACACACTACTACTACACCCAGTATTAGAACAATAACACCCCATCAGGGTTTTCAGTGATGTTCAGTATACACACTACCACTACACCCAGTATTACAACCATAACTCCCCATCAGGGTTTTCAGTGATGTTCAGTACACACACACCTCCACTACACCCGGTATTACAACCATAACTCCCCATCAGGGTTTTCAGTGATGTTCAGTACACACACACCTCCACTACACCCAGTATGATTACAACCATTACTCCCCATCAGAGATTTTCAGGGCCGGGTTCACTACGAGAGACATAGTGGTCTAGTGATCAGGGGACTGAATTCCGGGACTTCTCTCTGGGTTTCACATCTCCGAGTTCAATTTTTGTTTCGATCCGTGTATCAGAAAATTATTGGTTTGAAATTTTTTCCAGCAAGGCTTGAGTTCCGTAATAAGTACTTATTGACTGAGTGGGAGGGCCGTCATGACGTACGGAACGAGCGCAGCGAGGTCCGTACAAATGACCAAGAGCCAAATATTTTCCCGTACGGCCCGACCTAACTCAGTCAATAAGTTTTTTATCATATGACCCGTATTTTGCTCAGCGCGCGCCATTTTTGTTGTGATGTTTCGAGTTTCAGGTTTGAGTATTTTGGGGGGCTGCAATATGAAGCTCCGTCGGACCTCCCCGTCATTTTACCCCCCCCCCCCCCCCCCCCCGAGCTTGATCCACTTTTAAAAAGTTTCAAAGACCCAGAATCATTTTTTAGCGCTGATCCAGAACAGCAAAAGGTTTATTAAGAATCTTCAATAATTTGTGCCACAAATCCTCTTTGTTTTGTAACCACCAGCCTTTGACAACCTTTTTAGAAATGGGTGTATGGTAGTGTAAAGAATTATATATATTGCACTAATTAAATCGGTTAAATAGACTACCTTTTAGAAAAGCTGTATGACCTATTTTTTAGATCTTGAAGCGTAACGCACCAATTGGAGGTGATGCTGGGGACGGCGACAAAGAAGAAGCAGGTTAGCTAGTAGGAAAAGGCAACTTGCATGAAATTAAAGGGGCACTTGACTTCAAACTTATCTAGATCTGTACTGCGTAAATAAGCACCAAGAAGTAGAACAGATCCAAAACAGAGTAAAAGTAAATATCAAGTTTTCAGCATTGGCGTTTCACGTACACCATTGACGCTGCTGTTGCGAGAATGATTTGCAAAATGTGGACATTTGGACATCAATATAAGCACAAACACAAACGTCCAGGCCACTGAAAGGAAACTTATATATTTTCTGTTTTTTTACGCATGTTTCACTGTCTCACACCTTAAAATCTTTATTCTTGTGCTTATTATTGTAATATTATAGATATCGATTTTTACACAAAAAGCTGTTTCTGTCACTAGCTTTTGCCTGTTTGTTTGCTGCTTTTTCATTTTTTTTGTATAATTTTTTTAAGCGTGCCCCAAGGTATCCGATGTTGTCCTTCTTGTCGATGTATCGGGCAGTGTTGGTGAAGAAAATTTCAAGAGAGTCCAAGAGTTTCTTCAAAAGCTTATTGATCGCTTCGATTTTGGTAGTGGTCAGTCAAAGTCAAGACTCTGTATTGTGACCTTTGATGACAAATATTATACATACTTGACATGGTTGGACAGTCAGGCCGTTAGTAAAGCGCAAATCAGAGACGTGAGTAGCTTTTGTTTAAACGAACAATAAATGATGATCATAATGATGATTATTAAGATGAGGATTAAGATGATGATGATGATGTTGTTGTTGTTGTTGTTGATGATGATGATAAAGATGATGATAAAGATAATAATAAATATTATCATATTGATGACGATGATTATGATGATAATTCCTATAAAAATATTTTCTATTTTCGAGCTATATGTGTATTTCTTATTTTCTTCAAGATCATCAACAGCATCAATTACACCGGTGGCTCGACAGCTACTGACAAAGCCATAAAGCATGTTATCAAGACGGTCATCAAACCCTTCAAAAGGGCAAACGTTCCCAAGACAGTTTTTATCATCACTGATGGAAGATGCCACAGAGGGTCCGAGAATCTCCCTGGACCATCCGCACAACTCAAGGTATACTGAGGTGAATCTTATACCTGACTGGCTTTGTAGAGTCAAATTACTTTATACATTCAATGTTAGCCTGCAGGCTCCCTTGTGCAGGTTTGGTAAAAAATCGGACTGATTTGGGGTTCCTGCAGTTTTATCTACGTACCCGAGAGAATCATATGATGTGTGGTATTTATACCATACACCACATATAATTATCATCGTTATTTCTACGTAGTGTTTACAAAAGCTCGTGTTGTATCGGCAGACAATTTTATGACAAGCCGTGTGAGTGTATAGCCAATACAACATAGACACGAATGTTGTAAAACGTCTAGTATAGGTAATTTCTTTCTTACAAAATATATAAGATTAAATAAACCTTGCGGAGAAAAGTGAAGTTAAAGCTTATGCAAATCAGCCTAAAAACAACACTAATGTTGTATCAGATATACAATCTCCTCCACATTATGATTTCTTTTGTAAATTTCTCGTGAATTAGTAATGAGGTTTATAATCATTATCATCATAATTGCACTTACTTAAATTTTCGATTATTCAATGTTAAATTCAATGTTATCATTTTTCCAATTTATTATCATCATCATCATCATCAATACCACCATATATCACTGTAATTTCAATCATCATATATCACCGTCGTTCTTGTTATTGTCAGGCTCTTGGCTGCAATGTGATTACTATTGGTATCGGTGAAACGATTGATAATGATGAGCTGTTGATGCTGACTGGAAATAAAACTGGTAACATTCTCCTTTACTCCTCCTTCAAAAATCTACTTGACCGTGCGGCGGTAGTCATCAATGAGATGGTCAAAAAAGCCTGTCTCTAAAAACCTTATTGTTTGGTAAGTAACCTGATCATTTATTTGTCTGTCTGTCTGTCATGTTGTTTGTTTTGTCTGTCTGTCTGTCTTCTCTTTTTTTGTCTCTCAGTCTATCCGCTCTATTTGTCTTTCTGTCGTTTTGATTTTGTTATTTCTATTTGTCTCTCTGTTTGTGTTTCTTTGTCTCTCTGTTTGTGTTTCTTTGACCGTGCGGCGGTAGTCATCAATAAGATGGTCAAAAAAGCCTGTCTCTAAAAACCTTATTGTTTGGTAAGTAACCTGATCATTTATTTGTCTGTCTGTCTGTCATGTTGTTTGTTTTGTCTGTCTGTCTGTCTTCTCTTTTTTTGTCTCTCAGTCTATCCGCTCTATTTGTCTTTCTGTCGTTTTGATTTTGTTATTTCTATTTGTCTCTCTGTTTGTGTTTCTTTGTCTCTCTGTTTGTGTTTCTTTGACCGTGCGGCGGTAGTCATCAATGAGATGGTCAAAAAAGCCTGTCCAGTCTCATAACCGGCTTAATAACAGGTAAGAAATTGTCCTTGTTTAGTCGTTTTCTGTTTGTTTGTTTGTTTTAATTGTCTGTCTGTTAGCCTATTTGTCTGGATCCGGTTGTACGAAGGGTGGATAAAGTTATCCGCCGATAAAAGTTATCCACTGCATAGGTTTTTTTATACTCGGATTTTATCCGCTGGACTAAGGATTTATCCGGTGGATAGCGCTATCCACCCTACGTAAAACCGGTCCCTGCCCGTCTGCCTCTGTCTATCTGTATTTGCTTTCCTTTTTTTTTTTCTGTCTGTCTGATCTTGATCCGTCTGTCTGTCTGTCTGTCTAGCAGTTTACCAGTCTACCTGTTTATCCGTTACTATATTTGTATTTTCTATTTGATTTGCTGTTACATGTTTTTTTGTTTACTCTGTATTTGTCTGTTTGTTTGTTTGTTTGTCACCTTTATACTATCTTTCTGTTGCTCTATATGTCTCACTATCGATATATTTGTATATTTCTGTCTGTTTCACTCTCCATCTACCTGTCTCACCTGATTTCCAGTTTCTTTGTCTGCCTGTCTGATCCTTGTCTGTTTATCTTTTTCTCTGGCCGTCTACCCGACTGTCTGTGGCTCTATTTGTCTTTCTCTCTAGTTGATTTAGTTTTCTGTGTCTTTTACGGTCTATAAAAAATAAAAATGCAATATAACATTGGTCTGTGACATAACATTCAGGCTCTAACCTATTCACCTTGCTCACTTGTTTCCAGACCAACCATACAAGATGAATAACGGACCGGAATCAACTCAATATCTATAAAACGCAAAGCATCTATTTAATAGCATAAATGATGTAATTGTAACGCATAATGAGGTGTATTTCTCATGGTCACGTGATGATTTAATCATGTGACAGGACAAGTGTTTTTTAAAAGAGTCCATAATCAACTCTTTGTAAAACCTCAAATTGTAAAAACGTTTTAAAATTAAAACCGCTCATTAATTTATCTGATCAAACTTTTTGTCATGTTGTCAAGTATACTAAAGGAGACATCAAGCATTTTGAAAATGTTGACATTTCTGTTGTAGAGTGAAAACACTTTATTTATGAAATAAGATGATCTAATTGCTAATGTGTAATAGTTCTTATTCAGTGACTATTATCACTATCAAAGACAAGTAAAGTTGTAATAAGGTATTATTTCATGGATGTAGTGTTTGTATGCTTTATTTCACAGTAGCAATTTAGTTTATTTTATTTTAAGGATATATAGTGTTTGTGCTCCATTCAACAGTAGCAATTCGATTTTCTGAATATAGTGTTTGTGCTCTATTACAGGGTGGCAATTTTATTTTATTCCATGGATATTATAGTGTTAGCACTCAATTGCAGAGTAGTAATTTGATTTATTTCTAATCCACTCTTTCATAATATACTGCAGCAGTCTATATCACAATTTTTTAAAAATTTAACTTCCGACTTCTTCCTGAATATTAAAGAATCCTAGTCAACCACAATGCATGGCACGCTTGACATTGCCAAATAATCGCTAGTTGCCATTTTGTTGACCATGGAAAACACAGGTAGCCCAAGCTATGCATTTGTACGTTTTTTTGCAATATGACGAAATATTTAAAATGCAATAAAAATAAACATGTCTACCTGTGTGTTGTGTTTTTCTTTGCATTTCTGTGAAGTTTCAGGCCATTTCCTTCAATTTTGAGTGATTTATGGCTGATGTTCCCCAGCGTCCTAAGAAGAGGGGAAGGTAGCACACTCGGACGAGTTCGCTCCCCAGGTAGCCTCCAGTAATTCGCTTCTAGCTCGCCCAAAATTACGAATCTCGACAAAATTCCTTCAGATTATCTTTGCCCGATAGTCACTCCTTCCACTAAACCAAAGTTCTTTTCAAAACTCGAACGCTTTCACTAAAAAAAACCGCTCTATCTCAACGATATCGCTGAAATCCGAGCCGCGACCAGATCAGGCTTGCAACGGACTTTTTCAAACCATACTTACCCCTCCCCTCCTGTAACAAACTGCTTTGTACAAATTATATAATTCGTGTCTTACAATTTTTAACACCGAATCGTTATGGCTTTTTCCTACTCTAGTTTAACCGAAGAACAAAAACACGTAGTCTCCACAGTAGAAAGCGAACGTAATCTCCTGCTTACAGGATAGCAGTTTGTTACAGGAGGGGAGGGGTAAGTATGGTTTGAAAAAGTCCGTTGCAAGCCTGATCTGGTCGCGGCTCGGATTTCAGCGATATCGTTGAGATAGAGCGGTTTTTTTTAGTGAAAGCGTTCGAGTTTTGAAAAGAACTTTGGTTTAGTGGAAGGAGTGACTATCGGGCAAAGATAATCTGAAGGAATTTTGTCGAGATTCGTAATTTTGGGCGAGCTAGAAGCGAATTACTGGAGGCTACCTGGGGAGCGAACTCGTCCGAGTGTGCTACCTTCCCCTCTTCTTAGGACGCTGGGGAACATCAGCCATAAATCACTCAAAATTGAAGGAAATGGCCTGAAACTTCACAGAAATGCAAAGAAAAACACAACACACAGGTAGACATGTTTATTTTTATTGCATTTTAAATATTTCGTCATATTGCAAAAAAACGTACAAATGCATAGCTTGGGCTACCTGTGTGGAAAATGGCCGACTTTTGGGTTTGTGAAGTGAATCCATTTCCATCGGCCTTTGAATTACTGCAAGATGGGTCATAAATATCGTGAAAAGTTCACCAGTGGTACTTCTCAAAGTTTTTCGATGGTTTGGAAAAAGTTTGATCCTTTATTGATGTATTATTTGAATTCATGATCAATGGTCGCTACTGATCTCCCCGTCTGACAATGGCCAAAAAGTTGAGATTTTGTGAAGAGAATGTCTCTAAAACATTCAACCTACTTACTCTGGAATCAAAGGATGGAGAATTTAGACAGTTAGTGACTATCCAGCCACTTAACGCTATTTATTGTGATGGTTTTAGAAGGTCAATAGAAGTTATTGTTTCTTGTCACGCTCGACACATGCCAAGTCAACTCCAGCATATTCGCTCAACATATAACACAGGGAGCCCGGCTTTTTGTCGTTTCTTTTCTTTTTTCTCTCTCTTTGTTTACCAGTTTACCCTAATATTACGCTATATTATGTTTGCATCGGGATTCCTGTGATATGAGACAGTTCCGACGTATTAATGCAATTAACAGTAACTCTTATCTGTAACGCACTCGCTAGTAACCGTCAATTATTGACTGTTACTAGAGAGTGCGTTACAGATAAGAGTTTATCCTCCTATCGAGTTACTGTTAATTACATCATCACTTAAACGGTACGTCGGAACTGTTTTATACCACAGGAATCCCGATGCAAACATAATATAGCGTATTATTAGCGTAAATAAAGAGAGAGAAAAAAAATGAAAAGAAACGACAAAAAGCCGGGCTCCCTGTGCATATAACAGAGCCTTCTCTCTACCCAGATGGAAAGCGGTTAATTTCAAGAACAGATTTAATACACCCTGAAGTCTGAAAAGCAACTCAGAACACTTTTAGACAATTTTCTATTACTAAAACGTCCATATTAGAAGTAGATTTGTTATCGTAACTTTTATCGTGAATTTAATTATGAATTTATTGTAAAAATAACTGTATTTGAACTGTAACTTATGAATATGTAATTCAGCTTTGTATGGTATCAGTTATTATCAATAAACTATATTTTTTATCCATAAAATCTACAGATTGTTGCGGCACGCGTGACTTAATCTGTTGCATAACACCCATGTAAACAATAATATAGGAGCGCAAAGCATTGTGGTTGACTTGGATTCTTTAAATGTTTCACATTTTTACACGCAAGTGTAAAATTATGGTTTGTTGAATAAATTATCTTGTCACATGTTCAACGTCACTTCTTTCAGAATCGAGAAATTTTTTCTTGTATATTATTAAATGGAAATCATATGATTTCGAGTGCAACGAGTGGGTTTTCGAAAAGTTCAAAATAGCACGAGCCCGATAGTATCTATAAACTTATTACCTCGTTTCAAAGATATTTCCCTCTAGTACCAAATGCCGTAGTCTCAATAATCTTTTTCAAGCTGTGGTTGTCTTTCCTAGAGCAGAAAACATACGAAGTATGAAGATAAATTGATAAATACTGGCATGCCCTTATAGTAGATCTATACTTAGTTGCTAAATTCCCCACCAAAAGAATAATTTTGTCAAAAAATAAAGACATTGACAATTTGTTCAGCCTATTTCAGTCAGTCTTATGTTGTTGTATCAACTGTCAAAGCCTTCAAAAGGCGCTGGCTGTACCTGCATGTGTAACCCCAGTGCAGACTGTATCTGTGTGACCCAAAGCTCAACTATAGGTGGGCGTACAGTGACGTATTTTGTTTTGGTTTTGCCAACCAACCATTGTTATAAAAACAAAGAAAATTCAAAAATCTATATTTTAAATCACAACACCAACACTTATAAAAACACTTCGTTCACCTATATTGAGAAAAAGGTAGCCTGATGTTCCGACCTATTCGAAATAAAACATTATCCTTGTATTACACTGTATTATTCGAAATGACTTTTAGAAAGCACAATAAAATTAAGAAAAGGCCAGTTTAAATACTGAAAACAATCCAACCAAAAAAAAAAAAACAGTTACTATGCACTTATTTCAATTAACGTTGTCCATCTGGAATGGTCGATCTGAGACCGATAGGAATTGTGGGAGCTCGTTAAACTGCAAATGCATTATTATAATCACGCTTGAATATTAATGTTTACTTCTGAAATACTGTTATCTGTAATTCAGCACCATTCAAGTGTGATTAAAACAACACATTTGCAGTTTAACGAGCTCCCACAATTCCTATCAACCATTCCAGATGGACAACGTTAATTGAAATAGGTGTATGCTGCAGAGTTGCAGAAAGACTAACAAACAAACCAAGGAACAAGCAAACATACAGATAACCAAACAAAGACAATCTAGCAAACCGAACAAATTAAAAGAAATCCATCAACCAAACAAACAAATAAAATACTGAAAAGAACGCAGCACGAACAGACACTGAGAAAGCAAGCAAGCAAGCAAGCAAGCAAGCAAGCAAGCAAGCAAGCAAGCAAGCAAGCAAGCAAGCAAGCAAGCAAGCAAGCAAGCAAGCAAGCAAGCAAGCAAGCAAGCAAGCAAGCAAGCAAGCAAGCAAGCAAGCAAGCACTGAGAACAGACACTGAGAGCACACAATTTGAGTATAAAAACGCGAAAGTTTAAAAAGTAATTAGTTTTCAAATTGCGTCTGGGGCCATTTTGAATCTAACTTCATTGAATTCAAATATGTTTGTTTTAATTCAGATTTAGCTCTAATATTAAATACAAATTGCTTTAAAACATTGTATTGAGTAAATATACAGTTTTAAGGCTGTTTTAAGCGCTTATTTTACCTGAAAGTACCGTAAAAAGCCGTAGACGATGCTTACTCCAAGACCATGAAGCTGCTCAATGGAATTTGCTTGAAGTCAACTCAAATTGAGCTCGAAATCTGACGCGCGCGCGCTTTTGTCAAATTTAGGCGGGAAAATTCTGTGTCAAAAGGTTATCAACATAATTAGTTAAATTTGAGTTTTTCAACTAAAATGATTTCTTTAGCAAATGAAACAAATGAAGTCTTTTTGTCATGCACTTTTTTTAATTGCAAAAATTTGAGCATTATTTCAAAAACTTGCAAATAATAATAAAAATCATAATATATCTTTAATGAACGAGAGTGTTTATTCTAAGATGATTTTCAAGTGACTCTCAAATAAAATATAAATACAACTGTTACTTAAGCAACACAATACTGAGTACATTAAAAATATAAAAAGGCAAAAGGTGAATTAAATTGATACTAGCTATAAAAGTATGCAAACATATTTGATCAAATTGTATTTTACAAAAGAAATTTATCTTGTATTATATATATCTATTATTATATATATCTTATATCTTAATTCATGATATCTTATATATTATCCAAATATTATCAATATTAATTTCACTCCATATTATCATATATATATATAATCTTAAATACGCTAAAAATGTCCGCATCTTATTTCAATAAACCCGCCCACTGTGCCACCAAACGAATTTCATAAATGCTAAGAACAGGTAATTGTGGGTGCAATAGAGAGTAAATTGGAACGAGAAATTAAATGCTTGCAAAACTAGAAATCAAAGTCGTCTCGCAGCGATCTCACCTCGGCCGCCATCTTGGATTATCATTGACACAGGGAACCCAATCATTAGAAAGAGCTGCCCAAGCGTTAGGAAAAGTAGTGAATTTCTCACGGGTACCTCGACTAGTCATTCTTATTAATCATAATCAAGTTTAAGTTTAAGTTTAAGAAAATAGTATAAACTGAAAGAAACAAACAAATTGAAAGAAAGGTAGAAACAAAGAAACAAACAACTGAAACAAAGAAACAAAGAGCGAATGAACAGATAAATGTATGGACTAGATAGCTTTCCAAAATAAAGAAGACGTCTAAACACAGGTAGCCCAAGCTCACCGTTAGTGTTGATTTACTAAAGGATATATGGGTACTTTCCAACCTTCGATGTTTTGCCTTAAAATTTAATAAAATTCAATAAAACTCTTACTGTGTCTTCTTGTTGATCTCTAGAATCCTCTTAGTAAATCAACACTAACAGTGAGCTTGGGCTACCTGTGGTCTAAATACGATATTGTAACAACAATGCAATGCGCACGCCGAAATGTCACGTCAAAGTTTCCCAGTCATCCTTTGCGCCATCAATGAAGACGTCACAAAGGGAGCAAAGGTTCAAAACTTGATCAACGATGCCGAAGGCGGTGAAAAAGTAGGCAAAGTTTTTGAGCCATTTTCTCTCTTTTAAGACATTATAATTCAAGAAAAGGAGATTTAAAGTCTACTTAAAAACTATAAATGCTTATTATCGTGGTTATTGGGACAAAGTTGGTCTTTTCGCTGCATTTGAAAATACTACAAAACTGAGATGACGTCTCTCAATGAAGGTAAAAATTTCAAAAAACAAACATGACATTTTCAATTGATCTTTCACAACGTTTTCAGCAACCCTCAAAATTGTGCAAACTCAGGCATTCCAACGACTTGTCGTGAAATTGATTTTTCGCTGCTGAAAATCAATAAAGAATAATTATTTATCGATAATTTTGAAAAAAAACAAAAACAAATTCTAATCAATGTTTAATTCTCAAATCTTGCAACCATCGCAGAATGAGTGTACCTAAGCTAAATGTCGAGGGTAGAAAGTCGAGGGTAAAAAGTCGAGGACAAAAATTGATAATTAATACTATGTAATATATAAACTATCAAACGAAATAACGATATTCTTCGTAGGGAAACGTATTAAAACTGCATTAAACATTACAGCTATCAATAAATTGAAAAACACAATTAGTCTTCATGCTGTAAATTTCATAAAATGTGTTATCCAACTAGATAAGCTTTTTAGTTATTTTGATAAAAATTTACTGTGATGTTTTTTATGATTTTTTACAAACTCTAAAGCAATAAAAATATTCAGTTGTTGAATATTTTATTATATCCTAATATCATCTATAATTTAGTTTTTTGAAGTATGTTTGTCACTGATTGATTGAGTTTATTGAAGATTTTAGAAAAAGTAGCGAAAGCTTCGCGGGAGACGTGTCGAGCGCTAAGTAGGGCCTGTTAGTCTATGTTGACTTGACTGAGACAGTTGTCTAGGGCTGTCCACAAGTTGCTCCAAAAAGTCAAAAACTTTGCTCATAATTTCCCAAAAAGTTGCTCAAAAGTTGCTCGAAAACATTTTGAGGCTTCTTACAAATTTGATGATTTCGTAGCACAGATTTCCGTTATGTTTAATAATATAACTTGTTAACATATTTTAGAATATTTTCTTGGTATTTGCAGAAAAGTTTGTTTTGATTTTACAACCGCTGACCACCTGGATCGTATTTACAAATCACCACAGGAAGACCACTGCTTCACAAAGTGTATTCAAATACTGTAACTGAGCCTATTGTTAAACATGCAGTATTTGAATCTTTGGAGTAAAAAGAAAACCTTTTTTTGTTCTGATTGGCCCTGTTAATTGGTTTGAATTCATGTAAAAAGTAAAACAAGAACAAAAATTGCTCGAAAGTGAAAAAGTTGCTCGAAATTGGAAAAGTTGCTCGAAATCGGAAAAGTTGCTCAAAAGTTGCCGAGCAACTTGTGGACATCCCTACAGTTGGCAGGCGAATACATCTTTTCCATTACAAAACGTAAATAAAGCATTCAACTGGCTTTCATTGAGTGATTTAAATCGAGAATATAGAAGAAGCTTCACGAACGGCATCGCCATTCCTAGTTTATCATGTTTATCGGCATTGCTGCTGCTAACTAGTGTGTGGCGTGATATGCAAATGAGGTGTCAATATAAAACGTCAACAGAATGGGATCTCGGAGAGCAGACCGTTAAGTAGGTTCTGTTTACGCTGACTACGGGATTGTTTACATTCAATGACTCTTGTGAATCTAATTCGACCTCGTTACCATGCTGAGAGAACCCATTAGATAGCAAGTGCATGCGCCAATCAGTGCAACGTTTGACGCCGATCAGTTTAGTTCAACTGATTTTACGATCGCACATTACAACCAAACTTCAACTTCCAGGTAAGCCTCGTCTAATTTTCACTTTAAATCGCCAAAATTTAGGTTGATCAATAATATGAAAAGCTTGTAACGATAAACTGTACTTAAAACAAGCTAAAACAACATAGGTTACTTTTGGTCCCGCAATGTGATCCAAAGCGATTTTGTGTACGTGGTTTTATTCCTATTTTCGTCTAGAAAGCAGATTTACAGATTCTGCGTTTATTTGTGGAATCATAGACATTGTTGAATCAAATATAACACCTATGTTTCTGGCTGAAGTTTTTGGTTTTATAATTTCATCTCCAAGATGTAAATCAGGAAGAGAGTTCGGAGGACTGTGTTTTGAGTAGAAAAACAAAAGGTTATGTTTTCTCTTTGTTTAATTCTAATTTCATAATGAACATCCAGGTACCAATATCGGCGAGACAATTTTCAATCAAAGTTATTGTGTTTTTCATCTCACGATCGTCATTACCTATAAATGGAAGGTAGAGTTGGGTGTCATCGGCATACAGGTGGTAGGACATATTATGATTACGAAGAATATCAGCCAAAGGTGATGTATATAAAGGGAAACAAACTGTGTAAGATGAGAAATATTTGTAGGAATCACTTGAGGGCAACACTACTAATTCCAAATTTTATATGAAGACGTTTTAATAAGATTTTATGGTTAATTACAGTGTCCAAGGCAGCCGAAAGATCAAGGTGAAGTAGTGCAACATATTTACGATTATCAATTTGCTGTAAGCTGTCGTAATCTAGGTTGACATAGTGTCTGGCTTTGCAAATTATGCCACTACTACGTTTTGTTTTACTGAAAGAAATGATATATGAGACTTCCAATTTAACTTTTTATTTCAGTTTCATGTTTGATCATTTTGTTATTAATTTGTATACATACATTATGAGAAATTTTCTTTTGAACAGGATGGAAAATTACGAAATTTGATTTATCCACATTAAGTAAAAGTTTGTTGGCACAGAGCTAGCCAACTCTTTGCAATTGATTGTTCACTATTGTTTCTAGAGACTGTAAACTTTTGTAAAGCTTAAAGATTGGAGTCATCAGCAAAAATTGGAATCATCAGCAAAAAGCTAAACATCAAGTATATCTGATGGGTTTTGAAAATCATTTAAGTACAGTAAAAATAGTATCGGTCCAAGGACAGAGCCTTATGGAACTCCACACGATATAAAAGATATATCAAATTTTGTTACCAAGAGATACAAACTGTGTTCGATTAGTTAAATAGGAACTACTGGTCTATCTTAAATCCCAGTCTAAAACCTTTTAATCCATTTTCTTGGACCCAAAGTTCAATTTTATGTCCTAATGTACACGGGAGATCTAGGTTCTTTTCGTATTGGCTATATATTGTTTTGTAGAGTAGACGCACTTAATCCATGAAACAAATACTAATTTTTAGTACTAAATAGTGATAATAAAACAATAGAAAACAAAGGATGTTTTTATGAAATAGTACTAATTATATGTCACGGATTTAGTAGAGATTTCCGATTTAGCGGATTATAGGTGGAATAGGCATATAGTAGTGGAATTGTATTGTATTAAAGTTTTTATTAATTTCATCGAAGTCCTAATAAATTTGCGGTCTTGCATGATCGAGTTGAAAAATTTCCAAGGATCGCGACACGACTCCGTTTGCATACCATGTACAGACTCGTAGATTACTCTGAATCATTTTACAGCGCGAGGCGCAAAAGTATGACCACTTTTAATATATTCGCATACTTCTATGCACGGACTTAATGCTGCGAAACGAGTTTTTACACGCCCTATTTGGTAAAATCAGACAACTTCACATCAAATGTGTCTGTTTAAAGTACAAACTCCCATGCATAGAAGTATGCGAATACATTAAATGTGGTCAACCATAGCTTACGATAATTATTGATTACTCTATCTAAACGAGTATATCTTCTTTACATAAATAATACAGAATCACTGACACTGTGAAAATCTAAATAATTTTGACTCCCATACGTATAGCAAACCGGAAAAAGTTGGCGTATGGGTGACGTACGAATTGCCACGGCAAAACGTTAAATCGCTCTTGATTTCATTAATGTTTTGTTAAGCGGCGTTTACACGAGCAATTTTTCCTTGACAAGTTTTCCTTGACAAGGAAAAATTGCTCGTGTAGATGGAGTAAAATGAACAATTTTTCCTTGACAAGGAAAAATTGTCAAGGATGAAATTTGCTCGCGTAGACGGACAACAAGGAAAATGTGGCAAGGAATATTAATGAGATTTGTTCCCAGTCTTTTCGCACGATCAGTCAAAGTAAACGCCCATTCTCGTACCCAGACCCTACTCAGCTTTCTGGCAGATCGTAGGCTCTGGGAAACCCTACTGACCGGAAGCCAGAATTGTTGTGACAGCGTCAAGAGAGCGCATGCGGCCCGATTATGCGCCATCGACCGAGGTGCCCTGGGCACGAGAATGAACTAATGAACGAGCACATAGCATCGACGCCAACTTAATTAATATTCATCATCTTTTGTACGAGCCTTGGCACGCTTGAATTTGCAAACTATTTATAGATATTTTATGAATTGATTTTAACGGTTAAAGAAGTGCATTTGAGCGGTAAAATTAGGCATGGACAAGGAAATATTACCGTAGAATAACATTCTTGGATCAGAATTCTATAAACTTGAAAAAAGAAAGGATTTATGAGCCTGTTAAGAATGTTGACACGTGTCTTAAGTTCTCCGAAGCTAAGCTGAGTAGGATCTGGGTACGAGAATGAGTAAACGCCATTTTGTTTTTTACTCGACAAGGGACTGGAACCAATATTTTGCTAGTACTCCGCTGATTGCAAGGCATTGCGGGCACAACCTAAACTTGTCAAGGAAAACTTGTTCATCATCTACACGAGCAAGGAAACCTTGTCAATTTAAAATTGTCAAGGAAAACTTGCTGATCGTCTACACGAGCAATGAAAATTGTCAAGGATACTTGTCAAGGAAAAATTGCTCGTGTAAACGACGCTTTAGAAAGGTCAGAATGTGTCAAGACATTTGATATAAACAAGCCTAGGAAAAAGCAAAACTTTTTCCTGCGAAGAATATCATTTTTTTAATAGTATATTTATTACATGATATTTATTATCAATTTTTACCTTCGACTTTTTACCCTCGACCCTCGACATTTAGGTACACTCCTGCAGAATGCTCGCAGAGTTTAGAAAATCCCTTTCAACTAACCGCTATATTTATTTCACAAAAGATCTGTAGAGTGTCAACAATGGCTGACGAACAAGCTAACGAAAATGAAAGCGATTCGCAAAGAAGTAAAACTAATCTAGAAGTTCTCGAATTGGCGACTACAAGCAGAGAAAGATGGGGACACAAGATCGAGTTTATTTTTGCTTGTATTGGATTTGCTGTTGGCTACGGGAACTTCTGGAGGTTTCCTTATCTTTGTTTTAAAAATGGAGGAGGTAAATAAGTTGATTTACACTAGAGTACAAACACTAATAGTGTACAATACTTTATACTATTTACCACTAAATAGTGTTGATTAAACAATAGAGAACAAAAGAATTTGCATAATTTAGCAGTATTTAGTGGTAATTATGTTGCACACTTTTAGTGTTTGTACTCTAACACAATTATTTTAATTTGTGTAAGATAATTAATAGTTTGTAAACTGATAATTTGAAATGACTTTTAAATATATAACTTACTATTATAACGATTTCAGTTCTAAAACATCAATAGTTAAAAATAATTTATATATTTTTTCGTAGCTTTTGTGAAATTTTTTTCATATTTTTGGAATATTATTGGATGCCTTGTTGTCATGGATATATATATTTGCATATCAGTAAATAAACAAAGGATTGACAAACAAACAGACAACCGAAAGGCAAACGAAAGGATAACCCCCCCCAAAATAGCTGAACATAAACTCAAACAGATTAGCAAACATACACAGCATGAAAAGTCAAATTTACGCAGCCGTAATGATAATGTAAAGATGCCGTAAAGAAGACATATACGCGCATTTACGACCATCTTTACAGTGACGTATATTTCGTCTTTACGCTGTCTTTACGCCTAGTCGTAAATATTGTACATCTAGAATATACGTTCTTTACGCCTGGCGTATATATGCCGTAAATATGATATATACGCCTAAAAACGTCTTCGTATAGAACGTATATCCATTATTTACGCGTTAAAACGCTGTCGGATAGATGTCGTAAATGCAAAAAATACGCGAGAAAACGCTGTCGAAATGATTGCGTACTTGCCATAAAAACGCAGGAAAACTATATCGTAACGATTGTGTACTGGCCATAAAAACGCAAGAAAACGATATATAAAAGTCATAAAAACGCCAAAAAAAAAAAAAATGAAAAAGATTGCATAAATTCGATAAAAACGCAATAGATGTCGACAATATTGCCTAATTAATCCACAAAAACAACGCAGCATGTAAATGTGCACCTACAATAACCATATAACATGACCAATATCAATTATTTTAAATTTCAAATATTTATTAAAAATGTCTTATAATCTATACAGTACTATACAAAGTAACAAGTTGCAAACTTAATACAAAAGCAAATGCAGTTAAACCATGAAATAATATTAAGTAAATTATCACAAATAGTCACTATTTAGTGACTAATTTTTGCTACAGTTCGCCCAGAATAAATAATAAAACAAAGAATAATGAAGTGTCTTGTACTCTTTAGGTTGTAATACTCAATTTGTTAGTACTTTCTTAGATTGCATTTCATGGTTTAACTGCATTTGCTCTATACCTATAGAATTATATACTGTAGTAAAATTAGAATATAAATATAACTATATAAAATAATAAATTCTGTACTGTAAAAACTAGTGGTTTTTTTTGGTGCAACATTATTTGCAGTTTGCTTTTGTCTAAATCGTTTCTAAATTGGTATTAAAACATTCAAATATCATCTCAGCGACTCACCCGTGTCTTATACAAGTTATATTTCATAAACACGAAGCAAATCCCGGTGAAACATACAATTTACTGGACATAAAACCGTGATAAAACAAAGCTACTGTTTGGCGGTATTTTCATAGCATTCAACGGCAATGTATTATCGAACAAGTTTTCAACTGTAACCAAGTCTAAATAGACATTAAAACACTAGAAAGAAGTACTGAAAACCTTCTATTAACCAGTCTTCTTGTTATACAAGTTATATTTTATAAACACGAAGCAAATCCTGGTGAAACATACATATTTCCTGGACATAAAACCGTAATAAAACAAAGCTACTGTTTGGCGGTATTTTCATAGCATTCAACGGCAATGTATTATCGAACAAGTTTTCAACTGTAACCAAGTCTAAATAGACATCAAAACACTAGAAAGAAGTACTGAAAACCTTCTATTAACCAGTCTTCTTGTTATACAAGTTATATTTTATAAACACGAAGCAAATCCTGGTGAAACATACATATTTCCTAGACATAAAACCGTAATAAAACAAAGCTACTTTTTGGCGGTATTTTCATAGCATTCAACGGCAATGTATTATCGAACAAGTTTTCAACTGTAACCAAGTCTAAATAGACATTAAAACACTAGAAAGAAATAATGTAAACCTTCTATCAAGTTCAGTATTCTTGTTTAGTATGTGACCTAGTCATCCATCCTTTAAGTTACGGCCAATTTCAACTTTGCCTTTGTAATCTTTCGCTCCGTTGTCTTGTGCTCCTTGTTATCAGCCTCGAGTGTTCATATCCTTCCATTAGAGCGCTTGAATCATAGATTTAGCTCTTCCCTTTTGACTGTTCTTATACTTAACAGCTTCTGTATACGACTAACGATAATTAGAAGAGCTAAATGTGCTTATTTAGAATGGAAAAAGAATCTTCATCAAGCGCCTAAAATCTGTTGTTGTCTAAACGCTTGCCCACGCGGAATATGTCGTTAGAGCGTGACGTGATTATTCAAATTTGGCACAACCTGAAATACTCGCGTGTGATTGGTCAATGGACTTTCGACTACAAAATACTGATATCCTATTGATAGATTGATCTAGCCCACAAATAGTCAAATTTTTTAACTATAGACATGATAGAGTAGTTAATTGCTTTTTATAAAACTGTCTATTGAATTTGAAACAAAACAAAAAACTCTAGAATTAGTTTCTAAAGAAATAAGAGAAGTAACAGAAGTAACTTATACACTGTATAATATAATAATCTTATAGTAATTGTAAAAAGAATCTGAATACTAAGGACAGTAGAATGACAATTTTCGTTGAAATAAGTACGAATACATCAATTCGCGCTTCAAGATACATATAATATATTGATATCGTTTGTTAAGACAAATGCGCCAAAGTGATAATGTCTACGTCTTATCGTTAACGTTAATACACGAGCTTTGATATGTTGTAATCATATACAATTTGATTATACTTGCATTTTGCTCTTTTGTGATTTATATTAAAAGTATATTCAATAGATAGTGGATAACTTTTATCCAATAAAGTGTGTTTTGCACATCGTTTACTGTGGATTAATCTTTTTTTTTAAACTTTACGGTTAGAAACGGCATTTACACGTCTTTACCATCTTAACGCTACCTTTACAGACACTCGTTAAGGCGCGTATATTTTTTAACACTTTACGTTTAAAAACGTCGCTTAACGCGTCTTTACGATCTAAACGCCATCTTTACAGACACGCGTAATGGTGCGTATATTTTTTGAGATCTTTACGCATAAAAACGTCACTTAACGCGTCTTTACGATCTAAACGCCATCTTTACAGACACGCGTAATGGTGCGTATATTTTTTGAGAACTTTACGCATAAAAACGCGTTTCGTAAAGCTCTGTAAATGCGACTTTTCATGCTGTGATATAAAGTGGCAAAAATGAACGATATCAAAACTGCTCGAAAAAACAAAAAAGCAAACGAACGAACAAACATGCGTAAAAAAACAAACATAAAAACAATAAACAAGTATTGATTCAAGCGAACAAACAATCATACAAACAAACTACTAAACATACAAACAAACTTATAAAGAATCAATCAAGCACGAAAACATACTAGCAAACGCACAAACATGCAAGCAAATTATCAAAAGGATTCAAGAAATAGCTAAGCAGTAGTAACAACAACAGCAATGTTTAATCAGGTTACTGTGGTTACTGTAAATATTTGAAGGAGTAATACATTTTTTAGATTTATTAAATATTTTAATTTTTTTTTTTTAATTATTTATTTCTAAATTTATCAAAATTATCGAAAACAAGTAACAAAAGAAAACATTTCTGATTACTTAAAAATGTATATCTTGCTTGTTTTCAGGTGCTTTTCTCATTCCTTACATCATTTTTCTGTTGTTTGGTGGAGTGCCGTTGTTCTTTATGGAGTTAAGTATAGGACAGTTCTTCCAAGAAGGACCAATCAAGGCATGGAGAAAAATATGCCCCTCGATGTCAGGTATGATCGTATTTATTGTTGAGGTCAGGATTCTGATATCGATTGATCGTTTCTATTTGTTTTATTTGTCTGCTTGTTTTCTGTCTGTAAATTACTGATTCATTCATTCATTCATCCACTAATTCATTTTTTTTTATTCATTCATTCATCTACTCAGACATTTTTTCATTTTTCCATTCATTAATTTATCTATCTATCTATCCAACCATTCATTCATTCATTCATTCATTCGTTCATTCATTCATTCATTCATTCATTCATTCATTCATTCATTCATTCATTCATTCATTCATTCAATCATCCATTCATTCATTCATTCAATCATCCATTCATTCATTCCAGTTCATCCACCCATCATTCATTCCTCTATTAATTCAACCATCCAACCATTTATTCATCCATTCATTCTTTCATTCATTTGCTCATTTATTCATCTATTCATCCATCCATTCATTCATCCACCAACCATTCATTCCTCTATTAATTCAACTATCCAACCATTTATTCATCCATTTCTTGATTCATTCATTCAACCATTCATTCATACATTTATTTATCCAATATATTCATATATTCAATATATTCATATCTCCAATCAAACTATTCATCTATCCATATATTCACTGCAGGTATCGGTATTGCAATGATAGCCGTGTCCTTCTTAGTATCCATCTACTATAATGTCATCCTGGCATGGAGTGTGTATTTCTTATACAGTTCATTCATGTCTGATCTGCCTTGGACGGGCTGCCACCACACATGGAATACCATCAATTGCTACAATGGTACGCTGGTCAACGGGACTGGCATTTCACCGAGCAGAGAGTTCTTAGTGTAAGTAATAGAACTGTAAGGCTAAAATAGCTGATCTGGTATAAACTTAAATTTATTATATTATAAGAGTAGGTTTGAGGCTATATACTACTGTTTTTTATGTTCAGATCTTTAGTTTTCGTCGGACACCGACATCATCAGAAGATAGAAAATATTCTAAATTTATTAAATTATGACTTGAAACAAAGTCGAAATATTGTTGAGAAATTCTCGTTTTTTCATCCAAAACTTGGATCTAAACGATGTTTTCCTTCTTCGGAATCATTTTTCTTATGATGCACTTAAAACTGTGGGATCGACATGGCTTCTGCCTTTAGAGTAATAGAGAGACCGTGGACTTCCCTTTGTTTATTCAGTAACAAAATAGGCACACGAGTTGAGCTTTGTGTCATTTTACTCAGACAATAGACCACTTCCATAAATACCATAATATGTACCGGAAAATGATTTTTCAAGTAAACAGATATTTTATATTCTAGCACTGACATGAACAACCTGAAATTTGGAAGATTTTGATCCATGCTCTGGCTAAAATACCAAAGAAGTTATGCTCAATGAAATATGTAGAGATTTGTATGTAGTTTTCGGCTTACGCCTTTGACTGCCTCGTTATTGGTGTTTTTCTGATTTTTCAAACTCTTATGGCTTTTTGCAAATTTAATCCTTTTTTCTCAAACTTTCAAAAGTCATTGTTTATATGGTGAATGTCTATCATATGATAGCTTTCTTTTTCTTAAAACATCAATTTTAAAAATTATAATAATTAGTGGCGGCCATTTATGAAAGTCGTCTATACTCCAGTTTCCTTTTATGCATCTTATACGACGTGTAGTTTGTCACCATTTCTACTCCGACAAAAAAATTAATTTTCAAATCTTCAGTAAGTAACACTCTCTTTTATACGGTGTAAAAGTTACCATTTTTACCCTTACAAAGGGTTAATGTTTGAACACTTTTATTCATTCGCTTAGTGCAATCACTCTAAAATATCCGTCGTTATTTCTTTCAGTCACAAGGTCCTAGAACTAACAAACAGCATTGACGAACCAGGCTCTCTCAATCTTCATCTGACCGTGTCACTATTGGTAGCCTGGGTACTGGTATATTTCTGTATATGGCGAGGTATCCGAACGACGGGCAAAGTTGTTTACGTCACAGCTACGTTGCCTTACGTCATACTATTGGTATTGTTTATCAAAGGATTGACTCTCCCTGGCGCTAGAGATGGGATAATGTACTACATCACGCCTCAATGGGATAGGCTAGCTGATCCTGCGGTAGGTATACTAAACAATAGTCTATTTGTATTATTATACACCTATTTCAATAATCGTTGTCGCAATCAAAACTACAGTCCACACTCTGAAGTCTGCCAAGGATGTCGGTAATATCAACATAATTTGAGATTTATTAGACGTATTTTCAAGAAATATTTGTTTCATCATCTACCACTGCAGCAACTTGTTATGATTGTATAACACAAACACGTACAACCAAAATATGCTATGAATAAATCGATAACAAGAGAAGAAATACCGACATCCTTTGCAGGCTGCAGAGTGTGGACTGTAGCTTTCAATGTGACAAGGATTTTTGAAATAGGTATATATAGGTATACACCCTTTCCGAGAAACTTTGTCACCCGTGAAGTGAAAAGCCTACAAGCTAGTAGCGCAGGGGATTATGGATTACCTATGTATACTTTATTAGAACGCAGGGATTTCATGGCCACATTGCTACACTTGTCAATATGTTATTGAAAAATGTCCATTTTGACTTATCAAATAACAACAAAAGGCGTTCTGAAAGCATATTTAGTTTCTGAACTGATCCATAATCCTTTGCGCCACTAGCTTGTGTGCTTTTCACGGGTGACAAACTTTCTCGGAAAGGGTGTTTACTACCAGTACCAGAATGCTCTGCCTACTTTCTGTTGTTAAATAAGTAGTGTAAATTTTTCCAGCATTCTCAAAAGGGATATGTATGTATATGTAATATTTATTACGAATCAATGAGACCCACAATACCCTTTGGTCTTGGAGTTCCCTATTCAGTATTCAAAGTTTTTTGCCGGTGATAGGCTATATACATGACAAATCGCGATTCAGCCGCAAATTGTTTCTCTTTTCAAAACCGGCTTTTGACAAACTTTTTACTACAGGTTTGGATTGCTGCTGCATCTCAGATCCTCTACTCGTTGACTATTGGTTTTGGTGTGATAATAACTTTTGCCAGTTACAACAAACATAACAATAACATATACAGGTTAGTGTCGTGAGTTCAGTCATTAACGAAATTGATTGAATAGTTTTTTTGGATTATTCAATTTAAGGTGACTGGCTACTTTTGAACGCCTTTGAACGTTCGATTCGAGCCCACGATGTGCGCGCGCACAAAAACCGCTGAATAGAATACAAAATTTTATTTACGAACCATACACGTTTTGAGCTTCAACAGGGCAAAACCCTCGAATTTTGAACTCTATACTTTCGTTATGCTTAATTGAAACAACCTAATAAAATCTACGTTATATAAAATCTTTTCAAAAAGTTAATTTTTCTAACATGCATACAAAAAAAATCGATTTTCGTAGGATTTTTTGTCCGACTTCAAGCGAGTTTTGAAAGCACTGAAAGGACGAAATATGATAGATCAAGGTATTTCTTTGTCTTTTATTCAAAACCATCCATGTTGTATTTTAGAATGATTCATTACCCGGCATTTGTGCTTGATATAGTATGAAAAAATATTTTCTTATGAGTTGTGATTTTTTTCATATCGCTTCAGTTTTCGCAAGTTTTTCTTCAAAATCGCGCGTAGGTGTTCATTAAATGCCGATTATCTCAAAATTGAGCTCGGGACACCCCATTTTTCTCTTCAATTTTGTTATCAGCATTAACTATCACATTAAAAAATTCAGTCCAAAAGTAGCCAGTCACCTTAAAACAATAGGTATAAAGTTTATTTAGTAGAACATAATATATTCTACCGCCGACCATGCAAAGTAACGTACTAACTCCTACTGACGGATCAGAAAAACCCAAACTCAAATTTGAAATTCAAATTTTGCTGATCGCGATACCGACAACGATTTTCGATGTAACACATTGTATTTGTATTGTTTGACTATATCATTAGCTAACTGCGCCACAAGTATCTTTGCTGGATTTGTCATCATAATTTATACTGATCGCGATGCAATGATTTTCGATGTAACACATTGTATTTGTTTTGTTTGATGTTATAGAGATTCATTGATTATATCATTAGTTAACTGCGCGACAAGTATCTTTGCTGGATTTGTCATCATAATTTATACCGTGATCGCGATGCAATGATTTTCGATGTAACACATTGTTTTGTTTGATGTTATAGAGATTCGTTGATTACATCACTAGCTAACTGCGCCACGAGTATCTTTGCTGGATTTGTCATCATAATTTGCTGATCGCGATGCAATGATTTTCGATGTAACACATTGTATTTGTTTTGTTTGATGTTATAGAGATTCATTGATTATATCACTAGCTAACTGCGCCACGAGTATCTTTGCTGGATTTGTCATCTTTACATTTGTTGGCTTCATGGCGTATGTGCAAGGAAAAACCGTCCCCGAAGTAGCATCACAAGGTATTACACTTTAGAAATGTGCATCATTTAACCGATTAACGGGTTAGCTCAGTTGGGAGAGCATGGCCTGTTAACCGGGAGGTCGGGGGTTCAAACCCTAGCCGGACCATCACTCAGGGTCTTAAAATAATTGAGGAGCATGTTATAACTTTGTATTTATTTCGGTTTATAATTGTTAGGTTTCGCGTCCTCTCGGATAAGGACGTTAAATCGGAGGTCCCGTTTCGCCACTCACACACTAGCCATTAATCGGGGGGACGTAAAAGAACGCCGCCTGAGGACGCAGGTCACAACCATCCTCAGTGAAAGACTTACACTAATATATACTAATTACTAACAGCTAACTATAATGTGTAAAGCGCATTTGAATATATACAAATAGAAAGTGCGCTATATAAATGCATTATCATTATCAGAGCATCATTTCGAGCATCGTTTAAAGCACAGTTTGATCTCAAAAACCGTGTATCTTTTTTCTGATTAACGCGTTTGCCACGGAACTATCTGCTTTCAAAGTTGATAGACGCGATTTTTAGCTATTTCAGTATAGAAATCGTACAATAACTTTAAAACGCGACAAGATATCAAAAATATGAGACACAGTTTTAGAGATCAAACTGTGCTCTAAACGATACCGGTAACAGTTTGTAAGTACAACAAATTCCGGTGTTCCTAGAATTTCTTACAAATGAGCGTTCAAAAGTCATAAAATACCAACCAAAAAAAAAAACCAGTTGCAATCTCCATTGTTGATTGGCAGGCCCTGGACTGGTGTTCATTGTCTACCCAGAAGCTCTTGCGCAGTTACCATATCCCCATATATGGTCTGTTATCTTTTTTCTCATGTTGGTTGCATTGGGCATTGATAGTCAGGTAATGAGGTACCATGCAGCATGTCAACGAGAATAACAACAATATACAACAAAAATGCAAAAGTACTGAAAAACTGAATAACAATAATACAAAAAAAAAAATTGAAAGTTAACAAGAAAACTTAAGAAAAGAATTGTAACAGCAATAATAACAACAATAGCGACAACAAGAAGAACCGTAACTACAACAAAAACAGCATGCAGCAACAACAAACAATCGCAACAGAAATGAAAATAAAAAAATAGAACAATAAGAACAACAACAACAGCACCACCACCACCAACAACGGCAGTAGCAACAACACTAGGAGCAACAACACCAGCAACAGCAACAATCATGCATGCACAACAACAGCAGCAAAAACAGAATCAAAAACTGCACTAGCAGTAACAACAGCAGCAACAACAGCAGCAGCAACAACAACAGCAGCAGCAACAACAGCAGCAACAACAACAGCATCAAAACCTGCACTAGCAACAACAACACCAGCAACAACACCAGCAACAACACCAGCAACAACACCAGCAGCAACACCAGCAGCAACAACACCAGCAGCAACAACAACAGCAGCACCAACAACACAAGCAACAACAACAGCATCAAAAACTGCACTAGCAACAACAACAGCAGCAACAACAGCAGCAACAATAACAGCAGCAACAGCAGCAACAGCAGCAACAGCAACAGCAGCAACAACACCAGCAACAACACCAGCATCAAAAACTGCACTAGCAACAACAACAGCAACAACAACAGCAACAACAGCAGCAACAACAGCAGCAGCAACAACAGTAGTAACAACAACAGCAGCAGCAACAACAGCAGCAGCAACAGCAGCAGCAGCAACAACAGCAGCAGCAACAGCAGCAACAACAACAGTAGCAACAACAGCAGAGCAACATCCGTTGAATTGTTTATCAAGATCAGGTCGGTACAGAAAGCTAAACAAAACGATGTGCTATATTTTGTTTTTCTCTTTCAAGTTCGGTCAAGTCGAAGTTGTAGCTGCAGCTATCATCGAACACTACCCCAAACACCTACGCCGCTACCGTGAACTTGTAGTACTGGTCATTTGTACCATCATGTTCTTGATAGGACTGTCTTGCGTTACGCAGGTAGGTTATCGGCTATACTTACGACTCGCTTACATTTACATTTACCAATAATTAGAGCAATCCCTCTCTTCGAGGCTTATATGCTCTTGTCGGTCAAGTTCTACGTATGAGAGTGAGGAAGTCACTGAGGGCGGTGGTCACGGCCAGAGATTTGGTTACGTCCTCAGTGGTTCTTTTACGTCCACCTTGTAACATAGTCAGAGTGAAGGCAGACGGGACCTCCGGCTTTACGTCCTTATCCGAGAAGACGAGGCACTGAGAGGGTAAAGTATCTTGTCCAAGGACACAACGTAATCGCCCGGGCCAGGAATCGAACTCAGACCATTAAGCCGACACTAGGCCACCACGTCTCTCTTACGTAAGGTATATATATCCACACCATGTAAAATATATTTATCGTTACGTATTTCGATCCAGCTTACGTTTTGTTAAGTGAGAACGTATTTACAACGTAACGCATAGCGGCGTATCGTATTCATACAAATACGTAAAGCAATGCACTGACTTGCGCAGGTAGATAATCTACTTAGGCTCCATTACGTAAGGTAACGTAATCCACACGTAATCCAAAATCGTTCGTTCCACGCCCTTATCTTCCTTTTATGAGCTGTGTTTATTTTAAATTCTCGATGTGATCACTTGCCTTAGAAAACAGAACGTTAGTTTCGCGGAGGGAAGAGGAGCGAAGAGAAACGTCTATTTTCTCAGGCTACGTGCACACCGGAGAAATAGCGCAGCGCATTAATGACGTTACAAAAATGGAGACAAACAAACTTTTATTTAACTTTCAGCAGACTATTTTCAATGCCGATCGAAGCAAATCTTCGTTTAATCACGTTGTTATTCTAATTTCAGCAGGAAATGATAAAATCGGTTCATATATTGCTCAAAACTGTAAAACTGAACACAATGTTTGTTCGAGTCTTGGAACAATTTTTAGCATTCCTGCGCTGCGCTATTTGGCCCTTGACTTCCCACGGGATGTGACAATTCCTATCCACAATTATTCAGTATTCCCACTGGAATATAGAATGTCCATAACATTTCAGAAAGATTTACCGCATTTACTGTTAACGTACTCTTAAAATACATAAACTCCAAGACAGACTGTTTTCAGCAATCTGTGTATATTCGTGCTGTATATTGAGAAAAACGTATTTGACTTGTTGGACGTAGCAACAGTAACTAAGATAAATCATAATGGACAGTATATCTATGAATATAGTATGTATTTTTTTCAATAGGGTGGTATGTACGTCTTTAACCTGTTTGACTCGTTCTCGTGCGGGTTTTCCCTGCTGTTTGTAGTCATCACCGAGATGATCACCATTGGTTGGATCTACGGTAAGTTATTCTACTTCCAAACTTACAAATTGTTGCGGCGCGAATTTATACCACGAAATTAAAAAGAGTGTTTCTATTAGACCGCAACGTAATCCCAACGCAAAAACCTCGCTCGTCCAGCTTTCTTCTCCTCATTCTCACTCGGCTAAACTGGTTCACTCAATGGAACTACAGGGAGTCCCCCTCCTCTCCCCCTCTTTGACACTGACTAATAGTCACTAATATACATCAGTAAAGTAAAGAATAGTATTTAAGGCCGGAAGCCGACGGTACGCTCATTTTACTTTCCTCTCTCCATCAGTGCTCCGTTTTACGGGTAATTAAAGGGAAAGAAGAGAAGTTGAAGCAAGGATGCGAGGTGATCACTGGGAATCGAACACGGGACCTCTTGCACAGAGACCGCGCACTAACCAACTGTGCCCGGCATTATTGTTTCTTAAAATTCACTAATATAGCTATATCAGTTCAAAAAACGTTGAATACTGAATACTGCATTCTGAATAGTGTATTCCAAGACCCAAATGCATTCTGGGGCATTCAATGTTGTTTAATGTTGAATATGAAATAATTAGTTATTTCATTCTTAGTGCACTCCATTCAAAACAATAAACAAGCCTAGTTGTGGGGAGTAAATATCGCTGTATATTTATTTTTTATTTTAAATTCATGAGACCCATCATGCCCTTTGGTCTTGGAATGCACTATTTAAGAAATAGAAGACGATTTTCCGTGTTATATAGCCTGATCTAAACACGCGTGATGTTGGGAGAACACGAGAGAGCGTAGGAAAAGCACGAGCCGTTCTTCTATTGCTTTTATAAAATATTTTTTAGGCTAAATCGGCATTTTAATTGCTGATAAGAATAGCAATTCTCAATACGCGCGCCATCAATACGCGCGCGCATGTTTAGATAGCCTCATCCAACACGGTTTTTGACCAATCAGAGCGCGCGTACTATCTAAATTATTTTATAATCAGTATTCAATGTTTTTTGAAATAGCTGGACATAAGCACTATTAGGTAGTGACAATTTTGAATTTATTTTAAGGTATAACTATTGTGACATTTGTATTTAGAATGGAACCCCGTTAATCCAGCCACCGAAGGGACAGACCAAAGTGGCCGCATTAACGGGGTGGCCGTATTAAGCGGGTAAATTTTATAGAAAATGTATGGGTATGCATTTCGTCGGGACCTAAAAAATGGCCGCAATAACGGGGTGGCCGTAAAAAGCGGGTGGCCGTAAGGCGGGGTTCCTCTGTACTTGCAAATTTCAAATCTACAAATCTCCATGTTTTTTAGGAGCCCAACGATTTGCTAATGATATCCGTGACATGATTGGTTACCCTGTGTCAGTAGGATGGGTTATATGTTGGAAGGTGATATCTCCACTCGTTGTCATTGTAAGTCACTGCACAGTACGCAAAATGAATTAATATTATGACAGTCATCGTCACCATAATCGTAATCACATAACTAATAATTGTAATCATTATCATCGTTATCATAATCGTAATCATTATCATCGTCATCATAATCGTAATCATTATCATCGTAATTTTTATCATCGTCATCATATAACTAATAATTGTAATCATTATCGTTATCATAGTCGTAATCATCATCATCTTTATCGTAAACATTATCATCATTATTGTTATCATCGTCATCATAATCGTAATTCTTATCATCATCGTAATTATTATCATCGTTATTGTTATCATCGTCATCATAATCCTTATCATCATCGTAAACATTATTATCATTGTTGCCATCGTAATCATTATAGTCATTATCATTGTGGGTAATCGTTATAACCGTCATCATAATCATCATCGTACTCATTATCATCATTGTTGCTATCGTAATCATTATCATCATTGTTGCCATCGTAATCATTATCATCATTGTTGCCATCGTAATCATTATCATCATTGTTGTCATTGTAATCATTATCATTGTTGTCATTGTAATCATTATCATTGTTGCCATCGTAATCATTATCATTATTGTTGTCATTGTAATCATTATCATTGTTGTCATTGTAATCATTATCATTGTTGCCATCGTAATCATTATCATCATTGTTTCGATGGTAATCATTATCATCATTGTTGCCATCGTAATCATTATCATCATTGTTGTCATTGTAATCATTATCATTGTTGTCATTGTAATCATTATCATTGTTGTCATTGTAATCATTATCATTGTTGCCATCGTAATCATTATCATTGTTGTCATTGTAATCATTATCATCATTGTTGCCATTGTAATCATTATCATTGTTGTCATTGTAATCATTATCATTGTTGCCATCGTAATCATTATCATTGTTGCCATCGTAATCATTATCATTATTGTTGCGATGGTAATCATTATCATCATTGTTGCCATTGTAATCATTATCATTGTTGCCATCGTAATCATTATCATTGTTGCCATCGTAATCATTATCATTGTTGCCATCGTAATCATTATCATCATTGTTTCGATGGTAATCATTATCATCATTGTTGCCATTGTAATCATTATCATTGTTGTCATTGTAATCATTATCATTGTTGTCATTGTTGTCATTGTAATCATTATCATTGTTGCCATCGTAATCATTATCATTGTTGCCATCGTAATCATTATCATCATTGTTTCGATGGTAATCATTATCATCATTGTTGCCATTGTAATCATTATCATTGTTGCCATCTTAATCATTATCATCATTGTTTCGATGGTAATCATTATCATCATTGTTGCCATTGTAATCATTATCATTGTTGTCATTGTAATCATTATCATTGTTGTCATTGTAATCATTATCATTGTTACCATCGTAATCTTTATCATTATTGTTGCGATGGTAATCATTATCATCATTGTTGCCATTGTAATCATTATCGTCATTGTTGCCATCGTAATCATTATCATCATTGTTTCGATGGTAATCATTATCATCATTGTTGCCATTGTAATCATTATCATTGTTGTCATTGTAATCATTATCATTGTTGTCATTGTAATCATTATCATTGTTGCCATCGTAATCTTTATCATTATTGTTGCGATGGTAATCATTATCATCATTGTTGCCATTGTAACCATTATCATTGTTGTCATTGTAATCATTATCATTGTTGCCATCGTTATCATTATCATCATTGTTGTCATTGTACTCATTATCATTGTTGTCATTGTAATCATTATCATTGTTGCCATCGTAATCATTATCATCATTGTTGCCATTGTAATCATTATCATCATTGTTGCCATCGTAATCATTATCATTGTTGCCATCGTAATCATTATCATCATTGTTGCGATGGTAATCATTATCATCGTTGCCATTGTAATCATTATCATTGTTGCCATCGTAATCATTATCATCATTGTTGCCATTGTAATCATTATCATTGTTGTCATTGTAATCATTATCATTGTAATCATTATCATTGTTGCCATCGTAATCATTATTATCATTGTTGCCATCGTAATCATTATCATCGTCGTAATCATTATTATCATTGTTGCCATTGTAATCATTATCATTGTTGCCATCGTAATCATTATCATCATTGTTGCCATTGTAATCATTATCATTGTTGCCATTGTAATCATTATCATTGTTGCCATCGTAATCATTATCATCATTGTTGCCATCGTAATCATTATCATCATTGTTGCCATTGTAATCATTATCATTGTTGTCATTGTAATCATTATCATTGTTGTCATTGTAATCATTATCATTGTAATCATTATCATTGTTGCCATCGTAATCATTATTATCATTGTTGCCATCGTAATCATTATCATCGTCGTAATCATTATTATCATTGTTGCCATTGTAATCATTATCATTGTTGCCATCGTAATCATTATCATCATTGTTGCCATTGTAATCATTATCATTGTTGCCATTGTAATCATTATCATTGTTGCCATCGTAATCATTATCATCATTGTTGCCATTGTAATCATTATTATCATTGTTGCCATCGTAATCATTATCATCGTCGTAATCTTTATCATCGTCATCATAAACGTAAACATCATTGTAATTATTCAATGATTGTCACTGAATCATTATCATCATCGTTGTCATCATAATCATTGTCTTTGTCATCGTAATCATTGTCAATTAACGTCATCGCTATTAGGCCAAAAGAAGTATCTATATGTTAACTAATTAAAGCCGTGTGTCGTTTCTTAGTTGATATTTATCATGAACCTCGTCCAGTACAAACCCATTACATACGAAGGCAAGACGTACCCTGTATGGGCTGAAGGTCTAGGATGGATTATCACGTTTGCATCTGTCTTATGGATCCCTGGAACTGCCATATACAGGATACTTACTAGCAAAGGAACTTTTGTGCAGGCAATGAACACTTTTCTCTCTCTTTGTTGGTTTTTATGCTTGTTTGTCTGGCTGTTAATCTGTTTGTCTGTCTGTCCATCTGTTTTTCAAGTGTGTTTGTTAAACAGCCTTTAACTGTTTGTTTGTCTGCTTGCTTATTTGCTGTTTATTTGTCTATTTGTATGCTCATTGTTTGCTTTTGTCTGTCTTTGCTTATTGTTGGTTTGTTTATCTGTTTGATTGTTTGCTTGTATGTTTGTCTGTTTGCTCGTTTATCGGTTGTTTGTTTATTTGTTTGTAATGTTTGCTTGTATGTTTAATAATATCTGTTTGTTCATGTTTGTTTATCTGTTTGCTCGTTTATCGGTTTGTTTGATTATTTATTTGCTTGTTTGTAATGTTTGATTGTATGTTTATCTGTTTGTTCATGTTCGTTTGTTTGTTTATCGGTTTGTTTGATTGTTTATCGGTTTGTTTGACTGTTTATCTGTTTATTTGTAATGTTTGCTTGTTTATCGGTTTGTTTGATTGTTTATTTGTATGTTTGTTTGTTTGCTCGTTTATCGGTTTGTTTGATTGTTTATCTATTTGTTTGTAATGTTTGCTTGTATGTTTATGTTGGTTTGTCTGTTTGATTGAGTTTCTCCACCTGTTGTTTGTTTGTCTGTTTGTTTGTCTTTTTTTGTCATTTATTCACACTTCTTTTATTCATTCCGTCAATCAGTCCATCCATCAATCAATTAGTAAATTTAAATCTTAATCAGTAAATTAGTCAGTCAGCCAGTCAACTGCTAAGTGTCAATCAGCAAATCAGTCAGTCAATCAATCAGTCAGTTAATCAATCACTCAGTCATTCAGTCAGTTAGCCAAGCAGTCTTTGATAGCAGATTGATATCAGCCAATATCAATACCATTTACTATTATTTTATAGAAACCTTCTCAAGAAGCCATCAAATGTTGTAATGGATCACCTGATAGTATTAACATATCGCCCCAGATACAGTTGAAGGTAACACTGATCATTAGGAATCATGTCCTTGCTCAATGATTTTGGATTATAAATGCTGGGACTAAAATGGTTGATGTGTCACATACATGTAATTGTAGTGGAAGGTGAACAAATAATTTTGGAAAGAAACTTGTAAAATTGAAAAACTGTAATAAGATGTTTCAACTTAATGTTTCAATCACTGTTTGTACCACCAGCTCTAACGTCTATTATGTAGTCTGAAATAGGAACTGGTCAATGGGTTACCAGAAAAGCCAAACATGCTCAGATAGACACACAAATGGGCAGGGGTTTTGTTAGTCTATTGACCAATATTCTCACAAGAGTTTAGTCTGGCAAAAAGCGTAGTACCCATCTGCCAACCGCTATGGGCAGGGTGGGAAAGGAAGGGGAATTGTAATTGATTGCTTTTGTAAATCAATGTTATTTTGAAAGTCTTTCTTATAATATTTATCTCATTTTCTACTTAAAGGTACTACTGAATTCATCATGAGCAGAGTCTGTCACTGTGAGCATTATAAATTATGTCCTAAATGTAACGTACAGTATATATATGGATTCATTTGTAAATCATTGTCTTAGATAAATGCTCTTCCTTACATTAAACGACTGGTGTTTTCTACTTCAATATCAATAGAAAAGGTTTAAATTCAGGTGTAAGTGATGTTGGTAAATTGTGATTGTCTGGGTGTGTGTAGTTTTGAAAAAGACTTTTGTTGTTAGTGATTGACGTTTGAAATGGTTGGAACCCAGACAAATAATTTAAACATTCCCAAACAATCATTTTTTTTCTTCACTTTCTTTACTTTTGCTTTGTCATTTTTCTCTCATAACTTTTCTTTTTTCATTTTTCAATAAGTCTTTCCTTTTTCTTCTTTCTTGCTTGGATTTTATCTCCTAAATTCTTTCTTCTCATAACCTACATCAATATTATATTCCTCAACAACACATTTATTTGTTTTGTTGCTTTTTTTGTTTATTTTTGTTTTCAATCCCAAATTTTGGTGGAAATTTGACCTTTACTTTCTTCCCATGGACTCAAATGATTTTTTTTCTCATTTAAATTTTTAACTTCCTATTTATTTATTTACTTTGCTTCTTTCAATTTTTTTTCATTATCCTATATACAAAAGCCTCTTGTAAGACATAACATGATAGCAATGCCTTCTTCAACTAATAAAGTAGTTATTGCCGCAGTAGCCCAGATATAGTGTGCTTCAAGATGAAACTGGCTGTTGTAATACACCAAATTGTTCTTGACTGGCTAGCCTCTCATACAAGTACACTGAGTCAAAATCTGGTGACCAATTTAACTATTGTTCTTGACTGGCTAGTTTCTTATGTATGTGACAAATTCATTGTTATCCATCATGTAATATTTTTCACAAGGCTATCAAGTCAAGAACAATAGCCGGTTGCCATATTTCAATAGTTCTATGATAGCTTTGATAAAACTACACAGTCATGCCTTTAGCAATAATAAGAAATTATTGAATGTACACGTTCTTGTCAAATCTTCTGAATGACTATTTGGAATCGACCTGTGAAAGAGATAATAATTAATGATATAAATATTTTTTATATATTACTAACATTGTTTTACAATTCATCATCCTATTTTCATTACATCTACCATTATCATCATAATCATAATTATTTTAAATAACATAATCCTATTGTCATTATCATTATAATCATCATCATAATTATTTTAAATAACATATTCCAATTGTCATTACCACTATCATCATCATCATCATATTTCAGATAACTTAATCTTATTGTCATAGCCATCATCATCATTTTCATCAACATCATCATCACTATATTTCAAATAATGTAAAATTAATAAATAAATGTTCTTACATGCTGGCATGGGTAATATATCTGATGTCACTGAACACACAATACCAAGATTTGCTAAACCACCTCGCACCAAACCACAAGAGAATGCTAAATACTGTGAAAAAGAAGTTTATTTTATATGTCATCTCAGGTTAAGGATTGTGTTAAGATCTTGTAAGATCTGATAAAATCATTTAAGATCTTACTAAAACCTTGGCAAGTAAATGTCTTGGAAAGATGTTGGAAAAATATCTTAATTAAATATTTGCAAGAACTTGAAAGTGCATACAAGTTCTTGCACTTGCAGATCAAGGGTTACATGTACATGCCAAGATCTTGTAAGATCACGTCTGGATCTTGCCAGGATCTTGCATGATCTCACATGGATCTTGGTAAGATGTTCAACATGGGATAGAATCAAAATCTATTTTACCACAACTGTACATGTAAATCATAGTCTGTACCCAGTGTAAGTAATGTTGATGAGTTGAGATTGTCTAGGTTAGTGTAGACTTGAGAAAGAATGTTTGCGTTTGATGTTTTGTCTTAATGAGTGGAAATCATCTTCAGAGTGGACTGAGAAGTCAGTTGAGTTTATACTATCGAAATTACTAGAGTGGTAAAATCCTTGTTTAAAATTCTGTCTTGTTTTTGTACCATGTGATCGCTTCTGGCCAATCATTTTGCTCAAAATTGGTCATATGGTACAAAAATACACACCCCAAGGCTACATTTTCAACTGACATTTAACCACTCTAGTGATTTTCATAGTAATGACTACCTTAGGTGCTGCATCTGTATACTGTTTTCCATCGGACATTTGTGTTAGAAGTCTAAATTTATTGTCTTGAAGCACATAAACACCCTAAAAAGATTAGGAAACACCTTTTGTGAGAGCAAAATAAACAAACAAACAAGAAAATAATAGAAAATTAATCTAAAATGAAATCAAAATCATCTGCATGATTGTATTACATAGCAAATGACGTCATCAGTGGATTGCAGTTTCTGTGTATTTTAATGAACAAATACAAAGAGCATGACTTGTACATATTACATGTATGTGTCTATTGTGTTCTTTGTTAGCTTTGTTGTATTGTTAAACTTAAAATCTTGTAAGTTTCTATTGAATTAAAAATAATTGTTTGAATAATAAAGCAATTACAAAATGTATTGGACAAGGTTGAGCAAAATATTGTGAAATGTCAGTGGCAAGCTGTTTGGTTATTTGCTGATGCCATTCGCGAAAGAGGCAAATAACTGATAGCAAGACACTGACAAATCGCAACAATTTTGTAAATAACTGAGTTCAATAATTGTTTTATCATTCTGGTTTATCATATTATATTTTATGTAATATTTGAACAGGCAAGACGCATGAATGATAATAATGAATCAAAACGATGAAATCAAAGCAAGCAATACAAAGCTAAAGAAGCGATACTACGCATGAGCAGACTATTATTTGCAGCAAAACGGCTTTGCAACGTAATGCGCATGGGCAGAATATTATTTGTAGGCAGTTATTTGCAGTTCATTCAGCCAATCAAAACTACAGAAAATATAATATGAATGATAATTATCATTGAATGCTGTGAAGTCATTGATTCAATAATGCTTGCTCAGAGAATGAAACCAAGAATTTGTAAGTTGATGTTGACCAATCAGAAACAAAGAAATATTTTCAATGAATAATAATTTATAACTACCTGATGGTTTGTCCGTAGGTTGTCTATTTGTTTTTTAAACAGTGCAGTCCAAAAGTCTTTACAGACAAACTTCATAATGTCCAACTCATCTTTGAACCTTGGTGAATCTTTAGTACATCTGTTGGTACAGAAATCATACATAACATGATTTCTACCAATTTCATTGTTCAATGAAGCTTGTGAAGTTAATCACACAAAAAGACAAAAAACGTTGCATTTTCTCTGACCAATTAGTGCACACAAAAGATTTAAAGAACAGAAAAACTGTACTGTTGAATGAGCCTGCATGCATGCTTGAAAATTGAGATACATGGGGAAAATATCATACACCCTTGGCGGGAATTGAACGGTTTCGGCTTTCTAGTCTGTAGTTACCACTACAACACAAGGACAAACCACGTTGGATATGTAGCCGGACAATGTAGGGCAACTGTGGGGTCCCAGGGCAATAATCTCTTAGGTAAATTTGAACACCATAAATTGTAACGCAGAAGTGAAGTGAATAATGAAAGTGGTGTGAGTGTGTTTCACGCTCTCTTGAAAAATGGCTTTTTGACTATCCCAATATGACTTTTTTACTATCCCAATTATTTTATTAATCATTTTGCAAATGTGAGCGTGCAGCCCATGGCGAAATAGTTCATAGGTTTTTGACCAATAAGAGCGCGCATAATACATCTTGTAATTGTGTTATATAATACAGCATCAGTTTGGGTTCTATCTCTAGTTTGTTTCGGATCCTGGGATCAATTTGGGTACAATAACAACAGTTTTGGGGATTACTTAAGGTCTTGGTGTCACTTCTGGTCCTGTACAGATTTCAGGATTTGTGATAGACAGGTTTTAAGGATTTAACAAACAAAAACGGTATTTTCTGATATAAAAGGAATGGAAACTAGCGAGTAAACTAGTATAGGCTGCGTCAGTGTTTGAGCTAAACAATAGTTAATATAATGAAATTTGTAACACCATAAAAAATGTTGACTTCACTTTACTGACATTTAGCCCTACTTCGGAGTAAAAGACGAAGGGCTAAAGATTGAAACGTCAGTAAAGTTAAGTCAATATTTTTAACAGGGTTACAAATTTCACATTAATATCTTACCTACATGTATCATTCCAATATAAAATATAATTATTTAATTATGTACTGCATTTTAAGTGAGATATAGCCAGCAGTTTTATTTTTCTTTTGTTATGAATTAATCATAATCAACACTTACCTTTCCACAAGTTTTTGACCAACATTATAACCCATTCTTTCAAGAATCTGCATGGTGTCGTTCTGAAAAACACGGCCAAAACAACATCAACAAAATAACACAAATACAAAGAAAATATATCAAAAGATATATAAAATACTTAGAAGAAGGTTTGAGTTTCTACCTCGATAAACTTTCCTTGGCGTTCACAATGTATGTAGTGCACAATTTCATTATGAAGGAAGTCAAATGCCGAGTCAAGAGCTTCCGCCATTTTGCTCCTTGCACAATTTCGTGATAGTAAAATGAATTGAATGTGCATCACCGCTGATATAGTTTCGCCGGCTCATATATTTGCGTGCAAGATTCCAAGATGGCGTCCGCAGCGAAGAAGTCAAAACTTGATTTTACCGATGTTAGCCGTAAAATCAAACGCGAAACAGCAAAAAGAATCAAACTGTTTGATTCAATAAGAGGAAAAGAGCCTTCTATGCCGTTCTGGGACATCGTCGTCATCAGCGCTTGTGACGAAACCCAGAAAGAAGCCTTCACAATTCAGCTCGAAGCCAAACAACAGAGCAATGAGCTCCCACTTGGGGTTGATTTTCACGTGTTTTCTGATCCCCCCGGACCCAAGATTGGTAATGGAGGATCAACGATTGTCTGCATTCAAGAGCTGTTGAAGATATATGGAGAAAAGAAGCTTAGCTCCTGCAAGATTATGCTTGCACATGCAGGGGGATACAGTACAAGAATGCCGAACGCAAGTGTTCTTGGGAAGGTTTTCACCCCCCTACCTTGGGGTGAGTAGTCCTCTTTCACTGCCCTTGTTAAGATCATTAACACCTCACAATGTTTATACAGCTTTTGGGAAAGTTTTTATGCACATGCTTGCAGATTGACAATTCATTTTGCAACATCAGTTGCTGCAATTATGCTGCTATATGCGGGGAGAGTGTTCTAGAATATTTTTGGCATTGTTTCTAGAATTAATTTTAGCAAGTTTGAATGAAATTAAAGGCTAATTGTTACAATTATTATTATAGTTATGAAAATCGAATATGTGATTGTGGAATCACATGTTCTATTTGCATAACTATAGACCACAGGGACCCCAAACCATGTATATTGTTTTATCTGTATTTTATGCATAGTATTAAATTTAGAAAAACTATCATTAATGCAGAGATTATCTTCCTCCTCCTGCTCATCATCATCATCTGAACCAACATCATCATTGATATAATCACCATCATCCCCACCGCCATCATCATCATCACCATCATGATCATTACCATCATATCATCATAACAACCACCATCATTGTCATTATCACTACCATGACCTTCATTACCACCATCATCATTGTCATCATTATTATCACCATGATCATCAACACCACTGTCATCATCATCACCATCATGATCATCACCATCATATCATCATAACAACCACCATCATTGTCATTATCACTACCATAACCTTCATTACCACCATCGTCATTGTCATCATTATTATCACCATCATCATCAACACCACTGTCATGATCACCACCATTATCGCCATCACTATATTCCACCAACACCATCATCATTGCCATCCCTGCCAACCTCACCACCATCATCATCATTACCACCACCTTATCATAATCATCTTCATCACCACTACCAAATCTATGATACTGTACTTAGTACTGTATTATGGGTGGCATGGGTGGCCTAGCGGTTAAATCGCTGGCCTCTCACCGCTGTGGTCCAGGTTCGAGTCCCGGCTCGGGCATGGATTATATGTGAGTTGAGTTTGTTTGATGTGTTCTTCTCTCCTTATGCCACGAGGGTTTTTCTCCGGGCTATCCGGTTTTCCTCCCTCCACAAAAATGAACATGTGAGCTGCGTTGTGTGCAAAATAATTAACGTAGAGGTTGTGAGTATGTGTCTGAGTCTCCCCAATTAGCCACTGGCTAAATACATTGAGACGTTAAAAAAAGTGATTTATTTATTTATTTATTTATTCGTTAATTGTAAATGATGATGTACTGTTTACCATTCAAATAAAAATATGAAAAAACACTACCACTATCATCATTACCACCACCATTATCATTGCAACTGTCCTCACTATCATCATCATTTCCACCACAATCACAATCATCATCATGCACATAACAACCATCACCGTCATCACTACCGCTTAACTGTCATCATTGTCATCATAACCATTACCACTACTATTATCATCATCATTTCCACCACAATCACAATCATACAACATGTAACAAACATCATTGTTGCACCTTGAATCCCAGACATGTGCGCATATAAATTTATATTATTATTATTATTATTATTGTCATCACTACCGCTTAACTGTCATCATTGTCATCGTTGCCATTTTCACCACCACCACTGTCATCATCATCTCTTTGTTATTTCCTTAGGACATCCACCATACCAGATGCTAGAGATGCTCCTGGCGATGTACATAGAGTTTCCTGCCAACATGATTCCAGGAATTCTACTGGTTTGTCCTGATACCTTTGAATTGTTCAATACTGGTGATGAAAAGTTGCAGTTCACAAAACCTGGCTTTACAGCCCTAGCTCATCCTTCACCAATTGAAATAGGTACTACCCATGGTGTATTTGACATTGTGAAAACTGATGAAAATATGGTAAGGCCTAGCTACGATTTGTACCTTATTATTATCATCATTATCATGAAAAGAGACCTTTTACAGCGCCACACGCAAAAGTATGACCACATTTAATGTATTTCCATACTTCTATGCACGGGAGTTTGTACTTTATATAAACAGACACATTTGATGTGAAGTTGTCTGATTTTACCAAATAAGGTGTGTAAAAACTTGTTTTGCAGCATAAAATCTTAGCATAATATTATTCAACTCTAATGATCATCTGCATCATTATCGTCATTATTTTTAGTACATGAAAATATTTTTTAAAGGCTTTAGCATAATATTCAACTCTAATGATTATCATCATCATCTGCATCATAATCATCACCATGGTGATCATCATTATCTTTAGTACCATCATAAATATAACAATTTCATCATCATCAATACATGTAGCTAGCATCAACATCATCAACATCACTATTATCATCTTCATGTTTACATTTTTTACACTTGTTTCAAAAACCATTGTCATGGCGTATTATAAGCAACAAGCATCAAGCCAAGGCCGAAATGCATGCTGGTTTTGTGTTGGTAAAATTTTGAAATTACACTTGTAAACATCAAAATTGATTGTGCAATAACAAACATGTCAAAATACTCACAAATTCTTTCAAATTCTTTAGAAAACAAGTCTGATTTCTATACATTATCAGCACAAAACCAGCATTCTTTTCTGTCTTAGCTTGTAATAAGATTTTTGTAATAAGTGTACAACCGAAGGGACAGCACAGAGTGGCCGTTTAAACGGGTGGCCGTATTAAGCGGGTAAATTTTATCAAAAATGTATGGGTTTGCATTTCCTTGAATGGCCTAAAACACTGGCCGCAATAACGGGGTGGGCGTAAGGCAGGGTGCCACTGTTTATATCATCATTAATTTTATTTTTCAAATGAATTCAGAATTAACATAATTTCTTTTCAATATTTCTAGCATGAAGACATTGTTGTCAATACAACATGTTCAAGATTCCTTCACAAACCATCTCTTGAGAAAATGAGGGAAAGTGATGTAGTGTTTATGAAGGATGACAGCGAACACGTCTACACAGATAGTTTATTCTTCATTGATTGGTTGACGGCCAAGAAACTCCATGACCACCTCAGTAAAGTGAACATCGACTGTGAGATTTGTTCATTTGGTGACTTTATGCAAGCTTTAGGTCCTAACTCCTCAGTGGATTACACAAAGTATGTCAAGGCATAGGAGGGATTAATGCTTGTTATTACAGTTGATTGCAAATATTTTCAAACAATGGATTCAAGTCATGGCAAAACAAAAATTTGGCCTGAAAGCCTCAATGTGAATCCTTTGTTCATTTACATCATCATTTACATATAACTATAATAACAGCCATTGTAATTGTTTGATTGACTGACTGACCAACTGAATGTTTGATTGACAGATGTATTGATTGAATAATTGATTGATTCCCTGATCCATTCATTCATTAGAATGATCTATAAATATCATATTATTTACGCATATTTTGCAACCATAACTCCTTGTGCTGGCTCTTTCATGAGGTTTGCTCACACTTACTACCACAACATTCAAAATTTACAATGTACAACACTTGACTCCCATGATGATAGAACGAGAAGAACAACACATCAAAACAAACTCTACTCACATAAAATGCCCGACTGGTACTCATACCTTGGACCACAGAGGCAAGTAGTAAACCACTACACCACAAAATACTCATGTCATAATTTCTCATCTTCTAGAAATGTAGGCAATGTAACCAAGGTAGAAACATCCCTTATCAAGACAAGAGAGATGATTTACAATCATCTCAAAGGGACTCCATTGAACCTCATTATACTGAATGAATCAAAGTTCTACCATATAGGTACTATTGCAGAGTACATGCACTATTTCTGTGAGGATCCTGTTTTTAGGTAAGATTGACCTAGAGAGGGAAGTAACTCGGTGACTAATTTGTACCTATTCTTGGTTTGCAACCATTCCCAGGAGAGCGAATTGATTAAAAGTACCACCAGTCACAGAAAACCATTAGGTTTTCTTTTGTCAAGACCACCAGCATGGCTGCTGTTTCTTTTTCAATTCACTATCTTGGGAATAGCTGCAACCCAAGAATAAGAGAAATTAAAGCAACGTTTCGGTATCCGTCCGACGTTGCTATAATTTCCCTTATATTCATAAATTTGTGTAGCTCAAAACATCTCCTTATGATTTTTACCTGTTTTAAACATCGTTATCACTGCCTAGGCTACAGTCAACATCGTTGTCACTGCCTAGGCTACAGTCAACATCGTTGTCACTGCCTAGGCTACAGTCAACATCGTTGTCACTGCCTAGGCTACAGTCAACATCGTTGTCACTGCCTAGGCTACAGTCAACATCGTTGTCACTGCCTAGGCTACAGTCAACATCGTTGTCACTGCCTAGGCTACAGTCAACATCGTTGTCACTGCCTAGGCTATAGTCAACATCGTTGTCACTGCCTAGTCTATAGTCAACATCGTTGTCACTGCCTAGGCTACAGTCAACATCGTTGTCACTGCCTAGGCTACAGTCAACATCGTTGTCACTGCCTAGGCTACAGTCAACATCGTTGTCACTGCCTAGGCTACAGTCAACATCGTTGTCACTGCCTAGGCTACAGTCAACATCGTTGTCACTGCCTAGGCTATAGTCAACATCGTTGTCACTGCCTAGGCTATAGTCAACATCGTTGTCACTGTCTAGGTTATAGTCAACATCGTTGTAACTGCCTAGGCTATAGTCAACATCGTTGTCACTGTCTAGGCTATAGTCAACATTGCAATGATTGCAGAAGATGTCAGTCCTATGAACATAATTATATATAATTTGTTGATTTATTGTATATTTTATAAGTCGTATTATGTTTATCATCTACCACTGCAACAAAGCACATTTAAATGTTTTTCACATGGAAAGTGATCAATATAACTTAGAATATCCTATTTACACATTGTACTTAGAGGGAATAAAATAATAAGAATAAGAATCTGAATAAGAAAGTGAATTCGTAAAGCATTCTGGTACTGATAGTAAAATGACGTCATAGTGCAAATTCTAAAGCGCATTTGAACATATTTTACATGATAATATGAACGCCATTCTTATCATCTTTATTTGTATTAACAATTGACATTTTCTCGCGTAGATATGAGTCGTCTTGTCACCATGAGATCTACGTCTCCAAGACTAGCAAGTACTCACGATCCCCAAACGCCGTCATTGCAGAAAGCTCGGTTCTTATGCACTGCCACAAGAACTTGCCGTCACTTGTGGGACCAAAATGTGTATTAGACTTCTGCGAAATTGGTGAAGGCGCATGCGTAGAGAAGAGCTGCATCGTAAGTAACGTCTGGATCCCTGAAGAGGCTGAAGTGCCGGAGAAAGTTTTTGTTATGACCGTTTGTGTCAAGCTAGATGGGAAAGACGGTCTTTTTGTGACTGTTGGTTTTGGCATTGAGGATGACATGAAGAAGACGGCGAAGAAAGATGAACTCGCGAAACTTAGCTATGTTGGAAAGCCACTGGATGAGGTCTTTAGTCTTTTGGGAATTACACAGGTATGATGACGAAGATGATGTTTATCAAAAAAATGACAGTAGTCTCATTCATAGTTCCCTGCGCCATCTTGAAAGGTAGCCTGGCCTTTGCATCGAAATGAGACGAACGTTAAGCTTGTAACGATAGAGAAGCGTGAATAGTTGTCCTGTAAGGAGTTATAGTGCGGACACTCCAACCGGGATCACTTTAGATGATTTGATAATCAGCCAATCATATTGCAGGTTTCAGTTCAAGAATGTTATGAGCGTGAGAACACTATAATTTGATTGGCTTATGCTGTTATCAGTTTAATCTCTGTCTGGTTTAAATGTTTTTTGATTGGACGATTTTGTCTTAGTAGTCAAGGTTGGAGTGTCCGCACTGTAAAAGATCTCTATCACTGCAAGTTCAACGTTCGTCTCGCTTCAATGCAAAGGCCTGGCTACCTTTCAATATGGCGCAGGGAACTGTAGAGGGGACTATTAGTAAAGAAGAGATTATAGTTGATAAAACTGTGCTTAGCGATCTAGAAAAACGCTACCACAATGCCTTTCGTTCGTGCAATCGCCGTTCATGGCAATAAGCTTTGAAATGACGTAGGGAACTGTGAAAGGGACTATTATGATGAAAATGATGACATATCCAACTGACAAATTATCTTTCTCTTTCGATCACGTTAGAATGACTGGGATTTGGTCTCCCTGTGGCACGCTAGACTATTCCCTGTATTCAAAGAAGCTAAACCCTCAGTCCAACATACGTTGCAAATCCTGTGCGCCCTAAGGGAAGGAGGCAAGGTCGAACCCCCCGCAGATGACGACAAGGTTGGTAACAGAAGGTTATCGATGGCTGATGTCTTAGTCCACAAGGACGTCAAAAACACACTAAAGTTGAGAGAAAAGCTGACAAAGAAGATCCAAAGCTTTCACACCTTCAAGTAAACAAGAAACAACATGCACCGAGATTTAGGACAACTGTCCCTACTTTTAATACTTCAATTTCGAGTTCTTCATTGCGCAACCACCTTAGCCGGCCTCGAGAGCATGTGATATATATTGAAGAAATAGAAAACGCGCGTGCGTGCTATGTGCAGTTATAAAGCACGCGGGGTTGTCAGAACACGAGAGAAGTGTTAAGAGAAGCACGACGCGAAGCGGACAACACTTCTCGAGTGTTCTGACAATCCCCAAGTGCTTTATAACTGCATATACACAGAAAGCAAGTTTTCTATTTCTTTTATAAAATACAAATTGATCAACATGCAAACACGCGTGCTGTGTGCTCTCATAAAGCACGCGCCTCAACCAATCAAAATACGTGATTTCAAATAGTTACTTTATAATCTCTTTTATTGCTGGTGAGGCGAGGGGTGCAAACAGCAATAAACAATAGCATCGGTTCTATTTCTAGTCTTTCACTAGAGTAGTTCAAACTTCGTATCTCACATGTGCCAAATCTTATGCAAATGTGCACAATTTATTGTTTGAAATCATTTGCATTAGATTCGGCACGTGGGATGCGACGCTTGAACAAGGCCTAATTTACCTACAGTAATAAGACTGTGCAACGAACAACTCGAAACTGTCCTATTCCGACGAAACAAGTTGAAGATTGTACGAAAAAAAGACGGCATAGATAATGAGTCGGAGACGAAAAATACAAATAAGTTGGAGTGGAGAATGGCCGAGGAAGAATGAGGAGATTTGTAAAGGACGCTCGTCTCATTCTCCGCTCGTCTTTCTTGTCTCTTCTCATTCTCTCTCGGACAATACTTTTATTCGTTTCGTTTTTGCGTAAGAGTGGGGACTTTTTTTTATAGCTTAGAGATTTAGAATCTGAATAGACTCGTCCAATGTGGCATTCAAAATGTTTACATCGGCACTTATATGAAAAGTAAAGGTTTAGGAAAAATATTGTTTCGTTCATTCACTCGGAATTTTAGTGTGATCATATACTTTAGTATACAATTTTGGACTTTTCAAACATATATATGTACTACATAGCTAAAAGACTTTTGTTTCTAATAAAAACGTGAAAAATGTGTTTGTTGTGTCGTTTTACTGTGCGTAAATTTTGAAAGCAAAACGACCTTTATTGATGTTAATCTTTTGTCGAAGTAAAATGATAACGTATACATGCACCGTTAAAGAGAATTTTACTTACTGACGTTTAGGACGTTAGTCATTCGGGGTAAAAATGGTTACTTTATATACACAGCAAAAAAAGAGCGGTTCATTGACATTTTGGACTTTAATCTTTCGTTGGAGTAAAAATGATAGTTATACACCACGTAAATATAGTGTTACTGGCGTTTAGGACCTTGATCCTTCAAGGTAAAACAGATTACTTATACTCCGCATTAAAACAAGTTACTGACGTTTTGGACGTTAATCTTTCGTCGGCCGTATAAAAAAAGTGCGAGACTGCATTTTGGACTTGAAACAAATGATGGCTTATACACCGTATACAAAAAGGAGATACTTGCTAGCGTTTTGAACGCTAATCCTTCGCAGATGTAACTTTTGTATGAGTGATATATAGTTTTACTGTTTTTCGACTTCAATTGGACAAATCGATAAAATTGCCTTTTTAATCGCACTAAACCGGCCCTTTTAGAGGCAAGTTCCCTTTTCTGCCCACGCTATAATTAAACTTGTTGCAGTTTTTATTCTCAATCAATCGAAAATAGTTTAAAACTTGATCCGGTAAATCAAATTCAAACATAGCCGTTTTCTTACTGGTAGACGGACAAATCGTCTTGTACGAGTGTACAAGTAAAAACGGGACGAAAATAGAGGCGAACAATTCGTCTGATGTATATTAATTCACATAAAGGCCCGAGCAAACGGCTTCAACATTTGCTTCAACACCGCGTCGTTCTTGCATGTTGAACGCTGCAGTTGAATGTTGTTGAACGATTTTCAACGCGGAAAGGGTCAGACACTTTTCAACTCTTTGATAACCGGATGTTTTTTTCATACTTTTTTTATTGTTAAACTTCCATTTTATCTAGAAAATAACACGCAAAGATTAGTATATTTATTGCGTGAAAAAGATCAATGATTGATACGTGAGTAATTTCACTTGCTAATCCTCTATAAGTGAAAAATGGATTTAAAAATATCCAAATACGTGTGGATGGGCCCGGCCTTTGGGCAAACATTTTCTACAAAGCTAGAATATAAATTTAAAGTTTGAAGTTTTGAAGTCGGCAAAAGCAAATGAAGTATGTTAACATTCCACTTAGCTTTCGATCGCGAGACATTTGTTGTTTGGGTGTTGTTTGGCTTTTCGGCAAAAACACATGTGAAAAACTTGCCCAAAGTGACATTTTTCTGCTTTATACAACAACTTCATTGTCCAATTTTGACATTGCTAGATAATGCGTTTTAAATGTAGTTTATTCTCGCAAATTAGCTGGTGAAAATAAACACACAACATTAAAAGTTATTGTCAAAATGGTGAAAGCTTTTTTCGCGGGCGACCATAACTTTATAAAAACTGCCCAAAATATAAAATGTTCTCCTAAACTATCTTACCAAAACTAATTTATAACACAATCAAATTATTATGGAAATAGTTTTCAATATTTTCTCGTTAGTTAAGTTCCAAAAGGCATAGAATTTTGCCTACAAATGCTCGGGTGTTTTTTTTCTTTTACTTTAAAGGAAGCCATTTCGCGCTTCAAACATACGCGACACAATCTATGCTTTTCTCGCGCTTTCAAATTTTGACATCTTAATTAAGTTTATATTAGCCTGGACAGCAATTTTCGTAAGTGCTCTCGGAAATGATTTCCCTAAATACAGATAGTTGTCATATATATTTTTGTGACATCTTTTCGTTATAAAATACGCCGAAGAGAAGGCTAGCATGTTATTCTTCATTCGAGCATGCAGATGTTTTACGACCTTGCGAGTTCACTTCGTCTACAAAAGGCTTTACAGTCTTTGCTTTACTCAGCCAGCTAATTAACTAAAGACAGTTTTATGAATTAAAGTATTCTTTCTTTTTAGTCTAGGTATCATTACACTGCTTTTTGTAGATTAAAGTTGACACATAAGAATAATATAATGTCAATAAAAGTGGGAGGGCTGTCTCCAAAATGGCTTCTCCGTCGTTGTTTTTGAGACGGGAAGTTCTTTAAACATTGCTATTGACTTCTTCCTTTCTGAGTCATCATAGCCAAGTGTCACTCCGTTTGCTTGTTGAACACGTTTTCCAAACAGTAGCAAATATTGTCTGAATTTTCTCCTCAAAATAGTCGTGAAAATCTACTAAAACTTGAAGTAAGTAAAATGAATTCTGTGCTGGCTAAATCATCCAGGCAAGAGAATTTAAATGGCGCCGAGATTCATCGTGCAAAAGACGATGCTAAAACTCTCGATTGCCATACCAAAAGAAGCCGACGAATTTCTTAAGTAAACCAGTTTATTCAAATGTAATCATTTTTATAAAAATGTCAAAATAGTTTCACATTAAAACAGTGAAAGCCATCGCTCGCACTGAAAACTGCTGTCACTTCGTCTAGAACACACTAAAAAACTCTTAGTATAATTTTTGGAATCGTTTCACCTTTCCTCGGCAACACGAATAATTAAGATTGAAATATCCAAGCATTAGTGAATAATAACCTTCGGAAGGTTACGAGTTTGGCTAATTAGTAAAAAAAAACTAATTAGTACGAGAAGCTGTGAACTTTGTGTGTGTTGAGGATATAAAATGTAACCATTCAACTACAAGCAAGAAGTGTGAAAAACCTTGTTCAAAATCCTATTAAACACAACTCTCTGACTAAACAAACAACTCCTACTTTTTCACACTGAAAACTTATCGCCTTATGTAACAATTTCAAGTGCAGAAACTTAAAAAGTGTCATTTAGATAAACTATTATCTCCGCGCGCGCAATCTTGCTCTTTCGCATCGTCTGAACCGAAAAGGAAACAAAAATTTCCAAAAGGTCGAAAATTGGTCGAAATTTTTTAACCCGTGCCATTTCAGTTCATCAAAAATTCTTTGTTTGTCTGAGTTTACTAAAGAATGACAGCAATAAGAGAAACATTTTTTATTCAGCCAATCATAGCCATTGCTTAAATAACTTTGCCAAAAAGAACAATAGCAAAAGCTCTGTTGCTTTGGACAATAGCGGGATAACAATTGTTGCCTGCAGACGACCACTTTCAGACAAGCTTCACTTACTTTCAAGTGCGGCTTGAGTACTTCGAGAGTAGCAAAATGAGTGAGCCATCTTTCGTCGTCCAGAACTCCTACTCTGAACCAAAACCAAAGCGAATGCCCAAATGTGCCCGTTGCTGGAATCATGGCGCAGTTTCGTGGCTGAAAGGGCACAAGAGATACTGCCGATGGAGAGATTGCTCCTGTACACAGTGCACCCTGATTGCAGAGAGACAACGGGTTATGGCTGCACAAGTCGCTCTCCGAAGACAACAAACGCAAGAAGAGAATATGAGAGCGCATGGATCCATGCATGTCCCTAGTTCTCCAGTACCGATTGTGTATACAGAAATTCCGCCCGCTACGCTGACTCTAACGAAATCTCTCTCTCCAGAACACGGTAAGAAACCAAACAGAAATCTTTTGTATCTCTTCTATAAACAAAGTTGCATTGTAATTACAAGTGGAGGTTTTAACACGTTTGAGAGATAAATGTAATAAATCAAGGGTTTTTTTTAGCTCGCGCTGGTCGTAGTTGTAGTATATTTTGTAGCAAATTAATTTCTGTTTGTAGTGTTTTTGCAATGACACTCTTTTTACTCCAAAGTCAACACCGGTTCGTTTGAAGTTCAGCTCCCTTTATTTTACTAATAACTTAGAGTTATGGGGTCACCCTAAGTTGACAAGCTTTTCAGTTGTTTAAGTAAACGATGGTCGTTCTTTTCTCGCCATTTCGTGTTGCCAAATTGAGTTGAATTTCAATAAAGTATATTTTTTTGTCAAGCTTAACTTTTACAAAACTAAATCATCTTATTATTCTAAGCTTATGCAACTTCAATTGTTATTTGTATGTGTCAATGATCTAAGGTATTAAACTCGTCATTAAAAAGCTTGAAAAAGCTTGAAAAATAACCAAAAACTTGGTAAAATTTTGCCCAACTTTTGTGAGCGCTAAACCCAAGTTCTCAAACGAAGCGAAGAAATGTTATAACAACGTTAGAATAAAGTGTTGAAACTCTGTCTTTTTCCCTTGGGATTTTACATTACAATAAAGTCTGCATACAAGATATTGCTTGTTACTCAAATTGTTGACAAATTTAGCAAAAAAAAAGTAGATAAAAAAATTAAACAATTTTCGCTTCCGTAGATTATCAAATCTGTTTTTTGCTAATCAAGGGTTTATCATATTGGGTTTTAAAGTAATCATTGTAAAAATTTAATGGCGATTTTTCTTGAAATAGAGATTAACTATAATCCTGTTATTTTGTTACATGCATTAAGTAAGGACGCAGCCATGTCTGTCTTTCGGGTCTTACTAAGTTACTGCGCATAACAAAACTGACGCAAAATATTTTATTTTCATATTAAACTCCGTTTTAGAACTCCCTCGGTTTGTTGTTCTGTAAATTCAAATTTCGAGATTTTGGTAAAAAAAGTTTTTGATGTTTGGAACAATAACTTTTTAAACAAACTTTTGTAAAAGATGTAAATTTTTTCTTTGACATGCAAGCAATTTTTCCTTGACAATTTCATTGCTCGTGAAGACGATCAGCAATTTTTCTTTGACAAGTCTTCCTTGACAATTTCTTTGCTCGATCCTGAAGACGATTTTTTAATTGGCAAAGTTTTTGTTGCTATAATTATCGTCTAGTTATTTGCCATAATATGTTCCTCGGTTTTTACTCACAAGAAAACAAGAACTTACAGAAACAGTATATGAAGAAACTGACTTCAGCTGAAAAGAAATTCTCATAAAAACTGGCATCGAAAGGATTTTGCAAGATGAAATTAAAAATGACTGGTTTTAACAAAATTCAAAAATGAATGGAGATATATTAAAGTCATAATACATTTGATGTAACAAAAATAGTTACAAATTTAATAAATAATTAATAAAAAAATGAAAACTGTTATCTTAACAAAGAGCTGTTATCATAAATTAAACTTTTTTTAAAAATGCAAAATTGAAAAAAAAAATTAATAACTCATATTTAACTCATGTTTGCTTTGCTTTTTATTTAGAAACCTGTAAGTTGATCTTCAATTTAAACCCCTAATAAAGCAATATTTAAACCAAAATTTCCAAAACAAATGAATTATTTGCCATTATAATATAATTCAATTCCCAAAGCAAGAATTTCTCAATATCCAAGTTCACTTTGTATCAATTTGTCTTTATGCCACCCGATATTTGTCAACATATTTGCATCGATTTCGTCGTCTCTTAGCAAAAACTCGTTACAAAACTTACGAAAATTTAATTTGCTGAAACACTCTATTCTCAAAAGGCTCAAAGTTTGATGCCAATTATCTTTCAAATTAATTTAACCTCAAACTAAATCCAGTTGAGGCTTAGTATTTGAAGATAACACGGCGATATATACACGCAAAATTGGAGGGTTTTTTGTCTTGTCTTGTAAGAGTCGATCTCGACAAAATTTTAAATCAAATGTCATATTTTAACTAAAAGTATATCGTGTTTTAAAGAGCAAACTGTCGATTTTGAAACAAAAATTCCATGTGAGTACTTCTAGTATCTCAGCAACACATCTTTTCGTTATTTAAACTTACTTTTGCCTTCTTAAGATCTGAAAAAGCTAGCAAAAAAGTGAGGTTTTAGATTCAAACAAGTCAAAAAGACGAAAACAATTATTTTTCTCTTATTAATTATCATTCATATTTAGCATCCTGACGATCGTTTGGGTGTAAAGTTAATATGCTTAATGACACTGATTGTTTGTGCGTGTTTTTAGGAATAATAGAATCTGTTACAATGTCAACTATGATTACCATTTCTTAGTGAACAATTTTAATGACATGACTGACAATGTTTAACAATATGAAATATATATTTCAATTCAATTATCAGACTGACTCCTTACCAGTACTTACTGCACAACTAAGTAGTGATGATGATGATGATTATAATGATCGATGACGCTGACGATGATGATTAGTGATGAACAGTCTAGTCTCGGAAACGTTTCAAATACTAACTACACTCATGATTGTTAATGCGGCGTTTACACGAGCAATTTTTCCTTGACAAGTATTCTTGACAATTTTCATTGCTCGTGTAGACGATCAGTAAGTTTTCCTTGACAATTTTATATTGACAAGGTTTCCTTGCTTGTGTAGATGATGAACAAGTTTTCCTTGACAAGTTTAGGTTGTGCCCGCAATGCCTTGCAATCAGCGGAGTACTAACATAATATTGGTTCCAGTCTCTTGTCGAGTAAAAAAACAAATGCGTTTATTTTGACTGATCGTGCGAAAAGACTGGGAACTAATCTTATTAATATTCCTTGCCACATTTTCCTTGTTGTCCGTCCACACGAGCAAATTTCATCCTTGACAATTTTTCCTTGTCAAGGAAAAGCCAACATGCTAGCTTTTCCTTGTCAAGGAAAAATTGTTCATTTTACTCCATCTGCACGAGCAATTTTTCCTTGTCAAGGAAAACTTGTCAAGGAAAAATTGCTCGTGTAAACGCCGCTTAAGGAGGCTCGAAATGTTTTTTTTGAGGGCGCGCGTAATATCGCAAATTTTGCAAGACCCCACTGACGCGTACAAAATGTATTTTTATTAATAACAACACAATGAAATGGCAGATTTTTTTTTATTTTTTGGCAATTTGTTCCAATTAAGGTTTAGATTTAGTAGATCAATTTTAAGAAAAATCTGTAATGAAAAAACATTTATATCTAGAAAAAAATCATTTTTTTAATATTTTAATGGTTTCGCATTACAGATTTTTTTTATTTTTCCTCAGTTGCAAGACCAGGTAGGGAACTAGACATGTACACGTTTAAAAATACTTTCACCTAAAGGATTTGGAGATATCAGCTTTAATAAAGGAATTTCAGGTCCTTTTTGCAGCGGCCTGCTGTTGTCATACAACGTCAAATGCAATAATTAAAAAAACAATGATATCCTAAATCCATAAGCTTTAAAATGATATATTGGTTAACTGTATAGCTTCACAATAATGCTGCATAAAATGCATAATAAAGTAGGTATATAGATATATACAGAAACTATTTCGAGCCTCCTTAACTGCGTGGATGCAGCAATGTGCGCCTTCATATAGCAGTCCTTTATTATTAGAATTAATTATAATAAAGATTATAATGATGATTAATGATGATAGTGACTGATGATAATGATGGTTATAATAATGATATAATGATGTGCGTTATGATAATGATGATGATTATAATGATGTTGAAGAAGATGATATAATTACATCATTAACATCACCATTATATTGTCATTACCATCAACATAATTGCGATCATCACCGAGTACGATAATTAAATTATGATGATGATGATGATTATAATGATGTTGATAATGAGTGATGATGATAGTGACTGATGATAATGATGGTTATAATAATGATATAATGATGTGCGTTATGATAATGATGATGATTATAATGATGTTGAAGAAGATGATATAATAACATCATTACATCACCATTATATTGTCATTTTCATCAACATCATTGCGATCATCGCCGATAACGATTGATAATAAAATGATGATAATGGAATGATGATGACACTTTTCATATCTTTCTATCCAGTCATTACAAATGGTTTTCACAACGAAAGAAAAACAAGCCGAAACAGTAGCGAAAGCAGCTCGGAGCTCAACGTCACCATCCCCGAAATACGAGTAAAAACCGAACCTGTAAGCCCTAAAGACTACGAACACGAAACTGTCTTCGCCGACCCGAACAACAACAACGAACACGAACACACCAACGAACAAAATAAGCGAAGTATCTCCGTCATGTACGAAGATGAGCCGAATCATTCCGAACATCTTCCGAAAGCTCCCCGACCAAGATCGCCCATAAGCAAGGTGAACGTTAGCTCTGTTGATCTTCTTCAACGGATCTTTCCTCAGCAGAGTAGAGCCGTGCTGGAGCTTATCATGCGTTCGTCGGACAATGATGTCGCCAAGGCGATCGAATCGCTTGTTCCCGAGGGAAAGAATAATCAATTGCCTGGGACATTTCCAACGGTTGTTTCAGTGCGTGGTTTATCAGCCCCATATAATTATGGTCCCTACCGCCATGAGGAAGAGGGACGCAAATCCGCTTTCTCTCCCATAACGAAGAACGGAGTCTACGTGAAGAAGAATGGAGGTCCAATCAGCGCGTTCCAGCCAATTCATCAACCTTACACAAGATCAGAAGTGAGCCCGACTTACACAGAGCACTTTAAATATCCCGCTATTCAGAGCCCGCAGTTTAATAGAAACGCGACAGCGGCTTTACTGTCGCTAAGCAGCGCAAAGCATATGCACGTGCAAGGAGAGCAGAGGCCCACAATGCACTGCAGTCACTGTGGGTTTAAGATTAATCTAGGAGATAAGTTTTGTAGTGAGTGTGGGAAGTGCCTTTTGACTAAAGAAAGTCTAGCAAGATCTTGGACTTCATAATATTATAGAAATACACCTATTTCAATTAGGAGTGAGAGGCGATTGCACGGCCGAAATGACTATGGGTCTTTCATATTGATTATCTATGATTCCTTTGTTGTGGCAAACGAATTAATCTACAGCATATAATACCAGCCCCAATAGGAGATTTTATTATATAAATAACAGTTGTTTACAGGGATATCTGCCACTGAGAAATATCGTATTTGAACACATGTAAAAATATGATAATTTTACATGTGAAAATATCATGTTTTGCATAAAAAAAGTTTGTTTATATGATTAATAAAAAAAACCCGGAATATAAGATGGACGCTTGGAGATATGGAATTTATCTTCTCGTGTTCAAATTCGATATCGCACTCCGCTCCCTCTATATAATTGATAAAACTGTGCTTAGCGATTTGGAAAAGCGCTAGCACAATTCCTTTCGGTCGTGCAATCGCTGTTCATGGCATAAAGTTTGAAATAGATCTATTTAATTCAATGCAATGTTTAACTTAATGTGATGAAACAGAACCAGGGGCGGAATGAGGGGGAGGGGGGGGGGGGTGTGAACTTGGTGACTTTCTCCCCCACCCCCACCCCTTTTTTGCAGTAGTCCCGTTTTAGCAAAGAGAAATATCGTATTTGAACACATGTAAAAATATGATAATTTTACATGTGAAAATATCATGTTTTGCATAAAAAAAGTTTGTTTATATGATTAATAAAAAAAACCCGGAATATAAGATGGACGCTTGGAGATATGGAATTTATCTTCTCGTGTTCAAATTCGATATCGCACTCCGCTCCCTCTATATAATTGATAAAACTGTGCTTAGCGATTTGGAAAAGCGCTAGCACAATTCCTTTCGGTCGTGCAATCGCTGTTCATGGCATAAAGTTTGAAATAGATCTATTTAATTCAATGCAATGTTTAACTTAATGTGATGAAACAGAACCAGGGGCGGAATGAGGGGGAGGGGGGGTGTGAACTTGGTGACTTTCTCCCCCACCCTCACCCCTTTTTTGCAGTAGTCCCGTTTTAGCAAAGAAAAGCGGGCACTACGATCTTTGCGCTCTTGTATCTGCCGTTATCGGCCAAAAGAATATCATAGTTCACCCCCCCCCCCCCCCCCCCCCCCAATTTCTGGATCCGCCCCTGAGAACGTTTGCAATTTGCAGAAAAGAAGCAAGCGGTGTACACCATTTGTACTTATACAAAACTGATCCTCGGTAGCCTGCGTCACATCCGGACTCTTTCTCGGCTAACCGGATGTGACGCAGGCTAATCCTCGGTTGATCCTCGCAGTTTCAGCCATCACTCCACGACTGCAAAGGATCTCGGTATTTTATCTCTTGGCGTAAACATAGGCGATATAAGGCGAACTAATGAAATTGTAGGCGATGTTGGGAAATATAAAGCGAGTGAAAATCTAAGTTATTTTCAGAAAACAAATGGTGTGTAAATAAAGGCTATACGCCGTGCTACATGGGAGATTTAAGGCGACGCAGGGTCACAGAAGTCCTATAGGTAACCATTGAGATAGTTACCGCGTGCATGGTTTCGACTGACTGTTGTCAGGATTGCGATATTCATTCTTTTTTGGTATTTATTTGTCTAATTGTAAATATTGTACAAAGTATTTGAAAAATAATTTGTCATTAAACAGTGAAATTTCAAGAATTTGTCGTTGTTAGTATACACCTATTTCAATTAACGTTGTCCATCTGGAATGGTCGATCTGAGACCGATAGGAATTGTGGGAGCTCGTTAAACTGCAAATACACTATTATAATCACGCTCGAATATTAATGTTTACTTCTGAATTACTTTTACCATAATTCAGCACCATTCAAGTGTGATAAAAACAACACATTTGGAATTTAATGAGCTCCTACAATTCCTATCGGTCTCAGATCGACCATTCCAGATGGACAACGTTAATTGAAATAGGTGTATCTTTGAAACGCATTTGATGGATAATCACTGTGCAACGCAGCATTCATGGGTATATTGCAGGTAGCTTATTTCTAGCTTATTACTGTTCTTTTAAAATTAAACTTTTTTTGTTTTCTCTCTGGCGCAATTAATTTACAGTATGGGGGAAATGTACGATGTTATGCTTGAATCACGATGCATTAGTTTTAATAATAGTAGCTCAACAATCAGTTATGTAACGTGATTCCTTGGCTTTGTTATTGAAATTTATCTTAGTGCCTAAAACATCGTACACAGTCGTATATTTTATGAATCGAAATCAATAGTTCTTTTCATTTGTCGGTACCTCTTAGGGGTGAATTTCCAAATCGACATCAGACCACCCCTGCCACTTTGCCCCCGGCCGGGCACTAACCTACAATAAAGCAACGAAAAAGAACCACTCAGGCTGTAGAAAACCCTTGATGTGAGAATTCTCCGGGACTGGCTCGTGCTAACACACTTATACACTCACTAACCTGCATTAGAGGACGTGAAAAAAAACATTGAGGACGTAACAAACCCTAGCTGTGGCCACCCTCAGTGACTGGCATATGCTAACATACACTGGTACACATACTAGCTATTTTAGGGGATGTAAAACTGAGGAAATACCCTGGCCGTGATCACCCTCAGTGACTTCCAGCTTATACTAACTGACATATGAACTACAAATTTCGTATGAATGTAAAATACATTTTAGAGAAATTTAAAATTGTGAAGTGCACATGAAATTGTGGATATGATTATTTTTTAATATGATACAATTTTCAGAACTATACATGCGCTTCAACTTTCTATTTCACGCTATACTTAAAATGATGAATAATATTAATGTTACAAAGGCTTTGGCTAATTTCATTTCGTGTAGGTTACAATAATAACGGCTGCGAGGGAGAGGAATCACAATCATCTCGTTGTCCTACTGATAACATCTTAACAAATTGGATAGAGTAATTTTAGTTTTTTACAGCTAAACCGTCGCTTTCGAATAGGTAAGAATATATATATAGGTAAGAGAGTAAGAGCTTTATGATTTTTCAATGACAACGTTCATAAAGAAATACACAACATTTTCAGATATACTCTTTCGAGAAACTTTGTCACCCGTAAAGTGAAAAGCCTACAAGCTAGAAGCGCAGCAGACTATGCCAGGTAATCTATGGGTAACTATGCCTTTCTGGAACGTATTGATTTGATTGCCACATTGCCACACCTGCATCAATTTGTTATTCGAGAAATAACTTATTATTATTTTGACTTATTCGATAACAAGAAATACAGATACATGAGAAAAATATCATTATGCCCTTGGCGGAAATTGAGCCCCATTGACAACAAGAAAGGCGTGACAACTGCACATTTAGATTCTGAACTGATTCATGATTCTTTGCGCCACTAGTTTGAGGCTTTTCACGGGTGACTAACTTCCTCGGAATTGGTGACTGTACAAATTATATTATAAGAACTATTACGTAAAGGAACAAAATTCGATCTATTGTCCTTGTGTTTGACATTGGCCGGTGAAATTAAAACATGGCGATTTTCTTCTTGACAATCGACGAGTCGTTTGTTTTGTCGCCTGATATCAGCTTCTCCTTTCGACAATTTCTTATCCTTGGTATAGATTTCGATTATTTCGGTTTTGCTGGTTGTAGCGATTTTGTTGATTACGATTTCGCACGTTGCGATTTTGGTTATAACGATTTTGTTGGTTGCGATATTGTGGGTTTCGATTTTGTTGGTTACGATTTTGATTATAGCGATTTTGGTTATAGCGATTTTGTTGATTACGATTTTGTACGTTACGATTTTGGTTATAGCGATTTTGGTTATAGCGATTTTGTTGTTGACGATTTTGTTGATTACGATTTTGTACGTTACGATTTTGGTTATAGCGATTTTGTTGATTGCGATTTTGTTGGTTGCGATTTTGTTGGTTGCGATTTTGTTGGTTGCGATTTTGTACGTTACGGTTTTGATTATAGCGATTTTGTTGATTGCGATTTTGTTGGTTACGATTTTGCACGTTACGGTTTTGGTTAAAGCGATTTTGTTGATTGCGATTTTGTTGATTGCGATTTTGTTGGTTGCGATTGTTACGGTTTTGCGTGTTGCGATTCTGTTGGTTGCGGTTTCTTTGTGCTAGACGTTTTTTCTCCTCTGCTTTCCTTTTCATCTCCTGTTCTTTCCTTTTCCTTTCCTGTTCTTTTCTTTTTCTCTCCATTTCTTGTCTTCTCCTTGCTTGCTCTTGTCCTCTTTTTGTTTGTTGTTGTCTTTTTCTTAATTGTTCTTGTCTCTTTCTTGCTTGTTCTTGTCTTCTTCTTACTTGTTCTCGTCTCCTATTTGCAGCTTCTAGCTTTCGTCTCTTTTCGTTTTCTATCTTACGTTGTTGTTGTGATAGTTTTCGTCTTCGTTCGAACTCTAAACGTTGTTTTGCCTCGAACACTAAACGTTGTTTTGCCTCGAAGGCTAAGCGTTGTCTCTCTTCCTGTGCTCGTATTTTGTCTTGAATAAGACCCACTCGAACAATTTCTGAAGGAGGAGTAAATAAAGTCACATAAAGAAAGCCTTTGTGATTTTTTTAAATAAGTTGGAACTATAAAGGAGGGAATACACTATTTGACGGTTCTCATCGAACAACCTCAGCCTCGACAGCGTGTAATGTATTCTTTAGAATTTGACTACAGCCCGTAATATTTTTGAAGTGTTTCAATAAGCTTCCATTGTTTGATGTGTACTTTCCTTAAATTACCGTGAGCTGTAGTCAAATGGTAAAGAATGTATTACATGCTATCGAGGCTGAGGTTGCAGACGTGAACCATGAAAAGGTGTATAGGAGCAAATGCGCAGTGTTACTGTTGGCAAAGGTGAAGATAGTGATGATTATGATGATCGTGACGATTACAATGATATTGAAGACAAAGATAACGATGATGATGATAATATTGAAGACTACGACAATGATAATGATGGTGATGACGGCATGTGTATGGCTATAATGATGATGGTGATTATGATGGTGGTGATTATGATGGTGCCGATGATGATGATAATGATGAAGACTACGACAATGATAATGATGGTGATGACGGCATGTGTATGGCTATAATGATGATGGTGATTATGATGGTGCCGATGATGGTGAAGATGATAATGATGAAGATTACGACGATGATAATAATGGTGATGACGACATGAGTATGACTATAATGATGATGGTGATTATATGATGGTGCCGATGATGATGAATATGACTGATGCTGTGGTAATGATGATGATATTGATTATGATGTTGATATCGAACATCATCAGAGTTATAGTGATGACGATGACAGTGATGGTGATAATTATGAGGGCATGCTTGTTGTTATGGTGATAATGATGATGATGTTCATCAATATAGTGGTACTGTATTACTAGTAATGGCGTTGGTAATGCCGATTGAAATTACGATAGCGATGATGATGATGATAATACCAATCGTATAGCAACACCAATAATAAAACTTAATTCAATCATAATGGTGATGATGATAATGGTGATGTTGATGATAATGGTGATGATAATGATGGTGTCGAAACGGCTGATGGATATACATTGTAATAGACCATTTTTCATTGTTTCCAAATACACATCTTACCATCACAAACTCTCTGTCGAATATCCTTGACCTTCGCACCTAGAGCAGCGTACGATTCAACATACAAGACATCTTTCACGCTGGATGCCATGGAAACCAATTCCTTCCTGTCCACGCCGTTACCAATGCCCAGGGTTACTATAGTAACACCTTCTTCTTTTAGTTTCTTTGCAGCGAGTGAAGTCTTGAAGGGGTTTTTGGACTTGCCGTCTGTCATGACTAGAGCTATTTTAGGCACCAGTCTTCGACTTTTACCCAGTTGGGAGAATACACTGGTGCGAGCTAAATCTAAAGCCTGCGGGAGAAACATTTACGTTAATAATTATTGTTATAGTGCGAATTATATGAATTGTATCGATTGAAAGACAGACTGACTGACTAACTAACTGACTGACTGACTGACTGACTGACTGACTGACTGACTGACTGACTGACTGACTGACTGACTGACTGACTGACTGACTGACTGACTGACTGACCCACTGACATTTATACTGACTGACTGACTGACTGACTGACTGACTGACTGACTGACTGACTAACTGACTGCCGGACTGACTGACTGACTGACTGACTGGCTGACTGGCTGAGTGGCTAAATAGCACTGACTTGCTAACTAATTGATTGACTTTAGTTACTAGTTGACTGACTGTCTGACTGATTGACGGACTGATTGGCTTGCTGATGGATAAACTGACTGACTGAATGACCCACTGACATATATACTGACTGACTGACTGACCCACTGACATATATACTGACTGATTGACTGACTGACTGACTGACTGAATGACTAGTAAATGAGAAGTAAAATGGGCAAATGATGTTCCTATTTACCTTGTGTGTTTCTGTTTCTCCTTTAGAGAACTCCATGTTATCGATGGCTTTCTTGAGATGTAAGTTGCCATGGTACTGCTTGAAGCCGAAGATCAAATCTGCTTCGGTAGAAAATCGTATAAGACCGATGTGTGTTTGGTTGTTTTTCACTTGAAAACCTCGAATAACCTAGATAAGAGAGATGTACAACCCTTGATTAGACATGATGATGGAGATTACATTTTGTTTAAAAATAATTAAAAAATACAAATAAATCACTTTTTTTAACGTCTTTGTTAATGTCTTTTTTAGCCAGTGGCTAATTGGGGAGACTCAGACTCACTACCTCTATGTTAAATATTTTAGCACACAACTCTGCTCATATGTTCATTTTTGCAGAGGGAGGAAAACCGGATAACGTGGAGAAACACCCTCGTGGCATGAGAGAGAAGAACACACCAAACAAACCGCGAAGCTAGATCATCATGATACTCACTTTATAACTCTAGCACCGCTGAACTATTTGACAAAAAGGGCATTTGCACAGGCTAGTTCGATTCAGCACAGTTGTTATAAAATATTCACTCCTTTCCTTGTAGGCTTCTCTCCTTTCCGTGTAGCTTTAAGTAGCTTTAAATACCTGTAAAACGGAGCACTGATGGAGAGACGGGAGTAAAATGAGCACCGTCGGCCTCAAGTTTATCAGTATATGACTGTCTATCAGTATATGACTGTCTATCAGTATATGACTGTCACGAGTTACCGACGTTAATTAAGGTTACTTTACTTTACTTTACTAATTCCCAGCAAAGCACGAAATATATCACTTAACGATAGAAAACTCTTTAAATTCAGTGTGAACTGAGGCTATTGATTTCCTGTTTTGTTAGATAGTTTAGCGGTACTAAATAATGTGAACCTATTACACCTATTTCAAAAATCGTTGTCGCAGCCGAACTGAAGTCCACACTCTGAAGTCTGCAAAGGATGTCGGTATTCCTTCTCTTGTTATCGATTTTTGTCATAACATATTTCTTATTGTACTTGCTTGTGTTATATGACCATAACAAGTTGTTGCAGTGGTAGATGATGAAACATTATTTCTCATAAAAACGCGCAATAAATCACAAATTATGTTCATATTACCAACATGGTTTGCAGGCTTTAGAGTGTACACTGTAGCTTTGATTGCGACAGCTATTTTTGAAATAAGTGTATACCATTATAGTTTGTTCGTTTTACCTGGAACATGAAGCTCTTTGCTTTCTGGAATCCTGCCTCTGTTACACTGCCTGAAGCGTCAACAATAAACGCCAAGTCTGACTTGCCTTGGCATTCTAGTAGGGAAGAAAGAAAGGTTATTATTAATGTTTTACTCTTGAAGCGCGAAAAAGGTGCACATAACAGCATAGCCTGCGTGGCGGCTCTAGGGTTTCCCCTCCCCTCCCCCCCTCTCCCCCAATCCCCAAAAGCCGCCACCACGCAGGCTAATAACAGCATTGTTGATGATTGATTGGTTGTTTGTTTGATGGCCTTGTTTATTGATCGAGCCGTTTATTGATTTGAATTGGTTGGTTGGTTGGTTGGTTGGTTGGTTGGTTGGTTGGTTGGTTGGTTGATTGGTTGATAGGTTAGTTTATAGTTGAATGGTTGGTTAGTTGGTAGGTTAGCTAGTTAACGCTGTTGTTTGGATGGTTGGTTGATTATGAATTGTTCTGTGCAACATACTTTTGGTCTTGCAGACGAAAGGCAGTTTCTTGATGCAGTACTCTCCTTTCCAGGCCCCCCAATGAGGATCAGCAAGAATGGATATACACGCCTCTCTTGGCTTCGTGGCTGCTAGGGCGGTCCCGTTACCTAGAGACAATTAAAACATTATCATCACCTCCAAGCAGCACTGGTATTGTCATTACCATTATCATTACCTCAATTATTATTATTATTATCATCATCAACAACAACATGATATCATCATTATCATCATCTGCATATCATCATTCACATCACTAATCATTACCATCATATCATCATCATCATCATCATCATCATCATTTTTACCACTATTAACGTCACCAGCATAATACGTAATACCAGATGTATCCAGATTCATACCTTTTGATAACTTGGTATAAATAACTGGCTTTGCATCTGTCCATGTAAACCTCCCTTTCGTAAATATATCGGTCGCTCCTATCCAGAGTTCCTGGAAACCCAAGACTTGTCTTATCTGCCTTATTCGTTCCGTCACCCAATCGCTTTCCTGGGAGTTGTAGATGGATAAAAGGTGACCTGATTCAGCCTCTTGGCAGTAGATCTCGGCCTCCGACCACGTCATGGAATCATCGGGAAGAATGACGAACTTATAGTCGTAGTAATTCCACTCCCAGGCTGGTTAAAAAAAAGTAAATGGATGAATGGATAGATGCATGAATGCATGGATTACTGACTGAATGGATAAATCGATGGATAAATTGACTGATGAATAAATGAATGGATTAATGGATGAATGAATGAATAAATGAATGAATGAATGAAAAAATAAATGAATTAACAGAAGAATGAATGAATGAATGAATGAATAAATGAATGAATGAATGAACGAATGGACAGATGAATGGTTTAATGGATGAATGGATGGATGGAGTAATGGATAAAGTAATGGATGGATGGATGAATACTGGATGAATAGATGAATGGATCGATAAATGAATGGATGGATAGGTGGATGATTAATTGTCTTGTCACTTACAATATCCAAAACGCTGTACTGCTCGCAGTCGTCTTGGTGCATCTGTCAAACAAAAAGAGATCAATTTGTATTCGTAGACCAAGGGCGCTAGGATACTAATATGTGAGTCATATCTTTTCGTGTGACGGCGTTCAGCTAGTACAGCGGTACTCGCGCAAAGCGTTTGTATATTTGAAACCTGTATAACGATCGTTCGAACGTTGAGAGCAAGCTACAAGAAAGCTGCGGAAATAAAGGGCTTTTAGGCGGCTAAATCAGCATAATCAGTTAAGTAGACCTATATTTATCTAAACTAGGATAAATTAACAAATAACTAGCATAAATTTACATATTATTAGTGTCCTAGCGCCCTTGAACAACTATTACATATAAAACGACAGGAGCAAATAAACGGAAGCATATCAAAATTTGCAACAGAAAAACAAACAAACAAATTAACAACAACAGCAGTAGCAAAAGCGACATCTACAATGCCGACAATAAGTAATTGCGATTGCAATTGCGAAGCCTGAAAACAAATCTTCGAATCCATATCAGAGATACTGGTGCTGTGCACTACAGACAACAATGCCAATTTCAACTCAGTTTAAATATAACAAATATGGTCATACCTTTGGATCAGTTTACAAACGTAACCAAAACTTTAAAATAGAAATAGGCAAACACTACAAAACCAGCGACAATCACAATGACAACAACAACGAAGATAAACAATGCCATCAGTTAACAACGAAAAGAAGAACAACATCCACTTCAATTAACACAGATATTTTCATACCTTTCGATTTACAAACGTAACCAAAACTTTCAAAGCAATCCTCATCTTTCCAAGTTGGTGAAGAACCCTTAGTATCCACCACAATACAATAATTATACTGGTCTTCCTTAGGTCTGTTCGGTTCTCCCTTCGCCCATGGTGCTTCCTTGTACTTGAACGGGGATCCATCAATATATTCGTACACCCCCGATAAACGTTTATCCGTCGCTCCCAGCCAAAGCCGTCCCAAGTAATCCATTTCGTCTGTTAGATTCGTAACAAGTCTGTTGAACCATGCCGATTCCTGAGGATCTCCAAGGGTAAGGAGATGGCCATTTTCTTCTTCTTGGCAGATTTTCTCAGCTTCGACCCATGTTCGTTTGTCGTGCTTTTCTAAGACGACTTTGTAGATGAACGGTCCGTGTTTGAAAACTGGAAATAATGACAAATGGAAGGAAAATTATATGGAATGAAATATTGAAATTAAATGAAATATGCAATCAAATGAAAGGTTTAATGAAAACGAAGCTAAAGTTTTCTTTTTTTTGGAAATAATCAGCTGCCTTATCAAGATCATGAGGAAAATATCATATGCCCTTGGCGGGTTGAACCCCGACGTGTTACTACTACACTATACAAGGACCAAACACCCTGGATACGCAGCTGGACAATGTAGTATAGAGCAACTGTGGGGCCTGGGTCCCACACTATCACCAGGCCCGCTCTGAAAATCAGGCTAATCAGACATTAATTAACTGGATAAGAGATATCTAATTTGGGTCTAACTTTATAGATATATTGAATGACCTACCAACTCCTTCCCTCCCCTCCCCAACCAAAAACACACACACCTAAGCGTGCTAAGAATCATGATTCTTTCGAATGACAAGGAAGGTAGCTGTTTGCAATTATCATTCTCGTGAACAACATGGAGGTTATTTTTAAGATATTAGGCCTAGTCTGGGACCTTAACTCGCGCAAACTCGCCTTAACTCGCATTAACTCGCACAAGCTCGCAGTAAATTACTCAATGTCATAATGCACAGGGAATTGCCTTAACCTCATCTCATATGTAATATACACATATAAGTCATGTTCTTTTAGTGTCACTCCATATTATGGGATTTTTCCTTAACTCGCCTTAACTCGCCTTAACTTGCCTTAACTCGCCTTAACTCGCAGCATTGACATTTTGATTTTCCCTTAACTCGCCTTAACTCGCCCAAACTCGCTGCGAGTTAAGGCGAGTTTAAGTCCCAGACTAGGCCTGATATTATGCGTCTACATCTAAACACGAATATTTCAATGAGGTGCTTACAATCATGATTCTCGTCAAGAACATGGAGGTTATTGTTGAGATATTATAGGCATTATTACATCTAAACACGAATATTACAATTATTTTATTGTTATTATTGAGAAATTATTTAAACACGCCGGTGCATACCATCATTGTTCTTTTCAAGTATCTAGCATGGAGGCTACTGTAGAAAGACTATCGGCATACATCAAAACAGGTATAAATTAAATATTGAGGTTATTTTTTTTAGATGTCATGGGCATCATAGAAATGTTTAAACGGGCCAAACATGTTGGAACAACATTGTCTATGGTTGAGACATTTCTCGTTCCTTATATATAGTGGACAAAGCCATTACACGACCTAAGTGAACTTCGGTTTATAATACAATAGCTAGAAGGTATCATTGACCTTTAAATAGGTACTTAGTCATAGCAAGTACTTAATGCACTCGTATTATATTTCGTATTTCTTGCAACATATGATATGAGCAAATATAAATAAATGTTAATTTGAATGCCTACCAAGACCAGTTTTTTTAGAGGGGGTTACAAATCATACCCGAATATACCCCCAACTTCCACCCTATGTTTACATCGATATTTCGGAGGCCTCACATCCGGGGGGAGGTGTGTGTGTGGGGGAGGGGGGGGTCTCCCTTTGTCCAAGTGATAGGGGTAATCGGCGTACCTTTTAGGGTAAGAATATTTCCTGTGCGTACCTTTTTGGGTCATTTTAGGATTCTGGCTCAAAAATCAGTTACGTAACACGATTTCGTACCTGTAAGAGTCATTTTTACTCTGTTTTGTTGCGTTGTTGGGGTAGAAATCGACAAGGCTTTATCAGTTACTTTAATCTGTGCGTAGCTTTCAGGGTACCCCCCCGGGCCTCACATATATGGCGCAAGGTACATCTGGGAAAGGCATCAGTGTTACTTTTGTCGGATTAAAAGGTCTCGGAAAAGCTTCATCTTTAAATGCTCATAAAAACAAATACCTTAGATAAGCGTATCTCAGCCGGAAACGATTTTCCAGCAAGATGTAAAAATGTAATGGAAGAAGGAAGGCTGTACAAGGTAGGTGTCTATTTTTATCAGTTGGGACATCGATGCCTCAAAGCTTTTGGAGCACGAAAGAAGAGGTAAACCTTGTCTTTATTGTGATGAATACCATGACAATGATGATGGTGACGATGGTAAAGACGTTGATGTTGATAATCATGAAGATGATGATGGTGGTGATAATTAATAAAGTGATGATGATGATGGTGGTGGTGAAGGTGATGATGTTGATGTAGTTGTTGTTGATAGTCATGATGATGATGATGATAATGACGATGGTGGTGATAATAAAAATGATGAGGATGGTGGTAGTGTTGGTGGTTAAGATAATGATCACTTGATGAAGATGTTTTGGTTGTTGATGATGATGATGATGATGACGATGATGATGATGATGATGATGATGATGATGATGATGATGATGATGGTGGTGGTGGTGGTGGTGGTGATGATGATGATGATGGTGGTGGTGGTGGTGGTGGTGGTGGTGGTGGTGGTGGTGGTGGTGGTGGTGGTGGTTGTTATGATGATGATCGTGATGGCGGTAATAATAGTAGTGTTGATGATGATACTGATGATGGCTGTGCTGGTGGTGACAATGACAATGATGATGATCATGGTGGTGGTGGCAATTATGATAACGATGACGGTGGTGGTGATTATAATAATAGTAGTGATGATGATAGTGACGATGATAGTGATGATGCATGATGTGGTGATGGTGATAAAAATAGAATGTTGATGACGACGACGATGGTTATGGTGGTGAAGGTTATGAATGAATGGAAACTAGTATAGGCTGCATCGGTGTTTGATATAAACGATAGGTAATAGGATGAAATTTGTAACACCGTAAAAAAATGTTGACTTAACTTTACTGTCGTTTCGAGCTTTACCCTTCATCGGAGTAAAAGAGTTGAATCTGTATGTATGAGTGATCTATAGATAAACCTAGCTAGGGTGGCAAGTGACTGGAAAAGTTCCAACAGGCCCTGATAGAGATAGCAAGGTTACAGTAACTACCATTCATTATGTCAATGACATGTCACAAGTGCAAATCAAAAACGAAACGTTTGCCATAAATGGGCGTAATAAGGAATGCAAACAAAACATCAGGTTTCTTGCAAAGACCCTTTGCGCAGAAGCAAAAAGATAAATAAATAAACATTTGATGGCGAAATGCTATTAAAGAAAACAGTGAACGTGTAGATACGAACATGATGGAGTTAAAATGTCTTTAAACGACATGCATATTGTTTAGGTCTTAGACACAGATCACTGTCCTTTGCTATACTAAATAACAGACCCTATACGTTTGCGGCATTATCGTACACGGTCCTTTGCTATAAACCCTAAATAACAGATCCTATGTTTGCGGCCGATTATCGTACACTGTCCTTTGCTATATAAACTAAATAACAGATCCTACGTTTGCGGCATTATCGTACACGGTCCTTTGCTATATATACTAAATAACAGGTCCTACGTTTGCGGCATCGTCGTACTAAATAACAGGTCCTACGTTTGTGGCATTATCGTACACGGTCCGTTGCTATATATATACTAAATAACAGACCCTACGTCTGCGTCATTATCGTACACGGCTCTTTGCTTCACTGTATAATAATATACTAAAATAACAGATCCCACGTCTGCGTCATTATCGTACACGGCCTTTTGCTACACTGTACATATATACTAAAATATTAATAACAGATCTTACGGTTGCGGCATCGTACAAGGTCATTCCCCATATATAAGAATAACATATCAAAAAGGATTTTAAAATAATCATAATTTAGCTCGTAATAGACTTGTAAAAACTTACAATATCCGGACGACAGAACTTTGTATTCATCATTCTCATCCCAGTAAAACTGCGCACGACAGGCAATCCCGGCAAATAGTATACTCAGAAAAATACGATTAACAAATTTCCAGTACGGCATGACGACTACAGTTCCAAGGGGACAAAACCTTTAGAGCCTTCTTAGAAGTATGATTTATAGCTAGCTGGCAGCTTCGTCTTTTATAGGTGAACTAGAGGGTGGTATTACACACCAATTATCTCACGTCGTAATTTCAGTAACGATTGATCCGATAGGAAAGGTTAAGAGATTTGCAAAGTTTCTGCATTGCTTTGGATCAACACCAAGTTATGGATATCGGGTGACTTGGGTGGTTGAATGGAAGATGTGCTACTCAGGGGCGTAGAGGGGAGAAGGAATGGGGGCTGGGGTGGAAATGGGGCGGTTAGGGCCACAAGTCAAGGAATATATATAGTTATAAAATTCATGAATAATTAATGAGAATTTTACAAAAGAACTCAATGCCGTGACGAGTTCTGTAAATCTCATACAGATTTCGTCCTGATTTGCATAAGTTTCAACTTGAATTTTCTCGGCCAGATTTACATTTATCTTGACAATTTTAGTAAAATATGAAAGAACTAACGTTGGACTTTCATAAGTTCTATACAATATTCGCGTCCGATCTGTATCCGATATACAACGGCTCGTCTTCGACTCGCCGTTGTATATCGGATACAGATCGGCCGCTCATATTGTATATATTACTTATCAAATTCATGAATAATTCATGACCTATTAGTCCAATCATGGTTGTCCATTGTTGTCACATGTACACACCATTAAATCCCAGGATTGATGTTTTATGCATCAGTTTCATTAATTTTGATAAAGATCTGATCCAATCTTTATCAAAGTTAATAGTGCTGATGGCACAAACACCAGCAAAGGTCTCATCGCATCATCAACCTTTGCCGGTTTTTCAAACCATCTCACTTTCCAAGCAGCCTCCTACTGTACCTTACAAGACCTCTTTCAAATGTGGGATGTCAAGAGTGACACTGCGCATGATCAAAATGTAATGATCACGTCATTACTAGAAATGTGCCTTAATCTTGGACTTTTCTTTGATAACTAATTAGTAAATGAGTTTTAATGAATGTTGGGATCAGTCATATAAAATATTCGCGTCCGACCTTTATGGGCTTAAAAAGGCTCGCCTGCGGCTCGCCTTTTTAAATGCCCATAAAGGTCTCCCGCTCATATTTTATCTATTACTAGTATAAAATTCATTAATAATTCTTGAGAAATTGACAAAAGAAATCAAAGCCGTGAAGAAGGTTGTATATTAGATGCAAAATCGTCCTGATTGCATAAGTTTAAACTTGAATTTCTCGGTCAGATATATAGTTTTATCTTGACAAGTTTAGTAAAATATGTACAAGCTAACTTTGTAGTTTCACAAGTACTTTCGGATGGCCGTTGAATATATCTCATACGCATACAGATCGGCCGCTCATATTGTGTCACAGTAGTATATACAATATGAGCGGCCGATCTGTATGCGATATAGACTGGTGAGTCGAAGACGAGCTGTTGTATATCTCATACAGATCCCGCGACGCGAATATTGTATAGTACTTATAAAAGTCCAACGTTAGTTCCTTCATATTTTACTAAAATTGTCAAGTTAAAATTCAAGTTGATGCTTATGCAAATCAGGACGAAATCTGTATGAAATTTACAGATCTCGTCACGGACGTGATTTCATTTATAAAATTCTTATGAAAAACAGAACCACAATGTTTTTAAAACACGCTAAAAATACCTGTGAAATACAATACTATAAACAGCCTATTCCTATCAATGCGTGCCTTTGATTGTGACAAACCAATGAATTGATGATAGATTAAGTATTCTCAATGTAAAAAAGAAAACATTTGATATTGACGTTTGAACTTTATATTTTCAATGACACTCAATAACAATTGACATAAATATGTAATGATTTCGATATGACGGCCGATAGATCATTCCAAGCCTACATTACAATACACTGTGATCAAACCACTAATGAAGAAATAGAGAAAAGCACGCGCGATCTATGTAATATTTAACGAGCAGGGGTGTTTTATCAAGTATTAAAAAGCCGAGGCGTAGCCGCTTCCTGCGAGTTTTTTAAATGGCTTTAAAAATCCATCAATATAAAACAAAAACAAAATCAAATAAAACATTGAAAAATACAAAAAAAATGTGATAACGAACCGCTCATAACCTTCTGACCATGCGCAAGATTCTCAATTTACTAATGAATACGCTAAGGTTATTATCTTCAAATTAAAAAGTTTATATATATATATTTGATAAAAGCATTATAAAACGTTGACTCGTGTCTACATTCAATTCTGTGATATAAACACGCTTGGAGCTGTAGAGCATTCGATCGCCGAGAAGTCAACTAGAAAAGCTAAGCTACATCTCGTGTTTCTTGATAACTTATCTCTTGCTCTATCACAGTATTTACACACAAGCCGTTTTAAATTCCTTAAATAAAACACGCGAGGGTTGGCTGCAGAGAAGTGTTAAGAGACGCGAAGTGTCGTGCATCTTAACACTGCTCGAGTGTTCTGACAAACCTGAAGTGCTTTATCATAACTCTACACAAAACATGCAGCAAGCAGGTTTTCTATTTCTTTGATAAAAACACAAATTGACATATTTGATGCAATATAGTACAGTATGAGCAGCCGATCTGTATCGGATTTACAGTACTCGTCAAATTTGTAAAATTCTCATTAATGTTAACATGCGTGTTGGGTGCTCTCAAAGAGCACAGGCCTCAACCAGTCAGAATGCGAGATTTCTTATAGTTATTTTTATAATTTTGGCAGATATGTAATCTATTTACACGATTATTTTCCTTAAGGTTTTTTTTTGTTTTCAGTGGTTTGGACGATGATGATAAAATGTTATTTCAGCGCACGCTGACCAATATGTTGGGGCTCAAGTATTTACAGTTGTTAACAGAATTACTGAACTTGCGCACCGTGATCTGTAGAGCACACATTTCAAAAACATGATACGCGGTTTGGGCTTCCTGTGTAAAGACGAGGGGAAAATGAGACTGGCAGAAGTCAAAGATCAAGAGCCCTATTAGCTTCCAGTCTCCAACAACTTTCCAAAGCAACATAGGAAACCCAAAACATCAGTTTTGAGTTAACCGTTCAGGCTTCTTTTGGCTCAGTCCCATCCTTCCATACACAGGAACTCCAATCCAGAAATTAAAGGACTGAAGTTTGCTTAAATATATATAATTTAAGGATTGTACACATTATCAAACATTTGAAAAATACCACGGGCTGTAGTCAAATTCTAAAGAATATATTGGCTGAGGTTGATCGATGAGAACCGTGAAATGGTCTTTTCAGAGCGCACATGACCATCGAAATGACCCCTAAACCTTTCGAAAACTGCAACGTTTGTAACAGCCAACCGAGTCGATCGAATGCAACAATCATGCATTAGGCCATGGGAAATTACGGGAACTTTTACGGGAAATACCTTTTCCCACCGCGTGAATCAGTGTTAAACAAAAAATAATAAAATTCTACACAATGGGAAAATAGAGTACAAATACTAAAAACGTACAAAATGGTACTAATTAAACAATAAAATTAGCAAAAAATATCACTATTTAGTACAATTCATGCTTCAAACTTTTAATGTTTGTACAACTATATTGACCTACAAATAGTTTGTAAACAGACACTTTAAAAAGTACAAACAGAACTTGAGGGGGGAGGAGACGGGTTTGTATGACGCAAAAGTACTTGACCCCGTTATGAGATTCATTAACTCGCCGGCTTTGTGGAGAGTCGATCGGAAATGCATACATAAACATTCAGCATGAAATCTTAGATGATTGTAATTGATAATAATACCGACTTTCCTGAAATGCTGCTTTTGATCAGTGACTCTAGCAAGGGCCCTGCTGTTTGAATATACTCATTCGCATTAGAGAACTAACGCACTAAACTCATGTAATAGTCATGAAATTGATCTAAGCAAACGAATGCTTTTAAGTCTCTAACTTAATTCCATTGTTTTCTTTTGTTTCTTTGTCTATTGCATGTATTTTGGTTCACGTCTTTAGTTATGTATAGATATTTAGTAAGCATGAAAAAGGGGAAAAACACACGTTTTGTCAATTTACTAAAGACAAATACATAAATTTGCTTCAAACTTTCCCATTCAAGCATGGTTTCCATATGATCGCAGCCATATGGAAACAGCTAGTGTGCGATCGTGTGAGATCAAATGGCTGATTGATTTTCACTTGGATGCGATCGTGTGATCGAATCATATGGAAACCAGGCTTTAGTGTAATACACCTATTTCAAAAATCGTTGTCGCAGCCAAAGCTACAGTCCACACTGAAGCCTGCAAAGGTTGTCGGTATTATGAGCATAATTAGTTGTGATTTATTGCACGTTTTTAAAGAAATATCAGTGTTTTATCATCTACCACTGTAACAGTGTTATGGTCGTACAACACAAACATGTCCATCTTAAATATGCTATGAATTAATTGATAACAAAGAAGAAATACCGACATCCTTTTCAGGGTTCAGTGTGTGGACGGCAGCTTTGGCTGCGATAACGATTTTTGAAATAGGCCCTATACCCTGATGTGTAGGTTTAATCCACATGCTCATTTTTCGCGGGTAGTCCCAAAATCGAAAGATTTTTAGGAAAAACGAAATTTTACAAAAAAATTGTTTAACGTTGCTATGGAAACGCCAATTAGGATAAAAAGCGCACTGTTCAAAATTTTAACCCAAGTTTAAATAAATATTAAGCAATTCAGATTCATTGAACAGAAACATGATTTTATTATAAGCAGTTTTATTTCGTATCTCAACTCGATCGGCTACGGCCATCGAGTAAAGGGAACGAATTATCTCTCTCGCAGAAGTAAACATATACCTTATTATTAAATGTCTTACTCTAAACCAATGTTTGTTGGCGTACACACCGTACAGACATTTAGTATTGAAAACCTAAACTCAATTTGCTACGGCCATCGAGTAGTAGGGAACATATGCATCTTTCGTCCCCAATCTCTACTGCGAACAATAAATAACATCCATCTATTAACGAAACTCAATACCAAATACACCCATTTCAAAAATCGTTGTCGCAATCAAAGCTACCACACTCTGAAGCCTGCAAAGGAGGTCGGTATTTCTTCTATTGTTATCGATTTATTCATAGCATATTTTGGTTTTACATGTTTGTGTTATATAACCATAACAAGTTGTTGCAGTGGTAGAATAAGAGAATAGAATAGAATAGAATAGAATAGAATAGAATAGAATAGAATAGAATAGGATAGGATAGGATAGGATAGGATAGGATAGGATAGGATAGGATAGGATAGGATAGGATAGGATAGGATAGGATAGGATAGGATAGGATAGGATAGGATAGAATAGAATAGAATAGAATAGAATCTTTATTTTGCTCTTTGTATATAGACTAATTACATTATATACATTTAGATTATAAATATAGTTTGCCTTCCTATATTCGTTTGCATCGGAGAGTGATAGATGATGAAACAAATATTTCTTGGAAAAAAACCGTGTTATAAATCTCAAATTCTGTTGATATTACCGACATCCTTAGCAGGCTTCAGAATGTGGACTGTAGTTTTGATTGCGGCAACGATTATTGAATTAGGTGTACTTGGAGTACAACGTGCAACGCAGATACCATAAGCTCAGCGATGAAAAGTTTTCTACGTAAATGCGTGCCCTTTAATACGTAAGAGAGAAGTTCACCGTTAACACAAACGCCAAGAGAATGCTAATCCTTCCTGAAATGATGACACTTAAGACACTTGCGCTGAATACATAAAATAGCTACAGATTTTTTGTTGATTTTCAAACAAAATCTGCTTACACAAGACCCCATGTACCCGTACGAGTAATGAGAACTTAACGGATTACAGCAGTCACAACATTATCATAACCCTGCTAAGATTTAAGACGTAGACGATACAATAATTAAGCCAATGCCAATGAAATTAACTGACGCGTTTTTAACGTCAATAATATGTATAGCTAGTATATTTTCTGGTCAGCAAATGACTCTGCCTCTCCCCCTAATTAATGGTCCTAAATCAGTTGCAGAATTGCAGTATTCACACGATTTTCATAACCATTTTTAGATTTGACAGGTACACCATTTATTTATGTACTTATTTATCTATTTATTAACTTATTTATTTGATAGGAAAAATAATTCAGCAAATGGAATTAAACATGCATTTTTGACATCAAGAATATTGCAAGTATTTTCTGGGCAGTTTCGAGCCAGCTGTTTTCCCTTATGAGAATAACTAGCGCTCTTGTACCAATCAAAACATTGTCGTAATCCTGTTAAGATTTAGAGAGGTACATTCTTTATACTAATTAAGCAAATGGAATTAAACATGCGTCTTTGACATCAAGGATATTGCAAGTATTTTCTGGGCAGTGCCTGCAGCCTCATCTAATCAAAACGGCTAGTGCGCGCTTGCAGCAATCAAAACATTATCATAACCCTGTTAAGATTCAGAAAGGTACATTTTACAATAATTAATCCTTATCAACTCAAGAATATTACTAGTATTTTCTTGGCAGTGTCTGCAGCCTCCCCTAATCAAAACAGCTAGCGCGCACTTGCACTAATCAAAACATTATCATAATCCTGTTAAGATCTCAGAGAGGTACACTTTACAATAATTAAGCATCAAGAGTATTACTAGAGTATTTTCTGGGCTGTGTTGAGCCAGCTGTCTCCCCTTATGAGAACAACAAGCGTACTTGCAGCAATCAAAACATTATCATGACCCTCTTAAGATTTGAAGCAGAACAAAACGCTCTAGGGTATGATATCCGTGCATGCTTTGAATATCTAAGCATTGTAAGTTAAAATCTCCTCTTAATTAAAGAGACAGATCCGAGAACAGTTTCAAGCCTTGCAGTATTAAAAAAGTAGCTACTATAGACATACCATGGGCAGCAGAGTATCATTCGCGTTTGTATTCGCTTGTAATCTCCGTGTATTTATAGTTACCAACGGTCGCTTTGCTTGCTTTGTTATTCCCGTGACCTTCTTCTTTATATGTCTAGCTCCTATTTCAATCTCGTGATATTGGTCTATCTAGTATTAAAAGCGATCGTGTGTCACTCGGTTACTAATCGGTAACTTCTTTAACTGCCCCCGAAGGTATATAATATACCTTCGGGGGCAGTTAAAGAAGTTACCGATTAGTAACCGAGTGACACACGATCGCTTTTAATACTAGATAGACCAATATCACGAGATTGAAATAGGAGCTAGACATATAAAGAGGTCAAGGGAATAACAAAGCAAGCAAATATGCGACCGTTGGTAACTATAAATACACGGAGATTACAAGCGAATACAAACGCGAATGATACTCTGCTGCCCATGGACATACACTGGCATGGGCTACAAACTAAGCATTCAAACTGCAAAACAAGACTATATAGAACCCTGGAAATCAGGGTAATAACGACCTCTGGAAATTTGCCAGAAGACGGATCTTTATCCATACACCTATCCATATAATTATATTTTTCAGGTTACGGATGCACACGTTTTTTTTAAACATGTAGACTATGTGTTTTTTATTTATAGGTTTTTGAATTCCTCATAGGTTAAGCGAAAGTCCGACCACTTAATTAGTAAGGTACATTGAACCGATTAATCCGCCAGTGAAACTATGTCTTAAAATGTATCTTAAAGTGGAATACCTACACCACGTGTAATCAGAAATACTTTTTGCATCTATCATTATACTTTTCATGTTCATCATCATCGATATCATTGTTATCTTCTATGAAGTAATTTCATGTTGATCATTATCATCGTCAATGTTTATTGTTATACATTTTACTAACTACAATGAATCTGATTGGCTGAGAGCACACGGCTAAATCTGAATAGCATGGGAACTTGACAGTGATAATTGTATTGTCTGTAGTTATCACTGTCAAGTTCCCAGGCTCTCTCCGTTCTCAGGGAGTTGATGTGAAAATGGCAGCGAGATTTGCTTGTTATTGTCTCTTTTACCTGATTATAATTGTACTTTTACTTTAAAAAAATGTATAATAAAACAATTATTGAATTCGGTTTTCGCATGATATCGTAAATTATCAAGACCTCGAGTCAGTATTATCTGCCTCAGCCAGGAGGCTTCGTCAGATAACACAGACCTCGGTCTTGATAATTTACGATATCATACTCAACCTCATCCAATAATTGCTTATTGTTATCGTGGCCGATATTATTCGAATATACACCGTAACGAAATATGGCGTCCAATTTTAATAACTATTGTTTTTGACTGGCTAGCCTCGCATATAAGTGAAAACTCCATTGTGTTTCAACGTGAACACGAGGCTAGTCAGCCAAGAACAATATGTTATTAAAATTGGACGCCATATTTCGATTCGGTCTATAGTATAACTAAAAGTAATTATTAAAAAGTAATTAAATAAGTAACCTTGGCCTTATTAGGATTGCTCTTTCAGCAATTCTAAGGAATCTAACTATAGTTATAATTAGACCGAGCATAAAATATCTATATAGAATAGTCTAGCAAAAATACGTATTTGCTGATGTTTACGAATCTGTGGTGTTTGTTGGTTCTAACCCTGGGAACGTAGGTCGCCATTTAATTAAATCAATGGTGACTATATATAGCTAGTTCATTTAAGGGGCTGTGCAATAATTATAACTAAAGGAGGGCGGACAGAAAAACCAGAGTGGAGCTTTAGGTGAAATGAATAGTGTAAAGAGAAGGGGTAGGGCTTAAGGTGTCTCCAAGTAGTTTTTCATGGCGCACACATCCCTTTTTGAATCCAAAATCCAATTGGCATTATTTCTACCGTTATTTCCTCAAGGTTGACAAATCTCTTACGGAAACAGGAAAACAGCGGTAGGGAGAGAGGAAGGAAATGATGCCAAGCTATAATCGCTGTTTAGATAAAGTGACCCAGTCAAGCAAGGCCGGTGTATAATTGTTTTTGCAGCATTTTGACAATCGTGGCTTTCAAGTTTTTGTGTTTCTTCATTAGAGATAAAGTGTGTGTGTGAGAAAGTGAGAGAAAGTCGTTTTAATACTGAATTACATGTACATGGAACTTTGCATGGTCTAAAAGGTTGACTACCCCTATTGAAGCTAATGAGATACAGTATAGTTTGATCACATATCTGATATTCATTGTTTGAGGTCCTTCAAGACTAGGTGATAAGGTGATCATTAAAAAAGATAGCTAAAAATATTAAAAACACTATGTGACTAAGACTAAGTGATAAGGATGCTTATAAGCCTTATCTGATCATTAACAAAGATAGCTAAAAAGATTAATATTATATTAAAAACACAATGTACGATAATGCCGCAAAACCACGATCTGTTATTTAGTATACACATATTTCAAGAACTGTTGTCGCAGCCGAAACGTACCGACAGTCAACAATCCTATAAGGCTGCAAAATGAAGGATGTCGGTATTTTGTTTCTTGTTTACAGGTTCTTCGAATAATTTGTTAGTTGTATGTGTTTATTTATGATATATATTATGCAGTGGGTGCGTTGAACGTAATATTTCGGAAAGAAACGGATATTAATCAAACTACGATCAAAATACCGACACCCTTTGCGGCCAGTGTAGACTGCCGTAGCTCTGGCTGCGACAACAGTTTTTGAAATAGGCCTCAAACGTAGGTTGATGTGTTATTAACAGCTGCATTAACAAAGCAAACAATAAGAAGTGATTTTTTACCTATTACTGATATAGATACGAAAGCCATCAAAAAACAAAGTGCGCGCTCGTCCAAAAGCAAAGCCGCACGCACGATTCCATCCACATACAAGTTTAATATCTTTTTCACGTCGAAAGAACGTTTCTGGTTTGACTAATTGCCAAATAAAAGGTCGTTTTCCTCTAGTTTTCCTCTAGTCTAGACGGACCAACGAGAATTCGATAGCTTTGCCCTATGGTCGATATGTAGTTGAACACACCTCTATTGATTTAAAGAGAAATCCTATATTCGATATACAATTTGTGATGTGAAAATAAAGAGCACCTAAATCATATGCAAGCAGAAAAGGGTTCATATTTCATATATGGCCTTAACTTTCATATTTTCTTTTTTTATTGAATTATGTTCTAATCCATAGTTTAAAAGCATCCCAAATACGTTTGCTCATGCTTAGGTCAACTTGATACTATAGAATTCTTGTATAATCTTCCAACTTAGTGGCTTTTCTGTAAATGGAGTCAAAGTAACCAGCTCGTATAGCAATTTGCTAAATAATCATTTTTCTTCATATTTCGTTTGTCCGTCTGTTTCACTCTAATTCTTTTGTTTTCTATTGTGTTTATCTGACGTTGATTACACTCTAATTCATCTGTTTTCTAATGTGTTTATTAAGCTATTACACTGTAATTTTTCTGTTTTCTATTGTGTTTATCTAGCTGTGACACTCTAATTGGTTTGCTTTCTATTGTGTTTACCTGACTACTACACTCTAATTCTTCTGTTTTCTATTGTGTTTATCTGGCTGTGACACTTTAATTGGTTTGCTTTCTATTGTGTTAACCTGACTACTACACTCTAATACTTCTGTTTACTATTGTGTTTATTTGGCTATTACGCTCTAATTCTCTTGTTTTATATTGTGTTTATCTGGATGTTACATGTACTCTGATTCTTTTGTTTTCTATTATGTTTATATGACTATTTCACTAATTGTTCTGTTTTCTATTGTGTTTGTCTGGCTACAGCAATCTATTCTTTCGCTTTCAATTGCATGTGTTATCTATTATTTCTATATAATCTAATTCTCCTAGTTTATATTGTGTTTATAGAGTGGTTTTCATTCATCCATGAAATAAAGTGTATTAATTAAAGTGTAAAAGTCAAATAACAACAAAAGAACACAATGGAATTAAGGTGTATTAAAGAGTAATACGCTAAAGTGTGTTTCACGGGTTAATGAAAACCACTCTATCTTACTATTCCACTCTAATTACTGCAAAGGATTATTTTCAAAAACATATAACCAAGATATTTCTTGATAATTCATAACTATTCATTCATGATTATTAATTCTCAAGAATATTTAAAAAACTTACCATATCCTGGTGTACTCTGTACGGCAAAAGCATCCTCCAACCAAAAGCAAAATAAACATCCTAGCAAGATCCTACTAGTCCAAAACCGCGGCATCTTTACACTGCTGATCAAACGTTACACAGTGACAGAGTTGACCAAATCTGAACCTTTTCTCGTCGCGTGGCAAAGTTAAATACCTCTCCAGGTGAAACCGCAGACGATGATGACGTAGTTGGGGTCGGTACGTGCCGGGAAAGTGATACCGCTTACAGCTATTTGAAAAAAGTTGAAAATTAGTATTGGTTTAAGCAAATTGCAATGAATGACCGAAAAAGATTTTCTGCAGTCATAGATTACTATAGTAACAAAGTAAGTAAGAGAGAAGTGTGTAAGTAAGTACGTAAGCACATCAGTAGTGTAAGAAAGAACTACAGTAACAAAGTAAGTCAGTCAGTAAGTAGGTCAATAAGCTAGTAAGTAAATAAATGAGTAAATAAGTAAGTACGTAAGTAAATGAGCAGTGTGTTTGTGAGTAAGTAAATCAGTAAGAAAGAATGAGAAGCAATAAACAAGAAATTAAGGAAGTACGTAAGTAAGTACGACAGTACGTAATAATCACACGATCCATAATGCACTTCGATCTTTATAAGCACCTTTTACCTTTATTATTACGTGCATGTACCATAATTATTTAAATGTTACATTTACGCAATTTAGCTTTAGCTGCAATGTAATGTATTAGCTCGGGCTTCAAATGAGACTGATAATGTCATTGTTCCTAGGAACGCCTGGGACCTGACCCTCCAATTTGAGGACCAACTTGGCGACGAAAAAAAAGAACCGTTTGCATTTTTAGACTCGGGCTTTTCCGTACACGGAAGCCCGAGTAATAATCAACCTTGGTACAAGCTTTTTCAAAGAGCTGTACGGCGGCGAACGTTGTAGGTCACGACGTCCACGTACGTCACGAATCCCGTCTACACTTGTGAACATCGAGTGGTGCATGTTTCTAGATGAAAACGAGAGATAAAACCGGTGAAATACAAACATCATTGATCTACGAGGCCATATATTAATCTGTCGCTCTCCTGAAAACGTCTCGCTTCGCGGGCCAACCCCAAAGGTCTCAAATGCCGATTTACCACTCTGCTTAAGTCCCGGGAAAACGGTTTCAACATTTGATTCAACATCCGTTCGATTGTCAAAATATAGTAAACAGTAAGTAAATTCAACAAACAAGTTGTTGAATGGCAATGTTTTTAAACTATTTCAACATTGTTTAAACGTGTTGAAAAGATGTTGAATTGATGTTGAAAGAGTTTAAAAGCGTGTTTCATAAAACATTGCCATTCAACAAAAGCGGATGTTGAAGCAAATGTTGAAACCGTTTGCCCGGGCCGTTATGTTTTTAATATTAATGAAGACTTGTAAAATATGGTATTTCATTTTAATAATAATGAAAATGACAGGACGTTTGTCGTGCATTGTTTATAATTGCATCGTTTGCACCATCGAAGCGCAAATTCAAATTGATGCTACTTGGCCACAAGGAAACAATGTGCCGTCCAAAAGTCTCGGTTATTGACTGCGTTCGGAAACACACAGTGATATATTATGTAGTAGCAGTGATATACTGAGTGTCCGCACTCGAATTAGAATTATAAATAATAACTATTTTATTGTGTTGAAACATTTTTAACTCAGTCTCGTCAAAATAACCACGCTAGTTTTATTTATTATAATTGCAAATTTCTAGTATACTGTGTATTTTGAGACTTTATACGACATATGGACAAAGTAATATACGCAGTGTTGTAAATTATCGCCATAAGTTCAAGGGTTGGGGTCGGTTTTGCATATGGAAAATGGTTCGCGTGTCTTGGCCGACCCCATCAATCAAGAGCTTTTAATACATACACGAAAGAGAAGAGCATTTGCGATGGGGATAGGGCGGGGTTCACACTAGGGGGTGGGAGACGTGATATCTTACCTTGGGACCCCATCAATCAAGAGCTATTTAAGCATACACGAAAGAGAAGAGCATTTACGTTGGGGATAGTGGCGGGGTTTGCACTAGGGGGTGGTAGACGGGATATCGCATGTCTTACCTTGGGACCCCATCAATCAAGAGGTATTTGAGCACACACAAAAGAGAATAGCATTTTCGTTGGGGTAGGGGCGGGGTTTGCACTAGGGTTGGGAGACGGGATATCGCATGTCTTACCTTGGGACCCCATCAATCAAGAGCTACTTGAGCACACACAAGAGAGAAGAGCATTTTCGTTGGGGATAGGGACGGGGTTCGCACTAGGGGGTGGGAGACGGGAAATCGCATATCTTACCTTAGGGATCGGACCCCATCAATCAAGAGCTATTTGAGCATACACGAAAGAGAATAGCATTTTCGTTGGGGATAGGGCGGGGTTCGCACTAGAGGGGGGATGGGGGATATCGCATATCTTACCTTGGGACCCCATCAATCAAAAGCTATTTGAGCATACACGAAAGAGAATAGCATTTTCGTTGGGGATAGGGCGGGGTTCGCACTAGAGGGGGGATGGGGGATATCGCATATCTTACCTTGGGATCCCATCAATCAAAAGCTATTTGAGCATACACGAAAGAGAAGAGCATTTACGTTGGGGATAGGGCGGGGTCCGCACTAGAGAGAGAGGGGGGGGGGGGGGGGGGGTATCGCATATCTTACCTTGGCACCTCATCAATCAAGAGCTATATATTTGAGCATACACGAAAGAGAAGAGCATTTACGTTGGGGATAAGGCGGGGTCCGCACTAGGGGGTGGGGGAGGGGGGGGGTATCGCATATCTTACCTTGGGACCCCATCAATCAAGGCTATTTGAGCATACACGAAAGAGAGAATATCATTTTCGATTTAGGTAAAAGATAAGGGCGGGATCCACACTAGAGAGCATGGGTCGTATAAATCAATCAAGAGGCGCGCTTCAGAATACACGAAAGAGACTTACGTTTATTATTGGGTTGGGCCAGGCCAGGATTAGTTTTTGGTGCATTCTTCATCAGGAAAAGATAATCTTTGATTCGCAAACATTTATTATTATTTCATTATTTATCTTCGATTTGAAATTCTATACTTTCTTTTAAACTGTCAATTAACCCGCGGCAATGCAGGATAGAGACAGTTGGTTGGGCAGGGTCTTAATTGGGAGCTAGCTCGACCGGATGATGATAATGTGAATTAAGCATATGTCCGGCTACAAAACTACTGACAAAAACGAGAACCATTATGATCGATGACAAAGATGATAAAAACAAGCTGATATCGCAACAATTTGGCCAGTGTTATAATCGGAAGAGATAATCCCAACAAGATCTTCATCAATCAAGAGCGGTTTCAGCGAGCTACTGATACCGATCTGTGTTCATGACCAATAGACCTTGTCACTGTTCACGTCCACAACCTCAGCCTCGATAGCGTATAATATATTCTCTACAATTGGACTACAGCCCGTGGAATTTTGAAGTGTTTCTATTAGCTTCGATTGTTTGATGTGTTTGAAGTGTGTTTGATTTACGTAAACACCGTAATAAATCAGTTTATTTCGAATATTTTTGTGTATAAGTGACACTCGTTGAATGCTACACTAAGAGAATTTTTTTCCCTTGAGATATCAATAATTATACTTTACAATGTGTTTGTATATGTATATTATATCCTTATGTATATTATATACATAAATCGTATCTATATTTATAAAGCTCGAACTGACTATACGCTAGCTCGTACGCTTATCGAGCTGGTCACGTGAGAGTAACTTGTGTCGTCACAGATTACTGTCGACCTAGTCTCTAAATTCACGGTCTAGCTGGCACAGGAAGCCCAAAACGTCACTTTCACGTGCGAATAACTCCCCCTGGATTTGCCCGATCAGGCTTATACATATATCATTTTAAATCTCACGATGTCTAGAATTTAACAAAATATGTCCCAATTTTGACTTCATAAGCACTTTAAATGGAAACTAGTGAGTAAACTAATAGGCTGCGTCGGTGTTTGATATAGACGATAGGTAATAGAATGAAATTTATATAACACCGTAAAAAATGTTGACTCTGAAGCCTGCAAAGGATGTTGGTATTTCTACTCTTGTTATCGATTTATTCATAGCATATTTTGGTTGTACGTGTTTATGTTGTATGAAAATAACAAGTTGTGCAGTGATAGATGATGAAACAGATATTTATTTTAAAATCACGTAATAAATCACACATTCAGTTCATATTACCGACATCCTTTGCAGGCTTCAGAGTATGGCCTGTATCTTCGGCTGCGACAACGATTTTTGAAATGGGTGTATTTACTTTCCACAATGCTATTAGGTCTTGCATGGAGTCAGTATTCAATTTAACGTTTTTTGAAATATACCTATATTCTAGACAGCATTGATATAAAAGGCTCATCGATGGAGGAGAATCCGGGACATGATGGAATATAATTCCATGCTGCCGGTTTGCTCGTATTTGAATGCACTATTCATCATGCACAGTATGCAGACCTATGCAGTATTTAATATTCTACGTTTTTTGAAATAGCTGTAAAATTAATGATAGGCATCATAATTGGGCATTTATAAAACTATAAATTAAATAAAAATATATTCTGTTTAAATAATATGATATAACTTACAACAATAAATAATATAACATATATATACATTTTTTTATAGACGGTAAAATGACCTCACCTCAAAGCAGCTGTCGATATAAACCCCTTGCATATACATTTTATATTTCAAATTTCTCGGCGTAAAGTCCCAAGTCGAGCCACAGCAAAATTGAATTTTCGACCAACCAATGATACACCAAAAGGAACGCAAAGTACTTTGTGCATTTCCACAGCCAAGAAAATGTTAAATTTTAAAGAAAGATTGGTTATAATCATGAATCGAAGTCGTCATTTGGGAGCGATTATAGAATACCCCGTCACTATAGAAATTCAAGTAGCGGCACTCTTTGAGAACGAATTTGTTGACCTCGTGGTTTTTGCAAATAAAACTTTTCATTGCATTTTGAGTAAGATTAATCGACCGTCTTTCAATAAGAAACATAATTTCCTGATTAAGAAAACTTTTGTAGATGAAAAACTATCGTTTTAGAGTACTTTTCGAAAAGAAAAGTTCAGTATTTTACCGGATAAAACTCCATCAAAGAAAATCTGTAAAACTGAGTTTGAAACGCGCGCGCGTGCAACCACAGTGAAACTGAAGTGGTTTAATTACCTGTCATAAATAAACCAATCAAATCTTAGGGATTGTTTGTTTATATTGTTCTTGGCCAATCAAAGAGCGAGTAATTTATTAGTTTTTGAAAGCGCGGCAAAAAAGCCAAATATCAGCTGTGTTTTGATGCTTTTTTAAAGATTTCGAAAAGCTTTTAAATGAACATTATAAATGAATATTATTGACTACTTAGTACAATGAACATTATTTATTATTAATCTCTAGATTGATGATGATAGATATTTTATATTTTTTATATTTATATTATACTTTTTATATATTTTTATATTTCCTAGTTTTTGCATTTTTATATCTTATAGATGTATTCTTAGTTTTTAATTTATCTTTCATATTAGTTTTTTTTATGTTATTTTGAACAGGACCCCCATTGATAACAGCAGTATTGTTGAAGGGTTTATCCTGTATAAAAATATTCGTATTATTATTATCATCATCATCATCATCATCATCATCATCATCATCATCATCATCATCATCATCATCATCATTATTATTATTATTATTATTATTATTATGCTATTGAAATTGTTAAAAGTAAAATAAAATATGAGGTCATATTAAATATAATAAAATAAAACTCAATTTAATAAAAGCAGCAAAAAAAATGCAAACTAATTTATTATAACGCAGTGGCTATTCGTACGTCACCCGTACCCGGACTTGTGTTTGCTATTGGTACGTGAGTCAAAATTACTTAGATTTTCACAGTGATTCTGTATTATTTCAGTAAAGAAGATACGATATATTCGTTTAGATGGAGTAAGCGATTATCGTTAGCTATATTAAACTGATTTAGAGTAATTTTACGAGCCTGTACATAGTAGGCAAACGACTCATTTCGCGACACTTGAATTTTCTTCAACTCGATCGTACACGCCTGTAAATGTCACGCACTTAATAGATTATTAAATAATTAGGTTCGATGACATTAATTACAACTTTAATAGTATACAATAAGAAAGCGTGAAAAAGAGATATTTGTAGAATCACTGTGAAAATCTAAATAATTTTGACTCACGTATTAATAGCAAACCAAAGTCCGAGTACGGGAGTCTTTGAATCGCTTTGCTGATAAATAAATAATAGTTCTTCAAACTCGGTCCGAAACAAATATCTTGTTCACGCTTTCTTATTGTATACAATATTAATACTATTAAAGTTGTAATTAATGTCATCGAAGCCCTAATATAAGTGCGTGACATTACGATCGAGTTGAGGAAAATTCTAAGTGTCGCGAAATGAGTCGTTTGCCTACTATGTACAGACTCGTAAAATTACTCTAAATCAGTTTAATATAGCTAACGATAATCGCTTACTCCATCTAAACGAATATATCGTATCTTCTTTACTGAAATAATACAGAATCACTGTGAAAATCTAAATAATTTTGACTCACGTATCAATAGCAAACACAAGTCCGGGTACGGGTGACGTACGAATAGCCACTGCGTTATTAAATAGATTAGTATGGCTATGCATGGAAATTTCATTTTGTTTATTTTTAACAAAATTGGGCTTCCTGTGCTCGAACATCAGCCAACAACTCGAAAGCCTGGTGACTACTACATTCAACATGGCGGGCGATTCGTAGATAAAACGTAAAAACTCCAAAAACGTCTCAAACTTCTCTCCCTCGTGATAAAAAAACGTAATTATACATACCGTATATACTCCAATCATGGTAGATATGGATCAAGATGTCGCAAGGACATTATTCTCAGAAGGCGGCATTTTACTGTGTGTCGACGTTCCAGAACGGAGTGAGTTTGGAATTGATCTGAATTCGTGGACGGTTGGGCCAAAGTTCAAAGGAGTGAAAATGATTCCTCCAGGTCTTCACTTCGTGTTTTACAGTGCTGTTAGTAAACAAGGAGGAACTGCGCCAAGAACGGGATTTTTTTGCTTCGTAAAAAGACAAGAGATTGTCGTAAAGAAGTGGGACTGTACGACGGAAGAGATTGTCGATGGCGATGGTAGTGAGGGGAATATCGAACGGATTAGATCAGGTAGGCAACGATATACTACATCGATGAGGTTGGATTTGGATTTGGTATTGTTTGTGTACCGTGTCCACATCCAATCAGAATCTTGTAATGTATGGTGGTTATTCGATTGAAATTATATCATCTTCGAAATCACTATCAGATTTAACATCACCATGCAGTTGTCAACAATGTAATTTAATCGCCATCATCATCCATCATTGTCATCATTATTGTCATTATCATGAATGTTATTTCTACATAATGATCATGAGGAATTATCACCGTCACTGTCTAAAAATAAATCACTTTTTTAACGTCTCAATGTATTTAGCCAGTGGCTAATTGGGGAGACTCATACTCACTACCTCTACTTTAAATATTTTAGCACACAACTCTACTCACATGTTCATTTTTGTGGAGGGAGGAAAACCGGATAACCTGGAGAAAAACCCTCATCTTTATCATAGATTTCATCATCATTGTCATCATCATCATGCACTCATGTTATCTTTCATCATAGATAATCAGTCCCATCATTATCATCATCATTGGCATCATTATTGTCATTATCATGTAATTTCTACATCATGATCATGATGGGCATCACCGTCATTGTCTTTATCATAAATTTCATCATCATTGTCATCAGCATGTTATCTTTCATCATAGATCATCAGTGCCATCATTATCATGATGTCATCATCATTGGCATCATTATTGTCATTATCATGTAATTTCCATTTCATGATCTTGATAGGCAACACCGTAATTGTTTTTATCATAATTTTCATCATCATTGTCATGATTCTCATTAACACCATCATCACCATAGCCACCATCATTGTTATCATCATCACCATCATCCTTAACCTTAACCAGTAATCATTAGAGCAGATTTCGTAAGACTGTGAAAAGTTACGGTGCCTAACACGGACACGTCACAGAAATAACGACATCCTATGAACCAATCACAGCGCGTGCAATCAATGCTCGTCCAATGAGAATGCTCAGACACCCCACATCCAAGGTCACGGCACTGCACGGACCATGCCGTAAGTTGTTCACACTCATGCAAAAAGGGACTTTGTCGACTTTGTCACCATTATGAGCTAGCTAACTGTTCTTTTTGTCCATTTTGCAGGAATACAAGAGCTAGATAAATACCTTGGAGCCTACCCCTACGACAGTTACAAAAAATGGATATCACTAACCAACCACATAACACAGTCAATCATGGACAGAGTACAGCCCAGTACTGGACAAATTTCCTCCGTCACTCAAGTACCTTCCAACGAAAACTACAAAGAAACTGAAAAAATGGAAGTAGATGAGAAAAGCCTCAACGTCTCATTTGAACAATCTCCTGAAAATAAGATCAATTTTACTGAGATTCATAAGAAAAGATATCCAGATGGTTCAAGCCCTGCAGAGATTACTAGACATAGTTTAGATTCTACTTATATGTTGGAGTGTATGATACAGAATATGAATGGTATGTATGTATGGTTGATTAGTTAACTAGTGATTCTATGACAATTACTTCCTTACTTCCAGTCGGAGACACAATAGTGTCCACAGGATTAGAAATGCCACTCAGATCTATCCCTCATACAGTTCTCTAACTCGGAAATGTCATTAAGCCCCGTATCCTTGAGAAGTACGCCCACAAAAGTGGTTGACTGTCTTCCCACATTAGCTTTGCCATGACTATGTAGCCACGTCACAGTGAGGTGGGCAGGGGAAGTTTTATCTCAATACATGTGGCCAGCCAGCATATGATAATTGTTTTGATGAAAGGTTTTTGGAAAGGCACATCAATGAATGATTGGATGGATGGATGAATGAATGAATGAATGAATGAATGAATCAGGGAATGGATGGTAAAATAATAAATGTATAAGTGGATGGATGGATGAATGAATCAGTGAATCAATGGATGAATGATTTACTGACTAGTGGAATGAATGATGGAATGAATAGTATGCCTGAATTAGTTCAGGGATGGATATATGAATGCCATAATGCATAAATGATTGACTGAGTTACTGCACAAATGATTTTAAAACTGAATGAATGCTGATTGCCTACAATCATTGTCAAAAGTAGTTGGCACGATTTTAGTATTTTATCTCATAGTAACTACTTCATTTATTTTAAGTATAAAAAATCCCCCCCCCCCCCCCCCCCCCTTCCCCCCACATCAATGTTGGTGTGAAATGATGGCGCATTGACAGGTCAACCACACAAGCACCAAACAATGACTCCCACCTCAACATTGCGAAGGGGGGTGGGGGGAGAAATAGAATTTCAGCAGTGCTAAAATAACTTTATCACATTCGTGCCAACACTTTTGTCAATGATTGTAGCTCAACAATGTACTGACTGACTAATTATGAATTGATTTATAAATTGACTAATGAATCCTGATTGACTGATCAACTTACCAACAGAATTTCAAATTGAAGGACTGGATGACTGAGTTGTTTAGATCAAATCAACATACTGGCTTGTAACTAGTTATTGACAGACTGACAAAAACTGATTGCATGAATGAACAATACTAAGGATATGGCTGACTTATATACATGTATACAGAGTGGTCTTCTCATGACTATGACACTTACTTTAAAAATAAACATGGTTTTTAAATGGTTATTATTTGCAACCTTTGTTTTGCAGACAAGACAGAAATTCTTGGAGAACTTCAACTAGCATTTGTCTGCTTCCTTGTTGGTCACGGTAAGTGTCATTTATACTACAAACATGTAACTTTTTGCCAAGAGTCAAGTGTACCAGGTAGAGAGTAACAAACTGTCCAAAAACAATTCAATATATACCTTTATTAGCATATATTCACTATAGAATTAATTAAAAAATAATAAGTGTTCTCAAGATATTTGTCTCAATCTGCAATGATACACATTCTACTTGCTATATACCAGGATGTAACGAAAATGAAACACATAATCAATAAATGGATCTTACTCTTGTCTCAAATTGGGAAAACAATGAGGCAATATTACACTGAGCTAAAGAATTATTAACCTATTGTCTTGTCGTCAAAGTTCTTTTTCTGCAAAATACATGCTGAAGTGCAAACCATAGAATCTGTAGTTAAAAATACTTTTTTGTGTTTGTTTTTGTTTAGTGTATGATGCCTTTGAACATTGGAAATGTCTAGTACACTTGCTGTGTACATGTGATGGGGCTCTCTCTAAATATCCACAATTATTTGATTCATTGATTGGTAAGCTTACTTTTATTTACAATCATGTAAAACACTCATAAATGAAATACTAGATAAATCATTTTAATTTGCAACCTTTCAATGTATTTCTAGCCAGAACAAGTATCCATTTCACACTCACTACCCCTATATTAAACATTTTTAGCACCCAACTTTGCTCACATGTTGATTTTTGTGGAGGGAGGAAAATTGGTAACGTACCCGGAGAAAAAACCCTTGTGACATAGGAGATAACAAAATAGATCCAACAACACATCTAAGGGGCTGTTTATATGAAGGCGAGTTGTCCCTGCTAGCCGAGATAACTCTATTGTTTTGAGTCCCCCGGGGAATACAAAACAAAAGAGTTATCCCGGCTAGCAGGGACAACTCTCCTTCATATAAACAGCCCCTAACAAACTCCATTCACATATAATCCATGCCAAGAGGTGGCTTGAGCCTGGACCACAGTGGTGAGGGGTGATAGACAACTACACCACCCAACAACATGGGTGTCTGTAATACTTAAAAAACTCATGAATAATTAATGAGACATTTTGAAAAGAAACCATGACCATAACGAGTGTTGTAAATCTTCATACATAGTGTTGTATATCCTGATTTGCATAAGTTTTAACTTGTAATTTCATGGCAAAATGTATTATGATCTTGAAAATTTTGGTAAAATATGAAAGAGCTAACCTAGACGTATTTTTAAGTTGTTTACAACATTTGCGTCGATACAACACTGCCACTTATGTTGTAAACATTACATACAATATGAATGGCCAATCTGTCTTTGGGATGCCACGGTGTATCTTTTACAGATCGGTACATGAATATTGTACAGCTCCAACGTTAGTTCTTTCATATTTTACTAAAATTATTATGTGCAGTTATATTTAAGTATAGCTGGCAGAGTAAGTTCAAATAAAACTTCAGGACAAATCTGTTTGAGATACACCCTTTCCGACAAAGTTTTTCACGCATAAAAAGCAAACAAGCTAGTTGCGCAAAGGAACATGGATCAGTTCAGAAACTAAATGTGTATTTGGAACACCTTTCTTGTTGTTTCAATTGATAAGTCAAAATGGACATTTCTCAATAACATATTCACAAGTGTAGCAATGTGGCAATGAACCCCTGCATTCTAATAAAGTATATACATAGGTTACCCATATCATTATAGTCCCTTGTACTTTTAGCTTGTTCGCTTTTCGCTTCACAGGTGACAAAGTTTCTCGGAAAGGGTGTATACAGCCTCCTCCACTGTTGTGATTTCTTTTGTCAATTTGTCATGAACTGTTATTGAGTATTTTAAGTAAGTTTAGCATATTAAAAAAATCATATAAAACATTTAAAACTAATTTTGCATTCTCCATTTCATTTTTAGGGGTTTTACACTTCCAGCTTCTAGAAGCTCCCAAAGACTTTTTTGTTGACATAGTAACCAAGAATAACTTTTTAACTGTCACTTTACAGGTAAAAATATAAGGAATTATTGTCATTAAAAAAAAACTAAAAAAAACTTTCCAATTTGACAAGAAATGGTGAAATACTAGCAGCTGAGGTATGCCAGATATAAATTTCAATTATATAATTTTCCCATACAAGTCACTGTATTTTTGTCTGTTGGTCACATCTCAGCTTCTATTTGATCAATTCTCATCAAATTTGGTGTCAGTGTATTAAGCATCTTATAGTTTTTGATTTCTATTGAAATTTATGAAGTAACCTAATTTTAAAATATGATTAAGTGAAAATTTCTGTGGCATAATCACTTTAGTGCTTATAAATTATTAAGACTGCAAAACAGTCCCTACTTTTATGCTAAAACTCTGAGAAAAATGTTGATCAGATGAAATGAGAGAGAATGAGGAAAAGATTAGCAGACGAGTGGAGAGTGAGGCAAGGCGCTATAATTCTCTCCTCGTTCTCTCGAAGTATTCACGTAAAAGTAGGATACAGACTGTTTTGCAGTCTATGCTTTATCAGAAAAACTATATATTATCTTGTAAACCTTTCAAAAACTTATTTAAATACTTTTTCTTTATTCTAAGGGGTTTTTCTCAAATCTCGAGTCATCCACAACAATTGATAAAAACTTGGTGAAAAAAGCTCAAAGGTTCCGCAGTCATCTCACAAAACGATTCAAGTGGGACTTTGAAAGTGAGCCAGAAGAATTTGAGCCTGTTGTGGTGGAAATGTGATGTACCAACTCATGATTTTGTAAGTCACTCAATCATCATAGGTCATTCCATAGAAAGAAGCCATTCAAAGGAGTTCTGTAGAAAGGATTATTCTCAAGAAGATACATTTTTTACTTAAATTGGGCTTCCTTTTTGAAAAGTGAGCAGAAGAGAGACTGGGACTCCCTCACTCTCGGCCCCAATCTTCCATCTCTTGGAAATCCCACAGGAATCCTGAAGGAGAAAAAGGAGTAGCCTGTGGAGGAGGCTAGGAGATACATGTAGCTATTGGTATATTTTTAGATGATATTTACTAACTAGTAAAGAATTAAGTCATCGTTGTCATGGCACCAGTTAGTTAATATATAAAAAAAAAGGAATTTATTATAATAATCAATAATATCAGTGGTTTACAAGGATATCTGCCACTGAGAAATATCAAATTTGAACACAATCATGTAAAAATTGTGATAATTTTACATGTGAAAGTATCATTTTTATCAGTTTTGCATAAAAAAATATTTTGTTTATATTATAAACAGAATACAAGGGATATTAAATTTATCTTCTCCTGTTTTATTTCTTTATCCAACTTGTTCCCTGAACTCAAAGAAAAACATTCATATCTCCACACACCCATGTATTATTCTGCCTCTCTCTATATTAACCTTATTAACCTTCATCGCCCTGCCTGTGAACTGCGTTCTTCTGCCCAATGTCTTCTGACAATGTACCAAGCTTGAATAGCGCTATCCACCGGATAAATCCCTATCCACCGGATAAAACCTATCCACATTCTTTACACTGGATAACTCCTATTTACTCTGATGAAGGGCCAAAGCTTGAAACGTCAGTAAAGTAAAGTCAAACATTTTTTACAGTCACGTGTTACACATTTCATTATATTACTTATCGTTCTTAATATCCAGTAGATAACTTTATCCAGGCTTCGTACAACTGGCCCCTATATAATATATATTTTGGTGGTTTAGTGCCTTCATTCTACTAAGGTGTATAATTAGTCTAATATCTATTTCACTGGTTTATTATCATTACTAGCTCTACTAATTATATAAGGTGTATTGGTGTTATATCTAGTTCACAGGTTCACAACCTTGATGCAAGAATACCTTGAATTAAATTGAATTGAAATTGAATTGAATTGAAGTTTTGCATGATTTATTTACTGCAATTTGTGTGTATTTGCATTTTAATAAGAGTATTTGAATTCAACCATGACAACAATAAAAGCTTTTCAATCAAATTGAAAGCATTTGGGCATTAAGTAGAACAATATATACAGTCATTATAAAAATATAACTTTAAGGAATGTTTGTTGAAATTTGAATTCCACAATATATATACACAAGAATTCATAATTTTAAAGAACAATATAGTAAATTAGCTACTACTGTCTTGTCTGTGTCATTTAGCTTGTGTATTGTCAAAGTTAAGCCTTTAAATTGGTCAAAGAGTGAAGGCCATTAAAGGTGATATAGCATAAACATAAAATACCACAACCACACCGTGAAATATGATGCCAATAAAGGTAGTCATTTGGAACTTTTCAAAATTTGTAGCAATTAGTGCAATAGTATATTTTAAAATTATTACATGTTTTTTTCTTGTTGTATTTTTTTTAAATGATTATTTTCAAAATGTTTATGCCAATTCATTCCTATAAATTCTCAGTCTAAAATAACATACTATACATTGTATAGCTTATCAGGAGATTTGTACAAATAGATGGACCAGTTTCATGTTATCTAGCACCGCTGTATTATTTGAAAAAGGTGCATTTTCACAGACTGAGATAGCCTCAATTTAGAGTAAATTCACATGAGTGTTGAGTGATAACATTTTTTCGTGCTTTGCTTGGGTTTGTGAATATTTTGACAACAAATCTAGGCTTAATTAGCCTGTATAAATGCACCTTTTGTTAAATTACACAGCGGTGATAACATTAAACTTGAATATTGTTTTCTTCTTTGAAGTGAATCAACTTCAGAATTTGTACATTTTGTACACACCGCACCATATACAGTTATTTTTAAGGATATAAGCAAGTTAGCTATGAATGTTTGAATAATTAACATATGAATAATTAATATTATAATTAACAAATATTGTTGTGGGCAGGTTTTGCAAGCCAGGGGCCGGTTATACGAAGGGTAGATAAAGTTATCCCCAGATAAAAGTTATCCACTGCATAGGTATTTTATAGATAATTTGTATCCACTGGATAAGGATTTATCTGGTGGATAGTGTTATTCAGGCTTCGTACAACCGGCCCCAGCCCTTCTATTGTTAGTTGCTAATGAAGCAACCTTGAAAAAGCAACTATGCATGGAGTAGAAGGCATGCAAACAGTATAACTGTGAAACATAAACAATACTAAATAGTGCAATTTATTTATACTAGAGTACAAACACTTAAAGTGTGCAATACTTTGTACTATTTACCACTAAATAGTGTTGATTAAACAATAGAGAACAAAAGAATTTGCATAATTTAGCAGTATTTAGTGGTATTTATGTTGCACACTTTTAGTGTTTGTACTCTAGAGTATATATTTTATTTAAAACTGTATGCAAATTATATTGTCATGCAGCACTATTTAGTATCAAATTTGTTTGCACAGATAACCTGAATAAAGGCTTACAAAAAGATACAAAGTTGTGTAAAATTCATATCATTTTGCATTCAAAATTAATAAAGCCACAAAGTGTTAGCAGTAAGATCATAAACTTTTATTGTCAATAGTTTACATATGTTCAGGTTTATTATATTTAGTTATATTATATAACACCGTAAAAAAAACACCATATTTTCTTAATATAAGATTAATATAATTATAAAGAGAAATCAAACAACAAGGAACGATATGATTTACACTTGTGATTGCTCACAGCAATTATTGTAAGTTTGTTGTCACACAAAATTAAAAAATATAAATTTAAAGATATTTCTATCTATTATTCGTTCTTAAGAATAACTGTTTTATATACACGTATTCCAAACATTATTGTCACAGCCAAAGCTTTAAGGCTTCTCCACTCCTAAGGTATTGTCATCGAAGCTTTAATTTATTACAATCATTAAATTTTGTACGTCAAGTTTCTTGCTGAAATATTTTGTTCAAGCATAGCTACCATTGCAACAGCTTGCCATGATAATATAGTCATAAACACATACAACTAACAAATCATTTGAAGAAAATTAAAACAAGAGACAAAATACCGACATCATTTGTAGACTTTGTAGCCTTAAGACGCACTGTAGCTTTGACTATGACAATGATTTTTGGGAAAGGTATATATACCAACAAGATGTTCTCAAAAATGTGAATCTATAGGTTTGCAAATAGTCCCTATTGGTTTTCGTGTCATTTTAATATAACAACCTATATATATATATATATATATAATATATGTGTGTGTGTTAGCATGTTATTAATAGGCTTGTTGGTGGTGCACAATGCACAGTTTACTCTAGACAGCTTAATAGAGGCAATAAAATAGAAATAAAAAAATACATTTTCTTGTGCAAATCAATTCACTTTTTGTCAACTAAAGTCCTAAACATTTAGTAGCTTTGTTTAGCTGTCCATATGAAGTACAGAGTCCGTTTCTTGGGAAACAATTAATTGCAGTAGCAAACGTAAACCATATATAAAAAGTATGCAAAACTTTATTGAGATTTCATACATTGTTGGCTCAATAGTGTTTTGCCTTCTTTTGTACAGTGAATGGTTTTCTTTTGCAACTTCAACTGAAAATAGCATTGGCAAACGTATAAACATCCCCAAAATCAAAAGGTACATTATACTCTTTTATGTTGTGTGTTGATAACCAATGTCACCCTGATTTTTTTATATTATTATTTTATGTAAACTTCTCTTTCCAGCTAAATAAACTGCAGGTTAAATTTACTATGGCTAGAAAATTACCAAGAGTCGACCCAAGTGCATCAATATGATTTCCTTACTATATTTATATCTAGATAGGATTTCACTTGTGTTTTCAGAGAATAAAAAAGTTTTAAGTGTAAAAATTCACTTTTTATATTTTAAATTATCTGAAAACATAAGTTTTTTATAAGGATTTTATATACATTATTTTCATTCATAATTATTTACACGTTCTGCATGATCTACTACATGTGTGTGGTGTACATGTCACATGACAGAAAACCTGACCTAACCCAAAGCAATGCTTACACATATCACAGTTTACGCATAGTGGATATACATACAATACACTCAATTGCAGAAAGGTTGTAGTACACATAGATATCTAGAATGAGAAGCAAAATCGGCCAAAATCCTATTTTATTTGGGTGTTTGATGCATGCAGTGATTGCCAAATGATATTTTTATTCTTTCTAAACTCTCGTAGGCATAAAAAAGTATGCTATGGATGTTAATTTTGAGTACATCTTTAGAAATTGCATATTATATACTGCATAAATATTAGATATTTCTATAAATGTGTACAACAACATTTCTGCAATCGAGTGTATATATGTATATACACCTACTTGCAATAAGGTTGTCATACAAAAATATACACTTTGTTATAAAGAAAATAGAACATTTGTGATTTAGTACGAGAGGAATTGATTAAAAGACAAAAGAAGATCACTCAAGCTGAACACTCTCTTTTGTCTTTTAATTAATTCCTTTCTCACTAAATCACAAATGTTCTATTTTCTTTATAACAAAGTGTATATTTTATGACAACCTTACTGCAAGTAGGTGTATATATATAAATACTTAAAAGAAAATCACTTCAACAGCAGTAAAAAGCTGATAACGTTTTTCATACTGTGGTGCTAATTAAATGCTATATAGTTTGAAACTGACTGTCTATTATTTTATTGTGTAAAAGTCATCATTTTTTTCTATAAATGAGTTCCTTAGAAAGACTGACACAGTCCACACAAGTTCAACTGCTTGTTAATAATATTGTACATTTTTATTTCAATTGTTTCTTAGAAACACTGATGCAGTTTGCATGTGAAGTAGTATGAACACTATAGTTATTGTTCAATTTCACTCCAACTGTTTCCTTAGAAACACTGACACAGTCCACACCAATATAGATACTAACTATTATAAATTCAGTGAGAGTTGTATAACAATAGTTGTTTTTGCAAAAATCAAAAAATCAATTTGTTTTGTAAAATTTGTACAAATGTGTATCTTTTTAAAATGCCAAAAAATGTTATTTAATATGTATATAATAATTTATATGCGATAGAAACTATGGTATAGTAATTATTTGCTTAAAAGGTCAGGTATTGCTTTTCTGCACATACACAACATCAAACTATAACAAGACTTACAAATGTATAGCTATGAACGGAGTCCAAAGAATGCTACTTCTGAGACAAAATAATCTTTGTTCCAAGAGTATTCTTAGGACATGGAAGTTGACTATCCATCTTAATCAGCAATCGCTCCACTGTTATTGTCTCGCCTCTGTTACCAATAGCAACGTGCTCGATGCGTGGATTGCAGAGTTTCACTTCTTTGATATGTTTACATTTTTCCTTTAGTTCTTGTAAAACACAAGAGTCATTCTGATCCATCATTTTAAAGTTGATGAAAGAAACTGCCTCAATTTGAGGACAACTATTTATTAGTGTCGGCACCAGCTTGCTTTCTGAAAGGCTTTCCTTGCGAAGAGGGCCAAACTCAAGTACCCTTAAATTAGGAACAAATTTAAGAAGAGATGCCAATACGGAGGGGGGTAGCCTGGGGGAGTGGCTCACCCCTAAGTACCGGAGGTTTGGGGCCTGCCTCAAAACTCCTTCTAGGTACTCCGCAGAAAGTAGAAAATTCCACCGTAAATCCAAAGTTTCTAAGTTTAGATATTTAATATTGGGCCTTATTTCTTGATAGACTGTTAGATGTAGAATATGCCTGAATCCACACTGGTTCATTTTGAAATAGTGTATGTTAGGTAGACGCGAGAGAGTGTTTGAAATGCCAGTTGAGGTGATAAAATAGCATCCAGTTAAGTCGAGCTCTTGCACTCTTGTATTCTCCCATTTCACCGCCATTAAAGCATCATCATTTAGCTTCGTGAAGCGAACTAGTAGTGTAGTTATCAGAGGACAGTGTTCGAGGACTCTACTCAGGCATTTACCATGAAAATTCTTGCATTCGTTCAAGCAAACGGACTCTAATTGTGGACAACTAAGAGAGATCTTGGTTAAAGCGTCGTCAGTTAGCACATTACAGTCGGTCAGCTCTAAAACCCGCAAAGAGCGCATTTTCGTAAAAATATCGGGAATTAAAAACTCTGAAGACACTGCTCCGAGTCCTACGTATTTCATATTAGTGAAATGTCTTGGTAAACGACGCATAAAAGCGAAATCTCCCCATGAAAACCTCAAATCCATCAGTTCCAAGCCAGTCGGAAAGTTGCGAATCGAGCCATGAGCACCAAAATTCACAAGACTTTTCAAGTTGTATTTTTTCTTCGATAATTCCTTGGCCAAGTTAGGCGTTAGACTACATTCTCCCATGTTTAACGACCGAGCTGAAACAAGACGCGTTTGAAGGAGAACAAGCAGCATTTCTTCGTCCATAAGAGGACAAGAAAACAGCTCGTTCAAGTCTACTGTTCGCCATAAAGACGGATCGTAAGCAATTCTTCTCCACTGGGTAGAAACCTGGGCTATTTTTCCCAACTCTTTCAAGCTAAAATAGCGAAAGATTTCCAGTAAAATTGCGTCGGGTAGTTTTCTTTCCGTACTAGCTGACATCTTTGAGTAAACTAAGTGTGGCGTCGCTTGACGCCGATGCCAGTTTGACGAAAATGCGAAACTAGAGCGAGCCCTGCTTGTGTCCGCACGCCGTTTACACGCAACCGTAATTCAAACAGAAATTCTCTAACTATCACCTCATCTTTGTAGTTTACTTCATACCGACGAAAGACTCCCTCGAAATGGTAAAAAATACCAAAGTACGTCTTAACTTCAAGCCAAGCTTAGCTTACACCGCTTTCGTTTCGGCTTGCAATCGATGCATTGCCCACCGGATGTAAGGCCTGGTTTGCAAACTTCCGGCGTGTGATTGGCTTTCTGGAGTTACGTCATAATAGCAATGAACAAAAGTAACACATTTCCACGTTGAAGCTTTTTGTATTTGTCACGCTTTCTTCGCAAAACGCGAAATTTAAATGGCGTCGCTTTTTGGCGTCGCGTCCACAAACAATTAACCCAAAGATTCGGCTTTGTTTAATTCCCCAGCCGAAAATCAATCCACATTAAAAAATTCATGAATAATTAATGAGACATTTTCAAAAGAAATCATGACCATGACGAGTGTTGTAAATCTGATACAACACTAGTGTTGTATATCCTGATTTGCATAATTTTTAACTGGTAATTTTACGGCAAAATTTATTTTAATCCTAAAAATTTTGGTAAAATATGAAAGAGCTAACCTAGACATTTTTTAAGTAGTTTACAACATTCGCGTCCGTGTTGTATCGGCGATACAATCGCGCGCCTTCGGCTTGCGATTGTATCTGCCGATACAACACGGCCGCTCATGTTGTAAACACTACATAAATCATTATCTAGAATAATAACTTCTCTACAATCAATCCATGATAATATCGAATAATTCTACAAATAACTTCTCTGAAATAACGAAGAAAAAATTGTCGCTCGGTAACCCGATAGTTTATCGAGAATGTTTGTTATGAATTATTTAAGAAATGAAATACGTCTTCTGTGTTTTCACGCGCTAATGAAAACCGAGATGCGTTTGGGAGAATTCGAGAGCAGATCAGTCCAAACACGAGACGAAGTCGAGTGTTTGGACCTGCTCGAGAATTCTCCCAAACGTATCGACGTTTTCATAAGCCAGTGAAAAAACAGAAGACGTGTTTCATTTCTTTTATAAAATAACAATCGCGCGAAAAGACGAAAAAAATGCCCTTTTATTCGTTTGACGATGTCATTTCTCCCTACGTTGCATTTCATCGAAACTGACCAATAAGCGCGCGCGAAAGATCAAAACAACGAAAAAACTGACCGTTGAATGAGCGCGCGCGCTTGAAAATGGCGTGGGTGTGTTTCATGCTCTCATGAAACACGGGTTGTTGACAAATCAACGCGCGCGTACTATCCCAATTATTTTATAAAACATAATCTTTGTCTATTACTGTTTAAACTCTCGGTAGAACAAAGGAATAAGACCTTGTTAAAAGCGAACATGCTTATTAAACTAAACAGCATAACGTTTTGCAGACAATTCGGATATTTTTAAAGCGATAAATTGCCCAAAAATGATAACTTATAGATGTCTTATATTCTGGAATAAATTTTTAAATAATAAATACATATTTTTGGTTCTTTTTGGAAAATTTCAAAAACCTTTTTGAATATAAATTTTACTTAACTTAACATTACAAAATATGATCCCGATTTAGTCTTTCATTTTTTAAACATTGAATATGTATTATTATGATGATTATTATGTTATTATGAAGAAACTAAAGAGTTCGTTTATTTGTTTTTAATAATCAATACTCAATATAGGATTATGGTCTTTTTATTAAGTTAATTAAATAAAATTATCTTTATAACTTGAACGTCCGTTCGAAAACGCTAGTAATACTCTCTTATACAGTGTATAAGTTTCGCTCCAACGAAGGATTTAAAACGTCCTAAACGTCAGTAAGTTACACTCGATTTAAGTTATGCAGTGTATAAGTTATCATTTTAACATTCCAAACGGGGTCAAAATGACGATAAAATAATGTACTGCGTTGGCGTTTCTAAGGCCAGCGGCTAAGAAAAGGCCGATAACTACCATAAGATATCAGCTCTTTTGCGTAGTGCTTGGAGACGATCTGTGTTAATTACATACTTCGTCTAGTTTCGAGGAAAACAGCACACAAACTCTAAGGCAATAAGATTCTGAACTCGGCCTGAGGAACCAAAACGAAATGACAATGAAAAACTAACCACGGTATTAGTCAAAACATCCAAGAAGTCATTAATTAAGTTTTCTCGCTATAATGCTGTATAAAGTTGATCCCTTTGTTACTCCAAATCCCTGCATTTGTGTTCCGCTTCGTGATGCGTGTAGCACGCGCGCGGATAGCACGTGTTCTCGAAGTGGTCATCCGTCAACAAAAAAACTTTGAACAAGTTTCAAACGAAAGCAACTGTTTATCACAATAGCCGTAAATCAAAGGCAATTGCTATCAATTGGAACAATAGTTTGTTAACTTTGTTCATACGAGTCGGCCGTTGCCCAGGCAAATCAATGGCTGGCAGTTAGCGTTGTATGAAGGCATTGTTTGAACTGAATTGTCTTCATAAAAGAACCTGCCATAGAACAATGGATTGGAAGCGTGAATGATAGCTTGATAACGTGATTTGAGCATCATATAAGCGTCGCTTGCTTTTTGTGCAATATCTCAAATCAAATCAAAACTGAACAGCGCTAGCCAGTTAATGAAACTTGCTAGCGAGTAAACTAGCATAGGCAGCGTCGGTGTTTGATAGGTAATATAATGAAATTTGTAACACCGTAAAAAATGTTGACTTAACTTTACTGACGTTTCGAGCTTTAGCCCTTCGTTGGAGTAAACATTTTTTTACGGTGTTACAACTTTCATTAGATTACCTATTGAACATGCAGCTAATCGACAACTTTCATAAATGGCCGCTACCAATTACACAATAAGACCGAATAACTTATGAAAGTTTATGAAAAAACAAGTAAATCTGCAAGAAACTACATGAATTTGAAAAAATCAGAAAAACACCAACAAAAGGACTCGTCAGAAAATGACATGCAAATCCGTACGTTTTTCATTTAGCATTAACTTCATTAGTATTTTAGCCAGAGCATCAAAACCTTCCAAGCATGCCTAACTAATTCAGGTGGATCTTTCATGACAGTGTTAACATATTAAATTATCTGTTCATTTGCAAAACTCATTTTCATGCACTAATTATGAAAGTGGTCTATTGGACGTTCTGCTGTTAATTGTATTCGAGTGAGGTTGTACTTTGACATTCTCGTTCTCCAAAAATATCGACATAACTAAGTGAGACCACTGTTTCAAAAATGTTGACTTAACTTTACTGACGTTTCGAGCTTTATCCCTTCGTCGGAGTAAAAGGAAGGGATAAAGCTCGAAACGTCAGTAAAGTTAAGTTCATATTTTTTACGGTGTTACAAATTTCATTATATTACCTATCGTTTATATCGAACACCGACGCAGCCTATACTAGTTTACTTGCTATAGTTTCCATTGATGTTTCAAAACAGGACACCAGTTTTTAGGAATGCGCGTGCTTTTTTGGCTTCAATTGTTGTTAAAACCACTCCCCCCTCCCCCCACTTCACACTGTTGGTCTGGCAGACAACAAGGAATCATGTTACTTGAAATTCAACATTGCAGACATTGCATATAGTGGAGGCAGTGTGGAAGGGGTGAGGAGCCGATATTGACGAGAAAGTACAACTGATTGAAGGTGAAAATATAGAAAACCATAGAAGGTTCTCATGCAATAGTTTTTGTAGAGATTGTTTAGATCTAGGCAGCTACACCAACGTTATTAGCCTGCGATACCGGCAGGCGCTGGCTACACCGTTATCAAATAAGTCTTCAAATTCTGCAACGCCAAAACCGTAGCTGTGGCAGTCGAACTTATTCATGTTCGTTACGGGTGATTTTCCTGTACGCTTTGTAATCATGTAATATTCACATATTATGGACATACTATAAGCCCTATACTGAAATAATCAATGGTAACTAGCGAGTAAACTAGTATAGGCTGCGAAACAAGACATTGAAACATCAGTAAAGTTAAGTCAACATTTTTTACGGTGTTACAACTTTCATTATATTACCTATAAATAATCACTATACACCTGCTATCAGAAACGTTGTCTATTAAGTCGATATGCAATCTCGAGCCCAGCGTCACGTCTGGCTTTTTGTCAGCGGTCTTATGGCGCCCGACATTAGACTCTGGGGGAACGGAATTTTCAGCTCCGATTTTGGAGTTCCGGTTTCTATTGCGCATGCTTAGTTAATATTATAATGATCTGTGGGTTTGGGCATCCTGTGTTACTTAGTACGTTAATGACATTCAAAATATTATTGACCTAGTAGCATTTTAAATATTTTCTAAGCCAAAATATAAACATTTTCCTCACTAATGAAACATTTAAAGTTTAGGAAGGTTTTTTAACGGCCATCAGGGTTTATATAATGATATAAAAACGCGTCTAAATCTCCTTCAATTCAGATCACTTTAGCCGTCGATTTATTTATAGTTTTCCAACGGTTATTAGTTTGCTTTCGTGGTACGATTGACCTTTAGTAAATAACTGGATGTCAGAGGAGTATTTTGTGTGTATTGGTGTATTCAATTTGCTTCGCGACTCAATAATCATCGCTTAACTTAGGATAACTTAGCGGCGATACAATATCTCTTCGCTTCGCGACTCGTATATTTCATAAACGACGATATTTAATATTCTATCTAGTATTAAAGAACCGTTGACGTCGTATTACATGTAATCGCAAAATTTACATTTTGAATGTACATTTGTTTACATGATGGACCAATCAGAGATTTTACTTCGTCTGTTTCCGGTCTGACCATTGTATTTTCAAGGGCCAATCAGCATAAGCAGAGAATTCCGGTCCCCCAGAGTCTTACGTTACTCGGCTGGCCAAGAGGAACGAAGGCTCGGGGTTCGAGATTGGTCGATATGCGCATTGAGCTAGGAAACAAAGCTGTGTAACCATAGTGATGATATTCTCACATGAAAATAACATGTTATTTTCACATGTCATGCAGTGAAGATATTAAATTTTTGAAACAGAGAAATATAGGTATTTCATTGACAATATAATAAATGTGAGTTAAGTTTGTTTGCTGTCTTCTTCTCTCCGCAAAAATGTACATGCGAACAGAGTTGTGTGCCAAAATATTTAACATAGAGGTAGTGAGTCTGAGTGTCCCCAATTAGTAGGACACACGTGTCTGGCTAGAAGATTGTGAGCAGAGTTGTGTGCTAAAATATTTAATGTGGAGGTAGTGAGTGTGAGTTTCCCCAATTAGTAGGACACTTATGTCTACATGCTAAATACATACAAATACAAAAAGTGATTTATTCATTAACACATTGACAAGTGTGGCGATTTGATGTCGTCATGGAATCCCTGCGTTCTAGTAAAGTATGCATAGGGTTACCCAAAGTGCCCTGCAAGTAACAGCTTGTAGGCTTTTCATCGCCGAGTTCACGGGTCACAAAGGCTCTCGCAAAGGGCATATGTTGTGACGACAAGAGAGCATATAAATATGCTCTCTTCGTAACGAGTAATTAACGAACATCTTTAAAGCGTATTCCGTATTTAATAATAGGTAATATAAATGATGAAATTTGTAACACCGTAAAAAATGTTGAGTTAACTTTACTGACGTTTCGAGCTTTAGCCCTTCGTCGGAGTATTTACTCGAATAAGCACCGCACTTTAACAGTACAGTTTATTTCTCTGGTGTTGACTTGGTCAACAAAGAGCCGGGGTGAGCCTCTGGTGAACTCATTTTTGGACTGTGTGACTGTGTCAGTCTCTTCGCTTGGTCCTCTGACGTTCCCATCAACTGTCCAATCTTAAGACAAACGACAAACGCTATAATGTTCGCTCTAGAACAGCATTGGAAATAATCTTTATCAAAATCTTTATCAAAAGCTATATTTCCAGTTCAAAGTAATTATATTTCATCGCTCTCCCATTTAGTTATCAACATTTGAAGTTCTGATCAAGAAGGGGACAGTGAGCTCGATAAAATTTAATAAGCGTCGCGGTGCTTATTCGAGTAAATACGGATATACTTATTTCATGAAAGTTGGTCACCAAAAACCTATAAATTAATCTGAAACCGCATTGAATCATGGTAAAAATATTTATTTTATACCAGACAAGTACATTCCTTTGAACGACAAATTTAAACTTTTGAATGCTTACACTATAGGAACGTGGAACTGTGACTATACATACACCAAAAACCTACAAATCTGAGACCGCATTGAATCATGGTAAAAATATTTATTTTGTACCATACAAGTACAGCCTTTTGACCGAGAAATTTAAAGTTGTGAATGTTCTAAAGGCCCGGGCAAACGGCTTCAACATTTGTTTCAACATTCGTTCGATTTTGTTGAATGTCAATGTTGAAGCCATTTACCCACCCTTTAATTTCAACATAGTTGAAACGATGTTGAATCAAGTTGATGCTGAAAGAGTTTAAACGCGTTTAATCTTTGCTTGAACATCCATTCAACATTTGTTTTGTTCTGTGAATGTTGAATCGGAGTTAAAGTCGTTTGTCCTGCTCCGTTCAACATTGTTGACTACACCCATGCGCATTTAGTGGTCTTTCAAATACGTAACACGTTTCAACAATGTTGAAAGGTGGTGGCAAAAGGTTTTAACATTACCATTCAACAAAATCGAACAGATGTTAAAGTAAATGTTGAAACCGTTTGCCCACCTACGTCCCACCATCGTTCAACAACCATTTTACAGCGTATATACCATATATGTGATATAGATCGCGTACAGCGTTTTTCATAACAGGATGACAAAGAAAACCAGCCAGTTTCATATTCGCGATTAATATTAGAATAACGTCCTTCACGCATGTCAGATAGCTTTGTTATAGCTGCCACTGTATACCATAGATGTGACATAGATCGCGTACAGCGTTTTTCATAACAGGATGACAGACAAAACCCGCCAGTTTCGCATTAGATATTAATATTAGAACAATATCCTTGATGCGCGTCGGCGTTTTTGCGCATTTATCGCCCTGTTCAGAAAGAGTAAGATTCGACATGGCCAAAGAGGTCGAATCTGGTTGACTTTGAGTATTATTCATCTTTTGACTCGACATTTTCAAAACTCCAGTAGCCACTAGTCCAAGGACATTGGAAAGTGTGATGTAAAAGTGTTTGGAAACATCCAATTCATTTTCTTGCAAAATATACTGAAGTCGACGAACACATTTCATCTCTACGTCATCAACGACGTCACTCTGATAACATGTGACATCACTTGTGACGTTACCTTCATAGCATGTGACATCATGTTTGAGAGTTCTCGGGTTACATGTGACGTCACCACGTTGATGACTCCTAACGTCACTCAGAAAACAAGTGACGTCATTTTGATTTCTAGAGACGTAATTCGTAACGCTATTTTTAGGTTCATTTGGCAATGACGTCATGTCTTTCAAACACTGCACAACGTTGTGTGCAATGACCACCCTTTCGAGATACGAATTCAAAGAATTTTTCTCAAATAGAAGATCAAGCTCCGACTGCAGATCGTTGTGGTGTGTGGCCGCATCTTGTACTGTATCGTGGGCGACTATCCATCCCAGCATCCACTGCAAGGTTGCACGTGGTTGGTCTGTGTAGAAGTGGGTGTAGACGGTACGGAGCACGTGTTGGGTGGCCAGTGTTGGTGTCAAAATGTCTTGAACAAACAATAAATATAGTTAACAACAAGATATTGATGACTCTGAATGCTAATGGTGGTGATGGTGGTTACAGTGAAGACGATGATTTCTTTCTTTCTGTTTTCATTAATTCAGTTGTATGTGTATTTGTTCATATATTTATTTATTTCCTTATTTATTTATCTATTTAATCATTTATTTATTTATTTTACTTATTTTTTATGAATTTATGTATATTTATAAAAATCAAAATAGCAATGACACAAATGGTATATGATGGTGATAATATTCACCTTGGTCTGTGGTCTCTGTCTCTGTCTGTATTACTCGGGCTGCAGTATTCCGTATGTCAACATCGTCATCATGTAGAAGATTGACCACAGCTTCCCACAATTCAAGAGGAAAATCACCTAGAAAACAAACTGGTTATCCCGAGGCAATACAGCTATTCTAAAAACGTTGTCAGAGTGAACGACGCAAAGCAAACGGTGATCGAACGACCGAAAGGAATCATGGAACATTGATATTGATTATAAATACTGTTGGGCGACAGAAAACGGACAAACCCATACACCAAATCGGCTAACGCGTTGCTATGTACGTTTCCACCCAATTCAAATCCTCTGGGAATAAGATTATTTGTCTTATGTCTTTCGATATCACGTGGAAAATATTTAGAACAAAAGTTTTTATTCCCAGAGGTTTTGAATTGGGTGGAAACGTACATAGCAACGCGTTAGCCGATTAGGTCTATTGCTTAACAATGCAGAAAAAACACCTGAAAATGTTGTATGCCTAACAATAATTCCTTTCGTTCGTGCAATCGCCATTTAAATCCGGCTTTATTCCCCTATATTCGCTTTACTGGTATATGCTGTTGGATAGGGTTTTGGCCTTGCTGTCTCAAACAGGGTATCTATTTTACCCCAAATTGTGTTATAAACAGTATCTAGAATTTTGAAAAAAGATCATAAATGATTTATGTTTTTGTGTCTTAGATGGGGGTACTGAATTTTTGTTATTGAAAGAAACTCTTTTTTGCAACCTCACTTTATCCGGGAATACTACTAAACTATGCCCCATTTTTCATTTGTCTTGGATAGGGTATGGACGATTTAGTGTCCAAATAGTGTGAGGCTTTTAGACCTCTCCCAGCACAACATTATTCAAAACCAGAGTAGTTTTTCAAAACTCGATTACTGCATATTTGAAGTATTTTCTATACTTTCACATAACCACAGTGGCTTCTGTTTTTTGGGAGTCTGTAGTTCAAATTTGTTTGAATTACAAATTATTGCATGTGAAAGTAGAGAATACCCACAATCCCTTTCCGTCCCATCACGTACCTAGTTTCTTACACGGATCCCACAAAAGAGAGCCTAAAGCGCCTGATGACAGAATGTCAGCGGTTTTCAGTCTAACGTCAAAGCTTTTACTCTCTTCACTGGACGACTTTAGCAACGAACTGAAGCCACGAAGAGAGTCGCGTATGGAATCCTGGGAAGAAGTCTAAAATAGAAGAAAAACGAGTTGTTTTAATTTGTGTATATCTTAGACGTTTTTTTTGTTTTTGCTTACTTTTTTCCCCTTTTAGCACCCGTAACGATTCACTTTTATTTATTCACTAATATGTTTGTTTATTCAATTGTCTATTTATTTGATGTCTAGGCCATTCTCCAATTTATTTTCCCATTCATTTATTCACTGCACGGCTTATTTACCTATCCATCCATTCATTCATCTACTCATTACAGCGCGACGCGCAAAAGTATGACCACATGTAATGTATTCGCATACTTCTATGCACGGGAGTTTGTACTTTAAACAGACACATTTGATGTGAAGTTGTCTGATTTTACCGAATAAGGCGTGTAAAAACTCGTTTCGTAGCATAAAGTCCGTGCATAGAAGTATGCGATTATATTAAAAGTGGTCATACTTTTGCGCGTCGCCCTGTAATAGATTCATGCATTCTATTATTCATTCGTTCGTTCATTCTTGCAAAATCATACATTCATTCGTCTATCCATTCATTCTTGCACACATACATACATACATCTATTTATTTGTCCATTTACCAGCTAAATCGATCGTCCATTCATTTATTCGTTGAACCGTTCATCTGTTTATTCGTTCATTTATTCATGTTCAATCTGTTTTAACAATACATACCATTCGGCTAATTGAATATGTTTGATAAACAACGTTTGTCATGGAAGCAAGGAGGTCGAGCAGTGCACACTTGATACCATCTCTATAAACAATCAACCAGTAAGATTTAGTGTTGATGGTGACGATAATGATGCTGATTATGGTGATGATGGTGGTGATGATGGTGGTGATGATGATGTTGAAGATGGTATGGTAATGATGACGATGATGGTGATAATATGGTTATGGTGATTATGGTGATGATGATGATGAAGATGGTATGGTAATGATGACGATGATGATGATGATGATGGTGATAATATGGTAATGATGATTATGGTGATTATGGTGATGAAGATGGTGAAGATGGTATGGTAATGATGATGATTATGATGATGCTTATGGTGAGGGTGACGATTATCATAATGATCATGATAAGGATAGTGATTATGGTAATGAAGGCTTACCGCTGTTCCAAAGAATCACGGCCTTGTGTCAATATATATTGCCAGCACTAGATTAGAAAAAAATACCATTAATAACGATGTTTGTGCATAACCTACAATCTTGACAAAGTGTTGGCACGAATGTGAAAAAAATCATTTTAGCAATGCTGAAATACCACTACTCCCCCGCCCCACCCTGGCAATGTTAAAGAGGAAGTCATTGTTGGTTCATTGCTATCTCATTGGCTGTTACAACAATTGATCTAAATGATTTGATGTGATTGGTTAAGACACATGTTAAAGACCCATTGAAACTTACCAACATGCACCGCGCGAAGGAATGAATTTCGTGGACCATGAAGTAGTGATCTCTCATTTAGACATTTTGATATGATTTACGATGTGAGTGGGTATTTACGCTCTTACTAAATCGTTTAGCGTTTTGTTTTCTCGTAATACGACTGACTGCGAATCCATTAGAACACTCAAATCGAAATAGCAATGCAAAGCATGCCGGTAAAGGCCCGGGCAAACGGTTTCAACATTTGCTTCAACATCCGTTCGATTTTGTTGAATGGCAATGTTTAAACGCTTTTTAAAAACTCTTTAAACTTTTTACAAACTCTTTCAACATTGTTAAAACGTGTTGAATCGATGCTGAATTGATGTTGAAAGAGTTTAAAAGCGTTTAAACATTGCCATTCAACAAAATCGAACGGATGTTGAAGCAAATGTTGAAACGGCCGGCCCTTAAGTGATTGGTGTATTTGCACTGTAATTATGTTAACTTACCTCAATCAGTGAAATACGTTTACCAGTTGAGAAGGTATGGGGGAATGAAATAGATCCCATAAGATACGATAACACTCGATAAACCTGATGATAAAAGAGGAATGAAACAGGTTGATAAAGGACAACGTCGAGTACACAAACATTAACAATAACAAACGAATAAACAAACAAACGAAGAAACACACTAACGAATACATAAACAAACAAATACACAAACAAGCACATATATACACAAAGAGACAGACAAACAAACACACAAGTAAACAAAGAATCAAGGAAGCAAGTAAACAACAAACAAAAAAACGAAAAAATACACAAACAGACAATCAACCGAACAAACTGCAAACAAAAAAACAAATGAATAAAAAAAAAAAAAAAAAAAAATAAGTACATAAACACACAGATACAAACAAACATGCAACCAAAGAATTAAACACGCAAACAAACGATCAAACAACAAACAAACAAACAAAAACAAAATGAAACAAGTAAATAAACAAACAGATAAACAAACGATAACAAACAAGCAAACAAACAACGAAAAAATACATACAAAAGACAAAACCCTGACCTGTCCTAGACAGTCTAAATGCTTTTCTTTCCCTACAGCCATTTCCAATAAGGTTGAAGCAATGCCACGCAAATCTTCTCTTTCAAATATTTCATTTGCTTCTTCATCTTTCAAAATATCAGCAGGTTTATGAACACGGGGCAGTGACACAAAAAAGGGTGACAGATTAGTGCTCAAGTGCTGTAACGCAACGAGGCGGACTTCGTAGTCGCGTGACGCAAGCAAGGAGCACACCACGTCGCAATGTGTCATGGGTAAACAATCCATTGGTGATTTGTCACTCCCATCATTCTCTGCGCTTGTCGATAATGAAGCGGTAGTTGGAGCAGTTTTCTCAGGTATGCCGACGTCCTCTGCGGTAGTCAATAATATTCGTGCACAGACCTCTTTTAGGTGGGATTGGCCGATGCCCACTAAGGGTCTGGGACCTTCGTTTGTTATTGATTCGGCTAAGGTAGTTTGGATGATTGTTTTTCGTATTTGAGAGATAATGACGTCATTGTCTTTGTCGAGATTTGGTTCTGAAATAATGAATGGAATGATGAATAAAAATGTAATAAAATGTACAATGTTTTACAAATGGAAACTAGCGAGTAAACTAGTATAGACTGCGTCGGTGTTTGGTATATATATACGATAGGTAATATAATGAAATTTGTAACAACGTAAAAACTGTTGACTTAAATTTACTGACGTTTCGAGCTTTAGCCCTTCGTCTGAGTAAAAGTGTTGTACAAACACAAGTCCCCGGGACTCTTTCGCCGTGAAGTTCTCTCATACTCGCTACCACTACATTCAATATTTACAACACACAACTCTGTTCACATGTTGATTGATGAATAATTATAAATGATGATTATGATGCTGATGGTGATGATGATGATTGTGATGATAATGATGGTAATGATTATGATGATAATCAAGAATGATGATCATGATGGTGATAGTGATGGTGATAATAAGGACAATAATAATTGTTATGATAATGAGGAGTAACGATGATAATCAAAGCAGCAGATAAAGTAAAAATCTACCTTTTAATTGTAGATTAGGACAAACAATCAGGTCCAATGCTATATCCAGAAATACTGCGCGAGTGACGTCACATGGGTTACACCTGATAAATATAGACAATATTTGTACTAGGCTCTTTAGTTGTAACGGTCATGTCTTGCATAGAAGCCGTTTCTGTTGTCACCCTAATGAAACATCGCCGACAACTTAAATTCTGGTTGCGCACGCTTAAAGGTGCTGTAACACTGTGCAAATTTCTTTTTACAACGGAACTCAGCAACTTGCAATGCCATTGCACGGTGTATCATCCCTTCAGCAACTTGTGTCGCAATTTTAAAGCATTTCTTTTCAAGGACGCATGCGCACAATTTCAATTCTCTTCCCTAGTCCTCCAGAGCACCACGAATCGTTAAAAATCATTGCAAGTTGCCAAGATCGCCTTGCAGTGTATCACTTCACTTCCACAACTTACAACGCAACATTTTCAAGCATTGCTGAGAAAATTGCACAGTGTAACAGGACCTTAAGATGTCAAGGTCTAGATCGGATTCTGGGTCAACACTCATCACTGTCAACTCATACGTGCGCCTAATTTTCAACAACACCACTAAAAGGTACCGCATCGGAGGTCCTTTAGAAAGGGCGTGGCATTGACAATTTTTAAACACAAAATCATCAAACGAAACGAAAACCATCTTCGATACTGTAAAAGTTTCATCTTTTTAAAGCTAAAAGATACCAAATCGCTGAATTTTATTCATAAGAGATATGACGATCACACTCGATACTTCTACCCCCGAGTTCCCCCGAGATATAAGAAATATGGTCACGGGTGAAAAACGCACTGCGCATGTACGGATTTTCTTATGAACAAAAGACTAACAGAAGATTTTCCGAATGGTTTCATGTTATGTATTATGCGAATTTCTCTTGTATTATTTGACCAGGGAAAGAAACCAACTAATGTGATGTCTTAGGAAAAAATAAGCACCAACTTTCCACAAGCTTTCTACACTTTAAAGATTTACCAAACGCCGATAAATCTCCAATGGTTTTATTGTAAACACGACCGTCTTCCGAGCATGCGCAGTGCGTTTTTCACCCGTGCCAGCAATATGAATACATATCATCATTAGAAGACTAATTACCTTGTTGCGATCCAGAGGACTGGTTCGAGCATGGGTATCATATTAGTAGTTACCATGCTTTTGACGAGGTCGGTCGCAGTGGACTGGACAAGATGATCTTTGATCAAATGCTGGATCTGATAAAACAAAACAAGATAATAAGCAAAACGATGATTGTATAGTACAAAATAGTGCTACATATATTAAACGATAGAAAACAATAGAAATTATATTCTTTAGTATTTACTTGTTTCACGGATATAATATCTTATCCATGTGTTTTGTGGTGTCAAGCCTGAGTGAATTCTTAGGTAGACAATAACGAAATATTAGAGCAGAAACGTTCAATGCCGTGTGCTTTTCATGGTCAAACGGAATCTGCTCTATATATTACGTAATAAATAGTTAGTAGTTGATTCACGGATTCATGACATGTACTCTTATTTTAATTTCTTAAACAAACAAAGTGGAAAAGAAAACAGACATACCTGTAACAAAGTACCATGCATCTTGTTCTGATTGGAATGTGACACGCTACAAGAAAAATATAGCTATTATACATAATAACTGTTAATGATGATAATGATGGTGATGATGATGATGATGATGATGATGGTGTTGATGATGGTGATAATGATGATGATGATGATGGCGATGATGATGATAGTGATGACGATGGTGATAATGATGGTGATGATGGTGTTGATGATGGTGTTGATGATGGTGATAATGATGATGATGATGATGATGATGATAGTGATGATGATGATAGTGATGATGGTGATAATGATGATGATGATGATAGTGATGATGATGATAATGATGATGATTATAGTGATGTTGATGGTAATGCTCATAATAATAATAATGACGATGAAGATGAAGATGATGGCGATGAAATGAAACAGCGATAATGATCAAAATGATGCTCATGATAATGATAACGATGATGATGATAATGAAGATTGCGATAATGATGGCGATGCTAATGATGTTGATAGTAATGCTGATGATGATAACGATAATAATGATTATAATGAAGATGGTGATAATGATGGCGATGCTAATGATGTTGATGGTAATGATGATGATGATAACGATAATAATGATTATAATGAAGATGGTGATAATGATGGCGATGCTAATGATGTTGATAGTAATGCTGATGATGATAACGATAATAATGATTATAATGAAGATGGTGATAATGATGGCGATGCTAATGATGTTGATAGTAATGCTGATGATGATAACGATAATAATGATTATAATGAAGATGGTGATAATGATGGCGATGCTAATGATGTTGATAGTAATGCTGATGATGATAACGATAATAATGATTATAATGAAGATGGTGATAATGATGGCGATGCTAATGATGTTGATGGTAATGATGATGATGATAACGATAATAATGATTATAATGAAGATGGTGATAATGATGGCGATGCTAATGATGTTGATAGTAATGCTGATGATGATAACGATAATAATGATTATAATGAAGATGGTGATAATGATGGCGATGCTAATGATGTTGATAGTAATGCTGATGATGATAACGATAATAATGATTATAATGAAGATGGTGATAATGATGGCGATGCTAATGATGTTGATAGTAATGCTGATGATGATAACGATAATAATGATTATAATGAAGATGGTGATAATGATGGCGATGCTAATGATGTTGATAGTAATGCTGATGATGATAACGATAATAATGATTATAATGAAGATGGTGATAATGATGGCGATGCTAATGATGTTGATAGTAATGCTGATGATGATAACGATAATAATGATTATAATGAAGATGGTGATAATGATGGCGATGCTAATGATGTTGATAGTAATGCTGATGATGATAACGATAATAATGATTATAATGAAGATGGTGATAATGATGGCGATGCTAATGATGTTGATAGTAATGCTGATGATGATAACGATTATAATGATTATAATGAAGATGGTGATAATGATGGCGATGCTAATGATGTTGATAGTAATGCTGATGATGATAACGATAATAATGATTATAATGAAGATGGTGATAATGATGGCGATGCTAATGATGTTGATGGTAATGCTGATGATGATAACGATAATAATGATTATAATGAAGATGGTGATAATGATGGCGATGCTAATGATGTTGATAGTAATGCTGATGATGATAACGATAATAATGATTATAATGAAGATGGTGATAATGATGGCGATGCTAATGATGTTGATAGTAATGCTGATGATGATAACGATAATAATGATTATAATGAAGATGGTGATAATGATGGCGATGCTAATGATGTTGATGGTAATGATGATGATGATAACGATAATAATGATGATAATGAAGATGGTGATAATGATGGCGATGCTAATGATGTTGATAGTAATGCTGATGATGATAACGATAATAATGATTATAATGAAGATGGTGATAATGATGGCGATGCTAATGATGTTGATGATAATGCTGATGATGATAATGATGATAATGAAGATGGTGATAATGATGGCGATGCTAATGATGTTGATGCTAATGCTGATGATGATAACGATGATGATGATGATAATGAAGATGGTGATAATGATGGCGATGCTAATGATGTTGATGGTAATGCTGATGATGATAACGATGATGATGATAATGAAAATTGCGATAATGATGGCGATGCTAATGATGTTGATAGTAATGCTGATGATGATAACGATGATGATGATAATGAAAATTGCGATAATGATGGCGATGCTAATGATGTTGATGATAATGCTGATGATGATAACGATGATGATGATAATGAAAATTGCGATAATGATGGCGATGCTAATGATGTTGATAGTAATGCTGATGATGATAACGATGATGATGATAATGAAAATTGCGATGATGATGGCGATGCTAATGATGTTGATGATAATGCTGATGATGATAACGATGATAATGAAAGTTGCGATAATGATGGCGATGCTAATGATGTTGATGATAATGCTGATGATGATAACGATGATAATGAAAATTGCGATAATGATGGCGATGCTAATGATGTTGATGATAATGCTGACGATGATAACGATGATGATAATGAAAATTGCGATAATGATGGCGATGCTAATGATGTTGATGATAATGCTGATGATGATAACGATGATGATGATAATGAAGATGGTGATAATGATGGCAATGCTAATGATGTTGATAGTAATGCTGATGATGATAACGATAATAATGATGATAGTGAAGATGGTGATAATGATGGCGATGCTAATGATGTTGATGGTAATGCTGATGATGATAACGATAATAATGATGATAGTGAAGATGGTGATAATGATGGCGATGCTAATGATGTTGATAGTAATGCTGATGATGATAACGATAATAATGATGATAGTGAAGATGGTGATAATGATGGCGATGCTAATGATGTTGATGGTAATGCTGATGATGATAACGATAATAATGATGATAGTGAAGATGGTGATAATGATGGCGATGCTAATGATGTTGATGGTAATGCTGATGATGATAACGATAATAATGATGATAGTGAAGATGGTGATAATGATGGCGATGCTAATGATGTTGATGGTAATGATGATGATGATAACGATAATAATGATGCTAGTGAAGATGGTGATAATGATGGCGATGCTAATGATGTTGATAGTAATGCCAATGATGATGATAATAATGATAACGATAACGACAAAGATGCTGATGGTGATGGTGATAATGACATGATGTGCGATAACGATCATAGTGAGTGGTGTTGATGCTGCTGCTGATAACAATGATAGTGCCTACCATTTAGGTAACGATCTCATCAGTTCTTGCATAGTTTCTACCATAGATTCACCAGTAACAAGTGGTACTATTGCACGAGCAGCCATTGAACGAGTCTTGAGAACAGAGCTATTGCCACACCTAAAACAAACAAAAAACAAGGTTCGTGCTGATGTCAGTAAACAAAATCTAAGGAGTTTAAAGGAGTTTTCAAGGACCAAAAAGTAATTTTTAAGCACTTTTTGAGACAACTTTGATATACGAAAAGAAACGAATTTACAACGTTCGTAACGGACGTGATTTTTTTTTGTAACATTCTCATTATTTATTCATGAATTTTATAAGGAGTATTACCACCTAGAAAGTAACGCAACTTTGCTTTTAAGCAGATATTTGGAGGTTAACTGGGGGCCGCCAAGCAATTCCTTACTGTAATGTTTACCTTATGACATAAGGGACAAAGGCGGCCATATTTAGGGTGGAGTCGGCACCATCTAGCGTAGAGGGGTACAGCCTTGATAGCAATACCAGCACTGGATAGAGGCTCGGGTGAAGATTGAAAGCAGACGTTCTGAAGACAAACAACGTTTCATTTAAATCTGTTCTTTTGTATACATAACTTACAAATGAATGTACACTAATCACCACCATCATCATTATCATCATCATCATCACCACCACCACATCATCATCACTTACTTGCCCATGCCTTCAGTAGCTTGTTTCAATTGATCGACAAGAAACGAATGCAGCTCAGGGAAGCGAGTAAAGAATTCCCTACCAGTCATACTAAACACAAAATAGAAACTAATATCAAACGTGTTGGCATTGGTGTATTGTTTGTCATACGCTGACTCAAACAAGTGTTACAGTGTTTAAAATCGCACGTTGCACTCTACATTATTGTGTGACTAACGAATTCCAGGCCTAATGGTCTGGGTTCGATTCCCGGTCCGGGCGATTACGTTGTGTCCTTGGGCAAGACACTTTACTCTCTCAGTGCCTCGTCTTCTCGGATGAAGAGGCAAAGCCAGAGGTTCCGTCTGCCTTCACTCTAATTCCTATATAAGGTTGACGTACTCGTAAAAGATCCTGTTGTGCTCGTCGATAATGACATCAGTCAGGTCTCAAACCAGAGCATATAAGCCTCGAAGAGAGGGACTGCTCTTACCTTATAAATAATAAATAATAAATACTAACCAGTTTCGTCTGGAGTGCTCGTCTTTTGATTTCTTGACACCGAAAATTCTTGTCATCAGAGCACTGAACAACAGGGTGGATGAATTACGAACCTGCAAATAAATAACCAGTCAATGTGAATGTTATCATTAGAAATAATATCAAGTAAGATAATGAATTATTAATGAGTTTGAGAAACTCATTTCAAAATCGTTGTACCCTACAAAGGATGTCGGTATTTCTTCTTTTGTTATCAATTCACAGCATAGCATATTTTGGATGGACGTGTTTGTGTTATATGACCATAACACTGTAACAGTCGTAGATGATGAAACACTGATGTTTCTTTAAAAACGTGTTATAAATCACAAATTATGTTCATCATACCGACAGACTTTGCAGGCTTCAGAGTGTGGACTGTAGCTTCGGCTGCGACAACGATTTTTGAAAGTAGAGGATATTCCCAAAGTTACTCACCGCCCAGCTATCAGACAGAAAACCACTGATGGCAACCTTGAGGCCGTTAGCAACAAACGGGAACACGTCCTCGCCCAGCCGCGTGTCGCGATACAACGCACGCAGGATATTCCTGGCGTGGACCTGAGGTAAAGTAGAATCCTTGTCTACAAGTTCATCGATTGGCTGACTGGCAACTTGAAGAAGTTCGTTCATAACACGCTTCAAGCACGCCTTCCCTGATGCTACTGGCTCTGTACTAACAATAGCTTGGACAAAGAACGGTACACCAGCGCTGCGTCGTGTCCCACATAGTACATCAGAAGGAACACACCCTGCTATGTCAGCCAATAGTGCGTTAAGCCACTCAAGAGGCAGTTCTCTTAACTGACTATCGGCACAAGTCCAGAGAGTAGTGCAAAGCTTCACAAAGCCGTTGTAAGCCAGCTCAAAGGCACCATGGTGTTTGGAAGTCAAAAGAACGGTCGTGAAAAACTCTCCTATACGACGAACTTGTGATGACGTCAATAACCCTGCTGTGACGTCATTGTGTGTCACGTTTGACGTCATTGACCCAACTCCTACGTCATTCTGTGACATACGGGTCTTCGATGTTTCTGTTTTGACTTCATTACTTGTTGGGAATGACGTCATTGTTCGTGCTATGACGTCATTGTGTGTCTCTTCTGAAGTCGAGGATTCTTTTATGACGTCATTATTCAGCGGTTCTGACGTTATTGACTCAGCTTTGACGTCATTCAGTACCACCTCCCTATCTAAAAATTCCTGGTTTGACGTCATTGATTTGGTTGTGACGTCAGGCTTTATACCCTTTGACGTCATTGAGTTATGATCGGACGTCATTATGGGAGCACTCTGTACCAGGTCCCCTAGTAACAGCGCGACTTCTTTCATAGTTCTCCAGCAACATACAAGCAATATTTGGGAAGATGGGTTGAAAACGTGCTCCCCACCCTCACCCCCATCGTCGTCGTAATCGTCATCGATCATGTGACCTTCAGGAGAGCTACTGGTGACGACTGGTGACACAAGCTTTGCTACGTGAAGGCACTCGTCCAGGACACTGGACACTAGCTGTTGCCATGACGAATCTCTTGAAAATTGTCTGAGAAAAAAATTACGCGTACGGTGGAGTGATTAAAAAAATCAATTCGTGTTTGCCGTAATGATAGGTGGGAATGTCACAGTCTCAAATGAGTAATGTGTGTGCTAAGGTAAATAGGTAAACAAACAAACAAACAAATAAATAAACAAACAAACAAACAAACAAACAAACAAACAAATAAATATTTCACATACCTTAAAGGTAGGTGTCCCAGTATCTCTCGTACACAATAAACCGCGCCATTCATAGGGGCTTGAGAAGCGGCAAGGTTCAGACTGCGCTCAGCAATCGACCTCTGAGTCTTCAAGCATTTCAACAGAAAACATAACACTCTAAAGACCTGTGACTCAACTGCAACGCCATTATTCACAGCGTCTTCGTGATTTGGTTTGTCTGAATCCAGATAAAGAGCTAGAGTACATTTCTCAATTAATAGTTTTAGGGTTACGTTTGCTGTAGTTGCATCGACAGCTCTTGGACTGGTAAGAAGGATGTCGAGTCTCTGTAGCCAGGGCTGTAGTGTGTCATGTGACTGCAGCAAGAGAAAGAAGACAGTTAAAGATCTATGGTCACTTACCGGCATGCTTTGCATTGCTTATTTTGGTTTTAGTGTTATAATTCATTCGCAGTCAGTCGTATGGAGAAATAGATTCATTTATACTATAAGTAACATTTATTCCCGATTGACTTACATAATCATCATCATAATCATCATCATCATCATCATCATCATAATCATCACCATCATTATCACCATCATCATCATCATCATCAGCAGCAGCAGCATCATAATTATAATAATCATAATCATAATCGTTTACCTGAAACGGAAGTTTATTTGTCGGACAACTTGTCAACAGTTCATAGGCTAAGACCTTGTTGACGTCATAACTGTCACGCAAACATTCCAACAGCACTGTCACGTTTGATGTCGTCATGACGTCATTGAATAGAAAAGGCTCCCGATTCGTACCTTAACAAAAGAAAGAAAATGGACAAATAAGATTATTATTGAATAAATAGAAAACGTGCGCGCGTGCATGGAAGCACGCGGGATTATGAGAACACGAGTGTTTAGAAGTGTTTAGAGAAGCAGGACGCGAAGGGCCTCCCAACACATCTCGAGTATTCTAACAATTTCCACGTGGTTTATAACTTCATACAGCAAAGAAAGCAAGTTTTCTATCTCTTTTATAAAATACAAATTGACATATTTGATCAACGTGTAAACGCGCATACTGTGTGCTATCATAGAGCATGTGCCTCAACTAATATATAACTAAATTAGTTAAAACAGTTATTCTATTAACTAAATACCGATACAAAATCACTATCATCAGTTGCCCTACGACTATCGTATGATCAGGGGAATAAAACAGTTTCCTCGCTCGATACTGAATTGATCGCAATAATCTAACCACCCCTCCCCCTTTTTCCTTTCTCACCTTGTTTTACATCGGTAAAGATTGTACTCAATAGTTTCAGCAAGTGAAGTGCTGTTGTACGTCGTGAGAACGAGGCTTCAGGGAAAAGAGATGCAAATAAGAGATTCCCAAACCAGTGAAGATACTCCTGCAAGACAACTAATTATTTCCTTACTCTTTTACCCAGGGAGGGGACCCAGGGGTAAAGGTATTGGGTATGCTGGTCGGGAAATGTAAAAAAAACACCCCTAAAAGATACCATGTGATTTCGCGCGCGCACTTCTGGTATGAATATGCCAATCAGAAGCATTTCTGTCGCATCGCCAACAGTTGCAAGATGACGTCGTTCGAGAAAGTTGTTTCCCGTGTTAACCCTCGATAAATACAACCTTAAAATAACTTCACATTAAAAAGTTATATGTAACTTGGACACTTAAAGTTCCCTGCTGCTCTATCAGGGATAAAGAAGAATAAAAACAAAACGCAAATGCCTAAAAGTAACCGAAATTGTTTTTGTCTCGAGGTGCCATTTTGGAAACAATCCTTTGCGCGCTTCGAAGCGAGATCACCTGGTACCGAAAGTTCACTAAAAAGGGCGTGGCTTGGACGATTTTTAGCCCCATAGAGATACCTTACACTAACATAAAATGCGCGGAAGATGATATGATTTGTCCTTTTTCGGAGCCCTAAATGATACCAAGAAATGGCGAGATTCTAAATTTCAATTTTGATACCCTAATCGCTGATTTTCATCCCTAAGAGATTGGTATCAAGGGCTGATCCAGAAATTTGTCAGGGGGTGTTAAGGCTCTTAAGGTGTTAGGTGGTGTCCGGTCCCTAAATGTCTTAAATAAAATAGGGGTAATTTTGGCGCTAGGGGTTGTCCGGGCCCTGAAGGGACATTCCCTAGATCCGTCTCTGGGTATGTCCATAATTCCTTCTTTCCGGCTTGGACATCCTTTTTGAAATATGTGTATGACTTTAGACCAAATCGGTTAACGCGTTGCTATGTACGTTTCCACCCAATTCAAAACCACTGGGAATAAAAGCTTTTGTTCCAAATATATCCCACGTGATGTCAAAATACATAAGACAAAGAATCTTATTCCCAAAAGATTTGAATTGGGTGGAAACATACATAGCAACGCATTAGCCAATTTGGTCTATTATTCCTTTCCGTCTTGGAATAACCCAACGTTTTATTACTGAATGGTATACCTTGTATGTTTTTACTCGGTTGATGAGAATCTTGTCGTCCTTGGTTCTGACCAGTTTCTTGGCTGATATACGAAGGCTTTCCTTCATTCTCATCAACAACTGTTGAGTGGAAAACATGGCTTGTTATCTAATACTGGTCATGTTGTTGATACTGTAGCTGATGATGATGATATTGATGACGATGTTGATGATGATGTTGATAATGAAGATGATGTTGATGATCACGTTGATGCTGCTGCATCTGATGATGATGTTGATGTTGATGTTCATTATGACCATTGATGATGCAGCATACACCGAATCAAAATATGGCGTCCAATTTTAATAACTATTGTTCTTGACAGACTATCCTCGTGTAAACGTTGAAACACAATGGCGTTTTCACATGTATGAGAGGCTAGTCAGTCAAGAACAATAGTTATTAAAATTGGACGCCATATTTCGATTCAGTGTACATGTATGAGAGGCTAGTCAGTCAAGAACAATAGTTATCACAATTGGACGCCATATTTCGATTCAGTGTACATGTGAGGCTAGTCAGTCAAGAACAATAGTTATTAAAATTGGACGCCATATTTCGATTCAGTGTACATGTATGTGAGGCTAGTCAGTCAAGAACAATAGTTATTAAAATTGGACGCCATATTTCGATTCGGTGTATAATGTTGATAATGTTGATGATTATGTTGATGATGAAGTTGTTTATGATGACGATGATAATGAAGTTGATGATTATGTTGATGATGATGCTTCATGACGTTGATGATGATGACGTCGATGATGATGAAGTTGATGATTATGTTGATGATGATGCTTCATGACGTTGATGATGATGACGTTGATTATGATGATAATAACAACAACACTAATTACAAGGCCACTCTTGATGTTTATAATAGTAACCAGTAGCAAGACATCTCTCTCACCTTCTTAAGATGCGTAGAACACTGTTGTCTGAACGATGGCGATTGGTTGTTTATATTGAGCGGGAGAAACACTTTGAGTAACGCAATGTCAGTCACGCTTATCGGTTCTGTGGTACGCGGTGAGTCACACAACAATCCCAGGGCATCTAAACGTGTCTGCAAACATTATACGAATAATATTATGTGATGTAATGTAATGAAATATGGAGCAGATTTCACACTGTATCAATACGATATAACTATATGTACAGACTGCTAGAGCGGTTTTCGTATGAGTGGGAAACTGGCCGTAATATTTACCGCACAGTTACGGTACTGTTACTGTAGAATTTTCGAATGTTTTTATAGAACTTACGGTACGGTTACGGCTACGGTACGGTACGTTTCCCACTCGTACGAAAACCGCTCTATTTAGGTACGTGCAGAATACAGCCACACAGCTAACAATGATCAATCACTGAGGGTGCTCATGGCCATCTCATTGGATAGGGCATGGATGCCTATAATTTCTTCCAGTCTTGGAATGACAACTTGGACAATTTTTGAAATAGGTGTATGTCTATAATTCCTTTTCGTTTTCGAATGACCTACATGTATTGCCTTGGACAACCTTTTTCAAATAGGTGTATTGCCCTTAATTCCTTTAAGCCTTTCAATGACCCCTCACCCTGGACAACCTTTTTCAAATAGGTGTATGCTAATAATTCGTGGTTATGCCTTTCAATCATCCATTTAGAAAAAAGGTGTATCAACTTACTTGTTCTTCGACGTGACACAATGCTTTCTCCAACCACATGACTGGCACAACCTTGCCCCAAGTCTCCTTGTTTGACCCGTCGTCATGGTCATTCACTTTAATTAGACCCAGTGCCCTCGCTGATTTTAGACACGTGATCAAAATCTCGATGTTTTTATCTGAAACAAAGAATTGATAACTTGTCAAAGCTGGGATTACAGAGGAACCCCTCTATACTGAACCCTCAAAAAATGGAATTCTTTATAAATAGGACATGTTTTTAATTGTCCCAAATTTTCCAGAAGTTTCAAATTGAAAAATCTTACTATAATGTTTCTGTAGGTTCTTCACAATGAACTGTAGACTCTCTGGGTAACATCTTAACAGCTTGGACAGAGTTTGCTGTGAAATAGAGAAACAGAAATGTTATACCTTATTCGTACTAATTTTCACGAGTCTTAAATTTCGCGAAATCGGAACAGACATATTTCGCGAGCATAAATGTTCGCATTTTTGCCAGAAAAATTAATTGAAGAGCATTAAATTTATTTATTTTTTACGTAAACTTTTTTTTCGCGGTTGTTTAATTTCGCGATTTTTTACAAATCGCGAAAATTTCGAAATTAAAGAAAATTAGTACGAATAAGGTAAATAAAAGCCCACTGTCATCAACTAAAGGGCTGAAAATCAAAGAAAGAATGGAAAAGAACGAAAGGAAAGAGAGAACGATACGGAAGAGAAGAGATTGGGAAATCAGTGGAAATTCATAGATCAAAAATTTGCTTGAGTGAACAGGAAACAATTGCGCAGTATAATATAGACTGCAATATAGAATAAACATCGTAGATTTCAGAAAGATTTAACGCATTTACTGTTTTATTTTTCCTAACGTAGTCTTAGAATACATAAATTCCAAGACAGACTTACACATTTTTCAGCAATCTAATGTATATTCGTGCTGCATATTGAGAAAAATGTATTCGGCTTGTTGGACGTAGCAACAGTAACTAACTAAGATAGAACACAATGGATAGTGGATCTATGAATAAGTGGTTAGTGAGCGGTTTTCGGAGCAAGAGATTCGGATTTCGATCTTCAGTGACTTTACAATTGTTTGGATTTCTTTCTATTTTGTGTAGCTTTGAGTAGCTATAAATACACGTGAAATGGAGCATTGAAGGAGAAAAGGGAGAAAAGGGTGCACCGTTGGCTTACTGGGAAACCAGCTTACTGCTGAAGGAACCACCGATGCTAGCCATTTTTCCTGTTTCTTAGAAAAGGGAAAGAAAGGAAACTGACGGAAAGGAAGGTAAGGAGAGGAAAGGAACTAGGAAAAAAAGGAACTAAGAGAGCAACGAAAAAGAAGTGAAAAGAAATCAAAGCACAATAAAAAAGAAAAAGAAAGAATGAGAAAATAAAGAATATAAAAATGTGTTATTTGTTAAAGCAGGCAATGTTTTTCAGCTATAGCTGGTGGGGGCCTGCTGTCTCTCCCACACTCCACACTACATTCTGTATTTATAAGCACACTACATTCAAACTAACATGTTGATTTTTGTGGAGGGAGGAAAACCGGATAACCCTGAGAAAAACCACTGTGGCATGAGAGAGAACAACACATCAAACAAACTCTATTCACTTGTCGCCCGAACCGGGAATTGAACTCAGGCCACAGTGGTGAAAGGCCAACACTCTCACCGTTAGGCCACTCATGCCACCCATATACATGACGTCATACCTCGATATGGACACTTTCCTGTGCACTTCCTTGATGGCGCAATAGGTTGATAATAGGTACAATCCATGTCTGATAGATAACAAGATATAGCATAAATTGAGCATAAATTATACAGACTTTGAAATTCAGATAAAATTTTATCATTTTCTTCAGTATTGTAAATTTTCTCTCTTAACAATGACCAGGTGATTTCGTGCGCTCACTTCCGGCTAATATAAGCCAATCAGAAGCATTTTTGCCGCATCGCCAACATTTCCAAAATGGAAATCGAGAGAGTTGTTTCCCGTGTTAACCCTCTATAAATAAGTCCTTAACATAACTTTACATTAAAACATTATATGTGCCTTGGAGAACAAAATATCTCTACTGCTCTATCAGCATTTAAAAATAACATAAACAAAACCCAAATGCCTAAAAGTAACCAAAATCGTAGCTGTCTCGAGGCGCCATTTTGGAACTGTTCATTTTGACAAACAATCCTTTGCGCACTTCGAAGATTAACTTATAGATCAACATAATACCGGTTATTGCAATTATATGCAATGACTTTGAACACTGGATTCAAGTCAAGGCTTTTGGGGCAATTTTTTTTCCAGGTTTTTGCCCAAAAGCTGTAATTTAAATCCAGAGATTGTTTGAAAACATTATCATATAACTGTTATAACAGCTATTAAAGTGGTACCTCGGGACTTTCAAAAGTGGCCGCTTAATAGAGGTTGGCCGCTGAATAGAAGTATAGAATAGGTATAGGAATAGATTTGGGACTTTTTATTGTGGCCGCCTAATAGAGAGTGGGTGACCGCTTAAGGTGACTCCGCATTTCCAAATGACTAATTCGCGTATTTCAATTGTCGATTCGTAACATTCGTGAACCTGGCACAATTCCCATGAAACTTGTACAAGTTATTGAGCAATCATTCAGCTACAATACAGTAAAATCTGATTGCATTAAACTAAATAATTTGCAAGATATATGAGATTATGTGTATACATTATTTTCACAAAAACTCGATTTTACAGAAAATCTGTCCGTTTTATTTCGATGAAAATTTTCGAATCCTCTTTAAACATTATGCACAACCTGACAAAGTTTTAAAAAAATCCTCGGACCCGAAGTTCCGCTACAAAATAATAGCAGTACTTTTTTATGTAACCCTTTGTAGCGGAACTTCGGCTCCAAGGATTTTTTTTAAAACTTTGTCAGGCTGTGCATAATATTTAAAGAAGAGGATTCGAAAATTTTCATCGAAATAAAACGGACAGATTTTCTGTAAAATCGAGTTTTTGTGAAAACAATGCATTCACATAATCTCATATATCTTGCAAATTATTTATTTTACATGCAATCAGATTTTACAGTTTTGTAGTTGAATGATTGCCCGATAACTTGTTCAAGTTTCATGGGAATTATTCCAGGGGCACGAAAGTTACAAGTCGACAATTAAAATACGCGAATCAGTCATTTGGAAATGCGGAGTCACCTTAATAGAGGTACCGCTGTACTTTGATCTTTTAGACTGATCACTCCAGGTCTGTAACAATCCTCAGAACAACATTTAAAATGACTTTCCCTTTTATGATTTAATTATTCAAATATACAAACCTTGAGCCAGGCATCCATATTCTCTTCTGCGGAAAGTATTTCTTGTTTGTGGTTTTTGCTCATAGCATCAATAAAATCAATGGCCTAATAGAGAAGAGAAAGAGAAAATAGACAATAATCAATCATCCCTTCTCTTCCAGCCCTTCCCTTCCCTTCCCTTCCCTTCCCTTCCCTTCCCTTCCCTTCCCTTCCCTTCCCTTCCCTTCTCTCCCTTCCCTTCTCTCCCTTCCCTTCCCTTTTCTCCCTTCCCATTCCACTCCCTCCCTCTCTCCCTTCCTTTCCCTTCCCTTCTCTCACCAATTATGACAGTTTATAGTGATTAAACCCAACTGATCATAAAGAGTAAGCGTAAATGTAGATGTACCATTGATTAAAATGTACTCAATACATGAGTTTTACTGAAAAAAGTGTTGGATCATCGCATTTCAAAAAATGCCGTTTTTGCCGTGTAATAGGGTTTTCCGATTTACTGGCACAAAGGCAGATTTGGCACTAATAGTGCCAGATGATAGTACCAGTGTTAATTTGTCATTATTCCTGCAATATTGTTCTTATTTCTTATTCTTACTCAGAACATGCAATATTTTGAACACATGCATCTCCTAGAAATTCTAATAACAGTAAACACGTATGCTAATTAGTATCTGGTACTATTAGTACCAAAGTCGCTAAATCGGAAAAACCCTAATAATAACAATAATGATAACGATAATAATACCAAGATTGAAAAATAACCAACAAATAATAAAAAATTATTAATAAAAAATTAATAATAAAAAAAGAATTAAAAAAAATATTAAAATAACCTTACATGAGGAGCAGTAGTACGGTCGTTGAGTACACTCAAGACTTGTTCTGCTATACAAGGATACCATCCCAACAAACATTTCGCGCCTGTAACTGATGTCATGCAGCACAGAGGGCCGTAAATCCCTCTACTGTGCCAGCCCACTAGTAATAGTTTCCCTACTAGATCTTTTAGGAAAATGTCGTCTGAAGGATCTGAAAATAGTAGAAAAGATTGGACTTGAAAGGTTGGTTTTAGTTTAGTGACTATAAAGCTCTCTCAAAAATTGTATAAAAATACAATAAGAAGAATATAATTATATAGTAAAACTAATTTATAAATAATAGGTAATATAATGAAATTTGTAACACCGTAAAAAATGTTGACTTAACTTTACTGACGTTTCAAGCTTTAGCCCTTCGTCAGAGTAAAAGAGTTAGACTAAGACAGACACTGAGTTTAAATAAGAAGCGGGAAAAGTGATGAACCAATCAAAAGGTGATAGAATATGTAGGAAGAGTTAAAGAACAATGGAAAAATTAATTGAAAGCGAATTGTTCATTCATGCCGAAAGGTTGCTGTGTACCTAAGGAATAAATTAATCGCATTTCTTTAGATTTACGGTTATTGTTAGTTCCAGTAATACGACATAAACCAAAAGCTGTCATGTGATTAATGTTATGATTAGAAGAATTAAAATGGCAGGAGACTGGCTTAGTGTTATCGTTAATTTATAAATAGAATAATTCACTTTTTAGCATCTCAAATCTTCCAGCCAAATACATTTTTGCATCTGTCTCTTGTTCAGTCTTCATCAGTCTTGTTTTGTCAGAGCTTTTGCTTGAAAGTAGGGACAGTTTTGCTATATATTTATTCAAATTTAACTACCATAATTTCCTCTTTATCTTTTTCAATTGTTTATTCTATTTAACCGATTTACACATACATATATATATTTTTTGTAATCTTTGTAATTTTTGTTCTATTTATTCTTGATTAATGACCGTTTGATTATGATAGAAATTAAGATAGCAAACTGGCTTTGTATAGCTTTTATAGTTAATCCAGTTTGCTCTCACCTCAATATAAGGAAAATTTATTATATTTTTATTAATTTGTAAATGTAAGGTGAAAATAAAAAAATTGTCATTGTCATTATCATTGTCAGTTTTGCTATCTTAACCTTAACTAGTGTAGGAGTGTTATCACGTTTTTGTCCCTCTGCAAAAATCAAGAGTAGTAGAGGTGTGTGCTAAAATATTTAATGTAGAGGTAATGAGTCTGAGTCAGTCTCGCCGATTGGTAGGACATTTGTGTCTGGCAGTGACTAGAAGATTGAGAAGTTAAAAGAAGTACATATTTTTTGAATCCGATGTCTTAACCACTACACCAGAAGGACCAACCACACTGGATACAAAGCCTGACAATGAAGTATATGGCGACTATGAGGGTCGCAGGGTGATATTAATCTCTAAGGTAAATTGGAATACCGAAACTGGAAACGCATAAATGAAGTGAATAATGAATTGATATGCGTTCTGTGTATAAGTGAAAAACACCAAACACATTTCAATGATTTCTTATTTTCTTCTATATTTAAACATTTATTTGTGGGTGGCATGGGTGGCCTAGCAGTGAGAGTGGTGGCCTCTCACCGCTGTGGTTCAGGTTTTGTGGATTATAATTGAGTTAAGTTTGTTTGATGTGTTCTTCTCTCCTATGCCACAAGGGTTTTTCTCCGGGTTATCCGGTTTTCCTCCCTCTGCAAAAATGAGCATGTGAGCCGAGCTGTATGCAAAATATCAAACGTACATGTTGTAGAGGTAGTGAGTGTGATCGAGTCTCCCCGATTAGTAGGGCGCACTGCGTCCAGCTAGAAGATTGAGACGTTAAAAAAGTTATTATTATTGTTGTTGTTGTTGTTATTGTTATTGTTGTTGTTGTTATTATTATTGTTGTTGTTATTGTTATTGTTGTTGTTGTTGTTATTGATATTATTATTATTAGTTATTATTATTAGTTATAATTATAATTATTATTATTATTATTATTATTGTTGTTGTTGTTGTTGTTGTTGTTATTATTATTATTATTATTATTAACAGGTTCCCATTTAAATCTGTACTTTCCCATTTAAATCTGTACTTGTGCAAATTGTGTTCATGTGTGCTAAACACACAGATCAACCAATCAGAGAAGTTCACTTCAGAAATAATATACTCTGATTGGTTGATCTGTGTGTTTAGCACACATCAACACAATTTCTAAATGGGAAAGTACAGATTTAAATGGGAACCTGTTTATTATATTTTATTATTATTGCTATTGCTATTGCTATTGCCATTGCCATTGCCATTGCCATTGCCATTGCCATTGCCATTGCCATTGCCATTGCCATTGCCATTGCCATTGCCATTGCCATTGCCATTGCCATTGCCATTGCCATTGTCATTGTCATTGTCATTGTCATTGTCATTGTCATTGTCATTATCATTATCATTATCATTATTATTATTATTATTATTATTATTATTATTATTATTATCATTATTATTATTATTACAACACATTTCAATTAATTATTATTTAAGGGAAACTTACCTTGACCTGATACAGCAACATGCATATTGACAACATGCTCGAAGATGGCTTTAGTTTGATAGCGCACAATCTACAGATTGACAATAATATAAAAATGAAATATATAAATAAACACAAAATTTTAAATATATTTTGATTTTGGACAACCTGTTTTGAAATAAGTGTGTGTATATATCAATTTCCTTCTGTCTTTGGATGACCTATTGCCTTGTCAAAATATTTTTGAAATGGGTGTAATGCCTATAATTCCTTTCCATCTTGGAATGATTTATCACCTTGGACAAGTTCCATTTTGAAATAGGTGTATGCCTATAATTCCTTTCTACCATGACATAATCTATCACCTTGAACAACCTTTTAGAAATAGGTGTATGCCTATAATTCCTTTCCATCTTGGAATGATTTATCACCTTGGACAAGTTCCATTTTGAAATAGGTGTATGCCTATAATTCCTTTCTACCATGACATAATCTATCACCTTGGACAACCATTTTGAAATAGGTGTATGCCTATAATTCCTTTCTACCATGACATAATCTATCACCTTGAACAACCTTTTTAAAATAGGTGTATGCCTATAATTCCTTTCCATCTTGGAATGATTTATCACCTTGGACAACCATTTTGAAATAGGTGTATGCCTATAATTCCTTTTTACCATGACATGATCTATCACCTTGGACAACCCTTTTGAAATAGGTGTTTGCCTTTAATTCCTTTCCATCTTGGAAAGATCTATCACCTTGGACAACCATTTTGAAATAGGTGTATGCCTATAATTCCTTTCCATCTTGGAAAGATCTATCACCTTGGACAACCTTTTTGAAATAGGTGTATACCTATAATTCCTTTCCATCTTGGAAAGATCTATCACCTTGGACAACCATTTTGAAATAGGTGTATGCCTATAATTCCTTTCCATCTTGGAAAGATCTATCACCTTGGACAACCTTTTTGAAATAGGTGTATACCTATAATTCCTTTCCATCTTGGAAAGATCTATCACCTTGGACAACCATTTTGAAATAGGTGTATGCCTATAATTCCTTTCTACCATGACATAATCTATCACCTTGGACAACCTTTTTGAAATAGGTGTATGCCTATAATTCCTTTCTACCATGACATGATCTATCACCTTGGACAACCTTTTTGAAATAGGTGTATGCCTATAATTCCTTTCTACCATGACATGATCTATCACCTTGGACAACCCTTTTGAAATAGGTGTATGCCTATAATTCCTTTCGGTCTTGGAAAAATCTATCACCTTGGACAACCTTTTTGAAATAGGTGTACAAGTATGTCCCTACCTCCACGGGATGGTCCCAGTGATCCCAGACAAATGACAAGAGTTTCTGAGGGATGGCAGCAGAACCAATCACTTGTGACTTTAAGGACAAGGGGGCATTATCAGGAAGGGTAGCATTTCTGAGAGAAAACAAGAAAACAAAGGAAACCACAATAAATTATTAACATCCTCATAATTATTTGTTCAATCATTTATCCATTCATCAATCAATATTCATTTCTTCGACCAATCAATCAATCAATCAATCAATAATCCATCCATTAATTTAATAATCAATTCCATCATCCATCCATTAATTCATTTATTCTTTCAATCATCCATCCATTCATCAATTCATTTATTTGTCCATTCATTTAGTCATTCAATCATTCATTTGTTCCATCATCCATTGATTTATCCATCACCCAATTCATTCGTTCATTCAGTCCATCATCCATTCATTTGTCCAAACATTTATAATCAAATATTCATTCATCAATCCATCATTGCTTTCATTAATTTGTTCATCCATCCATTCATTCATTAATCCATCCATCCATCCATTCATTCATTAATCCATCCATTCATTCATTCATCCATCCATTCTTTTATTCATTCATCCATCCATTCATTTATCCATTCATCCATCCATCCATTCTTTTATTCTTTCATCCATCCATTTATTTATCCATTCATTCATTCATCCACCCATTCATTTATCCATTCATCCATCCATCCATTCTTTTATTCATTCATTCATTCATCCACCCATTAATCCAACCATTCATTGATCCATTCATTCATCCACCAATTAATCCATCCATTCATTCATTCATCCATTCATTCTTCCTTCCATCCTTTTACTTGTTATTTAATTATCCATTATATATTTAATACTAGACCTCATTAAATGTTTATTCCCATAATTTCACACAACACACCTTGCTTGTTCGGCCCACAGTGAAAGCACTCTGAATGCTGACAGGCATGAAAAGGGTTCCTTCATACTGTAAAAAATTAAAAAACATATTTAAATTAACACAGGTCTGATTCCAGGTGATTTCGCACGCGCACTTCCGGCTTGTATATGCAAATCAGAAGCATTTTTGTTTTGCTTCATCACCAACAGTTCCAAGATGGTGTCGTCCGAGAGAGTTGTTTAACGTGTTAGCCCTCTATAAAAACGTCCTTAACATAACTTTAAATTAAAAAAATATATGTAACTTGGACAACAAAAGCTCTCTGCTACTCTATCAACAACAAAAAAGAGAAAAAAACGCAAATGCCTAAAAGGAACCGAAATCGTTGCTGTCTCGAGACGCCATTTCGGAACTGTTGGCTTAGACAAACAATCCTTTGCATGCTTCAAAGAGAGATCACCTGGTTAGGCCTAGTTCAAATTTGAATCTAATGCAACTGAGCAAAACCTATTGTTTGAATTCATTTGCATTAGAGTTAGTACATGTGAGATGCAACGTTAAAACTAGGCCCTACAAATAGAAATACAAATGACAATAGACACCCAGTAGGGTGTTTTTCAGTGAGTATTTTATTTTATTCTGTACTTTCACAATAACCTTAATGCCTTCTGTATTTAGTAGATATTGTAATTCAAATCAAACAAATTGAATAAGAATAGCTACCCTAAAAAAACAGAAGGCATAATGTTTATGTGAATCATAAGTGCACGGTTAGTAAGTCTCCAAGATCTGAATGTTGTACCCGGATACAATCCCAGTTTTGCCAGCAGCAAAACAGTTCTGATCTTCAATGTCGATCTTCTATACATCCAGCTTTAAATCCATATCCGAGAAGTGTCAATGGTATTCTAATATATTTGTGAATTACTGCAATAAACTTCAAAGCCATGTGAGCCCAAATGGTCTGCTGATGTTTGTCAGGTTTACTGAGGTTTGTCGGGGGTTGTTAAAATGTTCCCTTGATCCCCCAAAACTATTGTAAACAGTTTTATCATATTTTGTTCCCTTGTTCCCCTAAAATAATTTGGCAGTATCCCTTGTTCCCTTAAAATAAATGCACTTGTTTCCTTGATTCCTAAAACTCCTGGGAGGGGCTTGATAATATATTAATATCTTTAGTTATTATTATTATACCTTTCACAAAGCAGACACAGATCATGAAAGAGTACATCAAACAACAGGGTTGTGCTACAGCCACTTCCTGCCTGGTGAGAAATACATAACACTTCAATAATCATTTCAATAATATAATAATGATTCTGATGATAATGATGAAATAATGAATAGAGTTTGTTTGATGTGTTGTTCTCTCTCACGCCACAAGGGTTTTTCTCCGGGTTATCCAGTTTTCCTCGATCCCTCCGCAAAAATCAACATGTGAGCAGAGTTGTGTTAAATATATAAGTATATTAAGTATAATTTAATTTCACGAAGAAAAACGGCTAGAGTCAATTATGTACTGCTGCACCGCAAAAAAATAATGTTTTATTATCAGAAAAAGATATTTCATTTGAACCGTGCAACAGTAAAAAAAAGTGTTTTCTTAAAAGATAAGTTACACCAATTTTCGATAAGTTGTGCAGTTGTGTAAGTTTATGGTAATGGAAATGAGGATGATGATAGAAATTGTGATGATACTGATGGTGATAATGATGATGATGATGACAATACCTTATGATGGTCCATTGGTTCAACCAGTTCCTCCAGTGGTACCATTGTCAGCAAACCATGGCACATACACAGTTGAGCAAAACTCACAGGACCTTTTACACACAAAATATAGAATCAATCTTTATTTCTTTAGAATGATAATTACAGATAATTGGATAACTTACAAGTTAGGAAATTAATCTTGAATGAATGTATAAAAATTACAATTTACAAAATAAAGACAGCTCAAGACAGCTCAAGAAATTGACCTTGTCAGCCAAAATGATTGCCAGAATTCTGAAAAGAATTTTAAGAGTACAAACTTTCTCTGAACATTTTGGCTCAATTTCTTTAAAACTAAGACTACTGTAACAGTTGTTGAAATCATCAAAAATAACAATCATGTTGATGACCAAATAATCCAGAATAATAATGATGCCAAAGTGAAAGACCAAAGACAAGAATAATTTCCAAATGTTCATTGGCCAATAAGAAATATAAAAATAATATTAATATTAATACCAAGTTAACATACATTGCCATTTTTGCAGTGACATAACTTGTAGCATCCAAACTTGCTGGGGTATAGTTTGTTGGTTAGTGTCTTCTTCACTTTTATAATGTGGAAAGATAGTTTTTAAAATCTGAAATAAGCAATATATAATGATCTTAGAATATGCCATGTATTGTAATTGTGTTAATGAAATACTAGAATACAAATAAAAATATATCTTAAAAAACTATATAATAAAAAAAAATCATGAATCATTATAAAGAACAGGTTTCCCATTTATATCTGTACTTTCCCATTTAAATCTGTACTTATGCAAATTGTGTTGATGTGTGCTAAACACACAGATCAACCAATCAGAGTATATTATTTCTGAAGTGAACTTCTCTGATTGGTTGATCTGTGTGTTTAGCACACATCAACACAATTTGCATAAGTACAGATTTAAATGGGAAAGTACAGATTTAAATGGGAACCTGTTAAAGTTAAATAGATTATCTAAAAAATACAATATCAACATTTGTACATACCAACTGTCCAAGTGTTTTATGATTGGCCGATAGACAGATAATAAGACAAAGGGCCATTCCACTAGCTGTCTTGCAATCTGGTAAAAAGTCTGAAACAAAAAGAACAAATCATTCAATAGCTCGATTTCATGTGACGTCATGAGTTTTCTAATATCAAAACTATGCACTCTAGTAAAATGACAATGTTTATCTGAAAGAGAAGGAGGTACACCAACATGGCCGCTAAATTAACGTGTTCCGCTAATGCTTTTTACTTAATCATCATATGGGCTTGTATCAGAATGTGAAAACACTAAAATTTGACGAAATATTGACTCTAATATTGACATTCTAATAATAATTCATCAAATTTATTAGCATACAACGTTACTCATATGCCCAGGGGGAAGGGGGAAGGGTGTACTCCCTTTGTCCAAGTGGTAGGGGTGATCGGCGAAGGTTTTGAAAACAACCCCTAAAAGTTACGCACAGATAAAAATAACTGATAAAGCCTTGATTTCAACCCCTAAAAGGTATGGCTGTGCAATGTTCTTGCCAGCCAAGCTTACGTTTAGCAACATATCAGAGTAAAAATGACCCTTCCAGGTACAGCTAGAACCACGTACGTCAACCACCCCTTCCACTTGGACAAAGGGATTATCTCTATTGTTCTTGACCAGCTAGCTATAGTCTCCTATACATGAAAAAACTCTAATGTGTTCAAACATGAGGTTGAGGCTACATGTAGCTAGTCAAGAACAATCATTGTAATTTAGTCTTTGTACAAGGCTCAAAATAGCTGCCTGCCAATTGCCAAATGCCAGGACAAATTTGGCAAATTTATCTGAGAATTGTTCGGAGTAATTCCTATTCACAAGGGAATCTCCTCCAATCAAAATTAATACCAGTTAAAAGAGAGTCCCTTGATCTACACAGCATTTTTTGGAAATCTAAAAGGACAGTGGCAAGACAAATTTGCTTATTTGGCTTTAGTATAACAGCAAACCTGTGTATTTTTAGATGCAATTTTAAAATACAGTAAAAACCCACATATAAGAACCAGTGGATTAAGAACCACTAAAGCTAAAATTTGCTTTTTAAGCACCTGTTAAAAAAAAACACATTAGGCTAAAAACCTAGACTAGCTGGTTCTTACATGAAAGGTTTCAAGATTTATTTGATCATTTGAAAAAATATAAGTTGAGTCTGAATATGACCGAATTTAATATCAATGCAAGAAAAATGTTTTACAAATGTATTATCAGTTAGTTCTCAATGAGAATACATTCATCATTTAGATGCTTCTAGTACATAATAATTTATATAACATAAAAAAAAACATTATATAAGGGAAATTGTTTTTGCTTTGTAAATAAGAACCTTCAGTAAAGAACCACGTGCACCTTAGCCTAATTTCTCACTAAATACCAATTATATAAGAACCACTTTAGCCTAACCTCGAAAAATAGTGGTTCTTATATGCTGGTTTTTACTGTACTGTGAAATTTATGGTTGCCATTTTTACCATTGTTCAAGATAACAATAAGTTGTGTAGCAATGGCTTCCAATATATCAATCCAAGAGGAGTGTGTTGCGTCGATTGTGTGTTGGCTGGTTTTATGTAACACTGCAATGATAGTCTTGGTTGCAGCTAGACAGTTGGTCATCATGACAGTTTGGTCAACAGGATTTGGTACTGAACTATAATAACAAAGGTCTTCAGTAATTTATAACAACATTAGGAAACGATTGATTTAAGATTGACAGTAGGAATCGAAAAACCATGGGCACCCAGAAATATTTTAGAAATCGTTTATTATAAAAACTCACAAACAACTCTTGCTACAAAAGTTTACCATAACTACATATCAGTCAAACTTCTTGCGGTGATATAGTTGTTTCTGAGTTGTTTAACGAACAATAAATGATTTCTAAAATATTTGTAGGTGCCCACTCTTTTTTTGTTATTCCTGATAATCCTTTGTAATTACTAAATTACTATAAATAAATGTTCTTTTTTCATATGACAACATTCTTGCAAGTAGGTGTACTTAAAAAATGTATAAAATTATAATATATTAAGAATATAGTCATCACCATCATCATCACCATAAACTTTATTAAAGTGTCAAAAGTCTTCTAGCATACCACATGTGATAATAATGATAATAGAGGGACAACAGTATGTATAAATTCCATTGTACACATATTGTAAACAATTAAGGTACTTACATGATTGTATAATCATGTAATAAAACATGTTTTTATATTTTACCTTGCTTTCATTACAAAGTGTTGTAAATATGTCGCTAAGTATCTCAGGACTGAAATTAAATGAAAGACAAAAATAATTAATTAGGACTGTCGTTGAAAAGAAAGAATCATCCGTAGATGTTTGTTTAGTTGATCAATTTTGTTGGCTTGTGATGATGCTGATGATGATGATGACAGTGCTGGTGTTGATGTTAGATAAGAGTTGTTCTCAGTCACATGGGCTCTTTCGCAAAAAATATTGCCTTCTAAAGTTAGCCTGCGTCACATCCGGACTTTTTCTCAGTTAAGTCCGTCTGTGAAACAACGCCACAAACCGTGTTCTGGACCCCCAGCTGACTAGCACGGATATAAGAAGCGATTTCTGATTGGCTCATGCCTTCTTCGATTCTAACATGCTCGCTGATTGGTTTGGATATCCTTCTACGCACATGTGACAAAATATAAACAAAACAAGCAGCCATTTGTAGTTATCGAAAATCAATTTTAAATTGAAAACCTTTTGCTAAGCTACGAGTTAGTATCCTTTTGCCTGAATGAAGGGAGAGTATCAAAGCCTTTTTGAGCAGAATGATGTTTTAATCGACCTTCCGACACGCTATATCGAAGATCTGTGATATTTTAATGCTGATCAGATGTGAACAACATCATCCATTGGAAGAGAAACCACGTTTATCGATCGAGTATTATGCTAAATATTTATTCTCATGGATGAGCGACAAAGTCAATAAACTAACTTAACTTTGAAGGTATTGTTAGATTTATTTCATTGCTTGTGCTGTGTGAGATAAGCCCAATAGTTTGTTCGTTTATAGACAAATTGTGTTTTATAATTCTTCAAACAAGCTTGACATACTTCTAGAGATTTTCTCTCAATAGAAATAAAAGGCTAATCAAATATTGAATTTTCCTTTGCTGCTCGTGATAAATCTGTCTTTTTGAATCATAAACTTTGCAGTAAATTTCGTTAAAACAACTACACATGTCAAAGGTCAAAACCATGTGTAGCATTAAAACTTTGGACTTGGCGCGATGAAAGGTAGTTATGACAAGCTTTTGACCAATCAGCGAGCATGTTAGAATCGAAGAAGGCATGAGCCAATCAGAAATCGCTTCTTATATCCGTGCTAGTCAGCTGGGGGTCCAGAACACGGTTTGTGGCGTTGTTTCACAGACGGACTTAACCGAGAAAAAGTCCGGATGTGACGCATCAATCTGCTAACCTTGTAATCCTATGCTACTGATTACCATGTTACCTAAATAAAAAAATAAAAAACATATTAATCAATAAATTACTTTAGTATAAATACAAAGGTGATTATACAAAATCGCGCACTCTGATTGGTTTGCTATCTCGGATTATCAGCCGATAATCACCTTTTCGGACAAAATGGATGCCAGTAGTTGTTTTGTCGAAGATGAAATTGAAAACTTTAAAGTAAATGCTGTCCCAAAATCGACAAAAAAAGCTACTAAGTTTGGTGTCAAGCTATTTAAAGGTATCATAGTAAATTTTCACATTGTTTTTTTTTTGTCATTATATGCGAGACAAAGTTTACAATTTTTATGCGTAACGGTCGCGCTTTTAAAAAATAAAATATTTTCACTTTCAATGCTGTTTCCTTCTTTCTTTTTTGAAATAATCACCTTTGTATTTATACTAAAACGATTATTCACCTCAGGCGAAGTGATTATCGGTGAATATTTACCTCGCAGCTCGAAGACTCACCACTCGGTAAATATTCACCAATAATCACTTCGCATTCGGCGAATAATTGTTAAATAATTATTATTACTGGTTATATTATTGCCATAGAAAATTCCAATAATAATTTCCCTCCTTGATTACAGATTAAGTGTATTTATAGGTAACAACTAGGATTTCAACTATGATATCGTATTTAACCATTAACCACACAACTGGCATTATAATGAATGGGACAAGTTTGTTGTTTGTATGCTGTTATCTCTAGTTCTTCATCATTCTATAGATAGGCCTTTTAATATTTGGATCCACTGCCATCTAGTAGGTACTTAATTAAGCAAAACAGTGTAACTATTGTATCCTGGCTTCATTATAATCAATGCAAATTGTGATGCACTGCTCCAGTGATATCCCGGAACAAAGTTTTACCCAATATGTATTGTCTTATATATTGCACTATTTTGTAAACATTTGTGGTTATCACTGGAGCAGAACAGTGAGAACAAAACAAGATATAATTAATAGAATTGCAAGAAGGCTTTTGTCATTTCAAATAAAATGTACTACTTTCTCCAAAGGCCATCAATTATTTTTGCAGTTTGTTAAAGTGGCATATTAGGATTACACATTTAGTTTAGTTTCAAGGATGTATAGTATGTTGCTATATGTGTACATATATTTACCAAGTTTAAAGTTCTCCATAGATGATGACACCATATCTACTGCAGATCTCAAGTTGCATTCTCCCATTCCAATGTGATTTGCTACATCTTCTAGCTTGTGGCAAATGGCTGAGCTCAAACAGTTCACTGTAGCTTGGTGTGTTGAGTTTGGGAGACCATCAAACAAACTAAGACAAAACAGAAATTGTGCAATGACTACAACCAAGCCAACCAACACAAAATTATCCAATCGGGTGAGAATATGAACAACAAAGTAAAAACCTGTATATAAGAACCTGCCATTTAAGAATTTTCAATTTTCCATCTCAATGGACCAATCAGGTACAAGTTTATATCAACAGACGTACAGAGACTTTAGAAACTTTGATTTCTGTAATTGGTCCGATTGAGATGAAAAGATGTCAAAATAATGTCAAAATTCATCAAGTGACTATGGTACAGCGAGTCGCACAGTAAGTCAGTATTTAATACCTTGTTAAAGCTCTCCTTGCAGGATTCTTGTAATCAAGAACAGTAAACAATTGAGCAAGTACTTCTAGACATATCTGAAACAATGTGTTGTCCTCTGCACTTGCTAATGTGCTGATTGTAACACCGATCTACAAGTGACAAAATAGCAGGATGATGCTGATGATGCAGGTATTGATGATGGTGAAGCATTAATTATAACGTGACGGAGATGATGATGATGTTTATGATAGTGATGGTGATGATTATGGTGATGAAAGTGAAGATGATGTTGATGATGATTTTTATGTTGACGATGTTGATGTTGATGATGATGATGATGATGTTGATGATGATGATGTTGATGATGGCCAAACTAGGGCATACAGCAATTTTGAGCCATTTGATGATTGACTCATGATGAATGAATGATGATGATGACAATTAATATACAATGATGATAATTATGAAGATAATTAATTTAATATAAATTTAAACAAATTAAGATATTATTTCATTTCATTTGGAAAAGAATAAATTAAGTGAACATTACCTTTTTTAAAAGTGAAGCTTGTTTTAAACTAGCCTCTTCACGAAAACATTCCAGAAGCAGACTAGCAGTCGAACTGGCTTCTTTAGTGTGCTGTAAGACTGTAAAGTTTAAAAACCATTTCACTAAATAGAAGGCGCAAATCATAGCTGCGAAAAGCCGACCATTAAATACATTAAAAAGTCCAATTACCTTCAAGTTTGGCGACATTTTCATGATCTATTCCAAGCTTTTGGATATACACTTTAGCGGGCTTTTTCATGCTTTCGCTTAAGACTGTTTCTACTCAGCAAAACTCACATTATTATCATTATATTATACTTTCTCGCTAATCCGCCATTTTGAATACATGTGCATGAGCCAGCATTTATTGAGCAGCGGTAACAGTTATTAGCGCAATAATTTTTAGTTTTCCTCAGTTTATGATATTAGTTTTTAAGTTTGAAAAAGCAAGAAAAAAAGGGATTTAATATAAAATGAGTATAGCTATTGTAATGTTATTTTTTCAAATGCGAAATTTGTTTTTAAATGCGACAATTTTGTTGAAAGTATGCGCGCAAATGTTTTTGGGATTTTTTTCAATATTTTAATAAACAAAACTGATGGAAAATAAAGAAAACAAATTACTATTAAATTTGTCTCTTTTATCCTACAATTTTTAAGGGTGGTGGACGCTTCGCGCAAAGTATGCTGGGATTTGTTTCTAACCGGCTTATTCAACCACGACGTCTGCGAGCATCATTTCTTGACACTCAAAGTTCACCTGGATTTTTTTTTTGCTTTTGCATATCTATCCTCAAAACAACGATAGCATTTAAAATCTTCGTTAACTGCTGGACATATTAAGACTTTTTCTCAAAGAAACATTGTGTAAATCTAGAGTTAAAAAGTGGATTTTCTTCTCTAACTATGGCAGATAATGGCGCAGTTATCTTGGATCAGAAAACCCACAAGATTGACAAAGAATCCAAGCAACGCCTTCCGCTAGCTTCTAGACTTTTTCTCTACGGTTTGACAGGCTTATTTGCCGAGGTGATGTTCACGGCAACATGGTATTTCGTCGATTCGGTGAAATACAGACATGGCTGGAAACTTCATGGCTGTACGTCCGTCTGGTCTTTCCCGATCTACTCCATATCTTCGTATGTCATAGAGCTTATGTTTCTCCACCTCGACGGCCGTGTGCCGCTGATTATCCGAGGAATTATATACCTCGTATGGACTTATATGTGGGAGTTTATGACTGGGTTTCTTCTGAGACAATTCAATGCTTGCCCTTGGGATTACACCGATTATACGTATTTCAACGTTATGGGGCTCATCACTTTTGACTATGCTCCGTTGTGGTTTTTCGGGTCGCTGCTTTTGGAAATTGTAGTTATTCAAAGCGCTTTACAACTTCGATACCATCCAGAACCTCTATATAAGAAAGACTAGATGTGGAACAGCTTTTAATATTGTTAAAATGGTTCATTGGTTTGCACATCTTCAGTTTTGCTGTTATCAATCAAACAATTATCAAAATCAGACTTTATAATTAAAAAAAAAAAAAAACAATTTCAAATTTTTTAAAGAATTTAACTTAATATATATATTGAGTATTTCATTTTAATCGTTATTCATGGCGAGAATATAAGGGTTTTTATTCGTGTTTGGGGATTATTATTTATTGATGGTGAACTTGTGAATTAATAATAGCATTGCAATCAAAAATATTATATTACTTCTATAAATTGTTAAATTTATTTTATTCATTAATAATCATTGTATTATGAAACCATGTGAAAATCTTTTCGGAAAAATAGATATCTTTTACATGGAAAGAGTTTTATTTAAATTGCATATTATTATTTATATTGTTTATCCTTTATAATTTGCCAGTTTAAAAAATAAAATTACCACAGAAATCCAAATTTCAGATTTCAAAGTATGTATTTGATTAGTACGTGTGGTTTTTAGAATTCCACCTAAAATGCAAAATAGTTAATATCAATTTGGAGCATAATAGAGTGAAATCATTTAACTGTGACATAGATATTAGACTAATACACCTTAGCAGTTTCTAATTCCATTGCTTTCTTTTGTGTCTATTTGACTATTACACTTTAGCAAGCAATTTCTATTTCACAGGTTAGAGTGGTTTTCATTAACCCGTGAAAACACACTTTAGCATAATATGCTTTATTTCACTTTATTACACTTTTAATTTGTGTTTTATAATCATTTGTTCAATATATAGCTACATGTAGCACTATTACACAGTAATACACTTTATTACTCTTTCCCTATTACACTTTGTTTCATGGCCGTAATGAAAACCACTCTAAATGCCTTCACTCTAGTATTTAGGTATCATCTATTTAGTTGTTGACTAACTAAGAACTCACTCAGGCATACACCAAACAGTACACATATTAACGATGAAGTATACATCATAGTCACACTGTTCTGCTCCAGTGATATCCAAAAGTTTATAGCACAAAATAGAGTGGTTTTCATTAGAGTGCAAATAATATAGAGTGAAGGCATTTAACCCGTGAAATAGAAATTGCTTTGCTAAAGTGTAATAGTCAAATAGACACAAAAGAAAACAATGGAATTAGAGACTGCTAAGGTGTATTAGTCTAATATCTATTTTACAGGTTAAATGACTTATCTCTACCCGTGAAATAGTTAGCTGACTATTTAGTGCAATTTTATGCTAATTCCATTGTTTAATTAGCACTATTTAATACTAATTAGTACTACTTGTTTCACAGGTATATCATTTGCACTCTAACCCATGAAACAAACTGTAATAGTCAAATAAGAACAAAAGAATACAATGAAATTAGAGTGTATTTTAAAAGAGTAATACATTAAAGAGTTTTTTTACTGGTTAAACCACTCTAGTGCAGTTAGACAATACATATTGAGTTTTTGTTTTAGTTGTTCTGCTATAATAATGCAAATAGTATATCTCATACATTTAATCAATATATGAAAATACCTTTGCTTTGCAGTATTAGACTAAGTGTAGTCATGGTAATAATGGTAGCTTTTGATCATAAATTATGGCAAAATCTACTGCAAGTTTAGTTCCTTTCTCAGTTTGTTAAGGATGTGAGTGCAATCCAAGAAGTACTATATGTACTCTGAGCATTCTCAGACCCATGTTGCTAGCTGCCTCATCACACCTGCTGCTCTGTTGACAGGATCATGCATACCTTGTTCAACATCATCTTGTGTCGTCTCTTCCTCCTCATCTTCCGAGTCTTCATGCTCATTTTTAACATTTTCACACAGTTCCTCTTTCGGGATTCCTTTGGTGTACCATTTTGTCTGTGGTCGCTTGAACTTAGGATGTAGAAACTTGTAATATGCAACCATCATGAGAAGACCGATTCCAAAAGAAATAAAAATTGAAGACAGCCCAGCCAGCTCAAACGTAAGCGACACATAATGAGTGCTGTTTGTAAACCACAAAGTAGAGAAAATCACAGCTTCCAAGGCAATCAGAATGTAGTATATCACAGCCCAGCGGATTGTCTTTTTTGCTTCAAGCACAAAGAAGCAGAATGTATGAATGTAAGAAATCACAACACGGATGAATACTTGCAGTCCTTTTTGCTCTGAGAAGAAGTCGACCTTATGTGGCCATGTCAAAACCAGAATTATCAAAAAGTGAAGAACTAGGACAGCAAAGAACCATAGATGAAACTCAGTTGCGAAGAAGACAAGTACTAAAACACGAGATGTGAACATAAATGCTCGCCAAAACCACATTGCAATGTAGCCATACCAGCGAAGTTGTCCTTTGTCTGGTTTGGAATCTCTCAAGCAACTATTATAGTTCACCAAAGCACGTGAGTACGAGATAAATGAGAAGCAAATGGAAGCCAGTGTCCACATATCTTGTAAGCTAGTTGTGAGTAGTTTTTCCACAAGTTTTCGACGAATAAGAACGTAAAGTTGAAGAACTAACTGTGGCGCATCTTCAGTGAATGCGAGGATCATTTGGAGCATTGCTGTGTCCAGGTTCATGGCGATGAACAATTGGTACTGTTGAAAGTCATTTATTTTTTTGAACTTGATTTTATAGCCTTTAATGAAGATATGCCAGTACCTTGAAGGGTTGAACATAATTTGACATTAAAAAATGAAAATAATTATGGTTGCAACAGGTTCCCCTTTAAATCTGTACTTTCCCATTTAAATCTGTACTTATTCAAATTGTGCTGATGTGTGCTAAACACACAGATCAACCAATCAGAGTATATTATTACTGAAGTGAACTTCTCTGATTGGTTGAACTGTGTGTTTGGCACACATCAACAAAATTTGCATAAGTACAGATTTAAATGGGAAAGTACAGATTTAAATGGGACCTGTTTTTCACAATTTCTCTATGATGGCAACACATTTTGATTGTACATGTATGCTACTCAAGTCATGTACATGGCGTACGTACCATCATGGAGGGCATTAGTGAAGGAAATCACTATCAATATATATATAAAGAATTCAGGAAGTTTAGGAAGGCCAAAGAAGCATTAGGGGAAACACCACGCTTATCAGTCTTCTTAAAATTACCAAGTCCTTTTGTTTATAACTCGATAGAGCAGTGCTGTCAATTTTTTTTTCCTTTTTATAAAATACTCAGGATCTAAGATCATGAAAACTTAATCTTTTTAGTTTTGTTACTCTGTTGAGTTATAAAGACCATATCTTGAAGACAATCAGAGTGCACAGTTTATATCAATTTTTTATCAAATATTTTGTAAATAATTGTATGGTTATATATTACACCTTTCAAAAATTTCAAAAATTGTTGTTGCAGCTGAAGTAACAGTCGACACTCCAAAGGATGCTGGTAGTTTCATTATAGTTTTATTTAATATCTATTTATTACAAATTTGTTTCCAAAATTTTCAGTTCAACACCTACCACTACAACTGCTTACAAGTCATCATGGTGATAATGTAATCATAAACACATACAAAGTAGTTCTGACAAATTATTTGAAGAATCTGAACTAGAAAATACCAACATCCTTTGCAGCCTTATGATTGTTGACTGTATATAGGATCAGCTACATGCACCTACTATTTTTGAATTTAGGTGTATACATGTATATCGTCTTAAACATATTCTCGATCAGTGCACCTCACAATATATAAATAAATACATATTTTACAGCCATCACTCCCTATCGTGGCTCTTCCGTGAAGTTCACTCACACTCAATACCACTACATTACATATTTACAACACACAACTCTGCTCACATGTTGATTTTTACAGAGGGAGGAAAACCAGAAAACCCAGAGAAAAAACCCTCGTGGCATGAGAGAGAACAACACATCAAACAAACTCTATTCACTTGTCGCCCAAGCTGGATATCGAACCCAGGTTCACAGGGAGCCCACATTTATTGTTGATTTCCGAATAAAAAAATTGATAAATGTAAATAAAATCGATCAACGTTTAATGCCGTGTCACGCGATTGTTTGACCTAACTGGTAAACACTGGTATCCTATATCCACGGTCATTTTTTACCCGGCGGGGTACGTTATCAGCGTCTCGGGTTTCGGCTTACCGGATTAACCGTTAAGGCTTACCGGATTGGCTGAACTTCAAATTTGAAATAGCTATCAACTGTCGCCCGTTCCAGTATACACTTAGCTTTTTCTTAGCTTTGAGAAGCCTTAACGGTTAATCCGGTAAGCCGAAACCCGAGACGCTGATAACGTACCCCGCTGGGTAAGAAATGACCGTGGATATAGGATACCGGTGTTTACCAGTTAGGTCAAACAATCGCGTATTAAACGTTGATCGATTTTATTTACATTTATAAATTTTTTTATTCGGAAATCAACAATGAATGTGGGCTCCCTGTGCCAGGTTACAGTGGTGAAAGGCCAGCACTCTCACTGCTAGGCCACTGATGCCACCCAAATTTAACAATTAGGAATGATATTACATCTTACCTTTCAATCAGACCCAGTTGTAAGCAATGGGTAATCTTGACAGTTCGCCAGCCACTCCCTGGTTTTCTATCCGATTGCGCTTCGTCATCTTTGTAGAAGAAATATGACACAATGTTCATGAGAATTGCAGGAAAAATCACCAACATCACAGTGAAAGTCCCCCACCAGGGGTGGCCTGTGGTGAAATGGTCACTAGCAACTTTAAGATCTGTAGCGCTGTCTGCAATAAAGGCACAGGGCCCTGCTAGAGTAAGCAGCAAGCCAAACCACCCTACATCACCTCGCCTTTTCCACAACTTCTCAAAATAATCTTTCCTCTTTTTGTCTCTTTCTGATCTTTTTCGTATTCTTTCTGATTGGATGACTCTCTTCACTGCAGCTTTAAATTTTTCCTTTGGCGGAAGCAATGACAGTGAATACCGATGAAAGCCACCGTTTGGGTGACCATTTGCGTGACCATTATCTGAATGTATTGCGTGACGTATCCCCATTTCATTTCTCCTAGGATACAGGAAGTCTTTCTTGCTTTGGTTGTTCCTGTAAATGCTATTACCATAGTGGTTTTCATTATTGAAATCAACTCTGACATTATCAGGGTCTAGAAGAAAAGAATTATTCTCAACATTTGAATATTTTTGATTTGCATTAATGTATGAACTTCCAAATTCTTCACTCTGCACAATCAAAATTTCCTGAGATTTAGTCTTCCTCAAAGTGCTTTTTCCTCTCTGTATCATGTCATTCATTTGTTTGACTATCGCCTTTGATTCTTCGCTTAAAGATACATGAAATCGCCCAGGAGTAACAAAGCGACTCTCTGCAGAACTTTTACTTGACCAAAAAAATTCATAGCTTTGATTCGAAGAAATTCTACGGTACTTCCTACCATCAATACTGTCCACATAGGGCACATCTTTAGTCTGTTTGAAGTTTTGAAAGGCTTGAATAACTCTTTGTAGTCGTAAGGCCTCTTCTTCTGTAATCTCATCGGCTTCTTCGTCGACACTAAATCGTTCGTCATTGCTTGACCAGGGATCTTCGCTCCGAATGCTCAAAATTGAATGTCTAGATAACTGACGTTGAAATTTCTCGACGGTGTGCTTGTCTTCCTCAGTTAGCTCGGAGACAATAAGTTCTTCTTCGTTCAGAGTACCATTGACAGAATCTTCCATGACCCGAAATGGTCTTGAAACGTTCAAATTTGAAGTTGAAGCAAGCTAGCAATCGACCATCTCTAGCTCGACTGTTGTAGTTAATAACAAGTAAACTCCCTTCATTAGAAGAAATATCAATCTTAAGTTAACATCTTAATGAATTATTTTGTTGCATAAGCTTTCATAAGGTGAATTTGAGCGTAATTTCCATGCCATCATACAAAATTACTACAACTTGGCATTTGAGAATTTTCTTTCCTGTCTAGAACTATCCTTGGTAGCCTGGCCTGCATGCATGGGTGTCGCGCAACGCTTAGTTTGTTGATCATGACGTCCTTCCGTAATTTATTTCAGTTCACTCAAGGGAGCACGGCAGACTGTTGTTTGTGGTTTGGATATATTCGTTCTTTTGAAGGTTTTAAATTACAACCATCTTTTCAAGTTTTAAATTACATAAACGGCTTTTTTCGTCAATCGACTGACCAGTTAAAATGCGGACACAACTATCATTGCCGAGCGAGTCCCGTAGGGACGAGTAATGTACGAGTGTCACACGAGAGTTGTAACTCCCCGCGAGCCCCGTATAGTCCAGGCAATCTATTGTAGGACCTGGAACTAATTCCCACAAAAGCTTTCTCTTCGAAAACCTGTTAGAATTAATGTCTAGAACAATATACTAAAAGTCCCAAAAAATCCCAGCAAGGCAACACTCCGATATTTAGCTTTTGGTTGAGAGGCCTTTTGCCTACTACATGAAAACGAGGCTCAAACCGGAAGTGCCCTGTAATGTGCTTAAATGTTATCGAAACTGCGATGGTTTTGCATGGAAACATTAAATATCATTAAAAAGCACACAGACATATTTGTTTATTCATAAATTGCTGTAAGCACGCCAGTTAACAAGGGAAATGTGAATTTGTGAAAAATTGCATCAATAGAATACAACCACTAAAAGTGTGCAATATAGATACCACTGATACCACTAAATACTGCTAAATTATGCTAATTCTATTTTCTATTGTTTAATTAACACTATTTAGTGGTAAATAGTGCAAAGTATTGAACACTTTCAGTGTTTGTATTCTACTATCTTAACGGCCAGTTTGTCTCGCTCGACAGTATTACCCATGGCCATTAATTAATTCTCCCTCGTGCGATTTACAATCCACTACCTTATGAACCTACAGTAACTCACATTGGATCGATAAATAGTTGGAAAAGTTTCTAATAGGTATCTTCATTTGGACCAATGCTGCTATTTGAACAACCAGTGCCTCGGCATTGACCACATGACAAGGAGCAGTCAAGTCCATGCTTGCGGCAGGTACATCTTGCGGTCGATCAGTTACATCGTATCATCTTGAGTAAGTTCTCTGGTGCTGGTGGGAGTTCAGTGGTAATCGGAAAAACCTGGTTTCCATGTAGTTTCCAACCCCAGTCCTCGATTGACAGACCTGTACTTCCAAGATGTGGTACTTGTACACCGAGGGCTGCTGAATATAAAAAAGCGTTGAGTGCAGCATCGATAATGAGGTGACCACGCAGTGCACGTGATACCGCTTTTCCCGATAGCATATGCTCAACAGCATTAGGCGCGTAAATCAACTCAAGCAGTTCTTTTAAGCCTGGCCAAGCTATTAAGTGCCCGATGCTACCAACTGAAGAAAACTCATCAAAGTATGAAATGCCCCAAGGCGTGGAATAACTTTGCGCAGCTCGCTGTCAGGGGACTCGGTGTTTATTAACGAAAATGCCTTGTACCACAGGGGCTGATCGAAAATAATGATAGGATTTATGATCCCATGTTCTTTCGCGTGGTTTAAGACGAACCGGAGCGTATTGCATTTGATGTTGCTAGAACTCATGTCCATCATTGGCAGGAATGAGACAGACGACTGGCCCTTGTGAACTCCCTTATGAATAGTTTGCATAAGGCCGGCCCAATTCGGTCAAGTTTAACAGCAATGAGGTTTAATTTTCCATAGGACATCCAAAGTAGCTTTTGGGTCCTCAATCGTAGCAATGGTAGCCTCGTTGAATTTAACTTCTAGGATTTCCTTTCTTGGCTGTCAGTCTCCATTAAAGGGTAGTAGTCGTCGGTTATCTCTATTGCCTTTAGATAACTGCGTGAAAGCTTAATTTGCTGCAGCTCTAATAACATCAAATTTCTCGTCTTCAGGATTCGCGTGTACTTTCTGCTTCGCGTGAAACTCTTCTAAGATAGACGCGGCAGTCCTTCTGAATGTTACGATATTTGTCTTTTCAGGTTTGCTTGTAATTATCACGTTCTCTCCAAAATGCTCCATTATTCGTTCTTTCATATGACGGGTGCTATAGGCACTTCCAACAGCCGACTCTCCTAAAATCTCTTGCATTTTTTCAGTCAAATCAGAAACAGTAACTTGTTCGTCATCGTTTACTTCTGAATATTGGACTACCTTTAAAAAGTCATCATTCAAGTTTTGGTCTACTGGACGCCCGGTTTTCATTTTTTTTTTTCTGGCTGATCGCTACTAAATGAGCCTGGGATATTCATCTTTGTCCTAAAATTTGTGCTACATGAATGGTGATATACGGCATCAGCAGCAGGAAGGTCATGGACGCTTTAAATCCCCTCTGGCCTCGCATGCGTTTAATATTGTCTCCTGTATGTCCATGGTTCTAACCGTGCACACAATCCGTGCCCTTTTCCGTTCTTGTTCTTTGTCAATCTACGTTCCACAAAATAGGCAGTCTTTTTTTAAATTAAACGGCAAGTTTCTGCTAGAAGGAAGAGTTCTTTGGGCGTGTCCCGCCTCTTCACTCTGACGTACAGATTTTACAATGTTACTTGGGTGGGTGTATCTATGCCGACATTCTTTGTGTACACTATCGCCTTGAACAACGCTAATCGTGTCCCGCCTTGCCTTACTTGCACGATTAAATCCACCTCTGCCTTTGGAGGTGAGAACAACGCCGTTAGTTTCAATAGCTTTATGACAAATTTTGCAGTGGGGGTATTCCATCCTTATTTATCCTGTTATATAAAAAATTATAAGTTTATACCTCGCTATCAGAACTACGATACACTTAGAAATTGTAAATTTCAATAAGCTTTAAAACTTGCAGACTGCTGTACAAAAGGGGGATTTGGTTTATCATTATGAAGACCTGCATCATTATTTTTCCGCCAAAATATATTGAGGTACCAAAGGTAACCCAGCACTTATTATGTGATGCAAGAGATAAAATCTGGCACAAAACAAAGCTCTTATTGGTTTTCAAATTTCTGTTAAAAAGTTAATAAAAATTACCAGGTGTTTTTCAATATCGTTGATTCACCAATGTAATTGATTCAACATTAAAAATGCTACTAGATTCACAGGGAGCCCGGCTTTTTGTCGTTTCTTTTCTTTTTTTTCTCTCTTTTTATTTACGCTATTGATGCGCTATATTATGTTTGCATCGGGGTTCCTGTGGTATGAGACAGTTCCGAAATGATGTAATTAACAGTAACTCGATAGGAGGATTAAACTCTTATCTGTAACGCACTCGCTTGTAGCCGTTAATGTATAGAAGGGCTGAAACAACTGCTAGATGCCTCAATTAAAACTCGTATATAAAATGTTTTAAGCATTCTTTCATTATTATAAAGCCTCCAAACGTTTGTGTAATAAACATACTTTATGTTAGGATGTTCAAATTTTGGGAAATCTGAAATGACACGATGCTATGCAGCAATATTTAAAAGTCGAGTTTTAGTTACATGTTCACCGCTAGTTGCCCTGACCGAGGAGCTTACGAAACTTAACTAAGCCGTTAAATTATTTTTATTCTTAGACGAGTAAGAACTCCTGATTTATGATCGTGGATTTTGTTATTCAAGTTTTTACTTTTACGGTTTACTTTGCGTTGTTAAATGGATTGTGTCACGAATAGAGAGTCGCTTAAAATAGCTGGTCAGGGCAAGTAGCGGTGGTGCTGTTACGATAATCTAGCAGTTGTTTCGGCCCTTCTCAATTATTGACTGTTACTAGAGAGTGCGTTACAGATAAGAGTTTATCCTCCTATCGAGTTACTATTAATTACATCAACATGTTAAACGATACGTCAGAACTGTCTCATACCACAGGAAACCCGATGCAAACATAATATAGCGTATTATCAGTTAGCGTAAATAAAGAGAGAAAAAAAATGAAAAGAAACGACAAAAAGCCGGGCTCCCTGTGGTCTGCCGTGCTCCCTTGGTTCACTTTATTTGTCACACAAATACAATTACAAAAATAATACTCATAAAATATACATAGATGTGACGGGAGTAGGAAACAGAGCTTACGCCCCAATTGAATATCCTACTCCTACTTCAAAATATATATAATAAAAATACAAATATAAATTGCAAACGAATGCATCAAACTGAATACTAAGCAACTGTAAAAATATACCATTGAAAAGGTTTAAAATTGTTAATATTATATTTGCCATATTTATACATACACATATACATATTCCAAAGCTTTACAGTTCTTGGTACAAATGCATTAATACTGGATTATGAGTGTTCAAAACTGTGTAGTTATTTCCCAACAAAGCTGCGAGAGTTGAAGTTTGGATTAAGATATTGCATGGTATATTTGGTATAACATGGTATATTTTGAACCTATTGATCTCGGATCATTTCGGAATTTTTGATCACTGAGCCCAGTTTTTTCCAAACTTTTGATCCGGCGTGATCCCCGAATCAGGCTCAATTTCCAACCCCGGCGTAACCAATTGATAAAAATGATAATTGCCATCAATTGATAAAAATTTGATATCAATTTAATAACTGATTATCAATTGATATCAAAAATTGATAATAATTGATAGCCAAAATTCGAGTGAGTCCAATTGATAAAAATTGATAAATGATTGATAAAAAATGATAATCAATTGATAAAAATTGATAAAAAAAGACAATTAAGAAATCGATAGGAAAGTGTTTATTATAAATAACATTCGTACATGGGTCCGTCCCTTGGGACATCATCCTCGGGAACCCAGGGGTATTCTTCTGTCGCTTGTTTCTCGCTTCCACAACATATACCCCTGGGAACGTAGTCTGTTGGAGCTTGTTCCGGAAGCCAAATTTCAAACTTATTTAACGACTTTCTTTGAATGGTTATCTTGATTTTCATTGGTCGACCTAATAAGGTCGACCAATCAGGAAAGAGCTGAATTTTGACTTCCGGAACAAGCTCCAACAGACTACGTTCCCAGGGGTATATGTTGTGGAAGCGAGAAACGAGCGACAGAAGAATACCCCTGGGTTCCCGAGGATGTTGGGACATGTAATAAACTATCAAAACTAATAAGCTTTAAAGTAGCTTTGAATACCCGTAAAACGGAGTGCACTGATGGAGAGAGGGGAGTAAAATGAGCGCACCGTCGGCCTCAACTTTATCAGTCGACATGAAATAAGGTTGCTTTACTTTACTTTTTACCTTAAACTCCAATCTATATATAAAAAAAAACAATTAAAGTGAAAAGTAACAATTTATTCACTTTTATTCACTTTATTAGTTCCGTAATACAGTACAGCTCAGATGTATTGTAGCAACTAGCTACACTCGGTTTTTTGCGTGTATTACACTCGCTTTAATTTCTTGTTCAGTAAACTGCTGGTAGCTTCGGAGCGTGCACATTCGCGTACTTCAGTGTACACTACTTTTCTTTTGTTATTAATTGGTAAACTGTTTTCCTTTATCTGACCAAGGGCAGATTTGCACGCAAAAACACAAAAAAACAAACAAAAGAATGAGTTCATTGGAACAAAGTTACACGAGATAGAGCCAGGAAATTAAAGTTGTTAGGAAAATATGTTATGATACATTCGCTTTGTCCCAATTTGGGTCACCTCCGTTCCAGATATGGTGTATAAATCTAATTCCACGCTTGCTAGGTACGACCACATTTAACATTTTTTTTCAAATTTAAAATTGATAAATACACACTTTAGAGAAACAATGTTGATGTATTGTTGAAGTTAATAAATATTATTTTTGTATGACACTGTTTCAATATGTATAATCTTAAGTTCGAAAACTGACCCTAAAAGGTACGGTGCCAGTTCGAGACCCTAAAAGGTACGCGAGGGTCTAATTTTCGACCCTAAAAGGTTTGTCGAGCACCCCTATCAAGTTTTTAAGGGAGCCCCCCCCCCCCCCCCCCCCCGGGAGTATGTATAAGAGCCAGTATGGTTGTACTGTACATGTATAAACATAACATGTACGAAATATATCTTTGTTACAGTTTACTTCATGGTCACCAAAGAAATAAAACATATTTTGTTTAATGTATACGTTAAATTAGTTTTAAAACGCTTTAAAACAGTTTAAAACAGTTTGGAAGCAAAAATCGTAAATATAAAAAAATGTTGGATAAATTTTAAAAGTTCGGTAATCGAATTTAATCGAACACTCACAAAATAATTCCTGTTCGATTTTGTCTGATTCGATTATCCGTCATAATCGTACTTAATCGTTCGATTACGTTCGATTAAATTCGATTATCGAACTGTTCGATTAGCTACGTCGGGCTTATATGTATTACTTCATCAAATAGAACCAGCTGAAAATTGGGATTATTTACACTTGACGAAAACATACTTGACAATTTACTTTATAACATGTTTAAGCTAAAGTGTGTACGGGGTATAGGAATATCCTGTTTTTTAACTAATTTATGTATAAATCATATGGCGAATTTTGACCAAGTTGGCCGCGGTCATCGTCGATTAATCTAAGTGCAGGACATACAGGACCCTTTTCTCCCCTTTTTTTCTTAACAGTAAACCTATATCTCCAACACGGACACGGACATCAAAACAACAATCGTGGTAGCCTTTTACCACAGCTTCTAGTATTGTTAGCTGTTTAACAGCCCTGTCTTCAGCCATGTTTCTTGTTCTCTTGAGGCGTGTTTGAATAGAAGCCAATATAAAACTTATTTGACCTCAACGCTTTGTAAAACCCGAAAGAACCACCAACAAATGATTCCAATTGATAACAATTGATAACACAACGACACTCAATTGATAATATAATTGATAACTGGCAAAATTCGAGTGAGTATCAATTCTTATCAATTGGTGATAATAATTGATTTTCAATTACTGAATTGATATCAATTATTATCAAACTTATCAATTGCTGCAATTGCGATTTGATAATCAATTTTTATCAGTTGGTTACGCCGGGTTCAATCCCTGAGGCCCTGGCCTATGATCCCTGATCCGGGCCTAATTTTTGGGCTTGATCCCTGCATGACCCCATATACCACGTGGAATTCGCAGCTTCAAATAATAATATATGATAAATGAATAATTGTACTTAGTGTATTTGCAAAACAGTAACATGAAGCCCGACACTAATAACGGCTGCGAGGGAGACTAACTAGCTAGTTGATAGAGTTATTTTATATCGACAGCTCACATTTCCGTTCGCCGGGTTCTTCATTAAATGCGGAAAGCAGCCATTATCAAATCAATGCTCCAATTTGCTTCTTCACGCCTGCAACTCTTTTCATAGGATCATGGATTCCTTCGTCAAAACATTCCTCATTCATGTCTTCGTCTTCGTCCTCATTTCTTACATCCTCGCACAGTTCCTCGTTTGGGATTCCTTTGGTGTGCAATTTTGTCTGTGGTCGCTTGAACTTAGGATGTAGAAACTTTTGATACACAAACCTAACTAGAAGACCCATTACAAAACAAATATAAATCGCAGACAGTCCAGCAATCTCGAACTTACGCGACATATAGTGCGTGTTGTTTGTAAACCACAAAATAGAGAAAATCACAGCTTCCAAGGCAATCAGAACGTAGTATTTCACAGCCCAGCGATTTGTCTTGCTCGCCTCGAGTGGAAATAATGAGAACGTGTGCATGTAGGCTATCACAACACGCATGAAATCTTGCAGCACTTTGTCATAATTGTTTTCATCATTATCGTGGTTATCAGTATCATTCGAGTTCACGCGCGTGTTTTCGCCTACGCCCGTGTCTGTGATTGAGTTCCCATCCGTGTAGATGTTCCCGTTCTGATTTAAGCTCGTGCTTCTCTCGATCTTATTTGTGTTCGTGAGCTCAATAGTAGTTACGTCATTATTTGTGTCCATGTTCGCGCGCATAAAAAACTCAACTTCTTGTCGCCAAATCATTATCAACACCACTAGAAAGTGCAGTGTCAGCACAAGGAAGAACCAGAGATGGTACTCAGAGGCAAAGAGGACGAGGACAAGGACACGCGAGATAAATATACACGCGCGCCACAACCACATCGCGATAAAACCATACCACTTCAATTGTCCTTTATGCTTCTTAGAATTTCTTAAACAACTGACATAGTCGACTAAAGCCTTTGAATATGCTATGAACGAAAAACAAATTGAGACAAAAGTTGCTATGTCTTGCAGTCGAGAAGAAATGAGGTCTTCGACTTGATGCCGTCGAATAAGAATGTAGATTTGGAGTAATAGCTGTGGCGCATTTTCTGTGAATCCAAGGATCATCTCTAACATTGCCATGTCAAGATTCATCGCGATGTTGATCTTGTAAGGTAACGTAGCTTTAGGCTTTTTACACTTTATTTGGTAACTTTTGACAATAATACGCCAGTACCTGGAATATGAATTTTAGAAATAACTGAGTATTGAACAGAATTAAGAGGGGGGGAGGGTACCCCCTTTGTACAAGTGGTAGGGGCGATCGGCGACCCCTATGCATTTTAGCCCTTAAAAGGTACGCCGTTCATCCCTTCCACTTGGACAAAGAGAGAACTACCCCCCCCCCCCCCCCCACGTCCCCCCGGAGAATCACTTAAGTAATGCCGGTGATCAGAACGATATGTGCGTTAAAATGATAACGATGGTGGTAATGATGATAATATATGATGGTCATGTTGATGATCATGGTGCGAAGATGACAACGATAATGATAAAGATTTAGATGTTGATTGTAATATTATTATTATGTCGGATAGCGATGATGACGATAATATGGTGATGATCGATGGTGAAGATGATGCTGTTCGTAGTGATCAGCTCAATGGATATTGCTGGCTAGCGCTTCGTTGCAGAGTTATGGTCTCGAAACGTCTTCCTGTGACTTGAATATGTCACTAATATGTCACACATATTTTTGATGACGTCATAGAGCAAAAGCACTATATCCATGAAAGAAAATCAAATTGTTATTGTGTAATAGTTCTTATTTAGTGACCAATAGTCACTATCAAAGACAAGTAAAGTTGTAATGAGTAGTATTGTTTCCTTTTGTATTTGATGTTTCTGGTTGAGTGATACTGACTAAATAGTCACTAAATAAAAACTATTAGTTAGTAACTATTTTGTTTTTATTTCATGGTTTTATTGTTTTTGCTCTATGATATCTTTATTTATTGTAATCTATATCTATATTTATTGTAATTAATTATCTATATTTATTGTAATTTATCTGTATTTATTGTAATTTTTCTATATTTATTGTAATTTATCTATATTTATTGTAATTTATCTATATCTATTGTAATTTTGACTGTATTTTTTCTCGTTTCTGCCTCACTATTTTTTTTTACCAAAATTTATAATCTATTCAAAACTTGCTATAACTGACTTGTTTAGCTTTACGGTTATTTCAGTTAGCGTGTACTAAATTAAGTTCTTTAATTAATTTATGATGATTATGATGAAAGATATGATGGTAGTACTAGTGATATTTAATGATAAGAACAACCAACGTTTATTCATTTCACATATTATGATTCGAAGAAGAAAATCCAGAACTGATCAAAAGCGAAGAAAGAGGGCCCTGGGAACGAGGTTGGAAGCAGTTCAAAATCCCAGCATTCATTGCTCACCTTTCAACCAAACCCAATTGTAAACAATGAGTAATCGAGACCGCCCTCCATCCACTTTCTGGTTTCCTACGAACCTTATCCTCATCGTCAATATAGAAGAAATACGAGATCAAATTAGTTAAAATAGAAGGGAAAATTACCAACACTAAAGTCAATGTTCCCCACCATGGGTTCCCTGTGGTGAAATATGTCCGCGCGAGGTTGAGATCTGTTCCGATGTCTAAAATAAACGTGAACGGTGCTAAACAAGCAAAGATAAAAGTAAAACATGCTACTTTTCCACGTCTTTTCCATAATTCTTCCTCGCCTTTATTCTCGACAGTCTTATTGATTTGTAAATCAATAATATTTGTAGGATCTCCAGGTTTATTCTTTCTCCATTCCATGATTGCCTCGTTAATATTGCAAATAATGACCTTTGTCTCTTCTGTCACGAGAAAACGCGAAGGACTGATGAAAGAGCTAGCGTAAAACCTGTGATGGAATTCAACTAATGTCGAAGAAGTTACACCAGCATCTGTAGTATCAAAGGCTACAGACTCTTCTAAACCTTGAGTCTTTTTGTAAGCATTAAAAGCTTGAATAACATTGCGTAAACGGCTCAAATCGTCATCGCCAATTTCATCATGGTGGTCAAGTAAACTTGTTTGACTTGTCGAAAGTTTTCGAGCAATTTTCTCAATTGTTTGTCTGTCTTCTTCGTGCAACCCTTCTACGAAAAGCTCCATGCTTCTCTTTGTGTCTATTTTGTCAGATAAACTTCAATAATTTTTGATCGACACATATATCAATTAAAATATCATTCACTCAGAACGGTACGTGTCATGAGTTCAAATTCCAGCGTGTGCCCAGACTTGCAGTGTTTTCATTTCAAAATCTATTCTTTAAAACCTAATTATCAATCTATAATGAGGAGAATGACATTGAATTAACGAAATTTTGTATGTACATGTATAGCTTGGTTCTACTTTTCGACCTTTCAAAAAATATCCAAACTAGAGTTAAATGTAATATTTAGATTTAATTACATGTTGCATGACTATGTGCACGGCTAAGAGTTGACTAGAGTGACTGCATGCACGGCTCCGTGACAGTCCGGCTCCGTTGAAACTCGGGCGAGAAGCTAAAAATAAATACACCTAATTCAAAAATCGTTTTTGTCGCAAACAAAGCCACAGTCCACACTCTACAGTCTGCAAAAGATGTTGGTATTTCTTCCCTTGTTATCGATTTTTTCATAGCATATTTTGATTGTACGTGTTTGTGTTATAGCGGAGCTCCTCGCGGGCCGAAGGCCCGCGCAAGCGGAGCACCATAATTAAGAAAAAATGGTAACCCATTGAGTTGATTTTTCATGGACACCACATAGGATCGCGGGCGCGCACGTCCGTACAACGGCGTCCGTGCCCATCGCGATACTGATTGGCTGATACATTTCGGCGGGAAAGTGATGCGAATAGCAGAGCCCGATCGAAAGCAGGTTGTTCTTTTATCGACAAAAAAGTCAAACAAACAACAACAAAATACAACATTTAAAATATCAATTGAGAAAGATGAGAAAGATGAACATCGAAGAAAACAAAGATAGCTTTGGCCGAAGAAGAAAATAAACTTGGGCCGGATACAAAAATGGAGAAATTTAACAGTAGAAAAGAAAACGACTGAAAGGCCAAGAAAACGTGTCTGTAGCTTCTTGGATGAATAAAGACTTAGTACCAAAGAAGAAAATAAACTTGAAGGAGACAAAAATGAGGAAATTTAACTAAAGAAAAGGAAAATAATGAAAGGCCAAGAACACATGTCTGTGGATACAACTTCGTAGAAGAATAAGAATACAGCAACGTAAAAGATTTGAAAAAGAAGCGACTTTATTCGTTATGAAAACTATCTTCAAAATGCTTCCTTCAGCACAGTTTATTTATGGATTTTCAAGCTTGGCAGTTTAACTATGACCCATGTTTAATTCATCAAAACTGATTCAAGTACATACATGTATTCGTCAAAATATTATCGATCTCATTGAGAAGAAGAAAACCTCAGGAAAATAATCACCGATAAAGTAAGTTCAACGAATTATTTTTTCAAGTCAGTTTTTTGAGAGAAAAATTGTTTGATAACGAGCGTGAAAAAAAAACACCTAAAAACTTGAAATAATTAAGCTTCAAAAAAGGAAAAATCCTTTCTCTGTTAACATTTTATTATAGAAAGAAAAGAGAAAGGTTTATCTCTTAGCTTTTGATTTACTTTTCGAGATAAAAACCGTACACTAACACGATATTTGTGATTGTACTTTTCGTGGCATTTGCATGGCAATTCAAAAAGGGATTTATTCATAACGTACTTTTTACAAACTCATAAACGGAAAACATTAAAGATGAATTAAAATACAAACATATTTCAAAATTGGTTGAATAACTTTTGTTTATTTGGCAATATGGACAATTGTATGGTTACTAAACGAGCCTGTTTTTTTACAGAACAAAATTATGTTTTACACAAACTTTTTCATAATAAAATACCTTGTTTTAACATCCTTGTCTTTTCAAATCGATCCTGTGTTGATTGATACTTGAGGTCTTTAATTCCACTTCAAAAGAACTTTCAGGTCGTTTGTGTTTTGTTTGAATTTTGAAGATTTGCAATGAATACTTTTCTAATACGATGAAAAGTTTTTTTTTTATAAAGAAATGTTCTAAAATTCACTTTTTCCCTTTTAATACATAGTTACCATTCTATTAAGTACTTGTTCAAGTAACGTTTTTGTCAATATGAAGCTCAAAATCTTCATTTTTCTCAGCGTTTTGTCTTGTGTTTGAAGCGAACTTGAGGGTACCTTGCCACAAACTTACCATGTATGCCGTGTCGTGACACAAAGTCACGCTGTCACGAATTTGTGTGCGATTTGACCTCAAAAAGTAAAATCTAAAAATTCATATCTTTCAAAAACGCGTGAATACCCCTAATTTTGTTTCTCTTGAAACGTTATAGTGATATCGAACTTTTTTTCTAGGTTCATATTTTAAAAATATAAATGGTTTGGGTTGGATTTTTAGTCAATAATTCATTATGCACACAAAATACCTTTTTCATAATTTGAGCATAAAATTATTGAAAAATATAGTAAGTTGTATTCGTGATAAATAAGATTTTTGAATTTTTATCGAAAATATATATATCGCAGATTATTATTTGCTCATAAAGTCCGTTCCACCTATATCTATGATTTTGTAGTTTTCTTTTGCGGTTACATAACTAAAATAATTACAGTTTTAGATTGGGCATGGCCCATTCACAAAAACTATTTACATGCACATATTCATGTTGTAAGAACAATTTTTAAATTAATTTAAATTAATTTTTAATTTTTTTAAAAACTGTGAGCTCCGCTATTAGGTATTACCTAATTTGTATATTAGCGGAGCTCCGCGCGGGCCAAAGGCCCGCGCAAGCGGAGCACCATACTTAAGAAAAAATGGTAACCCATCGAGTTGATTTTTCATGGACACCACATAGGATCGCGGGCGCGCACGTCCGTACAACGGCGTACGTCCGTGCCCATCGCGATACTGATTGGCTGTTACATTTCGGCGGGAAAATGATGCGAATAGCAGAGCCCGATCGAAAGCAGGAGTTGTTCTTTTATCGACAAAAAAAGTCAAACAAACAACAACAAAATACAATATTTAAAATATCAACTGAGAAAGATGAACATCGAAGAAAACAAAGATAGTTTTGGCCGAAGAAGAAAATAAACTTGGGCCGGATACAAAAATGAAGAAATTTAACAGTAGAAAAGAAAACGACTGAAAGGCCAAGAAAACGTGTCTGTAGCTTCTTGGATGAATAAAGACTTAGTACCAAAGAAGAAAATAAACTTGAAGGAGACTAAAATGAGGAAATCAGTAACTAAAGAAAAGGAAAATAATGAAAGGCCAAGAACACGTGTCTGTGGATACAACTTCGTAGAAGAATGAAGACTACTGCAACGTAAAAGATTTGAAAAAGAAACGACTTTATTCGTTATGAAAACTATCTTCAAAATGCTTCCTTCAGCACAGTTTATTTATGGATTTTCAAGCTTGGCAGTTTAACTATGACCCATGTTTAATTCATCAAAACTGATTCAAGTACATACATGTATTCGTCAAAATCTTAGGAAAATAATCACCGATAAAGTAAGTTCAACGAATTATTTTTTTCAAGTCAGTTTTTTTGAGAGAAAAATTGTTTGATAACGAGCGTGAAAAAACACCTAAAACTTGAAATAAATAAGCTTCTAAAAAGGAAAAATCCTTTCTTTTTTTTTTATTATATATATAAAAAAAGGAGGTTTTTTTTCCACCTTTATATATATAAAAAAAGGAGGGTTTTTTCCTACCTTTAGATTTACTTTTATTTCGTTGCCTTTGGTCGATTCAAAAAGGGATTTATTTATTACGTACTTTTTACAAACTCATAAACGGTAAACATTTAAAAAAGATTAATTAAAATACAAATATAATTCAAAATTGGTCGAATAACTTTTGTTTATTTAGCAATATTGACTATTTTATGGTTACTAAACGAGCCTGTTTTTTTACAGAACAAAATGATGTTTTACACAAACTTTTTCATAATAAAATACCTTGTTTTAAGATCCTTTTCTTTTCAAATCGATCCTGTGTTGGTTGATACTTGAGGTCTTTAATTCCACTTCAAAAACACTTTCAGGTCGTTTTTGTGTTTTGTTTGAATTTTGAAGATTTGCCATAACTACTTTTTCAATAGTAAATCTAATGCGATGAAAAGGGTTTTTTTTATATAGAAATGGTCTAGAAATCCGTTTTTTCCTTTCAATACATAGTTACCATCCTATTAAGTACTTGTTCAAGTAACGTTTTTGTCAATATGAAGCTCAAAATCTTGATTTTTCTCAGCGTTTTGTCTTGTGTTTGAATCGAATTTGAAGGTGCCTTGGCGTTCGCAAACACGCCAATATGTACGCGTGTCGTGACACAAAGTCACGCTGTCACGAATTTTTGTGTGATTTGAACTCAAAAAGTAAAATCTAAAAATTAATATCTTTCAAAAACGCGTGAATACCCCTAATTTTGTTTCTCTAGAAAAGTTATATCGATAGCGAAATTTTTTTCTAGGCTCATATTTTAAAAACAAAAATGGTTTGGTTTGGATTTTTAGTCAATAATTCATCATGCACATAAAATACCTTTTTCATAATTTCAGCATAAAATTATTGAAAAATATAGTACTTTGTATGCGAGATAAATAAGGTTTTTGAATTTTTATCGAAAATATATATATCGCAGAGTAAATAAAATATGTAAATAAAATTAAAAGTCCGCCTTCCACCTATATCTATGATTTTGTAGTTGTCTTTTGCGGTTACATAACTAAAATAATTACAGTTTAGATTGGGCATGGCCCATGCACAAAAACTATTTACATGCACATATTGATGTTGAAAGAACAATTTAAACTGCATGGAAGCTCCGCTATTAGGTATTACCTAATTTGTATATTATGACCATAACAAGTTGTTGTTGTGGTACTATAAATATAATTATTTCTTTCAAGTAAAAAACGTGCAATGAATCACAAATTAAGTCCATGTAACCGACATCCTTTGCAGGCTTTAAAGTGGGGTCTGTAGCTCCGGCTGCGACAACGATTTTTCAAATAGGTATATAACACCCTCCGAGGTTTGCATAATCAGTTTCATATCATACGAAAGTCGAATTCAATAAATGTTGTATTATGTTCATTCAAAACATTGTTACGGCTCCAGTTATATATATCAGTATAAATATCCAAAACGGTGCTTGTTCAAAGATAGTTTAACACATCAAACTAACTAAAATCTATGTTTTTTCCTTTTTCCTTTTTAAATATTGACGGAACAATATTTCACAGCCTTTTGTTGATTTTTTGGTGTTTTTGCTATATTTTCCATGCAATATCACACCTATTCTCACTAGTATATTACGATCGAGTAAATTAATCGAATCATTTTGAAAAATAATAATACAATATGCCTCATATGCCAATATGCCTCATTAATATTTATATAGCGCTAAATCTCTCGAATAGCTCATCAGTTCGGTTACTTGCCAGATTTGGCAATATGTGTCACGTGACAAAATGGCGTCCCCAAATAATCATCAGGGTTTCTTGTTGTCATGGATTTTTTTTGTAGTAAAATCAAATCAATCCAACAATTCACTGTAATAGGAGCAATCTATTGACATTTAAGTAGCAGTAGATGCCCATATTTGGATACTACACGACCTTTTATGACCTTTTATGATAAGTTATTGTTGAATTTTTGATGATCGTTGGTGTTTGCAGAGCTATTTAAAAGTATCATTTTGACGTTTTTAGCAAAATTTGACCGTGGCATTACCTATTATTATTCATTCAAAATATTTCCCCGTTTCTGATTGGTCGATTTTGCCATGTTTATTTTTTATATAGCCTTCGTTTTCTAACACTGCTTTTTAACAGTATAATTTTTGTGTTGGCGCACAGCGAAAAAGTGATGGCGCATTTACAATGAAACGGCACACTGCAGTGAAACAGCATGGGCGCCATTTTACATCTCAGCAGTGGAGGCTCGTACGAAGAAGTATCTGGACAACGATCGTAGGGTTTGTTGTAACTACTTTGGGCGAAGGGTCAAAAGCATAAGAAGCGTTTCGAAATTATCATTCAAATAGGAGGCGTTACAGCTTTGGAAGGAATGTTTCAGTATCGAACGAGAAGATGTGTTCACGCGAACCCGTGCCGGCCGGAGGTATATCTGATCGCGCGCGTTGACAAAGATCCGACCTCGCATCAATTTGACGCAACATTGTAGAGTTAAGTAGAGACAAAGACTTTGATTTTGTATCCTAAATGTGTATTTGGTTATCATAAACATTGTAAAAGTGATTCGTTGCTTATTTAATAGCATATTATTTCGGATGTTATGCCCCCTACCACGACAAGCGTACCCAGTAAACCAGCAATGGAACTACAGCCAAGAAGTAGGTAGGGGCTATCATCCCATTTGAAAGGGTTATTCCTTTGTAATAAGTGTATGTGGCTTCTATTGCGATCACATTGAAATTGACAAAGTTTTTACACGAAGCTGACGTTTCGACGTTATCAAACGCTATTATTAAGTGAAAATGATAAACTTATAACCATGAATACTAGAGTACAAACACTAATAGTGAGTGTGCAACATAATTACCACTAAATACTGCTAAATTATGCTAATTCTATTGTTCTCTATTGTTTAATCAACACTATTTAGTGGTAAATAGTGCAAAGTATTGCACACTTTTAGTGTTTGTACTCTAATGAGTGAAAATTACAATAAAGATAAAGAAAACAATAATTAACAACAATACAAAGAATGAAAAACAAAATATCAAGTGAATGCTTTTGCCTTAATAGAGTCACTTTGAGTGTTCAACTTAGGCTTAATTGTTCTTATATATTTTTTATTATATTTTATTTATTCACCTTGTTATTGTTCATCTTTCGAATTATGCTGGGGAGGAAAGTTTGAGACTGCCTGACTCATATTGGTTGCTCCCAGAGGAGGGTCCAGGCCCGCCCCACAATGCATTGCGTTTCAATCTATATTATCGTTTGAAACATGATCTCATCACTCTATCTTGGCTTTCAAACTGATAAGAGCAACAGCGTCGTTTCGATGGCCTATTTGATACATGTCGTGAATAACGTTTATACAGATGAAAATAATACGTTAAATAAGATAATAAGTTTCACGGCAATTCAATGAAAATTATGACGGCGGTTGAATGTTGTTCACAGATTATCACTGATGTTTATCGACAAAACTCTACTCATTATAATCGTCTTTATTGCTTGATTTTTCTCAATAAACCTATAAATTATAACTATTACTTCACTTGTGTTCAAAAAGTTGAGGTTCAAAGTGAAAACTGTAGTATACGCGGTTGTTACTTATTCAATCGGCTCGCTTAAATCGTCACTAACTTTTCTCATTACTAATATTTATCAAAACAACTCTACTCGTGTAAAATATTCATAGTAAACAACTGAATGACCACAAGTTTAGATCACACTATTTTATTAAAAAATATTCAAGTAAATTAAAGCACTATATTTTACATTCAATTGTATTTCTACACTTTTTTTATAGATATATACAATGTTTACAATTAACTTGACATGGCAAATATGACCTTATACACCTCGATCCGCATCGATCGCTCTTCTCTCTTTTCTTTGGGAGTTTGTTTGACTTGTTTGGAGCGCGTCTCAGCCCTAAATCACCCTCCATTCTAAAATTCAAAACAGATATGTTTAATATTATATCTCAATGATAATGTGGAACAATTATCTGAAGAAACAAACTCAAAACAAAACGTATCTATGTCCAAGTAATGCATAGGCTTAGCTGTTATCACACCTCTGGGCGCCATAAATTGATCATTTTTGAAATGCTTCGTTTATCGTAAAATACTGGAGTACTTTGGAGTACTTTTTGTCTTTTATAAAGTTCAGACATTCAGCTTTTCAGAAATGTAAGTTTTATTTAAAATACCCTTTTCAATCCCTAAATATAACTACTTCTTTTGAACAACAATTATGAAAATCATCTAACACAGCTTTTCAAAGTGAGCGACAACAAACGTGATATTTTACAACAAATATGAGTCAGATTTAGTTAAAAACAATTAGATAATAGAGAAAAACCTTTACAAAACAATATACATGATTTACTTACCGTTAGAGTTAACCAAGACTGCATAATATCAAAAAATATCAAGGTAGTTGAAAATCTCTGTAGTCAGCCTCCATCTTGTTAAAACTAGGTGCGCAAGCGTTTCTGGGGCGGGCCTGGACCCTCCTCTGGGTTGCTCCAGCAGTGTTAGAAAACGAAGGCTATAAAAAATAAACATGGCAAAATCGACCAATCAGAAACGGGGAAATATTTTGAATGAATAACAATAGGTAATGCCAGGGATAAAAAGGAATTGTGGGCGTAAATCTTTTTCAAAAATGTTGTCCAAGACTGAATAGCTAATGCCAGGGATAAAAAAGGAATATTGTGGGCATACATCTATTTCAATAAGGTTGTCCAAGATAATAATAGGTAATGCCAGGGCTAAAAAGGAATTGTGGGCATACATCTATTTCAAAAAGGTTGTCCAAGATAATAGGTAATGCCAGGGCTAAAAAGGAATTGTGGGCATACATCTATTTCAAAAAGGTTGTCCAAAATAATAGGTAATGCCAGGGCTAAAAAGGAATTGTGGGCATACATCTATTTCAAAAAGGTTGTCCAAAATAATAGGTAATGCCAGGGCTAAAAAGGGATTGTGAGCATACATCTATTTCAAAAAGGTTGTCCAAGATGATAGGTAATGCCAGGGATAAAAAGGAATATTGTGGGCATACATCTATTTCAAAAAGGTTGTCCAAGATGATAGGTAATGCCAGGGCTAAAAAGGGATTGTGGGCATAAATCTATCTCAAAAAGGTTGTTCCTAAACATGCGAACTCGATCCAAGGAAGGGTCAAATACCAAACTCGTCCGTATAAATAGTTTTAGCTTCAAAATTACTTAATAAGCCCCTGAAGTGTTTGGAATAGTACACAGGGTGGGGAAGAGGGGATACCGATTACGAATCACGCACCGTTTTTTCATGATTTCACGGATCACGGAGTTACGTAAAGCGTTTTCACGAATCACAGTTTTAGAAATCGCAATGTTGACTGTTGTTTCAACTAGGCAACGTTTGGCGCTTGTTAGACAGATAATCAATAATAACTGGATCTATAATAGATATACAAAGAATAACACTGCTAGCAATAAATGTCTCAGTTTACACAACCGTTTATGAAAAGCTGTCACGTTTTCACGGATCACCGATTTTGTAATCACGAGCTGTCACGACAGTGAAAATCTGTAAATCACGGGTCACGGGCGAAGATGATTTCACGGATCACGGCTTAAATTTTTTGCTTTTCACGAATCACAGGCCAAATTTAAGGTGAATCACGGATCACGGAAAACCTCTTCCCCACCCTGAATACAGGGTCCTTTATTAAAAGAATTTCCAACTGGGTCGATGCGAACCAATAATGGTCCCGGTGATTGTTATATGAGGGACCATTGCTTATGATTAAATTCATGAGGGATGTTTAGACTAATCTTCTCTCATGAATATAATCATGAGGGATATTTAGACTAAATATCGGCCTCCTGGCTAATTCATCCAGATGGATGTTACATGGATCTTCAACATCCCTGTGGAAACAAGGGATACCGAGGTAATCATGATACTACTGCAACTAATAAGTTTAATAACACAATTAGTCTTCATGCTGTACATTTCATAAAATTAGATTAGCTTTTTAGTTATTTTGAGTAACATGTTCTGTAATGTTTGTACACATATATATTATATTACATCACATCACATCACATCACATCACATCACATCACATCACATCACATCACATCACATCACATCACATCACATCACATCACATCACATCACATCACATCACATCACACCACACCACACCACACCACACCACATCACATCACATCACATCACATCACATCACATCACATCACATCACATCACATCACATCACATCACATCACATCACATCATTATAGTAATGGAAACTAACGAGTAAATTAGTATAGGCTGAGTCGGTGTTTGATATAAATGATAGGTAATATAATGAAATTTGTAACACCGTAAAAATTGTTGACTTAACTTTATTACTGACGTTTCGAGCTTTAGCCCTTCGTCGGAGTAAAAGCTTCCCTTTCACTCCGACGAAGGGCTAAAGCTCGAACCGTCAGTAATAAAGTTAAGTCAACATCTTTTACGGTGTTACAAATTTCATTATATTACCTATCATATTATATTATATTAATTGTGGTTGTGGTTCAATGAACTTCAATGGATGTGCTTATTATGCTCATCAGAGTTTCATTATCAACGATAAACAATTTTTGTGAAAAACAGTTTGCTCAATATCTTTCGTGTTTTGGGCTACCCTCGGAAAGTGAGCAGGAGAGTTATAATTTATACAGAGTAGCCGACACGAAATGGGAAAGTGGCTCGAAGTAAATATGTTGGTTTTTGATAAATAGACCATGTAATATATAGCAAAGTTAAAAAAAAAGAATAGTGTTTTACGTCGGAAGTCCCTTCAGCCGAAGCTGATCTTCCAGAGAGCCGACGGTACGCTCATTTTACTTCCCTCTCTCCCTCGCTCCGGGTATTAAAGCTACTTAAAGCTAAACAGAAAGAAGAGAAGTTGAAACAAGGAGTGGGAATCGAACTCGGGACATCTCGCACAGAACGCCGCGCACTAACCAATTACTGTGCCATCCTTGCTTCTATAAAAAGAAGCTCCTACGTTAAACTAAATGGATATTTATATAACAAGGTACTGTAATTTCTGTTTCTGTGCGCGTGTGATTTTGTTCTGTTATTTCAGTACCTATTTACCAGTTCTTATATACAAATTAAAATATTCGAAGAAAATATCTGCATCATTATTTTACCTGATAAATTTGCCTTTATATGACAAAATTTGATAGAGTTATTTTTCTCTGTAGAGAAGATATAGTATTTACAAACTGGAGTGTCACGAAACTGGGCAACATACTGTAAGATGCGTCGCGCTGTAAAATTAAACAACTAGGAATACCAAGAATTATAGAAATATAAAATACAGTTCAACTGATATAAAAAAAACTAAGAATTCTAAGAATAAGAATAAAATAAACGGCTAACATAGCCATCTATTCATAAAATGGGCTTTCACATTCGTTTTAAAAATGGCTATTGTAGTTGGAGTTTCAAGAGAATAATAAGCTTCACCGCGGGGGTCTTCGCCTGGACTACATTGAAATACTCTCAACCACGTCGCGTCGTGTTGACTTTTATTAATTTCTTGAAATTGTCCAATTATTCAGTTTGATATCAAAGTGAAGGGACGGACCATTTGATATTTGATGGGGAGAGGGCTGTTTTGTCGGTGCCCGATATTTTTTTCGGGGACACAGATATTTTTTGGGTAGTACTCAATACTTTTTGTTCGTGCAACAAAGGCTGCTCGATATTAGTTTTAGAGCTTAAAAGTCTGCTCGTAGTTTTTGGATTCAGCCCCCCTCCCCATCAAATATCAAATGGTCCGTCTCTAACGAAGTTTGTTTACATAATACTAATTATCCGTAAGCAATCAATAGGAGTTTGCAACCGTATAACAATTAATAATCAATCAATCAACACATTCCTAGCGAGAAGGAAATGGTTGGCATGGGACTAAAGCAAATGTATGTTAATGATGTGGATAAAAAGAAGGTAAAAGAACAACAGGTAGCAGTGGTAGCAGTCTTTAATCTTATTATTCAATATATAAAAACTACGGTTGTAGAGCTCTCATTCTCGGTATAGAGTTCTTACACTATGTCCATGAAATAAAATCTAAATAGTTACTAACTAAAAGTTTTTATTTAGTGACTATCAGTCACTATCACTCAACTGAAACAGCTTTAGTATCAATACACAATGAATAAAGTATTAACTTTCAATGGTTTTGAGTATTTGATTTCCCTTGCGTATTGTTACTAAAGCTGTTCCAGTTGAGTGATAGTGACTAATAGTCACTAAATAAAAACTATTAGTTAGGAACTATTTAGATTTTATTTCATGGACATAGTGTAAGCACTCTATGCTCCAACTTTGTTGTAGAAATTATTAAGAATTAACGCACCTTCCACAGAGTCATTCAAAATAAAACTATTCTCATAGTACTATTGTCATCATCATTATTTTCCATATGGTTATGGTAATCCTTTATATTTCCTATTCGTTACTTATTTATTTTCCATATTATCAAATTGTAAGAACACTGGGATTATGTAGTGCGCTAAGAATTACATTATTATTATTATTATTATTATTATTATTAAAAGACAACTGTACAGAATGGCTTCTTGTGTCCGTAACCCCACTTCTCTTGACGAGGACAATATTAGCAAAGTTAACGTTTTTGAAAGGCATTAAGCCATGTGAAACAATAAACTACGAAGGTGACATACATGGAGTTGTGCTTAACATGTATACAAAAAACATTGATGTATACAAAGATATTTGGCTGTACTTTGTATTATATCGCTTCATTATGAAGACTTGTGGAGCTAATTCGTATGTGAAAATGCGCTTTTTATCTCTCTTCTCATTGGCTCGTACAATTTCGATTTCCTTAGTCCACAACAATGAAAATAGCAGTCAGGTGACGAGTATGTATAATATAAATTAAACATTGACTTTTTTGGTTGCGATATGAACCAATCATGTTTTTTGATTTAATTGAATAACCCGATAAAGCTTATTTCACACTCGTTTGCTCACTTCTCCGTTTCTCTGTCTACTTTTTACACATATCATTTTGTCAACAATAATGATAATAATAATATAATAATAATAAGTCTTTATTGGTTACTACAGATAAAGCAGGGCTTTTTTCCAATCTGGCCCTTGCCCAACCGTCATCATCAACGTATTCCTTGAAGTAAGTCAAAGAGATATACAAATGGGAAGCTTAAAGGTAAGTTTTTAATCTCGGGTTCTTAAAACGTGTAAAAGCGGAATGAAATTAGAAGGCCTATACTAGAATACGTCATCTTGTTGGAAGGAATAAACCCAAGTATTAAGTCTTTTTACGCACTCGAAGCCAAGTTCTTTTATTTATAAGGAACACTAGTTTTGTCTTAATCGACCTTATCAATTCCTTATTTTTACAATATGCCAGAATATGTCATTAATCCAAAACATTTTATTGATCATCATTTCATTATAAATTTAGCTCAAAAGGTAAATGTTTTAAGCCCAAATGATTGAAAAACACATTCAAGTTCAATATCATATACAAGCGGCAAAAAGATGATATTTTCTAGTACTATACAAAAAGTATCATATACTTAAAAAAATAAAAGTCCTGCAACAGACGGTTAAAATAGATCCTAAAAATCATTTTTTCTATTTCTTTATAAAACAATTTCGTCATCTGATAAACTGATAAAAAGTAAAGAATAACTAATTATATCTTGTGCTTTTTTCAGTGAGCATAGAATATTAGAAAAAAGAATTAGTAAATACCTAACTTTAATCCATGCTTTCATAGCGAGTAAAGTTGAATACTGTAATAGTGCATTGTATGGCTTTACTGATATTCATATAAATAAGTTACAAAAACCCCATTTACACGACATCACTTTTGGCCCGGCACTCCAAACTTTAGGTACGCGGGCCGATCGATTGTGGCCCGTCAAAATCGCTTTTACACGACAAATGTAGACGGGCCAGTTTATCTATTGGGCACTAGCTCCAAAAATTTGAAATGGCCCGCCTGATTTCCTGAGCCCTTGCTGTAGTAAGAGCCGTTCCACGTAAGCTTCGAGTATTTTCAGAAATGGTCAGATACAACCCCATGTAACTTTGCATGGTGAAGGTAGTCATGAGCAAGTAATCATATGGGCAATATTAGGTCGTTTCATTTTAAAGCGTTCACGTGACATCCGTTCAAAGTTTGACCTATTTTCGGCTTAATTTTGCAGTCTGAAATTTCGAAAATTTGTAAAGTTTGTAGATCTCGTGCGACTTTTTTGTATTCAAATTTACACGGTATCATTACTTGTGCAAATTAAAAATCGTACAATTAAAAATGAATTTGTAAATGTTTATTAGTATTTTACCTGACGCTCATCAGAGAGAGCAGAAACAACGCACTTCGGTTTCTTTAAACAACGCACTTTGGTTTATGTTAGATATTCTTTACATAGATAGATAGAATTCAATTGTTATTTAGATAGGCTATTTATTCCAATTCACTTAGAATCAGCTAGGGTAGTTAAAATTGCTTTCTTTTATTTATTTATTCATTGTTATTATTTTGAGGGCCATGTGTATATTATCTTTAGATATTAAGTGTTACCCTCTTTAAATAAAGTATTCTATTGTATCCTTCGATGTGAATAAAGTGATGTCTCATGGAACAAAATCATAGAATATTTCCGCTGGTAGTGCATTTTATGTCCAGTTAAAAAGTTAAATTAGTACAAAATAGCGGTAAATGTGAAGATGTGAATTGCATGAAAGACCTGCAGTCAGTTTTAGTAAAATAGGGAATTTAATCCTGACTGCGGCCCGTATTTCACACCTGATCAGATACTTGTGAACAAAATTATTCGGCCTTTTTTATCTTGCACAAAAAATATCTGAGCAAGGGTCATATGAAGCAGTTGCAACTACATGAGTCATTCTGAAGTAAAAACAGAGGTCGAATTGATCATGATTTTGTGTAGAGCAGGTTAATTATATCTTGTGTATAGTATTGAATATCACCTATTTTTTTCTTTTAAGTAACTATTAAATTAATTTTTTGTATAGGAATTTTTGAGTGTCGACCAGAGGTTTTGAGTAAAATGAATGTGTGCGCACGCCACAGAAATGAATTAGGAATTGGATGGAGAGGTAGACGAAAGTATTTTCAGATTTCAGAGAGTATGCGAGTGTCATTTATATCAAATTAGATCGGTATTTAATTTATGCAAACCCTGAAGTTTTTACTAGAAATGTGTGTCAGACCATGCACAATCACAAGCAAACATTTAAATTACTTATTAAATTTCAATCAAAAATTGAATTAAAGTTTTTGTGGCCTCATCCGACCACGTTTTTCCTCTGGTTTTTCCACTTGTAGAACTGCAAGTAGACGCCGCCATTTTGCACGATCAAGAACGAGTGAGCATGTTCTGTATAATTTCCGCTGGATATTCGAACTCGTAGGCGCATTTAAGGTACGCGGACCCTTGTTTTGGCGGGCCGAGACTACCTACCTGATGTAGTCTCGGCACGCTTAAAAAGCAGGTACGCGGGCCGCTTGGAATTGCGTTTACACGGCAAATTTTACGAGTGCCGTGCCAGAAAAGTAAGATACGCGTGCCAAAAGTTAGGAGTGCCGGGCCCAAAAATGATGTTGTGTAAATGGGGTTAAAGAGTGCAAAATTCGCCCCAGGGTTATTGTAGGGCTTCCTCGTTAAGTTTTTGTCAGATTACGCCAGTTCCTTTTGATCTACACTGGTTACCCATCAGATATCGTATCCATTTTAAGATGCTAACATTTTAAGTTTACATGGGCTTGTACCTAACTTTGTCCGATTTAGTGAGTGGAAAACGTAAGACTCTAGGTGACAAAGCTTTTAAGAATGCTCTTCCTCTTGAAATAAAATAAATGTACCATGTGTAAATAGATTGAAGTCCGCTATTAAGACATTCTGTTTTTAAATTAACTTTTACATAAAATTTTATACAATAATGACTATATATATATATTATATACCTTTATCCACTATATACCTTTTAAAATTGCTCGTTTATTTAGATTTTTATACATCTATATTATTACATACCATATCATATTTATATATTTATTATTTATCATTGTAAATTTAGTGCAATATATGCGCATGTGATCATATTCATATGTAATATGCGCAATATAAATATTAAAGTTATTATTATTATTATTATTATTATTATAGTACAAGCTAGGGCTCAACTCCAATTTGCAAACATGATTTGCTTTTTTTCTAGAAAATGACACCGTTATGAGGATTAACGATAAATTGATTTCGAGTCGCTTGCACGAAAACTTGATTAAAACTATTTTTTTGTTTGGAGTAAAACGTGTAGACAGATCGAATCAAACAATTGGAGTAAAATTTGATATTTATTCATTGAATTTTGTGGTTTTTCATTAAAATATTTGAAGAACTATATAAACTGTAACCATGCAACATTATATAACAACATTATATAATAATTATTTGGTAAAGCAAAATAAGATGAAACTTATACAAACAAGTTTTATATTACAACCAGTTTCGGGGTCATCTTGACGCCATCATCAGGTATTAAACGTAAAGAAGCATGACAGTAGAAAATAATAATAAGGATAAAGCTATGAATTAATTACAAAAACACTTTTGCCCTAAGGGAGTCCGATTGGACATTGAGAGTTGGTTTTCTTTGTCTTATGAATAGCATTTCGTATATTAAACAATCGAACTTAGATTTGCATTTCTTAAGGATATTAAAGTTTGGTAACTGAAGTCCTTTGGGATAGTTCCGTGTTCTTGTTTGAGATGCTTGCCGACACTTGAACTGGTTTCGGTGCTGTAAACAACGTTCGTGTAGATGTTTTGTGGTATATCCCACGTAGCTTTCATCCGGCAGAAAGGACATTTGAATTCATAGACTACACGTTGTTGGTTTACGATAGATTGTTTGGGTTCTTGATACTTTATATAAGATTGATTTCATCACGATATGTAAATATGAATGGTACACATATGAAATGATAGTGTGTTTGTCAGTTTATATAGCGAATAATTGAGTGACAGTGGATGACAGACAAACTGTAGCTAAATGTATCAGTTGTGTATTAAAAAGAAATATCCAAGCAAATAATTTCGCTCAATAGAAATATTTTATTGCATTTTATTTCTGATATGAGTTGATTATGATAATATACATGGTTGGTACGACAGAACAAAAATTTCTGGCATATAATCTGATATTCTTGTTCATAGTTTTATTTTTTAGCAGTTTAACTAGCGCGGACTGCTTAAATGTTTCTAAGGAAACCGGATTCAATTGGAAAAAAATGTACGGTTACTGCGGTTAAAATAGTGTGGGATGCGTAGTAGTTTTTAACAGGGTTAACTCTGACCGATAACTAGCTGTTAAACTAGTGAACTGCTTCAATCTTTCTAAGGAAATAATATCAGTAAAAATGTACGATTACTAGCTGTTAAACTAGTGTGAACTGCTTCAGTCAAGCTTTCTAACTAGGAAATAATTGCAGTAAAAATGAACGATCACTAGCGGTTAAGCTAGTGTGAACTGCTTCAATCTTTCTAAGGGAACTGATATCAGTAAAAATGTACGATTACTAGCGGTTAAACTAGTGTGAACTGCGACAATGCTTCTTTAACTAAAAAATAGAAGTAAAAGCGGTTAAACTACTCCAGGTAATTTCGCACGCGCACATCGGCTAGTATAGTATTAGCCATAGTAATCAGAAGCATTTTTGTCGCATCGCCAACAGTTCCAAAATAAGAGTGAATGGTCTGATCCCAGGTGTAATCGATGTAGATGAGGCATGATCGTCCGGGGTGGTGTAGTCTTGAGAAAGACTGATGGTGTTGATGTCTGACGTTTCGACAACCTGAGCGTCTTCCGAGAGAGTTGTTTCCCGAGTTAACCCTCTCTAAATACGTCCTTAAAATAACTTAAATTAAAACATTCTATAACTATCTATCAGCAATAAAAAGGAAGAAAACTAAAACGCAAATGCCTAAAAGTAGTCGAAATTGTTGCTTTCTGGAGGCGCAAATTTGGAACTGTTCGTTTTGACAAACATGCAATCCTTTGCGCGCTTCGAAGCGCAATCATCTGGCTGTGGACTGCTTTATTGTTTCTAAGGAAAAAATTGGAGTAATATGTACGATAACTAGCGGTTAAACTACTGTTAATGTTTCTAAGGAAACAATTGGAGTAATACCCAGCTGAGTTGATCGCCTTCCCCGAAAGGAGTTATGGGACACTATTTTTGGTTAGCAATTTTTGAGCATTTTCCGAGTATACAATGTAGACTTTTCTTGTTGCAATTGATTGAAATATAAACCCACCATGTGTTTGACTAGCGTTTACGATTAATTTAAAGAAGGAAGAACTTGTATTTTATAAATTCTCTTGGCAGAATAATGGGAAATGCTAATCAAAATATGATGTTGAATCCTCAATTCTGATTGGTTGACCTTGTGTTTGTTCTGAAGGTCAACTCAGCTGGACTGTACGATAACTATAGAGGTTAAACTAGTATTTTAATTGCTTTCAGATATTTCACAGAAGTCATAATTTCCTTCTAGTGGGATTCCTGTGTCTGCTCTTCTCAGCAATTTTCGTTTTAAATCTTACAAACGACGCAGCCTATCACCTCATTCCCAGCACAAAAATCAACCCGGTAAAGAGGACTGGTTGTGAATCTTCAAGAACTTCTATAGAGACATCCTTAATGAAGTCCTTTGTTTCGGACTGGTGCCGAGTTAGAAAAGCACGTGTGGACTGGCGAGGATTCGTCAAACCATGTGGTAAAAATATGTCATGGTCGTCAAAAGTCTACGAGCCGGGCATGCGCACGAGTGGTAACGCGAGTAGTATTTTCAAATGGGATCTAAAACCAGCTGGGAATTTTAGCCAATTTTTCATTCAGTCAAGAACCGCTTTGAAACATGATAAAAAAGTTGGTGGGGATAGTTGGCTAGTACGTATCAAGGGCACAGCGAATATTTCACCGACGGTAATTGATCATTCCAATGGAATATATGAAGTATTGTTTCTGGCAATGGAAAATGGTGAATATGAAGCTCATGTTCAGCTGGATTACACTCTTTGTGATGGGTATCGCGACCCGCCTACAGATTGGTTCATCAAAGGTATGTCCTTGTCCTTGTCCTTGTCCTTGTCCTTGTCCTTGTCCTTGTCCTTGTCCTTGTCCTTGTCCTTGTCCTTGTCCTTGTCCTTGTCCTTGTCCTTGTCCTTGTCCTTGTCCTTGTCCTTGTCCTTGTCCTTGTCCTTGTCCTTGTCCTTGTCCTTGTCCTTGTCCTTGTCCTTGTCCTTGTCCTTGTCCTTGTCCTTGTCCTTGTCCTTGTCCTTGTCCTTGTCCTTGTCCTTGTGCTTGTGCTTGTGCTTGTCCTTGTCCTTGTCCTTGTCCTTGTCCTTGTCCTTGTCCTTGTCCTTGTCCTTGTCCTTGTCCTTGTCCTTGTCCTTGTCCTTGTCCTTGTCCTTGTCCTTGTCCTTGTCCTTGTCCTTGTCCTTGTCCTTGTCCTTGTCCTTGTCCTTGTCCTTGTCCTTGTCCTTGTCCTTGTCCTTGTCCTTGTCCTTGTCCTTGTCCTTGTCCTTGTCCTTGTCCTTGTCCTTGTCCTTGTCCTTGTCCTTGTCCTTGTCCTTGTCCTTGTCCTTGTCCTTGTCCTTGTCCTTGTCCTTGTCCTTGTCCTTGTCCTTGTCCTTGTCCTTGTCCTTGTCCTTGTCCTTGTCCTTGTCCTTGTCCTTGTCCTTGTCCTTGTCCTTGTCCTTGTCCTTGTCCTTGTCCTTGTCCTTGTCCTTGTCCTTGTCCTTGTCCTTGTCCTTGTCCTTGTCCTTGTCCTTGTCCTTGTCCTTGTCCTTGTCCTTGTCCTTGTCCTTGTCCTTGTCCTTGTCCTTGTCCTTGTCCTTGTCCTTGTCCTTGTCCTTGTCCTTGTCCTTGTGCTTGTCCTTGTCCTTGTCCTTGTCATGCATCACCAGCACCACCATCATCATTACCATCATCACCACCACCACCACCACCACCACCATCATCATAACAATTATCACCATTACCATTACCATTACCATTACCATTACCATTACCATTACCATTACCATTACCATTACCATTACCATTACCATCATCATAACCATCATCATTACCATCATCATCATCATCATCACCACCACCACCATCATAACAATCATCATCGCCATGGCCACCACCACCATCATCACTACCATCATCATCATCATCATCATCACCACCATCATCATAACATCATTACCATCATCATCACCATCACTATCACTGATCATGATCATGAACTCTGTCACATAATATAGTTTTGTTATGTCACGTAATATCATTACAAATGTCACGCAGGTAACTCCCAAGGCAAACACCAACCAGAGGGTACCTTGGGAAAACTGGATGATTATCTACTAGAACATTTAGCTGGTAAAAAATGCCACAAATTTACAATAATACCAAGTGCAAACGCACAAGAATTATTACAAGGTATATAAAAGGCAAAGCAATCAATAATTTTATGTAAACTGCACCAGGTGATTTCGCGCGCGCACTTCCGGTTAGTATAAGCCAATCAGAAGCATTTCTGTCGCATCGCCAACAGTTCCAAGATGGCGTCGTTCGAGAGAGTTGTTTCCCGTGTTAACCCACGATAAATACGTTCTTAAAATAGCTTTATATTAAAATGTTCTATGTTACTTGGACAATAAAAGTTCACTGCTGCTCTATCAGAGATAAAAAAGAAAAAAAAAAAAAAACGCAAATGCCTAAAAGTAAGCGAAATTGTTTTTGTCTCGAGGCGCCATTTTGGAACTATTCGTTTTGACAAACAATCCTTTGCGCGCTTCGAAGCGAGATCACCTGGCAATATCTTCTTCCTCATCATTCTCCTCGGCGAACGCATTTTCTCATATCGAAATATACTGCTATTTCAAAAAGGTTGGTGAAGGTTTCGTTTATTTTAAACAGACACATTTCATCAACCTGTATTGATTTTATTCTTTAAAGGTTTTGTTATTTGTTGCATGTTGCATACCAAGCCTGAAATACACTATTTATTTAATTATTTATTTATTTATTCATTTAGTTACCATAGTAAGAGCAGTCCCTCTCTTCGAGGCTTATTTGCTCTCGTTTGAGACCTGACTGCTGTGCCGGGAGACAATCGATCCCCTGCTCTTTTCGAAGAGCACAGCAGGATCTTTTACGCTCACCATATATAGGATGTTAGAGTGAAGGCAGACGGGACCTCCGGCTTTACATCCTTATCCGAGAAGACGAGGCACATACAGAGTAAAGTGTCAATTAAAATTGCCCAAGGAAACAGCGTAATCGAACCCAGACCATTAGGTCTGGAATTCGGTCCCCTGACCACAAGACCATTACGCCTCCTATTGATGATATAAATTAAAGCAGACAAAGGTCACAACAATATGAATTTTTGATTTATCGTGTGTTGAAATGATTTGCATATGAATATAACACAGTGCAAGTTTGGTAAGCAACATGCAGCATGCAACACAACCTTAATCAGCCCTTTTTTAAAGAGGCCTCTTGTAAGCTTTCAGTCGACTTCATTTTGTCTCTATATATATCTATGTGTGTTTTTGTTTCTATTTTGCATGTAAAGTGCATAGAGCAGATTTGGATAGGCGCTAGATAAAAATCATTATTATTATTATTATTATTATTACTATTATTATTATTATTATTATTATTATTATTATTATTATTATTATTATTATTATTATTATTATTATTATTATTATTATTATTATTATTATTATTATTATTATTATTATTATTATTATTATTATTATTATTATTATTATTATTATTATTAAGTTTATAAGGTTTGGAATAAAACACATATAACTCGTTTCTCGCTCCCTGAAAAAAATATATAACCAAGACAACGCGTGTTTCGTGACAGGTCTGGATACAGCGCATGTAGTAAAGGGATGTGGTTCATGTTCTTGCCGATTCCTATGGGATGGTTACGGTAGATGGGTGGACCGCACATGGAGACCTTTTATAAAGGGTGAGTTTGACTTAAAACATTTTCTCGTAAACGAGTAAATATTTCAAAGCATTTAAAGCTAGAGTTAAACGTAACTTTAACCTGACGTTAAGTTATGTACAGCGCCGTTCAAGATAACACGGCCGTCGAAGATCAACTTCGTTCCAAGGACCTCTGTAATTGTATAGCCGATACACCACGGCCGCTCATGTTGTAAACATTACATACAATGACAGGCCGCGGAAGGCGTGTGATTGTATAGCCGATACACCACGGCCGCTCATGTTGTAAACATTACATACAATGACAGGCCGCGGAAGGCGTGTGATTGTATAGCCGATACACCACGGCCGCTCATGTTGTAAACATTACATACAATGACAGGCCGCGGAAGGCGTGTGATTGTATAGCCGATACACCACGGCCGCTCATGTTGTAAACATTACATACAATGACAGGCCGCGGAAGGCGTGTGATTGTATAGCCGATACACCACGGCCGCTCATGTTGTAAACATTACATACAATGACAGGCCGCTGAAGGCGTGTGATTGTATAGCCGATACACCACGGCCGCTCATGTTGTAAACATTACGTACAATGACAGGCCGCTGAAGGCGTGTGATTGTATAGTTGATACACCACGGACGCTCATGTTGTAAACGTCAATGACGGTTATGAGTTCTTTTGTTAATTTCGTCATTAATTATTCATGAGTTATTTAATAGTGTTAACATCATAATCTCCAGATTCCCTACAAGAACCTCACTACCGAAACATTTTAGTTGGCAAGGGAACTCTGTGGGCCTATGGCGACTCTCTGAATTTCAATCGTTATCGCTACAACTTTAATAAAAGTGCGTTGTGTTCCAGAACGTTTGATCGTTGTCAGTATAACATCAACTTTGTCTATCACATCAAATACCGACGAGAAATCGACATGACGGAAACGGATGACTTCGACTTTGACGTCAATCGAGTCCTGAACCACTTCCGGTCAGTTATTTTAAACCCACGTGTCAATCACGTGAACACTGTCATTGCTCTAAATATGGGCTTGCATTACGTCATGAGCTTGAGCCTGGAGCGTTATCGAGATCTTATTCAGAGAACTATTGGAGTGATAAAAGAGACTGAGAGGGGACCCCACGGGAAGGAGGCTCGAAAGTTTAAAGGTCACGTGATTTGGTTCACGACGACTGCTATTAATAAAAGAAAGGCAAAAAATCTGCAAGCAACAAAATGGCGGTTTTGTACTTTCCAGGTTGGTTAATATTGCCTTTAATATATTAGTATAATTATCATTATTAATAATTTAGGGTTCACGATATGTCAGTCGGCGAGATGCGGGATCGGTATTTTGCATATGTTTCCAAAATATATTATTCCTGAAAATTCAGTATACAGTGGAACCCCGCTAATCCGGCCACCGAAGGGACAGTCCACACTGGCCGCAATAACGGGGTGGCCTTATTCAGCGGGTGGCCGTAAGGCGGGGTTCCACTGTATTTTGGTTATTTCCTTATCTAGATATTTCAAGTTACAGTAATGCAATCAGGTTGTCACATAATAGAACAATAACACTATATCCATTAAGTAAAATGAAATTGTTACTGTGTAATAGTTCCTATTTAGGGACCGGTCATTATTTATCGCCTGGGGGGGGGGGGGGGGGGATTTTAGGGGGGATCAGTCAATTTTCAGGAGTACTAAAGGGGCCGGGATCAGCCGTAACCTACAGCATCAAAAGGAGGATCAAACAAACAAACAAACAAACAAACAAACAAACAAACAAACAAACAAACAAACAAACAAACAAACAAACAAACAAACAAACAAACAAACAAACAAACAAACAAACAAACAAACAAACAAACAAACAAAACCAAACAAACCTGAAAAACAGCCACGTGTTCAATAAAGAACCCAAAGATTTCAGTGGCGATTTTGGCTTGCAGGAATTTTTTTTCCGCCCTTCGGGCCGTGCAGGAAATTTATTTTTAAAATCACCCCCCCCCCCTCTCTCCCCCCTCCCCCCCAAAAAAAAGTTAAATGGTCAACCCCTTATCTAGGAGGGGGGATCTCTGAAATTATCAGTAGGTAGGAGGGGGGATCACTGCAATGTATATACTGATGAAGGGGGGATCTGCTAAGTTTCACTGTGTCCGAACTACCCCCCCCCCCCGGCGATGAATAGTTCCAAAACGGCGCCTCGAGACAAAAACAATTTCGGTTATATTTAGGCATTTGCGTTTTGTTTTTATTCTTTTTTATCCCTGATAGAGCAGCAGTGAACTTTTATTGTCCAAGTAACATAGAACGTTTTAATGTAAAGTTATTTTAAGGATGTATTTATCAAGGGTTAACACGGGAAACAACTCTCTCGAACGACGCCATCTTGGAACTGTTGGCGATGCGACAGAAATGCTTCTGATTGGCTTATACTAACCGGAAGTGCGCGCGCGAAATCATCTGTTAAAAATAAAGCAGGAACTATTTAGATTTCATGAATCTAGAGTTTCCCTCTATGTATTAATTCCTATATATTAATCGCTTCTTTTTGATCTACTTCTTTCAGCGTGTTCTCCTATTCAATTCCTATGCTACTTCAGCGATGTGCAAAGCAGGAATCGCTATCTTAGATATGTACCCTATTACGGACTCATATCCTGATGGTACTTACGATGTGGTACATTATCGCCCACCTGCGTCTGAGCCCATGGTCCCTGTTCTTGAAGACTATCTGGATGGCCCTATTAAGGGCTGAACAACGAATACTCAAATATCTGGTGTACAGAAAGAGCTTTTAAAATCAAAGATTAGCATGATTAACATTCAAAATATTAACTAAACTGAAAGAGATCTCTCTGTAATAACAAAAATATTTTTTTTGCACCAAGCTATAACATATGCAAATGAGTATTCGCTTGTCGAAAATAACTCAACAACGTTTCTTCTATAAGTATACAGTTACGTTAAGAGCTAGCCTAACTTTTATGGTAGAAATATGTCAAACAAGTAAACGACAAATACACCCTGAAGTATTATAGAAATCGAGGCTTTGTAACTAGAGTAAATACACAAAATACGAAATGTGGACAAAAATTGAATTCATTTTTTTGACGTGTAGAATCTGTAAACAAAAAATTAAATTTTACACTGTTCCCGATCACCAAGGTCGATCAGCATCAAATTTGCACTAAGTTGTCTAATTAGATAAAGTAAAGTTCACGTTCCATCGAAATTTGACAACTGATAAACCAGTTTTAACACATTATTTTCAACATTTTTTTCTGATATCAGAAATTAACGCTAAATGGTTACACATATATAAATACATAAAATCATCAAAAACAAATCTGTAAGACTCTCCTTTACTGATTTACCTCCACAAACGTATAGTTATGTGGCTTATATACTGAATATTAATCGCATTTTTGGGTAAAAGACCGCTAAGTAGGTGCAATATTGCAATAACCGCTAAAGTCATCTAATAAATATGACGAGTTACACACAAATGTACACTCCCCTTCATTTCTATGTATACAAATTCATCCGTATAAACTTATACTGAGTACTATATTCTTTTACATATAGTAAAAACCATTCTCCCTTTTCACTATTAGTAGAAAAAAATCCTATTCTAGCAGCGCATAGCTTCCAATAATAAATATTTATTTTGAACACACGGCTAAATTGTATGTGCGTTCCACCTCATTGCTTCAAGTCTGTAGAATGGTTGTTGAACAATTTTGAACGAAGGCGGGCAAATTAAACGGTTTCAAAATTCACTTCAATATCTGTTTGATTTTGTTGAATGGCAATGTTGAAACCGTTTGCCACCCCCTGTTGACGCGTGTCACGTATTTGAAAGACATGCACCAAATACGCATGGGTGAACTCAACAATGTTGAACGGATCAGGGCAAACTACTTCAGCTCCGTTTCAACATTCACAGAACAAAAAAAATGTTGAATGGATGTTGAAGCAAAGTTTAAACGCTTTTAAACTCTCTCAACATCAATTCAACATCGATTCAACACGTTTCAACAATGTTGAAAAGGTGGGCAAACGGCTTTAATTCATTAAATCAACATTGCCATTCTACAAAATCGAACGAATGTTGAAGCAAAAGTTGAAGCCGTTTGTCCGGGCTTTAAGAACATACACGGATGGCAAACATTTTGAAAGCTTATGAATGCCAATAATTCGATTCCAAGAACGCAATATAAATGCCCTTCATATATGTATTTTTCAAACTTTGCATTATCAACGTATAATTGTCCTTTTCATAGTTCCCGCATTCAATTCAGTGACACGAATGATAGTCCAAAGTCGAGGTTGGATACATTATAGTTTTGCTTTGTGTGGCAACTCCATCCTTGACTTGGAACTATTATTCGTGGTCACTGAACGGAACTGGCTGTTCACATTTCGGCGGGAATTAAAGTGACGCGTGCATGCCCCGAACAGCAGAAATAACACGACAACAAACGATGCAAGTGCTTCTTTATTACACAGTACAACATAAATAATACGAATTTATATGTTAAATAGGCTCATGAGAAAAATATCATATGCCCTTGGCGGGAATTGAACCCCACGGTTTCGGCTTTCTAGTCCGACGCCAGTTACTACTACACTACAAGGACCAACCACGCTGGATACGCAGCTGGAGCAACGCAGTATAGAGCAACTGTGGGGGTCCCATTATTAATCTCTATTTATAAGGTAAATTTGATCACCGTAAATGGAAACTCAGAATTGAAATGTGAAGTGAATCTAAGCCTAAGGCGATCATTTTGTGATATGGGGCCATTCGAAATAGGCGCTCGGGACCGAGTACTGCGCATGCCCTAAAATAGGTGTGCATGGAAGCGAGGCTTAACCAAAATATTTAATTTAACTGATCTAATCTTCATCTATATTGAAGTATCTTAACTGAAATGTGTTACAGGTAAGTTCATGTGATAGTTTTTTGCCCCGAAAGTCGTCACGTGATTGGTCACGTAACCGTGAGATTTTATTTTTGTGATTTTTTGATTAAAATAAATGGAGACGCAACTAATATTTTTTAGCATATTCTTTGAGACCTCAAAAACGAAATCGTAAAATAAAAAAATCGTTACGCAACATATGCTTAATGACAACGTCTTTCATTTGGAATGTCCAATAGGATATTTAAGATAAAAACGATTGATTTTGTGAAAACCAAATTTTTTTGACGTCGGTCAAACTACGTACTAACCACAGGCAGCCCAACTATTGTCTTTGAGGATTTTTTTTAATGACAATAAAGTTATTTTTAACCGCGCGCCGAGCGAAATAAATATTGAGCGCGCGGGTGGGGTTCCTGTGGTATGTTTGTTTGAGAGCTCGCGGATGGGATTCCTATGGCTTTTTGCAAGCAATTTTTCGGTCGCGCGGAATCGCACGTACGACAAAAAGATTGAAGAAAGTAGTATATTTATACAAGGTCTGAAACTCGATGGCGTGGATGGATAGATGTGCGCCCCAGCTTGTGGTGACGGCGAAGACTCAACGACGATCGCCGAGAAGGACGCGAGAAGCAATCGACTCACTCGCCAAAGAAAAAGGGTGATGCTATATCCCGGGCGTAGAGTGAGGCTTTTATATTCAAACTTTTCTTTTGAAACAAGTTTTATTTTCTTATACGGATTTTCACTAAGTAAACCTCTAACAAAAACAAACAGCCAGTGTGTGAAATTTCTTTCCAAGTTTATTGAAATGCTAAACATATAGTTAATATATTTTACAATGTGAAAATATTTTGTTCAAAGTGTATTTAATCAAATCTGTAAAGATGTTTTAGCTTTTATAGTTTTTCGAAAATAGTTTATAAAATACAGCTATAAACGCTTCACACTTTCATAACAAATGTATTATTGTTTGAACCGCTAAACTAACTAAAGTTTTCACGAAATTAAAGTTGAACTTTTTTGATCCAACTGAATCATGATCAAGTAGAAAACTTCGCAAAGCGGCCAACACTATTTACTGTTTAGTTCGGGTTTTAGTTGGTTTGAACAAGATAATATTATTCGTTCTGACATACAAACTTCAACTTCAATAATTACCTGTACACACCAGGCTACTAGAAAAGCTTTCCCTAATTTTTTTGTTATGGTGAAGAGCATCGTTGACTTCAAAAGCAAGTGCTCACTTGAATGAGGTGTTTTGAATGAAAACTAAACTCACTGTAGCAGCCACGGCAGTGCAAATCACGATCTTTTTGACTCTCGATTCACCATCGCATGATTTTCACAATAAAATGCATTCTCTTGTTTTCTTTCTGTGAGTTTTAAGTCATTTTAACAATGCAAAAGTTAAATGCAAAACTGTAATCAACACCTTTTTTCGGCTGTATCGGTGAATGAGCGTGAATGTGGTCTCGATCGATATTTTCACGATCGCTCCACGATTGCTCAACGATTGTAAAATTTCCGAAATCCGTCACCACAACCTGGGGCGCACCTCGGTTCCATGCTGCCTTTTTAAAAAATTAATTTTAACCCCTTTGCTGAAGGCGGAGATGATCATACTTTTTACTGTAGTTGAAGATCAAAATAAAGTTTATATATTCGAAAAAAAAAAAAAATTTTCTCCCATGGCTGATTTACTACGCGCGAAACTAAATTTGTCACGTGACCGAGTTTCATACCTTGTCAAAATACCTCTCTCTTCGATACCGCGCGACTTTGACGAAAAATTGCTTGTAAAAAGCCACAGGAATCCCATCCGCGAGCTTTCAAACAAATACACCACAGGAACCCCACCCGCGCGCTCAATATTTATTTCGCTCGGCGCGCGGTTAAAAATAACTTTATTGTCATTAAAACAAATCCTCAAAGACAATAGTTGGGCTGCCTGTGTACTAACGACGTAATTTGCGCGCTAGTGAAATTATATGAAGAATTAAACATTATTTTCTCAAAACTGCGGCAGTTTTTTTCAAAGTTTTTTCAATAGCCATGTTATATAGACTAAATCGGAAACTTAGTGGCCGCGCCTTTTTTCGCACGGAAATGAGGCTTATTATGCAAACAGAGGAAAAACATTCCGTTGCTAAGGACAAAACTACAACTTCATTGACAGCATTTTATAGCCGTTTTTCCACCTTTTTCTTTTGTTAAATACTAGAATTTTCAACTAAATTACCGCTTTCTACGTTATATTTTACAATAGTTAGCCTTTTTTCAATTTTTAGTAGCATTTTATTTTGTTTTTGACCTTTATACTGCTCGACTTCACGCCCTTTGGAGATGAAATAATGGAGGAGAAAAGCGATTCAAAGTCAGGTAAATTGATCTTTTTAACTTATTGAAAAAAAGTTAGCCTTTTTTTATCCATACATACGACTTCATATAAATTTTTTAGTTAATTTTTTATCATTTTGTTGGATATTTTTGTTCAAATCGACCTCGCTATACCGAGATTTGTAGACTTTTTGCTGCCATTAGCTATCACAAACACCTTAGAACAAAAAAAGAGAGATAGTTTTATAAAAAATGGATAACTATTTTGCTGATTTTGTTCATTGTGAAATGTATAGAGAAACGGCAGTGAAAATCAAAGGCCACCTATGGCCAACTCGTGGATCATTGTTTGAACATTTTGAAAGCGCTTACAGTTTGGACCACTTTTAATGTTGACTATGTAGGTTATATTTAAACTAGACGCATATCTGCGTGAACTTGGGCTACATTACGATTATGTAATTATTTTCTCGGATTAGCATGAGATGATTTGAAGCGAAAAATAAGTATTCAATGTTGTTGTTTTATTTGTATTTTTTTGGTTGTCGTCCGTTTCCCTAAAGCCTGGTTCACACGGCATCATCATCATAGTCATAATCATAAGCACAGTCATAAAAAATGGAGAAGTTTCCATTTTCTTATGATTATGACTATGATTATGACGTTATGTCGCACGTGTGAACCGTACAATCTTAGTCGTAAACGTGGTTATGATTATGATTACGACGCCGTGTAAACCAGGCTTTACGGTCCGTCGTTCCCTCAGTCCGTGATCCACTGACAAGTCTGAATTTTACCTGGTTCGATCTCACGGTTCGTGCAGAGAGATACATGCGAGTTCAAAGAGTGTGTAAGAAACAGTGTTATTAAGTTGTTCTTGCAAAATAAACGCCAGAAAAAGCAAAATAGATAGTCATTGAAGCAATTGGTGTTATATTTGAGGCGATTTGGGCTGTTGGGTGTAGTTTTCAGAGAGAGTTACAAGCGATTAAGTGACCAGTATTGAAGGCATTTTGGCCATTTTCTTTGTGATTTCACGCTTTAGATTTGAACTTCGCGCGCTAATGACCGTGTCGGCGGCATCAGTAATTAGATTAACAGTTTTCAATGTCCACTCATTCTGCCCAAAGTTTCAGCTGTTTATAGTTCGTTGTTGTTGTCGAGCTCGACCTGGAGGTTTAAAACCGATCACGTTATCTGACATATTGTAAAGAAAGAAATATTACTTTCATCTACATATACATAGATCGTTAAGTTGAACTGCTAGATAATAGGGTGAAGCGATTTTTAAAACTTAAAAGTTTTGCGAATAAGTTTGTTGTTCTGTGCAAGAAGCTAAGAGCTCGGCAATCGCCAGTTTCAATCGCTGATCTACGAATTAATTATAGTAGTCAATAAAATTAAACTATTGACAGATAAACTGGTTATTTTAATCAAAAATATATTTTACAACACTTGTGTGAATTCTCGCGCGCTGATTGGTTGATTTACCGTGATCAATAAGAGGACAGACACACTAAAACATGTTTATGGATAAACTATCAATGGAAATTACTTTTCTGTAAGTAGGAAATTTTAATAAATGTAACTATGCTGTCATAGAGTTGTTGTTTTTTCAGTCTTTTCGACAAATTTTCACTTTCAATCAAATCGGTAGTCTTTTGAACAAAAACGTGCCCAAAATTACATTTTGGACGAGCAACACCATTCTTTCAGGGCTGATTTGAAAAGCGTAGAATGTTTTACAAAGGATAGAGATATCAAGTATAGTGTAATCTTCTATATATATGATCAGTTTTTATGCATTTTTATGCAATTTTTATGAAAGGGTTAAACCTGAACCCAGCTAATCGGCCATGTTTGACGTTCCTATACTTTTTTAACTTCACTTAGCTCTCTAAAGACAAACAGTACACTGTATTTCTGTATGAAAATAGGCTTATATCTTTTTTTCCGGCTGAAAAAAGATCCCTTTCGTAAATTGTGTGATCTTCAGTAGCTTGAAAGAAACCATTGAGTTCGGTGCGTGACAAATTCGTAAGTTTTCGTCGTTTAACTGACATTTTACCTTTTGTATATTTATTTTAAAGTGCAAGTATCACCAAAAATAAACTTTGCTTGAAATGATTGCTCTCAATGATTTATTTTCGAATCCAAATATCTTATAACCAAAAATTATTTCGAAGTGCGGAAAAAATCGAAAAATATACATCGTCGAAGCCGCAAGTCAAGAAATTATGCAAATTAGCTGTGACGTAGCAAGAGGAACGCTTTCGCACGGCCGGGAGCGGAATCGTTTGTTGTCTGCTCGTTGTACATTGTAGTTTTAATAAAATCACGAAAACTTGCTCAATGCCTATGCGATGTGTTGTCCAAAACTGTAGCTGCACAAGAGCAGATGGTGTTTCTTTGTATAAATTACCGAAAAACACAGTTCTTTCACGTAGTTATGGATAAAATTAATTTGTCTGATATAGTTGTATACTGATGTTCAAGAAACTTCACTTCATCGGACTTTGTTGACAATTATATCAAAACATCATTGGGATTCAGTCCAAAGAAAGTGCACTGGTTTTTAGAATTCTTTATTCTAATAGCTAATTCTTTATTAATTTGGTTATTATCTTTAGACTCTTTACTATCAACGCACAAGCCGATGTGAACTAAAAACAAAATCTAAAAGAGCAGTACTAGCGTATAGCAGTTTTCATCGCTGCTCACACCGGCAAACCAACAAGAAACGCCTATTCTAAACGAGAACGCCACAGGCCTAGGGTTAGCCAAATTTAATCCTTTTTGTTTTAGGAAATTATTTTATCGATTTGTTTTTTTACAACACAATTTTACCAAAATAAATGTACAAAACATAAAATGTCAGTTAACGGACGAAAAATTATGAATTTGTCACGCATCGAACTCAATGGTTTCTCTTCAAGATACGGAAAATCACACAGTTTATGAAAATGATCTCTTTTCAGCATGAAAAAAAAAAACAAAAAAACAATTAGGTTATTTTCATACAGAAATACAGTGCACTGTTTGTCTTGTGGACTTCCAAGTGAAGTTAGAAAAGTAAAAGTACAAGAACGTCAAACACGGCCGATAAGCAGCTGGGTTCAGGTTTCACCCGTTTCAAAACAATTGCATTTTAAATACATTATTAAAACTGATCATATAGAATATACACAATACCAGATAGGTCTAACCTTTGTACAACATTCTAAGCTTTTCAAAACAGTTCTGAACACGAATGGTATTGTTTGTCTAAAATGCAATTTTGAGCACGTTTTAGTTGAAAAGACTACCGAATTGATTGTAAGTGAAGATTTGTCGAAAAGACTGAAAAACGCATAAAATTAAAACGATAACAACTCCATGACAGCATAGTTAGATTTATTACAATTTTCTACTTACAGAAAAATAATATCCATTGATAGTTTATCCATAAAATTGTTTTTAAAATCCTTTTTTGTTGAAAAAACTGTGTCGATGACAACCTGGAAACTTTCCCTCAAATCCGCACGAGTGTTGTGTGACAATCGTTCCTCCTCATACGTCACAGATACGGATCGTCATATGACCTTGAAATTGACCTTGGCAAAAACGCTCGCTTTTTTGCGCAAAATAACATGGATTTCGATGTTTTTAATATTTTTAAAATGATATTAGGTACAAAGCAACCACTTTTCGATCTAATGATAATAAAATCAAACCACTTATTTTTGGTGATACTTGCACTTTAATTTGTGTTGTAAAAAACAAATTGCACATGGATTTTTCGTTGTCTGTCCTCTTATTGACACACTCTTGACGTCATAAAAATTGAGTTTTGAACATTTTATGACGTCAAGAGTGTGTCAATAAGAGGACAGACAACTCAAAACCATGTGCAATTTATTAAAAAGAAATAATTACAATAAGCAATATATTTACCCTAAAACATCACTAAAGTATTAGACTGTTGTTGTCTTCACTTCTAGTGTGTATCGTACTCTCTAAGAATGCTTACCGGCAATACTGTTAAATATCCAGTAGTAACAGCTTCGTCCTTTGTAACTGGTTGTGAATCCATTCCATACGGCATGAAAGGATGGATAAAAAGTAGCTTCTGTTTATAGCAGGGAAGATATCTCGATAAATTTGATCATAATAAGTTGGTTCGCTTAGTTCGCTCGTAAATTGCATGATCTTTAGTAAAATTCACAATGTCCATTTCCGAAAACATTCGACATAAACTTATGTGTAATTCTACTGCGAATCGTGTGGCGTAAGCACATAAAATATGAGAGTATTCGCGATTACTTCGACCGAGAAATCATTCCTTCAGACGAATCAAATATCCATGTGCTCGAAGTACGCTGACCGAGATCTTGGGGCTCAAAAGTTTACACTGACGGTCTAGTGAGTGAGTGAGCGAGTGAGTGAGTGAGCGAGTGAGTGAGTGAGCGAGTGAGTGAGTGACACTTCCGGTTCAAAAGCCCCATCCCAAAAACTCGAGGATCTTCGATCCACGAGTTAAAAAGGGCTTTATATTCAGGAGGATGTCCATGAAATTGGCATTGTTCTCAATATATTAAAGTGAAAAATTGTTCTTTGACCGGAAAGCGAGTAACTGCGATTCTTATAGCCATAGTATGAGCAATGAAGCCCTGTCGAAAAAGTTACATGGAATGTTTTATTTGTTTCTTTTATCTGTAAAACAATATTAAAAAGGACGTTATCAAAGAGTTGTAAAAATAAAAAGCATAAACAATTGAAATTAAAGGTTTATATATATTAAAGGTTTTTATAGTGCTAGCAAGCGATTCGTAACCTGATTGACGGCAAAAATGTCAACATATCTCGATGCCGTAGCGAGGCCGATTTGAACAAAAAAATACAACAAAATGATGGAAAATTAACTAAAAAGCGGTTTATATGAAGTTGTATGTATGGCTAAAAAAGACTAACTTTTTTTCAATAAGTTAAAAAGATCAATTTACCTGACTTTGATTCGCTTTTCTCCTCCATAATTTCATCGCCAAAGGGCGTGAAGTCGAGCTGTGTAAAGGTCAAAAACGAAATAAAATGCTACTAAAAATTGAAAAAAGGCTAACTATTATAAAATATAACGTAGAAAGCGGTAATATAGTTGAAAATTCTATCATTTTACAAAAGAAAAAGGTGGAAAAACGACTATAAGATGCTGTCAATGAAGTTGTAGTTTTGTCCTTAGCGACGGAATGTTTTTCCTCTGTTTGCATAATAAGCCTCATTTCCGTGCGAAAAAGGCGCGGCTGCTAAGTTTCCGATTTGGTCTATAGATGCTTTAATATCTATCAATTCAAGCAATCTCTGAAATGGAGAATTTAAATGCTGGAATTTTATTAACGATCAAAGTTCGGCAAATCTACCTTGCTTGACATAGCTATTTCCCGCCAAATTGGCGGTATGTTTTACATTTGAGTGACAATGTGGTACAATTATTCCCTTCTTTGACGTTTATATACTTTGTCCTTCTTCCAAAATATTACTAGAGTTTCAAATGACAAAATTTGTCTGACTTGTGTGTACTCGAGATATTTACTCAAGATATGCCGGCTATAAATTAGCCTGCGTAGCAGCTGGGCGCCGCTGTTTGCTCGGCACTCGTCTATCAACAGTTTTAAAAAGCAAACAGATATAGGATACTCTTATTTATAGCCGTTAAAACTAGTTATTTCAAATTGAAAGTGAGATGCTGCGAATTTGGCTTAGTTAGTTTTTATGGAAACACTTTTATGGCATTCTCTTTTTTTTTATTGCACGATAGTTTTTAAAATTAATTGGGTTATTTGTTTTGGGACGTTCGTGTTTATTAAGTTGGCCGGGGTTCTTTATAAACGACAAAACAACACTGAAATATACCGCTGCCATATACGCAGGTGATGCATGCCGGATGTTCGTGTAAGTACGCGTCATTCGTGTTTTATGACGTCACGATCCATTATTGCGTGTCAAGGAAAGGATCGAGATTTTAACCACCTAGTATGTCCAGTACTTCTCGTTCATATACAACACAGGGCAACCGTCATGATTAGTATGCTTCTCGCTTCGCTCGCAGCAAATAGAAAATCTTGAATCCAAACGAAAATTGTAGATAAGATTCTCATCTTTAATAAACAGTTGATAGTATTTAATACAAAGAATAGCTAAATAATAAACAGATAGTTCATTGAGTTTGTTTCTATAGTGTGTGATTCGTCCATAATCACGGCAAGGAACGGCGAAAGCTTTCGCGGTCTTTAAGAAGATAGAAAGTTATCGCTCAAAACTCCCTCGGCTGAACCAAATAGTGTGTGTGATTCGTCCATAATCACGGCTTTCAAGGAACGGCGAAATCTTTAGAAAGTTATCGCTCAAAATTCCCACGGCTGAACCAAAATGAAGCAGAACCGCTGCAAGTCCTTCCTCGCTTTTCTCTTTCTGCTATCGATTGAGCCTTGATTCCAAAGTGATCTGCCTCTTTTATTAAAACGCAGCACTTTTCTTTGCTAAGTCTTTCCAGCACGAGTACTATTAAAGATTTGAAAGATCAAGCTCTTTCCAAAGCCTGTTGGCAGGACGGCGAACAGATCTCCCCCGAAAACAAGTTGTTTCAATGCTTCTTTCTGTTCTAGCTTGAGAACTATTCTTAATTGTGATATAATGTCTGTTAAAACTTCTTCAAAATTGATTTCACTAAACGAAGGCGACGCCATTTATCGTGTGTTATTGAACGAACACGATATTTTAATTAAAATGCATTAAAATGCTCTCTATGAAGTGCTCTGAAACGCAGCATTTTGATTGGTGCGTTCGTGGACGAACGCAGTTTTTCAGAATCCAGGGGTTTGTTTGCATGCAAGCGTTTCCTTCCCTCCTCTCCCCCTCCCCCTAACTTGATGTTTTCTACTCGTCTTAGGTTTCGCGCGGCCATATCTGTAACACAGCTATCCCAAAACAACCAAAAAACAACTTTCTCCCGTTCCTCCCAAAAGAAACGCTTGCTACGCAGGCTAGCTATAAATACATTTCATGACATTTAGTGAACACTAAAAGTAATCATTGATTTCCTTTTATATGTGGTCGATAATAATGAATTTAATTTACATCGCACTTGAATATATCTAGAACAAATCTTCTCAATAATAGATATACATTATCAGTCTATTTACATAAGCATACTGATCATGAACGTCGAGATGACGTTACTCGTGTCACGCTAGTAACGCCGGCCTTTCGACAAATATGGTAATAGTGCTATATTCTCGGCATGTATGATAAAACCAGGAACACCGGAACGTAACCACCGGAACAAAACCACCGAGATAACTGAAACAAAAAAGCGGAACCACCGAAAAAAAAAAAAAAAAAAACTCATTTGTGTACCAAGCAATAATATAACAATTATAATATATTAAGGACGGGGCCTACTATTAAAAAGTAATGTATTCTTCAAACAACTTTGTGAGTTGTTTTAACCCTTTAGAGAGTTCTTCAAATCTGGCTAAAAAGGTGGGGTCACCGGGCAGTTAAGAGAAATAATGAGTCTTAAATATGGCTGACGTCACGATTTTACCGGCATCGACAAATAAAAATGTTTTTCAAAGGATTTTCATTGAAACATCTCTTTGATAGCAGTAAAGAACCAACAAGTAATTTTCTAATAGGAATATATATTTTGTAACGTATTTTCAAAAGTAGGTAGTGAAATATGATTTTTTTAGTATCACGACTTGCATTTTACGAGGTTCAGAAAACTCGAAATTTTGTCGATTTTCTATTCCAAAATCAGTTGCTTTTTCGAAATTTTACATCAAAACGATTGTTTAACATGTTCTTAATAATTACAGGTGTAAAAAAATTGGGGTTACCGGGCGTTTTAAAAAGTTATCGCGTGGTAAACCTTTCCGCCGAAGATCACAAGACAATTTCTTTCCGGTCCCCTCCCGACTAAGTAAAGAAATTCGTCATCATAAGTGCATTGTGGGACTGTTTTTATAAATATGGCTACCGTTGCGTCTATACCATTGTTCGTCTTTTTATGTTTTTTTTCGTCTTATTATGACTGCACGAAAATTTGCCAAAGCGACCAGTTTTTTCATCCTTTTTCCTTTTTCCTGAACTTGTCTCGATTATATTCATTATAGAAATGCTTGTAGCGGAAAATTAAATATATGTTATTTACCGGCTGGGAGGTCCGTCTAGTGAAAAACTAGTTTTTCACTATACAGACCGACCTCTAGCCCGTAAATAACTTATTTATTTATTTTATTCTCTCTCTATTAATGTTTTTGATATTTTACGACGCGCGTTGTAACTTTCAAATGGCTTCCCAGTAGTTTTACTGAAAAAGAGCGGGTTGTCAGAAACCGGTTTTCATTCAGCATGTGATGGCTGCTGCCTCAGCCTCAACAAACGTACAGAAATTTTAATGCCATAATATTAAAATTACTGGAGCTTTCTTCATCATTTCAAATCAAAGATCGTTTAAAGACAAAAGGTTTTGTTTTTATCTCAACATCAAAGAAAGTCAAGAAACAAAAAACAAGTTTTACAAAGGATTTTGGCTGACACAAACAACCTGGAAGTCAACCACGATGGATGTTGAAACGAGTTGTAATTCGTCGGTCTTGTGGACGTTTGTGGACGCCTACGAAAGCTTTAATTGTAGTCACCGTCAACTGATGAAGGAATTAATTTGTCTGTGTCGGACTTAACTTTATGAAGAAGATGAAAGATAAAAGCACTAGGATCGCTGACAGGACTTTGAATCAAGCAAATCAACCTTTTTCAAGATTGTTTAACCTTTTTTACTTGCAGAAATAGAAAGACAAGAACACTTCCTTACTTCAAAAACGTTGTAAACTTTGTAGATAAACTTCTCGTGAATTTATAGCATTTTAAAAGTGACTGAAAAGCAACGATAAAAACTTATATCTCATCAAAAGATAGCTCAATTCGCCGTGTTGTTTAGAAGGAAAGATAAAAATTGCAAGTATATTTTTCAACTATTATTGGATGTGAACGAGCTTTATATTCTTTAGAAAATTAAAAAAAACTTTTTGTGTATTCTCACAACCTTTAGTGTTGTCTCGTGTATTCTCTCGTGAGTTGTTGCAATATTCATTTGATTATCTCAACTTTTGCTTTTCAAAATGTTTGCAAAAACAACCAATGCTCGCCACGTAGCTTTTAATTTTCTCTCAGTCGGTTATCGCATTCTGTCAGTGTTTTGGAAAAAAATAAAACTTAATATTCCACTTATAATTTCAAAATGTTTCGAACGTAATTACTTTTTTTTGTACTACTTTTCGCTCCTTTTTAATACGACGCTCGCCGCAATATCGCTGGATTTATTGCAGGCATGATCTAACCTCAAGATGCGCAGTAGACGGCGCAGTGCAATAGTAGGCCCCGTCCTTAAACCCACAATTCCTTTCAATCTTGAAATTATCATTCGCTTTGGACAACTTCTTTCAAATGGTGTACACCCAGAAAATGCTATCTTAAGACTTACGTCATTGTACAAATATGTAGACTATCAGGTGACGCAAAAGCCAACATCCATATTCAGAAGTCTAGCGAACTAGTATGTATAGGTCGAAACGTGGCGAGCTACATAATCAAATTTTATCAAAGATCACGACCACAAAAGGCTATTTCTCGTTGCAAGCTGACTCGGGTTAAGGTATGTTTGATATTTAGATCGAAATATGTAAGCTCTGCTGTGAGTTTGTTTTAGTATTAACATATAAACTAATCAGTATACATGTCTCGATTCCATAATTAATACGTACGATCGTCGTAAACAACTATATAATGCCCGGCGTAAAAGCTAAATATTATTAGTTGGAAGGTAAAACTAAGTAAGGAAATGGACTTGAATAAGTACTTTTAATTACTTAAAAGTCCGTATAATTAATGTATATTCTTTAGTAAAGTATTCGCTAACTTTTAGCAAAATGTCAGAATCGAATTTTCGAACGAAAAAAATATGTGAAAATAAGTCCGTGAAAAACTAAAAACACATTTATCGTATATCTATAACTGTTTTAAAACATGTTTATAGCAAAAAGAACGTTTAAAAGAACCAAACAAAGTTGATATTTTTCTCAAGAAAAGGGCCGTATATTGGTTTCGATTTGTCAGCTGTTCATGCGGCGGATTCGGTCAGGCACTTGTAGCTTTTGTTCACTATTTCTAACCGACTTCAAAGTTACAATACTCTATAGTAAGATGCGGAAAAAATAACTATTATTAGTTGGATGGTAAAACTAAGTAGGGAAAATAACTTGAACAATTTAAAAGGTTGTTTAGAGTGGTTTTCATTAAACCGTGAAACAAAGTGTATTAGTTAAAGTGTAATAGTCAAATAACAACAAAAGAAAACAGTGTACGTATTAGCTCAAAACTTCATAGTCGCCCTCGAACTGCGTTCTCGGGCGACTATTTGTTTTTCTGAACATCCAGTTTCCGCGGGCAACTATCACAGCATAATGCCCTCGATTCAACTACTCTATAGTACCCGCTAGCGTAGCCAATGATATTGCAGGATTTGTGATAGACCACGCATGGCGGATACTAAATCTAGTTCAAAAACTCATTAAGAGCGAGTCCGCGTGTGAAAACCATGCAAAATCGAAAAATGTGTCTACAACGGGTATCACCGATTTCTTTCATTTTTGGCCGAGATATGTATTTTAGTGTAAATATATATTAACAGTGTGCAATATAAAACAAAAATATTAAATTCTCTAGCAGATATCGAGGTTTAATGGAATGTAGTCAGACAAACGATAAAAATTGCTTGAAATTTACACCAACTTTACAAATCAATTTCTCTAAAAATATAGTTTTTTTCTTACCTGGAATTCGTACAGACCTACTACAACATATAATAAATACAACGACAGTATCAAAGTATCAAAAGATTTATTTAAAGAAAATGTTTGCTTATTTACATACCAGGCTATGAAATCTACATTTTGAGTATGCATTCTTAACAATTCGATATACAAGATCCGGCAACTTTTTAAAACCACAAAGTTTGACTTTTATGTACAACTGATAATGGTTAACAAATACAAAAAATTTCTGTAAAGTTTTAAGGGTGAAGAGATTCAGTATCACGAATTTGGCGTTTTTACACGTATCCAATTATAAGTTTTAAAATACTTACCTAAAAACAACAGCTAATGTAGTAGGGCGATTTAAGAAGTCATAAATGTACAATGTTAAAATATTTTAACTGTACGGTGTTTTTATTTTATTTTCCGAAAGAAATATACACAAAAACATGCCGAGTTTGCATCAACGATAATGCTAAGCTGATCAAATGGTTCAAATTACAACAAAGAGTCTTGAGTTGATTTTAATATGTATAAATATTCGAAACTTACATCTTTAAGACTGCAGATTCGTAAAATAAAAGTCGAAAACGTGGAAATTATCCAAATGACAACGTACAGCGTAGCCAAGTGTGATTATCAGTACTAAACAATCAACTGTCATGAACAGGTTCCCGGTCGTTAACCATTTTAGAGTTAACTTTCAGAAAAGCATGTTATTATGACATAAAAAATGGAATGAAATAATAGTGATAATAACAATAAAATAAAATAATGCCGGCCCAACAGAGATCGTAAAGTGAGTTAGCGATTCTCTTCCGTCAAACAAATTGTCTATTAAAATATTTGCATACTAATGTCAGTGAAAACAAATTTTAGCCTAACGATGTATTCTATGGGTATCAGAACGTTAAAACTAAATAAATGTATATTTTTTGGACCAGCTATTCTATTTGAAATAATATTTTTTACCTAGCTGTTTTTTTGTTCACATTGTCAGTTGTTTATAGTAATTATCACTAGACTAGACCAATTATGTTTGATTGATGGAAGAGAATCGCTTCACAGTCGTTTGGCGGGAATGGCAAGTATTTTAATACTTAAAAATCGATGGTAATCCAGATTCATCTTATTCACTCTCTAGATATCTCAACGTAAAAAAGAAACGGCTCAATTCAAAACTCTTCAATACTAGTTGTCAATATATATAGTATTAAATGAAAATTCCTTTAAACGATAATATAATAAACTATTTAGTATTTTTAATTTCACCGAAACTCAGATGGGATCGAAAATGCAACCCTTACTTAGATGTAACAATACCTTGAACAATTTTGCATAACATTCCCCATGTTTCGAACATCTCTTGAGAAATACGCTTTGCATGTCCACCTCTGACAGGCTTTTGTTTAGAATCGTGTGGGGGATGCTTACAGACTCGACTGGGACGCCAGCCTAAACCAAAGTGGTCTCTATGCAGCGGACATATTGTCATATCATCTGTATTTTCAGTTTGAAAAACACCAGCTCTTAAAAGACAAAGTTCCCACTCGTACTTCACATCTTTGGAAGAAGTTTTTAAACAGCCAAGTAGATGGGTGCAGATAATCCTTGTACAAGATTTTAAAGGTAGCAAAACAAAACAGGTGTCATTGTTTCTTCGAGAACTTCCCTAATTTTCCACAGAAAGATTGTGAAAAGAGAAAACCGCCATAAAATAATTACTGTATGTCAAAATTAACCTCAACTAATGCACGTAAAATGAGAATTAATGTCGGTGTCTACCAAACATGCCAATTAGTCGAATGTCAATTTCAAATTTATGCAAAACAACAAAGAGAACACTTGAAGTAAAATATATGTCTTTTATTAAAATGTGTCTTGCTAGAACTTTAACAATATATTTTTATGAAAACGTATTCATATCCCTGGAGAGTGATCATAATCAGAAAAATAGTAAATCAAAAAGGTTACCTAGTTTTATGTAGTACACTGTTACTTTGTCTGTTTCTGTTTTTAGCAACCGCATGAGTTCAATAATTTCTTTAACATGTTGTGTGTGAGGTTAATAAATGCATAATTCTAATACTGTAAAAATTATTTTATTTAAAAAAATGATAATATTGTGAAAAAAATATTATGAAATATCGTTTTTACCAGACATAGGAAAGCCGAAGGTAGACAGACAAAACATTACTGTATTCGGCTTACAAGCCTAAAACTTAGTTATTTGTTGTAAGATTATCTTATATATAATGATGAATATCATTATTTTAATTCATATAATTGATTCTTATGATTCTTATCATTATATTGGGATCATATTTAGCGTGTTGTAGATTTGTTGTATATTTAGTTTTGTCACGTGACAACTTTAAACAATGTAAATTTCATCATTTTCTTAGTTATTTTTCGCTTGAAAAATAAATACTTTACAGACTTTTTTTTCGATAAAACATTGTCTCTATCATCATGCTATCTGATAAAGGTTTCAAAGTTATATGAATAACTGCCGGATAGGTGCAAATAGCTCTTTTCTAGAGTATATTTTTACACTTTTCGTCAAAGCTGAAAAATAGCAATAACTCAACCCTTTATAAAACAACCCAATATTTGTTTCACGACTTTTTATTCAACTTAAAGTACTAATAAGATAATGTGCTAAACGTGGGCAGAATATTGGTGCAGGAAACAATCTGCAAAGGAAATACGAGGCCGTAAAACTTTAGGTATATTTTATGCAAATTTTGACCGTTTTTAGGGTAAAATACTCAAATGGTTGTAACTTTAAGCCTTTTTAATTGAAAGCCAAAAACATTCACCAAAGTAATAAGTTAACTAAGATGTACAATTGAGCTAAGTGTGAAGAAAATCGGTGATGTACGGTGTAGACTGGTCTGCATGGTTTTCACGCGGACTCGCTCTTAATAATTCATGAGAAATTTTCAAAAGAAATCGTCACCATGATAATCCTGATAAAACACTCCTGCTCGTTTATTAAACTATACTTATAACACTTGCATTTATTATTTCTTGTACAGGTATTACCCTTCCCCTAAACTTCGGACTTAATTAATTTACTAGATAGCAATTTTTGGTGAAAGTGTTTGAGTGCCAATGCAAGGATTCGAATCGAGATCTTCTGTATTCGTATCAGAAATACCGTATGCAATCTTGAAAACAATGCCATTACCATATATGGTATTGTACGTGAGAAGTAACAAAAGACTTTGATTAGCGCGCGAGATATTTTCTTCTTTTAGCAAAATGTCAGAATCGAATTTTCGAACGAAAAAAATATGTGAAAATAAGTCCGTGAAAAACTAAAAACACATTTATCGTATATCTATAACTGTTTTAAAACATGTTTATAGCAAAAAGAACGTTTAAAAGAACCAAACAAAGTTGATATTTTTCTCAAGAAAAGGGCCGTATATTGGTTTCGATTTGTCAGCTGTTCATGCGGCGGATTCGGTCAGGCACTTGTAGCTTTTGTTCACTATTTCTAACCGACTTCAAAGTTACAATACTCTATAGTAAGATGCGGAAAAAATAACTATTATTAGTTGGATGGTAAAACTAAGTAGGGAAAATAACTTGAACAATTTAAAAGGTTGTTTAGAGTGGTTTTCATTAAACCGTGAAACAAAGTGTATTAGTTAAAGTGTAATAGTCAAATAACAACAAAAGAAAACAGTGTACGTATTAGCTCAAAACTTCATAGTCGCCCTCGAACTGCGTTCTCGGGCGACTATTTGTTTTTCTGAACATCCAGTTTCCGCGGGCAACTATCACAGCATAATGCCCTCGATTCAACTACTCTATAGTACCCGCTAGCGTAGCCAATGATATTGCAGGATTTGTGATAGACCACGCATGGCGGATACTAAATCTAGTTCAAAAACTCATTAAGAGCGAGTCCGTGTGAAAACCATGCAAAATCGAAAAATGTGTCTACAACGGGTATCACCGATTTCTTTCATTTTTGGCCGAGATATGTATTTTAGTGTAAATATATATTAACAGTGTGCAATATAAAACAAAAATATTAAATTCTCTAGCAGATATCGAGGTTTAAGGGAATGTAGTCAGACAAACGATAAAAATTGCTTGAAATTTACACCAACTTTACAAATCAATTTCTCTAAAAATATAGTTTTTTTCTTACCTGGAATTCGTACAGACCTACTACAACATATAATAAATACAACGACAGTATCAAAGTATCAAAAGATTTATTTAAAGAAAATGTTTGCTTATTTACATATCAGGCTATGAAATCTACATTTTGAGTATGCATTCTTAACAATTCGATATACAAGATCCGGCAACTTTTTAAAACCACAAAGTTTGACTTTTATGTACAACTGATAATGGTTAACAAATACAAAAAATTTCTGTAAAGTTTTAAGGGTGAAGAGATTCAGTATCACGAATTTGGCGTTTTTACACGTATCCAATTATAAGTTTTAAAATACTTACCTAAAAACAACAGCTAATGTAGTAGGGCGATTTAAGAAGTCATAAATGTACAATGTTAAAATATTTTAACTGTACGGTGTTTTTATTTTATTTTCCGAAAGAAATATACACAAAAACATGCCGAGTTTGCATCAACGATAATGCTAAGCTGATCAAATGGTTCAAATTACAACAAAGAGTCTTGAGTTGATTTTAATATGTATAAATATTCGAAACTTACATCTTTAAGACTGCAGATTCGTAAAATAAAAGTCGAAAACGTGGAAATTATCCAAATGACAACGACATGCAGCGTAGCCAAGTGTGATTATCAGTACTAAACAATCAACTGTCATGAACAGGTTCCCGGTCGTTAACCATTTTAGAGTTAACTTTCAGAAAAGCATGTTATTATGACATAAAAAATGGAATGAAATAATAGTGATAATAACAATAAAATAAAATAATGCCGGCCCAACAGAGATCGTAAAGTGAGTTAGCGATTCTCTTCCGTCAAACAAATTGTCTATTAAAATATTTGCATACTAATGTCAGTGAAAACAAATTTTAGCCTAACGATGTATTCTATGGGTATCAGAACGTTAAAACTAAATAAATGTATATTTTTTGGACCAGCTATTCTATTTGAAATAATATTTTTTACCTAGCTGTTTTTTTGTTCACATTGTCAGTTGTTTATAGTAATTATCACTAGACTAGACCAATTATGTTTGATTGATGGAAGAGAATCGCTTCACAGTCGTTTGGCGGGAATGGCAAGTATTTTAATACTTAAAAATCGATGGTAATCCAGATTCATCTTATTCACTCTCTAGATATCTCAACGTAAAAAAGAAACGGCTCAATTCAAAACTCTTCAATACTAGTTGTCAATATATATAGTATTCAATGAAAATTCCTTTAAACGATAATATAATAAACTATTTAGTATTTTTAATTTCACCGAAACTCAGATGGGATCGAAAATGCAACCCTTACTTAGATGTAACAATACCTTGAACAATTTTGCATAACATTCCCCATGTTTCGAACATCTCTTGAGAAATACGCTTTGCATGTCCACCTCTGACAGGCTTTTGTTTAGAATCGTGTGGGGGATGCTTACAGACTCGACTGGGACGCCAGCCTAAACCAAAGTGGTCTCTATGCAGCGGACATATTGTCATATCATCTGTATTTTCAGTTTGAAAAACACCAGCTCTTAAAAGACAAAGTTCCCACTCGTACTTCACATCTTTGGAAGAAGTTTTTAAACAGCCAAGTAGATGGGTGCAGATAATCCTTGTACAAGATTTTAAAGGTAGCAAAACAAAACAGGTGTCATTGTTTCTTCGAGAACTTCCCTAATTTTCCACAGAAAGATTGTGAAAAGAGAAAACCGCCATAAAATAATTACTGTATGTCAAAATTAACCTCAACTAATGCACGTAAAATGAGAATTAATGTCGGTGTCTACCAAACATGCCAATTAGTCGAATGTCAATTTCAAATTTATGCAAAACAACAAAGAGAACACTTGAAGTAAAATATATGTCTTTTATTAAAATGTGTCTTGCTAGAACTTTAACAATATATTTTTATGAAAACGTATTCATATCCCTGGAGAGTGATCATAATCAGAAAAATAGTAAATCAAAAAGGTTACCTAGTTTTATGTAGTACACTGTTACTTTGTCTGTTTCTGTTTTTAGCAACCGCATGAGTTCAATAATTTCTTTAACATGTTGTGTGTGAGGTTAATAAATGCATAATTCTAATACTGTAAAAATTATTTTATTTAAAAAAATGATAATATTGTGAAAAAAATATTATGAAATATCGTTTTTACCAGACATAGGAAAGCCGAAGGTAGACAGACAAAACATTACTGTATTCGGCTTACAAGCCTAAAACTTAGTTATTTGTTGTAAGATTATCTTATATATAATGATGAATATCATTATTTTAATTCATATAATTGATTCTTATGATTCTTATCATTATATTGGGATCATATTTAGCGTGTTGTAGATTTGTTGTATATTTAGTTTTGTCACGTGACAACTTTAAACAATGTAAATTTCATCATTTTCTTAGTTATTTTTCGCTTGAAAAATAAATACTTTACAGACTTTTTTTTCGATAAAACATTGTCTCTATCATCATGCTATCTGATAAAGGTTTCAAAGTTATATGAATAACTGCCGGATAGGTGCAAATAGCTCTTTTCTAGAGTATATTTTTACACTTTTCGTCAAAGCTGAAAAATAGCAATAACTCAACCCTTTATAAAACAACCCAATATTTGTTTCACGACTTTTTATTCAACTTAAAGTACTAATAAGATAATGTGCTAAACGTGGGCAGAATATTGGTGCAGGAAACAATCTGCAAAGGAAATACGAGGCCGTAAAACTTTAGGTATATTTTATGCAAATTTTGACCGTTTTTAGGGTAAAATACTCAAATGGTTGTAACTTTAAGCCTTTTTAATTGAAAGCCAAAAACATTCACCAAAGTAATAAGTTAACTAAGATGTACAATTGAGCTAAGTGTGAAGAAAATCGGTGATGTACGGTGTAGACTGGTCTGCATGGTTTTCACGCGGACTCGCTCTTAATAATTCATGAGAAATTTTCAAAAGAAATCGTCACCATGATAATCCTGATAAAACACTCCTGCTCGTTTATTAAACTATACTTATAACACTTGCATTTATTATTTCTTGTACAGGTATTACCCTTCCCCTAAACTTCGGACTTAATTAATTTACTAGATAGCAATTTTTGGTGAAAGTGTTTGAGTGCCAATGCAAGGATTCGAATCGAGATCTTCTGTATTCGTATCAGAAATACCGTATGCAATCTTGAAAACAATGCCATTACCATATATGGTATTGTACGTGAGAAGTAACAAAAGACTTTGATTAGCGCGCGAGATATTTTCTTCTTTTAGCAAAATGTCAGAATCGAATTTTCGAACGAAAAAAATATGTGAAAATAAGTCCGTGAAAAACTAAAAACACATTTATCGTATATCTATAACTGTTTTAAAACATGTTTATAGCAAAAAGAACGTTTAAAAGAACCAAACAAAGTTGATATTTTTCTCAAGAAAAGGGCCGTATATTGGTTTCGATTTGTCAGCTGTTCATGCGGCGGATTCGGTCAGGCACTTGTAGCTTTTGTTCACTATTTCTAACCGACTTCAAAGTTACAATACTCTATAGTAAGATGCGGAAAAAATAACTATTATTAGTTGGATGGTAAAACTAAGTAGGGAAAATAACTTGAACAATTTAAAAGGTTGTTTAGAGTGGTTTTCATTAAACCGTGAAACAAAGTGTATTAGTTAAAGTGTAATAGTCAAATAACAACAAAAGAAAACAGTGTACGTATTAGCTCAAAACTTCATAGTCGCCCTCGAACTGCGTTCTCGGGCGACTATTTGTTTTTCTGAACATCCAGTTTCCGCGGGCAACTATCACAGCATAATGCCCTCGATTCAACTACTCTATAGTACCCGCTAGCGTAGCCAATGATATTGCAGGATTTGTGATAGACCACGCATGGCGGATACTAAATCTAGTTCAAAAACTCATTAAGAGCGAGTCCGTGTGAAAACCATGCAAAATCGAAAAATGTGTCTACAACGGGTATCACCGATTTCTTTCATTTTTGGCCGAGATATGTATTTTAGTGTAAATATATATTAACAGTGTGCAATATAAAACAAAAATATTAAATTCTCTAGCAGATATCGAGGTTTAAGGGAATGTAGTCAGACAAACGATAAAAATTGCTTGAAATTTACACCAACTTTACAAATCAATTTCTCTAAAAATATAGTTTTTTTCTTACCTGGAATTCGTACAGACCTACTACAACATATAATAAATACAACGACAGTATCAAAGTATCAAAAGATTTATTTAAAGAAAATGTTTGCTTATTTACATATCAGGCTATGAAATCTACATTTTGAGTATGCATTCTTAACAATTCGATATACAAGATCCGGCAACTTTTTAAAACCACAAAGTTTGACTTTTATGTACAACTGATAATGGTTAACAAATACAAAAAATTTCTGTAAAGTTTTAAGGGTGAAGAGATTCAGTATCACGAATTTGGCGTTTTTACACGTATCCAATTATAAGTTTTAAAATACTTACCTAAAAACAACAGCTAATGTAGTAGGGCGATTTAAGAAGTCATAAATGTACAATGTTAAAATATTTTAACTGTACGGTGTTTTTATTTTATTTTCCGAAAGAAATATACACAAAAACATGCCGAGTTTGCATCAACGATAATGCTAAGCTGATCAAATGGTTCAAATTACAACAAAGAGCCTTGAGTTGATTTTAATATGTATAAATATTCGAAACTTACATCTTTAAGACTGCAGATTCGTAAAATAAAAGTCGAAAACGTGGAAATTATCCAAATGACAACGACAGCGTAGCCAAGTGTGATTATCAGTACTAAACAATCAACTGTCATGAACAGGTTCCCGGTCGTTAACCATTTTAGAGTTAACTTTCAGAAAAGCATGTTATTATGACATAAAAAATGGAATGAAATAATAGTGATAATAACAATAAAATAAAATAATGCCGGCCCAACAGAGATCGTAAAGTGAGTTAGCGATTCTCTTCCGTCAAACAAATTGTCTATTAAAATATTTGCATACTAATGTCAGTGAAAACAAATTTTAGCCTAACGATGTATTCTATGGGTATCAGAACGTTAAAACTAAATAAATGTATATTTTTTGGACCAGCTATTCTATTTGAAATAATATTTTTTACCTAGCTGTTTTTTTGTTCACATTGTCAGTTGTTTATAGTAATTATCACTAGACTAGACCAATTATGTTTGATTGATGGAAGAGAATCGCTTCACAGTCGTTTGGCGGGAATGGCAAGTATTTTAATACTTAAAAATCGATGGTAATCCAGATTCATCTTATTCACTCTCTAGATATCTCAACGTAAAAAAGAAACGGCTCAATTCAAAACTCTTCAATACTAGTTGTCAATATATATAGTATTCAATGAAAATTCCTTTAAACGATAATATAATAAACTATTTAGTATTTTTAATTTCACCGAAACTCAGATGGGATCGAAAATGCAACCCTTACTTAGATGTAACAATACCTTGAACAATTTTGCATAACATTCCCCATGTTTCGAACATCTCTTGAGAAATACGCTTTGCATGTCCACCTCTGACAGGCTTTTGTTTAGAATCGTGTGGGGGATGCTTACAGACTCGACTGGGACGCCAGCCTAAACCAAAGTGGTCTCTATGCAGCGGACATATTGTCATATCATCTGTATTTTCAGTTTGAAAAACACCAGCTCTTAAAAGACAAAGTTCCCACTCGTACTTCACATCTTTGGAAGAAGTTTTTAAACAGCCAAGTAGATGGGTGCAGATAATCCTTGTACAAGATTTTAAAGGTAGCAAAACAAAACAGGTGTCATTGTTTCTTCGAGAACTTCCCTAATTTTCCACAGAAAGATTGTGAAAAGAGAAAACCGCCATAAAATAATTACTGTATGTCAAAATTAACCTCAACTAATGCACGTAAAATGAGAATTAATGTCGGTGTCTACCAAACATGCCAATTAGTCGAATGTCAATTTCAAATTTATGCAAAACAACAAAGAGAACACTTGAAGTAAAATATATGTCTTTTATTAAAATGTGTCTTGCTAGAACTTTAACAATATATTTTTATGAAAACGTATTCATATCCCTGGAGAGTGATCATAATCAGAAAAATAGTAAATCAAAAAGGTTACCTAGTTTTATGTAGTACACTGTTACTTTGTCTGTTTCTGTTTTTAGCAACCGCATGAGTTCAATAATTTCTTTAACATGTTGTGTGTGAGGTTAATAAATGCATAATTCTAATACTGTAAAAATTATTTTATTTAAAAAAATGATAATATTGTGAAAAAAATATTATGAAATATCGTTTTTACCAGACATAGGAAAGCCGAAGGTAGACAGACAAAACATTACTGTATTCGGCTTACAAGCCTAAAACTTAGTTATTTGTTGTAAGATTATCTTATATATAATGATGAATATCATTATTTTAATTCATATAATTGATTCTTATGATTCTTATCATTATATTGGGATCATACACGTGACAACTTCAAACAATGTAAATTTCATCATTTTCTTAGTTATTTTTCGCTTGAAAAATAAATACTTTACAGACTTTTTTTTCGATAAAACATTGTCTCTATCATTATGCTATCTGATAAAGGTTTCAAAGTTATATGAATAACTGCCGGATAGGTGCAAATAGCTCTTTTCTAGAGTATATTTTTACACTTTTCGTCAAAGCTGAAAAGTAGCAATAACTCAACCCTTTATAAAACAACCCAATATTTGTTTCACGACTTTTTATTCAACTTAAAGTACTAATAAGATAATGTGCTAAACGTGGGCAGAATATTGGTGCAGGAAACAATCTGCAAAGGAAATACGAGGCCGTAAAACTTTAGGTATATTTTATGCAAATTTTGACCGTTTTTAGGATAAAATACTCAAATGGTTGTAACTTTAAGCCTTTTTAATTTAAAGCCAAAAAATTCACCAAAGTAATAAGTTAACTAAGATGTACAATTGAGCTAAGTTTGAAGAAAATCGGTGATGTACGGTGTAGACTGGTCTGCATGGTTTTCACGCGGACTCGCTCTTAATAATTCATGAGAAATTTTCAAAAGAAATCGTCACCATGATAATCCTGATAAAACACTCCTGCTCGTTTATTAAACTATACTTATAACACTTGCATTTATTATTTCTTGTACAGGTATTACCCTTCCCCTAAACTTCGGACTTAATTAATTTACTAGATAGCAATTTTTGGTGAAAGTGTTTGAGTACCAATGCAAGGATTCGAATCGAGATCTTCTGTATTCGTATCAGAAATACCGTATGCAATCTTGAAAACAATGCCATTACCATATATGGTATTGTACGTGAGAAGTAACAAAAGACTTTGATTAGCGCGCGAGATATTTTCTTCTTTTTTTAACAGGTTGAGATTTCAACAGAACAATAGGCATACCTTTGCAGGGGCGGATTTAGACTAGTTCACCTAGTTTCCGGAAACTAGTCAGATTTTTTCCGAAGAGATAAAAAGCTGAGATAATCCAAATAAAATAATACAAACGAAAAGAGTTAGAGCGTAGTTTACCTTTATTTGGTCGCCATTTTGAATTACCACAGGAAACCCACATTAAAAATGCATTGATTGCCTGTATTAGTTTTTGGGGAAGGGACCCACTGGAATTTCTGTCAGAAGGCCATCAATCTCGAGCCCAGAGTCTGTCCGGCTTCTGGACAGCGGACTGTTGCATGAGTAGTTTCCGCAGTAGTTTCTGGACTAGTTCACTGCTGCGACACACCCATTGAGTGGTTCACACAGGGATTCCAAAGGCGAAATTTAGAACTCAAGCTCGATTCTGATTGGCTAAAATCTGCGTTAACCAGCGTAGAAACTATAGTGACAAAAGTATAAAAGGGCTACCCTAGGTTCTCTGTGTCATTAGATCAAGATGTTTGACCTCGCATCAGGTGAGCTCGTATCGAAATTTAAATCGCTGCACTCTATTATCTATAAATTTAACTTAGTGATCTGGATTATATATAGATTAAAGTCATATTTCTTTACGAATGTCAAAGAATGTGACCAGTTTTAAACTACTCGATCTAGACAACAACAAATAAACAGCTCAAATCGGCCTGTCTGAAATCTACTTCCAACAGCCCAAAGCGCCTCAAATATAGCACAAATTCCTTTAGTTACTATGTATCTTTCTTTTTCTGGCGTTTGTTTTGCAAGAAAAACTTAATAATACTGTTTCTGAGCGGTTTTTTGAACTGACTGTCACCGGGAGACTCGCCGTAAAGATAAAAGTTAATCAATTACCAGCGGATCCAAGGACAACGGAACGACAGACCAATAATTTGTACTTTTTATGTTGCAACTTTTAATGTTTGTACTTTAATGTATATTTAGAATATACAGAGTAAGTTGTTATTCATATATAGCCAATTCAATTAACCTTGTCGCTGAAACAAGCCTAAAGCCTAATCTTGAGAGCGAAAGTGGTCATGGGAATTTAAAATTTCATGAGTTTTCATGAGTTTGTGTTTTTGTTTCCACTGAGGAACACTTGCAAATACATGTTGAATGCTTTACACGCTTAGCACGCCTCATTCGCCTCGTTAAAAGATATCCCACGATCCCTTTCGGTCTGACGATTAGGCTTTAGGCATTAAAAATCAGCGACAAAGTTAATTGAATTAGCTATATGCTATTTGTTATTCATATATGCTATATGTTATTCATATATGCTTGGAAATGGCTTGTTTCGAGTTGGAAACTAGTCAGTCAAAATGCTAGATCCGCCCCTGCTTTGATACGTTGCTGTATCCGCGCTTTAAAGCCTCGGTCAAACGGCAATGATAGTTCATGATAGTTGATGATAGTTCCAACTATCATGTGCGTTTGACCACCAACTATCATGCACTATCATCGACTATCATGGACTATCATAGAATTTGAACATGCTCAAATTTCACATGATAGTCGATGATAGTTTTTTTGCCGTTTGACCGCGCGTACAGGATAGTTGATGATAGTTGATGATAGTTGAGACGCCTTCAACTATCATCAACTATCATAGCCGTTTGACCTCCGCTTAAGCCATTATACTACTGAGTCAATCACGGCTTTAGAATATTTCGGCGAATTACTTGAAATCTAATAGATTGATTTTCTTCAAAATAGTTGGAATCGTTTTGTAATAGCTTGAAGTTGATGATGTCGTTTGCCGCTTGTCTAGGTCTCATCGAGTTTTAGAGTTATTCGATAAAAAACAATTTCAACAATATTTGTTTATCGTTGCCAAGGTAACGTCAATCAAGCTAAAATTAACATCATTTTAAAATTTCATCTTAGCTCTATAACTAGTCCAAAAATCAAGTATATAGGTATAGTTAAAACTGTGAATAAGCCAAATGAAAATGAAAGATATGGTCTGAAAAATACTATAGGAAGCCACCTTAAGGTAGTACCGGATACTTGCTACTGCGCATCCATTTCGCGCATCTCGTTTTCCATCATTTATTTGCGCTTTTTTGAAAATTTATCTAAATAATATTTTAATTTGAATCCTTATCTATAACTTAAGAAAGTATTATGTCATTTCATGCAACTTTGGAGGTAAAATGGGACATTTTTCGAAACATGCTCAGATTTTCACTACCTGACAAGTTCGCTGTTTTGTCTCAAAACAACAAATTTACAACTTTGTAAAAATGAATAGATAAAATATGATTTTGACGTCTTTAGTCGTAAAACTAATACAAAATAGGTTTTAGGGTTTCTGGAGATGACAAGGATAATTTGACAAGTTTCAAGCAGATGTTTAAAGTACTAGAACCCAGTCCCGCGCGGACCGTTGCCGTGTTTTTTTTTTTAACAAAAAAATGGATTTGGTCGCTTATAACTCGCCTATTAGTACGGGGACCCCCATTTTTTCTCTTTTTATTCAAGACTGCATTTACTACTCTTACGATTTAGAATAAAAAATAAAATATTCATTGATTGGATTTTCTGAAATTTTACAAATGGTACAACTCTATACACATGTAGTGTGCGTAATTGGCGTATAATTGTGCTTCTATGGCGCACTTATACCCCTATTTGGAAATGATTCAATGATTTTTATGACAGGAAATGTTAAATAACCCTTAGATCTATCGTTTGATAAAATATTATGCTTTTCCTAGCAGAATACGTTCCCATTCTCTTGACTGCTTTGAATAGGTACTTTTGAGCAAATCACCGCAAATTATTGCACGTTTTTTGACTTGCCTAACAATGATCTATAAATGACAGGATTTATAAAAAAATTCATTGAAGAAATCCAAGTATCCGGTACTACCTTAAGAAGAAACAATCTTTTCGGGATAAACTAAAGCGAAATAGTGCTCCATAATTTTGAGCATAATATATCATTTTACCAGACCATAGGGCATATTTAGTAGTCAGACCATATTCATAACTTTTTTTTTTAGTTTATATATTTCAAAGGCATTGAGACTTTTGTAATGCCTTAGTACTACATTATTATTATTATTATTAACTCGCTGGTCATATAGTTATTTGACGAAACGTTGTCGAAGAGCACAGGTAGCCCAGACATCCCTTTTGTGGCTATCAATTTTCTATTTTAATAAATGAACAAATAAATTTAAAAAAAATAAAGCATGCTACTGTTTTCTTTCTGTTTTCATTCTCTTTCCCAGAGCCTGCACTATTGCTGACCAGCATGTATCAAGGAGTGTAAGGCTTACGCGCGCTACAACAAAAATAGGCAGTCTAAGACTGCATGAGGCTACTGCTTGAAACAGATAATATATAAACTGAACAATCAATGTGCAAAAATAATGTTCGATCTGAAGAAGAGATAGAAATGAATCGGCAGGAAGTCTAAGTGGCTGTTTATATGAAGGCGAGTTGTCCCTGCTAAGCGGGATAACTGTATTGTTTTGAGTCCCACGGGCATGGAATACAAAACAAAAGAGTTATCCCGGCTAGCAGGGACAACTCGCTTTCATATAAACAGCCCCTTAGAGAACAATATGTATTTGTGCAGTCGCGTCCAAATTTGCAGAACAATAATAAAACTGATAGTTGTCGAAGCTTATTTATTGTAGAGCAGAGCAGAGCAATATTCCCGGTAATATTGTACACTATTTATGTGCACCTTTCATTACGTTTATAGCGAATGTTGTTTCGGCGGCTATTCGCACCAATTTTACTATACGAAAATATTTGTCAAAAGCTCATTCTTAGAATAAAACTCATTTAGTATTTTGAAGAGTGACAAACATAGAGCAAAATATGAGATTCTTGACCTGATATATGTTGATCTGACCTTAAAAATGCCAAAAATCGAAGGGCACTTCTATCGGTGTGTCATGACTAATGTCGGGCTAATGCCATGCTTTTGTTGTCAAAACAAATCATCCTTTTCACGGTTTTAAACGTCTCATTAAACCTAAAAAACTTCATGAATAGTACAAATACACATTAAAAATTATTTTTCTTTAGACAGATATGAAGTAGCAGCCAAAATATAAACGCATCGATCGTTCAAAGATGGCCACTCTTTCGAATTCTCGAAATTACAGTCACACCATGTGTCGACCACGTGACGAAATTGGTATTTTCGGGTTTCCTGTGGTGTTATGGACTTGCTTGCTATCTTACATACACGACAGCAATAAGGCTACACCTCCATATATGGAGGAGTAGCCTCAAAAATAGTAGCAAGTTGGAAACCAGAATAAAAATCCTGTACATAGTAATTGTTTTCAATTGATCTTTTTAGTTCAGTTTGAGTTTGAACTGAATTGTACATTATTTCTCCTTGACAAATAGCATCAGCAGTTATATTTATTTTTGCACCACAGATGTCAATGCGTTCAGGAAGATCATTCGGCATAGTATGTGTATTTATTTGCATTAAGTTCATGTTATTTGCATTAACTGCATGTTGTATGCGGACGAATTGTACATTATTTCTCCTTGACAAATAGCAGCAGCAGTTATATTTATTTTTGCACCACAGATGTCAATGCGTTCAGGAAGATCATTCGGCATAGTATGTGTATTTATTTGCATTAAGTTCATGTTATTTGCATTAACTGCATGTTGTATGCGGACGAATTGTACATTATTTCTCCTTGACAAATAGCAGCAGCAGTTATATTTATTTTTGCACCACAGATGTCAATGCGTTCAGGAAGATCATTCGGCATAGTATGTGTATTTATTTGCATTAAGTTCATGTTATTTGCATTAACTGCATGTTGTATGCGGACGACACGCAACTGTACATAACAATGAACCCTGACTGTAAAGCTTCCACTCTAACTAATTTGGAACAATGCATAAGTGACGTACAAATTAAACATTTTTTTACTACTAATAAGCTTAGCTGCAATACATCAAAAACTGAAATAGTTCATTTTTCCTCACGTTTTTCTAAACAAATTTCATTACCTAGCATAAATGTTGGCAAACATATAGTAACTACTAGTAAAGAGGCTCGTAATTTAGGAGTAATATTTGACCAACATCTTTCTATGTCTACTCAGATAAATAATATATGCCGTTCAGCCTCGTTAGTCATAAAAAATATTAGTAAGATACGGAAATATCTCGATAGTGCTTCTGCTGAGCGCTTAGTACATGCATTTGTGTCCTCAAAGCTAGACTACTGTAATAATATATGGCATACCTGCCAATCAGTTATGTAAGCTACAGCGCATTCAAAATTCTGCAGCCAGATTAGTAACTAGAACTAAAATAAGGGAACACTTACATTGGCTACCTATACAGTTTCACATCACTTTCAAGGTATTAATGCTTACTTATAACATCGTAATGCACCATCATATCTAATTAATTTACTTGAGCATTATACACCTAGACGTACATTACACTCAGCTACTAAAGGTCTACTAGTAGTACCTAGGTCAACAACATCTACATATGGAGATAGAGCGTTTACAATAGCAACTCCAAAATTATGGAATAAACTTCCACCTAGTAAAAAAGAACACTTAAAACATATTTATTCAAAGAAGCGTTTAATTGTTAGTGGATATTCTCGACTTTTAATTATTATTATTTATATTATTATTATTTAGTATATTATATTAGTATTATTAGCACTATATTTAGCATCTAATTTTTAATTCACTTCTATTTTATTGTATATTTTATTATATTTTTATTGTACATTTCTAAACTTATTTATATATAGATAAACTTTATATTGTGCTTGCAAAATGCGCAAGAACCGTTAATTAAATAAAATAAAATAATGTTTTCCAAGCACTTCAAGCATGGTTGGTAATTCTGTTTGCAATAAAAAAGACTGCCCAATTTGTTGTGATAAATATGTATACAATTCATTACCAAGATGCATTATTTTAACCAAATCATCTGTATTTGTTAATTGACTTGATATAACTATTATATATTAAACAGCACAAATTCATTGGTACACATTGCTTCCCTGCATTCAGTTTGACCAAATATTCATACTTCCCCTTGAGAATAAGAAGCTTTTATAGTTTTGCTTGGATCAATGACATTATTATAAGGCCCTGGGTTGGTTTCTATATCTGTACAAAGCTTACATTTACAATAGTTAATTTTATAAGACAATGTGGTCAGATGACAGTATTTTCAATATGGCGGATAGTACCTTCGCCGAGTGTGAGCTCATCGTACGAAACTTATCATTGGATTCTTCATCTCTTGAGCACTTCCATCCAGTTAAGTCATTGTTTTTTGTATTTGTCATATCGTTTGTCTGTTCAGTATGAGTCAGTAGTTCCGTGCTTTGATATTTCATAGTATTTTCATAGCTTTTCATAGTATATTCATTCGTATTGCTTTGAGCTCGCGAATCGGGTCTGGCCAACATATACGCTCGAAACCATCTTTTAGTGTGCGCCTATCGCGAACTATGTGTGGGATTGTATGTAATTCGAGATTACGAGTTACTTTTGTAGCCATCTTTAAGTATTTCAACGAGAAATCAATCCTTTTGCAAAAACTCGAGCATCTTGGCCGTTGCCGTAACAACGACCGCGTGGATGACGTATGCCTTTTTGTGGTGAACTACGACTACAAACAATAATCAGCACCGAATCTTCAACACGCTGGCACAAAGTGTCCAGCGAGTAACAAATCGAAAAAAAATACGCAACAACGTTTTATAAGTAGTTACCTTTTCACTTCGTATTTTTGAAGCAATAATCCTTATAAATGTTTGTAAGTTTGTATATTTTGTAGCAACTGCGCTGAATTGTATTTTACCGTTTAAACGTATATAATTCAAAGCTTGAGTTTGAAACGCTAATTAAATTTATCATGGATAAGTCGAAGACGTGATAATAATAATAATATTCATCATTGTATCCATCACCGCCATCATGCTCTACGCTATAACCATCACCATCACATATCATCGTGAACATAATCATCACCATCATTATAACCATCATCATCATCATTATAATCATCATAATCTTCACTATAACCGTCCCATCATCATTATCAATATTATTATAATCATCATCAACTAACAAACACTATCATCATCTGATCACTATCACCATCATTATTTTAATGAAATCCTATATTTCAATTCAGTTTCAGGTTTTATGATGATCCCACAACTCAATCCAAGTTTTAAACTTTAAAGTTCAAAAAACAAAATGTTGCAAGCTGGATTCAGAATGTTTGCGATTCGAAGAAAAACAATAGTCCTTAAATTGATCTGCTGTTGCCTTTTCATTGGTACATGTACTATTATATCTTTACGGAAATATGAACCATCAAGCCCGAACGCCAACATTGAACGCGAAATTAAACATAACAAAACAATAGTCAATGTTCAGACGGAAAACTACAAAACTAGAGTAAACACAAAGACAACAACAGGGAAGCCAACCCCAAGGCCAGCCCCCAAGTCAATCCCTAAGCCAACCCCCAAGCCAACCGCCAAGCCATCACCCAATCCAACCCCCAAGCCATCACCAAAGCCAACCGCCAAGCCAACCGCCAAGCCAACCGCCAAGCCAACCGCCAAGCCAACCGCCAAGCCAACCGCCAATCCAACCGCCAATCCAACCGCCAAGCCAACCCCCAAGCCAACCGCAAAGCCAACCGCCAAGCCACCACCCAAGCCAACCCCCAAACCATCACCCAAGCCAACCGCCAAGACATCACCCAAGCCAACCCCCAAGCCATCACCCAAGCCAACCGCCAAGCCAACCAACAAGCCAACCGCCAAACCAACCCCCAAGCCAAAGATTAACGTTGAATTCAAACTTATTCTGCCTTCGATTGAGCCGAAAATGGATCCACAGGAAAGGAACCTCTATCTTGTTGTTGTAGTAAACAGTGCAGCTAAGGGGGAAATTCATCGAACGTTACGACAAACTATCCGTAAAACCTGGGGTAATTCGAGTAGATCGCACAATAATACACTTAAGTGGAAACTGTTTTTTGTCTTGGGTATCGCTGATAATCAAACTGAAAATGAAGCTAACCTACAAGAGGCTCATGAACATAACGATGTCATCATTGGAAACGTTACAGACAAATACACAAACGTTGTCATCAAGACATTCATGGCTCATTTGTGGGCTGTCACTAGGTTATCATGTAAGTATGTTCTCAAGACTGATGACGATGTTTATGTGAGAGTACCAGGTTTGGTAAAATGGCTGCAAATGTCTGGCTCTCCCAAGGCTTTTTATGGGGGCAATATTGCACGATATAACGATATAATGCGGGACCCAAAGAGCCCGTGGTATATAACCAAGGAGCAATACAACGGTACCATCTGGCCACCCTGGTGCCACGGTTCGTACCATGTCCTATCTAGTGATATCATTCCCAGTTACCTTATTTATACATACAGAAGAAAACCATTTCATACAGACGATGCGTACATTGGTGTAGCATCGAAAGAACTTGGTGTCAAAGTCGTGCAGATCCCTGGATTTTCATTCGAACATGAATCTCCAAAGAGATTGAGGTCGGATAAAGAACTGAATATGTCATTAGCTATAGGCCATAGGGTAGACAGCGAACAGATGATAACATTTCATAGATATTATACCAAATACATGCTTGTGTAGTTCACGAATCACGAATCAATGCACATACGGCAGAAAATTGTGAGATAAATATATCGTTCAGTAGACACAAGAACACGATTTTGACCTCTTGACATTGACCAAAATTCTCATGTCAAGTTACAAAATGGACTGTATTTGAAATTAAACAGATCCTATCAAAAACGTAGCAGTGGATACGAAGCAACAGGGCATTTACGGACATTTTGGTGTGTGGTGCATGGCTATTCGTGAAGAAAATCATAAGTACTTTACAATATTTCTAATCGTTATTGCTGTATTGTCTCGGGCATTCTCTTATAAGACTGTCATTCAAATCGAGCATACTGTACAGTATGTTGCCCAGTTTCGTGACAGTACTACCAGTATCGTGACACAAACAAATAAAACTCGTTTTTAGCGACAGCTATTTGATATTTCAAAACAAAAAACAACCCAAAGACTACAGAGAAAACATTAAGCTTCAGTCTGCATGTTTTGACGGGCTTTTACATGCACAGATTATTCGAAGAGAAGCAATTGTTGACAGAGTAGTGGAGGTTTCTTGGCTAAAATGTATGACTTTTATTGCGCAGTAAACTGACATGGGCTCGAAAAAGAGGGCTTTACATAGTATATTCTCAAAGACCAAAGACAAGATTTATACTGACGATAGCTAGAGAGTGTATCTTCATTCTGCGACCCTTGAATGTTCAGCAATTTGGATATTTGCAAAAATATTAGACGCATAATATTTTTAAGATTATAGGTGCCCAGTTTTGTGACACGCAAATACCAGTGATTACAAAAAGCCCAAATACACTGACAGTGTTGGCTTTAAACGAAATCATGGCTGGAAATTGTTTGAAAACACACATGTTATGAATTCTGTTCGTTTAGTGAATCAAGTTTTGCTTTTGCTATGGAACACTACGGTAGATCAAGTCGCCTTTGCAGATCGTTTCTATGCAAATTAAGTTGATAAGTAGCAAGACTTTGAAACATTTCAAATATTTTCATATTCCAAAATCCTCAAAAAATAAAATAAGAAACAATCCAAATGTTAGCTCAAAATATAGTTAAAGGTAAGAAAATATGTCTTGGATTTGTTTTATCGAATTTTGTTGTGAATTACTTTGAAAACAATGCATTTTTACAACTTGTCACGAAACTGGGCCGGGCCAGCTGTCACGAAACTGGGTACCTAAGTTGCCGTCGAAATATTTATTTTATTTTATCAAATTAAAAGATTCGAAGACAATATCAACATCATTATTTTACCTGATAAATTTGCCTTGAGTAACAACATTTCATAGACTTATTTTTCTCCGTAGAGAAGATATTGTATTTACAAACTGAAGTGTCACGAAACTGGGCAACATACTGTATATAGAACCTGTCATTTAAGAACCTGTTTGGCTAAAATTCCCAATTAAGCACCCATCACATAAGAACCACTCTAGGCTAAAATCTGAACAGGTTCATTTTTAAAAGTCGAAATACATTATTTCATACATTATTTCATTTTGGTTATAGCCAATGTGTTGGTTCGATGTGGCTACTTTGAAACCCCGTATATAAGAACCTGCCATTTAAGAACCTGTTAGGCTAAAATTTCCCAATTAAGCACATAAGAACCACTCTAGGCTAAAATAAATATAAACAGGTTCTTATTTTCAAAAACAGTAATTTCAGTACAACACATGCAAAAAAGGCAACAAAAAATAGCCATGAACACCATTTTGAGGTGCATACATCTATCAAGTAGGGATATTAATGAACTGTGTTATAAGTAAAACAAAATGCATAAATGATTCAATATATAGTGGCGGCCACACCAATGAATATACATCACGACAAGCTTAGGCCAACTAAAAAATTCCGCGTAGGGGTTCTACTAATCCGTGTGGAAGGCGTTTGGTTGGTGTGAATCTTTAATTATAAGTTTGTCATTTAATTGACATACGAATGTACAGCAATAACCAGATTGCCTTTGTGTCAGAGTATATTTAATAGTTATAATCAAGTGTCAAAGGAGTGAAAGGCTTTTATCTGTTTACTAGCATGACCTATGACACTACAATACATAACTAATAACAGTAACAAATATATAAAAAGCTTGCAATTCATTTTAAAGCTAATTCATGATTTACAATTGTTGTTTTTAGATAGTGCTTCTTGTCTTTATTGGAAACATTTGGATATCAACTTTGATAAATAATATATAACTTCTTCATTATTTGAATCAAGCCAGTTCTTTTGTACATTTTAACATTTCACTTTTATTAACTGGATAACTATTGATAATGTCTACAAGACGAAACTAGTTTTCCTTATGAAAAAACATTTCTTGGCTTTAAGTGTGTAATACTAAATTATTGGGTTCATCCCCTTCTACAACATGGGATAATATTATCGATGTTTATTTTTTGAAAGAAATCATAACGTAAGTTGTCGTATAATAGAACAATTGGTATATAGAGAATACTTCATGGTTAGTGAGTGCGTACGATTTTTATTCACGAGTTGTGAAGAATTACAAACGAACGAGCGAGGCTCTGCTAGCGAGTGAGTTTGTAATTCTTCATAACGAGTGAATAAAATCGTACAAGCGAACTAACCATGATGTAATTTGTTTATTATATAAGTACTGAGATTTCTTTTCAACAATAATGACAACATGCATCAAATATACCATGAAATGAGTTCTATGGTTAAACAATTCAATGATTAAAAAAATTCAATGTTTTCTTTCAAAATTTAAAACAACGAAAAGTAGCAACAAAATCATGAAAAATACCGTTGTAAAAGGCAAATTTACTTATATCTTCGATGCTTTTCAAAAGCATTATTAAATGGTTAAATAGTCCACAGGGAGCCCGGCTTTTTGTCGTTTCTTTTCATTTTTTTTTACTCTCTTTATTTACACTAATAATACGCTATATTATGTTTGCATCGGGATTCCTGTGGTATGAAATAGTTCCGACGTATCGTTTAACATGATGATGTAATTAACAGTAACTCGATAGGAGGATAAACTCTTATCTGTAACGCACTCTCTAGTAACAGTCAATAATTGAGAAGGGCCGAAACAACTGCTAGATTATAGTAACAGCACCACCGCTACTTGCCCTGACCAGCTATTTTTAGCGACTCTCTATTCGTGACACAATCCATCTAACAACGCAAAGTAAACCGTAAAAGTAAAAACTTGAATAACAAAATCCACGATCATAAATCAGGAGTTCTTACTCGTCTAAGAATAAAAATAATTTAACGGCTTAGTCTCAAGTATGTTAAGGCCTGGTTTTAGCCGTGTTTCACGAAAAAACGTTTTTATTTGTCATTGCCACAAAACTCATCTGATTTTAATAAAACTTGGTACATTAATAGATCTCGGACTACTGCTCATCCTTAATTTGTAATTTTGATCTAAGGGTGGTCACGTGACTAGTTTAGATGGATAAGGGATTTCGTTTTTCCTTTGAAAATGCGGTCGCGAGTTTGAATAGGTAAAACAAACTTATACATTAAATGTACTTCTCTACAAGGTTTCTGTAGTTTGGTTTACAGGACTGTGCTTGGAGAATCTGGTTATCACTTACTGTTAAGGAGATATTTTGTAAAACAGGTCACGTGACCATAATTCTTATTCAAAATCCCCTTATATCTCCCTACCAAGCTATCGAATTCAAGTTCTCCAAACGTGAAATTATTTGTCATCTATTACTTATCAACTTTTGGCTTTTCGTTTTTATCTTTATCTTAAACTCACGACCGCATAAATTTTGAGTATTTTCTTGCTATTATGACGTCATATACCACGTGACCTCGTAAAAATCAGTACTAAAACATTAAGGACTCTGATATTAACATCCACAGCGATTTTCTTTGAAAACTAGCGAATATCTTGAAAGTACGAAGCCAACATCTTAATTATTGGCGGGGGGTCTTTTCACAACGAAAAACCCAGGCCTTAACATACTTGAGGTTAAGTTTCGTAACTCCTCGGTCAGGGCAACTAGCGGTGAACATGTAACTAAAACTCGACTTTTAAATATTGCTGCATAGCATCGTATCATTTCAGATTTCCCAAAATTTGAACATCCTAACATAAAGTATGTTTATTACACAAACGTTTGGAGGCTTTATAATAATGAAAGAATGCTTAAAACATTTTATATATGAGTTTTAATTGAGGCATCTAGCAGTTGTTTCAGCCCTTCTATACATTAACGGTTACTAGCGAGTGCGTTACAGATAAGAGTATAATCCTTCTATCGAGTTACTGTTAATTGAGTCAATACGTCGGAACTGTCTCATATCACAGGAATCCCGATGCAAACATAATATAGCGTATTATTAGGGTAAATAGAGAGAGAGAGAGAGAGAGAGAGAGAGAGAGAGAGAGAGAGAGAGAGAGAGAGAGAGAGAGAGAGAGAGAGAGAGAGAGAAAAGAAAAGAAACGACAAAAAGCCGGGCTCCCTGTGAATAGTCTTGCATTGACAACGCTTCGGCGGTAGCTGAGCGAGATTCCTCTAGTGTGAACTTTGCCGACTGATTCACTATATTTATAGCCTTTTCCTTTTTTCTTTAGCTCTTTCTGTTTGGAAAGAAGGACTTGTCTTTTCAAATAGGAAGTCATTCATGTCACTTGTTTTCTTCATATGTCGCTCAAAACCAAATAATAAACTTCAGAGCGAGAATAGTCTTAGCTTTCCCGTCTTTGACAGTAATAAATAAACTGGGCTACTGCTAGAAATTTGTCAACTTTTCTTGCTTCGTTCTTGAATTCCAAGACGTTTTTCTATAGCTAAACATCACATTGGATATATTTTTACGAAATAGCTTTTTTTTTTTTTTGTGTTAAAATAACATTTTTAGTCGAATCGGTGTCAAAAAACATTCCCAACATTTTGACCAAAGGCGGTTGAAAGTTTTCGCGCCAGTGAGGTAGATTCCCGCACAAAACGTTTTCGTCCAATCAGATGCCGCTCAAAGTATGAGCAATATCAGATTTTTTGTATTTTGCTCGCTTCGGTCGATATTTGTTGCTAGAAATCAATTGTAAAAAGTACCGAAACATTGTTTGAGAATGATACTGTAAGACAACGTACATTTCTGTTTCTAAAATTCTGTAGAATTTTAAACGTTATTCGCTTGAATTTTTCCAGACAACAGACTTGAATAGGAAAGTATTCAATGGTAATCGATCTTGATCTTCGATCTTGATCAAACGCGCATGACGTTTAGACTGTCAGTCAATATATAACATGTCTAAGGCGTCCATTACGCTATCGTATGCCAGTGCACAAATTAAAGCGTTGCTTTTTTTTGGAAGCCGTTTACTCATCTGCTGCATTCGCGTCCATCCGCCTCCATCCGCGTCCATAGAATGCCTATAAGAGGTCCCAAAGGTTTTACACGAACAGACTAGAACGCGTTTTGGTCGTTCTCGTAACCTTACTTCAACTGGATGTTTTACAAGGTAAGCCACGGTTAACGAATGCATCTTACTCATCTTTACTTTTAAACTCTTTCAACATTGTTGAAACGTGTTAAATCGATGTTGAATTGATGTGGAAAGAGTTTTAAAGCGTTTAAACATTGCCATTCAACAAAATTGAACGGATGTTGAAGCAAATGTTGAAACCGTTTTCCCGGGCCCTTCGATGTCGGCTGTATGTGAAGTTGATTACTGCAAAGCCCGTGCAGTGGGCCGACTGTAAGAGTAAAAATGTGCGATAACTAGAGGTTAAACTAGTGTGGACTGCCTCGATGTTTCTAAGGAAACAATTGTAGTAAAATGTGCGATAGCTAGCGGTAAAACTAGCGTGGACTGCGTCGATGTTTCTAAGCAAACAATTGTAGTAAAATGTACGATAGCTAGCGGTTAAAATAGTATCGGATACTTGGATTTCTTCAATGATTTCTTTTTATAAATCCTGTCATTTATAGATCATTGTTAGGCAAGTCAAAAAATGTGAAAAAAATATTGGGGTCACGTTATTGGTTATAGATTTTGTTTTGGTAAACAGATTTTTGTACACCAAATAACACTAAAGGAGATCAAGACTCGCAAACTCAACAGCCTAATGACATCAGTTGGGATCTCCTTTATCGTTTTATTTCTAACTTAGAAGAGAGCAAGATCATTGAAGCCATCACAATAAAAACATTCTCTAAGAACATTATGAATGGCTGTGTTGGTAGACACTTGTCTAACTGTCATATTACAACAATGGAGACATAATTGCATTGTCATATATGATAATTTTATGTTAAGTACGACCTATATACTGTTTGTAAATCGTATTCAATATTATTCACTGAGGAAGCTGTAACAAGCGAAACGTTTGAATATTATATAAAAAAAAAACCAATCACATATATGCCTTATAAAGTCAATTCTCAAGTTCATATATATACATATAGAGCGTGCGTATGAGAAATGCACGCGCAAATAAACCTATAAGTATTGTGTTTCATAGATTGAACTAAAACAATTCACCAAATTTGACTGAAAAATTACATGTTACAAAACTCAACTCATATAAACATCATGAAACCGAAAATTAATTAAAGTATAAAAAGCTAAATATAACTATATATATATATAGATAGATATATATATATATAATATAAGTACAACGTTAGCTCTAGTTTTAACTATCGAGCACTCTCATAGTTGATGTGGATCTCACTCTACTACTTCCTTATATATATATATATATATATATATATATATATATATACAGTCATTTGCAAAAATTCTGACCGTACAAGTATATAAGTATATAAGTATATAGGTATATAGATATGTAGGTAATTCTGCCTTAAAACGCCCCAATATTTTTCAGAATTCATTCAATGACATGAAGTAAGCATCATTGAAGTATTATGGATGGTTCTGATAGTACCAAGAGCGCATAAAAGCACTCAAAGGCATAAATAAACATTACCCACAATGCACCCGATATACTTTGATGCGGTCAGAATTTTTGCAAACGACTGTATATATATATATATATATATATATATATATATATATATATAGCTAGTTGCAATAACGTTGTCCACCTCAGAAATACATATATACACATATAACTGTCACGTGACTGGGTATAAGTAAGCTATTTTCTTCAATTTTAAGCTCTTATACAGATTGATATGGTAGTACTTTATTAAATTACTGTGTAGGATTATGCCACGAATCAATTGGTCAGATTTCCGATGAGAAATAGCCTAAGTACTACTAGTCACGTGTCAGTTATATGTGTATATATGTATTTCTGAGGTGGACAACGATATTGCAACCAGCTATATATATATATATATATATATATATATATATATATATATATATATATATATATATATATATATATATATATATATATATATATATATATATATATAGAGCGAATTGCATAAACTTTGACACTGCTGAAGAAGTATATAACTATATCAAGTGCATTGTGGGAGCGATCTACGCGCGTGATCAGGCGCGAAGTTCAAACCTTGCGTGTGTCTTCGTACGGCTGCTGAATATTGAAAGTGAAAGTAGATGTCTTCTTTTCCGCTTTTAAGACATTTTTAGCTTTGGGTTGACATTTACAATACTCACAAAATATGTATATACATTATAGTTTCCAATAAATATTATTGAGCTGTTACTTCGTTTTGACAAAATCATGAAATGATAATAAAAACAAGTTTAAAGTTGTTCTTTATTGACGACTTAAGAGTGATTTAGCTCCAATAGAAATGCTACTTAGTCGGCAATAAAAGTGATAATTACCTTACCTTTTCGTTATGATGATTACAAAACTATAAATTATTATACTAGTTAAACTCAACTGGACTCTAGGTAATGCAGATAATATATTTATTTGCTGTATTAATTTTATATTGAGTTGGAGTTGATGATTATTTGCAATTCGAGCTATTTCGGCTAGCATGCAAATCAGTCCTATATCAAAACCAATTTGTGTGTAAACTGTAGTTTTTTGAGTAATTTTCGTCTTTCCAGCTATTGACTGTTTGTATCTTCTTATTCAGTCCTGATGGTTATCAAATTTGATAACCCTGATTTGTTATGATATTTGAGAAACCAAACAGTAGATCAGCCAATCAGAATTCGGTTTTGGTAGGTGACGTTACATCTAAGTGAACAACAACAAAGAATCGAGATGGTACTCTGGTTACAAAGGCAGAAGTATTATTATATTCTTCATGTTAAATGCTATTTATTTCATAATTGAAGTATTCTTACATCAAATCTTTCAAATTTCCATTAATACCTTTTATATTTCTATTTGGATCATATATTAATTACATTTTTCTTTATAGAAGAGAATAGCTTAAGCCATTGGAAAAACAGGGAAAATATGAAAACATTTGACTGCGAGTATTGCTGAAGGTCAACATAATTTTATAGTAGTGACCTTCGTAAGATTATCATCTTGTATTCAATTTAAAACATATTCGTGTCCGATTCTACAAAGGTCTTAGACACATGCAAACTGCCAGCTTTCTGAAAGAGAAGCAGAAACACTGGCGACTAATACAGAAGAAGAAAAGTAAAAGTAATAATAAGAATTTAGATCATAAGTTTGTACGGCTTGAAACCCGTCTAAATTATCAACAATTCTTGACTCTTATTTAAAAAAAAAAAATTAAATATAATCCAATACCAAATACCATCTTTTAGCCAACATAAAATGGCCTTCGTCTTAACCGATTTACAAAATTACAGCCTATTTATCGAGCAATCGAGCAACGTTTCTTGAATGTAAACAGTATGACTAGTATGGGGGCCCGGAAAACGAAGACCCAGAAAACGAAGACCTAAGACCCGAAAAACGAAGACCCACGATAATTATCGAGATAAATGCCTTAAACGTCAAAGCCGTTCTTACAACATGTTCGTTTAACGCTTTGGCATTATTTATGACGTTTTACGATGGTTTTTGATTATACTCACCGTTTACCATCATTTCGCTCTAATACTCCGGAAACATGCCGAGACTGTACTTAAGATAATTCTCTTCCACGTAGTATAAAATAATCTCGCAAAAACATTTTGGAAAGACAATAAAAACTCAATAAATAAAATCTTACTGCGGAATTAGTGCAACACCGGAATGATGACGTCATAATCAAATTTGATAACCATCAGGACTGTTATTCTTATACTTGGTAATTAATATCAATGTTTTTTCTTACGGCTCTTTGATGAAATTGAGTGTTAGAATAATAAATTGCCGATCCGGCTAGCACAGCCGTATCAACGCATATAAACACGCGATATTTGTGATTTGTTTACATTTATTTCGCTGTATTTAAGAATCACATGAGCAATAATATTTGGTATAAAGGAATTGTTGAATTAATAAGCTCTAAGAGTTTACAAACTTCGAGTACGGTGCTGTTGTTTTACTGTTTTAATAGAACAAGTAATTTGTGCTACATAGTTTGTACAAATAGTTCACTTTAGCGAAGCATAACTTTAGAGTGAAAATTAAAATTATATCCGTAAAAAATTAGCAAATACTAAATAGCTAGAACTATGATTTGCATGCTAGCTAAATAATCATCGACTCAAACACACTATAAATACAGCAAATAAATATTACTAACATTACCTAGAGCCTAGTTGAACTTAACTAGATTAATAGTTTATTTTTTAAGGGAAATATTTCACTTTTATTGTCGACTGTCTAGCATTTCTATCGAAGCTAAATCTTTCTAAAGTCGTTGACAAAGAACAATTTTCAACTCGTTTGTATTATCCTTTCATGAAAACTGTACGATATATAGTATTTATTTTTGCATTTAAAATATAAACCCAAATCTAAAAACATAAAGAGTAAACAACTGTTTACATTTACTTGAATGTTCTTGCAGCCTTACAAAGACACACTCAAGGTTTTAACTTCGCGCCTAAGCTCGCGAGTAAACGTTCCCATAATGCACCCGATATAGTTATATACTATTCAGCAGTGTCAAAGTTTATGCAATTCGCTGTATATATATATATATATATATATATATATATATATATATATATATATATATATATATATATATATATATATATATATATATATATATATATATATATATATATATATATATATATATATATATACAGTCATTTGCAAAAATTCTGACCGTACAAGTATATAAGTATATAAGTATATAGGTATATAGATATGTAGGTAATTCTGCCTTAAAACGCTCCAATTTTTTTCAAAATTCATTCAATGACATGTAGTAAGCATCATTGAAGTATTATGGGTGGTTCTGATAGTACCAAAAGCGCATAAAAGCACTCAAAGGCATAAATAAATATTACCCACAATGCACCCGATATACTTTGATGCGGTCAGAATTTTTGCAAACGACTGTATATATACAGCGATTTGCAAAAACTTTGACTCTTTTGTACATATGTAACTATATATCAAAATAATATAAGAAATTATGGGATATGATAACTGATATTTTTTTCGAGTTGCCTATGACTTGGGCTATCTGAAAAAAATATCAGAGAACATATCCCATAATTTCTTATATTGTTTTGATATATTTTTATATATGGCAAAATGGTCAAAGTTTTTGCAAATCGCTGTATATATATATATATATATATATATATATATATATATATACAGTCGTTTGCAAAAATTCTGACCGCATCAAAGTATATCGGGTGCGTTGTGGGTAATGTTTATTTATGCCTTTGAGTGCTTTTATGCGCTCTTGGTACTATCAGAACCACCCATAATACTTCAATGATGCTTACTACATGTCATTGAATGAATTCTGAAAAAAATTGGAGCATTTTAAGGCAGAATTACCTACATATCTATATACCTATATACTTATATACCTATATACTTATATACCTATATACTTGTACGGTCAGAATTTTTGCAAATGACTGTATGTATATATATATATATATATATATATATATTAACGATAGAAAAAAACAAATAGACTAAACTTTCATTCCGACAAGCCTGTTTCGTGATTACTCACTCTCTCTTCCGGGGATTTTAATGACAAGAATATTCATAACCATCTATTATATACTATAAAATTTGCATAATTAATGTAGCGGTAAATTTAAAGGTAGTATATATATATATATATATGTAATGTTGTCATACAAAAATAAACATTTGTTATAAAGAAAATAGAACATTTGTGATTTAGTACGATAGGAATTGATTAAAAGACAAAAGAAGATCACTCAAGCTGAACTCTCTCTTTTGTCTTTTAATTAATTCCTTTCGCACTAAATCACAAATGTTCTATTTTCTTTGTGACAAATGTTCTATTTTGTATGACAACCTTTCTGCAAGTAGGTGTATATATATATTACTTTTAGTTTATCTTACAAAACTGTTTTTATAATATTTTGAGCGTGAGGGCTAAATTAACTAAAGTTTTCTAGTTAGCCCCCAGCCTTTTTTGATGTTACTATCATGAGCAGGTCTAAGCAAACAATTGCAGTAAAAATGTCACGACACGTCACAAAACAATGCGACATCGGGCTAGGTATACATTAGGCGAAGAATATGGGAAAACTGGCAAAATTACTTTATAACATAGGCAAGTAGAATCGCGCGCTCTGATTGGCTTATTTTCTATTGACAAGAAATGGATATCCCATAGAGATATCCCATAGAAATTTAATGTGAGGATTTCAAGTTCGCAAAAACAAATTGAAATGGCCGCATTGGACGACAGCGACGACTTTCCAGTTTTGCTTTCGACATATTTGAAGAAAATGTTGAGCCTGCAGTGAAGAAAAAAGCGAAAAACTACGAGAAAGGTCGACCAAAACCTACAAAAATTTGCAAATAGGTGGCGAGCATTGGTTGTTTTTGCATACATTTTAATAAGCAAAAGTTGAGAAAATCAAATCAGATTGCAAAAACTCCAGAGAGAATACATAAAAGGGTATTATTTTAATTCTCTAAAGAATATAAAGCTCGTTCACATACCTCGATAATAGTTGAAAACAATAGTTTTAGTTTTTATCTTTCCTTGTAAACAACACGGCGGTGAGTTGAGCTATCTTTTGCTGAGAGATATCGTTGCTTTTCAGTTACTTTTAAAAAGCTGTAAAATTCACGATAAGTTTTTCTACAAAGTTAACAACGTTTTTGAAGTCAGGAAGTGTTCTTGTCTTTTTTTTGTCTGCATACAAAAGGTTCAAAAATCTTGGAAAAGGCCGTTTTTTTCTCGATTCAAAGTTCTGTCAGCGATAATCATGCTTTCATGTCTTTCATCTTCTTCATTAAGTACGACACAGATAAATTAATTCCTCCAACAGTTTACGGTGATTTCGTTTAAAGTTCTTATTATTGTTTATCGAAAAAGAAGAGCTTTCAAAGGCTCTTTTGCTCAACGCAAACGTCCACAAGACGAATTTCAACTCGTTTCAACATCAATTGTGACTCACTTCAGTTTGTGTGAGTGTAAAACTTGTTTTTTGTTTCTTGACTTTCTCTGATGTAGAGGTATAAACAAAATCCTTTGTCTTTAAACGATCTTTGATTTGGAATGATGAAGAAAGCTGCCATAATTTCAATATTTTGGCATTAAAATCACTGTAGGTTTGTCGAAGCAGCCGTGACAGGCATGCTGAATGAAAACCGGTTTCTGACAACCCGCTCTTTTTCAGTAAAATTACTGGGAAGCTATTTGAAAGCAACGTACGCGCGTTGTTAATTAAATTAAAAAAATATTACTTTTTTATCGAAAATAATTGTGGTCATATAATAAAATTCTTATTAACTGAGCTTGGTCGGTCTGTACAGGAGAATCTTGACCTTGGTCGGGTCCTCATTGCGTTCGGTCTGTTCTTTCCGACTTCACCCAAGATTCTCCTGTACAGACCTCCCGCTTGGTTAATAGGATCGTATTATTTTACTGAAAAAAGGGCCTATGTTATAAAAGAAATGGTCGATAATTAGCGTGCGTATATCCAGTTCTGAAAGCACTCTGGTAGCTAGAGTCGCACTCGGCTAAAGCCTCGTGCGACTCTTACGCTACCATCGTGCTTCCAGAACTGGATATACGCACGCTAATTATCGACCATTCCTTTAATTTTAGGCGACATAAGTAAATTTTTTTCAGAAATTTTAGGTATGTTAGGCGACATTGGTTGATATTGAGTAGCACTATATGGTGAACTAGACGCATATTTGCGTGAACTCGGGCTTCAATACGATTATGTAATTATTTTCTTGGATTAGCTTGAGATGATTTGAAACGAAAAATACGGTTTTTTTTGGTCGTCCTTCTTTTCTCTTAGGTCCGTCGTTCCGTCAGTCCGCGATCCGCTTGTCTGTCCTGGTTTTACTTGGATCCTTCTTCGGTTCGTGCAGTGATGCATGCGAGTTCAAAGAGTGTCTATTAAGAAACAGTGTTATTAAGTTGTTCTTGTAAAATAAACGCCAGAAAAAGCAAGATAGGTAGTCATTGAAGCAATTAGTATTATATTTGAGGCGATTTGGGCTATTCGGTGTACGTAGTTTTCAGAGAGTCCGTTTCAGCTGTTTATTTGTTATTATAAATCTTTTTTACTACCACGTACTAAGGATAACTACACCAAGTTACTTGTAGGTCTGTACTTCCTCCAAGGACGACGATAGCTTTGCCAAAAGTTGAGAACTGCCAATAATCATGAATTTAGATTTCTTGATGTTGATCGTCAGGTGATTCGTCTTAAGCCAGTTGCAGACTTTTTGTAGGTCACAGTTTAGTTTTTGCTGCAGAACGTCAGAACATTTTGACGAGAAGTACAACGCAGTATCTTCGGCAAACAGAGTGACACAACAAGAGTCTAAGATGCTTGGGAGGTCGTTCATGTAGATAATAAACAATAAGCTCCAAGGATGTATCCTTGGGCCACTCCTATTGATACTTGCGCTGAATCAGAATGGGAACTGTTAAACAGGGTGACTTGAAAACGAAAAGGATTCAAACCATTTTAGTGTCCTTTTATTTAGGATGACTCAGATAAACCCGGATTACAACTTGTCACTTTACTATGTCCGCCATTACACTCACAACTACCCTCCCGGCCACCTGGCCTTCTGACACAGGGATCCCAACATAACATCCCAACATACCCTTATAACAAACAAAAGTTCAGAGTTCATAGCTTGACAACAAAGTCTCACAATAACAGTCTTGACGTGCAGCTAACACATAGCACAGTCTAGTAATAAGTTAGTAATATAAATAAACAGTGTCTCTCTTCGGTCTTGGTTGTCTTGCTGATCGCCTCAACTCTCCAGTCTCCTGCTCCACCGGTTCATCGTAAGATGTTAGCAATTCTTCATCAATCACCGGGGGGTTGGGTTTCTCTCTTCTGCTGGGTTGTCCTGTTGAGGTACCTGCTCCTGCTGTGGTACATGCTCCTGCTGTTCCAACAATTGTACGTCCTCATACTGCCTCAGAATGTCAATGTTCGCCGGAACCTTCCTGAGGAATTTCGCATTCCGAATCACTCGTTTCCCAGTCTCCACTTGCACTAGCTCAAAAGTATCACTTCCTTTCTGCTTGATGATAACATACTTATCCCCACCAAAATTGGGGGTTAACTTCCCTTTGCTCATATTCGCCACAAATATAATGTCTCCAACTACCAGATTATGGTGTTGAGCTCTCCGTTTCTTATCAGCATAGTCACGTAGTTTGTCTTGGTAACGTTTGTACCTCTCTTCTGGACCTAGTCCTGCTCCATTCTCTGGAACCATCGGCAACTTGGTTGCTATTTCTCTGTTCAGCATCACCCTCGCTGGTGTCATCCCTGTCCCCGCATACGGTGTGGCTCTGTAGACTTACAGAATATCAGGTAGCACATCGGTCCATGAGAAGTCATCAAGCTCTGCTGCTCGAATACTGTGTTCCAAGTATCGATGGAACCTCTCAACTTGTCCATTTGCTTGAGGGAAGTAGGGAGATGATCTGCTGTGTTGAATTCCATTTGCTGTAAGGAAGCTTTCAAATTCCTCTGAGACAAGCTGGGGTCCATTATCAGTAACTAAGACCCTTGGGTTTCCAAAACGTGCAAAAATGTCAGTTAGTACTATAATTATCTTCTGACTAGTGATGCCCTTTAGGACTACTGCCTCAGGCCATTTGCTTCTGTAGTCCACCAAAGTAAGAAAGTAGATTTGCCCTGGAAACGGGCCAACGATGTCAAGTGCACATTTGTCCCAGCAGTGTTCAGGTAAGGGCGTTGGCTTACATGGGGTATCTCGTCGTAGTGGTTGCAGTCTTACACAGGTCTCGCAGTTACGGCAGAATTCTTCAGCATCAGAGTCCATTCCAGGCCAAAACAAACTTGCTCGTAGACGCTGTTTTGACCGGACAATGTCTTGATGTGCTTCGTGCGCCAGCCTCAAGGCCTTCGTCCTCAGCTGAGCTGGTACAAAAATCCGACGTCCCCGCCACAGTAGGTCTTGAGCATACGTCAGTTCATCTTTCAGGTGTTTCCATTGTTTTAGGCTTCCATCAGAGTTGTTCCATCCCTCATTGATGGCGATCACTACCTTTTGAAATTCTGTATCCGTCTTCCCTGCCTCGCAGATCTCGTCAATAGACAGAAGTGTGTTGTCCTTTTTCACAAAGTGTACGTGTTCTTCAACAAAGTTGACTTTCGTTGCTGGTGATCTCGCTGGTAATCGGGACAACCCGTCTGCAATGTTCTTTGTCCCGGGTTCATATATCAAAGTAAAGTCGTAGTCTTGAGCTCGCAAGGCAATTCTCTCCAGTCGGATTGACTGAGTCGTAAAGAGTCGATTTAGTAAACACACCCAACAATGGCTTGTGGTCTGTTGATACTGTAACGTGCATGACGACCGTAGATATAAGGATGCATCTTCTGCAGTCCATACAGTACAGCTAAGGCTTCACGCTCTATCTGTGCATATCTCATCTCTACATCTGTTAAGCTTCGAGATGCATACACAACTGGGCGCATTTGATTATCTACCTTTTGGAGTAGCACACAACCCAGATCACAGGGGCTGGCATCAACAACTAGCTTGATTTCTGCTTCCATCGAGTAGTGAGCTAGACACGGTGCTTTGGAAATCAGTTCCTTAATTTGTTCATAGGCTATCCTCTCTGCTGCTGTCCACTTCCACGGTACTCCCTTTTGTGTTAGCTTCCTCAGAGGAACAAGAACTGTTGACAGATGTGGCACGTATACTCTTCCGATAAGCGAATCTGCCAATATGCTTTCCTTAGATCCAGTGTTGAGAACATCGTTGCTCCACTGAATTGACGCAGTATATCTTGAATCCGAGGAATGGGAAACCTTTTTCTCGTATAACAGCCTTATTCGCCTCTCTGAGGTAGACACAGATTCTCAGCTCACCGTTCTCTTTGTACACAATGTGAACTGGCGATACCCATGATGCTCCAGATGCTTCCTCGATCACATCTTCATGTATCATTCTCTCAATTTCTTCCTTTAATCTGGATTCTAGAGGTGCTGGTACTGGTCGCTGTCTTTGGACCTTCGGTGGTACCTCCTTGTTCACTTTGATTTCATATTCGTAGTCATTGAAGACTCCCAGCTCTTCCTGGAAGATATCTGCATACTCTTGTAGTATAGACTCCCTCTCGTTAGATTGACACTCCCCGACAGCATGTATCTTAACTAGATTAAGGGCCTGGATAGCACTCCTTCCCAGCAATGGTGGTCTCTCAACATCAATCACAAACACTGGTTCCACTATCTCTTGGTTCTTACCTCTCAGGTTTGCATCAAATGTTCCTAGACACTTGAGCTGTCCACCTCCAAATGCAGAAAATTTGGCATCTGACTGCTTCAGGGGACTGTTTACATTCTCCTTAAACCATTGTTTAGGAATCAGAGTTCTAGCACAACCAGTGTCAATTATCATTTCTACTTGTTTCCCATTAATTTCAACATCAATAGTGAAGTATATCCCCCCTTCCTTACTAGTAAAGTACACATATTCATAAGTGGACTTATTTGTATCTTCATGTGTCTGGTGTACAGCCTTCACCTTGCTATCCACTCTCTCAGCAGCACTTGATTTACAACATTTAGCATAATGTCCAATCTTTTTGCATTTCCTGCATTCAGCATCCTTAGCTCTACATTTGTCATCATTAGCCAGATGATCATCCCTTCCGCACCTGAAACAGTTCCTTGTTTTAGTGTTGGATGAGTTTTGGTTTTCCTTTGTTTTTCCAAACCAAGAAAAAATGTATTACTTTTTTCGCCTTGTTCTACCCAGTTAGCTTTAGATCTTAAAATAAGGCCTTCTGTTATGTATTCACTACGTTCAATTAGCTGATTTTTTAGATCTTCGTATTCACTTATTAGTTTATCATTTAATGTCCAATCGACAGTCTCTTCAATTTAATTAACTTCATTTCTATATCTTTGTAATTCTTACGTGAGTTTTTTGCCTTTTTCTTTGCATATGAGATAGATGTTTTCCTTATTTGATACTTTATGATCTCCCATTTGCTATGTGGGTCATGAATATCATCATGGTTAAGCTCTTTTTTAACCGATGTTAGTAGTTTATTTGGGATGACTTGACCCCTTTTTTTTCGAGTGACTTCGAGCGACTTTGAGTGACCGAATGAATTAATTTGATTGTCTGACTTAATTTATTCAAGTGACTTAATTTATTCAATGGTTTGACGTCACACATTGAGTGAATTGGTGAATTAATTTATTCAATCGTCATGGTAACCCAATAACGTAAGCGGGCAAGTCTGAACAGGTCTTTTGTTACACAGAATAGATATATAGCGCGGGAGTTTTGAATTTTTTATTAGCCTTCAACCTTTCCTTCAAGAATCACCACTGTTCAGTCTTATAAAGGATTAAAGCGATTTTTTACTTTTGACGTAATGGGAGGAAGAACAATACTTTGTTGCTTAAGGTATTTGATCAATTCCTTCGATACCTCATCTTCGGATGAATCTTCTGGTTGTTGCTTTTCGTCAGGCAGAACATTGGTTCTAAGTCTACAATCATCTGGAGTGGTTGTTTTTAAATCGATGAGTAGGTATCCAAAAGGTTTGCTCACCGCCTCTTCATACTTCTGAAGAAAATATTCGGTTTTTCTGGGGTACATTTGCTTGGCCAATGTGAAAATTTGAAGTTTATCTCTGGGGTTCTTGAATATAACCAAGTAGTGACAATTTAAGCTGATATCCCTGTTTCCTTTGCTCTGATGAAAGAGATTTTGAACCAAGTAGATAACACTAAGGTTGCGATGATGGGATCCCTGGGTAAACAAGTTGATAACCTGTTTGTCGTTACTGGCGGAACTCATTTGATCATCAATGACGATAAGATCGATCTCAAAGAAGCATCGTGCCACTGACATCTAGGGCAACCAACGATACTTTTAACATCAATATTGAAATCTCCACAATGAGCACAAGCATGTTTTTTCTCTTTTTCGTCATTTCCTTTATCTTCTTCTTCTTATCTCCTCGTTTAAATCAAGTAGTCAATTGTCCTATTTGTAAGCATCATTTTCCACTTAATCATGATACTGTAAAAAGTATCTTGGTGTCATGTAATGATTGTGGTGGTATTAGTCACCACCCTAATAATCGTTCTAGTGATGATGAAGAATAAAAATTAATTATTCCACAAACTGTGAAAAACTCTTCTTTTTTATTAAAAAAAAACATTACTGAAATTGTCCGCTAAGTATCATCAAAATATCTCGTCATTACCTTACTTCGGAGATATTTCAGAGGGTAGCGAAGCGCATAAAATTATACTCTAAATTCTATATCCCTTATATTTGTTAAATCCAACTGATTGTAAACATAATTTTTGTTGTTGTTGTTGATCTTATGATTAATAAGTGTAATAAATATATAAAAAAAAAATTGATAGCAACTCATGATCTACATCAATTACTAATGAAAGGTGACCCTTGGTTTCCCTGTGTGGTTTCGTGGGGACTGGTGCCAAGTTTGAATATCAATTAGCTTAAGATAAACAAAGACGGACATGAGCACAAAAAGAAGGATTAACAAACAACAGCAAACACATGTTATAAGAAAACTCATTATTCATAATTACACGATTTTCACTTGGATTGTTTGTTTTTAAAACTTCATATCAATAACAGTGTGGATTCAAACGACTTCAAATCCTTGAAGATGGAAAAACTATTCTCAAAATGTCCTCTCTTTGTGTGGATGGTTCCCGAAATACACGCTCGCTGTGGTAAAAAGTATTCTGAATGTGCCCATACGATCGAAGTGCCTCGGTGTTCTATTTGTTCAGATTATTATGCATTGTGCCCTTACTGCAAGAACAATTTCTGGACTTGTTCGTGTATATGGAATAAAAAACTAAAGCCAGAGGAATGTAAGAACTTATAACAGATTTAAGTTTTTTATTTAATCGGAAAAGTGATTTTGTTGAATGGCAAGATTGAAACCGTTTGCCCGGGCCTTGACACTAACGAGTATAAGAATTATAAGTTTTGTAGTTAATTACACATGATCAAAGAGAAATGTATTTTCTCTTAAAACATGATAACAAGATACCCGGTCCGATAAGAGCATAAAGGGCCCTTAAAGGGGCCTTAAAAGGGATGCTAGTGTCCAAAGCACAGTCATCCCAAAATAACTCCCAATCCCACTATAACACGAAGATCAATCAAGTTCTGATAGCATGGCGAGTAGTGCTCAAGAAAGTATAGAGGATAGCAGTGAGGATAGTGTTGACTCAAGTCAGTTTGATTCTACTGAAGATAAGAAAGAGGATGTTTGGGCGAGAATGTAATACAAGGCAATGGCAAATCATCAGCAAGATTTGGAAGTAAAACCAATAATGCTTTGTTGCCTACATACAGAAAAGAGCTGAGGAAGGTTTTATACGAACTGAATTGACATGGATGCATCATTTGAGAAGAGATCCTACTTATAAAAAGATCATGGCCACAAAGCAAAACCTTATCGATGATAATGAACTAAAAACTAGATTTTAAACAGAAAATTTCATCTGTCATTATTGATTCATTTGTTTTTAAGAATATTTTTAAAACAGAGTTGGTTATTCATAGCGAAAATAAACAAAACAACATTTTTCACTTCATAAAAGTATTTTATTGCGAAAACTTAAAGGTAATTACAAAACATTGACTTATATTTCAAAATGGATTTACAAGTAATCAATTCTAGTTTCTGAATGAAGATTTAAGTTTTCCTCCGGTTCTAAAACAAGATATAGCGTTCGTAAATAGTTTTTTCTTCGGTGGTTCGTTTATTTCTTCAGGTCTTTTACAGTTTTTTGGAGTACTTTGATTCCTTGGTAGATTTGGTTGATCATTTTCCATCGCTGACAATAATTCTTCGTCATCTCCTGGATGTGTGGTCATTGAACAAGTATCAATCATAACTTCCAACATTTCGGTTAAATCGTCCAACACATTTTTCAGATCTTCAAACTCCTCGATCGATAGTGCAATTCCAAATTTCGTAGGAATGTTTTTTCTTTCTTCAATATCAATATATTTTCGGATATGCACTCTAATCTTTCCTTGGAATTCTTTGACGGTAGCATGATAACCTCTCGAACCTAGCTTGAATAAACTTGCCATTTTCTCTGCAGTAGTAACTTCGTTTGAGTTTAATCAAATATTTCTTCAAGAGTAATAATAATTTCAAAACTTCCGCTCTATATATCTATTCTGTGTAACAAAAGACTTGTTCAGACTTGCCCGCTAACGTTATTGGGTTAGCATGACGATTGAATAAATTAATTCACTAATTCACTCAATGTGTGACGTCAAACCATTGAATAAATTAAGTCACTTGAATAAATTAAGTCAGACACTCAAATTAATTTATTCGGTCACTCAAAGTCGCTCGAAGTCACTCGAAAAAAAGGGGCCAAGTCATCCCAAATAAACTACTGATGTTAAAAGATCAGATATACGTTCTACATACTCTTTATCATTTAAAAGTGAATTATTGAATTTCCAGATTGAGGGCCCATATTTGTTTTCCGGAAGAAAGTTTATTTGCATAATTAAAGCTAAATGGACGTCAGTGGCTGGTGCAGGGATTATTTCAGTTTTCTTGACTAAAGGCTGTAAATAATCAGACACAAAGAAATAATCTAATCGGCGATATATATATTTTCCTTTATTTGACACAATTCCTTGTCCTTTCCCTCTCCATGATATGTAAAACCCTTCTTCTGAGTATTACGAATCTTCCATATATCACATTGATCAAGTGTTTTCAAAATAGAGTTGAGTTGCTCCAAGGAGCCTGATTTAATTTTCGGATTTCCGCCGGCGGTCTCTAGCGCCAGGTTGGTGACAATATTGAAGTCACCACCCCATATTATAGGTAAATTCATTGGCCGACGAGTGGAATTCCACATTGAATTCACGAGTAAAGACGATATCGCACGAATCGCGGAGTCCGCGACATGGTTTTTATTGTAATGTGAAGTTTTTTTTAACAAAAGTAAATTTTATTACGCGCGACTAAAAAGCCATTTTGTAGCTCAGCGTGCGCTTAGCCAATGAGAAAGCGAAAAGAAATCTGCTGAACGACGAATGAGTGAAACGTACCATCATTTCAATCAACCTTGTGGTGATAAAATTACTTGTTTTTCGATGATCAATTCAAGTCTGTTAGGAAGCACATATATACAAATCTAAACAGAGTTCTCTACTAAAGATATCAATGAAGAAGTAAGGACTTAACACTTGAAATTTGGAATGGATTGGCAATGGATTCAGCTACAATGCGACGACGAAGGAAAAAACAAACTCAAGATGTCGTTTCATGAAAGTTATACCGACAACAAAATCCTCTCAAAAGCCGACTGTTGGCTACAAATCATGCATGATTAGGTATGTTTTTTTCTTTTAAACGATTTCAGTTAAAACTAAGTTTTGAAGAAAAGGCTAAAACATTACAAATCTTTTTTTAGTAAAGTGTTTGCTTCATTTCAATCAAAAACGCCGAAGATGAGTAAAATTCTCAAACTTTTACACTGAAACTAGGACTGCAATAAATATTTTCAAAGCATAGAGTTTTTGAATCACAAACAATTAGCTATAAGTTTTTTTCTGGCTTATGTTTGTATTGTAATTTAGTGTAAACTTTAGGTTTAAGTTTGCAAACTACCCGTGAAATTGAAAATAAAGCTCATTAATAATACCCGTTTTGAAATTGTCTGGCTGTTTAGTTGGTGTTCCACAACACTAGAAAAGTAATTTGATGATTAAAAATGTTGTCTTTGATTGAAAAATTGCCGTTCAAGTCGTGAAAAATAGCGACTAAAAACTAAGTAAGCGAAGCGAAAGAAAATGATCGCTTTTCATGCCGAGTTATAGTCGCAGGAAAAAGATTTCTTCTTTTTTAATGCACAATTCGTCTATTAGCAAGTTAATCATTTGCCTCTATACTACTTGCTTGGTTGATTTATCTTTTTCATGCACGGAAAATAATGAGAAAACCTACATTTATTAAAAATTTATCGAGCGGGATCCCTATATATCGTGGTATTCAGCTTTCTGAGCGTTGAATATCACTCTGAATACCCTCTCATCCGGTTTGCGTTTCAGCCAATCAGCGCGCGAGTTTCTAATGTGATATGGGATTCTATAGGTAAATCGGAGGGGAGATCTACTGAACGTATTTCCGCAAAGATATTTCTCAAAAGTATAATTTGGTCTTTTTCTACATTTGGCATATATGAATTAACTAACATGCACTCGTGCCCTTGTATCTAACACTTTATGATTATAAATCTGCCTTCTTTATCTGTTATCTTGTCGCATATTTTGTAATCTAGTCTTTCGCCAAAAAGAATAGCTACCCCTCTACTGTTAGAATAACCATGAGAACAAACTATTTCGCCTTTGATGCATTGCCTCCAGTTCTTTTCCATGTGAATTGTACTATGCGTTTCTTGAAGCATTGATATACCTGATTGACCCTGATGGTCATTTAACCAATCAAATACTTTTTTTGTTTTCTTATGCCACGGACATTGAGTGATATAATATTAAATTTTTTCCCGCCCATTTTGACGCTTTAGAGAATTAACAAAAGAGACCTTCAACAAAACATTTTCCTCCGCTATCATTGGTCGAGGGTCGATCACGTGACGTGATAGTGCCCGCCGCGGAGGGATACTATCAGCACATAGTGCCCGCTGAGCTTTTCGTCCGCTGCGGGAAATTTTGTTGTTATTATGTTGTGTTACTATCACAGCATAATTCCCTCGATTCAACTACTCTATTGTTTAAATAGTACCCTCTAGCGTAGCCAATGAGATTGCATGATTTGTGATAGACCACGCATGGTGGATACTAAGTAGTATATAAAAAACGAGCAGCAGTGTTTTATCAAGGATAAATGAGTTATTAATGAGTTTTTTAACTAGATTTAAAAAACTCATTAATAATTCATGACCAGTCTGTCCAATCCGATGCTCCTCTCTGGTCACGAGGAAAGCATTGTATATCGTATAATCTACGGCTGAAACGCGGAGGGATTTGAATGCGACCAAGGGGAATGATGATGTACAATAGAAGAACAATGGAATGCAAATGAACATGAAGCATTATATAATGGCACATGTGTCATTATATAAAGTTTCATGTCCATAATTCAGATATTACCCGACCCCCATCCCCCCCATCTCACTGACGAGTGAACATCAGACTTAGAAATAATTTACTTTTAGATTTTTGGCGAAAAAAAGTCTTTGATTATGAGTGCCAATGCCAGGATTCGAACCGAGATCTTCTGCTTGGTTGTATCCGAGCTTTAAGCCATTATGCCACTGAGGCAATCGATGAAAAGTTTGCAACGAAATGTCATCAAGTTCATTAGCATTCAAGTTGGTTAGCATTCCTCTATTATTAGTGTAGATCAATTCCCAAATGCAAACAACCGTCCGTTTTCTTTTGTTTCATCGATATTGTACAAAATGGTCATGAATTACTAATGAGTTTTTTAAGCCGTTCAATAAACTCGCAGAACGTGTTTTATCAGGTTTAAAATCCCTTGGGCTTCGCCCTCGGGATTTTAAACCTGATAAAACACTCCTGCTCGTTTATTAAACTATACTTATAAAATTCATGAATAATTAATGAGCAATTGACAAAAGAATTCACGTCCGTGACGGAGGTTGTAAATCTCATACAGATTTCGTTCTGATTTGCATAAGTTTCAACTTATAAGTTTCAACTTATAAGTTTCAAGTTTCGGCCAGATTTACATTTATCTTGACAATTTTAGTAAAATATGAAAGAACTAACGTTGGACTTTCATAAGTTCTATACAATATTCGCGTCCGATCTGTATCCGATATACAACGGCTCGTCTTCGACTCGCCGTTGTATATCGGATACAGATCGGCCACTCATATTGTATATATTACTTAAAAAAACTCATTAATAATTCATGACTATTTTGTCCAAATTGACAAAAGAAATCGTAACCATGACGAGTGTTCTAAATACTGATAAAGATTCACCCTAATTTACATAAACTTTAACCTGAATTTTCTCTAATAAACTTTCATAAATCCTTTTTTTTTTACAAAAACACAAAACATAGGTTGGAGTTTTTTAAGCTCTTTAGTAAACTTGCAAATCGTGTTTTATCAGGATTTAAACCACGCGGCTAGCTCCTGCTCGTTTACTAAACTATACTTATAACACTTGCATTTATTACTCGTGCCCAGGCCTTAAGGCCGGCACGAGTCTTAAAATGCAACGATTTCTGAGGGCGTCGAAGTTTTTGAAAGCGAGGCGCTATCACCCAGCATTCTTTGCTACACACAAGCTGAATAATCAAGGCCGGCGGCCATTTTACGAAGGCTAAAGCAAAATGCACATATTTTATCGAATGAACACTCTTTCCATTCGTAAGGAAGCTTTCTTAGCTCCAACAAACGAAGAAATCAGCAGCATATCCTAAAACGGTTACCCTGTTTATGACAGAAAAAAACAAATTCTTATACCCTGTTTATGACAAGTGATAAAAATGGGACCCTGTTTATGACAGTTTAGGACCATGTTTATGCCATGAAAACGTGCTGAATTTCCCGAAAGACGAAAGACCGCGCTGCTCATCATATTACCTAATTACTATACCTGATTATGACAAAAAAATAAGGAAATGGGGAAATGGGGTAAATATATACCCTGTTCATAACAGAAAACTAAAAAAACCATACCCTGTTTATGACAGAAAGCTCGAAAAACCATACCCTGTTCAGCGGATCATCCCCGAATAGTAAATATATGGGAGTACCCCCCCCCCCCTGAATCTGATGGTTGCAGTGATAACATAAACTCTCACATGAATTATATTGCTGGGAGTAAACCATATTTGCTTATTGCAGCATACGCAATATGTTCCTGTTTTATAAAATCCTTTGGATATTGCCGAATTATGTATCATTAGATGCCATCAATGATCATGCTAAGCTGTGCAATATTTGTAATATGGTTTTGTACAAAATGATGCCGGTTAATTACCAGATGTTTTAAAGATATATGATACCATTATTGACCATCTAGCATGGTTTACTGAACATCAAGTAGTTCTTCAAGTAAAACATTCCTCAAGAAGTGCATTATAGAAAATATTAATATAAAAACAACCGGTTTCATGTTTTGTTTCTTTGGTTATTCTAAAAACTGTATTATTCAACAAAATAAAACAACTTACAACATTACTGATGGTAGCTGTCTTATCAAAACATTTTGTGACATAAAAGAACAAAGCTCCCAATATGATGCAAAATATGTACTTTATTCTCTTTCTTGTTCTCGGTATCATATCCAGTGATAAGGAAAGACAATACTCTAAGGAAATTTAAATTAAACAAACAAAAGATGCAAATTAACAATAAAACCGGAGATGTGTTCAAATATGGAACCCGAAATAAGGTTGCAAGTGACAGTAAAATCATATGGGAAGTGTAGATCAGGTCTCGATCACTTACAAATGAAATAGTATTTCATCCCTTCTGCAGCTAAGAATCCAATTACTCCAGTAGCACTAGTTTCATATTCATATTCTTGATCAGCAACTTCATAACATTGTAAATAAATTGTGTGCATTCAGTGACAACTGTCTTAGATGCATTTCTGCCATTCAAATTTGTAAACTAGTTCCAGCTGTACCACGCTCATCACCTTGCATCTAGGGCACGAGTGCACGCACCATCAGGGCGTCTAGTTATTCCTTGTATAGGTATTACCCTCCCCCTAAACGTCGGACTTAATTAATTTACTAGATATCGATTTTTGGTGAAAGTGTTTGAGTACCAATGCAAGGATTCGAACCGAGATCTTCTGTATTCGTATCAGAAATACCGTATGCAATCTTGAAAACAATGCCATTACCATTTTTACAACACTTGTGTGAATTTTCGCGCGCTGATTGGTTAATTTACCGTGATCAATAAGAGGACAGACACACTGTGCTCACGTCATCATGTCACACAACACTCGAGCAGAATTGAGGGAAAGTTTATCAGCGACAAAGTTTTTTCATCAAAAAAGGATTTTAAAAACAAGTTTATGGATAAATTATCAATGGAAATTACTTTTTTGTAAGTAGAAAATTTTAATAAATGTAACTATGCTGTCATAGAGTTGTTGTCGTTTTAATTTTATGGCTTTTTCAGTCTTTTTGACAAATTTTCACTTACAATCAAATCGGTAGTCTTTTCAACAAAAACGTGGCTGCTCAAAATTACATTTTGGATGAACAATACCATTCTTTCATGACTGATTTGAAAAGCTTAGAATGTTATCTTAAGGTTAGACATATCGAGTATTGTGTAATCTTCTATATGATCAGTTTTTATGCTTTTTTATGCAATTTGTTTGAAAGGGTGAAACCTGAACCCAGCTAATCGGCCATGTTTGACGTTCTTGTACATGTTTAACTTCACTTAGCTCTCTAAAGACAAACAGTACACTATATTTCTGTATAAAAATAGGCTTATTTCTTTTTTTCCGGCTGAAAAAAAGATAATTTTCGTAAATTGTGAGATTTTCCGTAGCTTCAAGAGAAACCATTGAGTTCGATGCGTGACAAATTCGTCATTTTTCGTCCGTTAACTTAAATTTTATTTTTTGTACATTTATTTTGGTTTGTGTTGTAAAAAAAAAATTGCACATGGACTTTTCGTTGTCTGTCCTCTTATTGACACACTCTTAACGTCATAAAATGTTCAAAACTTTGCAGTGAAACCCCTTGTATTTTACCGTTTAATTGTATATAATTCAAAGCTTGAGTTTGAAACGCTAATTAAATTTATCATGGATAATTAAGTCGAAGACGTGATAATAATAATCATCATCATCATTGTATTCATCACCGCCATCATCCTCTACGCTATAACCTTCACCATCACATATCATCGTGAACATAATCATCACCATCATTATAACCATCATCATCATCATCATTATAATCATCATAATCTTCACTATAACCGTCCCATCATCATTATCAATATTATTATAATCATCATCAACTAACAAACACTATCATCATCTGATCACTATCACCATCATTATTTTAATGAAATCCTATATTTCAATTCAGTTTCAGGTTTTATGATGATCCCACAACTCAATCCAAGTTTTAAACTTTAAAGTTCAAAAAACAAAATGTTGCAAGCTGGATTCAGAATGTTTGCGATTCGAAGAAAAACAATAGTCCTTAAATTGATCTGCTGTTGCCTTTTCATTGGTACATGTACTATTATATCTTTACGGAAATATGAACCATCAAGCCCGAACGCCAACATTGAACGCGAAATTAAACATAACAAAACAATAGTCAATGTTCAGACGGAAAACTACAAAACTAGAGTAAACACAAAGACAACAACAGGGAAGCCAACCCCAAGGCCAGCCCCCAAGTCAATCCCTAAGCCAACCCCCAAGCCAACCGCCAAGCCAACCGCCAAGCCATCACCCAATCCAACCCCCAAGCCATCACCAAAGCCAACCGCCAAGCCAACCGCCAAGCCAACCGCCAAGCCAACCGCCAAGCCAACCGCCAATCCAACCGCCAATCCAACCGCCAATCCAACCGCCAAGTCAACCGCCAAGCCAACCCCCAAGCCAACCGCTAAGCCAACCGCCAAGCCACCACCCAAGCCAACCCCCAAACCATCACCCAAGCCAACCGCCAAGACATCACCCAAGCCAACCCCCAAGCCATCACCCAAGCCAACCGCCAAGCCAACCAACAAGCCAACCGCCAAACCAACCCCCAAGCCAAAGATTAACGTTGAATTCAAACTTATTCTGCCTTCGATTGAGCCGAAAATGGATCCACAGGAAAGGAACCTCTATCTTGTTGTTGTAGTAAACAGTGCAGCTAAGGGGGAAATTCATCGAACGTTACGACAAACTATCCGTAAAACCTGGGGTAATTCGAGTAGATCGCACAATAATACACTTAAGTGGAAACTATTTTTTGTCTTGGGTATCGCTGATAATCAAACTGAACATGAAGCTAACCTACAAGAGGCTCATGAACATAACGATGTCATTATTGGAAACGTTACAGACAAATACACAAACGTTGTCATCAAGACATTCATGGCTCATTTGTGGGCTGTCACTAGGTTATCATGTAAGTATGTTCTCAAGACTGATGACGATGTTTATGTGAGAGTACCAGGTTTGGTAAAATGGCTGCAAATGTCTGGCTCTCCCAAGGCTTTTTATGGGGGCAATATTGCACGATATAACGATATAATGCGGGACCCAAAGAGCCCGTGGTATATAACCAAGGAGCAATACAACGGTACCATGTGGCCACCCTGGTGCCACGGTTCGTACCATGTCCTATCTAGTGATATCATTCCCAGTTACCTTATCTATACATACAGAAGAAAACCATTTCATACAGACGATGCGTACATTGGTGTAGCATCGAAAGAACTTGGTGTCAAAGTCGTGCAGATCCCTGGATTTTCATTCGAAAATGAATTTCCAAAGAGAATGAGGTCGGATAAAGAATTGAATATGTCATTAGCTATAGGCCATAGGGTAGACAGCGAACAGATGATAACATTTCATAGATATTATACCAAATACATGCTTGTGTAGTTCACGAATCACGAATCAATGCACATACGGCAGAAAATTGTGAGATAAATATATCGTTCAGTAGACACAAGAACACGATTTTGACCTCTTGACATTGACCAAAATTCTCATGTCAAGTTACAAAATGGACTGTATTTGAAATTAAACAGATCCTATCAAAAACGTAGCAGTGGATACGAAGCAACAGGGCATTTACGGACATTTTGGTGTGTGGTGCATGGCTATGCGTGAAGAAAATCATAAGTACTTTACAATATTTCTAATCGTTATTGCTGTATTGTCTCCACGTCGGGCTAGAATGGGTCTAAAATGTTTCATCTGGTTAAAAATTTTAGAATTTTAATGGAATTTCTTGAAACTTGGTAACGTTGAAGCCTTTGCCAAAACTTAAAACTCTATCGTTTTGCTTTTTTGAATTTCGACTTTTTTGGCGGGAAAATGACGTCATCATTTTCGAGAGAAATTGAAATATTGCTCAATGTAAAAAGTAAGGTAGCGCATTTGAAAGAGCTGCGTGAGAGGATTTCAAACATGGAAGAACAATTCCATTCCGATATCGGAACCGAAAGATATGATTTTTTGAATACTTATAAATCCGCCATTTTGTTACTATTTTTAACAGAAAAAATGGCGGATTCATGAATGTTCAAAAAAAAAGTCTTTCGGTTCCGATTTCGGAATGGAATTATTCTCCCATATTTGAAATTCTCTCACGCCGTTCTTTCAAATGCGCTACCTTAATTTTTACATTGAGCAATATTTCGATTTTCTGTCGAAAATGATGACGTCATTTTCCCGCCAAAAATGTCGAAATTCAAAAATATAAAACGATAGAGTTTTGAGTTTTGACAAAGTCTTCAACGTTACCAAGTTTCAAGAAATTCCATTGAAATACTAAAAAGTTTTACCTAAATGAAACATTTTAGACCCATTCTAGCCCAACGTGCTCGGGCATTCTCTTATAAGACTGTCATTCAAATCGAGCATACTGTACAGTATGTTGCCCAGTTTCGTGACAGTACTACCAGTATCGTGACACAAACAAATAAAACTCGTTTTTAGTGACAGCTATTTGATATTTCAAAACAAAAAACAACCCAAAGACTACAGAGAAAACATTAAGCTTCAGTCTGCATGTTTTGACGGGCTTTTACATGCACAGATTATTCGTAGAGAAGCAATTGTTGACAGAGTAGTGGAGGTTTCCTGGCTAAAATGTATGACTTTTATTGCGCAGTAAACTGACATGGGCTCGAAAAAGAGGGCTTTACATGGTATATTCTCAAAGACCAAAGACAAGATTTATACTGGCGATAGCTAGAGAGTGTATCTTCATTCTGCGACCCTTGAATGTTCAGCAATTTGGATATTTGCAAAAATATTAGACGCATAATATTTTTAAGATTATAGGTGCCCAGTTTTGTGACACGCAAATACCAGTGATTACAAAAAGCCCAAATACACTGACAGTGTTGGCTTTAAACGAAATCATGGCTGGAAATTGTTTGAAAACACACATGTTATGAATTCTGTTCGTTTAGTGAATCAAGTTTTGCTTTTGCTATGGAACACTACGGTAGATAAAGTCGCCTTTGCAGATCGTTTCTATGCAAATTAAGTTGATAAGTAGCAAGACTTTGAAACATTTCAAATATTTTCATATTCCAAAATCCTCAAAAAATAAAATAAGAAACAATCCAAATGTTAGCTCAAAATATAGTTAAAGGTAAGAAAATATGTCTTGGATTTGTTTTATCGAATTTTGTTGTGAATAACTTTGAAAACAATGCATTTTTACAACTTGTCACGAAACTGGGCCGGGCCAGCTGTCACGAAACTGGGCACCTAAGTTGCCGTCGAAATATTTATTTTATTTTTTCAAATTAAAAGATTCCAAGACAATATCAACATCATTATTTTACCTGATAAATTTGCCTTGAGTAACAACATTTCATAGACTTATTTTTCTCCGTAGAGAAGATATTGTATTTACAAACTGAAGTGTCATGAAACTGGGCAACATACTGTATATAGAACCTGTCATTTAAGAACCTGTTTGGCTAAAATTCCCAATTAAGCACCCATCACATAAGAACCACTCTAGGCTAAAATCTGAACAGGTTCATTTTTAAAAGTCGAAATACATTATTTCATACATTATTTCATTTTGGTTATAGCCAATGTGTTGGTTCGATGTGCCTACATTGAAACCCCGTATATAAGAACCTGCCATTTAAGAACCTGTTAGGCTAAAATTTCCCAATTAAGCACATAAGAACCACTCTAGGCTAAAATAAATCTAAACAGGTTCTTATTTTCAAAAACAGTAATTTCAGTACAACACATGCAAAAAAGGCAACAAAAAATAGCCATGAACACCATTTTGAGGTGCATACATCTATCAAGTAGGGATATTAATGAACTGTGTTAGAATTACAAACGAACGTGCGAGGCTCTGCGAGCGAGTGAGTTTGTAATTCTTCACAACGAGTGAATAAAATCGTACAAGCGAACTAACCATGATGTAATTTGTTTATTATATAAGTACTGAGATTTCTTTTCAACAATAATGACAACATGCATCAAATATACCATGAAATGAGTTCTATGGTTAAACGATTCAATGATTAAAAAAATTCAATGTTTTCTTTCAAAATTAAAAACAACGAAAAGTAGCAACAAAATCATGAAAAATACCGTTGTAAAAGGCAAATTTACTTATCTTCGATGCTTTTCAAAAGCATTATTAAATGGTTAAATAGTCTTGCATTGACAACGCTTCGGCGGTAGCTGAGCGAGATTCCTCTAGTGTGAACTTTGCCGACTGATTCACTATATTTATAGCCTTTTCCTTTTTTCTTTAGCTCTTTTTGTTTGGAAAGAAGGACTTGTCTTTTCAAATAGGAAGTCATTCATGTCACTTGTTTTCTTCATATGTCACTCAAAACCAAATAATAAACTTCAGAGCGAGAATAGTCTTAGCTTTCCCGTCTTTGACAGTAATAAATAAACTGGGCTACTGCTAGAAATTTGTCAACTTTGCTTGCTTCGTTCTTGAATTCCAAGACGTTTTTCTATAGCTAAACATCACATTGGATATATTTTTTCGAAATAGCTTTTTTTTTTTTTTTTTTGTGTTAAAATAACATTTTCAGTCGAATCGGTGTCAAAAAACATTCCCAACATTTTGACCAAAGGCGGTTGAAAGTTTTCGCGCCAGTGAGGTAGATTCCCGCACAAAACGTTTTCACTAGTGAAAAAATCGTTCGTCCAATCAGATGCCGCGAACGATAGTGAAATTTCATCGTTCGCATCCCTGATTGGCTGTGACTTAAAACGAACGATTTTTACATCACTGCAATTTTATACATAAATCTCAGTACTTATGAAATAAAATAAAATATTATATTCGTATATTAATTGAAATATTGTAGCATATATATTTTATTTTACATTAGAGTAGTTTCACATAAGCCGGTTTTGTATGCTGTGTTTCTTATATTCTAATGAGGTCGTTGACAAGAAATATAACAAATTCACGTGCATACGTTGTTACAATATAGAAACACAATTACAGCCTTTCTTAGAAAATCAATAAATAAGTAAAGAATTAAGTACAGAATGCATCTTTATTTATCACCAAACAACAGCGGCAATGAAGGGTGGTGCTCTAACCTCTGGAGATCTTGAATCGCTTATGCTTCACGCGTAACTTCGGTTTGAAGAATAGGGTTTCTGAATGCCTTGATCACAACAGGTATATTCCCACGGTAAAAGCCTTTGTAACACACGCCATAACTTCCACTCCCAATGATATCGCCCTTGTCTTGTTGGGTAAGGTCGTCACGGTTGATAACTGTGAATGATTTGTGAGATACATGACTAGTTTTAGCCGGGTTAGCATTCCCCAAGCCGGTTCCTGGCGGCGGTGTTTTGGTTTGGCCATCGGTTTGGCCTGCTGTTTGGCAGATAGCGATACCATCTTCATTCCCCTGTCCATAAGATACTGAACATTTGGTGGGGGTTAACTGGCGTCCATGTTATCAGTTTGAACACCCTGCTCTTGCACTGCTTTGTCTGCTTTCGGTACGCCATCATTCTTTAGGTCCTTTTTCAAAAGTTTTTTACGTTCTCTATATCTCTTCTTCTCTAATTGTCTTTCCTCTTTTGTATGCTTTCTACTATGTCGTTTTTTCCGCGTTTCAGTAGCAACATCCATTTTGAAATGTAAGCTCGATAGATTGCAGTTAATAGGTACACTTTCATTTACTTTGTCGCGTCCCTGGAATTCTTTATTCTTATTGGACAGCTAACAATATCTCCGGAAAGGAACGCTATATCTGATTAGGTTACATTTAAATGACACGTGTATTACGCTTACGAAACTGAAACAACTGTCTCTCGTAACACATTGCGTTATCTGTCTTAAAAAGTTTTCGACTACACGTGCTTTTGATAAACATAGTTTGTCTAAACATGGAAAAGAATCGTCCATGAAATGTAGCTTCTATGAAGCACAAAGTAGAAATCCTGTACCTTTGCCAACAGCCGAAAAGCTTAAAACGAAAACCTACAAAAATTATCTTGCTTGGCTTGGGTGTATCACTGAGCGAGTGAATAGCACTCATCACCCTAAATGTGAAGGTACGTACAGCAAATATTGAAAGTGCTTTGTTATATACACTGCCGGCATCTGAAATTTTAATACAGGTCAACACTTAAGATTCTAAGTAAGTGTTTTTGTTTGTGTATCATGTTTTGAGAGACGCGCGTCCATTTGTTCTAGGCCTACTCTGGACCGGTGCCTCGCCGCGCTGAATTGCATCATAAGGCGATCCTAGGCGATCTAAGGAATTTTCAGCAAAAATGGCGTGTAAACATAGGCGATGTAGGGCGCACTAAGGAAATTTTGGGCAATTTTAGGCGTTCTTAGGCGAACTAAGAAAATTTTGGGCAAACTAAGGAAATTTTAGGCAATATAATGCAATCTTAGGCAATCTTAGTAAACAAATCATGATTGCAAACACCACAATTATACCAAAATTGGCTAAAATTCTACTAAATAACAGAATGCAAAAAGAATATTTCTGAAATATAATTATAAATAGTACAATATAATGCTAATTAAACAGTAGAAAACAATAAAATAAGTATTACATTGTACTATTCAGTATTACAGATATACTGTTTGCACCTTACCAATGGGCCACTTTCAATATTTTGGTTAAGTGATAATACAAACAAATGAGCCAATACAAGGCTCTGGGAAACAATTAATAATACTGCTAATTTTATCCATATAGCCTAGATCATATTGGTTTATTTGTGTTGATCACTTGACCAAATTATTGAAAGTGGGCTATTAATCTATTGTATTCATTAAAGTTAAATAGTTTTATTTACTCATATTGTTAGTCATTACTTAAGGTTACAGTCAACCTTCGCGGGGTGTCTCCGTAAAAAAATCATTAGAGCGCCGGATTAGATGTTATTATTAAGTATTATACATCATTTTAAAGCTCAATAACTATAGAATATGTCTGTATAATTTGTTTTTAAGAAATATTTATGTATAAAAAGTTTTGAATTTTAAAACTCAAAACGACCGTCTGTGTTTGAGCGAATTGATCTACATAACGTTTAATTGTCTTGTCAACTTTTCTGCTTAATGTTTATCAGTACACATGTGTCTCTCAAACTGTGTCAGGCTTTGTCAATATTTTACTTAGTTTAGATATAATTTAGAGTTGAAGATGATGATTCGATTATTTTTGTGAAATTTGAAACTTTTTGCTGTAAATCAAAAACTATGCTGTTATTCAACAAAGCCTGACACAGTTTTAGAGACACATGTGTACTAATTGACATTAAGCAGAAAAGTTGACAATACAATGAAAGGTTATGTAGATCAATTCGCTCAAACATATACTTTCGTTTTGAGTTTAAAAAATCAAAACTCTTTATACATAACTATTTCTTAAAAACAAATTACACAGACATATTCTATAGTTATTGAGCTTTAAAATGATGTATAATACTTAATAATAACATCTAATCCGGCGCTCTAATGATTTTTTTACGAAGACACCCCGCGAGACCCCGCGAAGGTTGACTGTAACCTTAATTGTACTTCGATATTTGTACTATCAATAACAAACATGGATATTAAGCATGGTGTGTTTGACATGCATGTAAAACACACCAAGCTTAATATCCATGTTTGTTATTGATGGTCAATAAACAGTAGTGCAATGTAGGATCAAAGTAAAAATCAAACAACCATATTTAAAGCAATGCTAAATACTTTATTTAAATATCATAAAATATATTTGTAACTGTAACATAGTGTATATTTGTACTCTTAATCCTTAGTACATTATATTCATAATTCATAGCCCAAAATAAGCACTCTTTTGTGGCAGGATTTTTACTGTCACAAAAGAGTGCCTATTTATTTACAATTTTCACAAAACTTACATACTCGTCATTGTTCGATGACACAAACCACATTCACTTATCGAGAACTCCAATATCCACAATTATGACTGGCTTTTTAAACTTGGAAGTGAACTTTATATTTCTTGCAGAAACGACCTTTGCATGTATTGTATAAGTATCTGACATATTTTCAACATCTTGGATGTTGTCCTTGGGAACCAATTTGTTTGCTGCCTTCGTCGGGAAATTCGAAATATAATCCTAGCCCATAAGACTTTGTTTTGGAGATAGGATTTTCGAACCATGCACGCTTAATGGTTAGAAGCAAATCATCACTGGCATCCTTTGAAATGTACATTTTCCTGAACTTGTCAGTCAACTGTGAACCAACTGTGCATGGACGTACACTGCACAGCGGTTTAGTGACGGCTCAAGTTTAATATGCCAGCGGTTTGTTGAATGAATTTACGATAACAGTCAGCCATGTTGTTTTAACCAACAAAAACAAATGCGACAATCATTGATACCAAAAAAAGTGAGTTAGGTCAAAGCTTACATAGCTTTAGAAAAATATTACACTCGTGTGAATAGTTAGGAAAATGTTTTAACACAAGGATGGCTTACTTGCGTACTGGAATCATAGTTAGTAGAGTCCCCTCTAACTAACTAATAATGCTGGAATGCATGAAATCTTTCGAGGGCTTCGAATACTAGTCACTGATCAAATCTTGGCGACAAAGGTATGACATTCCTTGTAAGTTATACCATCTTACCTTAAAAAATTGGCTATACTGAGTCCACGCAGTTCGAATAAGTTAAGCAAGAAACTTCTGGTTGAGCTTTAAGCTTATCCTACATTGTATAACTTGCAATTATATTAGTTTAGAAGCAACTTGAAAAATTTCATGTTTCACGTTTTTAATCTGAATGGCAATAAGCTTTGTAAATAATATCAGATTTATCAGATTTTTCTGAACATTATCAATGGTGGGTATATAAAACCCCTTTAATTTCTACGAAATATACCATACTGGTGTAATAAAAAAAGAACTTGATAGAACCATGTGTTTAGTATTATTATAAAGTTCAATCAAATCATGTATTATCAATTAATTGCAACTGTTAATACAATTATTAAATAGATAGATACTATTGCAGTACAATTTCATGCTTTTTGCACTCTTTAATTTTGTTATATACTTATTTCAAAAAATGTCACCGAAAAGCTAGAAATCTAAGGCTAACAAGGATTATAGATAGAAAATATGTTTGCATGCTTCAACATATTTCAATAACTATTAGTGGAATTGAAATATTTTGCCATTCAGTTTTACCTCATGTGAGTATTAAGTAGATAATTTGCTTTACTTAAATTTCTGATATTAAGTATTTGCCATGATCCTTTGCAGTCTTAGCTTTGTATATTTTGTTGACTTTCTTGAAATAAGTATACTAAAATGTGAAATAATGCAGCTAGATTCAGTAATGACAGTTTTCATTCAGTATTACAAAACCAAAAGTGTTTAATGTTTTTACAGTGCGACTCGCCAAAACCTTTTGATGAATTTTTGACATTATTTTGACATTTTTTCATCTCAATCGGACCAATCAGGTACAAGTTTATATCGAGAGGCGGAGTTTATATCGAGAGGCGGAGTTAATATCGATCAGAGGCGGAGACTTTAGATACTTTGATGTCTGTAATTGGTCAGATTGAGATGAAAAAATGTCAAAATAATGTCAAAAATTCATCAAAAGGTTTTGTAGGTGACTACGGTACGGCGAGTCGCACTGTAATGACAAATGGAAAGAAAAGTATTCACAAGAAACATAGGTTACTGATATTAAAACTGTTTTAGATACACATAATGTTGTCAAGGATTTCTTAGGTGATCTAGTTGTGCGTTTGTAAGCGATCTCGCGTGCTCTTAGGCGATCACAGGCATTCTTATGCGTTCTAAGGCAATCTTAGGGGATCTCGGGCGATCTTAGGGGATCTCGGGCGATCTTTGGCATTCTAAGGCGTTCTAAGGCGATCTTAGGCAATTTTAGGCGAGGCACCGGCCCAGAGTAGGCCTTGTTCTTGTAGTCTATTTTATGACCAACGACAACACTAATCAATAACTTTCCATGTCAAGGGAATAACAAACTCATTCATCAAGCGAAGGGAATATATATTTTTGTGATTTTACTATCTGATGCGCAAGTTCCGGTATCGGGCTAAATAATATGTCCAATTCAAGCTGTTTCAAAGGTCACTGAACACGATGTATTTTATTTAAAAAAAAAAACAGGAAGGAGTTTTATGACAGTATGATTGTCAGTAAATTCTTATTCTCGGTTTTCATATGACGTCATTAACATGCTAAAATCTAAACAATTAATCGCAGAAGGCTGGTCCTCTAATATTTTGTAAATGTGCTTGAAATTATATGGTATTATTCCTGAAAGTTTGGTTGTGTTTTGTTGTTTCGTTTTCGAGATATTGGAATCGAAATTCACGTCACGCAACATTGTCACGCGTTTTCTAGAGCCGTAAAAAGTTGTAAATTAGCCACAAATGTCACCTTTTTTGCCTGGTACATAAACGAAATTGTTTGTTGATTAAACTTTTCACCTCTAAAGCGTTTTGGTTTGAGTTAAATTGTAATTTCGACGCCTCAACGTGTGTCCGCCATGTTGGTGTACTCAAGCTGTACACCAACATGGCGGCGCCATACATTTCACTGTAATCAAGGCGCATATTCACTGGCTCCGTATTCGGTCACAATTAGTCCATTCACCCTTAAATTTTGGCAAATCATACATTGGTCATCTTGCTTTATGTGGTCTAAATTGCTACTTGTATCGCAGAAAAGATCTGGTTAATGATATAGTCAACATAACCGGAAATGCTTTTGCCATATATTTCTTACTAAAAATCTTTAATAGCTATTATTTATTATGTATTTATAAGCAAGAAGAAATAATTCTGAGAGCAGATTTACGGGCGAGACACCTAGTAACTTCTACTACTCTGCTTTCGGGCGAGTCACCTTAAAAGCAGTCAGAATTTGAAATAGATAGAAAGAAAAGAAGCCTTCAATAGTATTATTTATTATGTATTTATAAGCATGTAGAAATAATTCCGAGAGCAGATTTACGGGCGAGACACCTAGTAACTTCTACTACTCTGCTTTCGGGCGAGTCACCTTAATAGCAGTCAGAATTTGAAATAGATAGAAAGAAAAGAAACCTTCAATAGTATTATTTATTATGTATTTATAAGCAAGTAGAAATAATTCCGAGAGCAGATTTATGGGCGAGACACCTAGTAACTTCTACTACTCTGCTTTCGGGCGAGTCACCTTAAAAGCAGTCAGAATTTGAAATAGATAGAAAGAAAAGAAACCTTCAATAGTATTATTTATTATGTATTTATAAGCAAGTAGAAATAATTCCGAGAGCAGATTTATGGGCGAGACACCTAGTAACTTCTACTACTCTGCTTTCGGGCGAGTCACCTTAAAAGCAGTCAGAATTTGAAATAGATAGAAAGAAAAGAAGCCTTCAATAGTAATATATTTATTATATATGTATTTATAAGCAGATTCATAAGTAGATTTTTGTTATTTAGTAGTAATATTATTATTAGTAGTCAGTATATACAGATATACAAAAATTAAGATTGTATTTCTTCGATCTTGCAAAACATACACCGCTTGAACACATAATAGTAATAATATTTCAATATTTTCTGCATTGATAAAGCTTATTAATAGTTTTTTAACTGACTAACTTACCCGGTCGATCCGGCGACCAAGGTCGGAAAGGTTTGATAAAGTTTACCTGCTTCCTCTGGCGCTTTTGCTTTTTTCTTGAAGTATATTTATCTAGTACTGGACCGACGATTCCAAAGACCGTGGAAACGTACACCATAACCTTCTTTATTTCTCCACCGCCGTAATGCTTAGTTGTACCGGTATTTGGCGCCATTTTCTAAATGTAAGATCGACAAGGGAACATGTACGATTTCGCTGGTAAAGGAAAGTCGAATTAATGCATTTCTTCTTTGGTCCGCCACATAGAGTATCTGTTAACGCGAACCAACGTTTTTCAGAGCATAGACAACTAGAAAGAACTCTTCGTAACGATCCTTCGTAACATCGTGTACTTAATAACTCAGGATGAACTATAAAGTGACCTTTGAATGACGCGCGGGATACCGTCGATATATGATAGCAGTTGACAGGCTAGGACGTTAGCCTGAGGACTCAGGCTAACAGGACGTTAAACATGACCATGTTTTTTAAATGGAACCTAGAGAGTTAACTAGTATAGGCTGCGTCGTTGTTTGATATAAACGATAGGTAATATAGTGAAATTTGTAACACCGTAAAATATGTTTTTATATCAAAATCATAAGAACTCGTATACATGCAAAGGTTGTGTTGACAAGACGTAAAACATATACATGTATGCGGACTACTAAAGGTGACAATCCCTGGAAATAGGATTAAACTGAATTCAAAAGACTCCCACAGCCGAAACAAACGCTTTGGTACAACAGTTGTTGAACTTTTTAGCCATAAACCCATGAAATAAATAGTAACAATTAAAGTTATTATTATTATGAGAACATATGAAAACAATGGAATTGGAGTCTATTATTGTGTATCAGTTAAGTAGCAATTTCATTTAATGGCTTATTAAAACCACTCTAACGTATATATTAATAGTAAATAGCACCAATTAATCAATAGAGAACAATGATATAGTACATTTTAAATTAGCACATTTAGTTGTTTGCACTCTAACGTACCTTCTAGTCATAAAGTTTAATCCTTTATTTCATTTATGGTTGTTTGGAATTATATTCTAGAGAAGCATTTCAATTTTTCCGTACATTCTTATTTGTCACACAAATGATTCTGATTTTCAAATATTTCATTTCTGTTATAGGTGTTTTTATATATTTATAAAGTTGGTAAAATACTTCCAGATAGCACAAAATGATAGACGAATAAATAAAGCGATTAAATCATGTCATTCATTTTATAAACGGTGGGCTTCCTGTGTAATTGTCGCACGTGAATTTGACAGGATGTAAACATGTCAGATCTATCGACCTCAAGTTGGAAAACTTTGATATCTAAAATTGGAAATTCAAAAGCTAATGAAGAATTGGATCGTAGGTGCAATACAATATTTGCTACTATTCGAGATATTGCTTCAGTGTGTACATCTCAAGTCGCTCTAACCGCGCGAATTAAAGATCTGGGCCCGGTTGTACGAAGCCTGAATAAGCGCTATCCACCGGATAACTTCCTATCCAGCGGATAAAAGTTATCCAGATGGCGTGATTCCGTTGCACGAAGCTTGAATAGCACTTATCCACTGGATAAAGTTATCCGCGGATAGGTAGGTAGTATAACTTTTTATCCACCGAATAAAATTGACGTATAATGAAACAAAATGGCGTCTCGTCGTATTTACTTCATTAATAATCGTGTTAATCATGTACAAAGAAGAGAAAGAAACTATAGAAGAAATGTGGACCCTTTAACACTGAGAGTGAACTCCGTTGTAGATATAGGTTCGGAAGGGCCGGCATACAGTTTATCGTCGATCTTTTACAAGATGAAATTACTCCTCACACAAGAAGAAGTCGGCCGTTGTCCCCTCTCCTTCAAGTACTCGTCACTCTAAGGTTTTTAGCATCAGGTAGCTTTCGGCGACACTTTCTTTTCCTTTGACAAAGCTACCGTGAGTCGTGTTGTTCGTAGAGTTACTCTGGCTTTAGCTGGAAAACTCAACGACTTTGTGAAGTTTCCTGTCACTGCTGACGAGAAAAAGGAGGCAAAAGAGGGTCTATATAAAATCGCTGGCTTTCCATGTGCCATTGGCTGTGTCGATGGGACTCATGTCCGGATAAAAGCTCCACCAGATAATGAGCCTGATTTCGTGAACAGGAAGGGATATCACTCTGTAAATGTTCAAGGCATTTGTAATCACAAAGGTGAGTAATAATTGATGTAAGATACACTTTCATAACAATGTAGTTCTTATAATCACTGATAATTTTCCAATGGAAATCCAAGGGAAAAAACAATGGATTGTTAATAAAACAATGGCAATTTTCGGTACCAGTTTTACTCACACAGGTACCCCACAACAGAAAAGTATTGTATCCATAATATTTTCAACAATCCAATAACAGTTATATATGAAATAACATTTTTTTGTTTTAATGAATATTATTTCTTACCCCTGATACATATTTTTTTTATATACAATCATTTATAACTTTTTGAAAACCATTTGTATTTGTTTTTGTAGGATTGTTTACAAATATTGTAGCTAGATGGCCAGGTAGCACACACGACAGCCACATTTTTAGAACATCGAACATCGGTCGACAGCTTGAAGGTACTGGCCTTGATAATGGGATTCTCCTGGGTAAGTTAAATTAAATGACTACCCTGTTTGTTAATTTTATAAACTATAATTATTTACATTATATTTAATGTGTGTAGATATAATTTAATTGATACAATAACAAAATAATATATTATTGTAAAAAAGGAAAACAACACAATTAAAGGAAGAAAAAGAAAAGGATTGATAAGATTATATAGACTATATAAAAAAAATTAAAAAGTAGATAAATCTAAGTGAATATATAAAACATTATTGTGCATTTTAGAAAAAGAAAAAAAAAATTAAATCTCATACTTTATAATACAATATAGTGTAATTATGTTATAAATTAATGAAAAGATATTTAATCAAATAGTTCTCAACTTTTTCTTAATTTCTCTTTATGAATAGGTGATAGTGGATATGCTTGTTCCCCATTCATGATGACGCCCTACCTTCATCCAAACACAAGAGAGCAGGAAAACTTTAATAGATCACATAAAGTAACAAGATGCCTTATTGAGAGGACCTTTGGCATATTAAAAAGAAGGTTCCATATTCTGCACTCAGAAATAAGAATGGCCCCAGAGCGAGCCTGCACAATTACTGTGGCATGCTGTGTTCTGCACAACATTGCAGTAACACTAAATGAGCCAGAACCCGAGGATGACTACATGCAGGCAGCAATGGATCATGATATGAACATAATATACCACGGCCCAGAAAATGGAAATGCAGTGAGGAATCACATTACAAATGCATTTTTTTAAGCATTATAAAATGCTTAAAAAAATGCATTTGTAATGTGATTGTTAAAACTATGCTTTTAAGAGTATATATATGTGACACAAAATGTCAAATAACTATAATTGTTTTACATGCATGTGCACTAATATATTTTTCCTGTAAATATTTGAATATTAAATTCTGAATAATTTACATTTATGTAAATAAAATATATTTCACTTGGAATGGTAGATAAATTAAAATTGTTGAAAAAGGTACGCATAAATTAACTCAGATAGTGATTTTAGACCCTAAACGGTACGACCACATTAAAAAAAAATTGTGACAGCAATCAATGCAAGATTGTATGGTTTCATTTCGACTGTGTTGGCATGTAGCCCCACCTGGTCAATGGTTTTGCCCAGTATGCTTAAAATGTTAAAATTTGAAATAAAAACTATTTGCTATGATGATGACTCAACCATATATATATATACTTATCTAAAGATAATTTTATTTTTGTTATTTTATAAAAGTGTAAACAATATATCCGTGAAACACAAAATGCAATTTTGTACAAAAGAGTGCTAATTAAGCTATAGAAAACAAAGGATTTCGTACAAAATCACTTTTTTTTTTCACTTATAAAGTTTCACGTATATTCTAACAGTTTTACTCTATTATCATTTTTGACTCCAGGGGGTCGGGGATTTGATTTCCATTTCTCTCCCACTAAGTGGGGTATTTACCAACACTTGCCAAGTCAAATTTTCAAATGCCCCACTTATCCCCACCCTGTCCCGGGTTGGGGGGGGGGGGGGGGGGGTGGGGGTTTACTTTGACTAGTGCATAATACAAAGCAATATTGACGGCTCTTTTCCCACGAACAAACCTTTATTGAACTGATGTTATTCTAACATTATGTTTGGCTTAGTGGAGATTATTTGAAACGGCAAAATAATCTAAAGTACATGAAAGAACAGTTGTTTACAATTAGCGTCCGGCGGTATTAAGTAATAACGAAATACCGCGAAATACTACGAGTATAGCATAATAATCTAATAGTGTCTTGTTGGATATCAATAATGAAATATTATAAGTACAAGAATCCTATGTGTATCATTTATATACTTTTGTTATTGTTATTAGGAAGTATGCAAGCTTGTAAACGTATAAATTCTACTTTTTAATGGTATCAGTCTTATCGCATCAGGCAATTCAGTCCAATGGTCACTCGAAATTTATGCAAAATGTGTCAACTTCAAGCTACTCGTACGGGACCGTAAAGTAAAAAGCCCAGAAATATTTTTACATCAATTTAAATCTTATCATTTGAAGATTGAGTAGCTAGAATATGAAGGTAATCTGAGCATGCACGTGCACATGGAGAAAATGTCCATGATAAAATGGTAGTAAAATGTAATTTATTTTGACCTGCAAAATCGTGCTGATTGATGAGCGATGTTTTCCTTTATAAAACAAGGAAACGACAATATTTTACTCTGAAATTAACGTTGAATATCTGTTTGTTCCATACACGAAAACAGAGTTTCGCTGGCAGGCCTTGCTTTTGGACACGAGGGAAGTTTTTCGACTGTATATTCCACGCTTGAATTTCGCTAATTTGAGACCGAAAACGGTCCAAATCGTTTTTTCCGATTTTTTCGAAAAATACTCAGTTTTTCGAAAAACGAACCTTGACACGTTTAAAAGTAACCTATTTCATACGTTTAAACGGAATATGAGCGAAATCCATTTTTTGAGTGTGGCCACGGGTTGCTCGGTTATTACTGACATTTACTCTTAATGAGTTCCTACGCGCGAGATTTTGAAGCAAAATTTGCAAAAACGGAAGCGATATGAAAAAAATCACAACTCATAAGAAAATAGTTTTTTCATACTATATCAAGCACAAATGCCGGCTAATGAATCATTCTAAAATACAACATGGATGGTTTTAAAGAAATACCTTGATCTTTCATATTTTCAAAACTCGCATGAAGTCGGACAAAAACTCCTACAAAAATCTATATTTTTGTCCGTTTGAAAAATTAACTTTTTAAAAAAAATTGACATAACGTAGATTTTTTTTCCGGTTCTTTCAATTAAGAATAAAGAAAGAAAGTCCCGCGCAAAATTTGAGGGTTTTGCCCTGTTGAAGCTCAAAACGTGTACACTTATGTTGCCCAGTATCGTGACAGTACTACCCCTCCCCTCCCCCTACCCTAGAGCCGGGCTACGCAGGCTATGACAGTACCAGTATCATTATTTATCGCCTGTCATTATTTTTTCGCCTGGGGGTAGGGGGGTAGGGGGGGGGGGGGGGGGGGGGACTTAGCAGATCCCCCCTTCATCAGTATATACATTGCAGTAATCCTCCCTCCTACCTACGGATAATTTCAGAGATCCCCCCTCCTTAATAAGTCCCTCTATTTCTGACAGATATTCAAATGAATGAAACAGTTATTTAAAACACAGTTTTAAATAACCCCAGGCGATAAATAATGATCGGTCCCTTAGCGACGGCTATTTGATATTTCAAAAAAACAAAGACTACAGCATTTAGCTTCAGTATGCATGTTTTGACGGGCTTTTATATGCAAGGATTCTTCGAAGAGAAGCAAATATTACATTATTATAATTGTTGACAGAGTAGTGGAGGTTTCCTGGCTAAAATGTATGACTTTTACTGCGCAGTAAACTGACCTTGGCTCGAAAAAGAGGGATTTTCATCGCATATTCTCAAAGAACAAAGACAAGATTTATACTGACGATAGCTATAGAGAGTGTAACTTCATTCTATTACTCTTGAATGTTCAGCAATTTTGATATTTGCAAAAACATTAGATGCATAATATTTACTCCGTTTTAAGATAAGGTGCACAGTTTCGTGACACGCAAATACCAGTGATTACAAAAAGCTCTAATACACTGACAAATATTGGCTTTAAACGAAATCATAGCTGGAAATTGTTTGAAAACACACATGTTATGAATTCTGTTTGTTTAGTGAATCAAGATTTGCTTTTGCTATGCATGGAACACTACGGCAGATAAAGTCACCTTTTCAGAACGTTTCTATGCAAATTAATTTGATAATTAGAGTGACTTTGAAACATTTCAAGTAGTTTCATATTACAAAATTCTCAAAAAATTAAATAAAGAATAATCCAAATGCTAGCGCTAAATATAGTTAAAGGTAAGAATATATGTTTTTGATTTGTTTTATCGAATTTTGTTGTGAATTACTTTGAAAACAATGCCTTTTTACGTGTCACGAAACTGGGCCAGCAGTCACGAAACTGGGCACCCAAGTTGCCGTCGAAATATTCCTTTTATTTTATCAAATTGAAATATTCGAAGACAATGTCTGCATCATTATTTTATTTGATGAATTTGCCTTTGTATGACAAAATTTCATAGAGGTTTTTTTCTCTGTAGAGAAGATATTGTATTTACAAACTGAAGTGTCACGAAACTGGGCAACATACTGTATATAGAACCTGTCATTTAAGAACCTGTTTGGCTAAAATTCCCAATTAAGCACCCATCACATAAGAACCACTCTAGGCTAAAATCTGAACAGGTTCATTTTTAAAAGACGAAATACATTATTTCATACATTATTTCATTTTGGTTATAGCCAATGTGTTGGTTCGATGTGCCTACATTGAAACCCCGTATATAAGAACCTGCCATTTAAGAACCTGTTAGGCTAAAATTTCCCAATTAAGCACATAAGAACCACTCTAGGCTAAAATAAATCTAAACAGGTTCTTATTTTCAAAAACAGTAATTTCAGTACAACACATGCAAAAAAGGCAACAAAAAATAGCCATGAACACCATTTTGAGGTGCATACATCTATCAAGTAGGGATATTAATGAACTGTGTTATAAGTAAAACAAAATGCATAAATGATTCAATATATAGTGGCGGCCACACCAATGAATATACATCACGACAAGCTTAGGCCAACTAAAAAATTCCGCGTAGGGGTTCTACTAATCCGTGTGGAAGGCGTTTGGTTGGTGTGAATCTTTAATTATAAGTTTGTCATTTAATTGACATACGAATGTACAGCAATAACCAGATTGCCTTTGTGTCAGAGTATATTTAATAGTTATGATCAAGTGTCAAAGGAGTGAAAGGCTTTTATCTGTTTACTAGCATGACCTATGACACTACAATACATAACTAATAACAGTAACAAATATATAAAAAGCTTGCAATTCATTTTAAAGCTAATTCATGATTTACAATTGTTGTTTTTAGATAGTGCTTCTTGTCTTTATTGGAAACATTTGGATATGAACTTTGATAAATAATATATAACTTCTTCATTATTTGAATCAAGCCAGTTCTTTTGTACATTTTAACATTTCACTTTTATTAACTGGATAACTATTGATAATGTCTACAAGACGAAACTAGTTTTCCTTATGAATAAACATTTCTTGGCTTTAAGTGTGTAATACTAAATTATTGGGTTCATCCCCTTCTACAACATGGGATAATATTATCGATGTTTATTTTTTGAAAGAAATCATAACGTAAGTTGTCGTATAATAGAACAATTGGTATATAGAGAACACTTCATGGTTAGTGAGTGCGTACGATTTTTATTCACGAGTTGTGAAGAATTACAAACGAACGAGCGAGGCTCTGCTAGCGAGTGAGTTTGTAATTCTTCATAACGAGTGAATAAAATCGTACAAGCGAACTAACCATGATGTAATTTGTTTATTATATAAGTACTGAGATTTCTTTTCAACAATAATGACAACATGCATCAAATATACCATGAAATGAGTTCTATGGTTAAACAATTCAATGATTAAAAAAATTTAATGTTTTCTTTCAAAATTTAAAACAACGAAAAGTAGCAACAAAATCATGAAAAATACCGTTGTAAAAGGCAAATTTACTTATCTTCGATGCTTTTCAAAAGCATTATTAAATGGTTAAATAGTCCACAGGGAGCCCGGCTTTTTGTCGTTTCTTTTCATTTTTTTTTACTCTCTTTATTTACGCTAATAATACGCTATATTATGTTTGCATCGGGATTCCTGTGGTATGAAACAGTTCCGACGTATCGTTTAACATGATGATGTAATTAACAGTAACTCGATAGGAGGATAAACTCTTATCTGTAACGCACTCTCTAGTAACAGTCAATAATTGAGAAGGGCCGAAACAACTGCTAGATTATCGTAACAGCACCACCGCCACTTGCCCTGACCAGCTATTTTTAGCGACTCTCTATTCGTGACACAATCCATCTAACAACGCAAAGTAAACCGTAAAAGTAAAAACTTGAATAACAAAATCCACGATCATAAATCAGGAGTTCTTACTCGTCTAAGAATAAAAATAATTTAACGGATTAGTTATAAAGTTTCGTAACTCCTCGGTCAGGGCAACTAGCGGTGAACATGTATCTAAAACTCGACTTTTAAATATTGCTGCATAGCATCGTATCATTTCAGATTTCCCAAAATTTGAACATCCTAACATAAAGTATGTTTATTACACAAACGTTTGGAGGCTTTATAATAATGAAAGAATGCTTAAAACATTTTATATATGAGTTTTAATTGAGGCATCTAGCAGTTGTTTCAGCCCTTCTATACATCACATTGGATATATTTTTACGAAATAGAAGAATTTTTTTTTTTTTTTTGTGTTAAAATAACATTTTCAGTCGAATCGGTGTCAAAAAACATTCCCAACATTTTGACCAAAGGCGGTTGAAAGTTTTCGCGCCAGTGAGGTAGATTCCCGCACAAAACGTTTTCACTAGTGAAAAAATCGTTCGTCCAATCAGATGCCGCTCAAAGTATGAGCAATATCAGATTTTTTGTATTTTGCTCGCTTCGGTCGATATTTGTTGCTAGAAATCAATTGTAAAAAGTACCGAAACATTGTTTGAGAATGATACTGTAAGTACGGTGGCTGATAAGGGCCATCCGATTTTCTGTATATTTTTCAACCTAACCCAACTATTTCGTTTTTATTTTTATGTATCATTTTCGATTTGATAAAACTCGAAACATTCTTTAATTTTGTCAAAAATATTTATAACTCGTCATGACGCGTTATAACTCAACATTTCGTGTTATAACTCAACATTTCGTGTTATAACTCAACATTTCGTGTTATAACTCAACATTTCGTGTTATAACTCAACATTTCGTGTTATAACTCAAAACACGGACTCTTCAAGGTACCAATATTCTCTTTTAGCAAAAATCCGGTAAAAATGACGCTGAATAACATAATTTTTACGAAGATAATTAAAAATGGTACAAAATTGGCATTTTAAGGATTTTATTACCAGAAATGCAATTTTACATTATGCATTAAATACTTGATTACATGGTTAAAATATTGATTATAATGGCTAATTTTGCTTTGAGAGTGTACACGGTTATTTCTGTGTACATTTAGGCCTCATGGTAAAATTTCGCACGACTGCCCAATTTTGCTTTGAGAGTGTACACGGTTATTTCTGTGTACATTTAGGCCTCATGGTAAAATTTCGCACGACTGCCCAATTTTGCTTTGAGAGTGTACACGGTTATTTCTGTGTACATTTAGGCCTCATGGTAAAATTTCACACGACTGCCCAATTTTGCCTTCATCAAAAAATACTTTCAAATTAATATACACCTACTTGCAGTAAGGTTGTCATACAAAATAGAACATTTGTGACAAAGAAAATAGAACATTTGTGATTTAGTGCGAAAGGAATTAATTAAAAGACAAAATAGAGAGTTCAGCTTCGAGGAGCGAAACAACGTCTGTTTTCTCAGGCTAGAGTGATCTTCTTTTGTCTTTTAATCAATTCCTATCGAACTAAATCACAAATGTTCTATTTTCTTCATAACAAATGTATATGTTTGTATGACAACCTTACTGCAAGTAGGTGTATATTCTTTAGAAATTAACTACAGTCATTGGAATTTTTAAGTGTTTCTATTGTTCGTTGATGTGTAAATTCCTAACATTTCCACGGACTGTAGTCAAATTATAAATGATAATTATATGCTGACGAGGCTGAGTTTGAGCTACCAGAATTAAAAGATATAGTTAAGGTATACACCTAATTGCAAAAACGTTGTCATATAAAAAGGGACATTTGTATTTAGGAATACATTAAAAAAAAAAAAAAAAGAATCGTTCAGCCTCAGTGATCTTCTTTTGTCTTTTTAATGTATTCCTTTTCCACTCAAATACAAATGTTCTATTTCTATATGCCAATGTTTTTGCAATGAGGTGTATTTAAAAGTATATTTAAGGTCTAATAGTTGCTTGTAGGCTGTGTTAATATTCATTGTTAATATCCAAGCCATGACTTCCAGAAATTACAAGACACTTCACTTCAGGTATGTGACCAGAATACATTGCTAGATCTTTTGTAAGAGAATCCACATCTATTTTGTTGAGTTGTGGTTGCAAAAGTTCTGCTTTCCATTTGGAACACTCTGTACAAAAAAAAAAAAAAAGATATTTAATGATTATACGAAACATGGTATTTGAGACTATAGGTAGATACAACCACTGTAATAATACTGATCCCATACATGCATAAGATTAAGATAGACAGATAAGATTCTCTGTCATAATATTATCATATTGTCTTATTATGATGAATTTCATGCATACCCGATACAACAATAGTGTATATAGAGGATATTACATGGGCGTGCGGAGATATGAATTTTATCTTCGAGTGTTGATAAGATATTCCATGAGTGAGCGCAGCAAACGAGTGGGATATTTTTTCAACACGAGAAGACAAAATTCATATCTCCAAGTGCACATGTAATGTTCTGTTTATTATGATAGGTAATAATATGAAATTCATAACACCGTAAAAAATGTTGACTTAACTTTACTGACGTTTCGAGCTTTAGCCCTTCATCGGAGTAAAAAAACCTTTTACTCTGACGAAGGGCTAAAGCTCGAAACGTCAGTAAAGTTAAGTCAACATTTTTTATGGTGTTACAAATTTCATATTATTACCTATCATTTATATCAAACACCGGCGCAGCCTATACTAGTTTACTCGCTAGTTTTCATTTATAGTTCTGTTTATTATATAACAGATTTTATTATATAACATAGAGTGATATCAACTAGATAAAAAGCCTATCCTAGTCATGAAGATATCATTGATATTGCACATGTGTGATATCACTCTCAACCAATCAACTTTCAAAACAAAAAACATTTTTCTTTAATCTGTTATATAATAAACAGAACATTACATGTGCGCTTGGAGATATGAATTTTATCTCCTCGTGTTGAAAAGATATCCCACTCATTCGCTGCGCTCACTCGTGAGATATCTTATCAACACTCGAAGATAAAATTCATATCTCTGTGCGCCCATGTAATATCCTTTATGAAACAAATAAAAAAATATATATTACCAAACAACGGTTTTGTTACAACTTGTTATTGACAAATCATCAGCGATGAAATATGATAAATTAATATTAACATTAATATTTGAGAGAGATTGTGACAGCGCACCAAAATACTGAAAGTTGATTGGTTGAGAGTGATATCACACAGTCATGTGTGATATCAATAATATCTTCATGACTAGGATAGGATTTTTATCTAGTTGATGTCACTCGGTATACCACTATGTGTTATATAATAAATATATATACTTTAAAAGGTAGTCAGTTAGAATTTCAAACTGTTGCCTTGACAATAGGTTCTTGACTTCAATAAGCTTTTAGATGTAATAACATTAAATTTAAAGTTAATTGTAGCAAATAGTTCTATGACTTGCAATATTATAGCGACTTGTCCTTGTAATATCTAATAATTTTGTGTTCAATTTAGGTTAATTGTGCCAAATTAGTTACAAAACAAAACATTGACTGACAGATCCCTCTGGAAAACAGTTGGTTTTGTTTCCCTAAAAAAAACAATGTTTCCTTTAGCAAGCCTTTCAAATTATTAGAAAACATTGAGAAATCTTAGGAACTGTTTCCTTCAGAACTAGTTATTAAATCTATATATTATCATGTAGATGCAAGACATGTTAGTAGTTATGTACAATATACCTATTTATCAAGTTTATCTATTAGCCTGAAACTTTTAAGATAAAAGGAAGCTTAATTTTCTGCAGGTAAGCTTAGAGTGGTTTTCGCTCTAATTGCAATATTACATTTATTAAAATTATATATAAGGTTTCAAACGAATATATCTACGGTATTTACTATTGTTAAATTACATTCGTTCAATTACAAAATTTTCTCATAATTCAAGTCGTTCGTAATAGTTAGTTCTTACCTTTTACGGCTTTTAAAACGACACAGCGCCACATCTAACATGTCGTAGTACAAGCGATCGTACAAGCTATGACACAAAAGCGAACTGAAGTCCATAAATGTGGAAAACACCTCTCTGTTTCATTGATTTGTGCCTCCTCTATTCTCCCAAAAACATTTCTGAGTATCTGGCCTTCAAAATTTTGAATTTTCGCCCACAAACAAGCAACGAAATAACTTAAAATACCAGAAGAAACATGTACACATCTACTTGTAGCAAGATGGCGGACGCTTGTAGCTTTGTTTTGGCGGGCAAAGTTCGAAGATGTCAGCTTGAGCCAATCACAGTAGAGAATAGCGAGCGGCTTTTTCCATATATGGCAGTCGTCCCAGTCTTCCTGGCAGCGCTTACACGGTAATGGCGGCCATTAAGCTTGGTTGTGCTGTATTATTCCCTGAAGCCCCATTATTTAGCCGATTTTAATAGAGATGTTGGAGCTATTTTATGTAATAAAGCTGCGAAGAAGAGCAGAAGACCTCGGCATGGCTTACTTATAGTGAATCGACTTCGCAAAAGGTTTGTAAACCGTTTGATTTCTATATTAAGATAATAATGCTTACGAGTCTAGTATATAGGGAGTAATCTGGCGATCAACTTGATGATTCCAGCCATTCAACTGACCATAACTTTACATATTACTAAAATCAGAGTATCTTTTTATGTTTGATATCATTGTAATATTAAATTTGTAGTATATTTTATAGCTGAGGATAGCTAATCTAACGATTGTTTATATATTGTTTATGGACTAAAATATAGTTTGAGGTCTGCAAGACCCTTGTAAACAAGGTTACTGTTCTTCAAACTCTCCTATACATTGAGTACTTTATACAGTACATACATAAACTGTATAATTTATTTCTCAGTTGGCTTTATATATTATATTCATATGTTATATAATTGGTTTAATTTAATTATTTTCAAGTCTAAAACGTTTGATTTTGTTTACTGCAGGTTATGTTTTTATCAGGCCGATTGTCAGTGGAAGATGGATCAGAAAACAAGACGATTTTCACGCTTTAAAACAAATAACACTACATAAGAACTTATATCAAACAATATGTATATTTTTTTGATTCAAGACTTTTTTGGGGTAAGTTCATGAATCTACTATTAAAGGTCTTTTTATCTTTAAGCGTCCCGGGTAAGCTAATTATATCAGGTGTGATTTTAGGCCCAATTCTAGGTTTTTATAACGTACTATGTTGTCAAATTACACAATCCTTCAATTGTTTTAGCTGATGAAAATTTTGAAACAGAAAATTGTATGCTGTGTTTATTTGCCTTGCAGCTGACCAAAATTAGTCGGTCAGGTGTTTTTTTACCATGAAGCCCAAAATGTGGATGGAAATTGGTATTGCTATAACAACTTAGATTAACATGAAACAAAGATGGTGGAAATAGATTTCTTTAAAATAGCTGTGAAGTTTATCACCTATACAGTTTTTGTTTTAAAGCTCATTATTCCACCATCTTTGTTTATGTTGCCATGTGAAAACTTCCATCTATGCTTTGTATCTGGTGAAATTACATCTTGATCAGGCCGGGGAAAGTTGATCATCTCGCTAAATAAAAATGCTAAGTGTGGTCAATAAAAACTACTGGGAAACACCATAAATATTCATTGTTTTATTGTTTCTAGACTATGTATAATCTATTATTTTAACTAGCAGAGCTTTCGGGCATGAAAATGACCTTGAAAATGACTAAGTTGGTTGAAAGCTCAGCTAGTTAAAAAATATAGTTTATACCTAAGCTAGAAACAATAAAACCATGAATATTAACACAGCCTACAAGCAACTATTAGACCTTAAATATACTTTTAGATACACCTCATTGCAAAAACGTTGTCATATAGAAATAGAACATTTGTATTTGAGTGGAAAAGGAGTACTTTAAAAAGACAAAAGAAGATCACTGAGGCTGAACGATTCTTGTCTTTTTAATGTATTCCTAAATACAAATGTCCCTTTTTATATGACAACGTTTTTGCAATTAGGTGTATACCTTAACTATATCTTTTAATTCTGGTAGAGTACAAATACTAAAAGTGTGCAACATAAATACCACTAAATACTGCTAAATTATGCAAATTCTTTTGTTCTGTATTGTTTAATCAACACTATTTAGTGGTAAATAGTACAAAGTATTGCACACTTTTAGTGTTTGTACTCTAGCTCAACCTCAGCCTTGTCAGCATATAATTATCATTTATAATTTGACTACAGTCCGTGGAAATGTTAGGAATTTACACATCAACGAACAATAGAAACACTTAAAATTTCCAATAACTGTAGTCAATTTCTAAAGAATATATTAATTTGAAAGTATTTTTTAATGAAGGCAAAATTGGGCAGTCATGTGAAATTTTTCCATGAGGCAGAAATGTACACAGAAATAACCGTGTACACTCTCAAAGCAAAATTGGGCAGTCATGTGAAATTTTACCATGAGGCAGAAATGTACACAGAAATAACCGTGTACACTCTCAAAGCAAAATTGGGCAGTCGTGTGAAATTTTACCATGAGGCCTAAATGTACACAGAAATAACCGTGTACACTCTCAAAGCAAAATTGGGCAGTCATGTGAAATTTTACCATGAGGCCTAAATGTACACAGAAATAACCGTGTACACTCTCAAAGCAAAATTGGGCAGTAGTGTGGAATTTTACCATGAGGCCTGAGTGTACACAGAAATAACCGTGTACATTCTTAGACTCGGCCAGTTAGATTGCCCATTGAATATAGAAAAATCTTCTTCGTATCTACGAGTAGTATGTTAACGTTCAATCAGCTATTTTTTTTTCCGTATTTTTAAGTACAGAAAAAATGATGTAATAGATTTGAAATCTGACCATTTTATTTGGTATAGTCTACCATGAAACATTATGATTTGTGATGGATTTTCATTTGTGGTAAATATTTATTAAATATATTGAAATGTAACCACTGTCTTCTCTTGTCATCTTTGGTATAATCTTTGTTAGATGGTTCTTATATTTTCCATCATACACTTTTCTGGTAAATGCTCTATATTTCAAGGGAAATTTTGCTGACAATTTGGTAAAAATAAGCCATTTTTGTCCAAATTTTGCCAAAAAAGCTAAAAGAGAATATTGGTACCTTGAAGAGTCCGTGTTTCAACATTTCGTGTTATAACTCAACATTTCGTGTTATAACTCAACATTTCGTGTTATAACTCAACATTTCGTTTCAGCTCATATTTATTTATTATTTTCCATAAAAATAAAAACGAAATAGTTGGGTTAGGAAATCGGATGGCCCTTATCAGCCACCATATGTAAGACAACGTACATTTCTGTTTCTAAACTTCTGTAGAATTTTAAACGTTATTCGCTTGAATTTTTCCAGACAACAGACTTGAATAGGAAAGTATTCAATGGTAATCGATCTTGATCTTCGATCTTGATCAAACGCGCATGACGTTTAGACTGTCAGTCAATATATAACATGTCTAAGGCGTCCATTACGCTATCGTATGCCAGTGCACAAATTAAAGCGTTGCTTTTTTTTGGAAGCCGTTTACTCATCTGCTGCATTCGCGTCCATCCGCCTCCATCCGCGTCCATAGAATGCCTATAAGAGGTCCCAAAGGTTTTACACGAACAGACTAGAACGCGTTTTGGTCGTTCTCGTAACCTTACTTCAACTGGATGTTTTACAAGGTAAGCCACGGTTAACGAATGCATCTTACTCATCTTTACTTTTAAACTCTTTCAACATTGTTGAAACGTGTTAAATCGATGTTGAATTGATGTGGAAAGAGTTTTAAAGCGTTTAAACATTGCCATTCAACAAAATTGAACGGATGTTGAAGCAAATGTTGAAACCGTTTTCCCGGGCCCTTCGATGTCGGCTGTATGTGAAGTTGATTACTGCAAAGCCCGTGCAGTGGGCCGACTGTAAGAGTAAAAATGTGCGATAACTAGAGGTTAAACTAGTGTGGACTGCCTCGATGTTTCTAAGGAAACAATTGTAGTAAAATGTGCGATAGCTAGCGGTAAAACTAGCGTGGACTGCGTCGATGTTTCTAAGCAAACAATTGTAGTAAAATGTACGATAGCTAGCGGTTAAAATAGTATCGGATACTTGGATTTCTTCAATGATTTCTTTTTATAAATCCTGTCATTTATAGATCATTGTTAGGCAAGTCAAAAAATGCGAAAAAAATATTGGGGTCACGTTATTGGTTATAGATTTTGTTTTGGTAAACAGATTTTTGTACACCAAATAACACTAAAGGAGATCAAGACTCGCAAACTCAACAGCCTAATGACATCAGTTGGGATCTCCTTTATCGTTTTATTTCTAACTTAGAAGAGAGCAAGATCATTGAAGCCATCACAATAAAAACATTCTCTAAGAACATTATGAATGGCTGTGTTGGTAGACACTTGTCTAACTGTCATATTACAACAATGGAGACATAATTGCATTGTCATATATGATAATTTTATGTTAAGTACGACCTATATACTGTTTGTAAATCGTATTCAATATTATTCACTGAGGAAGCTGTAACAAGCGAAACGTTTGAATATTATATAAAAAAAAAACCAATCACATATATGCCTTATAAAGTCAATTCTCAAGTTCATATATATACATATAGAGCGTGCGTATGAGAAATGCACGCGCAAATAAACCTATAAGTATTGTGTTTCATAGATTGAACTAAAACAATTCACCAAATTTGACTGAAAAATTACATGTTACAAAACTCAACTCATATAAACATCATGAAACCGAAAATTAATTAAAGTATAAAAAGCTAAATATAACTATATATATATATAGATAGATATATATATATATAATATAAGTACAACGTTAGCTCTAGTTTTAACTATCGAGCACTCTCATAGTTGATGTGGATCTCACTCTACTACTTCCTTATATATATATATATATATATATATATATATATATATATATATATATATATATATATATATATATATATATATATATATATATATATATATATATATATATATATATATATATATATATATATATATATATATATATATATATATATATATATATACAGTCATTTGCAAAAATTCTGACCGTACAAGTATATAAGTATATAAGTATATAGGTATATAGATATGTAGGTAATTCTGCCTTAAAACGCCCCAATATTTTTCAGAATTCATTCAATGACATGAAGTAAGCATCATTGAAGTATTATGGATGGTTCTGATAGTACCAAGAGCGCATAAAAGCACTCAAAGGCATAAATAAACATTACCCACAATGCACCCGATATACTTTGATGCGGTCAGAATTTTTGCAAACGACTGTATATATATATATATATATATATATATATATATATATATATATATATATATATATATATATATATATATATATATATATATATATATATATAGCTAGTTGCAATAACGTTGTCCACCTCAGAAATACATATATACACATATAACTGTCACGTGACTGGGTATAAGTAAGCTATTTTCTTCAATTTTAAGCTCTTATACAGATTGATATGGTAGTACTTTATTAAATTACTGTGTAGGATTATGCCACGAATCAATTGGTCAGATTTCCGATGAGAAATAGCCTAAGTACTACTAGTCACGTGTCAGTTATATGTGTATATATGTATTTCTGAGGTGGACAACGATATTGCAACCAGCTATATATATATATATATATATATATATATATATATATATATAGAGCGAATTGCATAAACTTTGACACTGCTGAAGAAGTATATAACTATATCAAGTGCATTGTGGGAGCGATCTACGCGCGTGATCAGGCGCGAAGTTCAAACCTTGCGTGTGTCTTCGTACGGCTGCTGAATATTGAAAGTGAAAGTAGATGTCTTCTTTTCCGCTTTTAAGACATTTTTAGCTTTGGGTTGACATTTACAATACTCACAAAATATGTATATACATTATAGTTTCCAATAAATATTATTGAGCTGTTACTTCGTTTTGACAAAATCATGAAATGATAATAAAAACAAGTTTAAAGTTGTTCTTTATTGACGAGTTAAGAGTGATTTAGCTCCAATAGAAATGCTACTTAGTCGGCAATAAAAGTGATAATTACCTTACCTTTTCGTTATGATGATTACAAAACTATAAATTATTATACTAGTTAAACTCAACTGGACTCTAGGTAATGCAGATAATATATTTATTTGCTGTATTAATTTTATATTGAGTTGGAGTTGATGATTATTTGCAATTCGAGCTATTTCGGCTAGCATGCAAATCAGTCCTATATCAAAACCAATTTGTGTGTAAACTGTAGTTTTTTGAGTAATTTTCGTCTTTCCAGCTATTGACTGTTTGTATCTTCTTATTCAGTCCTGATGGTTATCAAATTTGATAACCCTGATTTGTTATGATATTTGAGAAACCAAACAGTAGATCAGCCAATCAGAATTCGGTTTTGGTAGGTGACGTTACATCTAAGTGAACAACAACAAAGAATCGAGATGGTACTCTGGTTACAAAGGCAGAATTGAAGTATTATTATATTCTTCATGTTAAATGCTATTTATTTCATAATTGAAGTATTCTTACATCAAATCTTTCAAATTTCCATTAATACCTTTTATATTTCTATTTGGATCATATATTAATTACATTTTTCTTTATAGAAGAGAATAGTTTAATCCATTGGAAAAACAGGGAAAATATGAAAACATTTGACTGCGAGTATTGCTGAAGGTCAACATAATTTTATAGTAGTGACCTTCGTAAGATTATCATCTTGTATTCAATTTAAAACATATTCGTGTCCGATTCTACAAAGGTCTTAGACACATGCAAACTGCCAGCTTTCTGAAAGAGAAGCAGAAACACTGGCGACTAATACAGAAGAAGAAAAGTAAAAGTAATAATAAGAATTTAGATCATAAGTTTGTACGGCTTGAAACCCGTCTAAATTATCAACAATTCTTGACTCTTATTTAAAAAAAAAAATTAAATATAATCCAATACCAAATACCATCTTTTAGCCAACATAAAATGGCCTTCGTCTTAACCGATTTACAAAATTACAGCCTATTTATCGAGCAATCGAGCAACGTTTCTTGAATGTAAACAGTATGACTAGTATGGGGGCCCGGAAAACGAAGACCCAGAAAACGAAGACCTAAGACCCGAAAAACGAAGACCCACGATAATTATCGAGATAAATGCCTTAAACGTCAAAGTCGTTCTTACAACATGTTCGTTTAACGCTTTGGCATTATTTATGACGTTTTACGATGGTTTTTGATTATACTCACCGTTTACCATCATTTCGCTCTAATACTCCGGAAACATGCCGAGACTGTACTTAAGATAATTCTCTTCCACGTAGTATAAAATAATCTCGCAAAAACATTTTGGAAAGACAATATAAACTCAATAAATAAAATCTTACTGCGGAATTAGTGCAACACCGGAATGATGACGTCATAATCAAATTTGATAACCATCAGGACTGTTATTCTTATACTTGGTAATTAATATCAATGTTTTTTCTTACGGCTCTTTGATGAAATTGAGTGTTAGAATAATAAATTGCCGATCCGGCTAGCACAGCCGTATCAACGCATATAAACACGCGATATTTGTGATTTGTTTACATTTATTTCGCTGTATTTAAGAATCACATGAGCAATAATATTTGGTATAAAGGAATTGTTGAATTAATAAGCTCTAAGAGTTTACAAACTTCGAGTACGGTGCTGTTGTTTTCACTGTTTTAATAGAACAAGTAATTTGTGCTACATAGTTTGTACAAATAGTTCACTTTAGCGAAGCATAACTTTAGAGTGAAAATTAAAATTATATCCGTAAAACATTAGCAAATACTAAATAGCTAGAACTATGATTTGTATGCTAGCTAAATAATCATCGACTCAAACACACTATAAATACAGCAAATAAATATTACTAACATTACCTAGAGCCTAGTTGAACTTAACTAGATTAATAGTTTATTTTTTAAGGGAAATATTTCACTTTTATTGTCGACTGTCTAGCATTTCTATCGAAGCTAAATCTTTCTAAAGTCGTTAACAAAGAACAATTTTCAACTCGTTTGTATTATCCTTTCATGAAAACTGTTATATATAGTATTTATTTTTGCATTTAAAATATAAACCCAAATCTAAAAACATAAAGAGTAAACAACTGTTTACATTTACTTGAATGTTCTTGCAGCCTTACAAAGACACACTCAAGGTTTTAACTTCGCGCCTAAGCTCGCGAGTAAACGTTCCCATAATGCACCCGATATAGTTATATACTATTCAGCAGTGTCAAAGTTTTTGCAAATCGCTGTATATATATATATATATATATAAATTAATGGGATGATTCCTTCAGTCAATACGGTGCTCTACTATTATGGAGCTGTGATATAATTTAAGCTAAGTACAAGATATTAGAAATTATAGGATATCATTCCTGATATTTTTTTCAGAAAGCCCTTGTGGTAGGTAGCTCAAAAAAACTATCAGGGATGATATCCCATAATTGCTTGTATACTTTTGATATACTTGTAATATTGACAAAAGCAACAGAATTTCTGCATATGGCTGTATATATATATATATATATATATATATATATATATATATATATATATATATATATATATATATATATATATATATATATATATATATATATATATATATATATATATATATAGATATACAGTCATTTGCAAAAATTCTGACCGTACAAGTATATAAGTATATAAGTATATAGGTATATAGATATGTAGGTAATTCTGCCTTAAAAAGCTCCAACTTTTTTCAAAATTCATTCAATGACATGTAGTAAGCATCATTGAAGTATTATGGGTGGTTCTGATAGTACCAAAAGCGCATAAAAGCACTCAAAGGCATAAATAAATATTACCCACAATGCACCCGATATACTTTGATGCGGTCAGAATTTTTGCAAACGACTGTATATATACAGCGATTTGCAAAAACTTTGACTCTTTTGTACATATGTAACTATATATCAAAATAATATAAGAAATTATGGGATATGATAACTGATATTTTTTTCGAGTTGCCTATGACTTGGGCTATCTGAAAAAAATATCAGAGAACATATCCCATAATTTCTTATATTGTTTTGATATATTTTTATATATGGCAAAATGGTCAAAGTTTTTGCAAATCGCTGTATATATATATATATATATATATATATATATATATATATATATATATATATATATATATATATATATATATATATATATATATATACAGTCGTTTGCAAAAATTCTGACCGCATCAAAGTATATCGGGTGCATTGTGGGTAATATTTATTTATGCCTTTGAGTGCTTTTATGCGCTCTTGGTACTATCAGAACCACCCATAATACTTCAATGATGCTTACTACATGTCATTGAATGAATTCTGAAAAAAATTGGAACGTTTTAAGGCAGAATTACCTACATATCTATATACCTATATACTTATATACTTATATACTTGTACGGTCAGAATTTTTGCAAATGACTGTATGTATATATATATATATATATATATATATATATATTAACGATAGAAAAAAACAAATAGACTAAACTTTCATTCCGACAAGCCTGTTTCGTGATTACTCACTCTCTCTTCCGGGGATTTTAATGACAAGAATATTCATAACCATCTATTATATACTATAAAATTTGCATAATTAATGTAGCAGTAAATTTAAAGGTAGTATATGTATATATATATATATGTAAGGTTGTCATACAAAAATAAACATTTGTTATAAAGAAAATAGAACATTTGTGATTTAGTACGATAGGAATTGATTAAAAGACAAAAGAAGATCACTCAAGCTGAACTCTCTCTTTTGTCTTTTAATTAATTCCTTTCGCACTAAATCACAAATGTTCTATTTTCTTTGTGACAAATGTTCTATTTTGTATGACAACCTTTCTGCAAGTAGGTGTATATATATATTACTTTTAGTTTATCTTACAAAACTGTTTTTATAATATTTTGAGCGTGAGGGCTAAATTAACTAAAGTTTTCTAGTTAGCCCCCAGCCTTTTTTGATGTTACTATCATGAGCAGGTCTAAGCAAACAATTGCATTAAAAATGTCACGACACGTCACAAAACAATGCGACATCGGGCTAGGTATACATTAGGCGAAGAATATGGGAAAACTGGCAAAATTACTTTATAACATAGGCAAGTAGAATCGCGCGCTCTGATTGGCTTATTTTCTATTGACAAGAAATGGATATCCCATAGAGATATCCCATAGAAATTTAATGTGAGGATTTCAAGTTCGCAAAAACAAATTGAAATGGCCGCATTGGACGACAGCGACGACTTTCCAGTTTTGCTTTCGACATATTTGAAGAAAATGTTGAGCCTGCAGTGAAGAAAAAAGCGAAAAACTACGAGAAAGGTCGACCAAAACCTACAAAAATTTGCAAATAGGTGGCGAGCATTGGTTGTTTTTGCATACATTTTAATAAGCAAAAGTTGAGAAAATCAAATCAGATTGCAAAAACTCCAGAGAGAATACATAAAAGGGTATTATTTTAATTCTCTAAAGAATATAAAGCTCGTTCACATACCTCGATAATAGTTGAAAACAATAGTTTTAGTTTTTATCTTTCCTTGTAAACAACACGGCGGTGAGTTGAGCTATCTTTTGCTGAGAGATATCGTTGCTTTTCAGTTACTTTTAAAAAGCTGTAAAATTCACGATAAGTTTTTCTACAAAGTTAACAACGTTTTTGAAGTCAGGAAGTGTTCTTGTCTTTCTTTGTCTGCATACAAAAGGTTCAAAAATCTTGGAAAAGGCCGTTTTTTTCTCGATTCAAAGTTCTGTCAGCGATCATCATGCTTTCATGTCTTTCATCTTCTTCATTAAGTACGACACAGATAAATTAATTCCTCCAACAGTTTACGGTGATTTCGTTTAAAGTTCTTATTATTGTTTATCGAAAAAGAAGAGCTTTCAAAGGCTCTTTTGCTCAACGCAAACGTCCACAAGACGAATTTCAACTCGTTTCAACATCAATTGTGACTCACTTCAGTTTGTGTGAGTGTAAAACTTGTTTTTTGTTTCTTGACTTTCTCTGATGTAGAGGTATAAACAAAATCCTTTGTCTTTAAACGATCTTTGATTTGGAATGATGAAGAAAGCTGCCATAATTTCAATATTTTGGCATTAAAATCACTGTAGGTTTGTCGAAGCAGCCGTGACAGGCATGCTGAATGAAAACCGGTTTCTGACAACCCGCTCTTTTTCAGTAAAATTACTGGGAAGCTATTTGAAAGCAACGTACGCGCGTTGTTAATTAAATTAAAAAAATATTACTTTTTTATCGAAAATAATTGTGGTCATATAATAAAATTCTTATTAACTGAGCTTGGTCGGTCTGTACAGGAGAATCTTGACCTTGGTCGGGTCCTCATTGCGTTCGGTCTGTTCTTTCCGACTTCACCCAAGATTCTCCTGTACAGACCTCCCGCTTGGTTAATAGGATCGTATTATTTTACTGAAAAAAGGGCCTATGTTATAAAAGAAATGGTCGATAATTAGCGTGCGTATATCCAGTTCTGAAAGCACTCTGGTAGCTAGAGTCGCACTCGGCTAAAGCCTCGTGCGACTCTTACGCTACCATCGTGCTTCCAGAACTGGATATACGCACGCTAATTATCGACCATTCCTTTAATTTTAGGCGACATAAGTAAATTTTTTTCAGAAATTTTAGGTATGTTAGGCGACATTGGTTGATATTGAGTAGCACTATATGGTGAACTAGACGCATATTTGCGTGAACTCGGGCTTCAATACGATTATGTAATTATTTTCTTGGATTAGCTTGAGATGATTTGAAACGAAAAATACGGTTTTTTTTGGTCGTCCTTCTTTTCTCTTAGGTCCGTCGTTCCGTCAGTCCGCGATCCGCTTGTCTGTCCTGGTTTTACTTGGATCCTTCTTCGGTTCGTGCAGTGATGCATGCGAGTTCAAAGAGTGTCTATTAAGAAACAGTGTTATTAAGTTGTTCTTGTAAAATAAACGCCAGAAAAAGCAAGATAGGTAGTCATTGAAGCAATTAGTATTATATTTGAGGCGATTTGGGCTATTCGGTGTACGTAGTTTTCAGAGAGTCCGTTTCAGCTGTTTATTTGTTATTATAAATCTTTTTTACTACCACGTACTAAGGATAACTACACCAAGTTACTTGTAGGTCTGTACTTCCTCCAAGGACGACGATAGCTTTGCCAAAAGTTGAGAACTGCCAATAATCATGAATTTAGATTTCTTGATGTTGATCGTCAGGTGATTCGTCTTAAGCCAGTTGCAGACTTTTTGTAGGTCACAGTTTAGTTTTTGCTCCAGAACGTCAGAACATTTTGACGAGAAGTACAACGCAGTATCTTCGGCAAACAGAGTGACACAACAAGAGTCTAAGATGCTTGGGAGGTCGTTCATGTAGATAATAAACAATAAGCTCCAAGGATGTATCCTTGGGCCACTCCTATTGATACTTGCGCTGAATCAGAATGGGAACTGTTAAACAGGGTGACTTGAAAACGAAAAGGATTCAAACCATTTTAGTGTCCTTTTATTTAGGATGACTCAGATAAACCCGGAATACAACTTGTCACTTTACTATGTCCGCCATTACACTCACAACTACCCTCCCGGCCACCTGGCCTTCTGACACAGGGATCCCAACATAACATCCCAACATACCCTTATAACAAACAAAAGTTCAGAGTTCATAGCTTGACAACAAAGTCTCACAATAACAGTCTTGACGTGCAGCTAACACATAGCACAGTCTAGTAATAAGTTAGTAATATAAATAAACAGTGTCTCTCTTCGGTCTTGGTTGTCTTGCTGATCGCCTCAACTCTCCAGTCTCCTGCTCCACCGGTTCATCGTAAGATGTTAGCAATTCTTCATCAATCACCGGGGGGTTGGGTTTCTCTCTTCTGCTGGGTTGTCCTGTTGAGGTACCTGCTCCTGCTGTGGTACATGCTCCTGCTGTTCCAACAATTGTACGTCCTCATACTGCCTCAGAATGTCAATGTTCGCCGGAACCTTCCTGAGGAATTTCGCATTCCGAATCACTCGTTTCCCAGTCTCCACTTGCACTAGCTCAAAAGTATCACTTCCTTTCTGCTTGATGATAACATACTTATCCCCACAAAAATTGGGGGTTAACTTCCCTTTGCTCATATTCGCCACAAATATAATGTCTCCAACTACCAGATTATGGTGTTGAGCTCTCCGTTTCTTATCAGCATAGTCACGTAGTTTGTCTTGGTAACGTTTGTACCTCTCTTCTGGACCTAGTCCTGCTCCATTCTCTGGAACCATCGGCAACTTGGTTGCTATTTCTCTGTTCAGCATCACCCTCGCTGGTGTCATCCCTGTCCCCGCATACGGTGTGGCTCTGTAGACTTACAGAATATCAGGTAGCACATCGGTCCATGAGAAGTCATCAAGCTCTGCTGCTCGAATACTGTGTTCCAAGTATCGATGGAACCTCTCAACTTGTCCATTTGCTTGAGGGAAGTAGGGAGATGATCTGCTGTGTTGAATTCCATTTGCTGTAAGGAAGCTTTCAAATTCCTCTGAGACAAGCTGGGGTCCATTATCAGTAACTAAGACGCTTGGGTTTCCAAAACGTGCAAAAATGTCAGTTAGTACTATAATTATCTTCTGACTAGTGATGCCCTTTAGGACTACTGCCTCAGGCCATTTGCTTCTGTAGTCCACCAAAGTAAGAAAGTAGATTTGCCCTGGAAACGGGCCAACGATGTCAAGTGCACATTTGTCCCAGCAGTGTTCAGGTAAGGGCGTTGGCTTACATGGGGTATCTCGTCGTAGTGGTTGCAGTCTTACACAGGTATCGCAGTTACGGCAGAATTCTTCAGCATCAGAGTCCATTCCAGGCCAAAACAAACTTGCTCGTAGACGCTGTTTTGACCGGACAATGTCTTGATGTGCTTCGTGCGCCAGCCTCAATGCCTTCGTCCTCAGCTGAGCTGGTACAAAAATCCGACGTCCCCGCCACAGTAGGTCTTGAGCATACGTCAGTTCATCTTTCAGGTGTTTCCATTGTTTTAGGCTTCCATCAGAGTTGTTCCATCCCTCATTGATGGCGATCACTACCTTTTGAAATTCTGTATCCGTCTTCCCTGCCTCGCAGATCTCGTCAATAGACAGAAGTGTGTTGTCCTTTTTCACAAAGTGTACGTGTTCTTCAACAAAGTTGACTTCCGTTGCTGGTGATCTCGCTGGTAATCGGGACAACCCGACTGCAATGTTCTTTGTCCCGGGTTCATATATCAAAGTAAAGTCGTAGTCTTGAGCTCGCAAGGCAATTCTCTCCAGTCGGATTGACTGAGTCGTAAAGAGTCGATTTAGTAAACACACCCAACAATGGCTTGTGGTCTGTTGATACTGTAACGTGACGACCGTAGATATAAGGATACATCTTCTGCAGTCCATACAGTACAGCTAAGGCTTCACGCTCTATCTGTGCATATCTCATCTCTACATCTGTTAAGCTTCGAGATGCATACACAACTGGGCGCATTTGATTATCTACCTTTTGGAGTAGCACACAACCCAGATCACAGGGGCTGGCATCAACAACTAGCTTGGTTTCTGCTTCCATCGAGTAGTGAGCTAGACACGGTGCTTTGGAAATCAGTTCCTTAATTTGTTCATAGGCTATCCTCTCTGCTGCTGTCCACTTCCACGGTACTCCCTTTTGTGTTAGCTTCCTCAGAGGAACAAGAACTGTTGACAGATGTGGCACGTATACTCTTCCGATAAGCGAATCTGCCAATATGCTTTCCTTAGATCCAGTGTTGAGAACATCGTTGCTCCACTGAATTGACGCAGTATATCTTGAATCCGAGGAATGGGAAACCTTTTTCTCGTATAACAGCCTTATTCGCCTCTCTGAGGTAGACACAGATTCTCAGCTCACCGTTCTCTTTGTACACAATGTGAACTGGCGATACCCATGATGCTCCAGATGCTTCCTCGATCACATCTTCATGTATCATTCTCTCAATTTCTTCCTTTAATCTGGCTTCTAGAGGTGCTGGTACTGGTCGCTGTCTTTGGACCTTCGGTGGTACCTCCTTGTTCACTTTGATGTCATATTCGTAGTCATTGAAGACTCCCAGCTCTTCCTGGAAGATATCTGCATACTCTTGTAGTATAGACTCCCTCTCGTTAGATTGACACTCCCCGACAGCATGTATCTTAACTAGATTAAGGGCCTGGATAGCACTCCTTCCCAGCAATGGTGGTCTCTCAACATCAATCACAAACACTGGTTCCACTATCTCTTGGTTCTTACCTCTCAGGTTTGCATCAAATGTTCCTAGACACTTGAGCTGTCCACCTCCAAATGCAGAAAATTTGGCATCTGACTGCTTCAGGGGACTGTTTACATTCTCCTTAAACCATTGTTTAGGAATCAGAGTTCTAGCACAACCAGTGTCAATTATCATTTCTACTTGTTTCCCATTAATTTCAACATCAATAGTGAAGTATATCCCCCCTTCCTTACTAGTAAAGTACACATATTCATAAGTGGACTTATTTGTATCTTCATGTGTCTGGTGTACAGCCTTCACCTTGCTATCCACTCTCTCAGCAGCACTTGATTTACAACATTTAGCATAATGTCCAATCTTTTTGCATTTCCTGCATTCAGCATCCTTAGCTCTACATTTGTCATCATTAGCCAGATGATCATCCCTTCCGCACCTGAAACAGTTCCTTGTTTTAGTGTTGGATGAGTTTTGGTTTTCCTTTGTTTTTCCAAACCAAGAAAAAATGTATTACTTTTTTCGCCTTGTTCTACCCAGTTAGCTTTAGATCTTAAAATAAGGCCTTCTGTTATGTATTCACTACGTTCAATTAGCTGATTTTTTAGATCTTCGTATTCACTTATTAGTTTATCATTTAATGTCCAATCGACAGTCTCTTCAATTTAATTAACTTCATTTCTATATCTTTGTAATTCTTACGTGAGTTTTTTGCCTTTTTCTTTGCATATGAGATAGATGTTTTCCTTATTTGATACTTTATGATCTCCCATTTGCTATGTGGGTCATGAATATCATCATGGTTAAGCTCTTTTTTAACCGATGTTAGTAGTTTATTTGGGATGACTTGACCCCTTTTTTTTCGAGTGACTTCGAGCGACTTTGAGTGACCGAATGAATTAATTTGATTGTCTGACTTAATTTATTCAAGTGACTTAATTTATTCAATGGTTTGACGTCACACATTGAGTGAATTGGTGAATTAATTTATTCAATCGTCATGGTAACCCAATAACGTAAGCGGGCAAGTCTGAACAGGTCTTTTGTTACACAGAATAGATATATAGCGCGGGAGTTTTGAATTTTTTATTAGCCTTCAACCTTTCCTTCAAGAATCACCACTGTTCAGTCTTATAAAGGATTAAAGCGATTTTTTACTTTTGACGTAATGGGAGGAAGAACAATACTTTGTTGCTTAAGGTATTTGATCAATTCCTTCGATACCTCATCTTCGGATGAATCTTCTGGTTGTTGCTTTTCGTCAGGCAGAACATTGGTTCTAAGTCTACAATCATCTGGAGTGGTTGTTTTTAAATCGATGAGTAGGTATCCAAAAGGTTTGCTCACCGCCTCTTCATACTTCTGAAGAAAATATTCGGTTTTTCTGGGGTACATTTGCTTGGCCAATGTGAAAATTTGAAGTTTATCTCTGGGGTTCTTGAATATAACCAAGTAGTGACAATTTAAGCTGATATCCCTGTTTCCTTTGCTCTGATGAAAGAGATTTTGAACCAAGTAGATAACACTAAGGTTGCGATGATGGGATCCCTGGGTAAACAAGTTGATAACCTGTTTGTCGTTACTGGCGGAACTCATTTGATCATCAATGACGATAAGATCGATCTCAAAGAAGCATCGTGCCACTGACATCTAGGGCAACCAACGATACTTTTAACATCAATATTGAAATCTCCACAATGAGCACAAGCATGTTTTTTCTCTTTTTCGTCATTTCCTTTATCTTCTTCTTCTTATCTCCTCGTTTAAATCAAGTAGTCAATTGTCCTATTTGTAAGCATCATTTTCCACTTAATCATGATACTGTAAAAAGTATCTTGGTGTCATGTAATGATTGTGGTGGTATTATTCACCACCCTAATAATCGTTCTAGTGATGATGAAGAATAAAAATTAATTATTCCACAAACTGTGAAAAACTCTTCTTTTTTATTAAAAAAAACATTACTGAAATTGTCCGCTAAGTATCATCAAAATATCTCGTCATTACCTTACTTCGGAGATATTTCAGAGGGTAGCGAAGCGCATAAAATTATACTCTAAATTCTATATCCCTTATATTTGTTAAATCCAACTGATTGTAAACATAATTTTTGTTGTTGTTGTTGATCTTATGATTAATAAGTGTAATAAATATATAAAAAAAAAAATTGATAGCAACTCATGATCTACATCAATTACTAATGAAAGGTGACCCTTGGTTTCCCTGTGTGGTTTCGTGGGGACTGGTGCCAAGTTTGAATATCAATTAGCTTAAGATAAACAAAGACGGACATGAGCACAAAAAGAAGGATTAACAAACAACAGCAAACACATGTTATAAGAAAACTCATTATTCATAATTACACGATTTTCACTTGGATTGTTTGTTTTTAAAACTTCATATCAATAACAGTGTGGATTCAAACGACTTCAAATCCTTGAAGATGGAAAAACTATTCTCAAAATGTCCTCTCTTTGTGTGGATGGTTCCCGAAATACACGCTCGCTGTGGTAAAAAGTATTCTGAATGTGCCCATACGATCGAAGTGCCTCGGTGTTCTATTTGTTCAGATTATTATGCATTGTGCCCTTACTGCAAGAACAATTTCTGGACTTGTTCGTGTATATGGAATAAAAAACTAAAGCAAGAGGAATGTAAGAACTTATAACAGATTTAAGTTTTTTATTTAATCGGAAAAGTGATTTTGTTGAATGGCAAGATTGAAACCGTTTGCCCGGGCCTTGACACTAACGAGTATAAGAATTATAAGTTTTGTAGTTAATTACACATGATCAAAGAGAAATGTATTTTCTCTTAAAACATGATAACAAGATACCCGGTCCGATAAGAGCATAAAGGGCCCTTAAAGGGGCCTTAAAAGGGATGCTAGTGTCCAAAGCACAGTCATCCCAAAATAACTCCCAATCCCACTATAACACGAAGATCAATCAAGTTCTGATAGCATGGCGAGTAGTGCTCAAGAAAGTATAGAGGATAGCAGTGAGGATAGTGTTGACTCAAGTCAGTTTGATTCTACTGAAGATAAGAAAGAGGATGTTTGGGCGAGAATGTAATACAAGGCAATGGCAAATCATCAGCAAGATTTGGAAGTAAAACCAATAATGCTTTGTTGCCTACATACAGAAAAGAGCGGAGGAAGGTTTTATACGAACTGAATTGACATGGATGCATCATTTGAGAAGAGATCCTACTTATAAAAAGATCATGGCCACAAAGCAAAACCTTATCGATGATAATGAACTAAAAACTAGATTTTAAACAGAAAATTTCATCTGTCATTATTGATTCATTTGTTTTTAAGAATATTTTTAAAACAGAGTTGGTTATTCATAGCGAAAATAAACAAAACAACATTTTTCACTTCATAAAAGTATTTTATTGCGAAAACTTAAAGGTAATTACAAAACATTGACTTATATTTCAAAATGGATTTACAAGTAATCAATTCTAGTTTCTGAATGAAGATTTAAGTTTTCCTCCGGTTCTAAAACAAGATATAGCGTTCGTAAATAGTTTTTTCTTCGGTGGTTCGTTTATTTCTTCAGGTCTTTTACAGTTTTTTGGAGTACTTTGATTCCTTGGTAGATTTGGTTGATCATTTTCCATCGCTGACAATAATTCTTCGTCATCTCCTGGATGTGTGGTCATTGAACAAGTATCAATCATAACTTCCAACATTTCGGTTAAATCGTCCAACACATTTTTCAGATCTTCAAACTCCTCGATCGATAGTGCAATTCCAAATTTCGTAGGAATGTTTTTTCTTTCTTCAATATCAATATATTTTCGGATATGCACTCTAATCTTTCCTTGGAATTCTTTGACGGTAGCATGATAACCTAGCTTGAATAAACTTGCCATTTTCTCTGCAGTAGTAACTTCGTTTGAGTTTAATCAAATATTTCTTCAAGAGTAATAATAATTTCAAAACTTCCGCTCTATATATCTATTCTGTGTAACAAAAGACTTGTTCAGACTTGCCCGCTAACGTTATTGGGTTAGCATGACGATTGAATAAATTAATTCACTAATTCACTCAATGTGTGACGTCAAACCATTGAATAAATTAAGTCACTTGAATAAATTAAGTCAGACACTCAAATTAATTTATTCGGTCACTCAAAGTCGCTCGAAGTCACTCGAAAAAAGGGGCCAAGTCATCCCAAATAAACTACTGATGTTAAAAGATCAGATATACGTTCTACATACTCTTTATCATTTAAAAGTGAATTATTGAATTTCCAGATTGAGGGCCCATATTTGTTTTCCGGAAGAAAGTTTATTTGCATAATTAAAGCTAAATGGACGTCAGTGGCTGGGGCAGGGATTATTTCAGTTTTCTTGACTAAAGGCTGTAAATAATCAGACACAAAGAAATAATCTAATCGGCGATATATATATTTTCCTTTATTTGACACAATTCCTTGTCCTTTCCCTCTCCATGATATGTAAAACCCTTCTTCTGAGTATTACGAATCTTCCATATATCACATTGATCAAGTGTTTTCAAAATAGAGTTGAGTTGCTCCAAGGAGCCTGATTTAATTTTCGGATTTCCGCCGGCGGTCTCTAGCGCCAGGTTGGTGACAATATTGAAGTCACCACCCCATATTATAGGTAAATTCATTGGCCGACGAGTGGAATTCCACATTGAATTCACGAGTAAAGACGATATCGCACGAATCGCGGAGTCCGCGACATGGTTTTTATTGTAATGTGAAGTTTTTTTTAACAAAAGTAAATTTTATTACGCGCGACTAAAAAGCCATTTTGTAGCTCAGCGTGCGCTTAGCCAATGAGAAAGCGAAAAGAAATCTGCTGAACGACGAATGAGTGAAACGTACCATCATTTCAATCAACCTTGTGGTGATAAAATTACTTGTTTTTCGATGATCAATTCAAGTCTGTTAGGAAGCACATATATACAAATCTAAACAGAGTTCTCTACTAAAGATATCAATGAAGAAGTAAGGACTTAACACTTGAAATTTGGAATGGATTGGCAATGGATTCAGCTACAATGCGACGACGAAGGAAAAAACAAACTCAAGATGTCGTTTCATGAAAGTTATACCGACAACAAAATCCTCTCAAAAGCCGACTGTTGGCTACAAATCATGCATGATTAGGTATGTTTTTTTCTTTTAAACGATTTCAGTTAAAACTAAGTTTTGAAGAAAAGGCTAAAACATTACAAATCTTTTTTTAGTAAAGTGTTTGCTTCATTTCAATCAAAAACGCCGAAGATGAGTAAAATTCTCAAACTTTTACACTGAAACTAGGACTGCAATAAATATTTTCAAAGCATAGAGTTTTTGAATCACAAACAATTAGCTATAAGTTTTTTTCTGGCTTATGTTTGTATTGTAATTTAGTGTAAACTTTAGGTTTAAGTTTGCAAACTACCCGTGAAATTGAAAATAAAGCTCATTAATAATACCCGTTTTGAAATTGTCTGGCTGTTTAGTTGGTGTTCCACAACACTAGAAAAGTAATTTGATGATTAAAAATGTTGTCTTTGATTGAAAAATTGCCGTTCAAGTCGTGAAAAATAGCGACTAAAAACTAAGTAAGCGAAGCGAAAGAAAATGATCGCTTTTCATGCCGAGTTATAGTCGCAGGAAAAAGATTTCTTCTTTTTTAATGCACAATTCGTCTATTAGCAAGTTAATCATTTGCCTCTATACTACTTGCTTGGTTGATTTATCTTTTTCATGCACGGAAAATAATGAGAAAACCTACATTTATTAAAAATTTATCGAGCGGGATCCCTATATATCGTGGTATTCAGCTTTCTGAGCGTTGAATATCACTCTGAATACCCTCTCATCCGGTTTGCGTTTCAGCCAATCAGCGCGCGAGTTTCTAATGTGATATGGGATTCTATAGGTAAATCGGAGGGGAGATCTACTGAACGTATTTCCGCAAAGATATTTCTCAAAAGTATAATTTGGTCTTTTTCTACATTTGGCATATATGAATTAACTAACATGCACTCGTGCCCTTGTATCTAACACTTTATGATTATAAATCTGCCTTCTTTATCTGTTATCTTGTCGCATATTTTGTAATCTAGTCTTTCGCCAAAAAGAATAGCTACCCCTCTACTGTTAGAATAACCATGAGAACAAACTATTTCGCCTTTGATGCATTGCCTCCAGTTCTTTTCCATGTGAATTGTACTATGCGTTTCTTGAAGCATTGATATACCTGATTGACCCTGATGGTCATTTAACCAATCAAATACTTTTTTTGTTTTCTTATGCCACGGACATTGAGTGATATAATATTAATTTTTTCCCCGCCCATTTTGACGCTTTAGAGAATTAACAAAAGAGACCTTCAACAAAACATTTTCCTCCGCTATCATTGGTCGAGGGTCGATCACGTGACGTGATAGTGCCCGCCGCGGAGGGATACTATCAGCACATAGTTACTATTCACCACCCTACCCCATTGTTCTCTCTCTGCACTAAATCACTGATTGCTGAGTACCCGCGTCTGAAAGCAAAGATATTTAGTTATGTTGCAGTTCGCACTCTGCAATATCAAACATATTGCAGTTCGCACTCTGCAATATCAAACATATTGCAGTGTGTTTTGTTAAGTGTGTATAACTAATAATTTCCATTCTAGTAAGCCATCATCAGACTTATAATTCATTAAATAATTTACTAGATAGCGATTTTTGGTGAAAAAAGACTTTGAGTACCAATGCCAGGATTCGAACCGAGACCTTCTGCATTGCTGTATCCGCGCTTTAAGCCATTATGCTACCCAGGCAACCGATGGAAAACTTGCAACAAAAACACGTTTAATGTCATCAAGTTCATTAGCATTCCTCTAAATAGAATTGATGAAATTATAACTAATTAGAGTTTGGTAAGCCTATTGTTATTATATTCAAAGAGACAAGAAACCGCTGATTATTATGCAACAAAGAGAACAATAATGGGACAGGCTATTGAATGATTATTACATTTTCATTGGCTGATAATATTATAACTAATTAAGCGGCGTTGACACGAGCAATTTTTCCTTGACAAGTATCCTTGACAATTTTCATTGCTCGTGTAGACGATCAGCAAGATTTCCTTGACAATTTTATATTGACAAGGTTTCCTTGCTCGTGTAGATGATGAACAAGTTTTCCTTGACAAGTTTAAGTTGTGCCCACAATGCCTTGCATTCAGCAGAGTACTAACATAATATTGGTTCCAGTCCCTTGTCGAGTAAAAAACAAAATGATTTATAGTTAAGTCCGATCAACTTGAAGTTTTACATGTGAAAAGTAAACACCAAAAGAAAAATTTTCTTCTTTTCACTTTTACAAATGTTACGATTTTTGGCGGGAAAATGACGTCACCAATTTTAGTGGGAAATTGAAATAGAGGGTTATGCAAAATTTTAAAATGCGCATTTGAAAGAACTCATTGAGATATGTTCAAAACCGAAGAGATAACAGTCAAAGTCAAATTTAATCAAAATATATGATTTTTGAAGTTTAGAAATGTTTTCTATTTTACATTCAAAAAATTATAACTTTAGATTAAATTTGACTTTGACTATTATCTCTTCGGTTTTGAACGTATCTCAATGAGTTCTTTCAAATGCGCATTTTAAAATTTTGCATTACCCTCATTTTAGATTTTCCTCTAAAATTGATGACGTTATTTTCCCGCCAAAAATCGTAACATTTGTAAAAGTGAAAAGAAGAATTATTTTCTTTGGGTGTGTACTCTTCACATATAAAATTTGAAGTTGATCGGACCTAACTATAAAAAGTTATTCAAAATCACGCTTAAAAACGCCGATTTCAGTACACTGCCAGCCCAGCGTGAAAGTTTGGTAAGCCTATTTTTATTATATTCAAAAACACAAGAAACCGCCGATTACTGTGCAAGAGAGAAAACAATGGGGCAGGGTGGTGAATAGTAACTATATACGATAGTCACTTCGGCCGGCTAGCAATATTAGATATATTGCAGTCAGCTTCGGGCTGCGCCCTCAGCTGACTGCAATATATCTAATATTGCTGCCGGCCTCAGTAACTATCTAATACATAGTGCCCGCTGAGCTTTTCGTCCGCTGCGGGAAATTTTGTTGTTATTATGTTGTGTTACTATCACAGCATAATTCCCTCGATTCAACTACTCTATTGTTTAAATAGTACCCTCTAGCGTAGCCAATGAGATTGCATGATTTGTGATAGACCACGCATGGTGGATACTAAGTAGTATATAAAAAACGAGCAGCAGTGTTTTATCAAGGATAAATGAGTTATTAATGAGTTTTTTAACTAGATTTAAAAAACTCATTAATAATTCATGACCAGTCTGTCCAATCCGATGCTCCTCTCTGGTCACGAGGAAAGCATTGTATATCGTATAATCTACGGCTGAAACGCGGAGGGATTTGAATGCGACCCAGGGGAATGATGATGTACAATAGAAGAACAATGGAATGCAAATGAACATGAAGCATTATATAATGGCACATGTGTCATTATATAAAGTTTCATGTCCATAATTCAGATATTACCCGACCCCCATCCCCCCCATCTCACTGACGAGTGAACATCAGACTTAGAAATAATTTACTTTTAGATTTTTGGCGAAAAAAAGTCTTTGATTATGAGTGCCAATGCCAGGATTCGAACCGAGATCTTCTGCTTGGTTGTATCCGAGCTTTAAGCCATTATGCCACTGAGGCAATCGATGAAAAGTTTGCAACGAAATGTCATCAAGTTCATTAGCATTCAAGTTGGTTAGCATTCCTCTATTATTAGTGTAGATCAATTCCCAAATGCAAACAACCGTCCGTTTTCTTTTGTTTCATCGATATTGTACAAAATGGTCATGAATTACTAATGAGTTTTTTAAGCCGTTCAATAAACTCGCAGAACGTGCTTTATCAGGTTTAAAATCCCTTGGGCTTCGCCCTCGGGATTTTAAACCTGATAAAACACTCCTGCTCGTTTATTAAACTATACTTATAAAATTCATGAATAATTAATGAGCAATTGACAAAAGAATTCACGTCCGTGACGGAGGTTGTAAATCTCATACAGATTTCGTTCTGATTTGCATAAGTTTCAACTTATAAGTTTCAACTTATAAGTTTCAAGTTTCGGCCAGATTTACATTTATCTTGACAATTTTAGTAAAATATGAAAGAACTAACGTTGGACTTTCATAAGTTCTATACAATATTCGCGTCCGATCTGTATCCGATATACAACGGCTCGTCTTCGACTCGCCGTTGTATATCGGATACAGATCGGCCACTCATATTGTATATATTACTTAAAAAAACTCATTAATAATTCATGACTATTTTGTCCAAATTGACAAAAGAAATCGTAACCATGACGAGTGTTCTAAATACTGATAAAGATTCACCCTAATTTACATAAACTTTAACCTGAATTTTCTCTAATAAACTTTCATAAATCCTTTTTTTTTTACAAAAACACAAAACATAGGTTGGAGTTTTTTAAGCTATTTAGTAAACTTGCAGATCGTGTTTTATCAGGATTTAAACCACGCGGCTAGCTCCTGCTCGTTTACTAAACTATACTTATAACACTTGCATTTATTACTCGTGCCCAGGCCTTAAGGCCGGCACGAGTCTTAAAATGCAACGATTTCTGAGGGCGTCGAAGTTTTTGAAAGCGAGGCGCTATCACCCAGCATTCTTTGCTACACACAAGCTGAATAATCAAGGCCGGCGGCCATTTTACGAAGGCTAAAGCAAAATGCACATATTTTATCGAATGAACACTCTTTCCATTCGTAAGGAAGCTTTCTTAGCTCCAACAAACGAAGAAATCAGCAGCATATCCTAAAACGGTTACCCTGTTTATGACAGAAAAAAACAAATTCTTATACCCTGTTTATGACAAGTGATAAAAATGGGACCCTGTTTATGACAGTTTAGGACCATGTTTATGCCATGAAAACGTGCTGAATTTCCCGAAAGACGAAAGACCGCGCTGCTCATCATATTACCTAATTACTATACCTGATTATGACAAAAAAATAAGGAAATGGGGAAATGGGGTAAATATATACCCTGTTCATAACAGAAAACTAAAAGAACCATACCCTGTTTATGACAGAAAGCTCGAAAAACCATACCCTGTTCAGCGGATCATCCCCGAATAGTAAATATATGGGAGTACCCCCCCCCCCCCTGAATCTGATGGTTGCAGTGATAACATAAACTCTCACATGAATTATATTGCTGGGAGTAAACCATATTTGCTTATTGCAGCATACGCAATATGTTCCTGTTTTATAAAATCCTTTGGATATTGCCGAATTATGTATCATTAGATGCCATCAATGATCATGCTAAGCTGTGCAATATTTGTAATATGGTTTTGTACAAAATGATGCCGGTTAATTACCAGATGTTTTAAAGATATATGATACCATTATTGACCATCTAGCATGGTTTACTGAACATCAAGTAGTTCTTCAAGTAAAACATTCCTCAAGAAGTGCATTATAGAAAATATTAATATAAAAACAACCGGTTTCATGTTTTGTTTCTTTGCTTATTCTATAAACTGTATTATTCAACAAAATAAAACAACTTACAACATTACTGATGGTAACTGTCTTATCAAAACATTTTGTGACATAAAAGAACAAAGCTCCCAATATGATGCAAAATATGTACTTTATTCTCTTTCTTGTTCTCGGTATCATATCCAGTGATAAGGAAAGACAATACTCTAAGGAAATTTAAATTAAACAAACAAAAGATGCAAATTAACAATAAAACCGGAGATGTGTTCAAATATGGAACCCGAAATAAGGTTGCAAGTGACAGTAAAATCATATGGGAAGTGTAGATCAGGTCTCGATCACTTACAAATGAAATAGTATTTCATCCCTTCTGCAGCTAAGAATCCAATTACTCCAGTAGCACTAGTTTCATATTCATATTCTTGATCAGCAACTTCATAACATTGTAAATAAATTGTGTGCATTCAGTGACAACTGTCTTAGATGCATTTCTGCCATTCAAATTTGTAAACTAGTTCCAGCTGTACCACGCTCATCACCTTGCATCTAGGGCACGAGTGCACGCACCATCAGGGCGTCTAGTTATTCCTTGTATAGGTATTACCCTCCCCCTAAACGTCGGACTTAATTAATTTACTAGATATCGATTTTTGGTGAAAGTGTTTGAGTACCAATGCAAGGATTCGAACCGAGATCTTCTGTATTCGTATCAGAAATACCGTATGCAATCTTGAAAACAATGCCATTACCATTTTTACAACACTTGTGTGAATTTTCGCGCGCTGATTGGTTAATTTACCGTGATCAATAAGAGGACAGACACACTGTGCTCACGTCATCATGTCACACAACACTCGAGCAGAATTGAGGGAAAGTTTGTCAGCGACAAAGTTTTTTCATCAAAAAAGGATTTTAAAAACAAGTTTATGGATAAATTATCAATGGAAATTACTTTTTTGTAAGTAGAAAATTTTAATAAATGTAACTATGCTGTCATAGAGTTGTTGTCGTTTTAATTTTATGGCTTTTTCAGTCTTTTTGACAAATTTTCACTTACAATCAAATCGGTAGTCTTTTCAACAAAAACGTGGCTGCTCAAAATTACATTTTGGATGAACAATACCATTCTTTCATGACTGATTTGAAAAGCTTAGAATGTTATCTTAAGGTTAGACATATCGAGTATTGTGTAATCTTCTATATGATCAGTTTTTATGCTTTTTTATGCAATTTGTTTGAAAGGGTGAAACCTGAACCCAGCTAATCGGCCATGTTTGACGTTCTTGTACATGTTTAACTTCACTTAGCTCTCTAAAGACAAACAGTACACTATATTTCTGTATAAAAATAGGCTTATTTCTTTTTTTCCGGCTGAAAAAAAGATAATTTTCGTAAATTGTGAGATTTCCCGTAGCTTCAAGAGAAACCATTGAGTTCGATGCGTGACAAATTCGTCATTTTTCGTCCGTTAACTTAAATTTTATTTTTTGTACATTTATTTTGGTTTGTGTTGTAAAAAAAAAATTGCACATGGACTTTTCGTTGTCTGTCCTCTTATTGACACACTCTTAACGTCATAAAATGTTCAAAACTTTGCAGTGAAACCCCTTGCTACGCTCGTGGTTCCACTTGAGTTTTGAACATTTTATGACGTCAAGAGTGTGTCAATAAGAGGACAGACAACTGATCAAAACCATGTGCAATTTGTTAAACATGGTATTGTACGTGAGAAGTAACAAAAGACTTTGATTAGCGCGCGAGTTTTTTTCTTCTTTTTTTTAACAGGTTGAGATTTCAACAGAACAATAGACATACCTTTGATACCGCATACGTTTTGATGCGAATCGGCCTATCGTCCACACGAATCCAGTAAATCCGGTCACCGAAACCGCATACTTTTACTTGAATCCTCCGGATACGCGGATTCGTGTGGACGCAAATATTTCTATGCGGTTTCAGCCGGATCGGATTCGTGTAGACGAGCCCTAAGTCATTATACTACTGAGTCAACCGATGGAAAGTTAACAACAACTCGTTTCATGTCATCAAGTTCGTAAGCATTCAAGTTCGTTGGCATTCCTTTAAATAAAATTAAAAAGCAATTGTTTAATATTTTCTTGTGGGAATTCATTGACAATGAACATTGAATTATGAACAGATTATTGATATCTTGTAGGATGGCTTTTATTTGCTACACTCAAACCCTCATTGGATTTAAAGTTCTTTTTTTACCAACAAAATTGTTCAATTTCATTTAATAATTAATATTGATTATTATTAATAATTTATTCGTTTTAAAAGTATACAAAGGCCTCCAATTCGGACGTGATTTGTATAAATCGTACATGTAAAACTTTCCTCTATTTGACATTGTTTTAAGAAGAAACAACCTTTTCGGGATAAACTAAAGCGAAATAGTGCTCCATCATTTTGAGCATGATATATCATTTTACCAAACCATAAAAAACTCTTGGGGTAGGGGTAACCAGTTAACGCCGTCGCACCTAGATTAAGCGAATCGAAAACAAAAACGCAACAACGTTTGATAAGTAGTGACCTTTTTTCCCTTCTTATTTTTGAAGCAATAATCCTTATAAATGTTTGTAATTTTGTATATTTTGTAGCAACTGCGCTGAATTGTATTTTACCGTTTAAACGTATATAATTCAAAGCTTGAGTTTGAAACGCTAATTAAATTTATCATGGATAATTAAGTCGAAGACGTGATAATAATAATAATCATCATCATTGTATTCATCACCGCCATCATGCTCTACGCTATAACCATCACCATCACATATCATCGTGAACATAATCATCACCATCATTATAACCATCATCATCATCATTATAATCATCATAATCTTCACTATAACCGTCCCATCATCATTATCAATATTATTATAATCATCATCAACTAACAAACACTATCATCATCTGATCACTATCACCATCATTATTTTAATGAAATCCTATATTTCAATTCAGTTTCAGGTTTTATGATGATCCCACAACTCAATCCAAGTTTTAAACTTTAAAGTTCAAAAAACAAAATGTTGCAAGCTGGATTCAGAATGTTTGCGATTCGAAGAAAAACAATAGTCCTTAAATTGATCTGCTGTTGCCTTTTCATTGGTACATGTACTATTATATCTTTACGGAAATATGAACCATCAAGCCCGAACGCCAACATTGAACGCGAAATTAAACATAACAAAACAATAGTCAATGTTCAGACGGAAAACTACAAAACTAGAGTAAACACAAAGACAACAACAGGGAAGCCAACCCCAAGGCCAGCCCCCAAGTCAATCCCTAAGCCAACCCCCAAGCCAACCGCCAAGCCAACCGCCAAGCCATCACCCAGTCCAACCCCCAAGCCATCACCAAAGCCAACCGCCAAGCCAACCGCCAAGCCAACCGCCAAGCCAACCGCCAAGCCAACCGCCAATCCAACCGCCAATCCAACCGCCAATCCAACCGCCAATCCAACCGCCAAGCCAACCCCCAAGCCAACCGCTAAGCCAACCGCCAAGCCACCACCCAAGCCAACCCCCAAACCATCACCCAAGCCAACCGCCAAGACATCACCCAAGCCAACCCCCAAGCCATCACCCAAGCCAACCGCCAAGCCAACCAACAAGCCAACCGCCAAACCAACCCCCAAGCCAAAGATTAACGTTGAATTCAAACTTATTCTGCCTTCGATTGAGCCGAAAATGGATCCACAGGAAAGGAACCTCTATCTTGTTGTTGTAGTAAACAGTGCAGCTAAGGGGGAAATTCATCGAACGTTACGACAAACTATCCGTAAAACCTGGGGTAATTCGAGTAGATCGCACAATAATACACTTAAGTGGAAACTGTTTTTTGTCTTGGGTATCGTTGATAATCAAACTGAACATGAAGCTAACCTACAAGAGGCTCATGAACATAACGATGTCATTATTGGAAACGTTACAGACAAATACACAAACGTTGTCATCAAGACATTCATGGCTCATTTGTGGGCTGTCACTAGGTTATCATGTAAGTATGTTCTCAAGACTGATGACGATGTTTATGTGAGAGTACCAGGTTTGGTAAAATGGCTGCAAATGTCTGGCTCTCCCAAGGCTTTTTATGGGGGCAATATTGCACGATATAACGATATAATGCGGGACCCAAAGAGCCCGTGGTATATAACCAAGGAGCAATACAACGGTACCATCTGGCCACCCTGGTGCCACGGCTCGTACCATGTCCTATCTAGTGATATCATTCCCAGTTACCTTATCTATACATACAGAAGAAAACCATTTCATACAGACGATGCGTACATTGGTGTAGCATCGAAAGAACTTGGTGTCAAAGTCGTGCAGATCCCTGGATTTTCATTCGAACATGAATTTCCAAAGAGAATGAGGTCGGATAAAGAATTGAATGTGTCATTAGCTATAGGCCATAGGGTAAACAGCGAACAGATGATAACATTTCATAGATATTATACCAAATACATGCTTGTGTAGTTCACGAATCACAAATCAATGCACATACGGCAGAAAATTGTTAGATAAATATATCGTTCAGTAGACACAAGAACAGGATTTTGACCTCTTGACATTGACCAAAATTCTCATGTCAAGTTACAAAATGGACTGTATTTGAAATTAAACAGATCCTAAGACTGTCATTCAAATCGAGCATACTGTACAGTATGTTGCCCCGTTTCGTGACAGTACTACCATTATCGTGACACAAACAAATAAAACTCGTTTTTAGCGACGGCTATTTGATATTTCAAAAAAAAAAACCCAAAGACTACAGAGAAAACGCTGAACATTAAGCTTCAGTCTGCATGTTTTGACGGGCTTTTACATGCACAGATTATTCGAAGAGAAGCAATTGTTGACAGAGTAGTGGAAGTTTCCTGGCTAAAATGTATGACTTTTATTGCGCAGTAAACTGACATGGGCTCGAAAAAGAGGGCTTTACATGGTATATTCTCAAAGGACAATGACAAGATTTATACTGACGATAGCTAGAGAGTGTATCTTCATTCTAGGACCCTTGAATGTTCAGCAATTTGGATATTTGCAAAAATATTAGACGCATAATATTTTTAAGATTATAGGTGCCCAGTTTTGTGACACGCAAATACCAGTGATTATAAAAAGCCCAAATACACTGACAGTGTTGGCTTTAAACGAAATCATGGCTGGAAATTGTTTGAAAACACACATGTTATGAATTCTGTTCGTTTAGTGAATCAAGTTTTGCTTTTGCTATGGAACACTACGGTAGATCAAGTCGCCTTTGCAGATCGTTTCTATGCAAATTAAGTTGATAAGTAGCAATACTTTGAAACATTTCAAATATTTTCATATTCCAAAATCCTCAAAAAATAAAATAAGAAACAATCCAAATGTTATCTCAAAATATAGTTAAAGGTAAGAAAATATGTCTTGGATTTGTTTTATCGAATTTTGTTGTGAATTACTTTGAAAACAATGCATTTTTACAACTTGTCACGAAACTGGGCCGGGCCAGCTGTCACGAAACTGGGCACCTAAGTTGCCGTCGAAATATTTATTTTATTTTATCAAATTAAAAGATTCGAAGACAATATCCACATCATTATTTTACCTGATAAATTTGCCTTGAGTAACAACATTTCATAGACTTATTTTTCTCCGTAGAGAAGATATTGTATTTACAAACTGAAGTGTCACGAAACTGGGCAACATACTGTATATAGAACCTGTCATTTAAGAACCTGTTTGGCTAAAATTCCCAATTAAGCACCCATCACATAAGGAACCACTCTAGGCTAAAATCTGAACAGGTTCATTTTTAAAAGACGAAATACATTATTTCATACATTATCTCATTTTGGTTATATCCAATGTGTTGGTTCGATGTGACTACATTGAAACCCCGTATATAAGAACCTGCCATTTAAGAACCTGTTAGGCTAAAATTTCCCAATTAAGCACATAAGAACCACTCTAGGCTAAAATAAATCTAAACAGGTTCTTATTTTCAAAAACAGTAATTTCAGTACAGCACATGCAAAAAAGGCAACAAAAAATAGCCATGAACACCATTTTGAGGTGCATACATCTATCAAGTAGGGATATTAATGAACTGTGTTATAAGTAAAACAAAATGCATAAATGATTCAATATATAGTGTCGGCCACACCAATGAATATACATCAGTTAGAAAGCTTAAGAATGACAATATTTCGATTCCAAGAACGCAATATAAATGCCCTTCATATATGTATTTTTCAAACTTTGCACTATGAACGTTTAATTGTCCTTTTCATAGTTCCCGCATTCAATTCAGTGACACGAATGATAGTCCAAAGTCGAGGTTGGATACATTATAGTTTTGCTTTGTGTGGCAACTCCATCCTTGACTTGGAACTATTATTCGTGGTCACTGAAGGGAACTGGCTGTTCACATTTCGGCGGGAATTAAAGTGACGCGTGCATGCCCCGAACAGCAGAAATAACACGACAACAAACGATGCAAGTGCTTCTTTATTACACAGTACAACATAAATAATACGATAGGCTCATGAGTAAAATATCATATGGCGGGAATTGAACACCACGGTTTGGGCTTTCTATAGCTAGTCTGACGTGTTACTACTGCACTACAAGGACCAACCACGCTGGATACGCAGCTCGACAATGTAGTATAGAGCAACTGTGGGGGTCCCATTATTAATCTCTATTTATAAGGTAAATTTGAACACCGTAAATGGAAACGCAGAATTGAAATGTGAAGTGAATCTAAGCCTAAGGCGATCATTTTGTAATATGGGGCCATTCGAAATAGGCGCTCGGAACCGAGTACTGTGCATGCCCTAAAATAGGTGTGCATGGAAGCGAGGCTTAACCAAAATATTTAATTTAACTGATCTAATCTTCATCTATATTGAAGTATATTAAATGAAATGTGTTACAGGTAAGTTCATGTGATAGTTTTTGTCCCGAAAGTCGCCACGTGATTGGTCACGTAACCGTGAGATTTTATTTTTGTAATTTTTTATTAAAATAAATGGAGACGCAACTCAGTAATATTTTTTAACATATTCTTTGAGACCTCAAAAACGAAATCGTAAAATAAAAAAATCGTTACGCAACATATGCTTAATGACAACGTCTTTCATTTGGAATGTCCAATAGGATATTTAAGATAAAAACGATTGATTTTGTGAAAACCAAATTTTTTTGACGTCGGTCAAACTACGTACTAACGTCGTTATTTGCGCGCTAGTGAAATTATATGAAGAATTAAAAATTATTTTCTCAAAACTACGGCAGTTTTTTTCAATTTTTTTTCAATAGCCATGTTATATAGACTAAATCGGAAACTTAGTGGCCGCGCCTTTTTTCGCACGGAAATGAGGCTTATTATGCAAACAGAGGAAAAACATTCCGTTGCTAAGGACAAAACTACAACTTAATTGACAGCATTTTATAGCCGTTTTTCCACCTTTTTTTTTGTTAAATACTAGAATTACCGCTTTCTACGTTATACTTTACAATAGTTAGCCTTTTTTCAATTTTTAGTAGCATTTTATTTTGTTTTTGACCTTTATACGTACTGCTCGACTTCACGCCCTTTAGAGATGAAATAATGGAGGAGAAAAGCGATTCAAAGTCAGGTAAATTGATCTTTTTAACTTATTGAAAAAAAGTTAGCCTTTTTTTATCCATACATACGACTTCAGATCGAATTTTTAGTTAATTATCAATCATTTTGTTTGATATTTTTGTTCAAATCGACCTCGCTACGGCACCGAGATTTGTAGACTTTTTGCTGCCATTAGCTATCACAACCACCTTAGAGCAAAAAAAGAGAGATAGTTTTATAAAAAATGGATAACTATTTTGCTGATTTTGTTCATTGTGAAATGTATAGAGAAACGGCAGTGAAAATCAAAGGCCACCTATGGCCAACTCGTGGATCATTGTTTGAACATTTTGAAAGCGCTTACAGTTTAGACCACTTTTAATGTTGACTATGTAGGTTATATTTAAACTAGACGCATATCTGCGTGAACTTGGGCTGCATTACGATTATGTAATCATTTTCTCGGATTAGCTTGAGATGATTTGAAGCGAAAAATAAGTATTCAATGTTGTTGTTTTATTTGTATTTTTTTGGTTGTCGTCCGTTTCCCTAAAGCCTGGTTCACACGGCATCATAATCATAGTCATAATCATAAGCACAGTCATAAAAAATGGAGAAGTTTCCATTTTCTTGTGATTATGACTATGATTATGACGTTATGTCGCACGTGTGAACCGTACAATATTAGTCGTAAACGTGGTTATGATTATGATTACGACGCCGTGTGAACCAGGCTTTACGGTCCGTCGTTCCCTCAGTCCGTGATCCACTGACAAGTCTGAATTTTACCTGGTTCGATCTCACGGTTCGTGCAGAGAGATACATGCGAGTTCAAAGAGTGTGTAAGAAACAGTGTTATTAAGTTGTTCTTGCAAAATAAACGCCAGAAAAAGCAAAATAGATAGTCATTGAAGCAATTGGTGTTATATTTGAGACGATTTGGGCTGTTGGGTGTAGTTTTCAGAGAGAGTTACAAGCGATTAAGTGACCAGTATTGAAGGCATTTTGGCCATTTTCTTTGTCAGGATTTCACGCTTCAGATTTGAACTTCGCGCGCTAATGACCGTGTCGGCGGCACCAGTAATTAGATTAACAGTTTTCAATGTCCACTCATTCTGCCCAAAGTTTCAGCTGTTTATAGTTGTTGTTATCCAGCTCGACCTGGAGGTTTAAAACCGATCACGTTATCTGACATATTGTAAAGAAAGAAATATTACTTTCATCTACATATACATAGATCGTTAAGTTGAACTGCTAGATAATAGGGTGAAGCGATTTTTAAAACTTAAAAGTTTTGCGAATAAGTTTGTTGTTCTGTGCAAGAAGCTAAGAGCTCGGCAATCGCCAGTTTTAATCGCTGATCTACGAATTAATAGTAGTCAATAAAATTAAACTATTGACAGATAAACTGGTTATTTTAATCAAAAATATATTTTACAACACTTGTGTGAATTCTCGCGCGCTGATTGGTTGATTTACCGTGATCAATAAGAGGACAGACACACTAAAACAAGTTTATGGATAAACTATCAATGGAAATTACTTTTCTGTAAGTAGGAAATTTTAATAAATGTAACTATGCTGTCATAGAGTTGTTGTTTTTTCAGTCTTTTCGACAAATTTTCACTTTCAATCAAATCGGTAGTCTTTTGAACAAAACGTGCCCAAAATTACATTTTGGACAAGCAACACCATTCTTTCAGGCCTGATTTGAAAAGCGTAGAATGTTTTACAAAGGATAGAGATATCAAGTATAGTGTAATCTTCTATATGATCAGTTTTTATGCATTTTTATGCAATTTTTATGAAAGGGTTAAACCTGAACCCAGCTAATCGGCCATGTTTGACGTTCCTATACTTTTTTAACTTCACTTAGCTCTCTAAAGACAAACAGTACACTGTATTTCTGTATGAAAATAGGCTTATATCTTTTTTTTCCGGCTGAAAAAAGATCCCTTTCGTAAATTGTGTGATCTTCAGTAGCTTGAAAGAAACCATTGAGTTCGGTGCGTGACAAATTCGTAAGTTTTACCTTTTGTATATTTATTTTAAAGTGCAAGTATCACCAAAAATAAACTTTGCTTGAAATGATTGCTCTCAATGATTTATTTTCGAATCCAAATATCTTATAACCAAAAATTATTTCGAAGTGCGGAAAAAATCGAAAAATATACATCGTCGAAGCCGCAAGTCAAGAAATTATGCAAATTAGCTGTGACGTAGCAAGAGGAACGCTTTCGCACGGCCGGGAGCGGAATCGTTTGTTGTCTGCTCGTTGTACATTGTAGTTTTAATAAAATCACGAAAACTTGCTCAATGCCTATGCGATGTGTTGTCCAAAACTGTAGCTGCACAAGAGCAGATGGTGTTTCTTTGTATAAATTACCGAAAAACACAGTTCTTTCACGTAGTTATGGATAAAATTAATTTGTCTGATATAGTTGTATACTGATGTTCAAGAAACTTCACTTCATCGGACTTTGTTGACAATTATATCAAAACATCATTGGGATTCAGTCCAAAGAAAGTGCACTGGTTTTTAGAATTCTTTATTCTAATAGCTAATTCTTTATTAATTTGGTTATTATCTTTAGACTCTTTACTATCAACGCACAAGCCGATGTGAACTAAAAACAAAATCTAAAAGAGCAGTACTAGCGTATAGCAGTTTTCATCGCTGCTCACACCGGCAAACCAACAAGAAACGCCTATTCTAAACGAGAACGCCACAGGCCTAGGGTTAGCCAAATTTAATACTTTTTGTTTTAGGAAATTATTTTATCGATTTGTTTTTTTACAACACAATTTTACCAAAATAAATGTACAAAACATAAAATGTCAGTTAACGGACGAAAAATTATGAATTTGTCACGCATCGAACTCAATGGTTTCTCTTCAAGATACGGAAAATCACACAGTTTATGAAAATGATCTCTTTTCAGCATGAAAAAAAAAAAAAAAAAACAATTAGGTTATTTTCATACAGAAATACAGTGCACTGTTTGTCTTGTGGACTTCCAAGTGAAGTTAGAAAAGTAAAAGTACAAGAACGTCAAACACGGCCGATAAGCAGCTGGGTTCAGGTTTCACCCGTTTCAAAACAATTGCATTTTAAATACATTATTAAAACTGATCATATAGAATATACACAATACCAGATAGGTCTAACCTTTGTACAACATTCTAAGCTTTTCAAAACAGTTCTGAACACGAATGGTATTGTTTGTCTAAAATGCAATTTTGAGCACGTTTTAGTTGAAAAGACTACCGAATTGATTGTAAGTGAAGATTTGTCGAAAAGACTGAAAAACGCATAAAATTAAAACGATAACAACTCCATGACAGCATAGTTAGATTTATTACAATTTTCTACTTACAGAAAAATAATATCCATTGATAGTTTATCCATAAAATTGTTTTTAAAATCCTTTTTTGTTGAAAAAACTGTGTCGATGACAAACTTTCCCTCAAATCCGCACGAGTGTTGTGTGACAATCGTTCCTCCTCATACGTCACAGATACGGATCGTCATATGACCTTGAAATTGACCTTGGCAAAAACGCTCGCTTTTTTGCGCAAAATAACATGGATTTCGATGTTTTTAATATTTTTAAAATGATATTAGGTACAAAGCAACCACTTTTCGATCTAATGATAATAAAATCAAACCACTTATTTTTGGTGATACTTGCACTTTAATTTGTGTTGTAAAAAACAAATTGCACATGGATTTTTCGTTGTCTGTCCTCTTATTAGGGACTTTAAGATTCGACGACTACGGACGACGACTACGGACGACGACCGGAAGTGGACTGGGACGAGACACATTGGCACGTCTTGTCCCTCGTAGTCCACCTCACTACGGTAAGTAATGGAGCAGTTTTGCGTAGTCGCGAAAACATACTACTTATCAAGCTTGTTTTCTATTTATTTGTGTATTTAATCACACAAGTGAGGTTTGTAACGTTTAAGCTTGACTGTGTGCTGTTTTTTAGCAATTTTACGGAAGACTTGACTCACATTTTGTACTCTTTAAGATTCATCAAAGTTTTCAGACTGAAAGCCGCTAAGATGGCCGTAAACTCGGTTCACATGTACTGTAAACGTGTTTTAAAATACATCTTTCTTTTTCTCTTTAGACTGAAATGGCGTTCAGCATTAATGGGTAAGTATATATACTTCAATTCAAAGTATCATACCATTGACTGTTTCTGCATTATCAGTGCTTCTTACTCTTTTTTAAATTATCTTTTTAGATCGAGTATACCATCAACAAACACAACCACCTTAGCTCAAGCGATAGCACCAAGAAATAATAAGTAAGATTTTTATTATTTTAATACTTCATCACAAAATCATCTATTCAATTCATGATTTTATTGAATACGCTAGTATTCGTAGTGGATTTTCTATTTTGAAATGTTGACTTTTCATGTTGACATCAACTAGACTCACTCAATTGCAAGTTAATATTGTATTTTGTTATGCATTTAATATAAAAGCTTCTACCAGAATTTTTTTTTTTTCATTTCAGTGGTACATTCAGATGGGATGATACAAAAGATAAGCTTCTATTAAGGGAGGTTCGACTTGTAGAGCCTTACTTAGAAAGAGTCGGTTCAAAGGAAAGTGGAACGAAGTGGAGCGAGATAGCAAGTGCACTAAACACCCACTCGTCTTTTAAAGATTCATCAAGGGACCAACGATCTGTTAGAGATAGGTTTACTAAAATGTTAAGTGATTTTAAAGCAAAGATGAGAAAAGAGGAAGGGTCATCTGGTACTAACCCTCCTGACCTCACTGAAAAAGAACAGATTCTTGAAGAAATTAAAGAAATCATTGAATCCAACCAGAGTAACAACCAGACCAAGCCTTCATCAACAAATCAAAAGAATGAAAGAGCTAAAGCATTGTCAATCAGAGATAAAGCTATGAACACTTGGAGTAAAACTAATAGCCAAGGGTCAAGTCATGTTGAGGATGAAAGTGATTCTGATGAGTTATCCACTACAAGTGTCCATGATGTTGAGCCAAAAAGAAAGAAAAGAAAGAGAAGAGGTGGGGCATCAGAAGCACTTGATTATCTATCTAAAAAATACAGTGGCGAATATGAACTACGAAAGGAGGAACTCGAAGTGAGGAAAGGCCAGTTTGAAGTAGAGCAAAAGAGAGTAGAGATGGAAAAGCAAAGGCAAGATCAAATGCAAGATTTCCTCATGCAACAGCAAAGACAAATGGCTGCCCAGCAACAACAACAGCAACAACAGATACAGCAACAAATGGCATTTCAAACACAAATCATTGCTTTATTGGCAAAAATGCCAAAATGAGTGTACTTCACACAAAATCCATGAAATGAATTAAGATCAAAATAATTCAAATCTGCCTTGTTATTCAAACCTGTGCTAATTATGTTGTTTAATTTGCAGAATTTTGATATTTGATTATGCACTCATTGAATCTTTCATGGATTGAGTGTAAGCAATATAAACACACATATATATACATGTTTATTGAAATTAAGTTATTTATATTAATATGAGATATGTTCATATTTGATGTTGTTGTTAGAGTACAACCACAACAAGCACTATAAACAGACATACATGTTTATTGAAATTAAGTTATTTATATTAATATGAGATATGTTCATATTTGATGTTGTTAGAGTACAAGCACAACAAGCACTATAAACATACATGCATGTTTATTGAAATTAAGTTATTTATATTAATATGAGATATGTTCATATTTGATGTTGTTGTTAGAGTACAAACACAACAAGCACTATAAACATAAATACATGTTTATTGAAATTAAGTTATTTATATTAATATGAGATATGTTCATATTTGATGTTGTTGTTAGAGTACAAACACAACAAGCACTATAAACATACATACATGTTTATTGAAATTAAGTTATTTATATTATGAAATATGTTCATATTTGATGTTGTTGTTAGAGTACAACCACAAAAAGTGTACTATCTGTTGTTTGAAATTTTGAGTTCTATAAGAGTACAGTGGGGGGGGGGGGGGGGGGGGGAGGGGTTAAAGAAATGTCATAGCAAAGGGGTAAAGAAATGTTATAGCAAGGTGGATCCAGACAAAATTTTAGGGGGGGGGGGGCAAATTGAGTTCTGTCTGTCAGCACAATTCAAAACAAATCAGCATTTAACTTTTTCTGTTGAAGGGGGGGGGGGGGGCTTCAGTTTGCTTCTTGGCTGGATCCGCCTTGCTATGACATTTCTTTACAACAGTATCACTATCAATCAGATTCAGTCCTTTTTTCAAAAAGTTCCTCAGTCTCACTTTAGGCTAAAAAAATATTTATGCTAGCTGTACTTTAATCATAAATCATTTATTGCTCTAATTTTAACTTGAAATTATCTTGTTGTAGTTATTTTGTTAGTTTACACTTAAAAGCATCCACTGATACTTGATAGCACTTGTCTAAACCAATATATCAATAAATACAATTTTTGAGTTGATTCATATTTGATAACTAGAAAAAGTAATTTTGTAGAGTAGGTGGGTCCAGTTGAAAAAAATTAGAAGTATTGTTCCCGTATAAACAGGTGAGGGCATTTCTCATTAGTCCACTGACTATATATTGCTTCCCAACTGCACTCAGGCCAATTTTCAAGTTCTTCTTGTAGTCAATGAATTTGAAATATGTAGAAATGTCGCCAAACAGCCACTCAACTGAAATGCGAACACCGCTCATTGCAGTATTAAAATCTTCCATGTTCTGAGTGAAAAATTGATAGTCAGCTTGGCGATAAGGGGCCATGAGTTGCGGACGAAGAGGGTATGCTAGGTCCCCATAGATGCAAAGCCCATTCCCAGCAGTATCGTAAGCATGAGTAGTGAGTGCAGTAAGTAGATTGGACTCGGCAAGCATCCCAGCATCGTGACGTCTGCCTTCTATTGGGCCATATAGATTGGCTATCAGCCCATTAGGGATAGCAACAGATTGAAATTTCAGGCTATGGACACGTTTATGTCCGTTGTACACGAGCCTTTGGTTTTCACCAGGACGTGCTATTGGACGCACAGTGCCATCGACAAATCCCAAGCAATTAGTAAGTGGAGATCCCATTCTTGAAATTGCTTGACAATAGCTTTCTAAGAAAGGTGGTGAAAGAATGGGTTGGTTCCATGAAGTAAGGCGATGACCATGTGTGTCGTAAAACCAGTCCAAAACTACATTACTGAGCATGCATAGCTCGGGAACAGGACGGCCAAACAGACGAATCATGTCAAAGTACCGACAAGGGTAAGCAAGTCGCTTTAGGAGAATACAAAGACCTTCTGTACCACTGCAAATTGTTCCTTGTCGGCATCTAAACTGGTTGGGAACTTGCAATGCCCTCGATAACAGCGGTATATCTTCTTTAGAAACTCTAAAGTCCGAGAGACACTCGCTCGAATCAAGGTTATCCAAAGAAAACATGTCGTAATCCCAGTAAGGGTAACACGGATTTTCTGAGCAAAAAAATGGATAAAGAAGAACAAATTCTTCATCAGTCAAAATACCATCAGCTAAGGATATGACTAAGTTTTCTCTCACAGCACAAAAAGACATATTTGCTGATGATTTTGCTAGTCGTACTCAGTTGTCTGGAGTCAAATCTTAATCTTAATTTCCGCGCGCTAGAGAACAGTAGTCGGCCCAGTACTTCTTAGATAGTGTTTATCCCGGCCAACCGTAGTCGTCGTCCGTAGTCGTCGAATCTTAAAGTCCCTATTGACACACTCTTGACGTCATAAAAATTGAGTTTTGAACATTTTATGACGTCAAGAGTGTGTCAATAAGAGGACAGACAACTCAAAACCATGTGCAATTTATTAAAAAGAAATAATTACAATAAGCAATATATTTACCCTAAAACATCACTAAAGTATTAGACTGTTGTTGTCTTCACTTCTAGTGTGTATCGTACTCTCTAAGAATGCTTACCGGCAATACTGTTAAATATCCAGTAGTAACAGCTTCGTCCTTTGTAACTGGTTGTGAATCCATTCCATACGGCATGAAAGGATGGATAAAAAGTAGCTTCTGTTTATAGCAGGGAAGATATCTCGATAAATTTGATCATAATAAGTTGGTTCGCTTAGTTCGCTCGTAAATTGCATGATCTTTAGTAAAATTCACAATGTCCATTTCCGAAAACATTCGACATAAACTTATGTGTAATTCTACTGCGAATCGTGTGGCGTAAGCACATAAAATATGAGAGTATTCGCGATTACTTCGACCGAGAAATCATTCCTTCAGACGAATCAAATATCCATGTGCTCGAAGTACGCTGACCGAGATCTTGGGGCTCAAAAGTTTACACTGACGGTCTAGTGAGTGAGTGAGCGAGTGAGTGAGTGAGCGAGTGAGTGAGTGACACTTCCGGTTCAAAAGCCCCATCCCAAAAACTCGAGGATCTTCGATCCACGAGTTAAAAAGGGCTTTATATTCAGGAGGATGTCCATGAAATTGGCATTGTTCTCAATATATTAAAGTGAAAAATTGTTCTTTGACCGGAAAGCGAGTAACTGCGATTCTTATAGCCATAGTATGAGCAATGAAGCCCTGTCGAAAAAGTTACATGGAATGTTTTATTTGTTTCTTTTATCTGTAAAACAATATTAAAAAGGACGTTATCAAAGAGTTGTAAAAATAAAAAGCATAAACAATTGAAATTAAAGGTTTATATATATTAAAGGTTTTTATAGTGCTAGCAAGCGATTCGTAACCTGATTGACGGCAAAAATGTCAACATATCTCGATGCCGTAGAGAGGCCGATTTGAACAAAAAAATACAACAAAATGATGGAAAATTAACTAAAAAGCGGTTTATATGAAGTTGTATGTATGGCTAAAAAAGACTAACTTTTTTTCAATAAGTTAAAAAGATCAATTTACCTGACTTTGATTCGCTTTTCTCCTCCATAATTTCATCGCCAAAGGGCGTGAAGTCGAGCTGTGTAAAGGTCAAAAACGAAATAAAATGCTACTAAAAATTGAAAAAAGGCTAACTATTATAAAATATAACGTAGAAAGCGGTAATATAGTTGAAAATTCTATCATTTTACAAAAGAAAAAGGTGGAAAAACGACTATAAGATGCTGTCAATGAAGTTGTAGTTTTGTCCTTAGCGACGGAATGTTTTTCCTCTGTTTGCATAATAAGCCTCATTTCCGTGCGAAAAAGGCGCGGCTGCTAAGTTTCCGATTTGGTCTATAGATGCTTTAATATCTATCAATTTAAGCAATCTCTGAAATGGAGAATTTAAATGCTGGAATTTTATTAACGATCAAAGTTCGGCAAATCTACCTTGCTTGACATAGCTATTTCCCGCCAAATTGGCGGTATGTTTTACATTTGAGTGACAATGTGGTACAATTATTCCCTTCTTTGACGTTTATATACTTTGTCCTTCTTCCAAAATATTACTAGAGTTTCAAATGACAAAATTTGTCTGACTTGTGTGTACTCGAGATATTTACTCAAGATATGCCGGCTATAAATTAGCCTGCGTAGCAGCTGGGCGCCGCTGTTTGCTCGGCACTCGTCTATCAACAGTTTTAAAAAGCAAACAGATATAGGATACTCTTATTTATAGCCGTTAAAACTAGTTATTTCAAATTGAAAGTGAGATGCTGCGAATTTGGCTTAGTTAGTTTTTATGGAAACACTTTTATGGCATTCTCTTTTTTTTTATTGCACGATAGTTTTTAAAATTAATTGGGTTATTTGTTTTGGGACGTTCGTGTTTATTAAGTTGGCCGGGGTTCTTTATAAACGACAAAACAACACTGAAATATACCGCTGCCATATACGCAGGTGATGCATGCCGGATGTTCGTGTAAGTACGCGTCATTCGTGTTTATGACGTCACGATCCATTATTGCGTGTCAAGGAAAGGATCGAGATTTTAACCACCTAGTATGTCCAGTACTTCTCGTTCATATACAACACAGGGCAACCGTCATGATTAGTATGCTTCTCGCTTCGCTCGCAGCAAATAGAAAATCTTGAATCCAAACGAAAATTGTAGATAAGATTCTCATCTTTAATAAACAGTTGATAGTATTTAATACAAAGAATAGCTAAATAATAAACAGATAGTTCATTGAGTTTGTTTCTATAGTGTGTGATTCGTCCATAATCACGGCAAGGAACGGCGAAAGCTTTCGCGGTCTTTAAGAAGATAGAAAGTTATCGCTCAAAACTCCCTCGGCTGAACCAAATAGTGTGTGTGATTCGTCCATAATCACGGCTTTCAAGGAACGGCGAAATCTTTAGAAAGTTATCGCTCAAAATTCCCACGGCTGAACCAAAATGAAGCAGAACCGCTGCAAGTCCTTCCTCGCTTTTCTCTTTCTGCTATCGATTGAGCCTTGATTCCAAAGTGATCTGCCTCTTTTATTAAAACGCAGCACTTTTCTTTGCTAAGTCTTTCCAGCACGAGTACTATTAAAGATTTGAAAGATCAAGCTCTTTCCAAAGCCTGTTGGCAGGACGGCGAACAGATCTCCCCCGAAAACAAGTTGTTTCAATGCTTCTTTCTGTTCTAGCTTGAGAACTATTCTTAATTGTGATATAATGTCTGTTAAAACTTCTTCAAAATTGATTTCACTAAACGAAGGCGACGCCATTTATCGTGTGTTATTGAACGAACACGATATTTTAATTAAAATGCATTAAAATGCTCTCTATGAAGTGCTCTGAAACGCAGCATTTTGATTGGTGCGTTCGTGGACGAACGCAGTTTTTCAGAATCCAGGGGTTTGTTTGCATGCTAGCGTTTCCTTCCCTCCTCTCCCCCTCCCCCTAACTTGATGTTTTGTACTCGTCTTAGGTTTCGCGCGGCCATATCTGTAACACAGCTATCCCAAAACAACCAAAAAACAACTTTCTCCCGTTCCTCCCAAAAGAAACGCTTGCTACGCAGGCTAGCTATAAATACATTTCATGACATTTAGTGAACACTAAAAGTAATCATTGATTTCCTTTTATATGTGGTCGATAATAATGAATTTAATTTACATCGCACTTGAATATATCTAGAACAAATCTTCTCAATAATAGATATACATTATCAGTCTATTTACATAAGCATACTGATCATGAACGTCGAGATGACGTTACTCGTGTCACGCTAGTAACGCCGGCCTTTCGACAAATATGGTAATAGTGCTATATTCTCGGCATGTATGATAAAACCAGGAACACCGGAACGTAACCACCGGAACAAAACCACCGAGATAACTGAAACAAAAAAGCGGAACCACCGAAAAAAAAAAAAAAAAAACTCATTTGTGTACCAAGCAATAATATAACAATTATAATATATTAAGGACGGGGCCTACTATTAAAAAGTAATGTATTCTTCAAACAACTTTGTGAGTTGTTTTAACCCTTTAGAGAGTTATTCAAATCTGGCTAAAAAGGTGGGGTCACCGGCAGTTAAGAGAAATAATGAGTCTTAAATATGGCTGACGTCACGATTTTACCGGCATCGACAAATAAAAATGTTTTTCAAAGGATTTTCATTGAAACATCTCTTTGATAGCAGTAAAGAACCAACAAGTAATTTTCTAATAGGAATATATATTTTGTAACGTATTTTCAAAAGTAGGTAGTGAAATATGATTTTTTTAGTATCACGACTTGCATTTTACGAGGTTCAGAAAACTCGAAATTTTGTCGATTTTCTATTCCAAAATCAGTTGCTTTTTCGAAATTTTACATCAAAACGATTGTTTAACATGTTCTTAATAATTACAGGTGTAAAAAAATTGGGGTTACCGGGCGTTTTAAAAAGTTATCGCGTGGTAAACCTTTCCGCCGAAGATCACAAGACAATTTCTTTCCGGTCCCCTCCCGACTAAGTAAAGAAATTCGTCATCATAAGTGCATTGTGGGACTGTTTTTATAAATATGGCTACCGTTGCGTCTACCATTGTTCGTCTTTTTTATGTTTTTTTCGTCTTATTATGACTGCACGAAAATTTGCCAAAGCGACCAGTTTTTTCATCCTTTTTCCTTTTTCCTGAACTTGTCTCGATTATATTCATTATATAAATGCTTGTAGCGGAAAATTAAATATATGTTATTTACCGGCTGGGAGGTCCGTCTAGTGAAAAACTAGTTTTTCACTATACAGACCGACCTCTAGCCCGTAAATAACTTATTTATTTAATTTATTCTCTCTCTATTAATGTTTTTGATATTTTACGACGCGCGTTGTAACTTTCAAATGGCTTCCCAGTAGTTTTACTGAAAAAGAGCGGGTTGTCGACAGAAACCGGTTTTCATTCAGCATGTGATGGCTGCTGCCTCAGCCTCAACAAACGTACAGAAATTTTAATGCCATAATATTAAAATTACTGGAGCTTTCTTCATCATTTCAAATCAAAGATCGTTTAAAGACAAAAGGCTTTGTTTTTATCTCAACATCAAAGAAAGTCAAGAAACAAAAAACAAGTTTTACAAAGGATTTTAGCTGACACAAACAACCTGGAAGTGAACCACGATGGATGTTGAAACGAGTTGTAATTCGTCGGTCTTGTGGACGTTTGTGGACGCCTACGAAAGCTTTAATTGTAGTCACCGTCAACTGATGAAGGAATTAATTTGTCTGTGTCGGACTTTATGAAGAAGATACGAGGCAAACGATCCAAATCAATCGCCCGACGAGGCAAACGATCTTGATTTACATTCTGCCTTGATGAATACTTTCTCGAATGATATATTAATCAGAGAAGTTCACTTCAGAAATAATATGCTCTGATTGGTTGATCTGTGTTTAGCACACATCAACACAATTTGCATAAGTACAGAATTAAATGGGAATGTACAGATTTAAATGGGAACCTGTTTATATTACTTTCATATATAAACAAGAAATATTTTAGGAATGACGCAGTTGTAATTTCTATTATAGTTGACATTTGAGCAGCATAACACATACAGAACCAAGATGTTTGGGGAATCCCCCAATCAAAACCTGTTTGGTTATGTATGTATTACGCTCATCTTGCCACTACATATTTCAATCTATTATATTAATTACAGCTGCGTCATCACTAAAATATTGCTCGTTCATATATGAAAATAATATAAAGTTTGTTACTTAACTTGATATACGTTTCAAGATGATTTCTAAATGTTCACAAACCCAATAATATAATGAAATGGTAAAATTATAAAAATGATTGCAACCTTAATTAATATTTTTAAGAACCTGACCAGGCTCTGTCCAATGTTTAGGCAAAACTATTCATCAAAAACTAATTATAAAACTCTGACAGTCCGGGAAGGTCCCCTTTTTTGGGGACCCTATCGATTACACAACAGTCACCACAGGATGCCCATGAACCGAAAACACTCAAACTCACGTCCGAGGCTTTTTTCGTTTGTTTTTTTGTGCCTTTTGCCCATAATTCCTGGCTAGATAGCAAGTATTTGAGATTCTTTCTTCGAGCAAGACTGATATTTTAATAGTCACAGCTTTAAAATCCGAAAAAATTTGCACATTCCAATCATAGTTGGCCGTTCTTTGGCTATGAAAACATCCATTCAGGTGAGTTTGAAATATTCTTTCGTACACTAATAATTTTTTTTGAGCTTTTAAAAAAATACTATGGCATCTTGAATGTGTGAGGATTTGTTGAGCGAAGTTTGGTTTAACGGCACGGGGTATTTCTTAACGGCACGGGATTTGTTTATACCACACCGCTATATTCATGCTTGTCACCTTGCTCTGAAACTCACTCGTAGCTATTATTATACTCTTGTCGACGGTCTAAAGTGATATTGTGTCAGTCTCACTGAATAAAGCTAGGACGTTCGAGGTATAATCTTAAGCATTTCCTGTCAAAGTGCAAGCATATAACATTTTAATAAGAACTTAAACTAATAGCAGTTTTCGTATGAGTTGGAAACTGTCGACCGTATTAAGAGTTAACTAGTATACTCAGTGTACAGCTTCTGAGTGAGTACGAAAACCATAACAAACCAAAACTCATACGAAAACCGCTCTATATTGAATAAAAGTACTGATCCAAATGGTGATCCAATAAAAGTAGTGGTCATATTGCTGTATGCTTCGTGTTAAAAAGACTCAATCCTTCTTCCTAGGAAAATGCCAAAAAATTATTATTATTATCAATCATTCCTCCTGCTTTAGAGATTTATTCCTAGCTATAAAACAAATTAAAATGCAATGTAAATTATGAAACTTTATCATATACATTTTCAAGCATGTATTTAATACAGCAACTATTTGCTATATTTTGTTTATCATTTGTTTTTTACTCATTAAAATAATTATATTTCCCTTTATTGTTTAGGAAATATTTTATGGAGCAGCATAAACTGCTGAGGTAAGTAATTGTGTATAGTAGTTTTCAATGGATTGACAACCAAAACAAACATTTTTATACTCATCATTTTTTATCCATCATTGTTACACACAGTTATGTTTTCCATATCACATGTGAAAATGTTTCTTTGGGCTATTTTTTTCATAATTGCATGTATAGATTCATAGCTCATAACAATAATAATGATGATGATGATGATAAATTATAATAATGACAATGACAACAATAATGATGGGAATTGCTATCTGTTCAAAATAATATATGGAAATATTTCTTGATCATGAATGAATAATACACATCATTACTAATAGTTCTTTCCTATTTGATTCTATTTTATTAGGTTGCACAGAACGTCAAAAAACAGAAAGAACTAGTACATAGGGGGGGGGGGGGGGGGGGCGGGGGGAGTGCTAGCCTCTCATTTTAAAATATTGTTCCGTCACGCTAGGCCCTGTGTTACAAATAAGGAATGAATGTGTGATTGCATCTTTGACATTTTAAAATTAACTATTTTCAAAATTCCAATAAAGGTGGCTAATTATGTGACTATTGTTCTTCGCACTGTCCCACTTTTCAAGATTTATATGGCATGCACTCTTAAAGAGGATAATTAACCACTGTTTATAATTAAGAAATTTGATTGTACCGATTGTATCATATATACAGGCATGTATATATAGAGATGATCATGATGATGATAGATAGGTTTTGTTTGTTTTCAACACATTGTATTCTTGTCATACACTGAAGGCCATTCAACATGGTTGAAATATAGGTGTTTATCATTTAAACGTCTAACATCTTCACTTGTGCTTATTATATAGATACTGATAGTGATATAGATGTAATAATTTAGAGTTATTTCATTGTTTTAATTGCAACAAGTCTGTTTCATATATAGTTATAAAATGGCCACACTCATCAGGCATTAATTGCAACAACTCAGTGATAAGTGTGGGCATTTTATGACATCTCTCCAATCCTCAAGATTAACATCATATTACATCTATATTACTATATACCTCATCGGCTTGTCCCATTCAGACCTCTTGGGAGTAGAATTCTTTGTGCCGAATTCATTGAAAACAATTGATAATTTTTAATAGGCCACCTACTTTGATTTGATATAATAAATCTAATCTGGCACATGTGAGATTCTAGGCCTTACTTTAACAGAAAGGGGTATTAAAACAGCAACGTGCATTTACATGCATTTTTATGTAGTCAGTGTAGTAATTACATGTAAGTGTTATCATCAGTTACACAAAATAGTTTCCATGCATAAAGTTACAGTTTTAACTCATTGAAATGAGTCAAGTGGATATTTAATAATTTTAATCAAACACCAACCAATCTTTACTGAGTCTGAATATAATCTAGAAACTCTAAGTCAAAATAACAATAATATTGTACATATTTATAATTCGAATAGCTAGATTCATCTTCATTCATGTAGTAATGCTTTGATTGCTGTTCAGCTTATGGACTGCATTTATTAAACTTATTTAAAACTTTTGAACTTATTTATTAATCCTGGCTTATATTAACATAGCTTCAATTTATGAAATTATCATCCAGTGAACCAAAGATCATACTAAATCCGCTGTAGCGAAACAAGAATAAGTAATTAGAGGTCAAAACATCATTCCACGATTGAAAGTCACTGGAAAAGTTTGACAAATTTCATATCCGACTCTGTATCGAAAAACACTGAAATAAAACACTTCTACTAAGGAATTGTGTTTTTTCGTTCAAACATTGACTATATTACAAATAATTAGAGAACTAAGGCATTGCCTTACCACAATTAATTGTATTCGATTTATCAGTTGCATTTTCCTCGTTTTGAAGTGGTAATAATTTGACATAAAAGGCCATTAGCGTGCCTAATTGGTTATATTCTTTTTCCAAACCATTTAGACACTGTAAATTGAACGAAAAATCATACTTAGACGCTTTTTAAATCCAGAAATCGCTCTGCCTTTCACCCGAGAATCCGCCATTTTGAATTCAACTACATTTCTGGTCCAGTTACCATGACTACCAAATCCCTCAATTCTGATTGGACAAAGGCTCGTGTTTACGATAACATTGGAGGGGTCCTCAAAAAAGGGGACCTTCCCGGACTGTCTGAAAATTGTGCTCTACAACTTATATAGTGTATACAATTAAGTAACATCAATCAAAGTAATAGTATTTCCTATTTTTTATTATAATATTAATTAACTTTGGGTTCCAAATTAAAATTGCTTGCATGGTAATTCTGTTTGAAACTTTATCAGACTAGCACTTGCTAGCAGTGGATTAATTGTCAACAAATATTTAAAGCAAATGCACTCCTGAATGGGGTACTTAACGTATTTTTTAAACAGCAATAATGACTTTGACTTATAACTAAATAGATTGAATTGCATGAGTTTGACTCTGATCGATCGAAGGAAGCGAATTCCTACAACAAATAGAATAGATATGTGTTAAGAGTAAATTCAAATCTTTCAAGTTTATTACATGTTTCGTCGTTCACCTATCAGAAAATTAAACAAACTGGAGAGCTTTATAGATTAAAACTAACCTTTCAATCTTGTTTCTGTGTCAGTTGAAGTGGGCATTTCCCCTAACGTCTTGACAAATGTGTCAACGGCAACAACAAACTCACTGCCTCACGCTTAAAAAACTCCCCATCAAACCCATTTCCTCTATCAAACTTTCCCAACCAGTCCTTCAACATGTTCTTATCCTTGTCCTCTTCGTCGTCCACATTATCCACCACAACATCATCATTAGAATCCAGTAAAACCTCTTCGCGAAGTTGTTCAACACTCAGACTGTCCGCCATCTTGTTTTACCCTCACGCGTAAAACCGCTGTACTCAATAAATAGCGAACCCCGGTATTTTTGAGCGCGCGTATGGCCGGCCGGTGACGCAAAAGCCAACATCCATATTCAGAAGTCTAGCGAACTAGTATGTATAGGTCGAAACGTGGCGAGCTACATAATCAAATTTTATCAAAGATCATGACCACAAAAGGCTATTTCTCGTTGCAAGCTGACTCGGGTTAAGGTATGTTTGATATTTAGATCGAAATATGTAAGCTCTGCTGTGAGTTTGTTTTAGTATTAACATATAAACTAATCAGTATACATGTCTCGATTCCATAATTAATACGTACGATCGTCGTAAACAACTATATAATGCCCGGCGTAAAAGCTAAATATTATTAGTTGGAAGGTAAAACTAAGTAAGGAAATGGACTTGAATAAGTACTTTTAATTACTTAAAAGTCCGTATAATCAATGTATATTCTTTAGTAAAGTATTCGCTAACTTTTAGCAAAATGTCAGAATCGAATTTTCGAACGAAAACAATATGTAAAAATAAGTCCGTGAAAAACTAAAAACACATTTGTCGTATATCTATAACTGTTTTAAAACATGTTTATAGCAAAAAGAACGTTTAAAAGAACCAAACAAAGTTGATATTTTTCTCAAGAAAAGGGCCGTATATTGGTTTCGATTTGTCAGCTGTTCATGCGGCGGATTCGGTCAGGCACTTAACTTGTAGCTTGTGTTCACTATTTCTAACCGACTTCAAAGTTACAATACTCTATAGTAAGATGCGGAAAAAATAACTATTATTAGTTGGATGGTATTTTATGTTATGAGTATTCAGGATTCACAGGATCCTGACTAGTTATACGATTTTCAATTTCATTAATAAAAAACATTTAACTGAGATGCTTCAAAAACAATATTATCTAACACAAAGTGCAAAAATACTAAAATCATGAAATTCATTCACAATATTTACTGATCGAATAAATAGAGATTACTTAATGGAAAATGCGTGCGTACGGTTTTTATGCACAAGTTGAGAAGTATCAGAAAACGAACGAGTGAGCGTAGCGAACGAGTGAGTTTTCTGATACGCATCAACGAGTGCATAAAAATCGTACAAGCATTTTCCATTCTGTAATTTATTTATCTCATAGATACTGAGATTTCATAAAGCAAAACTTTTAACAATATATAATTGTTGGGCTACAGGGTGAACATCTCTATTGACAGATATTTTTACTAAAAACAATCAAAAACTTTGCCATTGCATGAAAAAAAGTGTTTTAATATGTATAAACTCAATTTAATTTCGTTTTATTTAATACATAATTTACAAATTCAAGGCAGAAAGTTTGAAAGTAATACATTGTTGAACATGCATGTTTACCGAAGGAGGTATAAATAACTTCAGTACAAATTAGAAATTTAACTTACAAACTTGGGTTTGTTTCCCTTCCCTAGTTTCTTTAGCTGTTTCTGCTTGGAGGTTATTGTTTTTCGTGTTTTTTCAAACACAAGATCATTGATAATGCTGTTTGGTTACGGCGTTGATTTAAAATGTCTTTCGTAACTGGACAACATCCCTCGTAGCGACGATGGTTCGTATACTCTTGTCCTTCTTTGGTTCGCACACACACGAAAAATTCACTGATAAATTCATTCAGCTCGGCAGGAGGAATGTCAGCTATCTCGCCGCGTGTTTCACCTTTATTTTGAAGAAACTTGGTCAACAAAGAGACATCTCTTTTCGTCTTTTTCACAGTATTTGGATTTTCTTATTCTTCAATAAACGAATCTACGGAATTGGCGAGTATAGTAACACTGACAAATCCTGCAAATCTGGAGCCTTCTGCAGCCATTTTCGCTCAAGTCGCAAAGGTGCCAGTTTTAGTTGTTGACAGTGAGTGTTCGTTGATCGTGTTTCTGATTGGACGAACGATAATTTTCACTAGTGAAAATACATCGTTCGTCCAATCAGAAAGGCGAACGGTGCTTTTTCACTAGTGAAAAACGTCGTTCGCCTTTCTTATTGGCTAAATTCATCGCACGAACGAAAATTTACTCAATTAGATTTTCGTGTGTAAATCTCAGTATCTATGAGATAAAATAGCGTTTATCACTGCCAGACGTTCAACATTTTGAATAAATAAGAGAGGTAAAAAATAAACTAAATATAATTGCTCGATGGGTCACTGTAAAGGAATAACAGGACAAATATAAAAGGAAATATAACAAAAGTTATAAAAGTTATAGATATTTAAAGTTATAGATTGCGATATTTGGAATTAATTTACTTGAGCATTATACACCTAGACGTACATTACACTCAGCTACTAAAGGTCTACTAGTAGTACCTAGGTCAACAACATCTACATATGGAGATAGAGCGTTTACAAAAGCAACTCCAAAATTATGGAATAAACTTCCACCTAGTATATGAAACGCGGAATCAATCAACAAATTTAAAAAAACACTTAAAACATATTTATTCAAAGAAGCGTTTAATTGTTAGTGGATATTCTCGACTTTTAATTATTATTGTTTATATTATTATTATTTAGTATATTATATTAGTATTATTAGCACTATATTTAGCATCTAATTTTTAATTCACTTCTATTTTATTGCATATTTTATTATATTTTTATGTAATAGATCAAAAACGAGTGCGAGTGTTTGATCAGGGGATCCAAACACCGAGAAGCGGATGAAAGCACGAGGCCGCAGGCCGAGTGCTTTCATCCGTTTCGAGGTGTTTGGAGCCCCTGATCAAACACGAAGCACGAGTTTTTGATCTCACTTCTCAGTCTCATTATAATTCATTTGTTTTTGAATCTCTTTAGACTAAGGCATAACAAATTAATTCGTGATTAGCTTTGGTGGCTCTTTTTGAACTGACTTCTCAGTCTCACTAAAATTCATTTGTTTTTGAATCTCTTGAGGCTAAGGCATAACAAATTTGATTTGATTAATGCAAACATGCCAAGACAAAAAAATATTTTACACAACGTCGAAATGGAGGAAGAGAAAGGAGCTACTTATTTTATTCTACCGAATCAGTGATTTATTTTGTCGCATTTGACATTTGTGTGAGGGGTTATCATGGCTGTTATTGTATTTGAATGATAATAAAATTATTGTCATCTTTGTTGTCTTGATCAGTGTTTTTCTCAAATAATTAGTGATCAACCTATGAGGAAACATCAATAATATATAACGTCAACCCAAATCTTTCAACGAATTCGTTATTAGCTTAGTTGGTAAATCATTAGAATTGCAAGCCAGAGGTTCCCGGTTCGAGTCACAGGACGTTCAAAATAAAATAAAAAATAAATATAAAATAAAAATAAAATATGTTAGGCAATTAGTTAGGTAGATAGGTAAATAAACAGACAAGACAGGTAAAAAAGGAGGAATAAAGAGAAAAAACGAGAGTAAATTGGAATGAATGAGAAATTACTTTTAAGCTAATTTATACAGTGTCTTGATCAGTGCCTTGATCAGTGTCTTGATCAGTGTTTGATCGGTGTATCAAGACCTATGCACGTGACTGAAATACAAAGTTGTAATTGGTCCCTGAGATAATGAATTATTAATGAGTTTGAGAATGTACATTTCTAAACTTATTTATATATAGATAAACTTTATATTGTGCTTGCAAAATGCGCAAGAACCGTTAATTAAATAAAATAAAATAATGTTTTCCAAGCACTTCAAACATGGTTGGTAATTCTGTTTGCAATAAAAAAGACTGCCCAATTTGTTGTGATAAATATGTATACAATTCATTACCAAGATGCATTATTTTAACCAAATCATCTGTATTGTTAATTGACTTGATATAACTATTATATATTAAACAGCACAAATTCATTGGTACACATTGCTTCCCTGCATTTAGTTTGACCAAATATTCATACTTCCCCTTGAGAATAAGAAGCTTTTATAGTTTTGCTTGGATCAATGACATTATTATAAGGCCCTGGGTTGGTTTCTATATCTGTACAAAGCTTACATTTACAATAGTTAATTTTATAAGACAATGTGGTCAGATGACAGTATTTTCAATATGGCGGATAGTACCTTCGCCGAGTGTGAGCTCATCGTACGAAACTTATAATTGGATTCTTCATCTCTTGAGCACTTCCATCCAGTTAAATCATTGTTTTTTGTATTTGTCATATCGTTTGTCTGTTCAGTATGAGTCAGTAGTTCCGTGCTTTGATATTTCATAGTATTTTCATAGCTTTTCATAGTATATTCATTCGTATTGCTTTGCGCTCGAAACCATCTTTTAGTGTGCGCCTATCGCGAACTATGTGTGGGATTGTATGTAATTCGAGATTACGAGTTACTTTTGCAGCCATCTTTAAGTATTTCAACGAGAAATCAATCCTTTTGCAAAAACTCGAGCATCTCGGCCGTTGCCGTGACAACGACCGCGTGGATGACGTATGCCTTTTTGTGGTGAACTACGACTACAAACAATAATCAGCACCGAATCTTCAACACGCTGGCACAAAGTGTCCAGCGAGTAACAAATCGAAAAAAAATACGCAACAACGTTTTATAAGTAGTTATCTTTTCATTTCGTATTTTTGAAGCAATAATCCTTATAAATGTTTGTAAGTTTGTATATTTTGTAGCAACTGCGCTGAATTGTATTTTACCGTTTAAACGTATATAATTCAAAGCTTGAGTTTGAAACGCTTATTAAATTTATCATGGATAAGTCGAAGACGTGATAATAATAATAATATTCATCATTGTATCCATCACCGCCATCATGCTCTACGCTATAACCATCACCATCACATATCATCGTGAACATAATCATTACCATCTTTATAACCATCATCATCATTATAATCATCATAATCTTCACTATAACCGTGCCATTATCATTATCAATATCATTATAATCATCATCAGCTAACAACACTATCATCATCTGATCACTATCACCATCATTATTTCTAATGAATTCCTATTTCTAATTCAGTTTCAAGTTTTATGATGATCGCACTACCAATCCAAGTTTTAAACTATAAAGTTTAAAAAAACAAAATGTTGCAAGCTGGATTCAGAATGTTTGCGATTCGAAGAAAAAAAAAAGTCCTTATATTGATCTTCTGTTGCCTTTTCATTGGTACTATTATATCTATACGGAAATATGAACCAGCCCTCAAGCCAGCCCCCAAGCCAGCCCCCAAGCCATCCCCCAAGCCATCCCCCAAAGCATCCCCCAAGCCAAAGATTAATGTTGACTTCAAACTTATTCTGCCTTCAATTGAGCCGAAAATGGATCCGCAGGAAAAACGTCTCTATCTTGTTGTTGTAGTAAACAGTGCAGCTAAAGGGGGAAATCATCGAACGCTGCGACAAACTATCCGTACAACCTGGGGTAATTCGAGTAGATCGCGCAATAATACACTTAAGTGGAAACTGTTTTTCGTCTTGGGTGTCGCTGATAATCAAACTGAACATAAAGCTAACCTACAAGAGGCACGTGAACATAACGATGTAATCATAGGAAACGTTACAGACAATTATAGAAACGTTGTCATCAAGACGTTCATGGCTCATTTCTGGGCTGTCACCAGGTTATCATGTAGGTATGTTCTCAAGACTGATGACGATGTTTATGTGAGAGTACCAGGTTTGGTAAAATGGCTGCAAATGTCTGGCTCTCCCAAGGCTTTCTATGGGGGTGTAATAGGCAGATTTAATGGCATCCAACGGGACCCAAAGAGCCCGTGGTATATAACCAAGGAGCAATACAACGGTACCATCTGGCCACCCTGGTGCCACGGCTCGTACCATGTCCTATCTAGTGATATCATTCCCAGTTACCTTATCTATACATACAGAAGAAAACCATTTCATACAGACGATGCGTACATTGGTGTAGCATCGAAAGAACTTGGTGTCAAAGTCGTGCAGATCCCTGGATTTTCATTCGAAAATGAATTTCCAAAGAGAATGAGGTCGGATAAAGAATTGAATGTGTCATTAGCTATAGGCCATAGGGTAAACAGCGAACAGATGATAACATTTCATAGATATTATACCAAATACATGCTTGTGTAGTTCACGAATCACGAATCAATGCACATACGGCAGAAAATTGTGAGATAAATATATCGTTCAGTAGACACAAGAACAGGATTTTGACCTCTTGACATTGACCAAAATTCTCATGTCAAGTTACAAAATGGACTGTATTTGAAATTAAACAGATCCTATCAAAAACGTAGCAGTGGATACGAAGCAACAGGGCATTTACGGACATTTTGGTGTGTGGTGCATGGCTATGCGTGAAGAAAATCATAAGTACTTTACAATATTTCTAATCGTTATTGCTGTATTGTCTCGGGCATTCTCTTATAAGACTGTCATTCAAATCGAGCATACTGTACAGTATGTTGCCCAGTTTCGTGACAGTACTACCAGTATCGTGACACAAACAAATAAAACTCGTTTTTAGCGACAGCTATTTGATATTTCAAAACAAAAAACAACCCAAAGACTACAGAGAAAACATTAAGCTTCAGTCTGCATGTTTTGACGGGCTTTTACATGCACAGATTATTCGAAGAGAAGCAATTGTTGACAGAGTAGTGGAGGTTTCCTGGCTAAAATGTATGACTTTTATTGCGCAGTAAACTGACATGGGCTCGAAAAAGAGGGCTTTACATGGTATATTCTCAAAGACCAAAGACAAGATTTATACTGACGATAGCTAGAGAGTGTATCTTCATTCTGCGACCCTTGAATGTTCAGCAATTTCAGGATATTTGCAAAAATATTAGACGCATAATATTTTTAAGATTATAGGTGCCCAGTTTTGTGACACGCAAATACCAGTGATTAAAAAAAGCCCAAATACACTGACAGTGTTGGCTTTAAACGAAATCATGGCTGGAAATTGTTTGAAAACACACATGTTATGAATTCTGTTCGTTTAGTGAATCAAGTTTTGCTTTTGCTATGGAACACTACGGTAGATCAAGTCGCCTTTGCAGATCGTTTCTATGCAAATTAAGTTGATAAGTAGCAAGACTTTGAAACATTTCAAATATTTTCATATTCCAAAATCCTCAAAAAATAAAATAAGTAACAATCCAAATGTTAGCTCAAAATATAGTTAAAGGTAAGAAAATATGTCTTGGATTTGTTTTATCGAATTTTGTTGTGAATTACTTTGAAAACAATGCATTTTTACAACGTGTCACGGAACTGGGCAAGCTGTCACGAAACTGGGCAACTTAGTTGCCGTCGAAATATTTATTTTATTTTATCAAATTAAAAGATTCGAAGACAATATCAACATCATTATTTTACCTGATAAATTTGCCTTGAGTAACAACATTTCATAGACTTATTTTTCTCCGTAGAGAAGATATTGTATTTACAAACTGAAGTGTCACGAAACTGGGCAACATACTGTATATAGAACCTGTCATTTAAGAACCTGTTTGGCTAAAATTCCCAATTAAGCACCCATCACATAAGAACCACTCTAGGCTAAAATCTGAACAGGTTCATTTTTAAAAGACGAAATACATTATTTCATACATTATTTCATTTTGGTTATAGCCAATGTGTTGGTTCGATGTGCCTACATTGAAACCCCGTATATAAGAACCTGCCATTTAAGAACCTGTTAGGCTAAAATTTCCCAATTAAGCACATAAGAACCACTCTAGGCTAAAATAAATCTAAACAGGTTCTTATTTTCAAAAACAGTAATTTCAGTACAACACATGCAAAAAAGGCAACAAAAAATAGCCATGAACACCATTTTGAGGTGCATACATCTATCAAGTAGGGATATTAATGAACTGTGTTATAAGTAAAACAAAATGCATAAATGATTCAATATATAGTGGCGGCCACACCAATGAATATACATCACGACAAGCTTAGGCCAACTAAAAAATTCCGCGTAGGGGTTCTACTAATCCGTGTGGAAGGCGTTTGGTTGGTGTGAATCTTTAATTATAAGTTTGTCATTTAATTGACATACGAATGTACAGCAATAACCAGATTGCCTTTGTGTCAGAGTATATTTAATAGTTATGATCAAGTGTCAAAGGAGTGAAAGGCTTTTATCTGTTTACTAGCATGACCTATGACACTACAATACATAACTAATAACAGTAACAAATATATAAAAAGCTTGCAATTCATTTTAAAGCTAATTCATGATTTACAATTGTTGTTTTTAGATAGTGCTTCTTGTCTTTATTGGAAACATTTGGATATGAACTTTGATAAATAATATATAACTTCTTCATTATTTGAATCAAGCCAGTTCTTTTGTACATTTTAACATTTCACTTTTATTAACTGGATAACTATTGATAATGTCTACAAGACGAAACTAGTTTTCCTTATGAAAAAACATTTCTTGGCTTTAAGTGTGTAATACTAAATTATTGGGTTCATCCCCTTCTACAACATGGGATAATATTATCGATGTTTATTTTTTGAAAGAAATCATAACGTAAGTTGTCGTATAATAGAACAATTGGTATATAGAGAATACTTCATGGTTAGTGAGTGCGTACGATTTTTATTCACGAGTTGTGAAGAATTACAAACGAACGAGCGAGGCTCTGCTAGCGAGTGAGTTTGTAATTCTTCATAACGAGTGAATAAAATCGTACAAGCGAACTAACCATGATGTAATTTGTTTATTATATAAGTACTGAGATTTCTTTTCAACAATAATGACAACATGCATCAAATATACCATGAAATGAGTTCTATGGTTAAACAATTCAATGATTAAAAAAATTCAATGTTTTCTTTCAAAATTTAAAACAACGAAAAGTAGCAACAAAATCATGAAAAATACCGTTGTAAAAGGCAAATTTACTTATCTTCGATGCTTTTCAAAAGCATTATTAAATGGTTAAATAGTCCACAGGGAGCCCGGCTTTTTGTCGTTTCTTTTCATTTTTTTTTTACTCTCTTTATTTACACTAATAATACGCTATATTATGTTTGCATCGGGATTCCTGTGGTATGAAACAGTTCCGACGTATCGTTTAACATGATGATGTAATTAACAGTAACTCGATAGGAGGATAAACTCTTATCTGTAACGCACTCTCTAGTAACAGTCAATAATTGAGAAGGGCCGAAACAACTGCTAGATTATCGTAACAGCACCACCGCTACTTGCCCTGACCAGCTATTTTTAGCGACTCTCTATTCGTGACACAATCCATCTAACAACGCAAAGTAAACCGTAAAAGAAAAAACTTGAATAACAAAATCCACGATCATAAATCAGGAGTTCTTACTCGTCTAAGAATAAAAATAATTTAACGGCTTAGTCTCAAGTATGTTAAGGCCTGGTTTTAGCCGTGTTTCACGAAAAAACGTTTTTATTTGTCATTGCCACAAAACTCATCTGATTTTAATAAAACTTGGTACATTAATAGATCTCGGACTACTGCTCATCCTTAATTTGTAATTTTGATCTAAGGGTGGTCACGTGACTAGTTTAGATGGATAAGGGATTTTGTTTTTCCTTTGAAAATGCGGTCGCGAGTTTGAATAGGTAAAACAAACTTATACATTAAATGTACTTCTCTACAAGGTTTCTACAGGACTGTGCTTGGAGAATCTGGTTATCACTTACTGTTAAGGAGATATTTTGTAAAACAGGTCACGTGACCATAATTCTTATTCAAAATCCCCTTATATCTCCCTACCAAGCTATCGAATTCAAGTTCTCCAAACGTGAAATTATTTGTCATCTATTACTTATCAACTTTTGGCTTTTCGTTTTTATCTTTATCTTAAACTCACGACCGCATAAATTTTGAGTATTTTCTTGCTATTATGACGTCATATACCACGTGACCTCGTAAAAATCAGTACTAAAACATTAAGGACTCTGATATTAACATCCACAGCGATTTTCTTTGAAAACTAGCGAATATCTTGAAAGTACGAAGCCAACATCTTAATTATTGGCGGGGGGTCTTTTCACAACGAAAAACCCAGGCCTTAACATACTTGAGGTTAAGTTTCGTAACTCCTCGGTCAGGGCAACTAGCGGTGAACATGTAACTAAAACTAGACTTTTAAATATTGCTGCATAGCATCGTATCATTTCAGATTTCCCAAAATTTGAACATCCTAACATAAAGTATGTTTATTACACAAACGTTTGGAGGCTTTATAATAATGAAAGAATGCTTAAAACATTTTATATATGAGTTTTAATTGAGGCATCTAGCAGTTGTTTCAGCCCTTCTATACATTAACGGTTACTAGCGAGTGCGTTACAGATAAGAGTATAATCCTTCTATCGAGTTACTGTTAATTGAGTCAATACGTCGGAACTGTCTCATATCACAGGAATCCCGATGCAAACATAATATAGCGTATTATTAGGGTAAATAAAGAGAGAGAGAGAGAGAGAGAGAGAGAAAAGAAAAGAAACGACAAAAAGCCGGGCTCCCTGTGAATAGTCTTGCATTGACAACGCTTCGGCGGTAGCTGAGCGAGATTCCTCTAGTGTGAACTTTGCCGACTGATTCACTATATTTATAGCCTTTTCCTTTTTTCTTTAGCTCTTTCTGTTTGGAAAGAAGGACTTGTCTTTTCAAATAGGAAGTCATTCATGTCACTTGTTTTCTTCATATGTCGCTCAAAACCAAATAATAAACTTCAGAGCGAGAATAGTCTTAGCTTTCCCGTCTTTGACAGTAATAAATAAACTGGGCTACTGCTAGAAATTTGTCAACTTTTCTTGCTTCGTTCTTGAATTCCAAGACGTTTTTCTATAGCTAAACATCACATTGGATATATTTTTACGAAATAGCTTTTTTTTTTTTGTGTGTTAAAATAACATTTTTAGTCGAATCGGTGTCAAAAAACATTCCCAACATTTTGACCAAAGGCGGTTGAAAGTTTTCGCGCCAGTGAGGTAGATTCCCGCACAAAACGTTTTCACTAGTGAAAAAAATCGTTCGTCCAATCAGATGCCGCTCAAAGTATGAGCAATATCAGATTTTTTGTATTTTGCTCGCTTCGGTCGATATTTGTTGCTAGAAATCAATTGTAAAAAGTACCGAAACATTGTTTGAGAATGATACTGTAAGACAACGTACATTTCTGTTTCTAAAATTCTGTAGAATTTTAAACGTTATTCGCTTGAATTTTTCCAGACAACAGACTTGAATAGGAAAGTATTCAATGGTAATCGATCTTGATCTTCGATCTTGATCAAACGCGCATGACGTTTAGACTGTCAGTCAATATATAACATGTCTAAGGCGTCCATTACGCTATCGTATGCCAGTGCACAAATTAAAGCGTTGCTTTTTTTTGGAAGCCGTTTACTCATCTGCTGCATTCGCGTCCATCCGCCTCCATCCGCGTCCATAGAATGCCTATAAGAGGTCCCAAAGGTTTTACACGAACAGACTAGAACGCGTTTTGGTCGTTCTCGTAACCTTACTTCAACTGGATGTTTTACAAGGTAAGCCACGGTTAACAAATGCATCTTACTCATCTTTACTTTTAAACTCTTTCAACATTGTTGAAACGTGTTAAATCGATGTTGAATTGATGTGGAAAGAGTTTTAAAGCGTTTAAACATTGCCATTCAACAAACTTGAACGGATGTTGAAGCAAATGTTGAAACCGTTTTCCCGGGCCCTTCGATGTCGGCTGTATGTGAAGTTGATTACTGCAAAGCCCGTGCAGTGGGCCGACTGTAAGAGTAAAAATGTGCGATAACTAGAGGTTAAACTAGTGTGGACTGCCTCGATGTTTCTAAGGAAACAATTGTAGTAAAATGTGCGATAGCTAGCGGTAAAACTAGCGTGGACTGCGTCGATGTTTCTAAGCAAACAATTGTAGTAAAATGTACGATAGCTAGCGGTTAAAATAGTATCGGATACTTGGATTTCTTCAATGATTTCTTTTTATAAATCCTGTCATTTATAGATCATTGTTAGGCAAGTCAAAAAATGTGAAAAAAATATTGGGGTCACGTTATTGGTTATAGATTTTGTTGTGGTAAACAGATTTTTGTACACCAAATAACACTAAAGGAGATCAAGACTCGCAAACTCAACAGCCTAATGACATCAGTTGGGATCTCCTTTATCGTTTTATTTCTAACTTAGAAGAGAGCAAGATCATTGAAGCCATCACAATAAAAACATTCTCTAAGAACATTATGAATGGCTGTGTTGGTAGACACTTGTCTAACTGTCATATTACAACAATGGAGACATAATTGCATTGTCATATATGATAATTTTATGTTAAGTACGACCTATATACTGTTTGTAAATCGTATTCAATATTATTCACTGAGGAAGCTGTAACAAGCGAAACGTTTGAATATTATATAAAAAAAAAAACCAATCACATATATGCCTTATAAAGTCAATTCTCAAGTTCATATATATACATATAGAGCGTGCGTATGAGAAATGCACGCGCAAATAAACCTATAAGTATTGTGTTTCATAGATTGAACTAAAACAATTCACCAAATTTGACTGAAAAATTACATGTTACAAAACTCAACTCATATAAACATCATGAAACCGAAAATTAATTAAAGTATAAAAAGCTAAATATAACTATATATATAGATATATATATATATATATATATATATATATATATAATATAAGTACAACGTTAGAGTTAGCTCTAGTTTTAACTATCGAGCACTCTCATAGTTGATGTGGATCTCACTCTACTACTTCCTTATATATATATATATATATATATATATATATATATATATATATATATATATATATATATATATATATATATATATATATATATATATATATATATATATATACAGTCATTTGCAAAAATTCTGACCGTACAAGTATATAAGTATATAAGTATATAGGTATATAGATATGTAGGTAATTCTGCCTTAAAACGCCCCAATATTTTTCAGAATTCATTCAATGACATGAAGTAAGCATCATTGAAGTATTATGGATGGTTCTGATAGTACCAAGAGCGCATAAAAGCACTCAAAGGCATAAATAAACATTACCCACAATGCACCCGATATACTTTGATGCGGTCAGAATTTTTGCAAACGACTGTATATATATATATATATATATATATAGCTAGTTGCAATAACGTTGTCCACCTCAGAAATACATATATACACATATAACTGTCACGTGACTGGGTATAAGTAAGCTATTTTCTTCAATTTTAAGCTCTTATACAGATTGATATGGTAGTACTTTATTAAATTACTGTGTAGGATTATGCCACGAATCAATTGGTCAGATTTCCGATGAGAAATAGCCTAAGTACTACTAGTCACGTGTCAGTTATATGTGTATATATGTATTTCTGAGGTGGACAACGATATTGCAACCAGCTATATATATATATATATATATATATATATATATATAGAGCGAATTGCATAAACTTTGACACTGCTGAAGAAGTATATAACTATATCAAGTGCATTGTGGGAGCGATCTACGCGCGTGATCAGGCGCGAAGTTCAAACCTTGCGTGTGTCTTCGTACGGCTGCTGAATATTGAAAGTGAAAGTAGATGTCTTCTTTTCCGCTTTTAAGACATTTTTAGCTTTGGGTTGACATTTACAATACTCACAAAATATGTATATACATTATAGTTTCCAATAAATATTATTGAGCTGTTACTTCGTTTTGACAAAATCATGAAATGATAATAAAAACAAGTTTAAAGTTGTTCTTTATTAACGAGTTAAGAGTGATTTAGCTCCAATAGAAATGCTACTTAGTCGGCAATAAAAGTGATAATTACCTTACCTTTTCGTTATGATGATTACAAAACTATAAATTATTATACTAGTTAAACTCAACTGGACTCTAGGTAATGCAGATAATATATTTATTTGCTGTATTAATTTTATATTGAGTTGGAGTTGATGATTATTTGCAATTCGAGCTATTTCGGCTAGCATGCAAATTAGTCCTATATCAAAACCAATTTGTGTGTAAACTGTAGTTTTTTGAGTAATTTTCGTCTTTCCAGCTATTGACTGTTTGTATCTTCTTATTCAGTCCTGATGGTTATCAAATTTGATAACCCTGATTTGTTATGATATTTGAGAAACCAAACAGTAGATCAGCCAATCAGAATTCGGTTTTGGTAGGTGACGTTACATCTAAGTGAACAACAACAAAGAATCGAGATGGTACTCTGGTTACAAAGGCAGAAGTATTATTATATTCTTCATGTTAAATGCTATTTATTTCATAATTGAAGTATTCTTACATCAAATCTTTCAAATTTCCATTAATACCTTTTATATTTCTATTTGGATCATATATTAATTACATTTTTCTTTATAGAAGAGAATAGCTTAAGCCATTGGAAAAACAGGGAAAATATGAAAACATTTGACTGCGAGTATTGCTGAAGGTCAACATAATTTTATAGTAGTGACCTTCGTAAGATTATCATCTTGTATTCAATTTAAAACATATTCGTGTCCGATTCTACAAAGGTCTTAGACACATGCAAACTGCCAGCTTTCTGAAAGAGAAGCAGAAACACTGGCGACTAATACAGAAGAAGAAAAGTAAAAGTAATAATAAGAATTTAGATCATAAGTTTGTACGGCTTGAAACCCGTCTAAATTATCAACAATTCTTGACTCTTATTTAAAAAAAAAAATTAAATATAATCCAATACCAAATACCATCTTTTAGCCAACATAAAATGGCCTTCGTCTTAACCGATTTACAAAATTACAGCCTATTTATCGAGCAATCGAGCAACGTTTCTTGAATGTAAACAGTATGACTAGTATGGGGGCCCGGAAAACGAAGACCCAGAAAACGAAGACCTAAGACCCGAAAAACGAAGACCCACGATAATTATCGAGATAAATGCCTTAAACGTCAAAGCCGTTCTTACAACATGTTCGTTTAACGCTTTGGCATTATTTATGACGTTTTACGATGGTTTTTGATTATACTCACCGTTTACCATCATTTCGCTCTAATACTCCGGAAACATGCCGAGACTGTACTTAAGATAATTCTCTTCCACGTAGTATAAAATAATCTCGCAAAAACATTTTGGAAAGACAATAAAAACTCAATAAATAAAATCTTACTGCGGAATTAGTGCAACACCGGAATGATGACGTCATAATCAAATTTGATAACCATCAGGACTGTTATTCTTATACTTGGTAATTAATATCAATGTTTTTTCTTACGGCTCTTTGATGAAATTGAGTGTTAGAATAATAAATTGCCGATCCGGCTAGCACAGCCGTATCAACGCATATAAACACGCGATATTTGTGATTTGTTTACATTTATTTCGCTGTATTTAAGAATCACATGAGCAATAATATTTGGTATAAAGGAATTGTTGAATTAATAAGCTCTAAGAGTTTACAAACTTCGAGTACGGTGCTGTTGTTTTCACTGTTTTAATAGAACAAGTAATTTGTGCTACATAGTTTGTACAAATAGTTCACTTTAGCGAAGCATAACTTTAGAGTGAAAATTAAAATTATATCCGTAAAACATTAGCAAATACTAAATAGCTAGAACTATGATTTGCATGCTAGCTAAATAATCATCGACTCAAACACACTATAAATACAGCAAATAAATATTACTAACATTACCTAGAGCCTAGTTGAACTTAACTAGATTAATAGTTTATTTTTTAAGGGAAATATTTCACTTTTATTGTCGACTGTCTAGCATTTCTATCGAAGCTAATTATTTCTAAAGTCGTTAACAAAGAACAATTTTCAACTCGTTTGTATTATCCTTTCATGAAAACTGTTATATATAGTATTTATTTTTGCATTTAAAATATAAACCCAAATCTAAAAACATAAAGAGTAAACAACTGTTTACATTTACTTGAATGTTCTTGCAGCCTTACAAAGACACACTCAAGGTTTTAACTTCGCGCCTAAGCTCGCGAGTAAACGTTCCCATAATGCACCCGATATAGTTATATACTATTCAGCAGTGTCAAAGTTTATGCAATTCGCTGTATATATATATATATATATATATACAGTCATTTGCAAAAATTCTGACCGTACAAGTATATAAGTATATAAGTATATAGGTATATAGATATGTAGGTAATTCTGCCTTAAAACGCTCCAATTTTTTTCAAAATTCATTCAATGACATGTAGTAAGCATCATTGAAGTATTATGGGTGGTTCTGATAGTACCAAAAGCGCATAAAAGCACTCAAAGGCATAAATAAATATTACCCACAATGCACCCGATATACTTTGATGCGGTCAGAATTTTTGCAAACGACTGTATATATACAGCGATTTGCAAAAACTTTGACTCTTTTGTACATATGTAACTATATATCAAAATAATATAAGAAATTATGGGATATGATAACTGATATTTTTTTCGAGTTGCCTATGACTTGGGCTATCTGAAAAAAATATCAGAGAACATATCCCATAATTTCTTATATTGTTTTGATATATTTTTATATATGGCAAAATGGTCAAAGTTTTTGCAAATCGCTGTATATATATATATATATATATATATATATATATATATATACAGTCGTTTGCAAAAATTCTGACCGCATCAAAGTATATCGGGTGCGTTGTGGGTAATGTTTATTTATGCCTTTGAGTGCTTTTATGCGCTTTTGGTACTATCAGAACCACCCATAATACTTCAATGATGCTTACTACATGTCATTGAATGAATTCTGAAAAAAATTGGAGCATTTTAAGGCAGAATTACCTACATATCTATATACCTATATACTTATATACCTATATACTTGTACGGTCAGAATTTTTGCAAATGACTGTATGTATATATATATATATATACAGTCAATTGCATAAAGGTTGTAGTATACATTTATACACATACAACATATATAATGAGATGCAAAAACCGAAAACACTGCTTTTTTCGGGTGTTCCTTGTATGGAATTCTTACCAAAATATATTTTTTATTCTTTCTAAATCTAGTTGTTATCAAAAAAGTACATTTTGGTTGTTGTGAGTAGTTATTTAGAAAGTGCATATCATTACATATGTGTATATGTGTATATCTCAGAAACTACAACCTTTATGCAATTGGCTGTATATATATATATATATATATATATATATATATATATATATATATATATATATATATATATATATATATATATATATATATATATATATATATATATATATATATATTAACGATAGAAAAAAACAAATAGACTAAACTTTCATTCCGACAAGCCTGTTTCGTGATTACTCACTCTCTCTTCCGGGGATTTTAATGACAAGAATATTCATAACCATCTATTATATACTATAAAATTTGCATAATTAATGTAGCGGTAAATTTAAAGGTAGTATATATATATATATATATATGTAAGGTTGTCATACAAAAATAAACATTTGTTATAAAGAAAATAGAACATTTGTGATTTAGTACGATAGGAATTGATTAAAAGACAAAAGAAGATCACTCAAGCTGAACTCTCTCTTTTGTCTTTTAATTAATTCCTTTCGCACTAAATCACAAATGTTCTATTTTCTTTGTGACAAATGTTCTATTTTGTATGACAACCTTTCTGCAAGTAGGTGTATATATATATTACTTTTAGTTTATCTTACAAAACTGTTTTTATAATATTTTGAGCGTGAGGGCTAAATTAACTAAAGTTTTCTAGTTAGCCCCCAGCCTTTTTTGATGTTACTATCATGAGCAGGTCTAAGCAAACAATTGCAGTAAAAATGTCACGACACGTCACAAAACAATGCGACATCGGGCTAGGTATACATTAGGCGAAGAATATGGGAAAACTGGCAAAATTACTTTATAACATAGGCAAGTAGAATCGCGCGCTCTGATTGGCTTATTTTCTATTGACAAGAAATGGATATCCCATAGAGATATCCCATAGAAATTTAATGTGAGGATTTCAAGTTCGCAAAAACAAATTGAAATGGCCGCATTGGACGACAGCGACGACTTTCCAGTTTTGCTTTCGACATATTTGAAGAAAATGTTGAGCCTGCAGTGAAGAAAAAAGCGAAAAACTACGAGAAAGGTCGACCAAAACCTACAAAAATTTGCAAATAGGTGGCGAGCATTGGTTGTTTTTGCATACATTTTAATAAGCAAAAGTTGAGAAAATCAAATCAGATTGCAAAAACTCCAGAGAGAATACATAAAAGGGTATTATTTTAATTCTCTAAAGAATATAAAGCTCGTTCACATACCTCGATAATAGTTGAAAACAATAGTTTTAGTTTTTATCTTTCCTTGTAAACAACACGGCGGTGAGTTGAGCTATCTTTTGCTGAGAGATATCGTTGCTTTTCAGTTACTTTTAAAAAGCTGTAAAATTCACGATAAGTTTTTCTACAAAGTTAACAACGTTTTTGAAGTCAGGAAGTGTTCTTGTCTTTCTTTGTCTGCATACAAAAGGTTCAAAAATCTTGGAAAAGGCCGTTTTTTTCTCGATTCAAAGTTCTGTCAGCGATCATCATGCTTTCATGTCTTTCATCTTCTTCATTAAGTACGACACAGATAAATTAATTCCTCCAACAGTTTACGGTGATTTCGTTTAAAGTTCTTATTATTGTTTATCGAAAAAGAAGAGCTTTCAAAGGCTCTTTTGCTCAACGCAAACGTCCACAAGACGAATTTCAACTCGTTTCAACATCAATTGTGACTCACTTGACTCTTGACTTTCTCTGATGTAGAGGTATAAACAAAATCCTTTGTCTTTAAACGATCTTTGATTTGGAATGATGAAGAAAGCTGCCATAATTTCAATATTTTGGCATTAAAATCACTGTAGGTTTGTCGAAGCAGCCGTGACAGGCATGCTGAATGAAAACCGGTTTCTGACAACCCGCTCTTTTTCAGTAAAACTACTGGGAAGCTATTTGAAAGCAACGTACGCGCGTTGTTAATTAAATTAAAAAAATATTACTTTTTTATCGAAAATAATTGTGGTCATATAATAAAATTCTTATTAACTGAGCTTGGTCGGTCTGTACAGGAGAATCTTGACCTTGGTCGGGTCCTCATTGCGTTCGGTCTGTTCTTTCCGACTTCACCCAAGATTCTCCTGTACAGACCTCCCGCTTGGTTAATAGGATCGTATTATTTTACTGAAAAAAGGGCCTATGTTATAAAAGAAATGGTCGATAATTAGCGTGCGTATATCCAGTTCTGAAAGCACTCTGGTAGCTAGAGTCGCACTCGGCTAAAGCCTCGTGCGACTCTTACGCTACCATCGTGCTTCCAGAACTGGATATACGCACGCTAATTATCGACCATTCCTTTAATTTTAGGCGACATAAGTAAATTTTTTTCAGAAATTTTAGGTATGTTAGGCGACATTGGTTGATATTGAGTAGCACTATATGGTGAACTAGACGCATATTTGCGTGAACTCGGGCTTCAATACGATTATGTAATTATTTTCTTGGATTAGCTTGAGATGATTTGAAACGAAAAATACGTTTTTTTTTTGGTCGTCCTTCTTTTCTCTTAGGTCCGTCGTTCCGTCAGTCCGCGATCCGCTTGTCTGTCCTGGTTTTACTTGGATCCTTCTTCGGTTCGTGCAGTGATGCATGCGAGTTCAAAGAGTGTCTATTAAGAAACAGTGTTATTAAGTTGTTCTTGTAAAATAAACGCCAGAAAAAGCAAGATAGGTAGTCATTGAAGCAATTAGTATTATATTTGAGGCGATTTGGGCTATTCGGTGTACGTAGTTTTCAGAGAGTCCGTTTCAGCTGTTTATTTGTTATTATAAATCTTTTTTACTACCACGTACTAAGGATAACTACACCAAGTTACTTGTAGGTCTGTACTTCCTCCAAGGACGACGATAGCTTTGCCAAAAGTTGAGAACTGCCAATAATCATGAATTTAGATTTCTTGATGTTGATCGTCAGGTGATTCGTCTTAAGCCAGTTGCAGACTTTTTGTAGGTCACAGTTTAGTTTTTGCTGCAGAACGTCAGAACATTTTGACGAGAAGTACAACGCAGTATCTTCGGCAAACAGAGTGACACAACAAGAGTCTAAGATGCTTGGGAGGTCGTTCATGTAGATAATAAACAATAAGCTCCAAGGATGTATCCTTGGGCCACTCCTATTGATACTTGCGCTGAATCAGAATGGGAACTGTTAAACAGGGTGACTTGAAAACGAAAAGGATTCAAACCATTTTAGTGTCCTTTTATTTAGGATGACTCAGATAAACCCGGATTACAACTTGTCACTTTACTATGTCCGCCATTACACTCACAACTACCCTCCCGGCCACCTGGCCTTCTGACACAGGGATCCCAACATAACATCCCAACATACCCTTATAACAAACAAAAGTTCAGAGTTCATAGCTTGACAACAAAGTCTCACAATAACAGTCTTGACGTGCAGCTAACACATAGCACAGTCTAGTAATAAGTTAGTAATATAAATAAACAGTGTCTCTCTTCGGTCTTGGTTGTCTTGCTGATCGCCTCAACTCTCCAGTCTCCTGCTCCACCGGTTCATCGTAAGATGTTAGCAATTCTTCATCAATCACCGGGGGGTTGGGTTTCTCTCTTCTGCTGGGTTGTCCTGTTGAGGTACCTGCTCCTGCTGTGGTACATGCTCCTGCTGTTCCAACAATTGTACGTCCTCATACTGCCTCAGAATGTCAATGTTCGCCGGAACCTTCCTGAGGAATTTCGCATTCCGAATCACTCGTTTCCCAGTCTCCACTTGCACTAGCTCAAAAGTATCACTTCCTTTCTGCTTGATGATAACATACTTATCCCCACCAAAATTGGGGGTTAACTTCCCTTTGCTCATATTCGCCACAAATATAATGTCTCCAACTACCAGATTATGGTGTTGAGCTCTCCGTTTCTTATCAGCATAGTCACGTAGTTTGTCTTGGTAACGTTTGTACCTCTCTTCTGGACCTAGTCCTGCTCCATTCTCTGGAACCATCGGCAACTTGGTTGCTATTTCTCTGTTCAGCATCACCCTCGCTGGTGTCATCCCTGTCCCCGCATACGGTGTGGCTCTGTAGACTTACAGAATATCAGGTAGCACATCGGTCCATGAGAAGTCATCAAGCTCTGCTGCTCGAATACTGTGTTCCAAGTATCGATGGAACCTCTCAACTTGTCCATTTGCTTGAGGGAAGTAGGGAGATGATCTGCTGTGTTGAATTCCATTTGCTGTAAGGAAGCTTTCAAATTCCTCTGAGACAAGCTGGGGTCCATTATCAGTAACTAAGACCCTTGGGTTTCCAAAACGTGCAAAAATGTCAGTTAGTACTATAATTATCTTCTGACTAGTGATGCCCTTTAGGACTACTGCCTCAGGCCATTTGCTTCTGTAGTCCACCAAAGTAAGAAAGTAGATTTGCCCTGGAAACGGGCCAACGATGTCAAGTGCACATTTGTCCCAGCAGTGTTCAGGTAAGGGCGTTGGCTTACATGGGGTATCTCGTCGTGGTGGTTGCAGTCTTACACAGGTATCGCAGTTACGGCAGAATTCTTCAGCATCAGAGTCCATTCCAGGCCAAAGTCCATTCCACTTGCTCGTAGACGCTGTTTTGACCGGACAATGTCTTGATGTGCTTCGTGCGCCAGCCTCAAGGCCTTCGTCCTCAGCTGAGCTGGTACAAAAATCCGACGTCCCCGCCACAGTAGGTCTTGAGCATACGTCAGTTCATCTTTCAGTTGTTTCCATTGTTTTAGGCTTCCATCAGAGTTGTTCCATCCCTCATTGATGGCGATCACTACCTTTTGAAATTCTGTATCCGTCTTCCCTGCCTCGCAGATCTCGTCAATAGACAGAAGTGTGTTGTCCTTTTTCACAAAGTGTACGTGTTCTTCAACAAAGTTGACTTCCGTTGCTGGTGATCTCGCTGGTAATCGGGACAACCCGACTGCAATGTTCTTTGTCCCGGGTTCATATATCAAAGTAAAGTCGTAGTCTTGAGCTCGCAAGGCAATTCTCTCCAGTCGGATTGACTGAGTCGTAAAGAGTCGATTTAGTAAACACACCCAACAATGGCTTGTGGTCTGTTGATACTGTAACGTGACGACCGTAGATATAAGGATGCATCTTCTGCAGTCCATACAGTACAGCTAAGGCTTCACGCTCTATCTGTGCATATCTCATCTCTACATCTGTTAAGCTTCGAGATGCATACACAACTGGGCGCATTTGATTATCTACCTTTTGGAGTAGCACACAACCCAGATCACAGGGGCTGGCATCAACAACTAGCTTGGTTTCTGCTTCCATCGAGTAGTGAGCTAGACACGGTGCTTTGGAAATCAGTTCCTTAATTTGTTCATAGGCTATCCTCTCTGCTGCTGTCCACTTCCACGGTACTCCCTTTTGTGTTAGCTTCCTCAGAGGAACAAGAACTGTTGACAGATGTGGCACGTATACTCTTCCGATAAGCGAATCTGCCAATATGCTTTCCTTAGATCCAGTGTTGAGAACATCGTTGCTCCACTGAATTGACGCAGTATATCTTGAATCCGAGGAATGGGAAACCTTTTTCTCGTATAACAGCCTTATTCGCCTCTCTGAGGTAGACACAGATTCTCAGCTCACCGTTCTCTTTGTACACAATGTGAACTGGCGATACCCATGATGCTCCAGATGCTTCCTCGATCACATCTTCATGTATCATTCTCTCAATTTCTTCCTTTAATCTGGCTTCTAGAGGTGCTGGTACTGGTCGCTGTCTTTGGACCTTCGGTGGTACCTCCTTGTTCACTTTGATGTCATATTCGTAGTCATTGAAGACTCCCAGCTCTTCCTGGAAGATATCTGCATACTCTTGTAGTATAGACTCCCTCTCGTTAGATTGACACTCCCCGACAGCATGTATCTTAACTAGATTAAGGGCCTGGATAGCACTCCTTCCCAGCAATGGTGGTCTCTCAACATCAATCACAAACACTGGTTCCACTATCTCTTGGTTCTTACCTCTCAGGTTTGCATCAAATGTTCCTAGACACTTGAGCTGTCCACCTCCAAATGCAGAAAATTTGGCATCTGACTGCTTCAGGGGACTGTTTACATTCTCCTTAAACCATTGTTTAGGAATCAGAGTTCTAGCACAACCAGTGTCAATTATCATTTCTACTTGTTTCCCATTAATTTCAACATCAATAGTGAAGTATATCCCCCCTTCCTTACTAGTAAAGTACACATATTCATAAGTGGACTTATTTGTATCTTCATGTGTCTGGTGTACAGCCTTCACCTTGCTATCCACTCTCTCAGCAGCACTTGATTTACAACATTTAGCATAATGTCCAATCTTTTTGCATTTCCTGCATTCAGCATCCTTAGCTCTACATTTGCCATCATTAGCCAGATGATCATCCCCTCCGCACCTGAAACAGTTCCTTGTTTTAGTGTTGGATGAGTTTTGGTTTTCCTTTGTTTTTCCAAACCAAGAAAAAATGTATTACTTTTTTCGCCTTGTTCTACCCAGTTAGCTTTAGATCTTAAAATAAGGCCTTCTGTTATGTATTCACTACGTTCAATTAGCTGATTTTTTAGATCTTCGTATTCACTTATTAGTTTATCATTTAATGTCCAATCGACAGTCTCTTCAATTTAATTAACTTCATTTCTATATCTTTGTAATTCTTACGTGAGTTTTTTGCCTTTTTCTTTGCATATGAGATAGATGTTTTCCTTATTTGATACTTTATGATCTCCCATTTGCTATGTGGGTCATGAATATCATCATGGTTAAGCTCTTTTTTAACCGATGTTAGTAGTTTATTTGGGATGACTTGACCCCTTTTTTTTCAAGTGACTTCGAGCGACTTTGAGTGACCGAATGAATTAATTTGATTGTCTGACTTAATTTATTCAAGTGACTTAATTTATTCAATGGTTTGACGTCACACATTGAGTGAATTGGTGAATTAATTTATTCAATCGTCATGGTAACCCAATAACGTAAGCGGGCAAGTCTGAACAGGTCTTTTGTTACACAGAATAGATATATAGCGCGGGAGTTTTGAATTTTTTATTAGCCTTCAACCTTTCCTTCAAGAATCACCACTGTTCAGTCTTATAAAGGATTAAAGCGATTTTTTACTTTTGACGTAATGGGAGGAAGAACAATACTTTGTTGCTTAAGGTATTTGATCAATTCCTTCGATACCTCATCTTCGGATGAATCTTCTGGTTGTTGCTTTTCGTCAGGCAGAACATTGGTTCTAAGTCTACAATCATCTGGAGTGGTTGTTTTTAAATCGATGAGTAGGTATCCAAAAGGTTTGCTCACCGCCTCTTCATACTTCTGAAGAAAATATTCGGTTTTTCTGGGGTACATTTGCTTGGCCAATGTGAAAATTTGAAGTTTATCTCTGGGGTTCTTGAATATAACCAAGTAGTGACAATTTAAGCTGATATCCCTGTTTCCTTTGCTCTGATGAAAGAGATTTTGAACCAAGTAGATAACACTAAGGTTGCGATGATGGGATCCCTGGGTAAACAAGTTGATAACCTGTTTGTCGTTACTGGCGGAACTCATTTGATCATCAATGACGATAAGATCGATCTCAAAGAAGCATCGTGCCACTGACATCTAGGGCAACCAACGATACTTTTAACATCAATATTGAAATCTCCACAATGAGCACAAGCATGTTTTTTCTCTTTTTCGTCATTTTCTTTATCTTCTTCTTCTTATCTCCTCGTTTAAATCAAGTAGTCAATTGTCCTATTTGTAAGCATCATTTTCCACTTAATCATGATACTGTAAAAAGTATCTTGGTGTCATGTAATGATTGTGGTGGTATTAGTCACCACCCTAATAATCGTTCTAGTGATGATGAAGAATAAAAATTAATTATTCCACAAACTGTGAAAAACTCTTCTTTTTTATTAAAAAAAAAACATTACTGAAATTGTCCGCTAAGTATCATCAAAATATCTCGTCATTACCTTACTTCGGAGATATTTCAGAGGGTAGCGAAGCGCATAAAATTATACTCTAAATTCTATATCCCTTATATTTGTTAAATCCAACTGATTGTAAACATAATTTTTGTTGTTGTTGTTGATCTTATGATTAATAAGTGTAATAAATATATAAAAAAAAAATTGATAGCAACTCATGATCTACATCAATTACTAATGAAAGGTGACCCTTGGTTTCCCTGTGTGGTTTCGTGGGGACTGGTGCCAAGTTTGAATATCAATTAGCTTAAGATAAACAAAGACGGACATGAGCACAAAAAGAAGGATTAACAAACAACAGCAAACACATGTTATAAGAAAACTCATTATTCATAATTACACGATTTTCACTTGGATTGTTTGTTTTTAAAACTTCATATCAATAACAGTGTGGATTCAAACGACTTCAAATCCTTGAAGATGGAAAAACTATTCTCAAAATGTCCTCTCTTTGTGTGGATGGTTCCCGAAATACACGCTCGCTGTGGTAAAAAGTATTCTGAATGTGCCCATACGATCGAAGTGCCTCGGTGTTCTATTTGTTCAGATTATTATGCATTGTGCCCTTACTGCAAGAACAATTTCTGGACTTGTTCGTGTATATGGAATAAAAAACTAAAGCCAGAGGAATGTAAGAACTTATAACAGATTTAAGTTTTTTATTTAATCGGAAAAGTGATTTTGTTGAATGGCAAGATTGAAACCGTTTGCCCGGGCCTTGACACTAACGAGTATAAGAATTATAAGTTTTGTAGTTAATTACACATGATCAAAGAGAAATGTATTTTCTCTTAAAACATGATAACAAGATACCCGGTCCGATAAGAGCATAAAGGGCCCTTAAAGGGGCCTTAAAAGGGATGCTAGTGTCCAAAGCACAGTCATCCCAAAATAACTCCCAATCCCACTATAACACGAAGATCAATCAAGTTCTGATAGCATGGCGAGTAGTGCTCAAGAAAGTATAGAGGATAGCAGTGAGGATAGTGTTGACTCAAGTCAGTTTGATTCTACTGAAGATAAGAAAGAGGATGTTTGGGCGAGAATGTAATACAAGGCAATGGCAAATCATCAGCAAGATTTGGAAGTAAAACCAAAAATGCTTTGTTGCCTACATACAGAAAAGAGCTGAGGAAGGTTTTATACGAACTGAATTGACATGGATGCATCATTTGAGAAGAGATCCTACTTATAAAAAGATCATGGCCACAAAGCAAAACCTTATCGATGATAATGAACTAAAAACTAGATTTTAAACAGAAAATTTCATCTGTCATTATTGATTCATTTGTTTTTAAGAATATTTTTAAAACAGAGTTGGTTATTCATAGCGAAAATAAACAAAACAACATTTTTCACTTCATAAAAGTATTTTATTGCGAAAACTTAAAGGTAATTACAAAACATTGACTTATATTTCAAAATGGATTTACAAGTAATCAATTCTAGTTTCTGAATGAAGATTTAAGTTTTCCTCCGGTTCTAAAACAAGATATAGCGTTCGTAAATAGTTTTTTCTTCGGTGGTTCGTTTATTTCTTCAGGTCTTTTACAGTTTTTTGGAGTACTTTGATTCCTTGGTAGATTTGGTTGATCATTTTCCATCGCTGACAATAATTCTTCGTCATCTCCTGGATGTGTGGTCATTGAACAAGTATCAATCATAACTTCCAACATTTCGGTTAAATCGTCCAACACATTTTTCAGATCTTCAAACTCCTCGATCGATAGTGCAATTCCAAATTTCGTAGGAATGTTTTTTCTTTCTTCAATATCAATATATTTTCGGATATGCACTCTAATCTTTCCTTGGAATTCTTTGACGGTAGCATGATAACCTCTCGAAACTAGCTTGAATAAACTTGCCATTTTCTCTGCAGTAGTAACTTCGTTTGAGTTTAATCAAATATTTCTTCAAGAGTAATAATAATTTCAAAACTTCCGCTCTATATATCTATTCTGTGTAACAAAAGACTTGTTCAGACTTGCCCGCTAACGTTATTGGGTTAGCATGACGATTGAATAAATTAATTCACTAATTCACTCAATGTGTGACGTCAAACCATTGAATAAATTAAGTCACTTGAATAAATTAAGTCAGACACTCAAATTAATTTATTCGGTCACTCAAAGTCGCTCGAAGTCACTCGAAAAAAAGGGGCCAAGTCATCCCAAATAAACTACTGATGTTAAAAGATCAGATATACGTTCTACATACTCTTTATCATTTAAAAGTGAATTATTGAATTTCCAGATTGAGGGCCCATATTTGTTTTCCGGAAGAAAGTTTATTTGCATAATTAAAGCTAAATGGACGTCAGTGGCTGGGGCAGGGATTATTTCAGTTTTCTTGACTAAAGGCTGTAAATAATCAGACACAAAGAAATAATCTAATCGGCGATATATATATTTTCCTTTATTTGACACAATTCCTTGTCCTTTCCCTCTCCATGATATGTAAAACCCTTCTTCTGAGTATTACGAATCTTCCATATATCACATTGATCAAGTGTTTTCAAAATAGAGTTGAGTTGCTCCAAGGAGCCTGATTTAATTTTCGGATTTCCGCCGGCGGTCTCTAGCGCCAGGTTGGTGACAATATTGAAGTCACCACCCCATATTATAGGTAAATTCATTGGCCGACGAGTGGAATTCCACATTGAATTCACGAGTAAAGACGATATCGCACGAATCGCGGAGTCCGCGACATGGTTTTTATTGTAATGTGAAGTTTTTTTTAACAAAAGTAAATTTTATTACGCGCGACTAAAAAGCCATTTTGTAGCTCAGCGTGCGCTTAGCCAATGAGAAAGCGAAAAGAAATCTGCTGAACGACGAATGAGTGAAACGTACCATCATTTCAATCAACCTTGTGGTGATAAAATTACTTGTTTTTCGATGATCAATTCAAGTCTGTTAGGAAGCACATATATACAAATCTAAACAGAGTTCTCTACTAAAGATATCAATGAAGAAGTAAGGACTTAACACTTGAAATTTGGAATGGATTGGCAATGGATTCAGCTACAATGCGACGACGAAGGAAAAAACAAACTCAAGATGTCGTTTCATGAAAGTTATACCGACAACAAAATCCTCTCAAAAGCCGACTGTTGGCTACAAATCATGCATGATTAGGTATGTTTTTTTCTTTTAAACGATTTCAGTTAAAACTAAGTTTTGAAGAAAAGGCTAAAACATTACAAATCTTTTTTTAGTAAAGTGTTTGCTTCATTTCAATCAAAAACGCCGAAGATGAGTAAAATTCTCAAACTTTTACACTGAAACTAGGACTGCAATAAATATTTTCAAAGCATAGAGTTTTTGAATCACAAACAATTAGCTATAAGTTTTTTTCTGGCTTATGTTTGTATTGTAATTTAGTGTAAACTTTAGGTTTAAGTTTGCAAACTACCCGTGAAATTGAAAATAAAGCTCATTAATAATACCCGTTTTGAAATTGTCTGGCTGTTTAGTTGGTGTTCCACAACACTAGAAAAGTAATTTGATGATTAAAAATGTTGTCTTTGATTGAAAAATTGCCGTTCAAGTCGTGAAAAATAGCGACTAAAAACTAAGTAAGCGAAGCGAAAGAAAATGATCGCTTTTCATGCCGAGTTATAGTCGCAGGAAAAAGATTTCTTCTTTTTTAATGCACAATTCGTCTATTAGCAAGTTAATCATTTGCCTCTATACTACTTGCTTGGTTGATTTATCTTTTTCATGCACGGAAAATAATGAGAAAACCTACATTTATTAAAAATTTATCGAGCGGGATCCCTATATATCGTGGTATTCAGCTTTCTGAGCGTTGAATATCACTCTGAATACCCTCTCATCCGGTTTGCGTTTCAGCCAATCAGCGCGCGAGTTTCTAATGTGATATGGGATTCTATAGGTAAATCGGAGGGGAGATCTACTGAACGTATTTCCGCAAAGATATTTCTCAAAAGTATAATTTGGTCTTTTTCTACATTTGGCATATATGAATTAACTAACATGCACTCGTGCCCTTGTATCTAACACTTTATGATTATAAATCTGCCTTCTTTATCTGTTATCTTGTCGCATATTTTGTAATCTAGTCTTTCGCCAAAAAGAATAGCTACCCCTCTACTGTTAGAATAACCATGAGAACAAACTATTTCGCCTTTGATGCATTGCCTCCAGTTCTTTTCCATGTGAATTGTACTATGCGTTTCTTGAAGCATTGATATACCTGATTGACCCTGATGGTCATTTAACCAATCAAATACTTTTTTTGTTTTCTTATGCCTCGGACATTGAGTGATATAATATTAAATTTTTTCCCGCCCATTTTGACGCTTTAGAGAATTAACAAAAGAGACCTTCAACAAAACATTTTCCTCCGCTATCATTGGTCGAGGGTCGATCACGTGACGTGATAGTGCCCGCCGCGGAGGGATACTATCAGCACATAGTGCCCGCTGAGCTTTTCGTCCGCTGCGGGAAATTTTGTTGTTATTATGTTGTGTTACTATCACAGCATAATTCCCTCGATTCAACTACTCTATTGTTTAAATAGTACCCTCTAGCGTAGCCAATGAGATTGCATGATTTGTGATAGACCACGCATGGTGGATACTAAGTAGTATATAAAAAACGAGCAGCAGTGTTTTATCAAGGATAAATGAGTTATTAATGAGTTTTTTAACTAGATTTAAAAAACTCATTAATAATTCATGACCAGTCTGTCCAATCCGATGCTCCTCTCTGGTCACGAGGAAAGCATTGTATATCGTATAATCTACGGCTGAAACGCGGAGGGATTTGAATGCGACCCAGGGGAATGATGATGTACAATAGAAGAACAATGGAATGCAAATGAACATGAAGCATTATATAATGGCACATGTGTCATTATATAAAGTTTCATGTCCATAATTCAGATATTACCCGACCCCCATCCCCCCCATCTCACTGACGAGTGAACATCAGACTTAGAAATAATTTACTTTTAGATTTTTGGCGAAAAAAAGTCTTTGATTATGAGTGCCAATGCAAGGATTCGAACCGAGATCTTCTGCTTGGTTGTATCCGAGCTTTAAGCCATTATGCCACTGAGGCAATCGATGAAAAGTTTGCAACGAAATGTCATCAAGTTCATTAGCATTCAAGTTGGTTAGCATTCCTCTATTATTAGTGTAGATCAATTCCCAAATGCAAACAACCGTCCGTTTTCTTTTGTTTCATCGATATTGTACAAAATGGTCATGAATTACTAATGAGTTTTTTAAGCCGTTCAATAAACTCGCAGAACGTGCTTTATCAGGTTTAAAATCCCTTGGGCTTCGCCCTCGGGATTTTAAACCTGATAAAACACTCCTGCTCGTTTATTAAACTATACTTATAAAATTCATGAATAATTAATGAGCAATTGACAAAAGAATTCACGTCCGTGACGGAGGTTGTAAATCTCATACAGATTTCGTTCTGATTTGCATAAGTTTCAACTTATAAGTTTCAACTTATAAGTTTCAAGTTTCGGCCAGATTTACATTTATCTTGACAATTTTAGTAAAATATGAAAGAACTAACGTTGGACTTTCATAAATTCTATACAATATTCGCGTCCGATCTGTATCCGATATACAACGGCTCGTCTTCGACTCGCCGTTGTATATCGGATACAGATCGGCCACTCATATTGTATATATTACTTAAAAAAACTCATTAATAATTCATGACTATTTTGTCCAAATTGACAAAAGAAATCGTAACCATGACGAGTGTTCTAAATACTGATAAAGATTCACCCTAATTTACATAAACTTTAACCTGAATTTTCTCTAATAAACTTTCATAAATCCTTTTTTTTTTACAAAAACACAAAACATAGGTTGGAGTTTTTTAAGCTCTTTAGTAAACTTGCAGATCGTGTTTTATCAGGATTTAAACCACGCGGCTAGCTCCTGCTCGTTTACTAAACTATACTTATAACACTTGCATTTATTACTCGTGCCCAGGCCTTAAGGCCGGCACGAGTCTTAAAATGCAACGATTTCTGAGGGCGTCGAAGTTTTTGAAAGCGAGGCGCTATCACCCAGCATTCTTTGCTACACACAAGCTGAATAATCAAGGCCGGCGGCCATTTTACGAAGGCTAAAGCAAAATGCACATATTTTATCGAATGAACACTCTTTCCATTCGTAAGGAAGCTTTCTTAGCTCCAACAAACGAAGAAATCAGCAGCATATCCTAAAACGGTTACCCTGTTTATGACAGAAAAAAACAAATTCTTATACCCTGTTTATGACAAGTGATAAAAATGGGACCCTGTTTATGACAGTTTAGGACCATGTTTATGCCATGAAAACGTGCTGAATTTCCCGAAAGACGAAAGACCGCGCTGCTCATCATATTACCTAATTACTATACCTGATTATGACAAAAAAATAAGGAAATGGGGAAATGGGGTAAATATATACCCTGTTCATAACAGAAAACTAAAAAAACCATACCCTGTTTATGACAGAAAGCTCGAAAAACCATACCCTGTTCAGCGGATCATCCCCGAATAGTAAATATATGGGAGTACCCCCCCCCCCCCCCCCCTGAATCTGATGGTTGCAGTGATAACATAAACTCTCACATGAATTATATTGCTGGGAGTAAACCATATTTGCTTATTGCAGCATACGCAATATGTTCCTGTTTTATAAAATCCTTTGGATATTGCCGAATTATGTATCATTAGATGCCATCAATGATCATGCTAAGCTGTGCAATATTTGTAATATGGTTTTGTACAAAATGATGCCGGTTAATTACCAGATGTTTTAAAGATATATGATACCATTATTGACCATCTAGCATGGTTTACTGAACATCAAGTAGTTCTTCAAGTAAAACATTCCTCAAGAAGTGCATTATAGAAAATATTAATATCAAAACAACCGGTTTCATGTTTTGTTTCTTTGGTTATTCTATAAACTGTATTATTCAACAAAATAAAACAACTTACAACATTACTGATGGTAACTGTCTTATCAAAACATTTTGTGACATAAAAGAACAAAGCTCCCAATATGATGCAAAATATGTACTTTATTCTCTTTCTTGTTCTCGGTATCATATCCAGTGATAAGGAAAGACAATACTCTAAGGAAATTTAAATTAAACAAACAAAAGATGCAAATTAACAATAAAACCGGAGATGTGTTCAAATATGGAACCCGAAATAAGGTTGCAAGTGACAGTAAAATCATATGGGAAGTGTAGATCAGGTCTCGATCACTTACAAATGAAATAGTATTTCATCCCTTCTGCAGCTAAGAATCCAATTACTCCAGTAGCACTAGTTTCATATTCATATTCTTGATCAGCAACTTCATAACATTGTAAATAAATTGTGTGCATTCAGTGACAACTGTCTTAGATGCATTTCTGCCATTTTCATCACCTTGCATCTAGGGCACGAGTGCACGCACCATCAGGGCGTCTAGTTATTCCTTGTATAGGTATTACCCTCCCCCTAAACGTCGGACTTAATTAATTTACTAGATATCGATTTTTGGTGAAAGTGTTTGAGTACCAATGCAAGGATTCGAACCGAGATCTTCTGTATTCGTATCAGAAATACCGTATGCAATCTTGAAAACAATGCCATTACCATTTTTACAACACTTGTGTGAATTTTCGCGCGCTGATTGGTTAATTTACCGTGATCAATAAGAGGACAGACACACTGTGCTCACGTCATCATGTCACACAACACTCGAGCAGAATTGAGGGAAAGTTTGTCAGCGACAAAGTTTTTTCATCAAAAAAGGATTTTAAAAACAAGTTTATGGATAAATTATCAATGGAAATTACTTTTTTGTAAGTAGAAAATTTTAATAAATGTAACTATGCTGTCATAGAGTTGTTGTCGTTTTAATTTTATGGCTTTTTCAGTCTTTTTGACAAATTTTCACTTACAATCAAATCGGTAGTCTTTTCAACAAAAACGTGGCTGCTCCAAATTACATTTTGGATGAACAATACCATTCTTTCATGACTGATTTGAAAAGCTTAGAATGTTATCTTAAGGTTAGACATATCGAGTATTGTGTAATCTTCTATATGATCAGTTTTTATGCTTTTTTATGCAATTTGTTTGAAAGGGTGAAACCTGAACCCAGCTAATCGGCCATGTTTGACGTTCTTGTACATGTTTAACTTCACTTAGCTCTCTAAAGACAAACAGTACACTATATTTCTGTATAAAAATAGGCTTATTTCTTTTTTTCCGGCTGAAAAAAAGATAATTTTCGTAAATTGTGAGATTTTCCGTAGCTTCAAGAGAAACCATTGAGTTCGATGCGTGACAAATTCGTCATTTTTCGTCCGTTAACTTAAATTTTATTTTTTGTACATTTATTTTGGTTTGTGTTGTAAAAAAAAAATTGCACATGGACTTTTCGTTGTCTGTCCTCTTATTGACACACTCTTAACGTCATAAAATGTTCAAAACTTTGCAGTGAAACCCCTTGCTACGCTCGTGGTTCCACTTGAGTTTTGAACATTTTATGACGTCAAGAGTGTGTCAATAAGAGGACAGACAACTGATCAAAACCATGTGCAATTTGTTAAACATGGTATTGTACGTGAGAAGTAACAAAAGACTTTGATTAGCGCGCGAGTTTTTTTCTTCTTTTTTTTAACAGGTTGAGATTTCAACAGAACAATAGACATACCTTTGATACCGCATACGTTTTGATGCGAATCGGCCTATCGTCCACACGAATCCAGTAAATCCGGTCACCGAAACCGCATACTTTTACTTGAATCCTCCGGATACGCGGATTCGTGTGGACGCAAATATTTCTATGCGGTTTCAGCCGGATCGGATTCGTGTAGACGAGCCCTAAGTCATTATACTACTGAGTCAACCGATGGAAAGTTAACAACAACTCGTTTCATGTCATCAAGTTCGTAAGCATTCAAGTTCGTTGGCATTCCTTTAAATAAAATTAAAAAGCAATTGTTTAATATTTTCTTGTGGGAATTCATTGACAATGAACATTGAATTATGAACAGATTATTGATATCTTGTAGGATGGCTTTTATTTGCTACACTCAAACCCTCATTGGATTTAAAGTTCTTTTTTTACCAACAAAATTGTTCAATTTCATTTAATAATTAATATTGATTATTATTAATAATTTATTCGTTTTAAAAGTATACAAAGGCCTCCAATTCGGACGTGATTTGTATAAATCGTACATGTAAAACTTTCCTCTATTTGACATTGTTTTAAGAAGAAACAACCTTTTCGGGATAAACTAAAGCGAAATAGTGCTCCATCATTTTGAGCATGATATATCATTTTACCAAACCATAAAAAACTCTTGGGGTAGGGGTAACCAGTTAACGCCGTCGCACCTAGATTAAGCGAATCGAAAACAAAAACGCAACAACGTTTGATAAGTAGTGACCTTTTTTCCCTTCTTATTTTTGAAGCAATAATCCTTATAAATGTTTGTAATTTTGTATATTTTGTAGCAACTGCGCTGAATTGTATTTTACCGTTTAAACGTATATAATTCAAAGCTTGAGTTTGAAACGCTAATTAAATTTATCATGGATAATTAAGTCGAAGACGTGATAATAATAATAATCATCATCATTGTATTCATCACCGCCATCATGCTCTACGCTATAACCATCACCATCACATATCATCGTGAACATAATCATCACCATCATTATAACCATCATCATCATCATTATAATCATCATAATCTTCACTATAACCGTCCCATCATCATTATCAATATTATTATAATCATCATCAACTAACAAACACTATCATCATCTGATCACTATCACCATCATTATTTTAATGAAATCCTATATTTCAATTCAGTTTCAGGTTTTATGATGATCCCACAACTCAATCCAAGTTTTAAACTTTAAAGTTCAAAAAACAAAATGTTGCAAGCTGGATTCAGAATGTTTGCGATTCGAAGAAAAACAATAGTCCTTAAATTGATCTGCTGTTGCCTTTTCATTGGTACATGTACTATTATATCTTTACGGAAATATGAACCATCAAGCCCGAACGCCAACATTGAACGCGAAATTAAACATAACAAAACAATAGTCAATGTTCAGACGGAAAACTACAAAACTAGAGTAAACACAAAGACAACAACAGGGAAGCCAACCCCAAGGCCAGCCCCCAAGTCAATCCCTAAGCCAACCCCCAAGCCAACCGCCAAGCCAACCGCCAAGCCATCACCCAGTCCAACCCCCAAGCCATCACCAAAGCCAACCGCCAAGCCAACCGCCAAGCCAACCGCCAAGCCAACCGCCAAGCCAACCGCCAATCCAACCGCCAATCCAACCGCCAATCCAACCGCCAATCCAACCGCCAAGCCAACCCCCAAGCCAACCGCTAAGCCAACCGCCAAGCCACCACCCAAGCCAACCCCCAAACCATCACCCAAGCCAACCGCCAAGACATCACCCAAGCCAACCCCCAAGCCATCACCCAAGCCAACCGCCAAGCCAACCAACAAGCCAACCGCCAAACCAACCCCCAAGCCAAAGATTAACGTTGAATTCAAACTTATTCTGCCTTCGATTGAGCCGAAAATGGATCCACAGGAAAGGAACCTCTATCTTGTTGTTGTAGTAAACAGTGCAGCTAAGGGGGAAATTCATCGAACGTTACGACAAACTATCCGTAAAACCTGGGGTAATTCGAGTAGATCGCACAATAATACACTTAAGTGGAAACTGTTTTTTGTCTTGGGTATCGCTGATAATCAAACTGAACATGAAGCTAACCTACAAGAGGCTCATGAACATAACGATGTCATTATTGGAAACGTTACAGACAAATACACAAACGTTGTCATCAAGACATTCATGGCTCATTTGTGGGCTGTCACTAGGTTATCATGTAAGTATGTTCTCAAGACTGATGACGATGTTTATGTGAGAGTACCAGGTTTGGTAAAATGGCTGCAAATGTCTGGCTCTCCCAAGGCTTTTTATGGGGGCAATATTGCACGATATAACGATATAATGCGGGACCCAAAGAGCCCGTGGTATATAACCAAGGAGCAATACAACGGTACCATCTGGCCACCCTGGTGCCACGGCTCGTACCATGTCCTATCTAGTGATATCATTCCCAGTTACCTTATCTATACATACAGAAGAAAACCATTTCATACAGACGATGCGTACATTGGTGTAGCATCGAAAGAACTTGGTGTCAAAGTCGTGCAGATCCCTGGATTTTCATTCGAACATGAATTTCCAAAGAGAATGAGGTCGGATAAAGAATTGAATGTGTCATTAGCTATAGGCCATAGGGTAAACAGCGAACAGATGATAACATTTCATAGATATTATACCAAATACATGCTTGTGTAGTTCACGAATCACAAATCAATGCACATACGGCAGAAAATTGTTAGATAAATATATCGTTCAGTAGACACAAGAACAGGATTTTGACCTCTTGACATTGACCAAAATTCTCATGTCAAGTTACAAAATGGACTGTATTTGAAATTAAACAGATCCTAAGACTGTCATTCAAATCGAGCATACTGTACAGTATGTTGCCCCGTTTCGTGACAGTACTACCATTATCGTGACACAAACAAATAAAACTCGTTTTTAGCGACGGCTATTTGATATTTCAAAAAAAAAAAACCCAAAGACTACAGAGAAAACGCTGAACATTAAGCTTCAGTCTGCATGTTTTGACGGGCTTTTACATGCACAGATTATTCGAAGAGAAGCAATTGTTGACAGAGTAGTGGAAGTTTCCTGGCTAAAATGTATGACTTTTATTGCGCAGTAAACTGACATGGGCTCGAAAAAGAGGGCTTTACATGGTATATTCTCAAAGGACAATGACAAGATTTATACTGACGATAGCTAGAGAGTGTATCTTCATTCTAGGACCCTTGAATGTTCAGCAATTTGGATATTTGCAAAAATATTAGACGCATAATATTTTTAAGATTATAGGTGCCCAGTTTTGTGACACGCAAATACCAGTGATTATAAAAAGCCCAAATACACTGACAGTGTTGGCTTTAAACGAAATCATGGCTGGAAATTGTTTGAAAACACACATGTTATGAATTCTGTTCGTTTAGTGAATCAAGTTTTGCTTTTGCTATGGAACACTACGGTAGATCAAGTCGCCTTTGCAGATCGTTTCTATGCAAATTAAGTTGATAAGTAGCAATACTTTGAAACATTTCAAATATTTTCATATTCCAAAATCCTCAAAAAATAAAATAAGAAACAATCCAAATGTTATCTCAAAATATAGTTAAAGGTAAGAAAATATGTCTTGGATTTGTTTTATCGAATTTTGTTGTGAATTACTTTGAAAACAATGCATTTTTACAACTTGTCACGAAACTGGGCCGGGCCAGCTGTCACGAAACTGGGCACCTAAGTTGCCGTCGAAATATTTATTTTATTTTATCAAATTAAAAGATTCGAAGACAATATCCACATCATTATTTTACCTGATAAATTTGCCTTGAGTAACAACATTTCATAGACTTATTTTTCTCCGTAGAGAAGATATTGTATTTACAAACTGAAGTGTCACGAAACTGGGCAACATACTGTATATAGAACCTGTCATTTAAGAACCTGTTTGGCTAAAATTCCCAATTAAGCACCCATCACATAAGGAACCACTCTAGGCTAAAATCTGAACAGGTTCATTTTTAAAAGACGAAATACATTATTTCATACATTATCTCATTTTGGTTATATCCAATGTGTTGGTTCGATGTGACTACATTGAAACCCCGTATATAAGAACCTGCCATTTAAGAACCTGTTAGGCTAAAATTTCCCAATTAAGCACATAAGAACCACTCTAGGCTAAAATAAATCTAAACAGGTTCTTATTTTCAAAAACAGTAATTTCAGTACAGCACATGCAAAAAAGGCAACAAAAAATAGCCATGAACACCATTTTGAGGTGCATACATCTATCAAGTAGGGATATTAATGAACTGTGTTATAAGTAAAACAAAATGCATAAATGATTCAATATATAGTGTCGGCCACACCAATGAATATACATCAGTTAGAAAGCTTAAGAATGACAATATTTCGATTCCAAGAACGCAATATAAATGCCCTTCATATATGTATTTTTCAAACTTTGCACTATGAACGTTTAATTGTCCTTTTCATAGTTCCCGCATTCAATTCAGTGACACGAATGATAGTCCAAAGTCGAGGTTGGATACATTATAGTTTTGCTTTGTGTGGCAACTCCATCCTTGACTTGGAACTATTATTCGTGGTCACTGAAGGGAACTGGCTGTTCACATTTCGGCGGGAATTAAAGTGACGCGTGCATGCCCCGAACAGCAGAAATAACACGACAACAAACGATGCAAGTGCTTCTTTATTACACAGTACAACATAAATAATACGATAGGCTCATGAGTAAAATATCATATGGCGGGAATTGAACACCACGGTTTGGGCTTTCTATAGCTAGTCTGACGTGTTACTACTGCACTACAAGGACCAACCACGCTGGATACGCAGCTCGACAATGTAGTATAGAGCAACTGTGGGGGTCCCATTATTAATCTCTATTTATAAGGTAAATTTGAACACCGTAAATGGAAACGCAGAATTGAAATGTGAAGTGAATCTAAGCCTAAGGCGATCATTTTGTAATATGGGGCCATTCGAAATAGGCGCTCGGAACCGAGTACTGTGCATGCCCTAAAATAGGTGTGCATGGAAGCGAGGCTTAACCAAAATATTTAATTTAACTGATCTAATCTTCATCTATATTGAAGTATATTAAATGAAATGTGTTACAGGTAAGTTCATGTGATAGTTTTTGTCCCGAAAGTCGCCACGTGATTGGTCACGTAACCGTGAGATTTTATTTTTGTAATTTTTTATTAAAATAAATGGAGACGCAACTCAGTAATATTTTTTAACATATTCTTTGAGACCTCAAAAACGAAATCGTAAAATAAAAAAATCGTTACGCAACATATGCTTAATGACAACGTCTTTCATTTGGAATGTCCAATAGGATATTTAAGATAAAAACGATTGATTTTGTGAAAACCAAATTTTTTTGACGTCGGTCAAACTACGTACTAACGTCGTTATTTGCGCGCTAGTGAAATTATATGAAGAATTAAAAATTATTTTCTCAAAACTACGGCAGTTTTTTTCAATTTTTTTTCAATAGCCATGTTATATAGACTAAATCGGAAACTTAGTGGCCGCGCCTTTTTTCGCACGGAAATGAGGCTTATTATGCAAACAGAGGAAAAACATTCCGTTGCTAAGGACAAAACTACAACTTAATTGACAGCATTTTATAGCCGTTTTTCCACCTTTTTTTTTGTTAAATACTAGAATTACCGCTTTCTACGTTATACTTTACAATAGTTAGCCTTTTTTCAATTTTTAGTAGCATTTTATTTTGTTTTTGACCTTTATACGTACTGCTCGACTTCACGCCCTTTAGAGATGAAATAATGGAGGAGAAAAGCGATTCAAAGTCAGGTAAATTGATCTTTTTAACTTATTGAAAAAAAGTTAGCCTTTTTTTATCCATACATACGACTTCAGATCGAATTTTTAGTTAATTATCAATCATTTTGTTTGATATTTTTGTTCAAATCGACCTCGCTACGGCACCGAGATTTGTAGACTTTTTGCTGCCATTAGCTATCACAACCACCTTAGAGCAAAAAAAGAGAGATAGTTTTATAAAAAATGGATAACTATTTTGCTGATTTTGTTCATTGTGAAATGTATAGAGAAACGGCAGTGAAAATCAAAGGCCACCTATGGCCAACTCGTGGATCATTGTTTGAACATTTTGAAAGCGCTTACAGTTTAGACCACTTTTAATGTTGACTATGTAGGTTATATTTAAACTAGACGCATATCTGCGTGAACTTGGGCTGCATTACGATTATGTAATCATTTTCTCGGATTAGCTTGAGATGATTTGAAGCGAAAAATAAGTATTCAATGTTGTTGTTTTATTTGTATTTTTTTGGTTGTCGTCCGTTTCCCTAAAGCCTGGTTCACACGGCATCATAATCATAGTCATAATCATAAGCACAGTCATAAAAAATGGAGAAGTTTCCATTTTCTTGTGATTATGACTATGATTATGACGTTATGTCGCACGTGTGAACCGTACAATATTAGTCGTAAACGTGGTTATGATTATGATTACGACGCCGTGTGAACCAGGCTTTACGGTCCGTCGTTCCCTCAGTCCGTGATCCACTGACAAGTCTGAATTTTACCTGGTTCGATCTCACGGTTCGTGCAGAGAGATACATGCGAGTTCAAAGAGTGTGTAAGAAACAGTGTTATTAAGTTGTTCTTGCAAAATAAACGCCAGAAAAAGCAAAATAGATAGTCATTGAAGCAATTGGTGTTATATTTGAGACGATTTGGGCTGTTGGGTGTAGTTTTCAGAGAGAGTTACAAGCGATTAAGTGACCAGTATTGAAGGCATTTTGGCCATTTTCTTTGTCAGGATTTCACGCTTCAGATTTGAACTTCGCGCGCTAATGACCGTGTCGGCGGCACCAGTAATTAGATTAACAGTTTTCAATGTCCACTCATTCTGCCCAAAGTTTCAGCTGTTTATAGTTGTTGTTATCCAGCTCGACCTGGAGGTTTAAAACCGATCACGTTATCTGACATATTGTAAAGAAAGAAATATTACTTTCATCTACATATACATAGATCGTTAAGTTGAACTGCTAGATAATAGGGTGAAGCGATTTTTAAAACTTAAAAGTTTTGCGAATAAGTTTGTTGTTCTGTGCAAGAAGCTAAGAGCTCGGCAATCGCCAGTTTCAATCGCTGATCTACGAATTAATAGTAGTCAATAAAATTAAACTATTGACAGATAAACTGGTTATTTTAATCAAAAATATATTTTACAACACTTGTGTGAATTCTCGCGCGCTGATTGGTTGATTTACCGTGATCAATAAGAGGACAGACACACTAAAACAAGTTTATGGATAAACTATCAATGGAAATTACTTTTCTGTAAGTAGGAAATTTTAATAAATGTAACTATGCTGTCATAGAGTTGTTGTTTTTTCAGTCTTTTCGACAAATTTTCACTTTCAATCAAATCGGTAGTCTTTTGAACAAAACGTGCCCAAAATTACATTTTGGACAAGCAACACCATTCTTTCAGGCCTGATTTGAAAAGCGTAGAATGTTTTACAAAGGATAGAGATATCAAGTATAGTGTAATCTTCTATATGATCAGTTTTTATGCATTTTTATGCAATTTTTATGAAAGGGTTAAACCTGAACCCAGCTAATCGGCCATGTTTGACGTTCCTATACTTTTTTAACTTCACTTAGCTCTCTAAAGACAAACAGTACACTGTATTTCTGTATGAAAATAGGCTTATATCTTTTTTTTCCGGCTGAAAAAAGATCCCTTTCGTAAATTGTGTGATCTTCAGTAGCTTGAAAGAAACCATTGAGTTCGGTGCGTGACAAATTCGTAAGTTTTACCTTTTGTATATTTATTTTAAAGTGCAAGTATCACCAAAAATAAACTTTGCTTGAAATGATTGCTCTCAATGATTTATTTTCGAATCCAAATATCTTATAACCAAAAATTATTTCGAAGTGCGGAAAAAATCGAAAAATATACATCGTCGAAGCCGCAAGTCAAGAAATTATGCAAATTAGCTGTGACGTAGCAAGAGGAACGCTTTCGCACGGCCGGGAGCGGAATCGTTTGTTGTCTGCTCGTTGTACATTGTAGTTTTAATAAAATCACGAAAACTTGCTCAATGCCTATGCGATGTGTTGTCCAAAACTGTAGCTGCACAAGAGCAGATGGTGTTTCTTTGTATAAATTACCGAAAAACACAGTTCTTTCACGTAGTTATGGATAAAATTAATTTGTCTGATATAGTTGTATACTGATGTTCAAGAAACTTCACTTCATCGGACTTTGTTGACAATTATATCAAAACATCATTGGGATTCAGTCCAAAGAAAGTGCACTGGTTTTTAGAATTCTTTATTCTAATAGCTAATTCTTTATTAATTTGGTTATTATCTTTAGACTCTTTACTATCAACGCACAAGCCGATGTGAACTAAAAACAAAATCTAAAAGAGCAGTACTAGCGTATAGCAGTTTTCATCGCTGCTCACACCGGCAAACCAACAAGAAACGCCTATTCTAAACGAGAACGCCACAGGCCTAGGGTTAGCCAAATTTAATCCTTTTTGTTTTAGGAAATTATTTTATCGATTTGTTTTTTTACAACACAATTTTACCAAAATAAATGTACAAAACATAAAATGTCAGTTAACGGACGAAAAATTATGAATTTGTCACGCATCGAACTCAATGGTTTCTCTTCAAGATACGGAAAATCACACAGTTTATGAAAATGATCTCTTTTCAGCATGAAAAAAAAAAAAAAAAAACAATTAGGTTATTTTCATACAGAAATACAGTGCACTGTTTGTCTTGTGGACTTCCAAGTGAAGTTAGAAAAGTAAAAGTACAAGAACGTCAAACACGGCCGATAAGCAGCTGGGTTCAGGTTTCACCCGTTTCAAAACAATTGCATTTTAAATACATTATTAAAACTGATCATATAGAATATACACAATACCAGATAGGTCTAACCTTTGTACAACATTCTAAGCTTTTCAAAACAGTTCTGAACACGAATGGTATTGTTTGTCTAAAATGCAATTTTGAGCACGTTTTAGTTGAAAAGACTACCGAATTGATTGTAAGTGAAGATTTGTCGAAAAGACTGAAAAACGCATAAAATTAAAACGATAACAACTCCATGACAGCATAGTTAGATTTATTACAATTTTCTACTTACAGAAAAATAATATCCATTGATAGTTTATCCATAAAATTGTTTTTAAAATCCTTTTTTGTTGAAAAAACTGTGTCGATGACAAACTTTCCCTCAAATCCGCACGAGTGTTGTGTGACAATCGTTCCTCCTCATACGTCACAGATACGGATCGTCATATGACCTTGAAATTGACCTTGGCAAAAACGCTCGCTTTTTTGCGCAAAATAACATGGATTTCGATGTTTTTAATATTTTTAAAATGATATTAGGTACAAAGCAACCACTTTTCGATCTAATGATAATAAAATCAAACCACTTATTTTTGGTGATACTTGCACTTTAATTTGTGTTGTAAAAAACAAATTGCACATGGATTTTTCGTTGTCTGTCCTCTTATTGACACACTCTTGACGTCATAAAAATTGAGTTTTGAACATTTTATGACGTCAAGAGTGTGTCAATAAGAGGACAGACAACTCAAAACCATGTGCAATTTATTAAAAAGAAATAATTACAATAAGCAATATATTTACCCTAAAACATCACTAAAGTATTAGACTGTTGTTGTCTTCACTTCTAGTGTGTATCGTACTCTCTAAGAATGCTTACCGGCAATACTGTTAAATATCCAGTAGTAACAGCTTCGTCCTTTGTAACTGGTTGTGAATCCATTCCATACGGCATGAAAGGATGGATAAAAAGTAGCTTCTGTTTATAGCAGGGAAGATATCTCGATAAATTTGATCATAATAAGTTGGTTCGCTTAGTTCGCTCGTAAATTGCATGATCTTTAGTAAAATTCACAATGTCCATTTCCGAAAACATTCGACATAAACTTATGTGTAATTCTACTGCGAATCGTGTGGCGTAAGCACATAAAATATGAGAGTATTCGCGATTACTTCGACCGAGAAATCATTCCTTCAGACGAATCAAATATCCATGTGCTCGAAGTACGCTGACCGAGATCTTGGGGCTCAAAAGTTTACACTGACGGTCTAGTGAGTGAGTGAGCGAGTGAGTGAGTGAGCGAGTGAGTGAGTGACACTTCCGGTTCAAAAGCCCCATCCCAAAAACTCGAGGATCTTCGATCCACGAGTTAAAAAGGGCTTTATATTCAGGAGGATGTCCATGAAATTGGCATTGTTCTCAATATATTAAAGTGAAAAATTGTTCTTTGATCGGAAAGCGAGTAACTGCGATTCTTATAGCCATAGTATGAGCAATGAAGCCCTGTCGAAAAAGTTACATGGAATGTTTTATTTGTTTCTTTTATCTGTAAAACAATATTAAAAAGGACGTTATCAAAGAGTTGTAAAAATAAAAAGCATAAACAATTGAAATTAAAGGTTTATATATATTAAAGGTTTTTATAGTGCTAGCAAGCGATTCGTAACCTGATTGACGGCAAAAATGTCAACATATCTCGATGCCGTAGAGAGGCCGATTTGAACAAAAAAATACAACAAAATGATGGAAAATTAACTAAAAAGCGGTTTATATGAAGTTGTATGTATGGCTAAAAAAGACTAACTTTTTTTCAATAAGTTAAAAAGATCAATTTACCTGACTTTGATTCGCTTTTCTCCTCCATAATTTCATCGCCAAAGGGCGTGAAGTCGAGCTGTGTAAAGGTCAAAAACGAAATAAAATGCTACTAAAAATTGAAAAAAGGCTAACTATTATAAAATATAACGTAGAAAGCGGTAATATAGTTGAAAATTCTATCATTTTACAAAAGAAAAAGGTGGAAAAACGACTACAAGATGCTGTCAATGAAGTTGTAGTTTTGTCCTTAGCGACGGAATGTTTTTCCTCTGTTTGCATAATAAGCCTCATTTCCGTGCGAAAAAGGCGCGGCTGCTAAGTTTCCGATTTGGTCTATAGATGCTTTAATATCTATCAATTCAAGCAATCTCTGAAATGGAGAATTTAAATGCTGGAATTTTATTAACGATCAAAGTTCGGCAAATCTACCTTGCTTGACATAGCTATTTCCCGCCAAATTGGCGGTATGTTTTACATTTGAGTGACAATGTGGTACAATTATTCCCTTCTTTGACGTTTATATACTTTGTCCTTCTTCCAAAATATTACTAGAGTTTCAAATGACAAAATTTGTCTGACTTGTGTGTACTCGAGATATTTACTCAAGATATGCCGGCTATAAATTAGCCTGCGTAGCAGCTGGGCGCCGCTGTTTGCTCGGCACTCGTCTATCAACAGTTTTAAAAAGCAAACAGATATAGGATACTCTTATTTATAGCCGTTAAAACTAGTTATTTCAAATTGAAAGTGAGATGCTGCGAATTTGGCTTAGTTAGTTTTTATGGAAACACTTTTATGGCATTCTCTTTTTTTTTATTGCACGATAGTTTTTAAAATTAATTGGGTTATTTGTTTTGGGACGTTCGTGTTTATTAAGTTGGCCGGGGTTCTTTATAAACGACAAAACAACACTGAAATATACCGCTGCCATATACGCAGGTGATGCATGCCGGATGTTCGTGTAAGTACGCGTCATTCGTGTTTATGACGTCACGATCCATTATTGCGTGTCAAGGAAAGGATCGAGATTTTAACCACCTAGTATGTCCAGTACTTCTCGTTCATATACAACACAGGGCAACCGTCATGATTAGTATGCTTCTCGCTTCGCTCGCAGCAAATAGAAAATCTTGAATCCAAACGAAAATTGTAGATAAGATTCTCATCTTTAATAAACAGTTGATAGTATTTAATACAAAGAATAGCTAAATAATAAACAGATAGTTCATTGAGTTTGTTTCTATAGTGTGTGATTCGTCCATAATCACGGCAAGGAACGGCGAAAGCTTTCGCGGTCTTTAAGAAGATAGAAAGTTATCGCTCAAAACTCCCTCGGCTGAACCAAATAGTGTGTGTGATTCGTCCATAATCACGGCTTTCAAGGAACGGCGAAATCTTTAGAAAGTTATCGCTCAAAATTCCCACGGCTGAACCAAAATGAAGCAGAACCGCTGCAAGTCCTTCCTCGCTTTTCTCTTTCTGCTATCGATTGAGCCTTGATTCCAAAGTGATCTGCCTCTTTTATTAAAACGCAGCACTTTTCTTTGCTAAGTCTTTCCAGCACGAGTACTATTAAAGATTTGAAAGATCAAGCTCTTTCCAAAGCCTGTTGGCAGGACGGCGAACAGATCTCCCCCGAAAACAAGTTGTTTCAATGCTTCTTTCTGTTCTAGCTTGAGAACTATTCTTAATTGTGATATAATGTCTGTTAAAACTTCTTCAAAATTGATTTCACTAAACGAAGGCGACGCCATTTATCGTGTGTTATTGAACGAACACGATATTTTAATTAAAATGCATTAAAATGCTCTCTATGAAGTGCTCTGAAACGCAGCATTTTGATTGGTGCGTTCGTGGACGAACGCAGTTTTTCAGAATCCAGGGGTTTGTTTGCATGCTAGCGTTTCCTTCCCTCCTCTCCCCCTCCCCCTAACTTGATGTTTTGTACTCGTCTTAGGTTTCGCGCGGCCATATCTGTAACACAGCTATCCCAAAACAACCAAAAAACAACTTTCTCCGGTTCCTCCCAAAAGAAACGCTTGCTACGCAGGCTAGCTATAAATACATTTCATGACATTTAGTGAACACTAAAAGTAATCATTGATTTCCTTTTATATGTGGTCGATAATAATGAATTTAATTTACATCGCACTTGAATATATCTAGAACAAATCTTCTCAATAATAGATATACATTATCAGTCTATTTACATAAGCATACTGATCATGAACGTCGAGATGACGTTACTCGTGTCACGCTAGTAACGCCGGCCTTTCGACAAATATGGTAATAGTGCTATATTCTCGGCATGTATGATAAAACCAGGAACACCGGAACGTAACCACCGGAACAAAACCACCGAGATAACTGAAACAAAAAAGCGGAACCACCGAAAAAAAAAAAAAAAACCCTCATTTGTGTACCAAGCAATAATATAACAATTATAATATATTAAGGACGGGGCCTACTATTAAAAAGTAATGTATTCTTCAAACAACTTTGTGAGTTGTTTTAACCCTTTAGAGAGTTCTTCAAATCTGGCTAAAAAGGTGGGGTCACCGGGCAGTTAAGAGAAATAATGAGTCTTAAATATGGCTGACGTCACGATTTTACCGGCATCGACAAATAAAAATGTTTTTCAAAGGATTTTCATTGAAACATCTCTTTGATAGCAGTAAAGAACCAACAAGTAATTTTCTAATAGGAATATATATTTTGTAACGTATTTTCAAAAGTAGGTAGTGAAATATGATTTTTTTAGTATCACGACTTGCATTTTACGAGGTTCAGAAAACTCGAAATTTTGTCGATTTTCTATTCCAAAATCAGTTGCTTTTTCGAAATTTTACATCAAAACGATTGTTTAACATGTTCTTAATAATTACAGGTGTAAAAAAATTGGGGTTACCGGGCGTTTTAAAAAGTTATCGCGTGGTAAACCTTTCCGCCGAAGATCACAAGACAATTTCTTTCCGGTCCCCTCCCGACTAAGTAAAGAAATTCGTCATCATAAGTGCATTGTGGGACTGTTTTTATAAATATGGCTACCGTTGCGTCTATACCATTGTTCGTCTTTTTTATGTTTTTTTTCGTCTTATTATGACTGCACGAAAATTTGCCAAAGCGACCAGTTTTTTCATCCTTTTTCCTTTTTCCTGAACTTGTCTCGATTATATTCATTATAGAAATGCTTGTAGCGGAAAATTAAATATATGTTATTTACCGGCTGGGAGGTCCGTCTAGTGAAAAACTAGTTTTTCACTATACAGACCGACCTCTAGCCCGTAAATAACTTATTTATTTATTTTATTCTCTCTCTATTAATGTTTTTGATATTTTACGACGCGCGTTGTAACTTTCAAATGGCTTCCCAGTAGTTTTACTGAAAAAGAGCGGGTTGTCAGAAACCGGTTTTCATTCAGCATGTGATGGCTGCTGCCTCAGCCTCAACAAACGTACAGAAATTTTAATGCCATAATATTAAAATTACTGGAGCTTTCTTCATCATTTCAAATCAAAGATCGTTTAAAGACAAAAGGTTTTGTTTTTATCTCAACATCAAAGAAAGTCAAGAAACAAAAAACAAGTTTTACAAAGGATTTTGGCTGACACAAACAACCTGGAAGTCAACCACGATGGATGTTGAAACGAGTTGTAATTCGTCGGTCTTGTGGACGTTTGTGGACGCCTACGAAAGCTTTAATTGTAGTCACCGTCAACTGATGAAGGAATTAATTTGTCTGTGTCGGACTTAACTTTATGAAGAAGATGAAAGATAAAAGCACTAGGATCGCTGACAGGACTTTGAATCAAGCAAATCAACCTTTTTCAAGATTGTTTAACCTTTTTTACTTGCAGAAATAGAAAGACAAGAACACTTCCTTACTTCAAAAACGTTGTAAACTTTGTAGATAAACTTCTCGTGAATTTATAGCATTTTAAAAGTGACTGAAAAGCAACGATAAAAACTTATATCTCATCAAAAGATAGCTCAATTCGCCGTGTTGTTTAGAAGGAAAGATAAAAATTGCAAGTATATTTTTCAACTATTATTGGATGTGAACGAGCTTTATATTCTTTAGAAAATTAAAAAAAACTTTTTGTGTATTCTCACAACCTTTAGTGTTGTCTCGTGTATTCTCTCGTGAGTTGTTGCAATATTCATTTGATTATCTCAACTTTTGCTTTTCAAAATGTTTGCAAAAACAACCAATGCTCGCCACGTAGCTTTTAATTTTCTCTCAGTCGGTTATCGCATTCTGTCAGTGTTTTGGAAAAAAATAAAACTTAATATTCCACTTATAATTTCAAAATGTTTCGAACGTAATTACTTTTTTTTGTACTACTTTTCGCTCCTTTTTAATACGACGCTCGCCGCAATATCGCTGGATTTATTGCAGGCATGATCTAACCTCAAGATGCGCAGTAGACGGCGCAGTGCAATAGTAGGCCCCGTCCTTAAACCCACAATTCCTTTCAATCTTGAAATTATCATTCGCTTTGGACAACTTCTTTCAAATGGTGTACACCCAGAAAATGCTATCTTAAGACTTACGTCATTGTAGAAATATGTAGACTATCAGGTGACGCAAAAGCCAACATCCATATTCAGAAGTCTAGCGAAGTAGTATGTATAGGTCGAAACGTGGCGAGCTACATAATCAAATGTTATCAAAGATCACGACCACAAAAGGCTATTTCTCGTTGCAAGCTGACTCGGGTTAAGGTATGTTTGATATTTAGATCGAAATATGTAAGCTCTGCTGTGAGTTTGTTTTAGTATTAACATATAAACTAATCAGTATACATGTCTCGATTCCATAATTAATACGTACGATCGTCGTAAACAACTATATAATGCCCGGCGTAAAAGCTAAATATTATTAGTTGGAAGGTAAAACTAAGTAAGGAAATGGACTTGAATAAGTACTTTTAATTACTTAAAAGTCCGTATAATCAATGTATATTCTTTAGTAAAGTATTCGCTAACTTTTAGCAAAATGTCAGAATCGAATTTTCGAACGAAAAAAATATGTGAAAATAAGTCCGTGAAAAACTAAAAACACATTTATCGTATATCTATAACTGTTTTAAAACATGTTTATAGCAAAAAGAACGTTTAAAAGAACCAAACAAAGTTGATATTTTTCTCAAGAAAAGGGCCGTATATTGGTTTCGATTTGTCAGCTGTTCATGCGGCGGATTCGGTCAGGCACTTGTAGCTTTTGTTCACTATTTCTAACCGACTTCAAAGTTACAATACTCTATAGTAAGATGCGGAAAAAATAACTATTATTAGTTGGATGGTAAAACTAAGTAGGGAAAATAACTTGAACAATTTAAAAGGTTGTTTAGAGTGGTTTTCATTAAACCGTGAAACAAAGTGTATTAGTTAAAGTGTAATAGTCAAATAACAACAAAAGAAAACAGTGTACGTATTAGCTCAAAACTTCATAGTCGCCCTCGAACTGCGTTCTCGGGCGACTATTTGTTTTTCTGAACATCCAGTTTCCGCGGGCAACTATCACAGCATAATGCCCTCGATTCAACTACTCTATAGTACCCGCTAGCGTAGCCAATGATATTGCAGGATTTGTGATAGACCACGCATGGCGGATACTAAATCTAGTTCAAAAACTCATTAAGAGCGAGTCCGCGTGTGAAAACCATGCAAAATCGAAAAATGTGTCTACAACGGGTATCACCGATTTCTTTCATTTTTGGCCGAGATATGTATTTTAGTGTAAATATATATTAACAGTGTGCAATATAAAACAAAAATATTAAATTCTCTAGCAGATATCGAGGTTTAATGGAATGTAGTCAGACAAACGATAAAAATTGCTTGAAATTTACACCAACTTTACAAATCAATTTCTCTAAAAATATAGTTTTTTTCTTACCTGGAATTCGTACAGACCTACTACAACATATAATAAATACAACGACAGTATCAAAGTATCAAAAGATTTATTTAAAGAAAATGTTTGCTTATTTACATACCAGGCTATGAAATCTACATTTTGAGTATGCATTCTTAACAATTCGATATACAAGATCCGGCAACTTTTTAAAACCACAAAGTTTGACTTTTATGTACAACTGATAATGGTTAACAAATACAAAAAAGTTCTGTAAAGTTTTAAGGGTGAAGAGATTCAGTATCACGAATTTGGCGTTTTTACACGTATCCAATTATAAGTTTTAAAATACTTACCTAAAAACAACAGCTAATGTAGTAGGGCGATTTAAGAAGTCATAAATGTACAATGTTAAAATATTTTAACTGTACGGTGTTTTTATTTTATTTTCCGAAAGAAATATACACAAAAACATGCCGAGTTTGCATCAACGATAATGCTAAGCTGATCAAATGGTTCAAATTACAACAAAGAGCCTTGAGTTGATTTTAATATGTATAAATATTCGAAACTTACATCTTTAAGACTGCAGATTCGTAAAATAAAAGTCGAAAACGTGGAAATTATCCAAATGACAACGACAGCGTAGCCAAGTGTGATTATCAGTACTAAACAATCAACTGTCATGAACAGGTTCCCGGTCGTTAACCATTTTAGAGTTAACTTTCAGAAAAGCATGTTATTATGACATAAAAAATGGAATGAAATAATAGTGATAATAACAATAAAATAAAATAATGCCGGCCCAACAGAGATCGTAAAGTGAGTTAGCGATTCTCTTCCGTCAAACAAATTGTCTATTAAAATATTTGCATACTAATGTCAGTGAAAACAAATTTTAGCCTAACGATGTATTCTATGGGTATCAGAACGTTAAAACTAAATAAATGTATATTTTTTGGACCAGCTATTCTATTTGAAATAATATTTTTTACCTAGCTGTTTTTTTGTTCACATTGTCAGTTGTTTATAGTAATTATCACTAGACTAGACCAATTATGTTTGATTGATGGAAGAGAATCGCTTCACAGTCGTTTGGCGGGAATGGCAAGTATTTTAATACTTAAAAATCGATGGTAATCCAGATTCATCTTATTCACTCTCTAGATATCTCAACGTAAAAAAGAAACGGCTCAATTCAAAACTCTTCAATACTAGTTGTCAATATATATAGTATTCAATGAAAATTCCTTTAAACGATAATATAATAAACTATTTAGTATTTTTAATTTCACCGAAACTCAGATGGGATCGAAAATGCAACCCTTACTTAGATGTAACAATACCTTGAACAATTTTGCATAACATTCCCCATGTTTCGAACATCTCTTGAGAAATACGCTTTGCATGTCCACCTCTGACAGGCTTTTGTTTAGAATCGTGTGGGGGATGCTTACAGACTCGACTGGGACGCCAGCCTAAACCAAAGTGGTCTCTATGCAGCGGACATATTGTCATATCATCTGTATTTTCAGTTTGAAAAACACCAGCTCTTAAAAGACAAAGTTCCCACTCGTACTTCACATCTTTGGAAGAAGTTTTTAAACAGCCAAGTAGATGGGTGCAGATAATCCTTGTACAAGATTTTAAAGGTAGCAAAACAAAACAGGTGTCATTGTTTCTTCGAGAACTTCCCTAATTTTCCACAGAAAGATTGTGAAAAGAGAAAACCGCCATAAAATAATTACTGTATGTCAAAATTAACCTCAACTAATGCACGTAAAATGAGAATTAATGTCGGTGTCTACCAAACATGCCAATTAGTCGAATGTCAATTTCAAATTTATGCAAAACAACAAAGAGAACACTTGAAGTAAAATATATGTCTTTTATTAAAATGTGTCTTGCTAGAACTTTAACAATATATTTTTATGAAAACGTATTCATATCCCTGGAGAGTGATCATAATCAGAAAAATAGTAAATCAAAAAGGTTACCTAGTTTTATGTAGTACACTGTTACTTTGTCTGTTTCTGTTTTTAGCAACCGCATGAGTTCAATAATTTCTTTAACATGTTGTGTGTGAGGTTAATAAATGCATAATTCTAATACTGTAAAAATTATTTTATTTAAAAAAATGATAATATTGTGAAAAAAATATTATGAAATATCGTTTTTACCAGACATAGGAAAGCCGAAGGTAGACAGACAAAACATTACTGTATTCGGCTTACAAGCCTAAAACTTAGTTATTTGTTGTAAGATTATCCTATATATAATGATGAATATCATTATTTTAATTCATATAATTGATTCTTATGATTCTTATCATTATATTGGGATCATACACGTGACAACTTCAAACAATGTAAATTTCATCATTTTCTTAGTTATTTTTCGCTTGAAAAATAAATACTTTACAGACTTTTTTTTCGATAAAACATTGTCTCTATCATTATGCTATCTGATAAAGGTTTCAAAGTTATATGAATAACTGCCGGATAGGTGCAAATAGCTCTTTTCTAGAGTATATTTTTACACTTTTCGTCAAAGCTGAAAAGTAGCAATAACTCAACCCTTTATAAAACAACCCAATATTTGTTTCACGACTTTTTATTCAACTTAAAGTACTAATAAGATAATGTGCTAAACGTGGGCAGAATATTGGTGCAGGAAACAATCTGCAAAGGAAATACGAGGCCGTAAAACTTTAGGTATATTTTATGCAAATTTTGACCGTTTTTAGGATAAAATACTCAAATGGTTGTAACTTTAAGCCTTTTTAATTTAAAGCCAAAAAATTCACCAAAGTAATAAGTTAACTAAGATGTACAATTGAGCTAAGTTTGAAGAAAATCGGTGATGTACGGTGTAGACTGGTCTGCATGGTTTTCACGCGGACTCGCTCTTAATAATTCATGAGAAATTTTCAAAAGAAATCGTCACCATGATAATCCTGATAAAACACTCCTGCTCGTTTATTAAACTATACTTATAACACTTGCATTTATTATTTCTTGTACAGGTATTACCCTTCCCCTAAACTTCGGACTTAATTAATTTACTAGATAGCAATTTTTGGTGAAAGTGTTTGAGTACCAATGCAAGGATTCGAATCGAGATCTTCTGTATTCGTATCAGAAATACCGTATGCAATCTTGAAAACAATGCCATTACCATATATGGTATTGTACGTGAGAAGTAACAAAAGACTTTGATTAGCGCGCGAGATATTTTCTTCTTTTAGCAAAATGTCAGAATCGAATTTTCGAACGAAAAAAATATGTGAAAATAAGTCCGTGAAAAACTAAAAACACATTTATCGTATATCTATAACTGTTTTAAAACATGTTTATAGCAAAAAGAACGTTTAAAAGAACCAAACAAAGTTGATATTTTTCTCAAGAAAAGGGCCGTATATTGGTTTCGATTTGTCAGCTGTTCATGCGGCGGATTCGGTCAGGCACTTGTAGCTTTTGTTCACTATTTCTAACCGACTTCAAAGTTACAATACTCTATAGTAAGATGCGGAAAAAATAACTATTATTAGTTGGATGGTAAAACTAAGTAGGGAAAATAACTTGAACAATTTAAAAGGTTGTTTAGAGTGGTTTTCATTAAACCGTGAAACAAAGTGTATTAGTTAAAGTGTAATAGTCAAATAACAACAAAAGAAAACAGTGTACGTATTAGCTCAAAACTTCATAGTCGCCCTCGAACTGCGTTCTCGGGCGACTATTTGTTTTTCTGAACATCCAGTTTCCGCGGGCAACTATCACAGCATAATGCCCTCGATTCAACTGCTCTATAGTACCCGCTAGCGTAGCCAATGATATTGCAGGATTTGTGATAGACCACGCATGGCGGATACTAAATCTAGTTCAAAAACTCATTAAGAGCGAGTCCGTGTGAAAACCATGCAAAATCGAAAAATGTGTCTACAACGGGTATCACCGATTTCTTTCATTTTTGGCCGAGATATGTATTTTAGTGTAAATATATATTAACAGTGTGCAATATAAAACAAAAATATTAAATTCTCTAGCAGATATCGAGGTTTAAGGGAATGTAGTCAGACAAACGATAAAAATTGCTTGAAATTTACACCAACTTTACAAATCAATTTCTCTAAAAATATAGTTTTTTTCTTACCTGGAATTCGTACAGACCTACTACAACATATAATAAATACAACGACAGTATCAAAGTATCAAAAGATTTATTTAAAGAAAATGTTTGCTTATTTACATATCAGGCTATGAAATCTACATTTTGAGTATGCATTCTTAACAATTCGATATACAAGATCCGGCAACTTTTTAAAACCACAAAGTTTGACTTTTATGTACAACTGATAATGGTTAACAAATACAAAAAATTTCTGTAAAGTTTTAAGGGTGAAGAGATTCAGTATCACGAATTTGGCGTTTTTACACGTATCCAATTATAAGTTTTAAAATACTTACCTAAAAACAACAGCTAATGTAGTAGGGCGATTTAAGAAGTCATAAATGTACAATGTTAAAATATTTTAACTGTACGGTGTTTTTATTTTATTTTCCGAAAGAAATATACACAAAAACATGCCGAGTTTGCATCAACGATAATGCTAAGCTGATCAAATGGTTCAAATTACAACAAAGAGCCTTGAGTTGATTTTAATATGTATAAATATTCGAAACTTACATCTTTAAGACTGCAGATTCGTAAAATAAAAGTCGAAAACGTGGAAATTATCCAAATGACAACGACAGCGTAGCCAAGTGTGATTATCAGTACTAAACAATCAACTGTCATGAACAGGTTCCCGGTCGTTAACCATTTTAGAGTTAACTTTCAGAAAAGCATGTTATTATGACATAAAAAATGGAATGAAATAATAGTGATAATAACAATAAAATAAAATAATGCCGGCCCAACAGAGATCGTAAAGTGAGTTAGCGATTCTCTTCCGTCAAACAAATTGTCTATTAAAATATTTGCATACTAATGTCAGTGAAAACAAATTTTAGCCTAACGATGTATTCTATGGGTATCAGAACGTTAAAACTAAATAAATGTATATTTTTTGGACCAGCTATTCTATTTGAAATAATATTTTTTACCTAGCTGTTTTTTTGTTCACATTGTCAGTTGTTTATAGTAATTATCACTAGACTAGACCAATTATGTTTGATTGATGGAAGAGAATCGCTTCACAGTCGTTTGGCGGGAATGGCAAGTATTTTAATACTTAAAAATCGATGGTAATCCAGATTCATCTTATTCACTCTCTAGATATCTCAACGTAAAAAAGAAACGGCTCAATTCAAAACTCTTCAATACTAGTTGTCAATATATATAGTATTAAATGAAAATTCCTTTAAACGATAATATAATAAACTATTTAGTATTTTTAATTTCACCGAAACTCAGATGGGATCGAAAATGCAACCCTTACTTAGATGTAACAATACCTTGAACAATTTTGCATAACATTCCCCATGTTTCGAACATCTCTTGAGAAATACGCTTTGCATGTCCACCTCTGACAGGCTTTTGTTTAGAATCGTGTGGGGGATGCTTACAGACTCGACTGGGACGCCAGCCTAAACCAAAGTGGTCTCTATGCAGCGGACATATTGTCATATCATCTGTATTTTCAGTTTGAAAAACACCAGCTCTTAAAAGACAAAGTTCCCACTCGTACTTCACATCTTTGGAAGAAGTTTTTAAACAGCCAAGTAGATGGGTGCAGATAATCCTTGTACAAGATTTTAAAGGTAGCAAAACAAAACAGGTGTCATTGTTTCTTCGAGAACTTCCCTAATTTTCCACAGAAAGATTGTGAAAAGAGAAAACCGCCATAAAATAATTACTGTATGTCAAAATTAACCTCAACTAATGCACGTAAAATGAGAATTAATGTCGGTGTCTACCAAACATGCCAATTAGTCGAATGTCAATTTCAAATTTATGCAAAACAACAAAGAGAACACTTGAAGTAAAATATATGTCTTTTATTAAAATGTGTCTTGCTAGAACTTTAACAATATATTTTTATGAAAACGTATTCATATCCCTGGAGAGTGATCATAATCAGAAAAATAGTAAATCAAAAAGGTTACCTAGTTTTATGTAGTACACTGTTACTTTGTCTGTTTCTGTTTTTAGCAACCGCATGAGTTCAATAATTTCTTTAACATGTTGTGTGTGAGGTTAATAAATGCATAATTCTAATACTGTAAAAATTATTTTATTTAAAAAAATGATAATATTGTGAAAAAAATATTATGAAATATCGTTTTTACCAGACATAGGAAAGCCGAAGGTAGACAGACAAAACATTACTGTATTCGGCTTACAAGCCTAAAACTTAGTTATTTGTTGTAAGATTATCCTATATATAATGATGAATATCATTATTTTAATTCATATAATTGATTCTTATGATTCTTATCATTATATTGGGATCATACACGTGACAACTTCAAACAATGTAAATTTCATCATTTTCTTAGTTATTTTTCGCTTGAAAAATAAATACTTTACAGACTTTTTTTTCGATAAAACATTGTCTCTATCATTATGCTATCTGATAAAGGTTTCAAAGTTATATGAATAACTGCCGGATAGGTGCAAATAGCTCTTTTCTAGAGTATATTTTTACACTTTTCGTCAAAGCTGAAAAGTAGCAATAACTCAACCCTTTATAAAACAACCCAATATTTGTTTCACGACTTTTTATTCAACTTAAAGTACTAATAAGATAATGTGCTAAACGTGGGCAGAATATTGGTGCAGGAAACAATCTGCAAAGGAAATACGAGGCCGTAAAACTTTAGGTATATTTTATGCAAATTTTGACCGTTTTTAGGATAAAATACTCAAATGGTTGTAACTTTAAGCCTTTTTAATTTAAAGCCAAAAAATTCACCAAAGTAATAAGTTAACTAAGATGTACAATTGAGCTAAGTTTGAAGAAAATCGGTGATGTACGGTGTAGACTGGTCTGCATGGTTTTCACGCGGACTCGCTCTTAATAATTCATGAGAAATTTTCAAAAGAAATCGTCACCATGATAATCCTGATAAAACACTCCTGCTCGTTTATTAAACTATACTTATAACACTTGCATTTATTATTTCTTGTACAGGTATTACCCTTCCCCTAAACTTCGGACTTAATTAATTTACTAGATAGCAATTTTTGGTGAAAGTGTTTGAGTACCAATGCAAGGATTCGAATCGAGATCTTCTGTATTCGTATCAGAAATACCGTATGCAATCTTGAAAACAATGCCATTACCATATATGGTATTGTACGTGAGAAGTAACAAAAGACTTTGATTAGCGCGCGAGATATTTTCTTCTTTTTTTAACAGGTTGAGATTTCAACAGAACAATAGGCATACCTTTGCAGGGGCGGATTTAGACTAGTTCACCTAGTTTCCGGAAACTAGTCAGATTTTTTCCGAAGAGATAAAAAGCTGAGATAATCCAAATAAAATAATACAAACGAAAAGAGTTAGAGCGTAGTTTACCTTTATTTGGTCGCCATTTTGAATTACCACAGGAAACCCACATTAAAAATGCATTGATTGCCTGTATTAGTTTTTGGGGAAGGGACCCACTGGAATTTCTGTCAGAAGGCCATCAATCTCGAGCCCAGAGTCTGTCCGGCTTCTGGACAGCGGACTGTTGCATGAGTAGTTTCCGCAGTAGTTTCTGGACTAGTTCACTGCTGCGACACACCCATTGAGTGGTTCACACAGGGATTCCAAAGGCGAAATTTAGAACTCAAGCTCGATTCTGATTGGCTAAAATCTGCGTGAACCAGCGTAGAAACTATAGTGACAAAAGTATAAAAGGGCTACCCTAGGTTCTCTGTGTCATTAGATCAAGATGTTTGACCTCGCATCAGGTGAGCTCGTATCGAAATTTAAATCGCTGCACTCTATTATCTATAAATTTAACTTAGTGATCTGGATTATATATAGATTAAAGTCATATTTCTTTGCGAATGTCAAAGAATGTGACCAGTTTTAAACTACTCGATCTAGACAACAACAAATAAACAGCTCAAATCGGCCTGTCTGAAATCTACTTCCAACAGCCCAAAGCGCCTCAAATATAGCACAAATTCCTTTAGTTACTATGTATCTTTCTTTTTCTGGCGTTTGTTTTGCAAGAAAAACTTAATAATACTGTTTCTGAGCGGTTTTTTGAACTGACTGTCACCGGGAGACTCGCCGTAAAGATAAAAGTTAATCAATTACCAGCGGATCCAAGGACAACGGAACGACAGACCAATAATTTGTACTTTTTATGTTGCAACTTTTAATGTTTGTACTTTAATGTATATTTAGAATATACAGAGTAAGTTGTTATTCATATATAGCCAATTCAATTAACCTTGTCGCTGAAACAAGCCTAAAGCCTAATCTTGAGAGCGAAAGTGGTCATGGGATTTTAAAATTTCATGAGTTTTCATGAGTTTGTGTTTTTGTTTCCACTGAGGAACACTTGCAAATACATGTTGAATGCTTTACACGCTTAGCACGCCTCATTCGCCTCGTTAAAAGATATCCCACGATCCCTTTCGGTCTGACGATTAGGCTTTAGGCATTAAAAATCAGCGACAAAGTTAATTGAATTAGCTATATGCTATTTGTTATTCATATATGCTATATGTTATTCATATATGCTTGGAAATGGCTTGTTTCGAGTTGGAAACTAGTCAGTCAAAATGCTAGATCCGCCCCTGCTTTGATACGTTGCTGTATCCGCGCTTTAAAGCCTCGGTCAAACGGCAATGATAGTTCATGATAGTTGATGATAGTTCCAACTATCATGTGCGTTTGACCACCAACTATCATGCACTATCATCGACTATCATGGACTATCATAGAATTTGAACATGCTCAAATTTCACATGATAGTCGATGATAGTTTTTTTGCCGTTTGACCGCGCGTACAGGATAGTTGATGATAGTTGATGATAGTTGAGACGCCTTCAACTATCATCAACTATCATAGCCGTTTGACCTCCGCTTAAGCCATTATACTACTGAGTCAATCACGGCTTTAGAATATTTCGGCGAATTACTTGAAATCTAATAGATTGATTTTCTTCAAAATAGTTGGAATCGTTTTGTAATAGCTTGAAGTTGATGATGTTGTTTGCCGCTTGTCTAGGTCTCATCGAGTTTTAGAGTTATTCGATAAAAAACAATTTCAACAATATTTGTTTATCGTTGCCAAGGTAACGTCAATCAAGCTAAAATTAACATCATTTTAAAATTTCATCTTAGCTCTATAACTAGTCCAAAAATCAAGTATATAGGTATAGTTAAAACTGTGAATAAGCCAAATGAAAATGAAAGATATGGTCTGAAAAATACTATAGGAAGCCACCTTAAGGTAGTACCGGATACTTGCTACTGCGCATCCATTTCGCGCATCTCGTTTTCCATCATTTATTTGCGCTTTTTTGAAAATTTATCTAAATAATATTTTAATTTGAATCCTTATCTATAACTTAAGAAAGTATTATGTCATTTCATGCAACTTTGGAGGTAAAATGGGACATTTTTCGAAACATGCTCAGATTTTCACTACCTGACAAGTTCGCTGTTTTGTCTCAAAACAACAAATTTACAACTTTGTAAAAATGAATAGATAAAATATGATTTTGACGTCTTTAGTCGTAAAACTAATACAAAATAGGTTTTAGCGTTTCTGGAGATGACAAGGATAATTTGACAAGTTTCAAGCAGATGTTTAAAGTACTAGAACCCAGTCCCGCGCGGACCGTTGCCGTGTTTTTTTTTTAACAAAAAAATGGATTTGGTCGCTTATAACTCGCCTATTAGTACGGGGACCCCCATTTTTTCTCTTTTTATTCAAGACTGCATTTACTACTCTTACGATTTAGAATAAAAAATAAAATATTCATTGATTGGATTTTCTGAAATTTTACAAATGGTACAACTCTATACACATGTAGTGTGCGTAATTGGCGTATAATTGTGCTTCTATGGCGCACTTATACCCCTATTTGGAAATGATTCAATGATTTTTATGACAGGAAATGTTAAATAACCCTTAGATCTATCGTTTGATAAAATATTATGCTTTTCCTAGCAGAATACGTTCCCATTCTCTTGACTGCTTTGAATAGGTACTTTTGAGCAAATCACCGCAAATTATTGCACGTTTTTTGACTTGCCTAACAATGATCTATAAATGACAGGATTTATAAAAAAATTCATTGAAGAAATCCAAGTATCCGGTACTACCTTAAGAAGAAACAATCTTTTCGGGATAAACTAAAGCGAAATAGTGCTCCATAATTTTGAGCATAATATATCATTTTACCAGACCATAGGGCATATTTAGTAGTCAGACCATATTCATAACTTTTTTTTTTAGTTTATATATTTCAAAGGCATTGAGACTTTTGTAATGCCTTAGTACTACATTATTATTATTATTATTAACTCGCTGGTCATATAGTTATTTGACGAAACGTTGTCGAAGAGCACAGGTAGCCCAGACATCCCTTTTGTGGCTATCAATTTTCTATTTTAATAAATGAACAAATAAATTTAAAAAAAATAAAGCATGCTACTGTTTTCTTTCTGTTTTCATTCTCTTTCCCAGAGCCTGCACTATTGCTGACCAGCATGTATCAAGGAGTGTAAGGCTTACGCGCGCTACAACAAAAATAGGCAGTCTAAGACTGCATGAGGCTACTGCTTGAAACAGATAATATATAAACTGAACAATCAATGTGCAAAAATAATGTTCGATCTGAAGAAGAGATAGAAATGAATCGGCAGGAAGTCTAAGTGGCTGTTTATATGAAGGCGAGTTGTCCCTGCTAAGCGGGATAACTGTATTGTTTTGAGTCCCACGGGCATGGAATACAAAACAAAAGAGTTATCCCGGCTAGCAGGGACAACTCGCTTTCATATAAACAGCCCCTTAGAGAACAATATGTATTTGTGCAGTCGCGTCCAAATTTGCAGAACAATAATAAAACTGATAGTTGTCGAAGCTTATTTATTGTAGAGCAGAGCAGAGCAATATTCCCGGTAATATTGTACACTATTTATGTGCACCTTTCATTACGTTTATAGCGAATGTTGTTTCGGCGGCTATTCGCACCAATTTTACTATACGAAAATATTTGTCAAAAGCTCATTCTTAGAATAAAACTCATTTAGTATTTTGAAGAGTGACAAACATAGAGCAAAATATGAGATTCTTGACCTGATATATGTTGATCTGACCTTAAAATGCCAAAAATCGAAGGGCACTTCTATCGGTGTGTCATGACTAATGTCGGGCTAATGCCATGCTTTTGTTGTCAAAACAAATCATCCTTTTCACGGTTTTAAACGTCTCATTAAACCTAAAAAACTTCATGAATAGTACAAATACACATTAAAAATTATTTTTCTTTAGACAGATATGAAGTAGCAGCCAAAATATAAACGCATCGATCGTTCAAAGATGGCCACTCTTTCGAATTCTCGAAATTACAGTCACACCATGTGTCGACCACGTGACGAAATTGGTATTTTCGGGTTTCCTGTGGTGTTATGGACTTGCTTGCTATCTTACATACACGACAGCAATAAGGCTACACCTCCATATATGGAGGAGTAGCCTCAAAAATAGTAGCAAGTTGGAAACCAGAATAAAAATCCTGTACATAGTAATTGTTTTCAATTGATCTTTTTAGTTCAGTTTGAGTTTGAACTGAATTGTACATTATTTCTCCTTGACAAATAGCATCAGCAGTTATATTTATTTTTGCACCACAGATGTCAATGCGTTCAGGAAGATCATTCGGCATAGTATGTGTATTTATTTGCATTAAGTTCATGTTATTTGCATTAACTGCATGTTGTATGCGGACGAATTGTACATTATTTCTCCTTGACAAATAGCATCAGCAGTTATATTTATTTTTGCACCACAGATGTCAATGCGTTCAGGAAGATCATTCGGCATAGTATGTGTATTTATTTGCATTAAGTTCATGTTATTTGCATTAACTGCATGTTGTATGCGGACGAATTGTACATTATTTCTCCTTGACAAATAGCAGCAGCAGTTATATTTATTTTTGCACCACAGATGTCAATGCGTTCAGGAAGATCATTCGGCATAGTATGTGTATTTATTTGCATTAAGTTCATGTTATTTGCATTAACTGCATGTTGTATGCGGACGAATTGTACATTATTTCTCCTTGACAAATAGCAGCAGCAGTTATATTTATTTTTGCACCACAGATGTCAATGCGTTCATGAAGATCATTCGGCATAGTATGTGTATTTATTTGCATTAAGTTCATGTTATTTGCATTAACTGCATGTTGTATGCGGACGACACGCAACTGTACATAACAATGAACCCTGACTGTAAAGCTTCCACTCTAACTAATTTGGAACAATGCATAAGTGACGTACAAATTAAACATTTTTTTACTACTAATAAGCTTAGCTGAAATACATCAAAAACTGAAATAGTTCATTTTTCCTCACGTTTTTCTAAACAAATTTCATTACCTAGCATAAATGTTGGCAAACATATAGTAACTACTAGTAAAGAGGCTCGTAATTTAGGAGTAATATTTGACCAACATCTTTCTATGTCTACTCAGATAAATAATATATGCCGTTCAGCCTCGTTAGTCATAAAAAATATTAGTAAGATACGGAAATATCTCGATAGTGCTTCTGCTGAGCGCTTAGTACATGCATTTGTGTCCTCAAAGCTAGACTACTGTAATAATATATGGCATACCTGCCAATCAGTTATGTAAGCTACAGCGCATTCAAAATTCTGCAGCCAGATTAGTAACTAGAACTAAAATAAGGGAACACTTACATTGGCTACCTATACAGTTTCACATCACTTTCAAGGTATTAATGCTTACTTATAACATCGTAATGCACCATCATATCTAATTAATTTACTTGAGCATTATACACCTAGACGTACATTACACTCAGCTACTAAAGGTCTACTAGTAGTACCTAGGTCAACAACATCTACATATGGAGATAGAGCGTTTACAATAGCAACTCCAAAATTATGGAATAAACTTCCACCTAGTAAAAAAGAACACTTAAAACATATTTATTCAAAGAAGCGTTTAATTGTTAGTGGATATTCTCGACTTTTAATTATTATTATTTATATTATTATTATTTAGTATATTATATTAGTATTATTAGCACTATATTTAGCATCTAATTTTTAATTCACTTCTATTTTATTGTATATTTTATTATATTTTTATTGTACATTTCTAAACTTATTTATATATAGATAAACTTTATATTGTGCTTGCAAAATGCGCAAGAACCGTTAATTAAATAAAATAAAATAATGTTTTCCAAGCACTTCAAGCATGGTTGGTAATTCTGTTTGCAATAAAAAAGACTGCCCAATTTGTTGTGATAAATATGTATACAATTCATTACCAAGATGCATTATTTTAACCAAATCATCTGTATTTGTTAATTGACTTGATATAACTATTATATATTAAACAGCACAAATTCATTGGTACACATTGCTTCCCTGCATTCAGTTTGACCAAATATTCATACTTCCCCTTGAGAATAAGAAGCTTTTATAGTTTTGCTTGGATCAATGACATTATTATAAGGCCCTGGGTTGGTTTCTATATCTGTACAAAGCTTACATTTACAATAGTTAATTTTATAAGACAATGTGGTCAGATGACAGTATTTTCAATATGGCGGATAGTACCTTCGCCGAGTGTGAGCTCATCGTACGAAACTTATCATTGGATTCTTCATCTCTTGAGCACTTCCATCCAGTTAAGTCATTGTTTTTTGTATTTGTCATATCGTTTGTCTGTTCAGTATGAGTCAGTAGTTCCGTGCTTTGATATTTCATAGTATTTTCATAGCTTTTCATAGTATATTCATTCGTATTGCTTTGAGCTCGCGAAACGGGTCTGGCCAACATATACGAAACCATCTTTTAGTGTGCGCCTATCGCGAACTATGTGTGGGATTGTATGTAATTCGAGATTACGAGTTACTTTTGTAGCCATCTTTAAGTATTTCAACGAGAAATCAATCCTTTTGCAAAAACTCGAGCATCTTGGCCGTTGCCGTAACAACGACCGCGTGGATGACGTATGCCTTTTTGTGGTGAACTACGACTACAAACAATAATCAGCACCGAATCTTCAACACGCTGGCACAAAGTGTCCAGCGAGTAACAAATCGAAAAAAAATACGCAACAACGTTTTATAAGTAGTTACCTTTTCACTTCGTATTTTTGAAGCAATAATCCTTATAAATGTTTGTAAGTTTGTATATTTTGTAGCAACTGCGCTGAATTGTATTTTACCGTTTAAACGTATATAATTCAAAGCTTGAGTTTGAAACGCTAATTAAATTTATCATGGATAAGTCGAAGACGTGATAATAATAATAATATTCATCATTGTATCCATCACCGCCATCATGCTCTACGCTATAACCATCACCATCACATATCATCGTGAACATAATCATCACCATCATTATAACCATCATCATCATCATTATAATCATCATAATCTTCACTATAACCGTCCCATCATCATTATCAATATTATTATAATCATCATCAACTAACAAACACTATCATCATCTGATCACTATCACCATCATTATTTTAATGAAATCCTATATTTCAATTCAGTTTCAGGTTTTATGATGATCCCACAACTCAATCCAAGTTTTAAACTTTAAAGTTCAAAAAACAAAATGTTGCAAGCTGGATTCAGAATGTTTGCGATTCGAAGAAAAACAATAGTCCTTAAATTGATCTGCTGTTGCCTTTTCATTGGTACATGTACTATTATATCTTTACGGAAATATGAACCATCAAGCCCGAACGCCAACATTGAACGCGAAATTAAACATAACAAAACAATAGTCAATGTTCAGACGGAAAACTACAAAACTAGAGTAAACACAAAGACAACAACAGGGAAGCCAACCCCAAGGCCAGCCCCCAAGTCAATCCCTAAGCCAACCCCCAAGCCAACCGCCAAGCCATCACCCAATCCAACCCCCAAGCCATCACCAAAGCCAACCGCCAAGCCAACCGCCAAGCCAACCGCCAAGCCAACCGCCAAGCCAACCGCCAATCCAACCGCCAATCCAACCGCCAAGCCAACCCCCAAGCCAACCGCTAAGCCAACCGCCAAGCCACCACCCAAGCCAACCCCCAAACCATCACCCAAGCCAACCGCCAAGACATCACCCAAGCCAACCCCCAAGCCATCACCCAAGCCAACCGCCAAGCCAACCAACAAGCCAACCGCCAAACCAACCCCCAAGCCAAAGATTAACGTTGAATTCAAACTTATTCTGCCTTCGATTGAGCCGAAAATTGATCCACAGGAAAGGAACCTCTATCTTGTTGTTGTAGTAAACAGTGCAGCTAAGGGGGAAATTCATCGAACGTTACGACAAACTATCCGTAAAACCTGGGGTAATTCGAGTAGATCGCACAATAATACACTTAAGTGGAAACTGTTTTTTGTCTTGGGTATCGCTGATAATCAAACTGAAAATGAAGCTAACCTACAAGAGGCTCATGAACATAACGATGTCATTATTGGAAACGTTACAGACAAATACACAAACGTTGTCATCAAGACATTCATGGCTCATTTGTGGGCTGTCACTAGGTTATCATGTAAGTATGTTCTCAAGACTGATGACGATGTTTATGTGAGAGTACCAGGTTTGGTAAAATGGCTGCAAATGTCTGGCTCTCCCAAGGCTTTTTATGGGGGCAATATTGCACGATATAACGATATAATGCGGGACCCAAAGAGCCCGTGGTATATAACCAAGGAGCAATACAACGGTACCATCTGGCCACCCTGGTGCCACGGCTCGTACCATGTCCTATCTAGTGATATCATTCCCAGTTACCTTATTTATACATACAGAAGAAAACCATTTCATACAGACGATGCGTACATTGGTGTAGCATCGAAAGAACTTGGTGTCAAAGTCGTGCAGATCCCTGGATTTTCATTCGAACATGAATCTCCAAAGAGATTGAGGTCGGATAAAGAACTGAATATGTCATTAGCTATAGGCCATAGGGTAGACAGCGAACAGATGATAACATTTCATAGATATTATACCAAATACATGCTTGTGTAGTTCACGAATCACGAATCAATGCACATACGGCAGAAAATTGTGAGATAAATATATCGTTCAGTAGACACAAGAACACGATTTTGACCTCTTGACATTGACCAAAATTCTCATGTCAAGTTACAAAATGGACTGTATTTGAAATTAAACAGATCCTATCAAAAACGTAGCAGTGGATACGAAGCAACAGGGCATTTACGGACATTTTGGTGTGTGGTGCATGGCTATTCGTGAAGAAAATCATAAGTACTTTACAATATTTCTAATCGTTATTGCTGTATTGTCTCGGGCATTCTCTTATAAGACTGTCATTCAAATCGAGCATACTGTACAGTATGTTGCCCAGTTTCGTGACAGTACTACCAGTATCGTGACACAAACAAATAAAACTCGTTTTTAGCGACAGCTATTTGATATTTCAAAACAAAAAACAACCCAAAGACTACAGAGAAAACATTAAGCTTCAGTCTGCATGTTTTGACGGGCTTTTACATGCACAGATTATTCGAAGAGAAGCAATTGTTGACAGAGTAGTGGAGGTTTCTTGGCTAAAATGTATGACTTTTATTGCGCAGTAAACTGACATGGGCTCGAAAAAGAGGGCTTTACATAGTATATTCTCAAAGACCAAAGACAAGATTTATACTGACGATAGCTAGAGAGTGTATCTTCATTCTGCGACCCTTGAATGTTCAGCAATTTGGATATTTGCAAAAATATTAGACGCATAATATTTTTAAGATTATAGGTGCCCAGTTTTGTGACACGCAAATACCAGTGATTATAAAAAGCCCAAATACACTGACAGTGTTGGCTTTAAACGAAATCATGGCTGGAAATTGTTTGAAAACACACATGTTATGAATTCTGTTCGTTTAGTGAATCAAGTTTTGCTTTTGCTATGGAACACTACGGTAGATCAAGTCGCCTTTGCAGATCGTTTCTATGCAAATTAAGTTGATAAGTAGCAAGACTTTGAAACATTTCAAATATTTTCATATTCCAAAATCCTCAAAAAATAAAATAAGAAACAATCCAAATGTTAGCTCAAAATATAGTTAAAGGTAAGAAAATATGTCTTGGATTTGTTTTATCGAATTTTGTTGTGAATTACTTTGAAAACAATGCATTTTTACAACTTGTCACGAAACTGGGCCGGGCCAGCTGTCACGAAACTGGGTACCTAAGTTGCCGTCGAAATATTTATTTTATTTTATCAAATTAAAAGATTCGAAGACAATATCAACATCATTATTTTACCTGATAAATTTGCCTTGAGTAACAACATTTCATAGACTTATTTTTCTCCGTAGAGAAGATATTGTATTTACAAACTGAAGTGTCACGAAACTGGGCAACATACTGTATATAGAACCTGTCATTTAAGAACCTGTTTGGCTAAAATTCCCAATTAAGCACCCATCACATAAGAACCACTCTAGGCTAAAATCTGAACAGGTTCATTTTTAAAAGTCGAAATACATTATTTCATACATTATTTCATTTTGGTTATAGCCAATGTGTTGGTTCGATGTGGCTACTTTGAAACCCCGTATATAAGAACCTGCCATTTAAGAACCTGTTAGGCTAAAATTTCCCAATTAAGCACATAAGAACCACTCTAGGCTAAAATAAATCTAAACAGGTTCTTATTTTCAAAAACAGTAATTTCAGTACAACACATGCAAAAAAGGCAACAAAAAATAGCCATGAACACCATTTTGAGGTGCATACATCTATCAAGTAGGGATATTAATGAACTGTGTTAGAATTACAAACGAACGTGCGAGGCTCTGCGAGCGAGTGAGTTTGTAATTCTTCACAACGAGTGAATAAAATCGTACAAGCGAACTAACCATGATGTAATTTGTTTATTATATAAGTACTGAGATTTCTTTTCAACAATAATGACAACATGCATCAAATATACCATGAAATGAGTTCTATGGTTAAACGATTCAATGATTAAAAAAATTCAATGTTTTCTTTCAAAATTAAAAACAACGAAAAGTAGCAACAAAATCATGAAAAATACCGTTGTAAAAGGCAAATTTACTTATCTTCGATGCTTTTCAAAAGCATTATTAAATGGTTAAATAGTCTTGCATTGACAACGCTTCGGCGGTAGCTGAGCGAGATTCCTCTAGTGTGAACTTTGCCGACTGATTCACTATATTTATAGCCTTTTCCTTTTTTCTTTAGCTCTTTTTGTTTGGAAAGAAGGACTTGTCTTTTCAAATAGGAAGTCATTCATGTCACTTGTTTTCTTCATATGTCACTCAAAACCAAATAATAAACTTCAGAGCGAGAATAGTCTTAGCTTTCCCGTCTTTGACAGTAATAAATAAACTGGGCTACTGCTAGAAATTTGTCAACTTTTCTTGCTTCGTTCTTGAATTCCAAGACGTTTTTCTATAGCTAAACATCACATTGGATATATTTTTTCGAAATAGCTTTTTTTTTTTTTTGTGTTAAAATAACATTTTCAGTCGAATCGGTGTCAAAAAACATTCCCAACATTTTGACCAAAGGCGGTTGAAAGTTTTCGCGCCAGTGAGGTAGATTCCCGCAAAAAATCGTTCGTCCAATCAGATGCCGCGAACGATAGTGAAATTTCATCGTTCGCATCCCTGATTGGCTGTGACTTAAAACGAACGATTTTTACATCACTGCAATTTTATACATAAATCTCAGTACTTATGAAATAAAATAAAATATTATATTCGTATATTAATTGAAATATTGTAGCATATATATTTTATTTTACATTAGAGTAGTTTCACATAAGCCGGTTTTGTATGCTGTGTTTCTTATATGCTAATGAGGTCGTTGACAAGAAATATAACAAATTCACGTGCATACGTTGTTACAATATAGAAACACAATTACAGCCTTTCTTAGAAAATCAATAAATAAGTTAAGAATTAAGTACAGAATGCATCTTTATTTATCACCAAACAACAGCGGCAATGAAGGGTGGTGCTCTAACCTCTGGAGATCTTGAATCGCCGATGCTTCACGCGTAACTTCGGTTTGAAGAATAGGGTTTCTGAATGCCTTGATCACAACAGGTATATTCCCACGGTAAAAGCCTTTGTAACACACGCCATAACTTCCACTCCCAATGATATCGCCCTTGTCTTGTTGGGTAAGGTCGTCACGGTTGATAACTGTGAATGATTTGTGAGATACATGACTAGTTTTAGCCGGGTTAGCATTCCCCAAGCCGGTTCCTGGCGGCGGTGTTTTGGTTTGGCCATCGGTTTGGCCTGCTGTTTGCCAGATAGCGATACCAACTTCATTCCCCTGTCCATAAGATACTGAACATTTGGTGGGGGTTAACTGGCGTCCATGTTTGAACACCCTGCTCTTGCACTGCTTTGTCTGCTTTCGGTACGCCATCATTCTTTAGGTCCTTTTTCAAAAGTTTTTTACGTTCTCTATATCTCTTCTTCTCTAATTGTCTTTCCTCTTTTGTATGCTTTCTACTATGTCGTTTTTTCCGCGTTTCAGTAGCAACATCCATTTTGAAATGTAAGCTCGATAGATTGCAGTTAATAGGTACACTTTCATTTACTTTGTCGCGTCCCTGGAATTCTTTATTACTCGGGCTTTCCAAAGGAAACCCGAGTCTTAAAATGGGCTTCAATGTTTTTGTTTTTTGTTTTTTCCTTGAGTCGCAAAACGCCGTCTAGTCGTCACCGCGCATGCGTATGGTCACAGCTCATGCGTAGACTGGCCAATACGAGCACATGGATATTTGATTCGTCGAAGGATCGATTTCTAGGTGGAATATTCTCATATTTTATGCGCTCACTCCACATGATTCTTAGTAGAATTACACTTAAGTTTATGTCGAATGTTTTCGGAAAGGGTCACTGTGAATTTTAATAAAGATCATGCAATTTACGGGCTAAATAAGCGAGCCAACTTATTATGATGGAATTTATCGAGAAATCGTCCCTGCTATAAACTCATAATGCTATGGAATTGATTCACAACCAGTTACAAAGGACGAAGCTGTTACTACTGGATATTTAACTGTATTGTAAGCATTCTTAGAGAGTACGATACAGCGCACTAGAAGTGAAGACAACAACAGTAGTGATGTTTAGGGTAAATATTTTGCTTCTTGTAATTATTTCTTTTATATTTTTGATTAAAATAACGAGTTTATCTGTCAATAGTTTAATTTTATTGACTATACTATTAGCTCGTACAAGCTTCAGATCCGCGATTGATTGGCGATTGCCGAGCGCTTAGCTTCGATCTCGGCAAAGAACAACAAACTTATACGCAAAACTTTTAAGTTTAAACTTAAGGATACACCGGAGAAAATATTTCTCAAAACCCTCCAAATTTTTAAATCACCCTGAGGGAAATGTAAGACAATTATCTTCAATTCTATGAAAAAAAATAGTCGAAAAGTTTTTTTTGCAAGGGAGATATTGAAGAAAAACTAGTTCGGACGCTCTTCGAAAGGTGTTGGACTGTCGACAGGAGATGTCAGAGGAGATCTTAGGCGGGTCACGCAAAATACATTAGTGTGACTGTCACACTACATTACAAACACATCACGGACTATCAATTGAAGCTATAAACACGCGAAATTTGTATCACAAGAAATAGATATTCAAGTATTATATATAGTCATTTAGTTAGATTTTTAAAGTTCGTTTTTATACCGTTGTACTTTTGTATCTGTGGTTGGGATGTCTTGTCGAAGAAGGAAAGAGCCCTTTCTATCGCAATCGATCGAAGAAAGAGGCGCCGAAGCTGTGAGGAATTTTCCACTCAAAAGGCAGAGCCGCTCGCGTTGAGCGACCGAGACTAGAGTCGTACTATGACCAAACAAAAAAAACTATTGGAGGAGCAGCACGGGGAGCTATAAACCGTAAGTTCTAGTGCCATGCATAGCACGAGACAACCGCCACAACATGCTATGATCAATGATGGTCGGTCACAACCTCAGAAAGAATGATCATCTAACGGTTGTGGACCCTCTGATATTAGAAGAAGGACTAACTAAGCAACGTAAAATACCAAGTTATAAAGACAAGTGATGATGATTTACTGGAAAATTACGAAGTTTTGTGATAATATGCTAAAAAACTACCAAGTTTTCATTATAAATTACGGCGGTGATTGTAAATTGTATCGAAACGACTCTACTTGTTATTATCGTCTTTATTCCTTGATTTTTTCTCAATAACCCTATAAAACACAACTATATTCTTAGAATAACTAAATTTAAGTCCAAAATGTTTACTTTCAAAATGAAAACTGGTTTATTATAATATACGCGGTAGACAATCACTCCGTCGTTCACTCGGTTAAAGTTTGACACGCATATTAAACTATTGTGTATCGAAACGACTCTACTTGTACTCATCCTTATTGCTTGTTTTTTCTCAATAAACCTATTATACATAACTATATTCTTAGAATAACTACATTTAAATCCAAAATCTTTACTTTAAAAAAAAAACCCGGGTTTATTATGCGCGGTTATATAAACAAACTCAACATATTCACTACGATTATTGTGCTTGTATCTGGCGTTGCTGTATTTCTGCCTCTTCCGGATCCCCTGCCTCTTCCTCTTCCTCTAGCTTTTCCTCTGCCGTTCCCTCGTACTCCTCCTATCTTGTTTAATTCTTCTGTTTTCATGACTGTCGATTTTTTTTGCGCGAGAACACAACAACCGGACAAACGCAAGGTCAAACTATGAACTCGCTCAACAATGTTGCTGTCCAGGTCAGTCCAGGATCGTATTTCGTTCCTATTGCTTATTGGCTCACAGCGCTTGGTCTTGGTTTGAGCTTGTCAGCGCCGAGTAAATAATCCTTTAATCCTATTTAACTTCAACTCGCTTTTTCTCGAAAGCAAGTTTTGACAAAATACTCAAAATCAAATGGTTAACATGCAAAAGTTTTTTAATGAATTTCAGCGAAAATTTGCATGGTGACTCCGACACTATTCAGGTATCCAAGTGTGTTGGCATTTGTATTTATTTACATTAATTAGACAGATATGAACCATTCTCTGGAGGATGCGCTAAAAAAAGCATAGGTCTGACTTTGAAATGAAATAAAAAAATAACTACTCGTTAAAAAAGAAAATGCCAACACACTTTGAAACTACAATGTGTCTGAAGTAGGATGCCGAAATTTATTTTTTAATTTACGTTAAAACTACTGCAGGTTAACGTTCCGCGCTAGGACACCACGTTCCTGTTAAATGTCGGATTTCATTAAATTGAATCGGTTTTGTCAAAAATATGCTCAATATCTGTGCTGTTTGGTCTTTTAGCTTTAAAAAAATGTATACTTTGTCGGAGTTTGCGTATAAATTGAGCGCGCTATTAGCTTTTAAAAAAACCGTCTCTGTTTTGTCCGGTGTATCCTTAATCGCTTCAACCTATTATCTAGCAGTTGAACGATGAAAGTAATATTTCTTTGTTTACAATATGTCAGATAACGTGACCGATTTTAAACATCAAGGTCAAGCTCGACAACAACAAATATAAAAGAGCTGAAATCAGCCTCTCTGAAAACTACATCCAACAGCCTAAATTAAATCGCCTCAAATATAACACCAATTGCTTTAGTGACTAGTATCTATCTTGCTTTTTCTTGCGTTTATTTTGCAAGAACAACTTTTATAATAACACTGTTTCTAGACAGTCTTTGAGCTCGCATATATCACTGCACGAACCGAACATCGATATCCAGGTAAAAGCAGTACAGGCAAGCGGATCACGGACTGAAGGAACAGACCAAACAGAAAAGGAGGACGACCAAAAAAATAACTTTTTTTTCGCTTCAAATCATCTCAAGCTAAATTGATTACATAATCGTAATGAAGCCCGAGTTCACGCAGTTATGCGTCTAGTTCTTATTGGACAGCTAACAATATTTCCGGAAAGGAACGCTATATCTGATTAGGTTACATTTAAATGACACGTGTATTACGCTTACGAAACTGAAACAACTGTCTCTCGTAACACATTGCGTTATCTGTCTTAAAAAGTTTTCGACTACACGTGCTTTTGATAAACATAGTTTGTCTAAACATGGAAAAGAATCGTCCATGAAATGTAGCTTCTATGAAGCACAAAGTAGAAATCCTGTACCTTTGCCAACAGCCGAAAAGCTTAAAACGAAAACCTACAAAAATTATCTTGCTTGGCTTGGGTGTATCACTGAGCGAGTGAATAGCACTCATCACCCTAAATGTGAAGGTACGTACAGCAAATATTGAAAGTGCTTTGTTATATACACTGCCGGCATCTGAAATTTTAATACAGGTCAACACTTAAGATTCTAAGTAATTGTTTTTGTTTGTGTATCATGTTTTGAGAGACGCGCGTCCATTTGTTCTTGTAGTCTATTTTATGACCAACGACAACACTAATCAATAACTTTCCATGTCAAGGGAATAACAAACTCATTCATCAAGCGAAGGGAATATATATTTTTGTGATTTTACTATCTGATGCGCAAGTTCCGGTATCGGGCTAAATAATATGTCCAATTCAAGCTGTTTCAAAGGTCACTGAAAACGATGTATTTTATTTAAAAAAAAAACAGGAAGGAGTTTTATGACAGTATGATTGTCAGTAAATTCTTATTCTCGGTTTTCATATGACATCATTAAAATGCTAAAATCTAAACAATTAATCACAGAAGGCTAGTCCTCTAATATTTTGTAAATGTGTTTGAAATTATATGGTATTATTCCTGAAAGGTTGGTTGTTTTTTGTTGTTTCGTTTTCGAGATATTGGAATCGAAATTCACGTCACGCAACATTGTCACGCGTTTTCTAGAGCCGTAAAAAGTTGTAAATTAGCCACAAATGTCACCTTTTTTGTCTGGTACATAAACGAAATTGTTTGTTGATTAAACTTTTCACCTCTAAAGCGTTTTGGTTTGAGTTAAATTGTAATTTCGACGCCTCAACGTGTGTCCGCCATGTTGGTGTACTCAAGCTGTACTCCAACATGGCGGCGCCATACATTTCACTGTAATCAAGGCGCATATTCACTGGCTCCGTATTCGGTCACAATTAGTCCATTCACGCTTAAATTTTGGCAAATCATACATTGGTCATCTTGCTTTATGTGGTCTAAATTGCTATTTGTATCGCAGAAAAGATCTGGTTAATGATATAGTCAACATAACCGGAAATGCTTTTGCCATACATTTCTTACTAAAAATCTTTAATGCCTATTATTTATTATGTATTTATAAGCAAGAAGAAATAATTCTGAGAGCAGATTTACGGGCGAGACACCTAGTAACTTCTACTACTCTGCTTTCGGGCGAGTCACCTTAAAAGCAGTCAGAATTTGAAATAGATAGAAAGAAAAGAAGCCTTCAATAGTATTATTTATTATGTATTTATAAGCAAGTAGAAATAATTCCGAGAGCAGATTTACAGGCGAGACACCTAGTAACTTCTACTACTCTGCTTTCGGGCGAGTCACCTTAATAGCAGTCAGAATTTGAAATAGATAGAAAGAAAAGAAACCTTCAATAGTATTATTTATTATGTATTTATAAGCAAGTAGAAATAATTCCGAGAGCAGATTTACGGGCGAGACACCTAGTAACTTCTACTACTCTGCTTTCGGGCGAGTCACCTTAATTAATAGCAGTCAGAATTTGAAATAGATAGAAAGAAAAGAAACCTTCAATAGTATTATTTATTATGTATTTATAAGCAAGTAGAAATAATTCCGAGAGCAGATTTATGGGCGAGACACCTTGTAACTTCTACTACTCTGCTTTCGGGCGAGTCACCTTAAAAGCAGTCAGAATTTGAAATAGATAGAAAGAAAAGAAGCCTTCAATAGTAATATATTTATTATATATGTATTTATAAGCAGATTCATAAGTAGATTTTTGTTATTTAGTAGTAATATTATTATTAGTAGTCACTATATACAGATATACAAAAATTAAGATTGTATTTCTTCGATCTTGCAAAACATACACCGCTTGAACACATAATAGTAATAATATTTCAATATTTTCTGCATTGATAAAGCTTATTAATAGTTTTTTAACTGACTAACTTACCCGGTCGATCCGGCGACCAAGGTCGGAAAGGTTTGATAAAGTTTACCTGCTTCCTCTGGCGCTTTTGCTTTTTTCTTGAAGTATATTTATTTAGTACTGGACCGACGATTCCAAAGACCGTGGAAACGTACACCATAGCCTTCTTTATTTCTCCACCGCCGTAATGCTTAGTTGTTCCGGTATTTGGCGCCATTTTCTAAATGTAAGATCGACAAGGGAACATGTACGATTTCGCTGGTAAAGGAAAGTCGAATTAATGCATGTCTTCTTTGGTCCGCCACATAGAGTATCTGTTAACGCGAACCAACGTTTTTCAGAGCATAGACAACTAGAAAGAACTCTTCGTAACGATCCTTCGTAACATCGTGTACTTAATAACTCAGGATGAACTATAAAGTGACCTTTGAATAACGCGCGGGATACCGTCGATATATGATAGCAGTTGACAGGCTAGGACGTTAGCCTGAGGACTCAGGCTAACAGGACGTTAAACATGACCATGTTTTTTAAATGGAACCTAGAGAGTTAACTAGTATAGGCTGCGTCGTTGTTTGATATAAACGATAGGTAATATAGTGAAATTTGTAACACCGTAAAATATGTTTTTATATCAAAATCATAAGAACTCGTATACATGCAAAGGTTGTGTTGACAAGACGTAAAACATATACATGTATGCGGACTACTAAAGGTGACAATCCCTGGAAATAGGATTAAACTGAATTCAAAAGACTCCCACAGCCGAAACAAACGCTTTGCTACAACAGTTGTTGAACTTTTTAGCCATAAACCCATGAAATAAATAGTAACAATTAAAGTTATTGTCAGATGAGAACATATGAAAACAATGGAATTGGAGTCTATTATTGTGTATCAGTTAAGTAGCAATTTCATTTAATGGCTTATTAAAACCACTCTAACGTATATATTAATAGTAAATAGCACCAATTAATCAATAGAGAACAATGATATAGTACATTTTAAATTAGCACATTTAGTTGTTTGCACTCTAACGTACCTTCTAGTCATAAAGTTTAATCCTTTATTTCATTTATGGTTGTTTGGAATTATATTCTAGAGAAGCATTTCAATTTTTCCGTACATTCTTATTTGTCACACAAATGATTCTGATTTTCAAATATTTCATTTCTGTTATAGGTGTTTTTATATATTTATAAAGTTGGTAAAATACTTCCAGATAGCACAAAATGATAGACGAATAAATAAAGCGATTAAATCATGTCATTCATTTTATAAACGGTGGGCTTCCTGTGTAATTGTCGCAGGTGAATTTGACAGGATGTAAACATGTCAGATCTATCGACCTCAAGTTGGAAAACTTTGATATCTAAAATTGGAAATTCAAAAGCTAATGAAGAATTGGATCGTAGGTGCAATACAATATTTGCTACTATTCGAGATATTGCTTCAGTGTGTACATCTCAAGTCGCTCTAACCGCGCGAATAAAAGATCTGAAGGATGTATGGGATCCTGTTTGTGACCAGTATGAAAGAACAGTATTGCATTTGGCAAAAAAACAAAAAATCGGGTGCGAGAGTAAATGTGAGAGATGGGATTAGCCAAACTCCTTTAACTCTTGCTCTTCAAATGGAACATTTCAACACCGCAAAACTACTGATCGAGATTGGTTCAACCACACGTGGGGAATTCTTCGAAGAAACCATTTCTCCGCTAGAAATTGCTCTCGTTAAAAAAAATGATCAGATAATATCGATGATCGAAAGAAAGAACTCATTTGAAAACGATGTTATAGCCGAAGTTTCTTTGCATTTTCCTGCCCAAAGTGATGAGGATATTGAAACGTTAACGCCAAGTACCAACTATGCTAGAAGTGTGAACATTACTGTAGGCGATCAGAAGAATACAGTAACTGTGCAAACGTGCGCAAACGATGGCCAGAAAAATACGGTTGCCATTCTCCAGGTGGTGGTGATTTCCACAATAGAGGTTACCTAAATGAAAGTATAGCGCGAATAGCTGGACCTGGGGTTTTTTGGCATGTCACAGAGCACATCATGAAAAGGCCTACTGTCAATCCAACATCGTTCAAGAAAAAATTCAAAGATAACAAATACAATAATAATGATGAAGCATTGTTTGACTATGATGACGGACTATCTTTAGCCATGATAAAACATTTCAAGAATCTAGTTTTTTTCCAACAGAAGCAGAACTTGATCAATGTTTAGACCAAACTGGATCACATAATGATATACTTCTTAACAAATTGAAATTGTGGATCACCAATGGCGACAAATATAATGCTTTTTCTTATCACAGTCAAGTTGTAAATAGTCTTATGCCAAGATGGTATAAAGAGTAAATTCGACAAGGCAATGGTGTTGGTATTCAAGGTGTGTGGATGTTGTGCCCTGCACTGTATATGCAAGTTGGCAAAACCAACTACAAAGATTAGGCATTCACACAGATTGTGAATTGTATTAGAAATAGTGCAAAAAGAACTCTGAGCATGGTTAAAATATTTGGGAAACATATACCATCATATAACGATTTATGATTGTAATAGATTAACGTTAACCACAGGCAGCCCAACTATTCTATTTGAGGATTTTTTTGTAATGACAATAAAGTTATTTTTAACCGCGCGCCGAGCGCCATATTGGAATAAATGATCATTGAGCGCGCGGATGGGATTCCTGTGGCTTTTTGCAAGCAATTTTTCGTCAAAGTCGCGCGGTGTTGAAGAGGGAGGTATTTTGACAAGGTATGAAACTCGGTCACGTGACAAATTTAGTTTCGCGCGTAGTAAATCAGCCATGGGAGAAAATTTTAATTTTTCTTCGAATATATAAACTTTACTTTGCTGTTCAACTACAGTAAAAAGTATGATCATCTCCGACCTCAGCAAAGGGGTTAAAATTAATTTATAAAAAGGGCAGCATGGAACCGAGGTGCGCCCCAGGTTGCTAGGGCAGGGACTTCCGGTTTCAGTCGGATTTTTACAATCGTGGAGCAATCGTGAAAATATCGATCGAGCAGCGGTGTTGTGAAATAAATACCACATTCACAGAAAAAGTTGGCGATTACTTTCTTGCATTTAACTCATGGATTGTTAAAATGACTTTAAATTGAAAATTACAATACAGGAGAATGTATTTTATTTTGGAAATCATGGGCTGCCGAAGGGAGAGTCGAAAACACGCCGGGCCTACGCGCGCTCAAAAACGCCGGGGTTCGCCATTTATTGAGTACAGCGGTTTTACGCGTGAGGGTAAAACAAGATGGCGGCCAGTCTGAGTGTTGATCAAGTTCGCGAAGAGGTTTTACTGGATTCTGATGATGATGTTTTGGTTAATAATGTGGACGACGAAGAGGAAAAGGATAAGATCATGTTGAAGGACTGGTTGGGAAAGTTTGATGGAGGAGATGGGTTTGATGGGGAGTTTTTTAAGCGTGAGGCAACGAGTTTGTTGTTGCCTTCGACACATTTGTCAAGACGTTTAGGGGAATTGCCCACTTCAACTGACACAGAAACAAGATTGAAAGGTTAGTTTTAATCTATAAAGCTTGTTTATTTAATTTTTTGATAGGTGCATGACGAAGCATGTAATAAACTTGAAGGATTTGGATTTACTCTTAACACATATCTATTCTATTTGTTGTAGGAATTCGCTTCCTTCGATCGATCAGAGTCAAACTCATGCAATTCAATCCATTTTATAGTTATAAGTCAAAGTCATTATTGCTGTTTAAAAATACGTTAAGTACGTCATTCAGGAGTGAATTTGCTTTAAATATTTGTTGACAATTAATCCACTGCTAGCTTTGACAGAATAATTTTTGGAATCAAAATTTATAATACTACATATAATTAGTTCTTGATGAATAGTTTTGCCTAAACATTGGACAGAGCCTGGGCAGGTTTAAAAAAATATTAATTAAGGTTTTGCAATCATTTTATCATTTCATTATATTATTGGGTTTGTAGTTAGGTATAAACATTGGACATCAGCTTGAAACATATATCAACTAAGTAACAAACTTTATATTATTTTCATCATTAACAAGCAATTTTGTAATGATGTAGCTTTAATTAATATAATACCTTGAAATTTGTAGTTGCATGAGCAGCGTAATACATACATAACCAAGCAGGTTTCATCGGGGGATTCCCCAAACATCTTGGTTTTGTATGTACAATGCTGCTCGCATGACTAAAAATGTCAAGTATAATAGAAATTAAACTGTGTCATTCCTAAAATATTTATTGTTAATATATGAAAATAATATGTTTGTTACTTAAGTTGATATATGTTTTAAGCTGATGTCCAATGTATATGCCTAACTACAAACCCATTGATATATAATAATAGATAACCCATTGATATAATGAAATGATAAAAATGAAATAATTAATATTTTTGGAACCTACCTAGGACCTGTCCAATGTTTAGACTAAACTAATTAAAAAAACTCTGAAAAGTGTGCTCTAACACTAGGTTACCGTGATGATATTGTCAGATTGTGTTATCATGATATAATAAATTGATTTGCACATAAATTATGTTTTAATTGCACATTTACTGTCGTCCCACTCAATGACAACTGGATCAGTGCTTGATACGGAAGTTAGACTTTGGCTTAAACTAATATACCGCAGACTAGCCGGTCGAGTTGCTATAAGAAGACCCTACTATGCTGAAATACGCCGGAACATACCTTATGCCATAGTCAGTGCCATGTCAGTAGTGATCCAGTCTATTCATAAGTTAAGAGAACCACTATGCTACTTGTCCAAAAACAATAAAGGTCATGTCATAAGTTTCACCTGCCTAGAGTCAGTCATTATGTTCTTTGGTCTAGTAGCAAGTCTGAGTAAAGAAGAAGTACAAGCCTTCTTTGTAAGGAAGTTGAAGGGTTTGAAAAGAAACAAACATGTAGTGAAACTATTAGTAGAAGCAAACAAAGATTTTGCTTTCTTTTACCAAAAAAACTCTGGCACATTATATATCCACTTTCATTATGGGTAATGGAATAGGCATAATTACCCTCGTCATCCATGCCAGTTTCAAAGTATTTAGGGTGTACATATATATAAAAGGAACAAAGAACATAAACAATTATATTAGTAAATGTTTATTGACAAAACATATGTTTGTTGACAAGTACATGTAACAGGTTCCCATTTAAATCTGTACTTTTCCATTTAAAATATGTACTTATGCAAAGTGTGTTGATGTGTGCTAAATACACAGATCAACCAATCAGAGTATATATTTTTTCTGAAGTGAACTTTTCTGACTGGTTGATCTGTGTGTTTAGCACACATCAACACAATTTGCATAAGTACAGATTTAAATGGGAAAGTACAGATTTAAATGGGAAAGTACAGATATAAATGGGAACCTGTTATGTGCTCTTACTAAATCCATGAAATATTTATACTAAATATAAGTACTAAAAGTGCTAATGAAACAATCACACATGTATATACAGGTTTTTGTATGAATTCCTACTATTTATTACACGTTGTTCAATCATGAGTTTAATGGGAGCACTCTATTATACTTTGCTGATTTCAAGCTTTCAATGAAGATGCTCTAAAATGATTGAAATCTAGCAATTGGTGTTGTTTATTTATTTTGAATAATATTTAAACAGGTTGCCCAATTCAGCATGGCTGGTATGGTATGTCATCAATGTATACATGCATTAAAACTGTTTTTATTAACCTGTGAAACACTCTTTAGTGTATTACTCTTCAATGCACCTTAACTATATGTACATAGTTACTATTCACCACCCTACCCCATTGTTCTCTCTCTGCACTAAATCACTGATTGCTGAGTACCCGCGTCTGAAAGCAAAGATATCTAGTTATGTTGCAGTTCGCACTCTGCAATATCAAACATATTGCAGTTCGCACTCTGCAATATCAAACATATTGCAGTGTGTTTTGTTAAGTGTGTATAACTAATAATTTCCATTCTAGTAAGCATCATCTGACTTATAATTTATTAAATAATTTACTAGATAGTGATTCTTGGTGAAAAAAGACTTTGAGTACCAATGCCAGGATTCGAACCGAGACCTTCTGCATTGCTGTATCCGCGCTTTAAGCCATTATGCTACCCAGGCAACCGATGGAAAACTTGCAACCAAAAACACGTTTAATGTCATCAAGTTCATTAGCATTCCTCTAAATAGAATTGATGAAATTATAACTAATTAGAGTTTGGTAAGCCTATTGTTATTATATTCAAAGAGACAAGAAACCGCTGATTATTATGCAACAAAGAGAACAATAATGGGACAGGCTATTGAATGATAATTACATTTTCATTGGCTGATAATATTATAACTAATTAAGCGGCGTTTACACGAGCAATTTTTCCTTGACAAGTATCCTTGACAATTTTCATTGCTCGTGTAGACGATCAGCAAGATTTCCTTGACAATTTTATATTGACAAGGTTTCCTTGCTCGTGTAGATGATGAACAAGTTTTCCTTGACAAGTTTAGGTTGTGCCCACAATGCCTTGCAATCAGTAGAGTACTAACATAATATTGGTTCCAGTCCCTTGTCGAGTAAAAAACAAAATGATTTATTTTGAATGATCGTACGAAAAGACTGGGAACTAATCTCATTAATATTCCTTGCCACATTTTCCTTGTTGTCCGTCTACACGAGCAAACTTCATCCTTGACAAATTTTCCTTGTCAAGGAAAAGCCAACATGCTAGCTTTTCCTTGTCAAGGAAAAATTGTTCATTTTACTCCATCTACACGAGCAATTTTTCCTTGTCAAGGAAAACTTGTCAAGGAAAAATTGCTCGTGTAAACGCCGCTTTAGTCTAGAGTTTGGTAAGCCTATTGTTCAAAGAGACAGCAAACCGCCGATAATTATAATGCAACAAAGAGAACAATAATGGGGCAGGCTACTGAATGATAAATACACTTTCATTGGCTGATAACTAGTTAAAGTTTGGTAAGCCTATTGTTATTATATTCAAAAACACAAGAAACCGCCGATTACTGTGCAAGAGAGAGAACAATGGGGCAGGGTAGTGAATAGTAACTATATACGATAGTCACTTCGGCCGGCTAGCAATATTAGATATATTGCAGTCAGCTTCGGGCTGCGCCCTCAGCTGACTGCAATATATCTAATATTGCTACCGGCCTCAGTAACTATCTAATACATATATTTGTGTTCTTTTATTGTTATTTGTCTATCACACTTTAACTAGTACACTTTGTTTCGCCGGTTAATGAAAACAACTCTAATGTGCATAATACTATACAAAGTTGTAATTTTTAAGTGCAAATAAAATCAATGATTGATTGATTGTGCTATTTTGTTTTGTTTACAGTTGTTTAATTAGCACCATTTAGTGCTATTTACTAATATTCACCAAATTTAAAAAATGTTGTCACAAGAAAAAAGAAATTAGTAACTTAATAGTAAATAAGGATTATCAAAAGCAAAAATAAATGGAAGCTAGCGAGTAAACTAGTATAGGCTGTGTCAGTGTTAAAAATGTTGACTTAACTTTACTGACGTTCCAAGCTGTAGCCCACCAACGAAGGGCTAAAGCCCGAAATGTCAGTAAAGTTAAGTCAACATTTTTTACGTTAAGTTAAGTCAACATTTATTTTTTACAAATTTCATTGTATTACCTATCATGAATAACAAAAGAGTTAAGCTTGAGAGACCTTCTTTTGTCTTCCTTTGTACATGTCTATTAAGATATGTATCATACATGTACCTGTGACATAAACAAAACTATTATCAGTAATTACATAAATAACTGGTGTAGCTTGCATTACATGTACAGTGTATCCATAATTATCATAATAAAAGAACAGGCAGTTATAGCAGCCAAAAGTTATAACTGTCCTTAATTTGTATGTGTATCATGTCAATAATAAATCAAAACTCGCCTAACTCTAGCTTCATTTCATCAAAATGTGAATAAAAACAAATAAATGTTGTTGTTTTTATTAGATAATGTCTACTCCCATGATATCGAGTGGAGTGTTTTGATTATTGACAGAATGATTTGAGCTTGGGGTGCCTGTGCTTGCTATGAAACGTCTAATTATGTAAAATATAATGATAAAACATCAAAGTAAAGAAAGCAACACAAAATATGAAAATGTAAGAGTACTTTGATAGTCTATCCGGTACATGTAAGTCTTAATTATTAAAGCTTGGTAAACTTCACTTTGATAGTAAACATCGTGCGACCCTGCCTCTTCGTGTAAAAAAAAATACCGCTCAAATTTAAAGGCCAATCCCCAAGATAGCTAATATTTCTAACTATAATGCATACCTTCGTATCTAGATAGCGAAGTCTGTCGGTCTTTGCCTTCAACTCCTTCTATCTGTGCATCGATGGACTGCAATTCGGTTTCTAGCTTTCGCTTCTTCATGATAACTTGCTTTCGAACCATCTTCCTCTCCCTCATGTAGTCTCCAACTTTGAATCTTGGCAACGTATACTTGAAAACGTCGTGCGAAAACCAGCGATATAAAAATAATGAAGTCCAAACACAAAAAACTAAAAAGAAGGCATACTCGGCGAAAGACCAACGATGATCACACAATAAAATATTTCATATAAAAGTACAGCACAAAAAAGAAAAAACAAGGGTCAAAATGTGCTTTTCAAACAAATTTCATTCGAATGACTTTTCGTGTCATTGAAGTTGGCTCAAAAAGAACTAAAAACAAACTTTTTTTTGCTCGCCATCAAGCTGACCGCTTGTTCAATGGTTGCTTTGTCAAGTCCTATCAATCGATTGAAGATAGGAATCGATCGATCACGCTCCGGAGCTATAAAAGATTATGCAACCGTTGGTTCGGAAATTCGTACCCAGTCTCCCAAAAAATGGCAAACGTCCAATATGGCGGACAGTGAAATAAACCCCGGCCTTTTTGAGCGCGCGTAGGCCCGGCGTGAAAGATCGTGATTTGCACTGCATTTGCTGCTAGCTAGCTAAAATGAGTTTAGCTTAACACTCAAAACAGCTGATTCAAGTGAGCACTTGTACATGCTTTTGAAGTCACGGATGCTCTTCACTATTACGAAAACCTGGAGAAAGTTTTTCTAGTAGTTCTGGTATGTGCAGGTAATGATTGGAGTTGATGTTTTTATGTCAAAACGACTGATATTGTCTTGTACAAACCAACTTACAGCCGAGCTAAACAGTGAATTTGTGATGGCCGCTTTGCGATCGCGAAGTTTTCCACGCTTGAAAAAAGCTCATCTTTATTTTGTGAACACTTACTTAGTTATAGCGGTTCCAACACTAAGAATAGAAAATATGTGTTGAAAGTGTGAAGCGTTTACAATTGTATTTTATAAGCTATATTGCCGAAAAACTTTAGCTAAAACAAAACATTTACGAATTCTATAAATACACTTTGAATGAAAATCTCTTCACATTGTCAAATAAACTAGTTATAATTCAAATAAACATGGAAATACATTTCACATACTGATCTGTTTGTTCTTGTTGGTTTTAAAAGTGTACTCAGTGTAAATCCCTATGAGAAAATTAACATTTTTTGTTTTGAAAGAAAAGTTTTAACAACATTTTTTTTTTTCGGCGAGTCAGTCGATTGCTTCACGGCGAACTTTCGGCGCTCGTCGTTGAATTTCCGTGAGATTTCCGTGCCCTAGCAAGCTGGGGTGCACATCTATCCATCCACGCCATCGAGTTTCAGACCTTGTATCAAGATACTACTTTCTTCGATATTTTTGTCGTACGTGCGACTCCGCGCGACCGAAAAATTGCTTGCAAAAAGCCACAGGAATCCCATCCGCGCGCATTCAAACAAATACACCACAGGAACCCCACCCGCGCGCTCAATGATTCTAACAAAAGATATTTATTCCAAGATGGCGCTCGGCGAGCGGTTAAAAATAACTTTATTGTCATTACAAAAAATCCTCAGATAGAATAGTTGGGCTGCCTGTGCGTTAACTGTTGTAATTATTATCGGTCATCAGGACCGCTCCTGGTACGGCGACTTTTTAGCTTCGATTGTATCGAGATTAAAGCTTTTGAATGCTCCACGATGTTTTAATTTCTCTGCCTGCTAAAGGCTCATCTGAAGGCTATAAAGGCTCAAAACTGTCACTATTTTCTACTATCTTCTTTCTTGTACTTCTAAGTAAGAAAGTTCTCAGTCTTCGAAAGTACTTTGTAAGCCTTCGCTTTTCTTACTACTGTCCATTGAATCCAAGTATAATTCTTTATCGGTATCTGATAAACCATTTGATTGTCTTGTTTCAACTGATGTCAGGGATGATTCAGTCAACGCGCGGTTAATACAGCTGATTTATCGAACTGTTCTTATACAAAATAACAGAGAAACACTGAGTGATGCTAGCTTGGGTTTCCCGAATTTACGTCACAAGGTTACCAGTCTCCCATTTCCCGGCCAACCCGAAGGGGCGCGGTCGATTTTAAAGTTTAGGGAGCTATTTCTCCGCGAATAAATGTTCAAATCAAAAACATTTTTCATCTCATGACTGACCTTTATATCAACTTCTTAAAACGCCAAAAACCGCGAGAGTTCATATACACTTTAAACTGACACCAATTACAGCCACCCTCTATTCTATGGCAACTATCAATGTGCACAATAATCTCTGTCCATCAAGGGTATCTGAGTGACATTGAGTGCATTTGAATATATTAATGAAAATCAAACTGATTAAGTAAACATCTATTTATGTTTTTTTAATTTTAGGTATTTTGCAAACAATTATATCCATGAAATATTGGTAATACTAAATCATACTATTTTATGCTAATTATATTGTTTTCTATTGTACTATTTTTGACAATTTAGTAATTAGTGTTTCATGGTTATATTGTTTGCACTCTATTAAAACATATTTCTTACCAAATTATGCAAGATTGTTACTATTTTTTATAAGTTCATACTTCTGCACAGATATGTTCATACTAAGGATATTATGAGCTGGTGTTCCATTTCGTCCAGCTCTGCCACACTGATGGAGGTATTCCTCAATACTTGTTGGTAACCGTGCATGTATTACAAACCCAACGTCTGCTTTGTCAATGCCCATACCAAATGACGAATTAGCAACCATAACTTTAGCTTCTACAGACATCCTCTTTGATAGGCTTGAAGCTTTTATTTCCTCTGAGAGCTGTCCATGATACTTCACAGCTCTAACATTTCTTTTTAGTAATTCTGCATGAACTTTTGACACATCATGTGGTAGGACACAATATACAAAACCACTGTTCTGACCAGCTACAAATTCTGCCATTTCAACAAACATTTTTTTTTGTCCTTTCAACTACTTCAAGGAACAAATTGTCGCGAAAAATAGAAGTACTATGTGTTGTGAAATTTCCAAACATAACTTTTAAGTCATTTTCCAATTTCATTGGAATTGTCGCACTAAGTAGTAACTTAGGACAATGTACTTTTGCTAATTCTTCGCAAACTTCTTTGTATACAGGCCGAAAAGTACTACCCCATGTTGAAATAGTATGTGCTTCATCGAACACAATCCTCTCCAATTGGTCTTGACTTGCCAGCTCGTCAATACGGCACCTTAAGTTAGACCCATTTTCCAGCATCTCTGGTGTTGAAAATACCATACGATAGTCGTTTATCTTATCGATTTATGCATTAAAAATACTTTCTTCGACATCACCGGTAATTTTGCAGCACGGTATGTTCAAGCTACAATAGCGGACAACTAGATCTTCGATTAGAGATTTTAACGGGGATATGACCAAACTTGGCTTATTTGCTAGGACGGCTGGTAGTAAATACATTAGAGTCTTTCCGCCGCCTGTCCCTACAACAGTAAGAACGTCTTCTCCAGACATTGTGGAAAGAATTGTCTCCTTTTTTAGAGGACGAAATGATGGAAAGATGGGGCTTATCATGTCGATATATGTTAGGCAACACCGGCCTTTCTTTCCCTCCCCTAATTCGTCCCAAGTCCTTTCTCTGCCACAGGAACCCCTAAAAAGCAAAAAAGCGATAAGGTGAAGTTGCCTGCGGAGGAGGCTAGATTATAGATAGTCCATTGTTCTTTGATGCAAATGTCCACCCAAGCTTGAGAAATAAGCAGAGAGCGTCAAAATCCTTTCTTGCTGGTCACTGCAAGCTGTCTTCTAAAAGACTTATCCATTAATTGTGTTTTCAGATAGAGTTAAATGTACATGCAGAAAACAACGAGAATAGCCCAGATCGAAAAAGAACGCTTTTGATCACATGAAACTAACTAAGGTAGGTAAAATATGCAATGTATATCTCTACAACTAGGACTTGGTGTTTTATATAGGCTTAACTTTAAAAGAACCCGTTTAAGAAGTGTTGTAAAAACTCGTAAAAAATGCCGAAAGTCCAAAAGGTCTATTTTTCTTTACACTAAAAGACATATCTTTGTCAAAAATAAAAGAAATCGGTGATACGGTAACCAGTCGTTTCGAGCTAGCGTAGTACAGTCAGTGCTACAGTCAGGGTACTAATGATAATAAGTTTTCGCCGAGTTTATTGCCGCCAAGCGATCTCATTTACCGTCATTATTGTATTACTATTTTGTTTCAACTACTCATCGATGGCTAGGCCTTACTGTATGTTGTTCCACAACATTTTATTAATTTATAACATACCTGTGCCCAAAAATATATATTCAAGCATTGCGTATATGGGCCAACGTAAGATTGGTGTAGTTAATATACACATTTTAGTGCGACATTGATGTGAACTCGAAAAAATGTCCCAAGCGAAAATTATGAAATTTAAGAATTTATTAACTTTTGACTGACTTGTCCAATCGAGAAACGGTTTTCGAATGCATGTTGGCTATATCAAGACGTGTCAAAGAATACAAGTTTCACCATGGGCAGCAAATCGAGTATCGTTCACGTTTGTATTCGCTTGTAATCTCATAGTTACCAACAGTCGCTTATTTGCTTGCTTTGTTTATCAAAAGCGATCTTATGTCACTCGGTTACTAATCGGTAACTTCTTTAACTTAACTTCTTTAAGGTATATAAGATACCTTCGGGGCCGTTAAAGAAGTTACCGATTAAAAACGATACTCTGCTGCCAATGGTTTCACGACGTTTGCATCAATTGCAAGTTATACGAAAGCTATTAGAAACTGGCAACGTTGCGTGACGTTGCTTTGAGTGACATAAACGCCTGCGGAAATCTTTAAATTTATTCAAGGTGATAAACTCGCTCGTATCTCTTAGACTGTATATATTACTTGAGACGTCTACCAACAATCTTCTTTGCCGTATGAGAACAATGTTTCGTTGATCGCGTGTGATGAGAAATCGCAGTAAGTATATCGCGTGTGCTTGCATATTGTAAGTGTTTTACAGCGATTCTCACGTGTGACTGAGAACTGCTGTAACATTGTTAAAACAATGTTTATGCTTTGATTTTCAACGCTATTGGTTGCTTTAAAAGTTTTCATTTACACTGAAAAACTACCTGGTTGAAACAACCGAACAATTCGGGTTAAAAATTGTTAGGATAACCAGTCTTATTTTGGTTGAAGTTATTATATGATAGAACATACTTTTCTAAAGAAAATGATTGATTCAAAGCTACATGCATGTATTTTGTACTTTAAAAGCGAATGTCCACTAACACCGAACAAAGTGTGGCACATGATGGAAAAAAAAAAAATCCTTCATATTTCATTCATCGAAACCCTATCATATACTAAGAAACGTGGTGGGGTTTGTTTTCGAAAATTTTATTTTAAACGCGAGAAATTGAGAAAAACGTGACCCAAACCGAAAATGTCTAAAATCGACAAAAAAATCGCGTGATCCTGACTTCTCAAAAACGTCTCATTTGATCAATTCAAAACGAATAAAAACAAAAATCGACTTCATAATCGTATATAGCAGGATCGAAAAAAAAAAAATCTCACTCGGGCTTTTTATATTTGTGGAGATATAGCGATTTAAATATCGTGAGAATCACAACAAAAAGTTGTCAACAACTCCAGACAATTAGACGCGTGTCTGATTGTCACGCGTCTAAATGTCACGCTATGAAGATTTATTTATTGTCGTACTTATTATAACAGTATAGGAATTGATTTGAAATCAAATTATATTAGAAAAAATGAAATCACAAATAGAATTACTAGAACACTAGTTACTATCATGAACGGTAAAGACAGAAATTAAATTTCAAATGGTTCTAAGGTTTTTAAGGAAATTACCGTTCTAACAGTTACGTTATAGTCTCATTCATCCTAGCCTGCGTCACATTCGGACTTTTAAAAAGTCCGGATGTGACGCAGGCTAATTCATCCGTTCATACTTTCATTTATCCATTCATCCTTTCATTTATCAATTCATCCTTTAATCTATCCATCCATTCATCCTTTCATTTATCCATTTGTCCTTTCATTTATCCATTCATCCTTTCATCTATCCATTCATCCTTTCATTTATCCATTTGTACTTTCATTTATCCATTCATCCTTTCATCTATCAATCCATCCTTTCATTTATCCATTTGTCCTTTCATCTATCCATTCATCCTTTCATTTATCCATTTGTACTTTCATCTATCCATTCATCCTTTCATTTATCCATTCATCCTTTCATCTCTCCATCCATCCTTTAATTTACAAATGGATAAATTAAAGGATGAATGGATAGATGAAAGGACAAATGGATAAATGAAAGGATGAATAGATAGATGAAAGGACAAATGGATAAATGAAAGAATGAATGGATAAATTCAATTTATCCATTTGTCATTTCATCTATCCATTCATCCTTTCATTTGTATTTTCATTTATCCATTCATCCTTTCATTTATCCATTTATACTTTCATCTATCCATTCATCCTTTCATTTGTCCTTTCATCTATCCATTCATCCTTTCATTTATATATTCATTTGTCCTTTTATTTATCCATTTGTCCTTTCATCTATCTATTCATCCTTTCATCCATCCATTCATCCTTTAATCTATCCATTCATCTCTCCATTCATCCTTTAATTTATCCATTCATCCTTTCATTAATCCATTTTTCCTTTTATCTCTCCATTCATCCTTTAATTTATCCATTTGTCCATTCATCCTTTAATTTATTTGTCCATTTGCCATTTTATCTATCCATTCATCCTTTCATTTATCCATTTGTCCTTTCATTTATCCATTTGTCTTTTCATTTACACATTCGTCCTTTAATTTATCAATTCATTATTTTATTTATTTATTCATCCATTCGTTCAATTATTCATCCCTTTTGAACTCATCATACATTTCATTAGTACTTTGATTAACTTTTTTTTTTCGCCGATTTCAATCGCTTTTAAGATAACGCTTGCATTTCCAGCTCGTATGCGTGTCTGCATTTCTTTGGTCCATCCCATTCCTTGACCTGCATCTCGGAGTCGTTCTACCACATCAAGCAAATCATCAAATGCTTCAGCTCCTGCTGAGATTACATAATCTAGTCCTTGAAGTTACTTGCGATTATCAACGATCAATAAATCTAAGCTAAGGAATCATTAATGTTTTAATATTTGTCTTTCTCTATGCGTCATTTTATTATGTTTCAGGTATTGTTTTATTATGAATATCATGTACGCTCTCTAATTCACTTGCGTCTTTTCTCTGTTTCACAATAAAACTGATCTCTGTTACAATGCATTGTCCTATATATATATAAAAATATTATAAAAAAAAAAAAAAATATTAAAATATTAAAATATTAAAATATTAAAATATTAAAATATTAAAATATTAAAATATTTTCACATGCAATTTTCAAAATGAATGACCGAAAATAATCACAAGATTTCACTAGTCGTTTTTATACAAACCTAACATGACAGGAGATAAACTAACACTAGAGCCAGGATCCGAGCCAGGATCAGAGCCAGGGATCCGAGCCAGGATCCGAGCCAGGGATCCGAGCCAGGAATCCGAGCCAGGGATCAGTGTTTTTAAAAAAATACAAAAATAATAAATTTAGTAATCAAAGTTCCTTTTTATTGGGATTTTCGTCGAGTTGGTACACATCACAAAAATATTATAGGACAGCAATAAAAAAGGTCAGTTCAGAGTCAGTTCCATAAAAAAACCTTTTACTATAGAATGTAAAAATGAGGCAATCAAAACTGGTTGCACATAAACCAAAGGTGTAATACTATAACAAAATGGTGAGCAAAATGCTGAATAGAAAATAAATATATAAGTGAAGTATTTCTTTAACATAGGATCAATGACTGGATAGGACATGTTTTTAAATATACATTCCTTTATTATTCAATAAAAAATTGTATCTGCAATGAAACTATGATGTAAATCCAAAAGCTATAATGCCAACTCAACTAACTTTTTCCTCTTCTTACCATGAACAATAATTGCTTCTACCAATACCTTTGGTTAGAATTTCAATTCTCAGAATCTTTGATCAGGCTCGCAACATGATATGTTTGGTTTATGCTGTGTCCTATTTCTCAAGGTAAACTTTGATCCCTAGGCCTGCTTTTGTCCGAAATGTTCGATCCCCGAGGCCGTTCAAAACTTTTGAGCCCATCTGATTCTTAGGTGAGCCGGCGCTGGCCCAGGCATTATGATATTTGGAAACTGAGTCATTCATACTGTGGAATAAATAATAAGAAAGCACAGTACCTTCGGACTCCATCTCTATCTCCAGCGGCGAACAAGCGATGATGCAACATCACGTGACCAAAAGTAGGGTCACATGACTAAAAACGCGGGAAAACACGATATAATACTGTCCGAGATAGTGAGTCTATTATATGTACTTAATAAATTATCTTTTCAATAAAATTATATTATATTAGATAATAAAATTATCTTTTTAATAGAATTCAATAGAAAATAATACATTCAAATTATTTTTGTCAATCCCTGGCTCGGATCCTTGGCTCGGATCCTTGGCTCGGATCCTGGCTCGGATCCTGGCTCGGATCCTGGCTCGGGAAATAGGTACCCTCCCATGACAGTTCATAAAGAAATGAAACTTCTTGTTCGCCTATATATAAATAGGCACTTAAGTATTTATTCTATTTAGTAACTTTCGGTGACAGAATAGTTTTTACAGCTTATAGCCCTTACTATAAACACCAAAACTATTTTGACATAAATCGGTGTTATATTTGCTAACCACTATTTATTAAAACACAAGATTTAGCCGTTCATAAAAGCTATAAAATAAATTCAAAGATTTTAAGGATACTTCAAAACAATCACAAATTAATTAGAGTTCGCGCTGTCTATATATACGAGACGCGTCTAATTGTCTGGAGTTGTTGACAGTTTTTTGTTGTGATTTTCACGATTTTAAATCGCTATATCTCCACAATGAGATTTTTATATCGTCTTAAAGAACAACATTTCCTCTACTAAAATTCAAAATATCAAGAAAATCAGAAATATATCGGGAAGGAAAAAGTAATATTTAGAAAGTGTGGTAAATTAGAAAATTTTAACTCGCAAAATTATACAATTTTTGATTGCTTCTTATGGCTTAAAAACACACACTTAAAAGGTTAAATTTTAGATCCAGCCCTTCATTATTATCTGCTATATACGATTATGAAGTCGATTTTTGTTTTTATTCGTTTTGAATTGATCAAATGAGACGATTTTGAGAAGTCAGGATCACGCGATTTTTTTGTCGATTTTAGACATTTCCGGTTTGGGTCACGTTTTTCTAAATTTCTCGCGTTTAAAATAAAATTTTCGAAAACAAACCCCACCACGTTTCTTAGTATATGATAGGGTTTCAATGGATGAAATATGAAGGATTTTGTTTTTCCATCATGTGCCACGTATTCTCGATTTTGCTCGGTGTAGGTGGACATTCGCTCTTAATACTCGTCCGAGTCCCAGTTGGTATAGACCGAATCGAAAAATGGCTCTTTTTGTTCTTGAACCTCGGGCGATTAACTACAAATTTCACACAAGCAATTAATGATGTATTTAGTTTATGGAACTGGTACGGTAAATGAGGTAACAAGCTTTGATTTTCAGGAAATGATGCTCTGAGTGTGATAACACTTTTCGTGTTTTTCTTGTAATTTTACAATCTGAATATTTCTGAATTCAGAGCATGTATGGAAAGAAAACTTAACTATCGAAAGTAAAGGTTTCTATTCAATAAATAAAGCTATGTTTGGTAAAAATCAAATGCTTTAATGCAAATAATATATTTCCAGTTAGGTAAATTGACAAATCCTTACACTGTAAAAACAACGTTTTGACCCCTTGAAGCCATTTTGACTCTTTTGATTATTTGTGCGATTATTTGTGCGCTTTAATTTTGCGGTTTTACAAAACTGAACAGTTTGCAATTTCTTTTTCATTTTTGAGCGCAGTAAAAACGGCGATAACGTATTTTTAAGATAAAAAAATATTATTTGAGATCCTTTCTTTTCCGGTATTTCTGTTTTGTTCAAGATTTATACATTTTTTGCGTTGCAGGTTTTTTTGTAAATTTTGATGCTGTTTTGCTGTTTTATTATGTTTTTTTTAAGTGTGTGTGTGTGTGTGTGTTTGGTTTTGCGATTTTGAATAAATTTCCCAGCGCCCCCACCCCTCACGTTGAAATATAATTACCATAATTTCTATAAATAACATGTCTTACAAGTGCGACTTGGCGGCAACATGCATGTAGCAATATTTGTTAAAAGTAATTATTCCTAATATACCTAACCTTTTTCATATTATATAGTTAATTAAACCATAAAATAATTCTTATCTGAGCCAATAGGAAAAAATGTTCCTGTCATGCTAAGTAAAATTTGTGATCCTTGTTTGTCAAGGCCTCTGTCAGATTTGGGACATTTCACTTTGGTGCTATCTTGACGACTATGCCCCGAACTTTCTTGTGGGACAATACATGTTTTTTGAGCCCCTTCGCCAGCTGCAGCCAAGTCCAAGGGACGCACGATGTGAGGGGCAGATAGTTAGATCTTCTACGTTTTCTGGAGTTTTGAACACTTTAGAACGCGCTAAAATGAGTTCTATTTCAATGTCTACTCCAGCTATCGACCAAGTTAACTTGTGCTTCGAAATGTCTTTATTACAATTACGAAGAGGAACAATTTCTGCAACTCTTTTACGGTCTCTCCTGTCAGGACCACATGATCCACCTACAAAACTTTGAAACGAACATATCGCAGCCATGGTATACCGTATAAAATAGAAAGATAGAAGATTTAACTAATTATGGCTAGACATGAAAGTATCAAAGTAAACAACATAGACTGTCAGATATTTTTACTCGGGATTCCTGTGGAATCACCGAGTTTAGGATTCGGCATTATTTTTCTCATTCTCGTACCCAGGCTAACTCGGTCGTTCATCTCTCCCGTCATTACCTCTGGTAACAACGGATTTGAGACCCTTTCAGCCTGATGCTGATTGGCCAGTAAAATCGCGCATGCGCGAGTTTCGACGTACATTGACCCTAGGGTTCTCGTTCGTGATTGGTGGAATTTCTACGATGCTCGGAGCTTTTTGAAATGTGTTTTCTGCGCATAAAGTAAAGTACACAAAGCTGACTCATTTTGTAACGGGCTCAGGAAGAATTCAAAATGGCGGGTAAACGGAGTAGATATGAAAACATCCAAAAAACGTTAGGAAATTGTGTTCTAACTCCACCTTGAACTGCTATAACTTATTTTATGCATATTTAGGACTATGAGGAATGTATGAAGGTATGTTTTGGTTTTCGTGAAGCGCATTTTGAGACGATTACAGGCATTGTTTGTTATCGATAAATTCAGTACCAGAATTGAATTGCTGTATTAAAGCTTTCTTCTCGAATTCTGTACTTCTTTCCTGCTGTTGAGGCAAGTAAAACTTTACTGACGTTGAAATTTTAATGAAGTGTATCTGATCTGTTGTTTGAAGCAAGGAATCTCAACATATGATTGAAACTAAGGTTTATAACTTATTTTAAATCATTCCCACATTTATATCATGAATATATGATTGTAAAACATTCATATAGCCTTATCAGTAATAAAATTGATTTCAATGCATTCTGTAGTGGATATTGTGAACTTTTACACTATAATTTTGACTCTATTATAAAGCTATTATATTTGCCTTGGCTTTTCAAAATAATCTAATTATTATTAAATGTGAGGTGTTTATAATTTCACAGGCTATAATGTACATGATGAACAAGGGGTCAATTAGTATTTTTGTATTGGTGTGTTAGATTTTGAAATGAATAATTTAGCCAATTTACTGATATAAAATTACAATTCCAAATGCTATTATTGCAACCAGTGAACTGTCACTTCATATTTATAGTAGATACATGTAGTACTTATTTATATATTTTGTCATTGATATATTGATTTAATTTGTATTATTCTTTATATAAAACATAACTATGCAGAAACACTATTTGTAGATATGCCAACATGTTGTGATAATAATAACAATGGCAATCAGATAACTACACTTACTTAAGTGGTCTTATTTCAGTTGTAATATCATTGTAAATGTGTATACTAGTAGTTTCCTTTTTTGGTACAAATCTTTATATATAAGTTCTATACTCAATAGAGTGCAAACAGTATGTTCATGAAATACAAATTACTAAATACTAATAAATACTGCCAGAAGTTCCATAAAATATTCAAATATCTCACAGACATACTATATGCACTTAACTTTATATTTCACAGTCAAAATATATTTTTAGGTAAGCATATCACATCAGCATATACATGAAATGGAGCTCTGCTGTATTCAAATAAAATAATAGGATGAAAGGAACACAGTAAAAGTCTATTCGACGTCTCATTTCCATTCCTCATTTCATGTGTATTTAACTAAACAATTATCACAAACCCACAGCATCTTTCTAATTAGCAGTACTGTTGATATATTTGCTGTATTGAATAAAATTATTGCACTCTGGTGATGATATCAATAAGGGTAAAATATTACATCATGTTCCATGACATCTTGTTTTTACAGTACAGTTACACTGTTGGTTTTTAATCTGAACTGAATATTTGAGTTCTTAATTGCACTGGCTTCATGCAGCCACAATAGAATGTGAAGTAATAGTTTGTATAATTTTAGTAGTACCAAACCAATAAGGAATGCTCATTTAAAAAAACAATAACAATACCACAGGTGTTTTCCTTCTTCTTTTTACCTACTGATCAAGGTCTAAGTCTGAGAATTTCAAACTTGACATTTAATTATATTCATAATAACAATAAAGCACTTTATTTTAATAGGATAACTAGAATTACAGATGTTATTTTTATCTAATCCCTAAATGATAATAATTAAATAGCATACATACAGATAATGAGATTGTTCAATTGCTTGAACAATAAATATTTAGATTATATCATTGTTTTGCAAAAATAACAATTTTAATCCAATTTTAATTAAAAGGACATAACTAGGTACTACTAGCTGACAACAGGTTACAGTCGGGTATTCACACAAACACATAGTATTATATATGAGAGGAACATAAAGAAGATTGCAAATTTCTTTTATACTACTACCACAATCAACTGTCACAGTACAAACCTCATTAACTCTTTACTTGACAAATGAACCCTATTTTATAGACCATCAACTTAGACTTATTAATATATATATATATATATATATATATATATATATATATATATATATATATATATATATATATATATATATATATATATATATATATATATATATATATATATATATATATATATATATATATATATATATATACAGTCATTTGCAAAAATTCTGACCGTACAAGTATATAAGTATATAAGTATATAGGTATATAGATATGTAGGTAATTCTGCCTTTAAACGCTCCAATATTTTTCAGAATTCATTCAATGACATGAAGTAAGCATCATTGAAGTATTATGGATGGTTCTGATAGTACCAAGAGCGCATAAAAGCACTCAAAGGCATAAATAAACACTACCCACAATGCACCCGATATACTTGGATGCGGTCAGAATTTTTGCAAACGACTGTATATATATATATTTTTTTTTTAATTTATAGAGGAAGTTTATCAATAGGGACGAAAGTCCTGTAGCTTCTACCTGTCACAAAATTAGTTTTAGAAATTTTATCATTAACTTCTCGTTTCATTTTATTTTATCTACATTTATATAGTGTACAAACATTATACCCATGAAACAAGTAGTACTAATTAGTACTAAATAGTGCTAATTAAACAATAGAAAACAATATAATTAGCATAAAATATCACTATTTAGTACTATTTATTTTTCACGCTTTTAATGTTTGTACTCTATTGTGACAAATAAATAAATAAATAAAAAAATAGAAAACAAAATTTAAGTTATTGACAATTGGTCTGCATTGCAATAATTATCATGAATATTTCGATAAAATATGATTTTTATGATGCAGAAATGATATTTTGAACAGTTTTTATGTCCCTAAAATAGACTTAAATCATCTAAAACAGGTCAATATGAGAAAAGTGAGATGACAAATGAATTGCAGAATTGATTTTTGATATCTAACCAGAATAAAATTTACTTGATATACAACTGAAATAAGACCACTTCAACTATTGTAAGTGTAGTTATCTGATTGCCATTGTTATTATTATCACAACATGTTGGCATATCTACAAATAGTGTTTCTGCATAGTTATGTTTTATATCAAGAATAATACAAATCAATATATCAATGACAAAATATATAAATAAGTACTACATGTATCTACTATAAATATGAAGTGACAGTTCACTGGTTGCAATAATAGCATTTGGAATTGTAATTTTATATCAGTAAATTGGCTAAATTATTCATTTCAAAATCTAACACACCAATACAAAAATACTAATTGACCCCTTGTTCATCATGTACATTATAGCCTGTGAAATTATAAACACCTCACATTTAATAATAATTAGATTATTTTGAAAAGCCAAGGCAAATATAATAGCTTTATAATAGAGTCAAAATTACAGTGTAAAAGTTCACAATATCCACTACAGAATGCATTGAAATCATTTTTATTACTGATAAGGCTATATGAATGTTTTACAATCATATATTCATGATATAAATGTGGGAATGATTTAAAATAAGTTATAAACCTTAGTTTCAATCATATGTTGAGATTCCTTGCTTCAAACAACAGATCAGATACACTTCATTAAAATTTCAACGTCAGTAAAGTTTTACTTGCCTCAACAGCAGGAAAGAAGTACAGAATTCGAGAAGAAAGCTTTAATACAGCAATTCAATTCTGGTACTGAATTTATCGATAACAAACAATGCCTGTAATCGTCTCAAAATGCGCTTCACGAAAACCAAAACATACCTTCATACATTCCTCATAGTCCTAAATATGCATAAAATACGTTATAGCAGTTCAAGGTGGAGTTAGAACACAATTTCCTAACGTTTTTTGGATGTTTTCATATCTACTCCGTTTACCCGCCATTTTGAATTCTTCCTGAGCCCGTTACAAAATGAGTCAGCTTTGTGTACTTTACTTTATGCGCAGAAAACACATTTCAAAAAGCTCCGAGCATCGTAGAAATTCCACCAATCACGAACGAGAACCCTAGGGTCAATGTACGTCGAAACTCGCGCATGCGCGATTTTACTGGCCAATCAGCATCAGGCTGAAAGGGTCTCAAATCCGTTGTTACCAGAGGTAATGACGGGAGAGATGAACGACCGAGTTAGCCTGGGTACGAGAATGTATTTTTCTTCTTTTGTTTTCATCGCCAAAAAGACGCGCACGTGCAGTATCGTCGAAGTTCTGAGTTACTTCATTTTCGGCAGCCATTTTGTTTCTAACTTTGACAGTACAGTGTTTTAGTAATCAATGTCTTTATATACGCTCAAATCGCTTGCAAATCCACACACCATTCGCGGTATAGCCATACTAAAAGATGTCGAGCATTTTCGGAAAGGAGATTTAGAGAGACGCCGCGAATCTATCGTCAAACTGACTATGAAAATGCCTATCGTGAAACTTAAACTATGTATATTCAAAAGCGAATTATAATCAAACTTATACAAACTCTAAAACAACAAAGCTCAACTACAGAATGTGAACAAAGGTCTACCGAAGAAAAAACGAGGATTGCAAGCGGCATTTTAAGCGAAGAAGATTCAAGACTAGCGACTTGTGTGTACAGTCAACCAGACTCAAAGTAAGGCCGCCTAGCTTCTCAAAAATGATGACTTCTTTCATAATTATTAATAATGCTAAGTACCTTGCTTCTTTTATTATTTTTAATTCAAGGAAGTATTTTCTGTTTTTCCTATTTGATATTAGTCTTTATTAGGGTACAAAACAGTCAAGTTCTTCGACTGCTACACTCAAACTATTAAATAAATGTCATTTCAGTGATTGTGATATATTAGATAAAACTAGTTGTTTGACTGTACAGGTATGAATGTATATAATGATGCAGAAGTCACAATAAAGATTACAAATAATACCAGATCTCCTTATCCAAGGTTTGTTTATTATAATTATAGACATTTTCGCTGTCATCATAGTTGTGAGACAAGTACAAAATGTAGAATATCAACACGATTAATACAGGCGTTTAAACACCAAAAGTAGGAAGCTTATAAGACGGTTTGTTTATCATAGAATACGCTCAAATATACCAAGGTCTTCTGAGTTACATATTAACTGTGCAAAGGTCAAAATCGAGCATTATTCTTCAAAGTTCAAGGGGATTGGGACACAAGCATTTATTTCTCAAAAAAGGTTCAAATGTAAAGCCAGTCGGTATATATCGTCCCTTTCATGTAATAGACCGATTTCTCTCTATAAGAATCAGTCACATGTAATGAATTACTGTAAGTGTAAACTATATTATGATGTAGAGAAGAATACTGGTACTAAAAACACACTATATGTTGATCCAAGCATGACAATAACAACACCATATAGCCAAGGTAATGCTTTTACCTTTAAAATTACAACAATGTGTTGCAATGAATTTATGTTCTTTAATTTATAATAACAAAAAAGAAATTAATTCATCAAATGAGCTTGTAATGATCATGAATATTGAGGACCAGTTCTGATTGTCACAATCGGCATGACAGTCAGTCCTCATGAAATCAGAACTACCCACAAGTTTAAATGTGTTTAATACTGATTATGAACTTCAATTTAGTGACAGTTTTACAGATAATCTACAAAAAGAAACTGCAAATTATTTATATCAGATATAGGTAGATAAACAAATTTCTGATGAAAGTGCGCGTTCACGCAGCGTCTATTTTCATATATTGTATATATAATAGAGCATCAAAGAGAATCCCGAGTTCACGCAGTTATGCGTCTAGTTAGCTTTAATCATGCCCGCCCGTTAACTAACTATATAACTGCTTCTGCCAACTACTGAAATATATAGGATATCCACACGTAAAAAAGGATCAAAACTAATAATTTACGATCCTTTTAAGATGTGGAAGCGAAATACGATTACCACGAAGTTTTAGTCCCGCAATCTAATGTCTGTCTAAAAATAGATTGAAATTATCGATATACGACAAATCCTTTTACTAGGTATTGTGAAGTGAGAATTCCAATTAAATTGCAAATAAAAGGTTTTTCAACACGAAAACAGCAAATAAAGTGGGAGTTTGTTTTATCCAGAGTAGTTTTCAAGCTTATATTGGGAAGTATAACATTGTGAGCAAGTAAATTCGTCCTTTTGTTTATATGGAACGATGACGTCACTTGTGAAACTTAGACAAAGTTTGAGCTTTCATTACTACTCTAAAAAAAAAAGAACCAACCAAATTTTTACATATATGTTAAGAACAATATATTGGTAAGCTAGTTACAAATTTTCAATTAAATCGATATCATGTCACATGCCGAAAATATGTTTTTTGCTAAGGGTCTGATTTCAGATAATAATCAGTATTATTGAAAAACTACTGTTTTCGAGTACCTTTAAGGTTACAGTCCACCTTCGCGGGGTGTCTCAGTAAAAAAATAGGCAGTCTAAGACTGCACGAGGCTACTGCTTGAAACAGTTAATATATAAACTGAACAATGTGCAAAAATAATGTTCGATCTGAAGAAGAGATAGACATGAATCGGCAGGAAGTCTAAGTGGCTGTTTATATGAAGGCGAGTTGTCCCTGCTAAGCGGGATATAACTCTATTGTTTTGATTCCACTGGGCATGGAATACAAAACAAGAGAGTTATCCCGGCTAGCAGGGACAACTCGCTTTCATATAAACAGCCCCTTAGAGAACAAAATGTATTTGTGCAGTCGCGTCCAAATTTGCAGAACAATAATAAAACTGCCAGTTGTCGAAGCTTATTTATTGTAGAGCAGAGCAGAGCAATATTCCCGGTAATATTGTACAATATTTATGTGCACCTTTCATTACGTTTTAATGTAGCGAATGTTGTTTCGGCGGCTATTCGCACCAATTTTACTATACGAAAATATTTGTCAAAAGCTCTTTCTTAGAATAAAACTCATTTAGTATTTTGAAGAGTGACAAACAAACAGCAAAATGTGAGATTCTTGACCTAACATATGTTGATCTGACCTTAAAAATGCCAAAAATAAAAGGGCATTTCTATTGGTATGTCATGACTAATGTCGGGCTAATGCCATGCTTTTGTTGTCAAAACAAATCATCCTTCTCACGGTTTTAAACGTCTCATTAAACCTAAAAAACTTCATGAATAATACAAATACACATTAAAAATTATTTTTCTTCAGACAGATATGAAGTAGCAGCCAAAATATAAACGCTTCGATCGTTCAAAGCTGGCCACTCTTTCGAATTCTCGAAATTACAGTCACACCATGTGTCGATCACGTGACGAAATTGGTATTTTCGGGTTTCCTGTGGTGTTATGGTCTTGCTTGCTATCTTACATGCACGACAGCAATAAGGCTACGCCTCCATATATGGAGGACAGTAGCCTCAAAAATCATTAGCTCGTCAGATTAAAGATTTACACATCATTTTAAAGCTAAATAACCATAGAATACGCCTGTGTAATTTCTTTTACCAAAATGTTCATGTATAAAGAGTTGTGATACTTTAAACTCAAAACGACCGTCTTTGTTTGAGCGAATTGATCTAAAAAAGTTATCATTGTATTGTCGCCTTTTCTGCATAATGTCAATCAGCGCATACGTAAATTCCAAAACGTGTGAAGCTATAATTTTTGTGAAATTGGAAACTTTTGGTCATAAATCTGAAACTAAGCTGTTATTCGACGCTCACACGTTTTGAATTTTGTTGATAATGCTACATGGCATTTTTCAGGCTATTTAGTTGAAAACGTTTTTAGATCAATTTGCGCAAAGTTGTGCTATACGCATTAAACTCGGCATCCTGTAAACCACGGACTGCACTGGACCCAGAAAACACGGACTGGACTGAGTCCGTGTTTTACAAATCGTTGTAAAACACGGACTCAGTCCGTGTTTTACAACGATTTGTAAAACATGGACTGACACATCAGATAAATAAGGTTATCAGATTAGTAACATGATAGAGTCACGTACAGATAACACAATGCAACGCAACTCACAGAACAACAACTACCGCTCGCGGTCTCATGTGATTAAGTTCGATTAAATTCGGTAATCAGACAAAATCGAACACTCACAATTTTTTTGGCTAATCGAACTTAATCGGGCATAATCGAACGTAACCTGCCGAGTTATTACAAACTGTTCCTTAATACAGTAGAGCTCGAATGTATTGTAGCAACTACACGCGTTTTTTTAGCGTGTATTACACACACTTTCTTGTTCCGAAAACTGCTGGTAGCTTCGAAGCGTGCACATTCGCGCACCTAATTGAGTACACTACTTTTCTTTTGTTATTTGTAAACTGTAATCCTTTAGTCTGACACAGAGCAGATTTGCACGCTATAAAATCAAAGTGAGTGAATTGTCATTGGAAGTAAGTTACACGAGATAGATCGAAGAAAGTTGCGCGGAAAATGTTTATATGATACCTTCTATCTGTACTCTATGTACAAGAGTCAGTATGGTTGTATGTACATGTATAAACATTTACATGTACGAAATATCTTTGTTACAGTTTACATCACCAAAGAAATAAAACATATGTTGTTTAATGTGTACGTTTAATTAGTTTAATTAGTTTTAAAACGCTTTAAAACAGTTTAGATCAGTTTGGAAGACAAAAATCGTAAATTCAAAAAGTGTTCGATTATGTTCGGTAATCGAATTTAATCGAACACTCACAAAAAAAAATCCGGTTCGATTTTGTCTGATTATCCGTCATAATCCAACTTAATCGTTCGATTAAATTCAATTAAATTCGATTATCGAACTGTTCGATTAGCTACGTCGGGTCAATTTTGTCGTATTGCTGTTTAAATGAATCTTACATGTAAACCCATATGTATATAACGAATATTATACTTTATAGTGATCTTTTTCAAACTGCTTTTGTGTAGTTGTTATTGTAATTATTGGGTTGAAATTCAATTAATGTCTTACCGTGTGAAATCTGCATCAAAACGGAGTAAAATCTTTGTTTATTCGCTGACCAAGAAGTCAACTCTATTATTAAAAAATTCTTAATGCACGGATTTTATCATTAAAATTTCGACTCAAAAATCCTAGATTTGCTTTAGCGTGACACTTGAGGTCAATGACTGTGTGACAAGCAGCGGGAAATATGTATTTTTGTCAAATATTATATTTTGAGATCGTGAGCGGTAGTTGTTGTTCTGTGAGTTGCGTTGCATTGTGTTATCTGTACGTGACTCTATCATGTTACTAATCTGATAACCTTATTTATCTGATGTGTCAGTCCGTGTTTTACAAATCGTTGTAAAACACGGACTGAGTCCGTGTTTACAACGGTTTGTAAAACACGGACTCAGTCCAGTCCGTGTTTTCTGGGTCCAGTGCAGTCCGTGGTTTACAGGATGCCATTAAACTCGAACAAAGTTATAAGGCTTTGAAGTTGTGTAAACATTGAGTCTCTATCTGTCATCGGGATCACGAAAGGTCACCGAACCAACCAACTCCAAGGGTTTTTCCTCTCTCTCTTTGACATGTATAAGCGATATTAAAGCGGGTTTTAAAGTAAACATTTCAACATATATCCGAACTGCAAACAGTCTTGCACGTTGTGTATGCTAATTATAATAATTTGCCGAAAAAAGCTCCACAGGAATGAATCACGCAACACTGCGATTAGGACGGATTATGACACATATTTATTTGGCCATAAAATACGTTTCGTTAAATATCTCGCTAAGGAAAATACATTTTCAAAAGATTTTGATTTTATTCGAAGGTTTATTCATCGACTAAAAAGTTCTTGAAATAAAAAAAAATTGGCCAGATTATAGGTCTGAAACTAGACTGTAGCGAGCATTAACGCAACGGTTTCCACCATGAGAGTATCAAAATGGCGATATGTTGTTATAAAGAAATGACCTGAAGCAATTAAAGAACCACAAATATAATCTGACTTACTTAGATTCTCGCTAAAAAGGAAATCAACCTGTCATGTCCCGAACCTATCTGACTATAAATTAAATTCAGAACAAAAAACCTTACCTTTCCCTTTTGAACAATTTAAGTCAAATTTAAAAACATTTCTATTCAAAACAGTTTTTAAGGATCATTAATATATATATATATTTTTTATCATATTTTACACATATTATATATTTATTTATTAACTATTTTATTCTACCTTGTAATCATATATGTATATATTTCTAAATAATAATTAATTTATATATTTATCTATTTTTTTTAACATATTTAAATTATTTTTAAACGTATTTGTAAGAGTTTCGAGACTTTGTATGAAACTCTTAATAAAGTTATTATTATTATTATTATGATGATTTTATTACGAAAAATAGTGTCACATACCGCCATACATCTTCTTACGAGCGCAAATCCTAATATTCTAGGAGCTATAATCTTTGATCGACTATCGTTAACTAAAAAAAGGAAATCGCTCCTTACAGTAGGCATGATCATCCTTTCTCTAAGCAAAATTCATATCTTCTTCCTTATTATAAGCTTTTCCCTTTTGCTCGTGAAAGTGTTGTTTTGCACTGATTAGAAGCGCCAATTTTAAATACATCACGCTCGAGCGACATATTCTGCGTGACTGAGAGTTTGATTACAACTGGCTGCGTAGCGGTTAATGCGCTTGATAAAAATGCTTTTCCACTCGATAATAACCGTTGGTACTTCTAAATATCTGATTAGTCGTAAACAGAAGTTTTTTAGTTTAAGAAGAGTCGAAAAGAAAGAACTCAACTATTGGAAGGATACGAACGGTCTCAAAGCTGACTACATGGAGACGAAGGCAAGAGCGAAAGCAACGTTGAAACTGGCTGTAATTGAAATGATGGATGGCTAGATCATATACCAGACAAGAACAGCTGATTAAGAAAATGTTCATGTTACTTCTTTCTAATGTTTAATGTGTACTTGATAGACTTGATTACAATTAAAACTTTGTGAGACTAGATTGCCGTTGCATGTCATAAAAAATGCCGTGAAAATATAGCGTTATCAGTTGTATGCCGCCTTACACTAGGATTTTCTTCGTATTCTAAAACTACTATTCAACATGGACTAGTCACTGAAATGATATTTGAATCGTCTATATATTAACAATCTAAAACCGACTGATTTACCTTGATTTAGTTTTGCTCTAATAAACCCATCATCTGTACTTTCTAAACGGCACAAAATTTAGCTTGTTACAACAACTATTAGCTATATATTACTGCTTCATTGGAGCTCAAAAACCATGTTGAAAAAAACATATTATAGCTCAAAAACCATATTTATTTAAGTCCAAATTGATATTTTTAAAATTGTTGAGCTGTAAGAACTAAATTTAGTTAAGTTTAATTACACAAATTAAAATAATGAACGATTATTTTAAAGTTGAGTCATCATTTTACTATGATTGTGTAGTGTAATTTTGATATCAGTCTCTTCGTGTAGTTGAAAATAGTCTTAATTTCGTAATATGTATATTAGTTCAATATGTATGCAGAATAATGATTTTATAAAATAAAATGCTTAAATAACATAATAATACGTAGTAAACGCTTGAACACGTCGCATATCAGAGAATTAACTTCCAAAAATGATTGAACACGGAATAATCGTTATGGAATTCTTGAAATGTCCCTATTAGTAGTTTTCTACCGTATGCGTATTTTGTACGTAAGATAATTAGGACAAACGTATCGGATCTTTGTTTTCAATTGTCATGGTGAAATCCGCTGACGTATAGCGGGCTCAGGATGACCGCTATTCCTGGCCATGATTTGCAAAGATATTAGATGCATAATATATACTCCGTTTTTTGAACATTTAAGGGTCGTCGAATGAAAAGATAAGGTGCCCAGTTTCGTGACACGCAAACACCTGTGATTACAAAAAGCCCGAATACACTGACAAGTATAGCCTGCGTTACAGACCCTTGTAAGCGCTCGAAACGTCTCCCGCCAACAAGCGTCTGCGCGCCGAGAGCAAAAATTCCATACTGATGACGTTGGAATGCAGTCACGCAATACACGAGTTAGCAGCAGTAACGCCGATAAACATGATAAACTAGGAATGACGATGCCGTTCGTGAAGTTTCTTCTATATTTTGGATTAATTCACTCACTGAAAGCCAGTTAAATGCTTTATTTAGCTTTTCTAATTGAAAAGATGCATTTGTTAGCCTTGCACAGACAATTCAATTATTTTTCAGGTTGTTCCTCTCATCGAAATAGATTGCTTCGAACTTCTCGAGCAATTTGTGGAAGGAAAATGCGATTATTATCGTCGTTTCTCCGCTGCCATCATGAAAGACCAAATGAATTATCTTCAGAGCATATATCGGAGACGAATACAAGCACATTAGTCTGTGATAAAAGCAAAACTATGACAACAGTGACTTATCGAACCGCCAGCGAAAGTTCACACGCCGTGTGAATATCACAGCACAGTCAACTGCTGGTTGGCAGGGTAGAAGCTCTAATATTTTTTCCAAGACCTGTAAGGAATATAATTATGATTTGGGAAAAAATTAATTTTACTTTCAATTTTTACCTTTTCATAATCAATTTTCTTTTTGTTTGACATAATGACAAACACTAATGGCACTTGTTTTGTGCATTCCCCTGATTTTACAAATGTATTTATTGTCACCAGCTGTGTAAATGGTTTGCCAACAACTTTAAAAGTGCCATCCAGGTACCAGCACTTTGATTTACTCAGCAGCTGAAGGTATAATTAAGACCTAATTACCTGAGTAATGGTCCGGCCTTGGCTTAAATCCAGACCTTCCGCACAGTAATCCGAAGCTCTATCCACTGAGCTAATCGGTCGTCGGTGAACACAATCATCACCATCATTATTAATATTACAATCATCACCAATATATCACCATCATTATTAATATTACAATCATCACCAATATATCACCATCATTATTAATATTACAATCATCACCAATATATCATCATCATTACCAACACTATGTTCATCTGATCACCATCACCATCATTATTTCTAATGAGTTCCTATTTCTAATTCAGTTTCAGGTTTGATGGTGATCGCACTACTCGATCCAAACTTTAAACTATAAAGCTACAAAACACAAAATGTTGCGAGCTGGATTCAAAATATTTGCAATTCGAAGAAAAAAGAATGCCCTGATATTGATCTGCTGTTGCCTTTGCCTTGGTGTTACTATACCTTTTCTGAGATCATCAAGCTCGAACACCAAAATGGAACGCGAAATTAAACATAACAAAGAAATAGTCAATGTTCAGACGGAAATCGGAACCGGAATAAACACTGAGACAACAACAGGGAAGCCAACCGTCAGTCCAAGCCCCAAGCCAACTCCCAAGCCAACCCTCAAGCCAACCCCCAAGCCAACCCTCAAGCCAACCCCCGAGCCAACCCCCAAGCCAACCCCCAAGCCAGCCCCCACGCCAACCATCAAGCCAACGATCAAGCCAACCATCAAGCCAACCCACAAACCAACCCACAAGCCAACCCCCAAGCCAGCCCCCACGCCAACCCCCAAGCCAACCACCAAGCCAACCGCCAGTCCAACCCCCAAGCCAACCCCCAAGCCAACCCTCAAGCCAACCCCCAAGCCAACCCCCAAGCCAACCCTCAAGCCAACCCCCAAGCCAATCCCCAAGCCAGCCCCCACGCCAACCATCAAGCCAACCATCAAGCCAACCCACAAACCAACCCACAAGCCAGCCCCTACGCCAACCCCAAAGCCAGCCCCAAAGCCAGCCCCAAAGCCAACCCCCAAGCCAAACATCAAGCCAGCCCCCAAACCAACCCCCAAGCCAACCCCCAAGCCAACCCCCGAGCCAACCCCTGAGCCAACCCCCGAGCCAACCCCCAAGCCAACCCCCAAGCCAGCCACCACGCCAACCATCAAGCCAACCATCAAGCCAACCATCAAGCCAACCCACAAACCAACCCACAAGCCAACCCACAAGCCAGCCCCAACGCAAACCCCAAAGCCAGCCCCCAAGCCAACCCCCAAGCCAGCCCCCAAGCCAACCCCAAAGCCAGCCCCCAAGCCAAACATCAAGCCAACCCCCAAACCAACCCCCAAGCCAACCGCCAAGCCAACCCCCAAGCCAACCCCTGAGCCAACCCCCGAGCCAACCCCCAAGCCAGCCCCCAAGCCAGCCCCCACGCCAACCATCAAGCCAACCATCAAGCCAACCATCAAGCCAACCCACAAACCAACCCACAAGCCAACCCACAAGCCAGCCCCCACGCAAACCCCAAAGCCAGCCCCCAAGCCAACCCCCAAGCCAGCCCCCAAGCCAACCACCAAGCCAACCCTCAAGCCAACTCCCAAGCCAACCCCAAAGCCAGCCCCCAAGCCAAACATCAAGCCAACCCCCAAACCAACCCCCAAGCCAACCGCCAAGCCAACCCCCAAGCCAACCCCCAAGCCAGCCCCCAAGCCAAACATCAAGCCAACCCCCAAACCAACCCCCAGACCAACCCTCAAGCCAACCCCCAAGCCAATGATTGACGTTGACTTCAAACTCATTTTACCTTTTATTGAGCCGAAAATGGATCCGCAGGAAAAAAGTATCTATCTTGTTGTTGTAGTAAACAGTGCAGCTAAAGGGGGAAATCATCGAACGCTACGACAAACTATCCGTAAAACCTGGGGTAATTCGAGTAGATCGCGCAATAATACACTTAAGTGGAAACTGTTTTTCGTCTTGGGTGTCGCTGATAATCAAACTGAACATGAAGTTAACCTACAAGAGGCAAGTGAACATAACGATGTCATCATTGGAAACATTACAGACAATTATAGAAACATTGTCATCAAGACATTCATGGCTCATTTCTGGGCTGTCACCAGGTTATCATGTAGGTATGTTCTCAAGACTGATAACGATGTTTATGTGAGAGTACCAGGTTTGGTAAAATGGCTGCAAATGTCTGGCTCTCCCAAGGCTTTCTATGGGGGTGTAATAAGCATATTTAATGGCATCCAACGGGATCCAAACAGCAAGTGGTTCATATCTATGGAACAGTACGGCGAACGAAACTGGCCACCCTGGTGCCACGGCGCGTACCATGTCCTATCTAGTGATATCATTCCCAATTATCTTATTCATACATACAAAAGAAAACCATTTCATACAGACGATGCGTACATTGGTGTAGCATCGAAAGACTTAGCAGTTACTGTTACCCAGATACCAGGGTTTTCTGTAGATCATGGAGATCCAAGGAGAGTGAGGTCGGATAAGGAGTTAAGAACGTTGCTGACTATTGGCCATCGGGTAGAACCCAAGGATATGATCAGATATCATCAATTCTATACAGATAATGGTATCTAATAATAATTCTATAAGGCTAGTATAGAAATACATTATTCCACTTAATTTTCGCGACACCAAAATTTTGCGATTTTTGGATAGTAATATTTCGCGACACTTTATTTTCGCGATTTCACTGTTTTCGTAAAAACTGAGTCACTTTATTTTCGCGATTTCGCCGTGAAAGCATGTCAAATGTTCTTTGGCTGTGGAATTAAATAGGAAATCAAGACAAACAAGTCCAAATAAAATGTGGTTTAATCATCAAAACTGTAACAAAAAAGTGCCCACCGGCTCTTCGCAATAAATATTGTTTCAAACAAAAATACAAAAAAATGTGTGTGGGCTAAATTTAATTCCCATTCAGTTTACAAGTACAATTTTTGAAGAACTAGAGGCAGAAGATGATGATGACGATGAAGTAGAGAGCACAGAAAGCTATATAGACTAAATAGACAAAGAAGTATCTAAAAGCTTATTAAACGGTTAATATTTCACCAAAAGGCTTTATGTGTTCTGACTTAATTTTCGTGCTTTCAAATTTTCGCGACAATTTATTTTCGCGTCACTTAATTTTTGCGATATTTTTTAAATTGCGAAATTCGCGAAATTTAAGTGACGCGAAAATTAAGTGGAATAATGTAATACAATCATTAAATAATTAATTAATTAAATATTGTTTGCATATTGCCTGTCGGGTTATAGCTACTTGATGTACTACATAAATTTAATTACTAAACAATTATTGCGAAACATACCTTACGATACATTAATTGTTTCCCTTGGCCCCTAAATGTTACGTTGGCTGACAGTCCAAAATATATCTCCAACTAATTCGAAGACACAAATCACCACAAGTTTAGATGTAATCAGTGTTCAACTATAATATCCTTAATATAGTATATTATCCTATTTAAATACTATTTTAAACGCTTCTTTAAATAACATAAATACTACTAATGTTCTTGGCCTTTAGTGCACAGTTCTTATATCACACACACTCTTGGCGTCGTTGGTAGAATTATTGATCAATACGTTTACCGGTTGTGTACGTATTACAAACTTGACTTGTTAATCCTTGCTTCGTACACTCCCCAAATCCTTACGTTTCTCCTTTTGTTACGTGGCCCGTAGAATCTTTGTAGTTTATATCCACCTCGTAGGCCCACTTGACTCCAACAGTTTATCACCACTACAAGACCGAGAATCCAGCAAGAACGAGTTTACTGATTCAATCCCAAGTTTCTCTTGGAAACGTTTTCCTCACTAATAAGCTTGAGATGCCACATTCAACATTCACACTCCGACTGACTCTCTTACATCACTCTCGATTTACAAATCTCAACATATTAACATAAAAAAGAATTACTAATGACGATTTACATTATTCTATTCCCCTAGGACTAGTACTATATACACAGCAATGTCACGGAGTACTGTGACATTGCCACATATCTAGAACTTAGTAAACTGACTATTCCTATGTAATTTTGGATGTTGAGTTCCAATTTGTGGGTTATTACCCCTCAAAATGAATTTCAGGGGGGGGGGGGGGGGGGTATTCCACTTTCTAATTTTCTTCGGGCTTTCCTCGCATCATGCCGAAGCGACATTTTGAACAAAACATGTAGACCCACTAGGTTTGTTGACTAACTACATGTTGGCAAAGAAACTATCTCCCTGTGACTCCTGTAAGATGCTTTAAAAATCCGATCTCCATTTTAGGAGGGGGAATGGCAACGAGTTACCTTAAAATACCCCTTAACTCAATCCATTGAAAACATTTTCACAACCCGCGACTCATATTTGTGACCGACTCATGCTAAGGAATCAGGAAATCAAGCATAAATTCAGATATCTTCAATATGTTGTTTGTTATTAAATTAAAACTACCTTTATTCAAAAAGGCTAAATACAAATTACTCCCGCATTGCATGCTGGGAAATGTTGTAAAACATTGAAAGGGATAGCCCTTTTTTGCATATTTCATCTTTTTTAAGTGCCAAGCCGCTCTTTCCTACTAAGACAATTTTGTGTGTGTCATGTTTTTGTAAAGTCATAACTTCCAAATATGGCTTAGTAGAACAGATATTTTATCTAATTGCTGATTCCCAAAGATCTCCCATGCTGGCTTCATATATTCACATGTGAGATCACCTGGCTAATTTCTTTTAGAAAGTGGAATCCCTGCATTCAGGCTTAATGATGCCCATCATGCAGTTACAATTGATGTAAGATGGCTGAAAAAAGTAAATCATATATATCACTACACGCCTTCGACATTTATTTGTGATAGATTTATTAACAACGTCTCGGACTCGAGCAGTTAGAATTGTAATCGGCATACAACAATTGTGCACGGTTGCTACAATAAAATACAAAACTACAAGCGTTGATAAAGGTTATGATTCCAAAAATACGAAGAAAAGTGAGTATACTTACAAAACGTTGTAGCTCTGTGATGGTTAAAATGGTGGACGAATAAACTACAGTCTGTGTGTACAAATCCGGACAGTGTGAAAATCCGGACACTCTGGCATTTAAGCGTTAAAAAAGAGATCGAATTCGTTTAAAAATGAAAACAACATTATAGAATTAAGCATTTGTATGTATTCTATTGTTTAAGAAGTTTTTGTGACAATCGAGATATTTTCAGCTAGGAAAAAGAGCGATTTGTCATCGTATGTGAATATGCCAATTCGCAATAAGTCAGTTTTTAACGCGCTCCGAATTACATGTTCAACTTAAAATGGTGATTTTTCTGCAGATTCAAATGATAACGCCAAAATAATTAGTACGTTTTCAATTGCAAACAATGTTTTATCTTGTGTGAAAAGAAGAGCTTTTGAATAGTTTTAAAAAAGTGTTGGAGACGGTTTTAGAAATACTACTAAAATCCACTAAGGTATGTGCAATTCCGGACGATAAAATATACAAGATTAGCAATCACCCGTAACTTTGAATTGTAGGTTAAAATGTCGCTTAAAAATATACAATTCAACTGCAGGTTGATTTTGCAAACAAAAGTTATCTTTTGGATAGTTTAATCACCATGCACTATTCATTTATAGGAAATTTATATTCATTTGCAGAATCCAGCGCACGAAAGCAATTACTCATGTGTGAAATACTTTAGTGCTCAAACGTATTAATCTACGGTGGCCCACAAGTGTCACGGCAAAACTTTATTACTCACGGCAAATCTTTTATTATTCACGGCAAATCTTTTATTATTCACGGCAAATCTTTTATTATTCACGGCAAATCTTTTATTATTCACGGCAAATCTTTTATTGCTCATGATAATTCATTTATTTATTCATCTTTTTTATTGTTTATTTTATATTTTTCACACTACATTTATATCATTACCACAATTTTCTCATCTCCCTTTTGCTTTTCTCATTGTCTTTTCTTTCGCCATTCCTCTTCCCCCTCCCATCCCCTTTTTCATGTGTGTCTGTTATTATATTCTTTTCATTTCCATTCTATTTTACCCATATGTTTCTTCTTCGTCAGTTTATTTATATTTTTTTATCATATTTTCTTATTTCTGCTTCCTTTTTTTTTATATACAATGTTTTCTTCTCTTTACATTTATCTTTATATCACACCTATACCGTTTATTCCATTATCATTTTTTCTACTTATCGGTTTTTTTCGCCTTTTATTATTTTTATTTTATTATTCATATCATTCTTTTTGATTTTCCCACCTCCTTTATTTCTTCCGTTATTCTATATTCCACCATCCATGCCTAATTTCTTTCTTTTTCATTTTCCATTACTTCATTCATCTTTCAGTACCCGGGCGTTTTAATTTAGGAGCAAGGATGGCACAGTTGGTTAGTGCGCGGCATTCTGTGCGAGAGGTCCCGAGTTCGATTCCCAGTGACCTCACATCCTTGTTTCGACTTCTCTCCTTTCCGTGTAGCTTTAAGTAGCTTTAAATACCCGTAAAACGGAGCACTGATGGAGAGAGGGGAGTAAAATGAGCGCACCGTCGGCCTCAAGTTTATCAGTCTATGACTGTCACGAGTTATACCGACGTTAAATAAGGTTACTTTACTTTACTTTATTCTATTTTTTATACTTTTGATCGATTTATTACTAATGTACATTTCTTATTTAAACATTTCTTATAATCAAAATGTTTCTCTCCCTTTCTATTTAAATTACTCGTTTTATTATATATTTAATTCCACATTTATATTTTCCATTTTTTCATCCTTGTTCTTAATGTTTCAGTTATTCTTTCACATTTTAACGTCCCACACTCTCTACGCGGCCAGGTCAATGCTTATCAGTTCATCGCTTTTACAAATAATTGACAATTATAGCGTTTCTTAGTTCTTGCGAATCAAACTCCACAATGTTTCATTGAAGTTTGTACTGCTTTAGCTTTGTTTTAGTGTGCTAGTTAGACCCATGTCCATCTTGTGATGAGTTCTGAAATATGGAAAATTCAGTTCTTCATATCCGTATCCTCTACTGATAAAAACAAAGATTCGAGCCGTGATCTACTTCTCGCCATCTTAAATCAGGGTCGGAATGGGGTTTAATAACTGTTAACTGAGAAACGGCTAAAAAATTAACTGTTTACTGAGAATTCAGTGTCTTTTTAGGATAACTGATAGCTGATATTTCTTTGTTTTTAATTCAGTAATAAATTTGAAAATAAATATCTCTTTGTTTTTGATTTAACTGATAATTTAGAAAACTGCTAAAATTTAGCTGTTATTAAACTGATATTGCCCGGGATATTGAGACCCTGTTAAATTTTTAATAAGATTTGCCGTGAATAATAAAAGTTTTGCCGTCAGAAATAAAAGATTTGTCGTGAATAGCAAAAGATTTGCCGTGAATAATAAAAGATTTGCCGTGAGTAATAAAGTTTTGCCGTGACACTTGTGGGCCACCGTATTAATCAAGCAACGTAATTCATGATTTAATTAACACAAATTTATGCTTTAATCTCAAATTTGACTGTGGAAATGGAGAATCTATCGTAAGCATTCGAAAATTAGGAAATAACTTCAAAGAATTAATTAAACAGAACCTACTTTAATAGTGTCCTGCTTTGGACACAACTGTCCGGAATTGCACCACTCAAACTACTTCACAAATATATCCATAACATTTTTAAAAATCACTAAAATTGACCAATACTTTATATAAATCTTTAGCAGATGTTACCTCATCTCTAGGGAAAATACATTTTCTAAACAATGCATTTAACGAATGATATGGCAATTTATTTAAAAAACGGCCGGAATTGCACACACATACTGTATACAAAAATACACTTCTTCATACTAAAGACAAAAGACCGGAAAACTAATTACTTACTGAAATGAAACTTCTGAAATATACAAAACAAAAGTTCGTTAGGTGCAATTGGGCACCAGCAATAAAGTTTTATATGAAATGTTTATGAATACGAACAGGCTGTGTATGAATCGACTTTTATAGTAGTTTAATTTATAGTTTTCTTTGAGCGAATTTATAGTAGTTCTAAAACATATTTTCAACATTTTAATACACATGTAATGACTAACCTCCTTTATCGATATATAAACACATTCTCAGAGGCATCTATTAGCTATGTACGTCGTTTGTACGCGTAACTCCAGCACTTATGACCCGTTGTCGATGCAAACAGTTCTTTTGCCGCCATGTTTGTACACTACCCTGTTGTGTGGGGATGTTTTCAATTGTCAGGATTTTATGTTAACTTTATACTGTCACGCAATATTTGTACGTTTGCTCGTTTTTTTTAATCTTTTTTTAGGGCCTGTTTACATGGAGATAGGGTCACCCTCCTAGGAGGGTCACCCTACCTCTAGGGTCACCCTACTCTATTGTATTCCGTGGTTGTGTTTATACATGTCAGGTAGGGTGACCCTAGGGGTAGGGTTACCCTATCAGCTAGGTAGGGTGACCCTCGTAGGAGGGCCAGCTTTTTGCATGAAAAGCTCAAGCTAGGGTGAATTACAAAATGGCGATTCTAAAATATAAAGATTGGATGGCCGCGAGCCAAGAAATGAAAAATAAAAGTACCCTTTTTAAATGAAAAACAATTTACCCTCCATTCAGACCAGTAAAATTAATAAATTAAAGCGTTTGAATGTTTACTTTCTTTGGTAATCTTTCGGACTAGAAAACTACATACTGTTTCTGTAAAATTTATGCAAAAACATGCAAAAACATGCAAAAACATGCAGCACTGCGAAGTATCAAGACTAATTTATCGAATTACAGAATTCATATGAAATTTGCCGTGTGAAATTTAAAGAATACACTAACCCTAAAATCCTTTTTTCAAGAGCTTGTCCAATTTATCGATGTTTTGATGTTTACTTTTTGGTGATAAAATGCTGCAAAATTTCTTCGTCCTCGTAAATAGAGACGTACGGTAAGTCGTTCTTCCGGTCTGCGAAGTTTAGTGAATTTCCAGCCATTTTTAGAACGTAAAACTCCATCAAATAATACCAAAATGAAGCTAATTTTCCCAGCTCTTATTTACAATAGAGATTCATGGGATAGCTGTTAAAGCACAGGCAAACCGTAGCAAGAAAGTTGGGTTTCACCGAGCGCGGCCTGAGCGAGCTTGGGCTCCCTGTGTTTTCCTCAAATCGTCAACATGTCCTTGTTATTTCGCTTGTAAATTACCAATTTTATAACATTAAACTACGGAGCCCTGGACGGCTCATGCTCACATATTTTTTTCTGCCAGTTGTGCTGCCAGTTGTGCTGCCAACTACCAGTTGTGCTGCCAACTGCCAGTTGTGCTGCCAGTTGGGCTGTCAGTTGTGCTGCCAGTTGAGCTGCCAGTTGTGCTGCCAGTTGTGCTGCCAGTTGTGCTGCCAGTTGTGCTGCCAGTTGTGCTGCCAGTTGTGCTGCCAGTTGTGCTGCCAGTTTAGTTGCCAGTTGTGCTGCCAGTTGTGCTGCCAGTTGTGCTGCCAGTTGAGCTGCCGTTGTGCTGCCAGTTGGGCTGCCAGTTGGGCTGCCAGTTGGGCTGCCAGTTGGGCTGCCAGTTGGGCTGCCAGTTGTGCTGCCACCACAGGGAGCCCAAGCTTATTACTTGTGATCTTTTACAGTAAATGTATGGAGTCGCGAGATGTCCTTTAGATAGATAGTTGTGTATAATTGTTTTCTAGTCTGTGACCGAGTTTTAGCTCAATTAGAGCGATTTTGACAAAAATACACTAGGCAGTACAGAAGTAAAGGACTACTTCATATTGAAGATGAAGCTTATGAATTTTTTCTGAACATGTCAAACACTTGACTTAGGGGCTGTTTATATGAAGGCGAGTTGTCCCTGCTAGCCGCGGGATAACTCTATTGTTTTATATTCTCCTGGGGACACAAAACAATAGAGTTATCCCGGCTAGCAGGGACAACTCGCCCTCATATATACAGCCCCTTAGGGGACCCGGGAGCTGTTTGGTGTCAAAGTCGAACGGATGTTTTCGGTGGTTTTCGTTCGAATTTTTCGTGTTTGTCGAATCCTTACTCCGGCTAACCATAACCGATTTTGACTCAACATACATATATATTTAGGAAATTGATCAGTCTTTCTCATTAGGGGGTTCGAATTAGTGTAGAGTTTCATTTAGCACTCGAATTTAGGTGAGAAGTAAGATCGATCGGCTCGGCTCGAATCGTTTTCACCCTTGTCTTCTTCTTTGTCTTTCTAGGGTATTTTCGTCAAAATCGCTCTAATTGAGCTAAAACTCGGTCACAGACTAGAAAACAATTATACACAACTATCTACGTAAAAAAAGTTTTATTATTGTATATTTGAGGCACAGCGAAAGGACATCTCGCGACTCCATACATTTACTGTAAAAGAGGCACAAGTAATAAGCTTGGGCTCCCTGTGGTGGCAGCCCAACTGGCAGCCCAACTGGCAGACCAACTGGCAGCCCAACTGGCAGCCCAACTGGCAGCCCAACTAGCAGCACAACTGGCAGCCCAACTGGCAGCCCAACTGGCAGCTCAACTGGCAGCACAACTGGCAGCTCAACTGGCAGCACAACTGACAGCCCAACTGGCAGCACAACTGGCAGTTGGCAGCACAACTGACAACCCAACTGGCAGCACAACTGGCAGAAAAAAATATGTGAGCATGAGCCGTCCAGGGCTCCGTATTAAACTCTACAAATGTTCAAGAATTACAGTTTGATAACTGCTTCAATATCCTCCGGTGTTAAATTGACTAAAAGAAACGTATTTAGCTTAATTTGTACAAACGATTTTGATTCTATCTTGGATTCCCGAATCGGTGTTTATTTTCTATTTTACACATAGTATCCGCTGCCTCATTGCGGGCTCAGTGGCCGGAATAGTTGGCCATGATAAATGTAAGAGATCCTGTGACAACGAACGCTCCAAACATCACAAATATCGCTCAAAGTAGTCAAACACGTAGTCTCGCTTACGTAATACTGTACTGGTTGGCGGCTTGATATATAATTCGCTCTTGGGAATGCCGTTTGAGCTATAAACATTGATAATAAGAAGCCACAGCATTGAAAACTCACAGCTAAGGATACTAAAGACAAGAATATACAGTTTACAGCGAAAATAGAACGTTTAACCACCATTTTGTTGTTTATTTACCTGAGACGCTCACCCTACCCGTAGGGTCACCCTACCTCGTCTCTTTGCATGTAAAGGAGGGCTATCTATTGGCCCTACCCCTAGGGTCACCCTAACCCTAGGGTCACCCTATCTCCATGTAAACAGGCCCTTAATCTTTCAACTGATTTGATAGTTGGAAATGCCATATTAGAAATATTTTCGTTTCGAGACCACATGTTCACGATAAATTAGTAAACAAAATCAATTAATAAAAAAATTGGACATTTTAGTAAAGCATTTAGTAATACTTTATTCTATTTTTTCCTAATGGTTAAAAGTTTATTATTCTTGAAGCTTTAATTGAAAAGAAGTTTAGGAACGTTCTATTAAAAATCTCCCTATAAAAAGTAAATTTACACTTTCAACAAAAGCTGTGTAAAATGTCCTATTTAAAACGGACCAGCATGATCTGTTCGCATTGACCACAGAGTGGTCGCTTTAACGGGAGTTTTGAGTGTGATCTAACCAGATGAAAAAGTACACCTCTATATAAGCCTTTACGGTATTAGCTTGTATTAATACACACTTTCATTGTTTCGAAGTAGTCATTATTTACGAGAATCTTAGAGCTGGGGAGGGGTTTTGAATTCAGCAGTGAAGACTGGGGCTGATGAATTAATTATTCATAGGTCATTATTGTAGTCACTCAATTGGAACCAGAGGTTATTATTTGGAGCTAGAGGTTATTATTTTGATCCAGATCTAGGTTTGAAAGATACTTTGATAGATATGAAACTTAGACTTAAGACTTAGACTTGAATTTAAAGTAAAGAAAATTCAAATGTCACCAACGAGATTCGAACCCGCAATCTATGCCTTCGAATTCCTACACCTAACGCTGTATGCTATCTGACCAACCGATTTCAGTTTTGGTTTAAATAAAAACGAAATGTCTTTTTCTTGATACTTGTTACAAAAGACATTGTTAGCATTGGTCCCATGGGACGGACAAGAAAAATAGTTTAGTTAATGGACCCTTTGGGAATTGTTAGTAAGTGGTTTTCCTTCGAAAACAATGAGAATGTGTATTAAATGGGATAATGGCAACACATTTGTACTTATATTAGCCCTTTCGGAGTTGCTCAGTGAACTGGTACGAGTCGGCAACGCGATGCATTTTGGTGCTGCTCTATGGGACGCTACCAAAACATTTGCCGCTAAAGAACACGAAACCTTCCAGTGAATGTTGAAATACTCAGATGAAAAACAATCATTTTGAGTCAGAACAAGATATTCTTTGAGCAGAACCACCGAAGCCATCACAGCTGCCCTTGAAAGCTATTTTGAAACGCTTGCGTTCGCTAAGAAGCGCAAAATTATCGGGCATTCGAACGAGCTAATTCGAAGGTGAGCTGAGGTTGTTTGAAACTGGCAATTTATTGTCTAGGTATCGACGAAATTAGCCATATTTTTGCCAGCTTAATTGCAATTACAAATCAAATTTTGTCTGTATTAATGTTTCTTAGAGTTACCTGTAGACAACAACTTAGATAAAGAGATCATGTCGTCAATTCTGATGGTTGAATTCATCACGAAAGAATGAACACAAACCTTGTAATCACCAAAGAAGCGGTAGCGCTTTCGAAACATTTTCAAGCGAAAAATCAACAATCTATTTTTGCCGTCAGACTATATAGTTACTAACTTTAAAAAGATAAATATAGACAAAAGTTAATATGTGATGAAAATAAAACGAGCACAAATATGAAGTATATGTCTAAAGCAAGACCGTAAACAACCTCATCTTCGAATTTAAAGTTCTTTTGATTAACCGGATAATTTTGCGGATAATAACGCCAGCGTTTAAATTAGCTTTCAATCACAGCTCTGATGGCCTTGGTGGATTGCTCCAGGAATTGCTTGTTCTTATAACTTAAAACGATCGCTTTTCGTCTCAATATTTCAACATTCACTCAAAGGTTTTGCAGTCTTTAGCAGCAATATTGTGGTAGCGTCCCATAAAATAACCCCATAATGCAGCGCGTAGCAAATTAGTTACCAGTTCCCTGCGCAACTCCGAAAGGGTTAATTGGCCTCAAGCAATCAAGCATTGCCAATTACTGCGACTTTCACAAACATGCGAACTCCAAGGCTCAAATACTGAACTCGTTTTTGTAGTTTTCGCTTCCGTCAATCAAACGCCCGATATTTCCCGACTGCTTTCCGAAGTATCGACATTCAATATGGCCGAGTTTAAAAGCTAGGTTTGTTCATGATGTTGAAGAATCCTCAGAGGAATTAAAAGCCGTGAAACTCCTACATTTAGAGGAGACTTTAATCGTCGATGAAGAGGGAGAGCAAGTAAGTATCACAATACTTCTAAGTGAGTGGAATGTCTAAAACAAACGTGTTCGATCATTGCTTTTGTTGTGGAATTTACACTTCACTTCAATCGAACTTCAAACGATTTGAGTCTCCTCTAAATATTGGAGTCGTTTCGCAGCTATTATTTCCTCTAAAAAAGTCTTCAAAATTGTCGCAAAATCTTTCAAATTCCACCATATTGAATGTCGTTACTACGGAAAGCATCCGGGAAATGTCGGAAGTTTGATTGACGGAAGCGAAAACTCATAAAACGAGTTCGGTATTTTAGCGTTGGAGTTCGCATGTTTGTGAAAATTGCAGTAAAATTGAGATTCAGATTCAGATATGGTTGCAGTAAATTGACTACTTTCGTTTGTATGTGTTATTTAAAAGTTTTGGTATTTCAATTCCACAAACTCAAATATGCCAATTCCCTATTCAAGTTTAATTCATGGAAAACAAACCAGATATCAATGAATAGAATAAAGAAGCCAAGAAATATATAGCAGTGTATATATAGATCGAATAAGCATGACAAAACTTACAAATAACTCACAATACATATGGTGATCGATATGCACTTTTAGAGGCGTCAATTTTAATACGTACATATCTTAATTATAATTAAAAGTTAACATAGAGTACAAACACTAAAAGTGTGCAATACTTTGCACTATTTACCACTAAATAGTGTTGATTAAACAATAGAGAACAATAGAATTAGCATAAGTTAGCAGTATTTGGTGGTATTTATTTTGCACACTTTCAATGTTTGTACTCTATCATTTTCACTTTATAAATTCTACACTTTTAATATATGGCATTTTTATTTATTTCCTTGATTGACAAAGTTATAATTGTAGAATCAACAAAACATTTCTCGCCCCGGTATATATTCTCAGAACTTTGACGGCCATGCACGCGCTGTCTCCATCACCTCCATCAAGCTAGTCTATAAGTGAACTTAAATAAGGCCGATTTCTCGTCGCAGTTTTATCAATATACTTAAAGAAAGCAAGTTCCAGTCGACGGTTATTAACATATTAAACCTATATTAAACTAAGATTATATTAGCGGCTTCGGTTATCATAATTACAAGTAATAGCAAATTCATTTGACTTACCCGCAAAATAATATTCGTCATACCTGAATAGTCGACCATGATCTTTGATTGCCTAGAACGCTTTCCAAACTAAAGTGTCCCTTTCCAAAATAGCGTTTTCAGAGGAAAAGTGCCATTTTTTAGTTAAAACTTTGACACACACCGCAAAAAACATACATATTTGGCCTTGACTAATTACCCATCCAGCAAAAAAACGCCCAAATCCCCATTCTCGTAAATTTGTACAACAAAAAACAGACAAATGGAAGTGAACAACAACATATTTTATTATACTAATTTCACTATAATTCTAACTGTGTTGATAAAACAGGAACAATAGTTGCCTCCAAATCAATTATTTTTTGCTGCATTTCAAGTTTTTTAAAAATTACTTCTATTTAACTATGTATTCTCTACTTAACGTCAACTTTACTAAATACATTTTTGATTTTTTATATATTTTACAACTGCGTACCTTTTTGAGTTTATAAAATATGATTATTTTTTGCTGTATCCTCAAATCATTACTTACTCTTGAGAATTTTTTGACAGCACATAATCTTATTCAACAAACTTTGACATTTTATAGGATGTGTGGTTCTATGGTGCGGGAATACCGCAACTTGTTTGGTTCTATGATGCGGTAATACCGCAACTTGTGTAGTTCTATGATGCGGTAATACCGCAACTTGTTTGGATCTATGATGCGGTAATACCGCAACTTGTGTAGTTCTATGATGCGGTAATACCGCAACTTGTGTAGTTCTATGATGCGGTAATACCGCACCTTGTCTAGTTCTATGATGCGGGAATACCGCAACTTGTTTAGTTCTATGATGCGGGAATACCGCACCTTGTCTAGTTCCATGATGCGGGAATACCGCAACTTGTTTGGTTCTATGATGCGGGAATACCGCAACATGTTAAGTTCTATGATGCGGGAATACCGCACCTTGTCTAGTTCTATGATGCGGGAATACCGCAACTTGTTTAGTTCTTTGATGCGGTAATACCGCAACATGTTAAGTTCTATGATGCGGGAATACCGCACCTTGTCTAGTTCTATGATGCGGGAATACAGCAACTTCTTTAGTTCTAAATTTTAAGTGCCTATGACATGAATATTTTTTCTACAATAGCTTAATATGCCTTTTAAAAGTTTATTAAACAACATTTTGATAAATGTGTAAAATCGTCAATTTTTTTTAAAGAAATTGTCTCCAGTTTTAAATTGTGCACTTCAAGTAATGAATTTTATAATACAACCAGAAAACATTTTCTGTCATAAGCACATTAAACAAAAACTATAAGTTGTGCCGGTTTAAATTACTGTTACAGTGCAAAGCCCAAAAGTGTGACCACAGATAATTTATTCACATTCTTTTGACATGTTTGTCTGTAGCTGCTTTAGATTCAAATGGACTTCATTCTTGCTATTTCAACATCAAAATTAATTTGAAGATTAACATCATTCTTGTCTTGTTATTCACAGTGAGAAATGTTGAAATTTAATCTAGAGGAGTTGATCGAAAAGTTGTAGAGAAAATATGAATAAATTATCACCGGTCATACTTTTTGGCTTTGCGCTGTAATATGGCATTAAATAAAAACTTGATATATCATAATTATTATGCTAAAGTATTTCCTCTACTTTTTCCAACATATTGGAAATGTTCTCTGCAACAGTTTCCTTTGATTCCTTGGGACATATGAGTGATACATTTCTGTGCTAAAATGAATACATATCCTGTAGCATTAAACTCGGTACATTTTTTGTAGATGATTGTCACTTGGTGATGATGTATTTGTAAGTTTTGTCAAGTGTTATATTTTACATGTAGCAAAGTGTATTTTTATTTGTATGAGACAGACTTTCATATAAACAATAGCTTTTAAATACCCAGATCCTTCTCAGTTTCCCAACAGAAATCGAAGGCTCTGGTTGGAGACGATAGCAGAAGACCTAGAATCTGGGTCGTACGATATGCACATGCTCAGGGAATTCTGACCTCAGTTAACATTTTTGAACTAATCAAATCAAAGACTCATTTGTCTCCAACCAGAGCCTTCGATTTTCCGTTGGGAAACCGAGAAGGATCTGGCTACGAAAATGGTCTTGAATGTAGCTGTATACAGTCATTTCAAAAAAACATTGTCGTCAACAGGCTTCAAGTCTATGCGACAAGACCGAAAGTTTGCATGCATGGTAAAAAATCACAAAAGAGGGGAAATGCATACAGTATCTATGTGATACAATATGAGACCGTATAATAAATAATCTTTGAATGAATCAACGCTTTCAAAAGTAGAGATATATCCTTCGCAGAATAAGAGTCATAATGACTCTTATTTAATTATTTTCTAAGACCCGCAAACAAACACTCAAAGATGCATTGTTGTTTGCCACTATCTTATTTACTGTAATACAAAGTGCACTCAATCAACTTATTATGAATAATCTTCTGTGATTTACCCATGCAACCTTTTGGTTTTGTCACGTAGACTTGAAACCCGTTCACGACAATGTTTTTTGAATTTACTGTTTTACACAAATTTAGAATCATCAACAATTATAATCCAAAAGGAAATAATTATGTCATTGATTTTGGATGGTGTTTTTTTTAACACAACATTGCAATGTCTTTTAGGTTTCACAGATTCTCTGTGGTTTGAAAATTGCCAGGATTCCTAATGTAATTTTAAAATAGAAAATCATTCGAGATAAAAATGTCAAGTCATCTTTTAATTGTGAGTAAGCAAGTTGTAAATTTCTGTTGCTAAATGTTCATTGGCTAATCAGTTGAAGAAGTCTGTACAGAATTTGACAACAACCAAAATGCTAGCATTGGGCCTTAAACAGACATAGCTCAAATATAGAAAGACCTTGAAATAAAAAAAATCAATGCTAATGGCATGTTTGTAAATTCTCCCGGAGTATCCAATCGATGAAATCGATAATCTATATAATGATATCAATAGATATCAATTTATCGATTGATATTGAAAATCGATGATCAATCGATGGTGAAAATCTTTGTGACCTTCATGGATTGAGCGATGACAATTTAGCCGGTATCGATTGACATTCGATGACAATTTAGATATCAATTGTTATTATATAACATATAGTGGTATACCGAGTGATATCAACTAGATAAAAAGCCTATCCTAGTCATGAAGATATCATTGATATCGCACATGTGTGATATCACTCTCAACCAATCAACTTTCAGAATGTTTTTTTTTTCTTCAATCTGTTATATAATAAACAGAACATTACATGTGCGCTTGGAGATATGAATTTTATCTTCTCGTGTTGAAAAGATATCCCACTCATTCGCTGCGCTCACTCGTGGGATATCTTATCAACACTCGAAGATAAAATTCATATCTCCGCGCGCCCATGTAATATCCTCTATATAATCAATAACAATTTAGTATATCGATTATCAATCGATGACAAAAATCTTTGTGATCTATCGATTGATCATCGATTGAACAATATCAATCGATATCAATTATCTAATTATATTGATTGATATCGATTGATTTTCTGATGATCGATTATCATCGATTGGATACTCCGGAGAAATTCTTAATCTAATTCAGCTCTTAAAGCAGCTACAGTATGTTAAGCTCAATAAAGTATCTATCTTTTTTATGAGCTTACTCACCAACAAATCTAGAGTCTAGAAATCTATCATATGATACACATAAGCGGCTTATCCTTATGTGGTGGTGACACAAGTCTTAACTCTTGTTTTCAGATCCTTCTTCTACAGGCCTGAAGATAACAAAACCTGTAAATAAACAAAATCACACTTTATAGATACCAAAAGTATAAAAACAAATCAAACAAATATATTAAATCAGCCGACGAAAAAATTATATCAAGTTTATATGTTTATGTAAATCTTAGAATATAACTTATAGGTAACAGTCGGTAGATAAAAATTATTTTCAGATCCAACATAATCACTATATTTTAAAGATTACAATCATATTAAACATTGAAGTCTGTCAGATTCTAATACAAAATTAAGCAAGATAACAATGTGTAAGCTTATATAGCGGTTGAAATCATCGAGTCGATTGATTAAGCATACTCCTATAATAACTGTAATTGGACGGTTTACAAACCTTTTGTGAAACCCATTCACGATAACTAAGCCATGTCGAGGTCTTCTTTACAGCTTTATAACACAAAATAACTTGAACATCTCTTTAAAAGCAGCTAAAAGTACGTCTTCAGAGAACCATACAACACAACCAAACAAAATGGCGGCCATACATGTGACTTACGCGGCCAAACGAACTGGAACGAGTACCATATATGGAAAACACCGCTCGCTATTCTCGACTGTGATTGGCTAAAGCTGTCAATTTGAACTTTGCCCGCTAAAACAGAGGTACAAACGACCGGCCATCTTGTTTTGAATGCATCTCTCATTGTTTAGTTCGTAGAATACAGCTTTTTATGGTCAAAAAATTGAATATTTTGAAGGCTAAGTACTCACAAACGTTTTGTTGAAAGGAAGAGGAATAGCAGAGGCAAAAAAAGACAATAGAAATGGTGTATGCCTCGATCATTTATGGACTTCAGTTCGCTTGTATTTTCTTGTACTGTGATGTGGCGCTGCTTCGTTTTAAAAGGTAAGAAAATGATACAAACAACCCAAATTATGGTAGAATTTTGTAATTAAATGTGTTTACAGATAATACTATCGTAGATTTATTGGTTCGAAACCTTATAAACTTAAGGAAATGCGATAAACTGACCGTGTAAAGTTCCTTCCAATCCAGGGACAGTGGATTTATAATTGTGCTAAACAACTAACTGGTTTCGAGTGATCAGTCTGTTTTGTTTATATCAGTCATGAAGTGTTTTATATGTAGCTACTTTGCCCCAAAACCAAATTGACAATACATTTATTAGATATAACAAGGAATCATATAATCTTGACTTATTCATTTATATAATTATATTTCAATTGTATTCTTAATTTATGTAGATAAGTATTTATAAATTATTTTTATATTCCTGTAATCCATTAAATGTATACTGTATTTATTTTATATTATATCTTCTAGTATAGTATTTACTGCTTTAGGAGTATTCTGATTAAAGATGAATCATTTATCAAAAAAAAATATAATATTTTTGCCCATTGAGGCAACAGTTTGTAGTTATAGAAATCCACCTATTAGACACCGACCTAATAATAATCGGATACCCGGAGTATCCAATCGATGAAATCGATAAAAACGATTTAACAATCAATATCAATTTATCGATTGATATTGAAAATCGATGATCAATCGATGGCAAAAATCTTTGTGACCTTCATGGATTGAGCGATGACAATTTAGCCGGTATCGATTGACATTTGATGACAATTTAGATATCGATTGATAATCAATAACAATTTAGTATATCGATTATCAATCGATGACAAAGATCTTTGTGACCTATCGATTGATCATCAATGGACCAATATCAATCGATATCAATTATCTAATTATATTGATTGATATTGATTGATCGATTGATTTTCCGATGATCGATTATCATCGATTGGATACTCCGGGTCGGATAGAAGCAGTGTTGTTAACATTAGCAAAATTACATATCTATGTAAGAAAGCTTGCTGTCCCTGGGAAGTACTATGTCATTTTATCATATTTGTTTATGAAATGTAAAACATGCCAGGAGAGCGATATGTAGAGCACTTGAAAAGCAAGAAAAACACTCTCTGTACTCAAGATTGCTTCTTGCTCTATTTGTTAAACATAATTCATTCTTTATTAACATTTTTGAGAAGAAACAAAAATCAGCATCAACTTTCCTATATTATGTTTGTAAAAAGTTTGTAAAGAGTCAGGAGCCAGTCAGATTGTCATGAACTCTCTGAACTCTGATATAAACATGGTCATCAGCCAATGAGAACGTGTGTTATATATCGAAAATGTTGTTATAATGGGTTTTAAACAAATACATTGACATGCAGTATTATCATCTAGAAACACATTTAATTACAAGATCTTCTTATGTTTTAGTTGTTTATATCATTTTCTTGCCTTTTAAATCTAGACAGCGCTACATCACAGTACAAGAATACACAAGCAAAATGAAGTCTATCAATGATTGATGCATATACCACTCTGAGGAGAAACTCATTGCTTTTTGCCTGTTTTATTCAAGCTCCTTTTAACAAAACATTTGGGAGTGCTTAACGTCCCAAAAATTTGATTTTTTCCTACTACAAAAAGCTGCATTTGAAGAATTAAACACTAGAAGACAGATTGAGAACAAGATGGCTGATTGGTTGTAGCTGAGTTCTGGTGGGTGAAGCTCGAAATGTCATTTTTGATTAATCATAGTAGAGATTCTACAAGGCGCAGGATTACCGCATCATAGAACTAAACAAGTTGCGGTATTCCCGCATCATAGAACTAGACAAGTTGCGGTATTCCCGCATCATAGAACTAGACAAGTTGCGGTATTACCACATCATAGAACTAAACAAGCTGCGGTATTCCCGCATCATAGAACTAGACAAGTTGCGGTATTCCCGCATCATAGAACTAGACAAGGTGCGGTATTACCGCATCATAGAACCAAACAAGTTGCGGTATTACCGCATCATGGAACCAAACAAGTTGCGGTATTACCGCATCATAGAACCAAACAAGTTGCGGTATTACCGCATCATGGAACCAAACAAGTTGCGGTATTACCGCATCATAGAACCAAACAAGGTGCGGTATTGCCGCATCATAGAACTAGACAAGTTGCGGTGTTATATGCCCGTATCATATAGAATAAAATTGATGTCCAAAGGGAAATAAGAAAATTATGTATACCTCAAAATATATGCAGAAGTTATTCAATAAAAAGCCTTAAAGCATAATCAATCAATTAAAGAAATACGTTTATTTCATTTTTTTTTACTTGTCCAGGGGAAAACAAAGAAAAAACATCACTCAATAAATAGTGCCAGTCGAAAACTATATGATTTTAATGAAAATCGCTATTTTGGAAAGGGACACTTTAGTTTGGAAAGCGTTCTAGAAAGCTTTGATAATATTCATATTATATACAATTTACCAATCGTACGACCCGTGAAAGGCATGCACGGATCGTACGACCCGTACGGAATATACGAACGGTAAACTTTGTGGCCCCTGTTATTCGCCATTCCTAAGTTGCGCAAAGGATTGGGTCGAGTTGTCATCGCAAAGCATTTTGGGGCTGTTATTAGAGACGCTACCAAAACATTGCCTTTAAAGACCTCTAAACCTTCGAGTGAATGTTGAAATACTGAGACGAAAAACGATCATTTTAAGTCAGAAAAACAAGATATTCCTTTAGCAGAACCACCAAAGCCATTACAGCTGTGTTCGAAAGCTATTTTGAAACGCTGGCGTTCGCGTAGAAGTGCAAAATTATCCGGTATAATCGAACGAGCTAATTCGAAGGTGAGGTTGTTTGAAACGGTCTTGTTTCGACATATCTTTCATATATTTTTGCTCGTTTTGTTGAGATAAGATGTCAACTTTTGTCTATATTTTTTTTAAAGTCAATAACTTTATAGTCTGGCGAAAACTTAAAAGGATAGTTCGTCGATCATTCAGTTGGAAATGTTGCGAAAGCACTGCTTTCTTTGGTGATTACAAGGTTTGTGTTCCTTCTTTCGTGATGAATTCCACCATCAGGATTGACGATATGATCTCCTTATCTAAGTTGTTGTCTATATTGACTCTAAAAAATATCAATACAAGCAAAATTTGATGTATGATTGCAATAAAACTGGCAAAAATATGACTGATTTCGTCGATACCTAGACAGTAAACTACCGCTTTCAAAGAACCTCACATTCGAATAACTCGTTCGATTACCGAATAATTTTGCGCTTCCACTCAAACGCCAGCGTTAGTTTTAAAATAGCTTTCGAGCACATCTGTAATGGCTATGGTGGTTCTGCTCAAGGAATATCGTTTTTCGTCTCAGTATTTCATAAGGTTTAGCGGTCTTTAGCGGCAATGTTTTGGTGGCGTCCCCAAAGGCAGCCCCAAACTGCTTTGCGATGACAACTCGACCCAATCCCTTGCGCAACTTAAGAATGGCGAATAAGACTGATAGTATATGCATAGTTTACCACAGGGTGACCAAGACGCGCTTTCACCAAAGTGTACGCTTACGACTCGTACCATTCGTACAATCGGTTCCATTCGTTAAATATCTGAGACCTCCTCAAAAAAAAAAATTATTGATGTCGTTAAAAAAAAGTAACACAGGATGACCAAAGTAAAGTTTACTGAATTAACAAGCCCGGCATGGTTTACCATTCGTACCATCTGTACGATCGGTACCATTCGTTAAATATGTTAAACCCCCTCTCATATTAATTGATATGTGCATTCTATGTATAATATATAATAACTAGTTATGAAACATAAGGTGACCATGATGACTTTGTAGTTGCGGATCAAATCGCTAATTAATAATATGTGCATTCTGTGCATATTAATAAGTTTCACCAACTGTACGGGTCGTAAGACCAGTTCACGAATCGAGTCAGTTCGTCAGTATTGACAAACTTCTATAGAAGAAAACCATTTCATACAGACGATGCGTACATTGGTGTAGCATCGAAAGAACTTGGTGTCAAAGACATGCAGATCCCTGGATTTTCATTCGAAGAAAATTTTAATAAGAGAGCGAGGTCGGATAAAGAATTGAATGTTTCATTAGCCATCGCCAACTATTCCGGACTTCCCGCCAGTCATCGAGGCCAGCGGATACCATGCGTAAAATAGAAAGTAAACACCGATTCGGGAATCCAAGATTGAATCAAAATCGATTGTATAAAACTAAGTTAAATACGATTCTTTAAGTCAATTTAACACCAAAGTATAATGAAGCAACTATCAAACTGTAATTCTGAAACATTTGTGGAGTTCAATGTTATATAATTGGTTATATTATAATTATGTTTACAAGCGATCCGAAAAAACAACATGTCGACGATTTGATGAAAGCCACAGGGAGCCCAAGCTCGTTCAGGCCCACACTCGATGAAACCCAACTTTCTTGCTACGGTTTGCCTTTTCTTTAACAGCTATCCCATTAAACTCTATTGTAAATAAGAGCTGGGGAAACAAGCTTCATTTTGGTATCAAACACTTCTTAGTTTGCGAAGAATTTCCAAAGTTTTCGCATCACAAAGTACCTCTACTTGAAGGAAGGATTGCAAGTATATGGCGTTTTACGAACGTCAATTCAATTTGGAGCTTTTTAAAGTTAAAAAGGAAAGGTAAAACCTCGTTTGATCGACGACAAATTACACACAAGCAATTTATGATGTATTTAGGTTATGAAACAGCCACGGTAAATGAGGTAACAAGCTTTGATTTTGAAAAAATGATGCCATGAATATCACAGTTTTCGTGTTTTTCTTGCCACTTTACAATATCCACATCATTATTTTACCTGATAAATTTGCCTTGAGTGACAACATTTCATAGACTTATTTTTCTCCGTAGAGAAGATATTGTATTTACAAACTGAAGTGTCACGAACCTGTTTGGCTAAAATTCCCAATTAAGCACCCATCACATAAGAACCACTCTAGACTTAAATCTAAACAGGTTCATTTTTAAAAGAGGAAATACATTCTATCAAATCATTAAGTACATCCGGGTTACCATGAGATGCGCACTCACCGCCGTGATTCAGTGCATGTGTTTGCCGTGACTAGGTCGGACGTGTAGGGAGTTGCTCTTGACGAAAAGTACAAGTTTTCATGGAAAAAGGTAAGAACAAATTTTAAAATGTTATCCTTTGCAGTCGACTGGCATGGACGTGTCCTGTCGGGAGACTGTAAACAAGAAAAAAACGGCATGGCCGGGAAATTAGCGATTGTATCCAGCGGGGTAGTCGCTCAAAGCTCACTGTTTCTGGTACGCGTTGTCAAGAAACTTATAGTAGTTGGGACTTGCTCTCAACTAGTATTCAATTAAAACGACTAATGTTCGTTGGTATAGTCATTCGTTAGCTTAAAATACTTATCCTACATTGAGGATAAAGTATAAATGTCTACGGCGAGACCGGGACTAGATTAGCGATTGTACCCAGCGGGGTAGTCGTTCATGAAACTCACTCTTTCTGGGACGTGGTGACAAGAAACTAATGGTAGTTAGGACTCGTACTCAACTAATGTAAGCAATTTTAAGTGACTGCAGAATCCCTCGTTGATAATCGTTTTGGTGAGTTATAAATACTTATCCACACAGGAGGATAAAGTATTGTAGGAAACATGTTCCTACAACGAATTTCTATCGGAAACTACTAGAAATAGTGATTAGAAAATGTTTCAACTACGTGTTTGTTGATATAAGTATATATAGCCTGAAAGGCAAAGACAGGCACAAATTCTGTCTACATATATTGAAAAGCATGAAGAATAAAAATAATATTCACCGTAGAGAACGGTTATGCTAATGTGTTGAAAGGTAGAACAGTCACACTAATTAGCAATTTATTGTACAATGCTATTGTGCCTTTTGTACTTAGTACATGATTTGTATGTACGCCATATGCTATTGTGTTGTTAATGTAAACACTCTAATTAGCCTGGCATTGTTTATCATAGAAATTTCAAAAGAAGAAAAAGACAATGGGATAGGAATCCCAATCATAATTCTTGAAAACAATGATAAGCGACATGTTTACAAGGCAGACCTAGAGAACACCGCCGAATGACAATTGCAGACATGTGGATGCGTTGTACATAAAATGCTATATTTCTTGTTCTGCGAGGATTTATAACAAGTTTGTAGGTAGTTGTTTAAGAGCTATGCATATTTCAGTGGTCAGTACTGAAGATTTTGAGAAGTGTTTTGTTATTACGTGTATGTGATATATTACATATATATGTTTTATTACTGATATCTGGTTTTGGAGAAAATTCAACATGTATTGACATTTTATTCATAATGGGAGAACTTTGATTATTTTTCGGATAAGCCTTATTATTTCAGCTACTAGCTATAGCCTCCAATGGCAATGGAGATTGACACAACATGAAATCAATTGAAACGAGTTTTCAGGAGAAATTTATTTTAAATGTTGTTAAAAAACAAGGGTTATATATTTATATAACCAATAATGCATACGGTGTGAACCATAAATGACATATTGCTTGACAATAAAGATACTAACTACGTTTGTCCATGTTGTTGTGCGTGCATTGTTTGCGGAATTCGAAGGCAGCTAGTTTAGAATAACAATGTTATTCTATTTCCATCGGCATGCTATGTATTCATGTATATTCAAATTTTAACAATAATGTAAATGCATTGCCCAACTTGCGAGTTCAACAAGGATAGAAAGAAAGCTGGTTTGAAAGTCATAATTTTAATAAAACAGAATCATCTCTTATGTTAGACGTGGTTGTTGTAGTCAGCCATAAAAGAACAAACAAACAAATCCAAATATATACCTTAGGAATATTAAATAGGAATATTGAGGTTAGCAATATCATTGCGATATTAAAAACAGGACTAGGGTGAAAAACAGTTAAATCATATATCTTGTCTATTTGGGTATTATTTGTTCACTGTCACATTTTGTGAGCATGCAGGAATAAATATATTTTCTGTCAATATTGATCATACAATGATATACAACCTTTGTTTGGAATTGATCAGTTTACAAAATACTTTTCCGATATAGAAAAACTGTACATTTATTACCAGAAATCAGAGTTCTTTTAACTTATACATGGCCGAACTAGATTTTAATTTTACTAGGTGCGCAAGTCAGTTTATGATTTAACCTTAAGGTTTTGATTACAATTTGTACTGTAATATGTTTTCAAAATATTGTCGGATACTCAGGCAGTTATACTTATTATTCCCTGTATGCTATATGATGTTACTAGACTAAAATACGTCATTGCAATTACTTCAGGTACAAAGAAATTTACTTAGTTTCTTGACAGAATTCCAGTCATTTCAGATTATTATGAATCCATGCGTAAGCTTACAAAAAGAAAAGAGCGCAATGCAATTCTTTTAGCGTTATTAATCGATAACAAAAGTTTTTCCATCTCATCACAGAAGAATTAGCGTTTCCTAACCATAACAATAATCTTACTTATTTGTATGGCGCAAATATCTTTTTATTATAAGCATATAATCAAATTTGCAAAACTTTGATATAGATATATTGATATCATTAATTTTGGTTGGCGCCGGAAATTTCGCAACAGTCACCTCGAAAACGATCGTATGTTAAGCAACGATGTAAATTGTGAAGCTATATTGTTGTTAGCGGTATCCCCAGTTAATCCATTACGATTTATTGTAATCAGTGCATGAGTAGTTAGACAATGTTTTTATAGGAACAATTTTGAAGAGCCTCTAGTTTTATACGTCACGTGGACGCGTACCTGAAATTGTCAAAAAGGGAATTGGTAACTTTTTGGGTTTCGTTAAAAAGCGTATCGGTAATTGTCTTAGAATGTAAGCAAACCACTAGGATTTATTATAATTCTGCAATACTCAGGATGAATGTGATACACATTTGCGTATCATGAGCAATGTAATCGTAGCAAGTTCATGCTATGGGGAAATTGTTATTATCATGGCATTGAAGTATTGGTTCTAAAATAAGAAAATCGATCTCCAGTTATGGTGGGATCAGTTATATCTATCTACGGGAAGTCTTAATCCGGATTTGAATGAAGTATCATTAATTATGGAGAAGGTTTTTAAAGGTTTTTTCTGTCATCCGAGAACTGTTTTTGAAAAAAAAATTAATTTACAGTTCAGCAGATATATAAATTTATCATTTAATTGAACCATTATTAATGGAATTATATAATCATAACCCAAACGACAAAACAACAACAAATGTATTTTACTATATAAAGCGGAATACTGGTACTTATACAATTATACACATCGGTTGGAACTGGCAGTTTCAGTTCAACCAAGTACTTATCAGATTATATATTCATTAAGCCTCACGACGAAAAGGCCCAACTTAATTCAAAAGGTAGATTTATTTTATTTATAAATCTAAACTTAGCCTAGCCGCAATTAATGGTCATCAAGTCGATAATACAAAGTGTCTCACTAGAATTGTAACAACCGCATTCATGCAATTGAGGTCGTCATGAAAATTAATGTCTTTTTTGTCAAGATTTAACCTTGTTTGATTGGTCGACCATAGAATTCGACCGTCATAAATCAGATGATAATTTTATGTTAGATAATATTCATTGCAGGAATAGAAACAGTAGTTTACTTGCAACTATTGTGTGAATAATGTTATTATTTCATTACACAAAGTTATCAGTTTGGTGGTCCATTTTGGCCTCACAGCTTTGAAGTCTCATGGTAACCCGGATGTACTTAATGATTTGATAGAATTACAAAATTAAACGAGACTTACATTAGGAAGTTGAAGTTTGATGGTAGTTCTATCAAATCATTTGTAGTACATAGGGTTAACATGCCCTTCCATTTATTATCGTTATATCCCTCCCTTTCTGTTATCATGTTTATGTCTGTTCGTCCAAAATACTTTTAAATGCACGGCGGTGCGTGCGCATCTCATGTTAACCCTATGTACTACAAATGATTTGATAGAACTACCCTCAAACTTCAACTTCCTAAGGTAAGTCTCGTTTAATTTTGTAATTATTTCATACACTATTTCATTTGGGTTATAGCCAAATGCGCTGGTTCCATGTGGCTACATTGAAACCACGTATATAAGAACCTGCCATTTAAGAACCTGTTTGGCTAAAATTCCCAATTAAGCACCCATCACATAAGAACTACTTTAGGCTAAAATCTAAACAGGTTCATTTTTAAAAGAGGAAATACATTATGTCATACATTATTTCATTTGGTTTATAGCCAAATGCGCTGGTTCCATGTGGCTACATTGAAACCCCGTATATAAGAACCTGCCATTTAAGAACCTGTTAGGCTAAAATTTCCCAATTAAGCACTTAAGAACCACTCTAGGCTAAAATCTAAACAGGTTCTTATTTTAAAAAACAACAATTTCAGTACAGCACATGCAAAAAAGCCAACAAAAAATAGCCATGAACACCATTTTGAGGTGCATACATCTATCAGGTAGGGATATTAATGAACTGTGTTATTAGTAAAACAAAATGCATAAATGATTCAATATATAGTTGCAGCCACACCAATGAATATACATTATTGTTTTGAACAAAAAATAAGAACCTAATCAAGAAACTATAGGTAATATGATGAAATTTGTAACACCGTAAAAATGTTGACTTAACATAATTAATTGATGTTTCGAGCTTTAGCCCTTCGTCGGATCTCCTCTTTTACTCCGACGGACTAAAGCTCGAAACGTCAGTAAAGTTAAGTCAACATTTCTAAAGGTGTTACAAATCTCATTATATTACCTATAGTTTATATCAAACACAGACAAAGCCTAAACTAGTTTACTCGCTAGTTTCCTTTTCTATTTCTTACGGTGTTACAAATTTCATTATAAATGTATTACCTATCGTTTATATCAAATACAGACGCAGCCTATGCTAGTTTACTCGCTAGTTTCCATTTATAATTAAGAAACTGATAGCGTAAATTTACAGTAAGCACCATTAATTTCTAATTCACTGCGTTCAACCGAAAGTAAATTATTTTCCCTTTAATTTACGAATAAGACAGTCATACTACAGGTTTGATTGTAGGTTCGCTGCGGACCCATAAGTACATAGCTTTATGTGAACATTTTGAGAGCAATACATCCTCAGAAACCCAGGCCTGGGGTAACCTTCTGTCGCTCGTTTCTCACTCCCAGAAACATTCTTTTCAGTGGGAGCGAGAAACGAGTGACAGAAGATTACCCCTGGGTTCCCAAGGATGACAGCAATAATACAAACGTATATAAGAACCTGCCATTTAAGAACCTGTTAGGCTAAAATTCCCAATTAAGCACCCATCACATAAGAACCACTCTAGGCCCAAATCTAAACAGGTTCTTATTTTCAAAAACAGTAATTTCAGTACAGCACATGCAAAAAAGGCAACAAAAAATAGCCATGGACACCATTTTGAGGTGCATACATCTATCAGGTAGGGATATTAATGAACTGTGTTATAAGTAAAACAAAATGCATAAATGATTCAATATATAGTTGCAGTCACACCAATGAATATACATTATTGTTTTGAACAAAAAATAAGAACCTAATCAAGAAACTATCTATCGTTTATAACAAACACCGACGCAGCCTGTACTAGTTTACTCGCTAGCTAGTTTCGATTAGCCGAAATTAACAGTAAGCATCATTACTTTCTAATTCACTGCGTTCAACCGAAAGTAAATGATTCTCCCTGTAATTTACGAATAAGACAGTTATCATACGACAGGTTAGATGGTAGGTTCGCTGCGGACCCATAACTACATAGCTTTATTTCAACATTTTGAGAGCAATAATACAAACATATGATTGGTACCGTTAATATACAAATTAGGTAATACCTAATAGCGGAGCTCCCAGTTTAAATTGTTCTTTCAACATCAATATGTGCATGTAAATAGTTTTTGTGCATGGGCCATGCCCAATCTAAACTGTAATTATTTTAGTTATATAACCGCAAAAGACGACTACAAAATCATAGATATAGGTGGAACGGACTTTTAATTTTATTTACTTTATGAGCAAATAATAATCTGCGATATATATATTTTCGATAAAAATTAAAAAATCTTATTTATCACGCATACAACGTACTATATTTTTCAATAATTTTATGCTCAAATTATGAAAAAGGTATTTTATGTGCAGTGCATGATGAATTATTGACTAAAAATCCAAACCAAACAATTTTTGTTTATAAAATATGAGCCTAGAAAAAAACTTCGATATCACTATAACTTTTCTAGAGAAACAAAATCACAGGTAGCCCAAGCGTAGAGTCAGTACAAGGGAATGTATGGTGAACTTGGTGAATTGTAATTTTAACATAAATATGTCAATAAAATTTCCCTTTCTTACATGGATGTTTTTTGTGGTCTCTGATAATGTCTGTGAAGAATTTTTGGAAAATTTGATCAATTGTACATCCCCTTGTTAATATATTGACAAGGTTGGACGCTAAAGGCACCAACTCACTTCCAATCCAGTCTACTTCAGAAGCTTTTTTTCCACGAAAAACAATTCCTTTCCAAAATTCACTCCTCATAGCTAAGGAAGGGTTGTTTGGCTATCAATCCATACCAAATTCTTCGAGCCAGCGCGCGGTACTGAGCCGTGAGCCCTCAAGACCCTCAATAAAACGACTACGAAAACCGCCATTTTATGCGTGAAGGTACAATCCGGAACAGAAAAGCCGTTGAACGCGCGGTATGGCCTGGGAACGGTTGCAAATTTAACCCTCACCGGGAGGGTGTCAGTGAAATGACATCGTCAGCGAAAAGCAAACAATCCCGTGCAGAAATTCAGCATAATATGTGATACCAAATACTAATGTTCTTCCGATAAAATGAACTTACCTGTTTTTAAAACAGTTTCTTTGATTTAGGATATTTTTGTTTACATTTTAGACGCTTTTGTTTTAACTCGTAGATCTCTCGATGTATGTGAACTTATGTGTTTCCCACGATTAAATATGAAGAGTTTCCCCTGTTGATTGGTGGGAAAGTACGAAAGGCGGCTAAAATTTCACTCGCATCAGGTAGGGGTCCGTTGTTCGCTGACGATGTCATTTCACTGACACCCTCCCGGTGAGGGTTAAATTTGCAACCGTTCCCAGGCCATACCGCGCGTTCAACGGCTTTTCTGTTCCGGATTGTACCTTCACGCATAAAATGGCGGTTTTCGTAGTCGTTTTATTGAGGGTCTTGAGGGCTCACGGCTCAGTACCGCGCGCTGGCTCGAAGAATTTGGTATGGATTGATAGCCAAACAACCCTTCCTTAGCTATGAGGAGTGAATTTTGGAAAGGAATTGTTTTTCGTGGAAAAAAAGCTTCTGAAGTAGACTGGATTGGAAGTGAGTTGGTGCCTTTAGCGTCCAACCTTGTCAATATATTAACAAGGGGATGTACAATTGATCAAATTTTCCAAAAATTCTTCACAGACATTATCAGAGACCACAAAAAACATCCATGTAAGAAAGGGAAATTTTATTGACATATTTATGTTAAAATTACAATTCACCATACATTCCCTTGTACTGACTCTACGCTTGGGCTACCTGTGAACAAAATTAGGGGTATTCACGCGTTTTTGAAATATATTAATTTTTAGATTTTACTTTTTGAGTTTCAATCACAGAAAACTTCGTGACAGCGTGACTTTGTGTCACGACACGCGTACATTGGCGTGTTTGCGAATGCCAAGGCACCTTCAAATTTGATTCAAACACAAGACAAAACGCTGGGTAAAATCAAGATTTTGAGCTTCATATTGACAAAAACGTTACTTGAACAAGTACTTAATAGGATGGTAACTATGTATTGAAAGGAAAAAAAACGGATTTCTAGAACATTTCTATATAAAAAAAAACCTTTTCATCGCATTAGATTTACTATTAAAAAAAGTAGTTATGGCAAATCTTCAAAATTCAAACAAAACACAAACGACCTGAAAGTGCTTTTGAAGTGGAATTAAAGACCTCAAGTATCAACCAACACAGGATCGATTTGAAAAGAAAATGATCTTAAAACAAGGTATTTTATTATGAAAAAGTTTGTGTAAAACATCATTTTGTTCTGTAAAAAAAAACAGGCTCGTTTAGGAACCATAAAATAGTCAATATTGCTAAATAAACAAAAGTTATTCAACCAATTTTGAATTATGTTTGTATTTTAATTAATCTTTAATGTTTACCGTTTATGAGTTTGTAAAAAGTACGTAATGAATAAATCCCTTTTTGAATCGAACAAATGCAACGAAATAAAAGTAAATCTAAAGCTAGGACATAAAACTTTTTTTTTATATATATATAATAAAAAAGAGAAAGGAAAGTTTTTAGGTGTTTTTTCACGCTCGTTATCAAACAATTTTTCTCTCAAAAAACTGACTTGAAAAAAATAATTCGTTGAACTTACTTTATCGGTGATTATTTTCCTGAGGTTTTCATCTTCTCAATGACATTGATAATATTTTGACGAATACATGTATATGTACTTGAATCAGTTTTGATGAATTAAACATGGGTCATAGTTAAACTGCCAAGCTTGAAAATCCATAAATCTGAAACTGTGCTGAAGGAAGCATTTTGAAGATAGTTTTCATAACGAATAAAGTCGCTTCTTTTTCAATTCTTTTACGTTGCTGTATATCTTCTACGAAGTTGTATCCACAGACACGTGTTCTTGGCCTTTCATTATTTTCCTTTTCTTTAGTTAAATTTCCTCATTTTTGTCTCCTTTAAGTTTATTTTCTTCTTTGGTACTAAGTCTTTATTCATCCAAGAAGCTACAGAGACGTTTTCTTGGCCTTTCAGTCGTTTTCTTTTCTACTGTTAAATTTCTTCATTTTTGTATTCGGCCCAAGTTTATTTTCTTCTTCGGCCAAAACTATCTTTGTTTTCTTCGATGTTCATCTTTCTCAGTTGATATTTTAAATATTGTATTTTGTTGTTGTTTGTTTGACTTTTTTTGTCGATAAAAGAACAACCTGCTTTCGATCGGGCTCTGCTATTCGGCGCGCGCGCATCACTTTCCCGCCGAAATGTAACAGCCAATCAGTATCGCGATGGGCACGGACGGACGTGCGCGCCCGCGATCCTATGTGGTGTCCATGAAAAATCAACTCGATGGGTTACCATTTTTTCTTAAGTATGGTGCTCCGCTCGCGCGGGTCTTTGGCCCGCGCGGGAGCTCCGCTATTATACATTTGGTAATATTGACAAATGCCACTTAAAGTTAAACATATATCCACGAGATTACAGTGTCTGTTGAAGTAACAAGCTCAATTGCTGACTTCTATGACTACAAAGTCTATAAACTCTTTAAGAAATTCTAGAAAAATTAAAACATAACCATACGTTGCCCGATACGAAAAAAAAGCAGAGGGATAACATTAAACCACTTGGGGGAATTGAAAAACCCCTCAGGAAAACGTACTCCTCGATCGATGCAACGTATACACCTAACTCAAACAAGGTTGACGGGGCGAACAACGATTGGCGATTGGTGATTGGCAATTGCACGACCGAAAGGGACTGTTGGTAATACGAATTTCTTCTTATTCTTCTTTAATTTAAATGCTAGTGTCAAAAAAACAATCTAATTGTAAAAATATGAACCTTCCTAGAGCAACTTTAAAATATTTCAAGAAGGAATTTGTATTACCCATAGTTCCTTCCGGTCGTGCAATCGCCAATCACCAATCGCCAATCGCCCACCTGTCGGGAGTACCCACGGGGAGCTTTTGTCGCGACAAATTTTTCCTAGCCGGTACCGTGGTTAGTAGTAATTTGGCAAAGTGTGAGATAAAAACAAACGAAGCTATTTTGAAGACTTCGAAAATTCGAAGATATGTAAAGAGTTCAATGCCTTTCGCGAGCACAGAGTACAAGAAAACTTTGCATTGAGTTAAAGAAAATAAAATTTCAATCGAAGTTAAGCTAGGGGAGCTTACAGTGCATGCAACTTCTTCAACCGAGGCCACCCCAGGTTTTTCAGCCAATCAGAAAGCGGGCATTTGAACAAAAGATTCCGATATTTTATAGACTTTTTAGTTTCTGAGAAATTCACCTAAACGATACGCAATAAAATTGAACATTTGAAATTGAACAGACGAAGAAACCAATACATCAATGACTGTGTAGCAAATAAAGATTAGCTCAAAAATAAATATATCTTATTAGACAGTTTGATGTGTAATATGGCTGGATATTTTACGAGTGAAACGCTGTATTTTGACGAGCCTCCGGGCGAGTCAAAATGCAAGTTAACGAGTAAAATATTCAGCCATATTACACATTAAACTGTTTAATAAGTTTTTATTATCCAATAAAAGGTTTTTGTTCTTTTATAATGCGAAATATTGTTTTACTTGAGCGCTAGATAGACGAGTAAAAATATCGCTGGATATTTGTACTCGATCCAGTCCTACTCCTACGATATTTTTACTCGTCCAGACTAGTTGGATAATAATTATAAATATTTAGCTAATGACACTAACACAACTCACGTCTTTCATTTGAATTTATACTCTATTAGATACTGAATCATTCTTCCCTTCTACTACCTTCGCTTATCCTCACTGCGCTACTTGCAAATCTTTTTACAATTTTACAACTATAATCATATCAATTTAAACAATATAAACCCAACATACAATCAAATAGGGTATCAAACAGTTCGGTTGTGATCAAGAGTACATTTAGAAAATGTTAGATTTTATAAATTTCCACGTTAGCTCTTTTGTAACGTTCGATATGCGATTATGTACGGTAATTCCCAGTCCATTCTTTCGTCAATTGGAACTTTGTTTCCGAGAGCTCTTTTCAGTATTAGGAGATCCTTGTCGAGTGCAGATCTGTCAACATACTTGATATGGTTTTTTATTATATAACATATAGTGGTATACCGAGTGATATCAACTAGATAAAAAGCCTATCCTAGTCATGAAGATATCATTGATATCGCACATGTGTGATATCACTCTCAACCAATCAACTTTCAAAATATATATTTTTTTTCTTCAATCTGTTATATAATAAACAGAACATTACATGTGCGCTTGGAGATATGAATTTTATCTTCTCGTGTTGAAAAGATATCCCACTCATTCGCTGCGCTCACTCGTGGGATATCTTATCAACACTCGAAGATAAAATTCATATCTCCGCGCGCCCATGTAATATCCTCTATGTTTACGTAATCTAGGTCTCATAATAGCAAAGAAGCTATTTGCCGCCCGTTCTCTCGACGCTTTAAAGACATCAAAGTCGCTTTTGGATTTTTCTTTCCTTTTCTCTAAATCTTTTAAAACTTTCTTAAGGTCTTGGATTTCCGCTTTAGTTTCAGGGTGTTTATCTCGATTCTTGCAGAAATCTACTCCCTTGCATTGACCGACAGAGCATTTTACTTTTGTATGTCCGGCACCATGACATTGAGAACATGACTTTCGGCGGGATGAGTTGTTGTTTACATAACTGTCATATGCTTGAACTTTCTTCTCAAGTAGATCCTGTATACTCAGGATTTGTGCTTGAAGTAACTGCCCCTCTTGTTTCAGCTCGGTTTCTCGTTTGTTTAAATAAGAATTGTTACTTTGACCACTAGTTCCTTCTTGAGGATCAAAGTTTTCTTGTTGAGTTTGAAGTCCGCCATGCCGCGGCGCCTGTTGTTTCGAAGCATTGACTGTCGAGGCGCTGCTGAATGTGCAATATTCTGACTAGCTAGTGAAACACACTGCACGGGAGGAGGAAAAAGTGCTCGAAGCTGAAGGGGTTCTTGGTTCTTTATTCTGTCTATTTCATGTTGAATAATCCTTCGCTCTGCAAGAGTCAACTTTTGATGCGATGGGAATAAAACATCTAAATCTGACGTTTTTAGATACTTGAGCGAACTTATCGTTCGGAATCCTTTATCTTCGAAATCGTTCGACAGTCTGTCGAGGTTAAGACAATTAGATATAGATTTTAACCAGTTAGACTGAAATTTCCGACATCGCGCCGAGACCCTGCACTCACTGAGTACTTGTAAAGCTATAACAGGTTTATATAGCATGGCGCGAACTGCGATTGCGTAAATATGCACGTGCATAGTGTATTCCCGCCAATCAATTTGATGGCGGCTTTTATTCAATATACAGTTTATTTTAGTGTTTACTATACACTGTCTGTGGATAGAATTAGGAATTACAAAAGTTCAAACTGAATAAAGAGAAACATTTTTTCTATAAATCTGTTACTTTATTATTTTATTACTGTAATTTGTAGCGACAACGGTATGCAGATTTCATAATGAGCTAAAGTTACTTGTACATTTCAGTATTGATTATCAATATTTCAATCTTCAAATAATATATCCACAATGCTTGAAATAAGACATTGAGTTCTGTTCTGAGATTAGACTACAAGCTTCGAGTATTGCGATCTCTGTTTCGTGCTCAGCAAGTGTTTGATTGCTATTTAGAAACGCTTTTATTTGATGAAAGCAAAGTTCACACGGGTTTAAATGCGGGGAATACGCAAGTTGAAAAAGTAAGTTTATCCCATAATCACCCAACATTTCTTTCAAAACTTGCTCAATGAATCTACCTTGGTGAAATGGGCAATTATCCATGATAATAGTACGTATCACCTCTCTCAAGTACAACAGACCCGCCTTGTCTTGTGATATTCATGCACTGCTTATTCAAAAAATAACAACAATTCATTGCCATTTGAAGGGCCTTCAATAACATCGACATAATCGACGACTAAACAAGAGTGTAAAAGGTTTATTGTAAAAGTTGCATTTGATGCTAATCTCTGAAGTTCAAAGGCTGGTTGTCCTATTGTAGCATTGCCGTATCTGCGGTTCATCGTTTGTTTTTATTACACTTGATTCGTCGAAGAAATGTAATGAAGTACCGTTCATGTTGCTGACCTGGTCTAGATAATAGTCAGTACAGTCTTCTACATCTTGGTGTTTACATTCTGAAGCAACAGCGTGAATCTTTTTCTTCGTCATCATAAGCTCATCTCTAAAAAAATGTGCTTATTGTTGAGAAGTGTGGAAGATCTATCGGATGAACCAACCCATCTAGTACTAATCGGCTTTGAAGTTCTGAACAACGAATACTTGGTTTACTCAGTTTTTCCACTTCTAAACAATCAATCATGCTCTGAGAGAGAACTGAACGGCCTTTGTGATTTTTGAACAAAGGAACACATGAATTTGTTTCGTTGTACGTTTGTATAACTTTTTGTACAAAGCAACGGCTGGTTGACATTTGTTGAGCTATTCTCCTCTGTGATAACCCTTGATGGTGTAGATCTAAAACTCGTTCACGAACGTAAACAGGAAGATTACGGTCATTATCATACAAGCCTCTGTTTTGATTTATTCTCAACTGGACGGACATATTTGTTTTCGTAAAAAAAGAACAACGACTGAAGTATAACTCGGTCAGTACAGTCGAACGTTATTATCGCCACGAATAAAAATAAAAATTCAAAATATGTAGTCGACGCTGATTGGATAAAAATGTAGCTCGATGAAAATATGCTGATTTATGATTGGCTAAAAATGCTTAGGTGACCTCGGTTGAAGTAGTTGCACTGTAAAATCCTGAAAACCACAGCGAAGAGTGGTGTCGTCGATCAGCGACTTGATCGGGGAAATTAGTCAAACAACAAGAGTTGGTTTCGAATCGAAGCCAAGACAGAGGGTAGCATAAGAGACTTTTCCTGCCTCCGGTTCCTACTACAGTCAAAACGTTTGCATCGCTCATTGTTGTTTCGATAGTCTCTTTCTCTTTTTATTTATCGATTTAATTAACCCTTTGACTACTGGGCTTTTTTGACATTTTTGAGCGATTTTCTGGATATAAACGATCCGTAGGATTTCTTGACTCCATATTTAGCGTTACCGTGGAAAGTGCTGCTGTTTTGTAGTCTCAGGGGCTCAAGTTCTCAGGCCACATGACTTTTAGATCGTTTGAAAGCATCGTTGGATATTTACACTGGCTCAAAGTTGGCTTAAATCGTTAATTTTGGGGTCATATTTTGCCTTTAGTCACTACTGGAAGAGCATCATTAAGCTTCAAGGTAGCAAAGAGCTCACTTTCTGGAAGAAGTCAGCGAGGAATCTAACTTTGTCAGCAAAAAATGATCGATGTTTGGTTCATTCGGTTTTGGCGGGCTTAGAACAAAGTTAGGTTTGGAGTTCGACTAAAGGCAAATTCTCGGACCTGGCGCCGCGGCTATTTATCGAAGTTGTGATAATAGAGGAACACAACAAGCGCGAAATTTTGGCAGAAAACCGAGGTGACCCTAGATAATTTATAAAAGGACGGTGGGGGGTACTCCATGTGCAAAATTGTCATGGTTACCCACAATGCTTGGCAGTCGTAAATACTTGAAAACACGTGCGTATCAAAATGGCCGTAATCAAACGAGCGCAGCTCAGTTCGTGAAGTGAAAAAAAAAAAAAAAAAACTTGCCAAAGCTATAGCACAAGGACTGAATTTTGTTGTGAAAATGGCCTTTTCGTCTAAAAACGATTTTTTTGATAAAAAATCCATTTTAAAAAATTTCATTTTATTTACAAATTTTTTTATTTTTGAAGACAGTAGCGCGTAACTTGAAGAAACTAAAGCGGCGTTTACACGAGCAATTTTTCCTTGACAAGTATCCTTGACAATTTCCATTGCTTGTGAAGACGATCAGCAAGTTTTCCTTGACAATTTTATATTGACAAGGTTTCCTTGCTCGTGTAGATGATGAACAAATTTTCTCAGTCGATATGTTTTGGGCGCATTTATTACCCTACGGACCCCAGTGAGTTTGATAAATACCAAATTTCCCCTACCCTCGCCTAGATGGTAGAAATTCTGATGCGCAAACAAAATGCGCAGTTGGAGTCTCTGGTGTCATATACACCTAATCCAAAAAACGTTGTCGGGTCCGCCGTACAGTCCTCGCGCCAAGACCGTGAAGGAAAACACAGTGAATATTTTGATGAGAGTGATAAAACAAGAAAATAAAAGTAGGCACAACACTATTTCGTTGAAAAAAGTACCACACAAGAGTGTGAACATGCTAATAAATAAATTACTGATTAGATATAACCAATATCTTTCACAGTCTTGGCGCGAGTACTGTGCGGCGGACCAGACAACGTTTTTTGGATTAGGTGTATATGGCAGGCATCTCCTCTCCTTTCTTTTCTTCTTCCTCCCCCCTCCCCCCTTCAGTCATTTTTGCCATTTGCCACAGGAAGCCCGCGACGTGTTTTTTTTTCTAGTTTGTAAATACTATATCTTCTCTACAAAGAAAAAATAACTCTATGAAATTTTGTCATACAAAGGGAAATTGTTCAGGTAAAATGATGATGTAGATATTTTCTTCGAATATTTTAATTTGATAAAAGAAAAGGAATATTTCGACGGCAACTTGGGTGCTCAGTTTCGTGACAGCTGGCCCAGTTTCGTGACACGTTGTAAACATGCATTGTTTTCAAAGTAATTCACAACAAAATTCGATAAAACAAATGAAAAACTTTTAAAATTTCTTACGGCTTTAACTTTATTTTGCGCTAACATTTGGATTGTTTCTTATTTAATTTTTTGAAAATTTTTGAATATGAAACTCTTGAAATTTTTCAAAGTCCCGCTACTTATCAACTTAATTTGCATAGAAACGATATGAAAAGGCGACTTTATCTGCCATAGTGTTCCATAGCAAAAGCAAAACTTGATTCACTAAGCAAGAATTACTAACATATGTGTTTTCAAACGAAATCTAGTCCAGTAAAACGGAGTAAATATTATGCATCTAATATTATCATCTAATTATCATCAGAATTGCTGAACTTTCAAGGATTGTAGAATAAAGTTACACTCTCTAGTTATCGTCAGTATAAATCTTGTTTTCGTTCTTTGAGAATATGCCATGCAAATCCCTCTTTTTCGAGCCAAGGTCAGTTTACTGCGCAGTAAAAATCATACATTTTAGCCAGGAAACCTTCACTACTCTTCGAAGAATCCGTGCATGTAACAGCCTGTCAAAACATGCATACTGCATGAAGCTAAATGTTCAGTGCCCTGTAGTCCTTGTTTTTCTTGAAATATTAAATAGCCTTCGCTAACAATGAGTTTTATTTGTTTGTGTCACGATACTGGTACTGTCAAGAAACTGGGCAACATACTGTATACTTCATAAAGTCTCCTTGAAATCAAACGGACAACATTAAATATCCTATTGTAAAATAATTTAGCGCCATTTTCTAGTTTCATATTAATATCCATCAGGGCAAAGTTCTGATCGTACAGAGTCGTAATTACTGATAATTAAGCTAGGTTTCTAGATAAAAAACGGCAGAAAGTACAAACATTAAACGACGTTTATTTCACTTATACACCGAACGCATTTCAATTCATTATTCACCTCAATTCTGCGTTTTCATTTACGGTGTTCAAATTTACCTAAGAGATTAAGACCCCGGCTACACGGATCCGAATACTTTTGAAACTGCATACTTTTTGATGCGAATCGGCCTATCGTTCACACGAATCCAGTGAATCCGGTCACTGAAACCGCATACTTTTGAATAGGAAACGATCAACAGGATTCGCGTGGACGCAAATATTTCTATGCGGTTTCAGCCGGATCGGATTCGTGTAGACGAGTTCCGATGGATTCGTGTGGACGATAGGCCGATTCGCATCAAAAAGTATGCGGTTTCAAAAGTATCCTGATCCGTTTAGATGGGGTCTAATATCGCCCTGGGTGAATCCTTTGTTTTGAGACAGTCGTATACAGTCGTGGATTAGATAGTCCATTGTTCTTTGATGCAAATGTCCATCCAAGCTTGAGAAATAAGCAGAGAACGTCAAAATCGATCCTTTCTTGCTGGTAACTGCAAGCTGTCTTCTAAAAGACTTCTCCATTAATTGTGTTTTCAGATAGAGTTAAATGTACATGCAGAAAACAACGAGAATAGCCCAGATCGAAAAAGAACGCTTTTGATCACAGGAAACTAACAAAGGTAGGTAAAATATGCAATGTATATCTCTACAACTAGGACTTGGTGTTTTATATATGCTTACCTTTAAAAGAGCCCGTTTAGGAAGTGTTGTAAAAACTCGTAAAAAATGCCGAAAGTCCAAAAGGTCGATTTTTCTTTTACACTAAAAGACATATCTTTGTCAAAAATAAAAGAAATCGGTGATACGGTAACCTGTCGTTTCGAGCTTTCTCATTTTCGAGCTGTATATTAGACTGAAGTATTTCGAGCTAGCGTACTACAGTCAGTTCGAGCTTCACTGAATATACATACGACTTATGTATAAAATATACATAATAATACAGATATAAACACATAAATACATTGCAAAGTATATTAATTGACGAACATGATGATATCTCAGAAAAAGAATTATAAACAAAAAAACGTCTCCGAGTGCCACGTCACTTATACTCACAAATACATTGTAAATAATACATAGACCCCCTCGATGAGCACTTTCCCCTTGGGTTAATATGTGAATAAAATATGTTGATATAAAAATTGTGGAGCGAAATGATGGCAAACGGTGAGTACATTTTCTTAACTAAAATGGTTCTTCAAAGCTTCAATTCAAACCCCGGTTTCCCAAATACATGCTTTGCTTTCTCGTCATTGGTTTGGTTCCACGAAAAAAAATATACAAACCAAACAACAACCTGAAATTCCGGGTGTAATAAATTAGCATAAATTATATATAATAACTATTTAGGCAAGTCAAATTTAATTGATATTAAACATTGTTGCCTTCTTTAGATTTAAACTTCTTCAAAGTTACTTTCTGTTGTAGATTTCAAATCATTTATCAAATATCAACAACGGCTTCAACAGAGCGATCTGGCCGATCTGAACCATGTCACTTCTCACTTATGGCTTCTCATGGTAGTTTATGTGTCACGCAATAAATAAATTGTCAGGTAGACTGCAAAATAGTCTTTACTTTTACGTGAAATTTCGTACAAACAGATATAGACTTTCATCATTATGAGAGATATGAAAATTAGAGACTGTCATCTCCCAATAACGAAAATCTCTACCAGCTACTTGTCAAAACATATCACTCACACTTCTGGACAAAAGGTCAACTGTCTTTCAAAACCACAGTACAAATACCTACTATTTCTACATAAAACTATTTTGTGGACTATTTTTCTATCTCTTGCATGGAACCAAAGAACCGTAATAATATTGATTCAAGTTGTTTCACTCTTATTTTGTAGCCATAGCTCTCTGAAAATGTACATTGTACAGTTTTGATCAATTTTAGTCTGTTGCTCGTCAAAAGTTGCCATGACAGTTGACAAACATTATGGAAATGCATGGACCAATGAGCAAACAGAATCGACCAGCCGATGCCAGGGCCATTTCCCGCCCCACCCAAAAGCGAAGGGAGAGGGCCCTGGGAACGAGGTTGCGGCAAAACAAATTGTTCACCGACGGTGGGCACAAATAAATTAAACTCAAAATTGCTCATCGGATGTGGCAATATCATGGAAACCCAATTTTCTTTATCAAATGAAGTCCAAATAAACTCAAAATTTCACAGAAATTTACAGATATGACATTTTATAAAATGTTATATTTTAATGGTATTCTAAAGTTTCAGTGACGTAACAGATGACATTATCGCTATCTTTATCCATTCATTGATCATTCTAGCTGATATGAATATGTATTTTTTGCAAAACATTTAGACGCTAGTTGGAACTCGAAATGACGTTTCTAGTAAAGTTATCAAGGATTTAAGGTTTTTGTAAAGCACTAAACAAGTGATGTTACTTACTTAAAAATTTACAAAACTGTTGTTGGGTAAATTTCTATACAAAACTAAAACCATACGATTTTAGATCAAGATTGGTGTAGTTAACATACAAATTTTAGTGTGACATTGATGTGAACTCGAAAAAAATGTCCCATGCGAAAATTATGAAATTTAAGAATTTATTAACTTTTGACTGACTTGTCCAATCGAGAAACGGTTTTCGAATGCATGTTGGCTATATCAAGACGTGTCAAAGAATACAAGTTTCACCATGGGCAGCAGATCGAGTATCGTTCACGTTTGTATTCGCTTGTAATCTCCGTGTATAGTTATAGTTACCAACAGTCGCTTATTTGCTTGCTTTGTTTATATTTCATTGACCTAAGTACTATGTCTAGCTCCTATTTCAAACTCGTATTACTGGTATCAAAAGCGATCGTATGTCACTCGGTTACTAATCGGTAACTTCTTTAACTTAACATCTTTAAGGTATATAAGATACCTTCGGGGGCCGTTAAAGAAGTTACCGATTAGTAACGATACTCTGCTGCCAATGGTTTCACGACGTTTGCATCAATTGCAAGTTATATATATGAATAATAATAATGAAAGCCATTAGAAACTGGCAACGTTGCGTGACGTTGAGTTGAGTGACATAAACGCTTGCGGAAATCTTTAAATTTATTCAAGGTGACTGAAACTCGCTCGTATCTCTTGGACTGTATGTATTACTTGAGACGTCTACCAACACTCTTCTTTGCCGTATGAGAACAATGCTTCGTTGATCCCGTGTAATGAGAAATCGCAGTAAGTATATCGCGTGTGCATGCATATTGTAAGTGTTTTAACATTGTTAAAACTATGTTTATGCTTTAATTTTCACCGCTATTGGTTGCTTTAAAAGTTTTCATTTACACTGAAAAACTACCTGGTTGAGACAACCAAACAATTCGGGTTAAAAATTGTTAGGATAACCAGTCTTATTTTGGTTGAAGTTATTATATGATAGAAAATACTTTTCTAAAGAAAATGATTGATTCAAAGCTACATGTATTTTGTACTTTAATACGCGTCCGAGTCCCAGTTGGTATGTTGTCGAAAGTACAGTATAGTACTAACAAATGAATGTTAAAAACAACAAGTTTACTTTTTCTCGACCTTTCGATGGCGTCGAACGTTTTCAAGTTTTCATTTACACTGAAAAACTACCTGATTGAAACAACCAAAACTGAAATTCGGGTTGAAAATTGCTAGGATAACCAAAACTACAAGGATTTTTTTCGACTTTCGAATATGTTATTCTTAATTAAAAGTAACAATGTTTTTTTAACGCCACAAACACAGTGGACTCGTATAAAGCGAAGAAGAACTAGATATTTTTATTACTGAAGCCGAAAACTTTTCAAAGACATTACCACCTTTGGACAGTTTTATTTTAAATGAAATTTTGGGTGTTTCTCCGAAGGACACAAGTTCTCAGACAGAAAAAAATCGAAGCTGTTGAAACTGATATCTCGAAAGGTATAAGCGATGTATTTTCATTTGGGCATTTGATGTCTAAATTTAAGAAGAAAACGAAGCTCGGGACAATGTTTAAAGAGATTGTATTGAAATGTACATCTACCTGCCCAATTAAAAGACCGTCTCTCGATGAAGTTGATGCCATGTTAAAGAACTGTTCCTGATAACAATTATTAGATGAATTTTTAACGCAGTGTCCAGTTATAGACTATAATATAACTATCTATGTTAAAACCAAACCAGTCAAAGTTTGTTTAGAAATACTAAGTGCTTCTTCGAATTCACACTGTATTTAATAAATTTTACAACAATTTGATAGTAATAGCAGTAGCAATTTGTGATATGGATTTTTGCGAACGTTTCGACTTTATACTTATAGCCCATATAGCCAATTTACAAGAGAGCGTGACCGGCAATACCATGTAAAATTTAGTCAGAGACAACCTTATTCGTTTGTGACCGGCAGTGTTCACAAGTAATTGTACTAGTATGCCGAGCAAAGACTGACGAACTTTTAAATTCAAAGCAGTACATCTTAGAAGAAGCGCTTAGTATTTCTAAACAAACTTTGACTGGTTCTATCATAGATAATTATTTAGCCATACTTTTGAGAAAGTTTTGACTGCCGGTTATTTAGTTTTTTTGAGACCGCGACCGGCTGCGAAGTTTTAATGAGAATAGTTTTTAAGGTGGCCCGGTAGCATTGACTTTGCATGATAAACATAATTTTATAACGCATTATTTTGCATCTAAACTTTGTCCGATTTTTACGAAATTAACACATATAGATCTCAAAACTTTGAAGTTTGAGCTAGTCATATTTTAAGTGCGATTTGTGGAAATTATAAAGAGAAATAATGTTCTTTTTAAAAGCACACGCTTTACTTAAATTGTCAATAAATCAAAACTTAGAAGATGAATTTATTTCTTTTTTTGAGAGAATGTTATTTGGTTATATAGAAACACATTGTAGCAGTTTTATTCAAATATTGACCTTGAAAGTCTTTTTACAAACGTTTTTAAATTTTTGCGCGCAAAATTAATATAAAAATTCCATTGCTCAAATCTCAATAAGAATTAAAACATAGTTACAAATTTACCTGTAGAAAGAAAGACCAATACCTCTTGTAACTTCTAATCACAAAATAGCGACTTTGAAGCCAACATTGCTAGCTCTGATTTCTTGAAGAGCTTGTCAACATATTGTTGTTCACTGCGTAGTGAGCATTTCGAAAATATATCTACTCTATTTCTTCAATTGTTGACCTTGATTTTTCTACATAGCGTAGATACATGCTTAAGAGTCATAACTGTGAAATGTGGTCTTCTGTGCTGCTCTAAAAATGACAAAATTAGCGGCCAACGTACAGCAACCACGTTGCGCGTTCATTATACCTCGTTTGAATTCCAAGGAAAACCCTTCGCGTTATGTTTATTTACATCAACTTCACAACCTCATAATCCGTGAACACATTCTGCACGAGGAATGTCTTTTTATGAAAATACAGAGACAATTCAGGCGTAAACACTGCGTCTTTTCGCAAAAAAGACATTCTTCGTGCAGAATGTGTTCACGGATTATGAGGTTGTGAAGTTGATGTAAATAAACATAACGCGAAGGGTTTTCCTTGGAAGTCAAACGAGGTATAATGAACGCGCAACGTGGTTGCTGTACGTTGGCCGCTAATTTTGTCATTTTTAGAGCAGCACAGAAGACCACATTTCACAGTTATGACTCTTAAGCATGTATCTACGCTATATAGAAAAATCAAGGTCAACAAATGAAGAAATAGAGTAGATATATTTTCGAAATGCTCACTACGCAGTGAACAACAATATGTCGACAAGCTCTTCAAGAAATCAGAGCTAGCAATGTTGGCTTCAAAGTCGCTTTTTTGTGATTAGAAGTTACAAGAGGTATTGGTCTTTCTTTCTACAGGTAAATTTGTAACTATGTTTTAATTCTTATTGAGATTTGAGCAATGGAATTTTTATATTAATTCTATTTCGTCATCATTCAGCGAAGGAATCACATGAGATAGCACATACCAATCCCAGAAGTCAATGCGTTTACCTATCCCGTCCATGGCGGACGCGTGTTTTTGACACACGAATTATCTACTACTATTTACCAAAATAAGTTATATAAACACTGCAGAAACAAAGAAAACAAGTTATATCAAAACAATGAACAGTCCACAGGACGAAAGCGATATAACAGGTCATACAAAAAGGTCTAAATCGACCGTGACCATCACAAAACCGAACGAAGATAATAGCAGTGAACCCACAGGGAATTCAACTGCCAAAATGAAAGAAAACGTGATGCTGGAGACAATCTCTGAAGGCCCACGGGGCGGAAAGAGAGCAAGAAAGACTGTCACAGTCACTAAGGATCGTAATGATGCGAGCGGCGAAAGCCTCATAGTCAAAGGACTCGAGGAGCTTAAAGAAATGCAACAACAGTCAATCGCATCAATGAAATCTATGGCAGAAGCTATAGTTGAACGATTGGAAAAAACTCCTCCAGCTAGTTGCTCTTCTAAAAGGAAGAGAGACGAGATGAGCGACTCCGAACCAGATCTCGACAGCGAAGACGAAGGAGCAGTCGTTCAAAATGGCGGCGGCTCAGAAATGGCGGGAAATGCCATTGATGTCAACAAGGAGGTCGACGACCTCTTAAACACTGACCCAAAACTACAAAAAGGAAAAGAAGACGACCTTCTTCAGGAGTTAGCAAAACTTTATGAGTCAGAAGGGTCAGTATCTGACCCACTTAGCAATGCCAAACTGGCAAATTTGGTCGATAAAATGGTCAAGACCAGCTTGTCAGAGGAGCAACTTAAAGAGAAGCATGCTAAATATAATCGACCACAGAATTGTGAAAACCTTATTGGTACAAGGGTTAATCCAGAAATATGGAGTAAAATCAGGTCTAATACAAAGACCAAAGATCTAAAGATGCAAAAGTTGGAAACTAGCTTGATAAAAAGCATGCTGCCTACATTACAACTAGCTGACAAGCTACTAGATTTAAAGATGAATGACAAGCCAGCTTCTAAAACAGAAGTATGCGAATTCTTGGCTTTAGCACTAGACTCACTGACTCTCATGGGACACTCAGTGAATGAAATAAATCTCCAAAGGAGAGATTTAATTCAGCCAGATTTAAATGATCAGTTCAGGCAGCTATGTGGCACACAAACCCCTATTTCAAAGTTGTTATTCGGGGATGACTTACCAAAGTCAGTGAAAGAGATAAATGAGACTAACAGAGTGGGACAGCGAGTGTCTTACAAAAAGAACTACTCAACCTACTCTAAGTATGGCCAATACAAAAGAGACAGGCCCTCAACTTCACAAGGAAAGTCTTTTTTATACAAAAGTCAAGGGCGGGGAAAGAGACCAGCCCATCAGTACCCCAAAAAGGGGGAAAAGCAAAACCGATAGATCCAGTTGATAATGATCAGCAACTCCAGGTTAGTAAAATAAACAGTGTTAATAATGAAAAATCCTTACCCATTAAACATGAGGCAGGGAAACTGAAACACTGTGTACAATCCTGGCAAAAACTGACTTCAGATTTTTATATTCTGAACATTGTAAGAGGGCTAAAAATTGATTTTGAAGCCCAGCCTAGGCAGTTTTTTGTACCTCGGTCATACAATTTTAATGAGGCTGAAATAGCTGTCATCAATGCTAAAATTCAGGAATTTTTAGAAGCAGGAATAATTGAACCTGCGACACATACACATGATGAATATATTTCAAACATCTTTATCCGACAAAAGAAAAGTGGCAACTATAGACTAATTTTGAACCTTAAAGGTTTAAATGAATCTATTGAGTATCACCATTTTAAGATGGAGAACCTCAAAAGTGCTATCACTTTAATGAAACCAAATTGTTATATGGCCACACTTGATTTGAAAGATGCCTACTACTCTGTATCGATTAACAACAGTGAGAGAAAATATTTAAGATTTATTTGGAACAAACAATTGTTTCAGTTTACCTGTCTCCCAAATGGCCTGAGTTGTGCGCCAAGATTATTTACAAAATTGATGAAACCTGTGTACTCATATTTGAGATGCAAGGGTTGGGAGAATGTCGGATACATTGATGATACGTATCTGCAAGGGAGTGATTCTCAGGAATGTGAGAACAATATTTCAGAAACAGTAACACTATTTAAAGAATTGGGTTTTAGTTTAAATGAAACTAAGTCAGATCTCACTCCCAGACAGACAGTGAAATTCTTGGGGTTTTATCTAAATTCAGTCAAAATGACAGTATCCATTACACCTGAAAAGGCAAATAAAATACTGATAAAATCACAAAAAATTTTAGAAAAAGCTTCTCCTTCAATAAGAGATGTATCAGAGTTAATAGGACTTATGGTTGCAAGTTTCCCAGGTGTCATGTATGGTCCCCTTTACTACCGGCAACTTGAAATTGAAAAGACCATTGCATTAAAACAGAATAAAGGGGATTATAATGCAAATATGAAATTAACAGAAAATGGGAAGCTTGACATTAAATGGTGGATAGAAAATATCACCAATACTTACAATGTAGTCACACATGGGAATTGTGAAACTACCATTTATTCAGATGCATCCCTTACTGGTTGGGGAGGGGTGTTGGACAATACCTCTTCAGGAGGAAAATGGTCAGAAATAGAAGCTGACAACCACATAAATTACCTGGAAATACTAGCATGTTTTTTAACTTTAAAAACATTTTGCCCTCATATGAGCCACTGTCATATCAAAGCAATGATAGATAACACAACAGCCATATCTTATGTAAACAATATGGGGGGTAAGACACCTAAGTGTAACAAAATTTCCAAGGAGTTGTGGGAATGGTGTGCAGAGCGGAGCATATGGGTTACTGCTGTTCATATTCCAGGAAAGGAAAACTATTTAGCCGATAAAGAGTCTAGGGCTAAAAATAGGGATGTAGAATGGAAGTTGGATTGTGAGATATTTCAACTGATAGTTTTCTACTGGTATAAACCTTCAGTAGATCTTTTTGCATCTCGTTTAAACTACCAAATGAAACCATTTGTGTCCTGGAAACCAGACCCAGAGGCAATAGCATTTGATGCCTTTGTGCTAGACTGGTCAATGTACAATCAATTTTATGCATTTCCTCCATTTTCTCTCATTAACAGAGTGTTACAGAAAATAGAACAAGATCAAACTCAAGGGATAGTTGTGGTTCCTCTGTGGAAAACCCAGGTATGGTTCCCAAGGCTGCTACATCTATTAATAGACATACCACTGATCCTACCAAAAACCAAGACAATGTTAATTCTACCATCAAACCCAAAGGAGGTACATCCATTGAACAAAAAATTAACTCTTCTGGCATGCAAACTATCAGGAATTCCCTTGCAAGCCGAGGAATTTCGAAGAAAGCTTCAAAAATCATCATGCAATCATGGAGGACAGGCACAAAACAGCAATACTCAGTCTATCTCAGGAAATGGTGTTCATTTTGTAGTTCAAGGAGCATTGATCCATACAAAGCAGATATAGCTGAAGCCTTAGATTTCATGGCAGAGTTATTTGAACATGGTTTAGGATACAGTGCCATGAACACTGTTCGATCAGCATTATCCCAAATATTACAAACACCAAATGGAGTTGCATTTGGAGAACTACCGTTAGTTAAACAGTTTATGAAAGGAGTTTTTCAAGAAAAACCATCCCTACCTAGATACAATGTAACATGGGATGCTTCTATATTGTTAAATTATCTGAAAACTTTGTCTCCTGTTACCAGTTTATCACTTAAAATGTTGACTTTCAAGTTAGCCACCCTGATGGGCATCTTGTCTGCCCAGAGAATTCAGACCTTGCGGTACTTGGACTTAAGAAACATGTATCTTACACTCAACATGGTAAAATTCTCAGTTGGAGATGTGTTAAAACAAACTAGACCAGGAAAACATCTCAACGAGCTGGAGTTTCCGGCATATCCAACAGATCCTAGATTGTGCACAGTCCAAGTAATCAATGAATATATTACACGAACTAAACCACTGCGGGGTACGGTTACAGTTCTATTTATTACCACTGTTAAACCTTATAAAGTAGCTTCAAAAAACACAATATCGCGTTGGATTAAGACCACCTTAAAGCTAGCAGGGATTGACTTGTCAAGGTTCAAGCCTCACAGTATAAGATCTGCAGCAGTAAGCACTGCCACTCAAATCCAGGTTCCTACAGAAACTATTCTGAAAACTGCAGGCTGGTCAAGTCACTGCACATTTGCAAAGTACTATAAGAAGCCAGTTAGGCAACAAGGGGAACTAGCTAAAGCTCTTCTAGATTCAGCATCTTGATGTTTATGTTATTGATAATGTTTAATTACAAATAAAGTTTGAATTACCCTACTGGGACTATTCTCACAAATGCTGACTCTGAACTTCTCATGTGATTCCTTCGCTGAATGATGACGAAATAGAATTGAGAATTAAACGAGACTTACCTGTAAGTTGAAGTTTGATGGTAATTCTATTGAGTCATCAGGAAGCGAAAAGGGATCACATGCCCTCCCTTGTCAGAATCCCTACCCAATACATGCATGTGATCCACAGCATTTGTTCGCCTCTGAATATTGACTTCTGGGATTGGTATGTGCTATCTCATGTGATCCCTTTTCGCTTCCTGATGACTCAATAGAATTACCATCAAACTTCAACTTACAGGTAAGTCTCGTTTAATTCTCAATTTTGCGCGCAAAAAATTAAAAACGTTTGTAAAAAGACTTTCAAGGTCAATATTTGAATAAAACTGCTACAATGTGTTTCCATATAACCAAATAACATTCTCTCAAAAAAAGAAATAGATTCATCTTCTAAGTTTTGATTTATTGACAATTTCAGTAAAGCGTGTGCTTTTAAAAAAAAACATTATTTCTCTTTATAGTTTCCATAAATCGCACTTAAAATATAACTAGCTCAAACTTCAAAGTTTTGAGATCTATATGTGTTAATTTCGTTAAAATCGGACAAAGTTTAGATGCAAAATAATGCGTTACAAAATTATGTTTATCATGCAAAGTCAATACTACCGGGCCACCTTAATTATGATTTTTTTATCGAGATAAGTACGGCTTCATTTCGGAGATCATCGGAAGCTAATCGAATTCAAGATTTGAATTGTTATATTTGTATTATATTGTCATTTGCAAATCTATTGCAACTTTTATACATAACTTTAGATCTGTAACAAAAAGAACCAATGAATTAAAACCGAATAAATTTTTACAGTCATCATTTACATATACTATCTTTATACTTTCATTTTAGAGCGAATTTCGTATGACTGCAAACTCCACGGTTTCGGTACGATAGAAAGTTAGCGAGTTTTTCATTTCACTATCAGAACGCTACGAATTGGTCAGGGCAGAAACTTCGAATCTTTTAATATAAATTAAGACAAGGTCACAGCATTGTTACTGTTCTTACGCAATTGTTGTACATACATTTTGTAAAATAGTTACATCTAGTCTATCTAATTTAGATAAGCAATACCATGTAAAATTTGAATGCTTTAATGAATTGTATTGTATTGTATATTGCAATAAAAATTTAAATATCTTAAGAAGAAGGCGGTTAATATCTATTTTTTACATATTGAATATGTGGTCTTATCGTTATAAGTTTATTGAACGAATACAGATAAAAAACGATTCGCCTTTCGAATTCGGTGATATCTATAATTAACAATGGAATAGTAAAAAAATCTCGTGATAACAGTGTTGAAAGATTTATACCATCTTAATCCCCTAAAAAGTATGTCATGCTGGGAGGAACTCAATTCTCCTCATCGCAATAAAAACGACCTTGAGGCTTGTTATATTTTTGTTTGTTGTTTTCCGAACATGGTCTACATCACAATGATATATGGATACACAAGATGACTGGAAATAAGCGCAATCAAAGTTGCCAACAAGATATATGTTTCGGTCAAAAGTATCACCGAAACACAAACACAACACTTCGATTCAAATCACGCGAAACACATGTTAGACCCATGTTATTCTGTGTATGATTAATTAAACCTAAACACTCCAATAATGATAATAAACCTTTAACTAATGTATTAGTGTTATAATATTAATAAGTTAGACGAATGTAAGTTTTCGCCGAGTTTTTGCCGACAAGCCATTAGTTACGTAGGTTTTGTTTATACACAGTTAATTAAAAACGGAAAGAAATCGGTGATACCTGTTGTAGACACATTTTCGAATTTGCATATAGTTTTCAGACGGACTCGCTCTTAAAACAGAGCCATAATAGATATTCTTATAGTTTCTAAGTGTGTTTTCCAGTCTGCTTTATTCCTGATCTATTTTTGATTTTAATCGAAATGATGGCAAACGGTGAGTACATTTTCTTAACTAAAATGGTTCTTCAAAGCTTCAATTCAAACCCCGGTTTCCCAAATACATGCTTTGTTTTCTCGTCATTTGTTTGGTTCCACGAAAAAAATATACAAATCAAGCAACAACATGCACATGAATTCTTATTTTTCGCGTCAATAACATAACCGTAACATAATAACATACGCATGACTACCTTCGATGATATAATATATTCGATTTTTATTTCAATAAAAATACAGCATCTGTATTGTGTTCTTCATTTGGCTGAATAGAGAACATGCAAAACAATTCAAATTGATCACCGACGGTGGGCACAAATAAATTAAACTCAAAATTGCTCATCGGATGTGGCAATATCATGGAAACCCTATTTACTTTATCAAATGAAGTCCAAATAAACTCAAAATTTCACAGAAATTTACAGATATGACATTTTATAAAATGTTATATTTTAATGGTGTTCTGAAGTTTCAGTGACTTTATCCATTCAATGATCATTCTAGCTGATATGAATATGTAATTTTTGCAAAACATTTAGACGCTAGTTGGAACTCGAAATGACGTTTCTAACTAAAGTTATCAAGGATTTAAGGTTTTTGTAAAGCACTAAACAAGTGATGTTACTTACTTAAAAATTTACAAAACTGTTATTGGGTAAATTTATATACAAAACTAAAAACATACGAATTTAGATCAAGATTGGTGTAGTTAATATACAAATTTTAGTGCGACATTGATGTGAACTCGAAAAAATGTCCCAAGCGAAAATTATGAAATTTAAGAATTTAATAACTTTTGACTGACTTGTCCAATCGAGAAACGGTTTTCGAATGCATGTTGGCTATATCAAGACGTGTCAAAGAATACAAGTTTCACCATGGGCAGCAAATCGAGTATCGTTCACGTTTGTATTCGCTTGTAATCTCATAGTTACCAACAGTCGCTTATTTGCTTGCTTTGTTTATATTTCATTGACCTAAGTACTATGTCTAGCTCCTATTTCAAACTCGTATTACTGGTATCAAAAGCGATCGTATGTCACTCGGTTACTAATCGGTAACTTCTTTAACGTAACTTCTTTAAGGTATATAAGATACCTTCGGGGCCGTTAAAGAAGTTACCGATTAGTAACGATACTCTGCTGCCAATGGTTTCACGACGTTTGCATCAATTGCAAGTTATATATATGAATAATAATAATGAAAGCCATTAGAAACTGGCAACGTTGCGTGACGTTGAGTTGAGTGACATAAACGCTTGCGGAAATCTTTAAATTTATTCAAGGTGACTGAAACTCGCTCGTATCTCTTGGACTGTATATATTACTTGAGACGTCTACCAACACTCTTCTTTGCCGTATGAGAACAATGCTTCGTTGATCCCGTGTAATGAGAAATCGCAGTAAGTATATCGCGTGTGCATGCATATTGTAAGTGTTTTAACATTGTTAAAACTATGTTTATGCTTTAATTTTCACCGCTATTGGTTGCTTTAAAAGTTTTCATTTACACTGAAAAACTACCTGGTTGAGACAACCAAACAATTCGGGTTAAAAATTGTTAGGATAACCAGTCTTATTTTGGTTGAAGTTATTATATGATAGAAAATACTTTTCTAAAGAAAATGATTGATTCAAAGCTACATGTATTTTGTACTTTAATACGCGTCCGAGTCCCAGTTGGTATGTTGTCGAAAGTACAGTATAGTACTAACAAATGAATGTTAAAAACAACAAGTTTACTTTTTCTCGACCTTTCGATGGCGTCGAACGTTTTCAAGTTTTCATTTACACTGAAAAACTACCTGATTGAAACAACCAAAACTGAAATTCGGGTTGAAAATTGCTAGGATAACCAAAACTACAAGGATTTTTTTCGACTTTCGAATATGTTATTCTTAATTAAAAGTAACAATGTTTTTTTAACGCCACAAACACAGTGGACTCGTATAAAGCGAAGAAGAACTAGATATTTTTATTACTGAAGCCGAAAACTTTTCAAAGACATTACCACCTTTGGACAGTTTTATTTTAAATGAAATTTTGGGTGTTTCTCCGAAGGACACAAGTTCTCAGACAGAAAAAAATCGAAGCTGTTGAAACTGATATCTCGAAAGGTATAAGCGATGTATTTTCATTTGGGCATTTGATGTCTAAATTTAAGAAGAAAACGAAGCTCGGGACAATGTTTAAAGAGATTGTATTGAAATGTACATCTACCTGCCCAATTAAAAGACCGTCTCTCGATGAAGTTGATGCCATGTTAAAGAACTGTTCCTGATAACAATTATTAGATGAATTTTTAACGCAGTGTCCAGTTATAGACTATAATATAACTATCTATGTTAAAACCAAACCAGTCAAAGTTTGTTTAGAAATACTAAGTGCTTCTTCGAATTCACACTGTATTTAATAAATTTTACAACAATTTGATAGTAATAGCAGTAGCAATTTGTGATATGGATTTTTGCGAACGTTTCGACTTTATACTTATAGCCCATATAGCCAATTTACAAGAGAGCGTGACCGGCAATACCATGTAAAATTTAGTCAGAGACAACCTTATTCGTTTGTGACCGGCAGTGTTCACAAGTAATTGTACTAGTATGCCGAGCAAAGACTGACGAACTTTTAAATTCAAAGCAGTACATCTTAGAAGAAGCGCTTAGTATTTCTAAACAAACTTTGACTGGTTCTATCATAGATAATTATTTAGCCATACTTTTGAGAAAGTTTTGACTGCCGGTTATTTAGTTTTTTTGAGACCGCGACCGGCTGCGAAGTTTTAATGAGAATAGTTTTTAAGGTGGCCCGGTAGCATTGACTTTGCATGATAAACATAATTTTATAACGCATTATTTTGCATCTAAACTTTGTCCGATTTTTACGAAATTAACACATATAGATCTCAAAACTTTGAAGTTTGAGCTAGTCATATTTTAAGTGCGATTTGTGGAAATTATAAAGAGAAATAATGTTCTTTTTAAAAGCACACGCTTTACTTAAATTGTCAATAAATCAAAACTTAGAAGATGAATTTATTTCTTTTTTTGAGAGAATGTTATTTGGTTATATAGAAACACATTGTAGCAGTTTTATTCAAATATTGACCTTGAAAGTCTTTTTACAAACGTTTTTAAATTTTTGCGCGCAAAATTAATATAAAAATTCCATTGCTCAAATCTCAATAAGAATTAAAACATAGTTACAAATTTACCTGTAGAAAGAAAGACCAATACCTCTTGTAACTTCTAATCACAAAATAGCGACTTTGAAGCCAACATTGCTAGCTCTGATTTCTTGAAGAGCTTGTCAACATATTGTTGTTCACTGCGTAGTGAGCATTTCGAAAATATATCTACTCTATTTCTTCAATTGTTGACCTTGATTTTTCTACATAGCGTAGATACATGCTTAAGAGTCATAACTGTGAAATGTGGTCTTCTGTGCTGCTCTAAAAATGACAAAATTAGCGGCCAACGTACAGCAACCACGTTGCGCGTTCATTATACCTCGTTTGAATTCCAAGGAAAACCCTTCGCGTTATGTTTATTTACATCAACTTCACAACCTCATAATCCGTGAACACATTCTGCACGAGGAATGTCTTTTTATGAAAATACAGAGACAATTCAGGCGTAAACACTGCGTCTTTTCGCAAAAAAGACATTCTTCGTGCAGAATGTGTTCACGGATTATGAGGTTGTGAAGTTGATGTAAATAAACATAACGCGAAGGGTTTTCCTTGGAAGTCAAACGAGGTATAATGAACGCGCAACGTGGTTGCTGTACGTTGGCCGCTAATTTTGTCATTTTTAGAGCAGCACAGAAGACCACATTTCACAGTTATGACTCTTAAGCATGTATCTACGCTATATAGAAAAATCAAGGTCAACAAATGAAGAAATAGAGTAGATATATTTTCGAAATGCTCACTACGCAGTGAACAACAATATGTCGACAAGCTCTTCAAGAAATCAGAGCTAGCAATGTTGGCTTCAAAGTCGCTTTTTTGTGATTAGAAGTTACAAGAGGTATTGGTCTTTCTTTCTACAGGTAAATTTGTAACTATGTTTTAATTCTTATTGAGATTTGAGCAATGGAATTTTTATATTAATTTTGCGCGCAAAAAATTAAAAACGTTTGTAAAAAGACTTTCAAGGTCAATATTTGAATAAAACTGCTACAATGTGTTTCCATATAACCAAATAACATTCTCTCAAAAAAAGAAATAGATTCATCTTCTAAGTTTTGATTTATTGACAATTTCAGTAAAGCGTGTGCTTTTAAAAAAAAACATTATTTCTCTTTATAGTTTCCATAAATCGCACTTAAAATATAACTAGCTCAAACTTCAAAGTTTTGAGATCTATATGTGTTAATTTCGTTAAAATCGGACAAAGTTTAGATGCAAAATAATGCGTTACAAAATTATGTTTATCATGCAAAGTCAATACTACCGGGCCACCTTAATTATGATTTTTTTATCGAGATAAGTACGGCTTCATTTCGGAGATCATCGGAAGCTAATCGAATTCAAGATTTGAATTGTTATATTTGTATTATATTGTCATTTGCAAATCTATTGCAACTTTTATACATAACTTTAGATCTGTAACAAAAAGAACCAATGAATTAAAACCGAATAAATTTTTACAGTCATCATTTACATATACTATCTTTATACTTTCATTTTAGAGCGAATTTCGTATGACTGCAAACTCCACGGTTTCGGTACGATAGAAAGTTAGCGAGTTTTTCATTTCACTATCAGAACGCTACGAATTGGTCAGGGCAGAAACTTCGAATCTTTTAATATAAATTAAGACAAGGTCACAGCATTGTTACTGTTCTTACGCAATTGTTGTACATACATTTTGTAAAATAGTTACATCTAGTCTATCTAATTTAGATAAGCAATACCATGTAAAATTTGAATGCTTTAATGAATTGTATTGTATTGTATATTGCAATAAAAATTTAAATATCTTAAGAAGAAGGCGGTTAATATCTATTTTTTACATATTGAATATGTGGTCTTATCGTTATAAGTTTATTGAACGAATACAGATAAAAAACGATTCGCCTTTCGAATTCGGTGATATCTATAATTAACAATGGAATAGTAAAAAAATCTCGTGATAACAGTGTTGAAAGATTTATACCATCTTAATCCCCTAAAAAGTATGTCATGCTGGGAGGAACTCAATTCTCCTCATCGCAATAAAAACGACCTTGAGGCTTGTTATATTTTTGTTTGTTGTTTTCCGAACATGGTCTACATCACAATGATATATGGATACACAAGATGACTGGAAATAAGCGCAATCAAAGTTGCCAACAAGATATATGTTTCGGTCAAAAGTATCACCGAAACACAAACACAACACTTCGATTCAAATCACGCGAAACACATGTTAGACCCATGTTATTCTGTGTATGATTAATTAAACCTAAACACTCCAATAATGATAATAAACCTTTAACTAATGTATTAGTGTTATAATATTAATAAGTTAGACGAATGTAAGTTTTCGCCGAGTTTTTGCCGACAAGCCATTAGTTACGTAGGTTTTGTTTATACACAGTTAATTAAAAACGGAAAGAAATCGGTGATACCTGTTGTAGACACATTTTCGAATTTGCATATAGTTTTCAGACGGACTCGCTCTTAAAACAGAGCCATAATAGATATTCTTATAGTTTCTAAGTGTGTTTTCCAGTCTGCTTTATTCCTGATCTATTTTTGATTTTAATCGAAATGATGGCAAACGGTGAGTACATTTTCTTAACTAAAATGGTTCTTCAAAGCTTCAATTCAAACCCCGGTTTCCCAAATACATGCTTTGTTTTCTCGTCATTTGTTTGGTTCCACGAAAAAAATATACAAATCAAGCAACAACATGCACATGAATTCTTATTTTTCGCGTCAATAACATAACCGTAACATAATAACATACGCATGACTACCTTCGATGATATAATATATTCGATTTTTATTTCAATAAAAATACAGCATCTGTATTGTGTTCTTCATTTGGCTGAATAGAGAACATGCAAAACAATTCAAATTGATCACCGACGGTGGGCACAAATAAATTAAACTCAAAATTGCTCATCGGATGTGGCAATATCATGGAAACCCTATTTACTTTATCAAATGAAGTCCAAATAAACTCAAAATTTCACAGAAATTTACAGATATGACATTTTATAAAATGTTATATTTTAATGGTGTTCTGAAGTTTCAGTGACTTTATCCATTCAATGATCATTCTAGCTGATATGAATATGTAATTTTTGCAAAACATTTAGACGCTAGTTGGAACTCGAAATGACGTTTCTAACTAAAGTTATCAAGGATTTAAGGTTTTTGTAAAGCACTAAACAAGTGATGTTACTTACTTAAAAATTTACAAAACTGTTATTGGGTAAATTTATATACAAAACTAAAAACATACGAATTTAGATCAAGATTGGTGTAGTTAATATACAAATTTTAGTGCGACATTGATGTGAACTCGAAAAAATGTCCCAAGCGAAAATTATGAAATTTAAGAATTTAATAACTTTTGACTGACTTGTCCAATCGAGAAACGGTTTTCGAATGCATGTTGGCTATATCAAGACGTGTCAAAGAATACAAGTTTCACCATGGGCAGCAAATCGAGTATCGTTCACGTTTGTATTCGCTTGTAATCTCATAGTTACCAACAGTCGCTTATTTGCTTGCTTTGTTTATATTTCATTGACCTAAGTACTATGTCTAGCTCCTATTTCAAACTCGTATTACTGGTATCAAAAGCGATCGTATGTCACTCGGTTACTAATCGGTAACTTCTTTAACGTAACTTCTTTAAGGTATATAAGATACCTTCGGGGCCGTTAAAGAAGTTACCGATTAGTAACGATACTCTGCTGCCAATGGTTTCACGACGTTTGCATCAATTGCAAGTTATATATATGAATAATAATAATGAAAGCCATTAGAAACTGGCAACGTTGCGTGACGTTGAGTTGAGTGACATAAACGCTTGCGGAAATCTTTAAATTTATTCAAGGTGACTGAAACTCGCTCGTATCTCTTGGACTGTATATATTACTTGAGACGTCTACCAACACTCTTCTTTGCCGTATGAGAACAATGCTTCGTTGATCCCGTGTAATGAGAAATCGCAGTAAGTATATCGCGTGTGCATGCATATTGTAAGTGTTTTAACATTGTTAAAACTATGTTTATGCTTTAATTTTCACCGCTATTGGTTGCTTTAAAAGTTTTCATTTACACTGAAAAACTACCTGGTTGAGACAACCAAACAATTTGGGTTAAAAATTGTTAGGATAATCAGTCTTATTTTGGTTGAAGTTATTATATGATAGAACATACTTCCTAAAGAAAATGATTGATTCAAAGCTACATGTATTTTGTACTTAAATACGCGTCCGAGTCCCAGTTGGTATGTTGTCGAAAGTACAGTATAGTACTAACAAATGAATGTATTTAAAGGGGGACTAGCACAAGAATACTACGAAAGTGAACTGCAATTTAACATAACCTTTTTAGCTTTAAATGATGAAAAATAAGTAATTCCTTCTTATTTTGCCAAAAAAAATGGTGTTTTAATGCATTTACCTAACAAAAATTGTCATTAAACCTACTTTGAACACCTATTCGCCATCGCTGGACTGTCGCCTACTTGGCCCGCATTTTTTTGTACAGCGGTCTGCGCGTGATGTCAGTTACTTGATAGACTTGGCATACAACATGGCTTCTGATTCAGAAAGTACTGACTATTCGAGCGATTCAGAAAGCGTTACTATGAACCCAGGTGAAAACATTCTCTCTCAGGACGATGAGGACATAGAGCCGATCGCTACTGAAGAGGAGAACGAGTTATATAGACAAACTTTAGCCGCCGAAGAAGAGGAAGAAGCGATGCTAAAGAGACGTTATGAAGAGCAAGACGTTCATTCGTGGTATGTTTATAATACTTACCATCGATTTCTTACCTTAAAATGAATGGTTTTGTGTATTTTTTTTGATAATTATTTACAGCAATTTTACTGTTTCACAGGTGCAAGTGTACACACTGCTCTTTGGAGTTGATAACAAAGCCGGAGGAATGCTTTTGTTGTTGCGACATCGATCGGTGTCAAGAAAGGCTAGCAGAGCTCGTCGAAGAACCGCCAGCATGTATAACAGATCACCCTGGCTTCTCATCTGGCTGTCTAGATGAGTGGGTACTCCAGATAGCCGCCATCGGATTGAAAACGCGGAAAAACAAGCGCTATACTGTTATGTACGAGGAAAATCGCGTTGACAAACACAAGTAAGATATATTTGACTTTAAGGCCCGGGCAAACGGTTTCAACATTTGCTTCAACATTCGTTCAATTTTGTTGATTTAAACTCTTTCAACATTGTCGAAACGTGTTGGATCAGTGTTGAATCAAAATCGAAAGGATGTTGAAGCAAATGTTGAAACCGTCGGGCCTTTTAGCTTTTAGATATTTGATAAATTTTTTTCGTATTTGTATACTATACCTAATATATAGATTATTCATTATAACTTCATTGTAACTATTAATTTCAGATTGTAATTGCCATTGTTTCTGTGACCTGTAAATTTTACTGTTTTGTATTTAGAGTAAGGGTGTTTGATACTAGTGTTAACCACTTTCCTATATTATCTTAATTTCTTGTTTGTAAATTTATTGTGTGGAAAATAAAACCATGAACCAACTTTAGAGTTTTTGTCGAATTTCACATTTCTCTCTCGTGTATTCAAGAGCAGACACAATAAATTATTTAGGGATTTTGAATTGTTTGAACAATAAATTGATTGTGATCGAGGTCTCTACTGTATTTATTACTTACTTTTTATTATTTATTTGTTGTTCATTTGTCAAGAAAAATAATTTATTGTATTTATATAGTGCTTATACACACAACTTGAGATGCCAGTTTCATCTACATGAACATGTCCATTATTTTTTTATTTCTTTTTAGTGTGGTCACACTTTATAATCAACCATTTACATTTCTAGGTTCTTACGATCAGTAGCTTACCGCCAGTTTATAAGACTGGTATGGGAGTATATTGGCAAATCAAGAAGGCTTCCTTTACCTTGCTGTGCCTATGATAAGATCAGAAAACAGTTCCCATCTGAAGATGGACAATACAAGGGCTTCGAGGAGGAAGATGATGAAGAACAGAATGACTCAGAGGTAAACATTCATATATTTGATTATAGCTGATATGATATAGTGATGGTGTTGATGAACAGAAAAAACAAAAACATTTAAAACAACTATTATTCGGTCACAATATCAACAAATCCTCACTGAATAGATATTTCAAAAATTTCAAAAATCAATTTCAAGTTATCAATAATTTTTTTTAAACTAATTCCTTGTATTTGTCCCCATGTTATGATTATTATGTCTGTTGCTGACACTGGCTTCTGTTGTGCCCTTTCATTGGCTGTCCACATTTTTTGCATGAAGGTGCCTTTCTTTGTTTTGGTCCAATAGTCGTCCATTGTCGAAGTTGTTCATCTACAAAATTAATACACATGAAAAATGTTTATTGTGGTTATCTATGTATTTTATATATTACATACCTGTACATGTTGGTGGGACTATTGTTGTTGCTTTTGCTTTTCTTTGCCTGTATTTAGCCATGGCATCTAGTTTGGAATCTTTATCTAATCCAAAGCACATTGGCCCAGGAACACTGTTGTCTAGTTCAATTTCCATCTCTTTTAACTTGTCTCTTGGTGTTGTGATCAATGTCATATAAATCTCATCAACATAACCTGTCAATGAATATCAGATATAATTGTAGTACTACCAGCAAGTATTTTTTTAAATGATATTTTTTTTTTTAAAGTAAATTTACCAAATTTTTGTGGTATTTTTTCTTCCTTGACTGTTGCTTCTCCATACTTGTATTTTGGATAGTGTACTCTGAGGTTGGCTTCACCATGATCATTTACTACTGACTCTCTTTTCACATTATAATTAAAATGCAGTGCTGCCAGATATGATCTAAAATAAACGAATCATATCAATGGATTGGAATCAATTATCTTTTTTGTTATTCAACAGGATTTGGATGAGGAAGATGATGAACAATAGAAGATCTGGGTGTTATTATTACTGACAGGTAAGTAGTTAGTTGTTTATACATTGTATAGTCTAGTACCTGCTTAGCATTCCAAGATAAGAGTACGCCAACATTTTAGGGGCAAATTGATTTATTACCGAGTGGTACCCTTCTAAATAACTTGTCTGACCATTTGAAGAGGCCTTTTTTATTGCTGTTGTAATATTGGTTGTACTTAGGGCATCAACAAGTTTTCCATATGCTTCTGATCCTGCAATTAATTTGAACAAACAAACTTCTAATTCTGCCAAAAATGCATTGTAGCTGATACAAATGCATTTTAATATTACCTTTTGTCATCCAGACCCTTTCTTTGGTAAGAGGATCATGAGCACAAGCATTAAATATGCGATTTGGCAATTCTTTGTGGACATTTATCACATGTGAGAAAAAACTTTGAAATTTTGCTAGTTTAACCTCGCCCAGAAGTTCCTTGGTTGTTGTTACTGACCAATAAAAGTGTCTGACACACTTTTTTCTCCACCGCCCAATTAGTTCACATGATTTCTCTTTACTTAATTTGATAAGTATCTTCTGGATTTCTTATAATAGAAACAAATATATAAGTTTACAATTTTATCTGCGGTATGCAGACATGTAATACGTTAGGGCATATATGTTACACAATGCAAAAATGAATTTGAGCTATCAGGAGGTTGACAAGATCCTTTTTGAAAATTACATCACTGTGATTTATTTGAAACTTTGTTGTTTCTCTGGCCTACTATGGGTGTAAATGTAGGTGTGGCATAACTACTTACTTTTTGCAACATGCCAAAGGTCATAGAAATGATGTACTACAGGCTTCCCAAGTTCTTTACACATTTTGGGACATTCTACACGCATCCATTTTCCAATAGACTTATGTCGATCAGAAATGAATGACTTAATTATCATTCCAGTAGTGAACAAGTAGGCAAATGCCCTTTGGTGCCCTAAAAATTCCATAGCAGTACTGCTACCAGCTTCATTAGCCTGAAAATAAAATCACTTAATAACTTATTTATTCTTAATTCTATATTTTTTGTTAGGTGATCAGTGAACCATGAATCCAACATCCTTTGTACAACCCAAGAAATGAATCACAGTGACAGTCTTCAGCCACACATAACTACTGGTACTTTAAAGTGTTGGAGACACACAGGAAGGCCATAGTTTATACTGTTGTATAATTAGTTCACTTTAAACATGACTTTAAAAATCAATGTTAAAATACCTGAATTAAAAGAACATCAATAATAAGGCCAATAGTGCAGCATAAGATTGAGTATGTACAGTATTTTGCAGAATGCCCCATGGAATCATGCCTCCCATCACCAGCCAGGTCTACTTCTTTTCCATCTATACTGTCAATCAATTTTTGCTTGTACGAACGCCAAAATGTAACAACACTTGGTATAAGTAAATGGCGCTGATGGTAGTAATATGTTGTTTCATGATAAACTAACAGATTCATGTGCTTGAGTACAAGCAAAACTTTTCTTATGGATGCTCCTGCACACAAAACTGCAAAACTCAGCAGTAAGTTGCCAGCAGGAATCCTTCCAAGTATTTTGGGCTGACTTTCCCAGATATAAACCTTCTCACATTTCTGACATTTGGAAGTTATTACAATGTATGTTCCACTTTGCTTGATGTCGATATCAGGTTTTGGACAGAAGCAGTACCGACAGAACTGGAAAAGAACTAGTAGCTTAGATAGGAAAACAATTGCTTTTGGTTCGTTGCGGGCATCCTTTTCTTCTGTGTCCAATCTAAAGATGAAAAGAAAATAGCAGACTACATTGTATTAATTAAATAGAAATGTAACTTTAATTGTAGCATGTAAAAGTATTTTATTGCATATCTTAATGCAAGTATTAGATTGCAAACATTAAATGTGGGGAATACTTTGCACTATTCACTACTACATAGTACTGTATAAACAATAGAAAACAATAGAATTAGCATAATATAGTACTATTTTCTACAATTTATATTGTAGACATTTAGTGTTTGCACTATATATATGTATACTGCTATAAAGCTAGGGGTTAAACACTGGAACACACAATCATTAATTCTTAATAAATAATCTTGTTTTTAATTTGAATAAATAGCAAACCTGGTGTTACATGTGACTTTTTGAGCTATAGTTTCATCGTCGTCTCCATAATCTATATACTGTTGGTCATTATCCTCCGGTATTTCTTCTGGCTCTTCTTCAAGGGTATGTTGCCCTTCCATGTCGAGCAATTCCACGGGACATTCATTGTCACTGGGAACCCATTCTTCATCAGATGTTTGCCTCTTGTTTTCCTTTTCAGGAAAATCATATGGATAAGTCTGAGTAGCTAGAAAAAGAAATACATTTATTATCATTATTGTCATCATTAATTATATTTTTTCTTGCTGTCATCATAATTATTATAATCCATTTTATTTTTTTTATCAGTTATTTTTATATCTATTGTCATTATCAATTATGTACTTTGTGTACATTGTTTTCTTACTTTTTGTTGAGACCACTGGGGCTTTTTTTGTGTTGGTAGCCAATGCACTCAGCAAATCTGATTCACTTTTTTTCATTCTGCGAATTTTGGTTTGCAGGTTTTTTACTTTTGTCTTAAGATCATGCTGATTGTTATCTACAGGACTGCTGGCACTGCTACATGTAGGACTAGGATTTAGGTTTGATACCTACATGATTAATCAAAGAAATATGTGAGTTTTATGAAAGTACTAACTGCATGGTCCAAAATTAATTATTCAATATAAAAGAACTATTTTGTGCTATGTAGTTACTGAGTTGTTTCATAGCACCACATAACTTTTAAACAACTGAGCAAATTAAGACTAAAAAGTAAAGTTTTGTCAGTTATATGTGTCTGAATTGTCAACTTACTGACTGTGTATTAATAGAAACTTGTGGGAGCTCCAACTCTACTGTTGATGTAGGACTAGGATTTAGGTTTGATATCTACAGGATTAATCAAAGGAATATTTGAGTTTTATGACTGTCACAGTGTTATGTTATAAGACTCTATAGCTACAAAGTAAAGTTTGGTCAGTTACTCATGTATGTCTGAATTGTCAACTTACTGACTGTGCAATAGAATTTTGTTGGTGCTCCAACTCTAGATCTACTGTTGTTGTTGTTTTTGTTAATTCTACAGCTATTGGTTCTTGTGGTGAGGCTATTTGGTCTTGGACTTGGTTTTCTTCTGGAGAGGCCACCTTGGGTACTTCCACTGTAGGTCTTCGATCAATTCCCATGTCTTTAAGCATCTAATTGTAAGGAAATTTTTCATCGAAGCAAAACAAAACAACTACTAACTTAGACTCGTCAGATTTCAAACATCGCCGTATCAGTGCTAAGTACAAAATATAAGTCGTGAATTACAAAAATCATACTTTTCAACTTGATTTTGTATTTTGTTTATTTCATTTGTTTATTCATTTACGTGTATTTTCCATGTAGTAAGGTTAAATACAACGCAGTACGTGTCTATATGTCCGGGTGCGTGACAGAATATTGTCAGGGAGTCGAATTATTTTTACGCCTGGAAATCTCGACTTAATACGGTGAAAAGAATGATTTGGTAGAGCTAAACAAAGTAAAGTATGTTTTACTAAACTAGTATGCTATTCTGCAGTGATTTTTTAAAAATTAACATGTAGTTATTCGTGACCTAGTGTCAGGCACGCGAACATATACATACACTGACACTGCGTAAATACAACATCGATCACAAAACAGCTAGCTTAGCTAGCTCAGAATTAAAGTTTTACAAACGACATGAATAAGTTTTCTATAAATTTCTGCTCGAAAAACTGTTAAAATTCAGGAGAAGGACTTTAGCTTATAATATTTATAATATTTACACAGTCAGCAAAACCTACCTTGCGGCGTGTCCTGTCACTGAACTTGTTATCATTTGGACCTTCGTCGCCGGCTGGAAACCAGATTGTGGGTACAGACCCTTTGATTAAGAATCTCTTGATTCCTTGTACGTTCATTACTCGCTCAAAACAGCTTCCTTCGAAATGCTTTGAGCACACAACAAATCGATTTTGCGGCTCAAAGTTCGCACTGTGAATGTCAACAAAGCGCTTCCATTTGGCACATTCGGTCTTGTCAGTAGGCGAGAGATGCAACGAAATGCCATTTTTTGGATCGGATTGGTTGCTACAGCCCTGCACAACACATCTATTTGATGGCATGCTGAAAAAACTATGTTTGTCTGCTTTTATCAGTTATGAAATTATCGCGTGTTTTGCTTCTCACCTACAGATTCTCTCAGGTTGGTTTATTTCTATCAAGTAACTGACGTCACAGATCTCGGCCCAGGCTCTTTACCGAGTTAATGATCAAGCGACATCTGAAAAATGGCGGGTCAAAAAACACCCGTTGAAATGAAGGTCTTACGCTTAGATTTAGCAAAAGAAAATCATGTGGCTTTTTAATGATATTATAAAGATTATAACAATCGAGTTTTTAAGCATTTTGAATTAATTTTGAATTTTTGGCCCATTTTCGTGCTAGTCCCCCTTTAAGAATAAAATTAAAAGCCACAAGTTTAGTTTTTCTCGACCTTTCGATGGCGTTGAAAGTTTTCAAGTTTTCATTTGCACTGAAAAACTACCTGATTGAAACAACCAAAACTGAAATTCGGGTTGACCAAAAACCACAACTATTTTTTTCGACCTTTCGAATGGTATTCTTAAAAGTTAACTGTTTTTTTTTAACGCAAAATAATGAGATTGTAACTGTGGTTATAAACGACAGATAATACAAAACGATTGAAGTTTAGGTAGTTTAATTATAAAACACAGTGGACTCGTATAAAGCGAAGAAGAACTAGATATTTTCATTACTAAGCCGAAAACTTTTCAAAGATATTACCACCTTTGGACAGGTTCGTTTTAAATGAAATTTTGGGTGTTCCTCCGAAGGACACAAGTTCTCAGACAGAGAACAATCGAAGCTGTTGAAACTGTTGTCTCGAAAGATAACTGCAAAATCGAAATTGTATTGTTTGAAGACGAAGAAGCGGTATGAGAGAAGTGTCTTGAATATTTAATTAGTTTAATATGTTAATGAGTGTATACAGAGTTAAAAAGAGTTTAGGCCTCGTCTACACGAATCCGATCCGGATGAAACCGCATAGAAATATTTGCGTTCTCACGAATCCGCGTATCCGGAGGATTCAAGTAAAAGTATGCGGTTTCGGTGACCGGATTCACTGGATTCGTGTGAACGATAAGCCGATTCGCATCAAAAAGTATGCGGTTTCAAAAGTATCCGGATCCGTGCAGACGGGGTCTTAGTCATGATCAAGCAGGTAACCAGGGTACGCCCCGTGGTTTTAAATCCTGATAAACCACTCTTGCTCGTTTATTAAACTATACATCGCGACTTATAACTGTCAAATTTGAACAAGAAACGGTAGTTGACGACGGAATATTCAGTTGATGATTTGTTATTAAAGTTGACCTAGCTATAGACAGGGTGATGATGGGAAGGTAATTCCAATAAATAATTCGAATATTTTGAAATAAGAGTTCTTTGAATTAGAATCACCCATGACGAGCTTAGGACGACTTTGGATTTTGGTATCCCACAGATTAGGGCAGAAAATATGCCCTAATCTGTGGGGTGCCAAGCTCATAAAAACAATAGATCGTGTAACATAACTCTCGTTCTCCATTCGGATAATGACCACAACTTCGAGGCGGGGCGTCATAAGTATCATCATATCATTCAGCAAGAAAACTAAATCTATTTACGTAGCTTTTGAACTTGGTCAGAATACAACCATTTGATACAATGATAAATGGTGAATAATTCCCTGAAAAATAGTTACATAGGATGTGAAAAAAATGATTATTTTCTAGAACTATTTTTCTTTATTATATTGTAACTGTTTTTTAATACTCACTGCTCCATTGACTCAGTTTGGCGTGCAGTGTTTTTAGAATTATTGTGAAAGTAAATTAATTGACCGACAAAAATCATTTTGTAAAACTAAACTAGACAGGCAGATTACTATTATAGACTATTATATGAAATTATTATGTATCAATATAATGAGCCTGCCCCAGCCTAATACCAGTGCTTACAGGTAAATAAATACCCAAGCAAACAACTGAATAAGACAGGCAGATAACTATTATATGAATTATAGTATATCGAAGATATTTTAGTTATTCTAAGCTTGCCCCAGCCTAATACCAGTGCTTACAGGTAAATAAATACCCAAGCAAACAGCTGAATCAGACAGGCAGATATCTATATTATATGAAATTATAGCATATCGAAGATATGTTAACGTTAGTTATTCTAGGCCTGCCCCAGCCTAATACCAGTGCTTACAGGTAAATAAATACCAAAGCAAACAACTGAATAAGACAGGCAGATAACTATTATACGAAATTATAGTATATCAAATATATTTTAGTTATTCTAAGCTTGCCCCAGCCTAATACCAGTGCTTACAGGTAAATAAATACCAAAGCAAACAACTGAATAAGACAGGCAGATAACTATTATACGAAATTATAGTATATCAAATATATTTTAGTTATTCTAAGCTTGCCCCAGCCTAATACCAGTGCTTACAGGTAAATAAATACCAAAGCAAACAACTGAATAAGACAGGCAGATAACTATTATACGAAATTATAGTATATCAAATATATTTTAGTTATTCTAAGCTTGCCCCAGCCTAATACCAGTGCTTACAGGTAAATAAATACCAAAGCAAACAACTGAATAAGACAGGCAGATAACTATTATACGAAATTATAGTATATCAAATATATTTTAGTTATTCTAAGCTTGCCCCAGCCTAATAACCAGTGCTTACAGGTAAATAAATACCAAAGCAAACAACTGAATAAGACAGGCAGATAACTATTATACGAAATTATAGTATATCAAATATATTTTAGTTATTCTAAGCTTGCCCCAGCCTAATACCAGTGCTTACAGGTAAATAAATACCCAAGCAAACAACTGAATAAGACAGGCAGATAACTATTATACGAAATTATAGTATATCAAATATATTTTAGTTATTCTAAGCTTGCCCCAGCCTAATACCAGTGCTTACAGGTAAATAAATACCAAAGCAAACAACTGAATAAGACAGGCAGATAACTATTATACGAAATTATAGTATATCAAATATATTTTAGTTATTCTAAGCTTGCCCCAGCCTAATACCAGTGCTTACAGGTAAATAAATACCCAAGCAAACAACTGAATAAGACAGGCAGATAACTATTATACGAAATTATAGTATATCAAATATATTTTAGTTATTCTAAGCTTGCCCCAGCCTAATACCAGTGCTTACAGGTAAATAAATACCAAAGCAAACAACTGAATAAGACAGGCAGATAACTATTATACGAAATTATAGTATATCAAATATATTTTAGTTATTCTAAGCTTGCCCCAGCCTAATACCAGTGCTTACAGGTAAATAAATACCAAAGCAAACAACTGAATAAGACAGGCAGATAACTATTATACGAAATTATAGTATATCAAATATATTTTAGTTATTCTAAGCTTGCCCCAGCCTAATACCAGTGCTTACAGGTAAATAAATACCAAAGCAAACAACTGAATAAGACAGGCAGATAACTATTATACGAAATTATAGTATATCAAATATATTTTAGTTATTCTGAGCTTGCCCCAGCCTAATACCAGTGCATTCGGGTAAATAAATACCCAAGCAAACAACTGAATAAGACAGGCAGATAACTATTATACGAAATTATAGTATATCAAATATATTTTAGTTATTCTAAGCTTGCCCCAGCCTAATACCAGTGCTTACAGGTAAATAAATACCCAAGCAAACAACTGAATAAGACAGGCAGATAACTATTATACGAAATTATAGTATATCAAATATATTTTAGTTATTCTAAGCTTGCCCCAGCCTAATACCAGTGCATTCGGGTAAATAAATACCCAAGCAAACAACTGAATAAGACAGGCAGATAACTATTATACGAAATTATAGTATATCAAATATATTTTAGTTATTCTAAGCTTGCCCCAGCCTAATACCAGTGCATTCGGGTAAATAAATGCCCAAGAAAGCAACTGAATAAGACAGGCAGATAACTATATTGAAATTATTATATATGAATATATATATTGAGCCTGCCCCAGCCTAATACCAGTGCATTCGGGTAAATAAATGCCCAAGAAAGCAACTGAATAAGACAGGCAGATAACTATATGAAATTATTATATATGAATATATTGAGCCTGCCCCAGCCTAATACCAGTGCTTACAGGTGAACAAATACCCAAGAAAGCAACTAAATCAGACCGGCAGATGCATGACTAAATAATTATTATATTTATGAATCTACATCACTTTGATTTAGAACCAATATCTCTTTAAAATATCAAATAGGGCAGAATCCAATTGTTTGCCATTATACAATTGCCCATAAGCTACCATAATAAACAAAATTGGCCGTCATGGCCGTGATTTTTGCGCTGAAAAGTTGGTGGCACGAATTGTCCGTCTTCCCGCCATAACTCTTGAGATCTCACTACTAAAATGCTCTAATCATCATGATTTTATGAATCGACTAAGTTTATAACTACATATATATCAATAACAAGTGGATACCATCATCTTTCAAGTTCTAGTTTGGATCCAATAACCCTAAGAAGACAGCAAAACACGTCTCTAGTCGACCATCATCTTGCCTGTACGATCGACGAATACATAGAGGGTTTTGGCGGGAATTTTGTCATGCTTATAACTGAGCTAATATTTCAGTTTAATCTTATAGAACTTTTGACTTTAATGACAACCTCCTGTCAACAAATACACTTCAAATGTAAATATCTAAATGAGATTAAAGTGATATCACATAGTCCCTGCTGAGAAATCCGAAGTCGTCCTAAGCTCGTCATGAACAACATGAAATATCAATTTTTGTAAAAGGCATAGTATTCCTTGTAGATTGCTTTTTTTAACCAACTGTCACTCCTTATCGATCTTTGTACAAGTGGTACAATACAATACAATTAACTTTATTTTATGAGGGAAAATACGTATTAACACTAAAAGTTATCTAACATACGGCCCTCTAAATAAATAAATAATATATATAAAGCTAAATTTAAATAACAATATGAATGAATTATACATTACTAATACTATATGATAGATTTAGTTTATGATAACTTGAGTACAGAAAAATTAAGTTAAGACAGAAGTTCATAACAAAAAGTGTCCATCTGTATAGGATAATGGATCAGCTCCGAGGCTTAGGCCTCGAAGTTCATAACAATCATACATCCGGATACTTTTGAAACCGCATACTTTTTGATGCGAATCGGCCTATCGTCCACACGAATCCAGTGAATCCGGTCACCGAAACCGCATACTTTTGAATTGGAAACGATCAACAGGATTCGTGTGGACGCAAATATTTCTATGCGGTTTCAGCCGGATCGGATTCGTGTAGAAGAGGCCTTATTAATAATAATGACCGAGCGCGCAGCGTGAAGTCATTATTTGCAATAAGCCGAGGAGCGAGGCCATTATCCCATTTAATACACATTCTCATTGTTTTCGAAGGAAAACCACTTACTATTTTTCTTGACCGTCCCATGGGACCAATGCTAACAATGTCTTTTGTAACAAGTATCAAGAATAAGACATTTCGTTTTTATTTAAACCAAAACTGACATCGGTTGGTCAGATAGCATACAGCGTTAGGTGTAGGAATTCGAAGGCAGATGCGGGTTCGAATCTCGTTGGTGTCATTTGCATGGCCAACTATTCCGGCCACTGAGCCCGCAATGAGGCAGCGGATACCATGTGTAAAACAGAAAATAAACACCGATTCGGGAATCCAAGATAGAATCAAAATCGTTTGTACAAATTTAAGTTAAATACGTTTCTTTTAGTCAATTTAACACCGAATGATATTGAAGCAGTTATCAAACTGTAATTCTTGAACATTTGTAGAGTTTAATGTTATAAAATTGGTAATTTACAAGCGAAATATCAAGGACATGTTGACGATTTGAGGAAAACACAGGGAGCCCAAGCTCGCTCAGGCCCGCGCTCGGTGAACCCAACTTTCTTGCTACGGTTTGCCTGTGCTTTAACAGCTATCCCATGAATCTCTATTGTAAATAAGAGCTGGGAAAACTAGTTTCATTTGGTATTATTTGATGGAGGTTTACGTTCTAAAAATGGCTGGAAATTCACTAAACTTCGCAGACCGGAAGAACGACATACCGTACGTCTCTATTTACGAGGATGAAGAAATTTTGCAGCATTTTATCACCAAAAAGTAAACATCAAAACATCGATAAATTGGACAAGCTCTTGAAAAAAGGATTTTAGGGTTAGTGTATTCTTTAAATTTCACACGGCAAATTTCATATGAATTCTGTAATTCGAAAAATTAGTCTTGATACTTCGCAGTGCTTCATGTTTTTGCATGTTTTTGTATAAAGTTTACAGAAACAGTATGTCGTTTTCTAGTCCGAAAGATTACCAAAGAAAGTAAACATTCAAACGCTTCAATTTATTAATTTTACTGGTCTGAATGAAGCCGGTAAGGAATTACTTCATTTGAAAAGGGTACTTTTATCTTTCATTTCTTGGCTCAGGAGGAGCCAACGGTCAGCTGGGACAATTATAACTGTTCTTACATCCCAGCCAGGAAACGTTTGGGTTGGCCTAAGAATGTTTTCCAGGAAAATATTTTTTTTAGAACCAAAAAAAGAAAGAAAGAAAAAAAAAATGGTTGTTTAAGCAGTGTTTGAGATTGGTACGAGAAACGGGGTTACCCGAAAATTTACGTTTTCCAGGTAATTTCAGAATGACAGTATGTACAGTATGTGTGTGCAATTCCGGACGGTTTTTAGATAAATTGCCATATCATTCGTTAAATGCATTGTTTAGGAAAGATATTTTCCTTGGAGATGAGGTAACATCTAATAAAGATTTATATTGGTCAATTTTAGCGATTTTTAAAAATGTTATGGATATATTTGTAAAGTAGTTTGAGTGGTGCAATTCCGGACAGTTGTGTGCAAAGCCGGACACTATTAAAGTAGGTTCTGTTTAATCAATTCTTGTAAGTTATTTCCTAATTTTCGAATGCTTATGATAGATTTTCTATTTCCACAGTCAAATTTGAGATTAAAGCATAAATTTGTGTTAATTAAATCATGAATTACGTTGCTTGATTAAGGTGGCTCGAGGTAGTTTTGAATGGCGCACACATCCCTTTTTGAATTCGCAATTACGTGATCTTACCTTCGCCCCATGAATGTGAAGTTTTTACCAAATGACAGTCTTGGATGAAAGTTTTGAACGATGTTTTAATTATGCTAATCAAAGTTTCTATAGCAACGATAAACAACTTTTTTGTAAAATGGTTTTTCTTAAATAACTTTTGAATTTGAGCTGATTGCGAAAAACCAATAAATGTGCTGTAAACTGCTACGTTTAGCACATCAATTGGGAAAGTTAGAAGAAAAGTTATCTGTTTGATAACGAATAAATCACGAAAACATTTAAATGTGTATTTTGTTCGCGTGTAAATATAAGCGGTCAAAACATTTCATAAGATGCACACATTGTCATCTTAATACTGTAGAATGTTTCCTTGGACTTTCATTTAAACTCCCTGTGGACAGCTCTGGTTAGTATGTAGGCAATGCAGAGATCGAGCTTTTTATTAAAATGACGTTTTGCTTGACGTTTTCACTCTTGCATAATTATGATCGCAATTACCTATAACTCACAAAAGAACAAACGAAAATAAGTGATATCTTCGCAGTACAATTTTAGATATATAGTCAATAATATTGCAAAATTTCAGGCAAATCCATATGAAAGAACGTTTTTAAAAGTAGCGCCGAAGTTGAGGTACGAAATTAGCGCCCGCCGAGTGAAAAATTACTGCATCGAGCGTGACATCGTGTGTTTATTTCAGTGGCTGATTAACATGCTGCGAACAGTCTTAAATTCCTCTATGCACGCTTAGTCTAATTATATTTTTTTGTATATTGTAATTATTTAAATTTTCTTATTCTCATCGCGCATTCCTGCTTGAATACAACATGGGTCGTACTCTTCGTGATGTATTCACTAAGGCTTGAAATATATTTCAAATTCCACTAAACTATAAAATCTAGCATTCAATACACGCCCGATTTATTATTGTACTTTATGTGAAACTTGTACACTTGGTCTTCCTGTGGACTAAGCGTGCATAGAGGAATTTAAGACTGTTCGCAGCATGTTAATCAGCCACTGAAATAAACACACGATGTCACGCTCGATGCAGTAATTTTTCACTCGGCGGGCGCTAATTTCGTACCTCAACTTCGGCGCTACTTTTAAAAACGTTCTTTCATATGGATTTGCCTGAAATTTTGCAATATTATTGACTATATATCTAAAATTGTACTGCGAAGATATCACTTATTTTCGTTTGTTCTTTTGTGAGTTATAGGTAATTGCGATCATAATTATGCAAGAGTGAAAACGTCAAGCAAAACGTCATTTTAATAAAAAGCTCGATCTCTGCATTGCCTACATACTAACCAGAGCTGTCCACAGGGAGTTTAAATGAAAGTCCAAGGAAACATTCTACAGTATTAAGATGACAATGTGTGCATCTTATGAAATGTTTTGACCGCTTATATTTACACGCGAACAAAATACACATTTAAATGTTTTCGTGATTTATTCGTTATCAAACAGATAACTTTTCTTCTAACTTTCCCAATTGATGTGCTAAACGGGGTAGTTTATAGCACATTTATTGGTTTTTCGCAATCAGCTCAAATTCAAAAGATATTTAAGAAAAACCATTTTACAAACAAGTTGTTTATCGTTGCTATGGAAACTTTGATTAGCATAATTAAAACATCGTTCAAAACTTTCATCCAAGACTGTCATTTGGTGTAAAATTCACATTCATGGGGCGAAGGTAAGATCATGTAATTGCGAATTCAAAAAGGGATGTGTGCGCCATTCAAAACTACCTCGAACCACCTTAATACGTTTGAGCACTAAAATATTTCACACATGAGTAATTGCCCTCGTGCGCTGGATTCTGCAAATTAATATAAATGTCCTATAAATGAATAGTGCATGGTGATTAAACTATCCAAAAGATAACTTTTGTTTGCAAAATCAACCTGCAGTTGAATTGTATATTTTTTAAGCGACATTTTAAACAACAATTCAAAGTTACGGGTGATTGCTAATCTTGTTTATTTTATCGTCCGGAATTGCACATACCTTAGTGGATTTTAGTAGTATTTCTAAAACCGTCTCCTACACTTATTTTAAACTTTTAAAAGCTCTTCTTTTCACACAAGATAAAACATTGTTTGCAATTGAAAACGTACTAAATATTTTGGCGTTATCATTTGAATTTGCAGAATAATCACCATTTTAAGTTTAACATGTAATTCAAAGCGCGTTAAAAACTGACTTATTGCGAATTGGCATATTCACATGCCATGACAAATCGCTCTTTTTCCTAGCTGAAAATATCTCGATTGTCGCAAAAACTTCTTACACAATAGAAAACATACAAATGCTTAATTCTATAATGCTGTTTTCATTTGTAAACAAATTCGATCTCTTTTTTAACGCTTAAATGCCAAAGTGTCCGGATTTGCACACTGTCCGGATTTGCACACACATACTGTATATAATGAAAAACGTGAGAGCGTAGAATAGTCAAGGTACAGAATTTAATTCCCAGGAACTTACTCTTATAAGAACAGTTTTTTTAAAGAACACCCCCGTTGGCTCCTCCTGTTGGCTCGCGGCCATCCAATCTTTATATTTTAGAATCGTCGCCATTTTGTAATTCAGTTGGGGATAACCACTGCTTCATTGCAGGCTCAGTGGCCGGAATAGTTGGCCATGATTTTTTCTTTACTTTAAATTCAAGTCTAAGTCTTAAGTCTAAGTTTCATATCTATCAAAGTATCTTTCAAACCTCGATCTGGATCAAAATAATAACCTCTAGCTCCAAATAATAACCTCTGGTTCCAATTGAGTGACTACAATAATGACCTATATGAATAATTAATTCATCAGCCCCAGTCTTCCCTGCTGAATTCAAAACCCTCCCCAGCTTGAAGATTCTCGTAAATAATGACTACTTCGAAACAATGAAAGTGTGTATTAATCATTAAAATACCCTATCATCAAGATAGCTAAGTAATTTTTAGATTTGCACGCACGCACAGCCAAGCATTTAGCTTTAGCGTGACAGGCGAAGCAATAATATGGCGCCCGTGACTGTCACGAAGTTAATTAGGCAGGCAGTAAAAACTTTCTCTTTTGTCAGAAAAAGCGAAACAAATGCAGCTACTAAAGAGGCAGATACTTTGAGAGTAACACTAGAAATTAACAAAATTAAAAATTAGAAAACTGAAAGAACATAAATATATTGGCCTGAATGTGCAGCCATGTGCTTTTCGGTCGGTCACGGGCTGAATGGCTACAATCTTTCTTGCAATGAACGGGATTAATACAGTATTTCTTGCCCGGGGGGGGGGGGGGGGTACTCCGCTAGGATTTGGGTAGGGGTGTTCCGCTGGGATCCTAAAACGGTGACCCTGTTTATGACAGAAAAAAACAAATTCGTATACCCTGTTTATGACAAGGGATCAAATTGGGACCATGTTTATGACAGTTTAGGACCCTGTTTATGCCGCGAAAACGTACTGAATTTCACGAAAGACGAAAGACCGAGCTGCTCATCGTATTACCTAATTAATATACCTGAATATGACAAAAAAAAACTAAGGAAATTGGGAAATGGGGTAAAAATATACCCTGTTCATGACAGAAAACTCAAAAACCCATACCCTGTTTATGACAGAAAGCTCGAAAAACCATACCCTGTTCAGCGGATCATCCCCGTATAGTAAATATATGGGAGTACCCCCCCCCCCGGGATCTCTTGCAACAACGTCAAATTTATATCAATCACATTACAAGAAAAACTGTGTAATTTTCAACCCTGTGAAATTCGAAAAGATTTCTGGCTGGCAAAATAAAGACGTGATTGAAAACTTGTTTACTGATCGTGGACTCGACGAGAAGATTCCGGGAAAGATTTAAATTTGAAGCTTGACTTTTGCGTTCATTTGAAAAATCGATCAATTTACAAAGTTTGTAATTTCCCAAAAAACTTTGTAAATTTTAGATTCTGTAAATATTCTGTAAACTAAACATTTGAGATCCTGTAAATTATTATATGTGTATCTTCATGAATTTAAACATTGTAAAATGTCTGTAAATCCAAACCCTGTAAATATATTGTAAATTCGACAAACCAAAGTCTGTAAATATCTCGTAAATACAAATATAAGCCGGTCTGTAATTACTCTGTCAATTGCACTGAAAGGGATCCGGTAAAACGTCTGTAAATACAATAAAGGAGGCCTGTAAAATCTCTGTAAATGAAATAAAGGGGGCCTGTAAAATCTTTGTAAATTCAATTAAAGGGGCCTGCTTGACGGGCTTCCTTTATCCCTAGTGGACGGGAGGGACTGAGACAGAACCAACACGATCCGCTATCTTGGGCATATATATATTTTTAAATCAAACTTTGCTGTGCAAGACATATAATAAGAAGTTAAACAGAGGGAATTATACCATACCATTAGAAGACGCAAAGTACGGTCAGTTTGACAGACACGGACAAAGAGCCTGGAATCTATCGACGCCTGCATTACAATTTCAGCGGTTACTCACTTCGGCGGCGGTCTTATATTTTAACGGTCGTACTTGGTTATCCCTGTAATAACTCCTCGATTTTGTCGCTTTTTCATTGCTATCTCCACAAAATGGCACCATCAAGTAGCACGGTAAGTAAATAAATGTAATTTTTAAACCCATTCTCGAAATATTCTGACTTTATTTAACTTATAAACGTTTGCAAACAGCTACAAAGTCGAGGAATGTTGAACAACATTTAAAACTTTACATATCCACTGATTACTCATCTGCTTTTTGGACACATTACTACACGGCTTTTCTATTCTAATATGTAATGCCTTGCCTTTTAGATTGCTCTAAAGGTCTCCATAAATGACAAAATAACTACATGGTATTTGTTGTCAAAAGATTGTCCTGATCTTCAAACCAACAGCATATATAAGGAAAAACGGTTAGCCTTCAGGTTTACTACTACTTGTTGTATATAGATGATGAAAATCCATTTAATACATTGTCATTAGACATGATTTGAGAAATATGAGTGTGTGTAAGTATAATCTTCATACAAAGCTTACATTTGTAATTATGATTTATATATTAAACAAAATATAAAATACATACAGCTTACTTCACTACATGTGTCAAATGACAAAACATGTGAGTTTTAAGGAGATTCACAGGTTAATTTATGGCATTTAGAGGAAGACAGATTATTTTAATGTTATTAATGCCCGGAGTAATTAATCGATCATCGACTACCTAATCGATCAATCAATATTAATCGATGAAACTAGCTGATTAATATCGATTGATATCGATAATCGATGATTAATCGATAGTCACTCGAAAAAGTTCCTTACTTAATTTCGATTAGTATCGATAAAGATCGATTATCATCGGTAACCTATTTCAGTTATTTTTATCGATTACTATAATTTATAAAAGGTCATAGATTTGTTGCTCATCGATTAGTCATCGATTTCCAATATTAATTGATTAATTAGCATCGATTAATATCGATTTCATCGACTAATTACTCCGGTTATTAATGATATTTAACACAAACTATCTAAAAGTATCTTATTTAATAATATTGTTCTGTTTTGTTTTTATTCTACAGTGTCGTTAAGGCATAGAAAGCAAAAAGAGAGAAAATGGTTAAGAAATCCCACCCAAAGAAGCAATTATTTATAGTAAGTTATAATAATGTAATATTTATTAATGATCCTGGTGCAAGCAATTGTTGATAAATCCAATGAAAATTGATACTGATCAATTGATTATCATTGAAAAACAAGTTGATGCCAGTCACATACATGCACAATGTATATCTGTAACCTTCTATTGGTTGCCATCAATAAACCTGAAATACTCATCAATTGACATTCAGTGTAATTATAACCTTCTGATAGGTAATCAATTGCCAAATATCAATCGAATAATTCTATCAATTGATATTTGTTATTTGTTTGGGTTTTCAATAATTGATTGTCTATATGCCAGGTATTGATGCCTTATTGCATTGTGGAGGATTCAGAGTGTAATCAGCATTGCAGAAGTAATATATATTAATATGTATAATTTATTATTTTAATGTGAATTTGCTTTGTTTACATGATCATTACAAATTATATTCTTTATTAATTATAGGCTAACTCTGCACATATCAGGACATACAGAACCATCCCTCGACATCTACACAGGCAGAACAGTCTCAAATGTAAGTAAAAAGATAAAGCAAATACAATTGAATTTACCCTAGCAGTGATTACATATTAGTTACAGTACTGTTACTGTTATTAGGAACATAATTGAAAACATTAGACTAGCCGATTATTTGTTGACATTCATTTTTTGACAATTAAATAATCCTCTAGTCTATGGAGACCCTACATCTAAATTATAAACTGTTTAATAAACGAGCAGGAGTATTTTTTTATCAGGTTTAAAACCACGAAGCGCAGTCAAGTGGTTTTAGACCTGATAAAACACGACCATACATACAAGTACGGGACACTGACTTTGTGAATTTGATTAGAACCTTGTACAGGTCAATAATGAGAGATTAAAACTGAGACCTTTACAAGACCAAGTGTCATAGGAACATAAAGACAACCATACCATTATATTATGACAACTGTGTCATTATTCATGTACCCATGGCAGTGATTTACGTCAACGTACGTCCAATACTTATATTCGACATGTCTTTTCACAAATCCTGCTCGTTTATTAGACATTACATTATTATTGCTATTGTGTTTGATCTATAGTAAGCATCTTTCCAATTAAATCGGTACTTTGAATGGTAAAGGGCTTCTACATATAGAAGAGTATACAATATTATTTCTGAAGTGAACTCCTCTGATTGGTTGATTTGTGTGTTTAGCACACATCAACAAAATTTGCATAAGTACAGATTTAAATGGGAAAGTACAGATTTAAATGGGAACCTGTTATGGTCAATTCTTTGTTACACACGTTACACTTCACACAAGATTTTGTGGTTATATTTTAGTACAGTTTGAAGTCCAAAAGGAGTTTTGCTTTTTCTTTGCTCTAGATTTATTAGGCAGGGGGAAGTGAAGTTATTCATGTTAAAAGAATTAGTTAATTCTCTCAAGTTGCTTTTTTTACAGAGGATTAAAATAGCGTTACAAACTAACCGGAAAGTCACCCATACTTTCACGTGATGGTTTTACAGCACAAACTTCTGTGAATTCAAAAACTTTTAAAACAATAATTTGTGATGGAGATTATTTTATATGTCTGAAGTTTATTATAAACAGTGAGCTTTCCACAATTGTTTTGTGCACTCTAAGCAATGGAGAAAAGTTTTGTGTTACAGACAATACAGCTTTTGTTACAGATGTTACACTGTACAAAATATCTAGACATATATAACAGGTTCCCATTTAAATCTGTACTTTCCCATTTAAATCTGTACTTATGCAAATTGTGTTGATGTGTGCTATAAACACACAGATCAACCAATCAGAGTGTATTATTTCTGAAGTGAACTTCTCTGATTGGTTGATATGTGTGTTTAGCACGCATCAACACAATTTGCATAAGTACAGATTTAAATGGGAAAGTACAGATTTAAATGGGAACCTGTTATATAGATCTTTTCAGCAATTGAAATTTTATTGGAAAATAATATTAATACTTATAATGCATTTTTATATTGTTGTTCAACTTTTCAACCCATGTCTAATGCTTAAGCTATTAAATAAGTTAATTTTCCAGTGTTATCTTCCCAAGGAGGGAGGAAAGGGGAGGAGGGGAATCTAGCTTTAATTAAAAAAAATTGTTTTTGCATAAATATCCTGTGAAGAAATATGCATTAATATCAAAGATAAGAAAAACAATATGAAAACAGAGGAATCAGCATTTACTTTGATCTTTTTTAGAATTAATTAATTAAAAAATTATCAATAAAAAGTAATTAAAAAAATCAAACTAGCTCTCTCCTACTTTAGCTCACACAATTATGTATGTTCTTCCATGTTGGATAAAAAGTAGATCAAAATACACTTGATCATTAAAAATGTGACAACACTAGCTTATAGATTGATTCTCTTTTTTTTTTAATGTAGATTAAGATCTCAAGTGTAACTCTACAGAAAAGAAAAGACATCTGCAAGAATAAAGGTGTAACAATTGCTAAAGGGATAACTAAAACAATTGTATCATTAGTTGACACCAAAGTTATATAAATAACATGTACTTGGTGTACTGTATCAACAAAAACAATTGTAAAATCTAAAACGCCATTGTACACGGGTGTGTTTGTCATTATAAATCGTTACTACCACGTAGGATTTGTTACCAAGCTTCGGACTTAGCGTCCGTCAGGGCTTGAATAAGCTACTTTATTTACATGCGAGGATTCAAATGTACAAACGACAATTTGTGCACGTGCTAAGAATAGAGCGAGACAAATACATGAACATGTGCGCGAGCTACAGAACTAAAACGAAAGTGGGAGTGATAAAAATTATGATAAAAAATGTGTATAAATACATGTGATACCTGAAAGTAAAAATAAATATTGTTACAATTAAATACAAAATAAAATAATTCAGACTTTTCTTAAAATAGGTTTATATACATTAGGCACCATAAGGCCACTGTCGCTATTTACTAACGCATTTCTGTTGGAGCTGATATGTAATGCCTCCTTCCATCGCCAACGCAACCAGTGCGAATCTTGTCCTACTATTGTAGTGTCTATAGTATGTATAGTAGTGTCTAGTATGGTCCGACACTACTATAGTATATAGGACAAGATTCGCACTGGTTGTGACGGCGATGGCCAGAAGGAGGCATTACATATCAGCTCCAACAGAAATGCGTTAGCAAATAAAGACAGTGGCCTTATGGTGCCTAATGTATATAAACCTCTTTTAAGAAAAGTCTGAATTATTCTATTTTGTATTTAATTGTAACAATATTTATTTATACTTTCAGGTATCACACTATGTATTTATACACATTTTTTCATTTTAGTTCTGTAGCTCGCGCACATGTTCATGTATTCGTCTCGCTCTATTCTTAGCATGCATGCAAATTGTCGTTTTTTACATTTGAATCCTCGCATGTAAATAAAGTAGCTCATTCATGCCCTGAAGACGGACGCTAAGTCCGAAAGCTTGGTAACAATAAAATCTATTTTATTCTATGCGGTAGTAACAAAGATTTATAATTATGAAAAACAATTGTGTCAAGTATGGCTATTTAAAATTTATTGTGTTTAACTATGTAGTGATAGTTAAACTAGACTGATTCCATAAGTCACAGTTTTCGATTTGTCGTTGGGCGATAAAAAGTTTTTCGACAAAGAGCGAACTGGGACTGACTTAAGTTAAACATGTAAAATAAATGATAGGTAATATAATGAAATTTGTAACACCGTAAAAATGTTGACTTAACTTTTTTTACGGTGTTACAAACTTTCATTATATTACCTATCATTTATATCCAACACCGACGCAGCCTATACTAGTTTACGCGCTAGTTTCCATGTAAAATAAAGTTGTTTTTATAAGAGTGTTATATTAGGATAATATAATGAATTGATACATATTTAGCTTCATTGTAAACAACATACTTTTCAGAGATGTCAGTAATAAACATTTGAATAGCCTAATGATATTCCATGTTTGTTTCAAATTGTTTACACAGGGTTTGACTGGTTTTTACAGAATATTTACAGGGTTTGGTTGGATATTTACAAAATATTTACAGAACATAGCTTATAGCTATTTAGAGTGTTTTTACAGGGTTTTGTAAAGCTAATTTACACAATATTTACAGAGTTTGGTTAGTAATTTACAGAGTTTTGCTTGATCATTTACAGGCTGTTTACCGAGTTTTTACAGGGTTTTCATTTGGATATTTTCAGGGATTCCCTTAAGATATTTACAGAGATTTTACAGAGATTGGGCCGGTTTCAGTAAGATTTGATGGAAAATTTACAGACTGAGTAATTACAGGAATTTTACAGACTTGGTGTAAAATTTAAAAAGTTTGTAAAGAGACAATTATTCTGTAAATTCAATTTACTGGATATTTACAGGGAATATACAAGATTTTTACAAACTTTGTAAATTGATCGGTTTTTCCAGTGATCTCATTGAAAGTGTTCATTTTCTCATTGAATGTGTTCTTGAATGACAAATATATCATTTAATTGGATCAGAGTTAACTTAACTGATGATGGTGGATAGCGGAGGCTATCCGAAATCTCAATCAAATAACTTGATAGTTAAACTTCTTGTTATTCACTTTATTATAACTTAACTCTGCTTTCATATACACTAGAATGCTATTTACTGAAGGATGAAATTTTAATGGAATATTCGTGCTTTTGGACATGAGTTTGCAGTCATGATCAGTTGTTGTTAAGCAAGAGACCCGTTTATGTCGTTTATAGCGACACAACCACAAATGACACAAAGTTTAGCTCATTTTTTTTTGTAAAAATGAAACATATTTTAATATGTATATTAATATATTAATATGTATATTAATATACATATTTTAATATTAAAATAAGCTTTCAAGAAGACCTCGAGTTTGAAATAATAAGTTGTGAAGACAATTAGTATTGGTAATCATATGGTTTCGAGTTCAATTTGGGATTAATTCGCACGAGTGTGTTTTTCAAAGAGTACAAATTGCACGAGACCTACGGTCTCGTGCAATTTGGCTCTTTGAAAAACACACAAGTGCGAAATATCCCCAATTGAACTCGAAACCATATGATTACCTATTAATAATATAACTGAAAAAAACTCAAGCTCTTTTTCAATTTTTTTTGGTCAGTTTTCGGCTAGTAGCGCGCGGCCAAAAATGACGTGTTGATGTCGTAAGCAAGCGTGCGCTCGAGCTCAAGCGGAAAATTCAAAACTTTCCATTCAAAACTTGGTCAGTTTTTTGTATTTTTCTTACAAATTTTCGACGATTTTTGAAAGAATTGCCACTTAAAGTGTTTTTTAAATTACTGTCAAGCATTAGTGACTAAAATGATTTAAGAATAAAGCCTATCATAATAGATTTATTTTTTTGTAATTTGCACTGTACAGAATGTAATTTGCACTGTATTACCTTGTTTTTGCACTGAATTACCTCTGAAATGCACTGTTCATCAGCCAATCAGAATGGAGTAATTTTTTTATGTATATTATTATCCAAGTAAGCAATTTTATGTGAAAGTTAATAGGACTAAAATTACTCAGCCGAATACGGCAAATTAGCTCAATTTCTGTAGAGTGTACTCCCCGCTGAAGCTTTCCAAATACCACTCACACTTTCATATTTAACTAATTTTTCCTTCAGTCTTTCACGTATGTTTTCATTGTCTAAAACAGAATTCAAGTTATCTATCATGGCACAGAATTGTTATCTATCACAACAAACAATATAACTTCTCAATCTGCGGTCGCTTTACTAAATTGTCTCCTAATCCTTCGCATCGTCATTTATCACTGTTGTCTTCGTCTAAACTGTCTGAAAATGTTCTCCCATCTCGCTCTCACACCGTTAACACGCTGTCTTCATTAGTGCTTCAGTTAACTACAAATTTTGGAATGAAATGTTTGTCTATGAATACAATTTCTTTACTCTCAATGTCACGCCATTTCACCAATGTGTCACGCCATTTCACCAAACCAATCAGATTACGCGCTAAAAATAACTTATACATCTTGATGATAGGGTATATGTTAACAATGAAGATGGACACTTCTGGTTATGAGCTTCTGGTTAATTAAGATAATGATAGTTAATAACACTACTAGACTAGTACAGTAAGAACAAGAAAAACGTAACACTACTAGACTAAAACAATAATTACTAATAAATACAGTTACAACTCATAAGAAACCTACAATTAAAGCAGAAACGATCTTCCAGGTGGTCAATACAGTTAAGCTTAAGACGAAAGTATTTACGGATTCTAAGTTTAATTGCTGTTGTTCTAGAGGTTAAAGCATCGAGAGTAGATGCTTCTGACATAGCGAGTTGTTTGCAATCAGTTTCAAGTCCATTAAAAAGAGTAGAAGCACTGTAATGAAATGTTCGCTTACCAAAGTCTGTGCGAGGGTAAGGCAATTCAAGATCATGTAGACAAGCTCTAGTACGTGCATGCTGACGAGTGGCAGATAAGAATTTGAATTTAGTTTTGAAACAGGATGAAGAATTAGGGTTTAAAAGTATATGTTAAAGAGAAGAAGAAGCTTCCTTAGCTTAATGAGGTAAAAAACCGGAATTCATTTGAGTTTGGAGAAAAGAAAAACAGAAGGAGTAGAGAAGTCGGCGTTCAAGAGAATGCGAGCTGCACGCTTTTGAAGGTAGAGAATTCTTAACAAGAGGGTTTTGGAACAATTTCCCCAGGCAACAGAGCAATAAATAATAGTAGTATGAATGCAAGAATTATAAAAGAGAAGATCACAGTCATGACTTAGGAAAGGCTTAATCCTACGCAGTAAGGCTACCTAGCCTGCTACAAATAATAGAACAAATATTGTCAATGTGGCAAGCCCAAGTGAGATGGCTGTCTAAAGTAACGCCGAGCATTTTGGCAAACTCAACCTGATCAATTTCTATATTGTTCAGGGTAACTGAAAGCGATTGGTCCTCAATGAACCTGGACTTTTGAGAAGATAAAATGAGCATAGATTTGGTCTTTGACGTGTTGACTGCCATTTTGTTTTGATCAGCCCATTCTGAAATATCATTAGCAATGCTGATAAAGAAGAACCATAAATCTTAAGCTTAAGAAGTAAAGTACAGTGATCAACAAAGTCAAAGGCCTTCTAAAGGTCAATAAGAAGAAGACCATTTAAAAGTTTGTTATCCATATTAGAAAGAAGATTGTCAGTGAGATCCGTAACAGCTAGCTCACATGAGCGAAATTTCCTAAATCCGAATTGATTGTCAGTAAAAAGATTGTGTTCAGTTAGGAAATCATAGAATGATATATGGACGTGACGTTCGATCGAGCACTTTAGAAATAATTGCAAGAACAGAGATGGGACGGAAGTTAGAGCAATCGAAAAGCGAACCAGCTTTAAACAAAGGAGAAACTTTGGCAATTTTCCACAAATCAGGAAAAACACCAGAAGTGATACTGAGGTTATAGATCTTAGTAAGAATAGGAGAGATTGATGGCGCTGTTAATTTGAGAAAATGACCATTAAGTCCATCTAAACCAGCAGCCTTCCTAGAAGACAAGTGCTGAAGTGAATTAAGTACGAAAGATTCTGTAATAGCGGGAATAGTAAAAAAGGTATTAGGCGGGAGTTTAGAGTTGACGAAGCTAGTAAGATAGTCCCAGTTGGGATTTGAATTATCATTTTAATTTGAATGTTAAGCTTAAAAGCTTAACAGAAGCCGTAATATTCGCAAAATGAACATTAAATAGATTAGCAATATCATAAGAATTAGTAATCTTCTTATCATCAACAATATTCAAGTAATTAGGCAAGTTACAGCACTTGGAGGGAGCAACATTGCGAATAATTTTCCAAATTTTTTTTGGATTATCAAGGTTAGCGTTGATGGAATTACGATAGAAATCACGCTTAGTGTCTCTAATCAAGTGAACGTTAACCACTCGATTTCGAGCAGTTCTGTATTCACGTCAACAAACACTAGTATTAAAAGAAATCGCACGCTTTTGTAAATTATTCCGGTCCTTAATTGCAGTACTAATCTCACCAGAAAACCATTCAGGCTGATGAGGCCTTTTTACACACCTTTTCTTGAAAGGTGCGTGACGATCTAGTATATTATTGAATAGTACATACCAATGCTCGAGGACTTCATTAAGATCTAACGAATCAACTGTATTCAAAGATAGATTATTCAAATCATTGAGAAAAAGATCAGCAGAAAAGCGAGCGATAAAAAATAGGTTTGTGGCCGTAAGACTTAATAAAATAACCTCAAGTGAACCAAGTAACGAAAATAGGCAAATGATCGCTTAATGCAATCGGCAAAGTTCCAGATTTAAAAACATTGTCCTTATGAGAAACATAAATATGATCAATCAAAGAGCCATAGATAGGTCTGGTCGGCACTGTTATGAGTTGTTGAAAATTAATAGAACTAAAATATATTTATAAATCGCTTACTACAGTGGTACGGGTGATCGGCGTACCTTTTAGGGTAAAAATATTTCCTGTACGTACCTTTTAGGGTCCTTTTAGATATCTGGCTCGAAAATCAGTTACGTAACATGATGTTGTACCTGTAAGAGTCATTTTTACTCTGTTTTGTTGCTTTGTTGGGGTAGAAATCGACAAGGCTTTATCAGTTATTTTTATCTGTGCGTACCTTTTAGGGGTCGTTTTCAAAACCTCCGCCGATCACCCCTACCACTTGGACAAAGGGAGTACCCCCAGGGGTTGTAGTATACATTTATACACATTTCCACATATATATAGAATGAGATGCAAAACCAAAAACACTGCTTAATGTGGGTGTTGTTTGCATGGAATGTATGCGAAATGCAGTACTAAGTACTGTATCCTAGATTTTTGTTTTGCTATTGTTTACAATTAGTAAATGCAGTACTAAGTACTGTATCCTAGATTTTTATTTTGCTATTGTTTACAATTAGTTAATGCAGTACTAAGTACTGTATCCTAGATTTTTATTTTGCTATTGTTTACAATTAGTAAATGCAGTACTAAGTACTGTATCCTAGATTTTTGTTTTGCTATCGTTTACAATTAGTAAATGCAGTACTAAGTACTGTATCCTAGATTTTTGTTTTGCTATTGTTTACAATTAGTAAATGCAGTACTAAGTACTGTATCCTAGATTTTTGTTTTGCTATTGTTTACAATTAGTAAATGCAGTACTAAGTACTGTATCCTAGATTTTTGTTTTGCTATTGTTTACAATTAGTAAATGCAGTACTAAGTACTGTATCCTAGATTTTTGTTTTGCTATTGTTTACAATTAATAAATACAGTACTAAGAAGTACTTATCATTTGCAATATATTATTCTGCATACATTTATCTGTATTATTTTTTTCCGTGTTTCTTTTTGTTGATCCTTATAATTGTAAGCAATCAAATAAATAAACATACATATTAAGAAAAAGCACAACACATATTTTAAAATGTTTCTATTTTTCAATATCAAATATATCAACTGTAACAATATAATTTTCACAACACGGATAATTATCCAGTCTAATCTCAAGTAGGCCACAACCATTGTCTATTTGAGATTGTCTGCATACACCTATTTCAATTAACGTTGTCCATCTGGAATGGTTGATCTGAGACCCATAGGAATTGTGGGAGCTCGTTAAACTGCAAATGCATTATTATAATCACGCTTGAATATTAATGTTTACTTCTGAAATACTGTTATCTGTAATTCAGCACCATTCAAGTGTGATTAAATTAATGTATTTGCAATTTAATGAACTCCCACAATTCTTATTGGTCTCAGATCAACCATTCCAGATGGACAACGTTAATTGAAATAGGAGTACTTATGATTTTGAACCAATGATGAACTACTAATAAATTATCCTCTTGTTAAACTATTTAATTGGAAAATATGCTGATTGCAAAATCAATAAGAAATATTTGAATAGTAGAGTGAAGACATCTAACCCGTGAAACAAAAGTAAATAGTCAAGGTGTAATAGTCAAATAGACACAAAAGAAAGCAATGGAATTAGAGACTGCTAAGGTGTATTAGTCTAATATCTATTTCACGGGTTAAATGACTTTACTCTAATGTAAATTCATTACCACTCGTAAATAGTTACAAACAGACAGTTCTTTCGCTAAAACATTTTTTTGTTATAAAATTAAATATTTTATTGTATTAAATTTGAAAATATGTTTATTGCAAGATCAATAAGAAATAGTTGAAAAGTATTGTGAATTCATTATCAATCATAAATATTTACAAACATATTTCCTTTTGCTAAAAAATGTTTGCTATAAAAAATAGTCATTGTATTGTAAATTTGAAAAATATGGGTTATTGCAAGATCAACAGAAATATCTGAATAGTATTTATTTAACAAATAGAACAGTCTTTTCCGTGCTCTGTTCAGTTATAAAGCACGATGAAAGTGACGAGAGTACGAAAGAAGTGATGGGAGAAGCACGAGCTGAAAGCTATTTGTTTTATTATATATTTGCTCATTTCTTTTAAGCTTATATCACTTTAATTTCACGCTTTTTATCGATAAAGTTACTGATTCTTTTTCAAAATTCTCCCTACTAACATTCGTGTAAGTTCTCCAGCGCTGATTGATTGACGTCTTGTTTTCCTATTTCGGTTTCCTTAACACTGTCACGCCACGCTACAGTCGTGCGAATGAAATTCAATCGATGCAAAAGGGACTGCAAAAGGCCGATAAAAACAAGATTATATGGATAAACGATGAATGGAAATTACTTTTCTGTAAGTAAAAAATTGTAATAAATGCCAATTTGTTCTCATGGAGCATGTGTGTTTTAAATTTATGCCGTTTTGCAGTCCTTTTGACAAATTTTCGCCAACAATCGTCCCAGCTAACCGTTTGCTGAAACCGATAGTAATCTTATTTTCAGCAAAAACATGCTCAAAGTTGTTTTGGTTAGAGAATGTAATATTTATGGATCGTTTGAAAAGCTATGCATTTTGTAGAAATTTTGAACTCCTCAAGTTTGGTGTCATTTTAAATTTGGCCGGTTTTGAGTCCTATTTTGTGATTATTTTAAGACTTTTTGGTTGTATTGTACGTTCTTTCCTTCTCAAACTTCACTTTGCTTTCTAAATATAAACAATAGATTGTATTTCTGTGTGAAAATTAGGCTGATTATCAGTATTTCCTGATTAAAAACATCTCATTTTAGTGTTTTGTTTTCTAATTTTGCCAAATCTTGAAACGGAAATCTCTGCGTGACAGAGATTCGTCATGATGTCGTCACAACTGTGCTCCGTTCACCTATAAAGCACAACGCTTGACCAATCACACCGCGAGTAGTATCTCAAATATATAATAACAAAAATTATTATTGTAGTGTCCATAATAATTTAAAGCCTGACTCTTCTCTCCTGTAGGGATGTAAGTAAACAAGTTTTTGCTCAGTCACGAAAAACATTCGTACAGCATAATCATCTTGAGAAACCATTGAGTTCGGTGCGTGGCAATATTCGTTTTGTACATTTATTTTGGTTTGTGTTGTAAAAAAAAACAAATTGCACATGGATTTTTCGTTGTCTGTCCTCTTATTGACACCCTCTTGACGTCATAAAACGTTCAAAACTTTGCAGTGAAACCCCTCGCTACGCTCATCAGTGGTTCCACTTGTGTTTTGAACATTTTATGACGTCAAGAGTGTGTGAATACGAGGACAGACAACTCAAAACCATGTGCAATTTGTTAGATTGATATTCATATAAAACTAGTCGAATGAATTGTTCAGCAATTTTGATATCTGCAAAAATATTAGATGCATAAAAAACGGAGTATATATAATGCATCTCATTTTTTTGCAAATATCAAAATTGCTGAACATTTAAGGGTCGTCCGATGAAGTTACACTTTCTAGCTACTGGTATTTGCGTATCACGAAATACATTGACAAGTATTGGCTTTAAACGAAATCATGGCTGGAAATTCAGTAATAAAAACTCACATTAGTCAAACTATTGAAACAAACCATTGAACATTGAACATGTTATGAATTATGTTCGTTTAGTTAATCAAGTTTTGCTTTTGCTATGGAACACTACGACAGATAAAGTCGCCTTTTCAGATCGTTTCTATGCAAAATGAGTTGACAAGTAGCGGGACTTTAAAACATTTCAAGTAGTTTCATATTCCAAAATTTAAAAAAATTTGAATAAAGAACAATCAAAATGTTAGCGCAAAATATAGTTAAAGGTAAGAAGATATATTTTTGATTTGTTTTATCGAATTTTGTTGCATTTTTCAACGTGTCACGAAACTGGGCCAGCTGTCACGAAACTGGGCACCCAAGTTGCCGTCGAAATATTCCTTTTATTTTATTAAATTAAAAGATTCTAGGAAAATATCTACATCATTATTTTACTTGATAAATTTGCCTTTGTATGAAAAAATGTATGGAGTTATTTTTCTCTGTAGAGAAGATATGATATTTACAAAATGAAGTGTCATGAAACTAGGCAACATACTGTATTCTAGAGGACGTGAAGTTCTAACCAGATTTTTAAGGGGAAAAAAGCATCAACTTCTTCTCAATTATTTAAAGAACCTGAGTAATGGTCCGGCCGGGGCTTAAATCCAGACCTTCCGCACAGTAATCCGAAGCTCTATCCACTGAGCTAATCGGTCGTCGGTGAACACAATCATCACCATCATTATTAATATTACAATCATCACCAATATATCATCATCATTACCAACACTATGTTCATCTGATCACCATCACCATCATTATTTCTAATGAGTTCCTATTTCTAATTCAGTTTCAGGTTTGATGGTGATCGCACTACTCAATCCAAACTTTAAACTATAAAGCTACAAAACAGAAAATGTTGCGAGCTGGATTCAGAGTATTTGTAATTCGAAGAAAAAAGCAAGCCCTGATATTGATCTGCTGTTGCCTTTTCCTTGGTGTTACTTTAACTTTTCCGGGATCATCAAGCTCGAACGCCAAAACTGAACGCGAAATTAAACATAACAAAGCAATAGACAATGTTCAGACGGAAAACGGAACCGGAACAAACACTGAGACAGCAACAGGGAAGCCAACCGCCAGTCCAACCCCCAAGCCAGCCCCCGAGCCAACCCCCAAGCCAACCCCCAAGCCAACCCCCAAGCCAGTCCCTAAGCCAACCACTAAGCCAGTCCCTAAGCCAACCCCCAAGCCAGCCCCCAAGCCAACCCCCAAGCCAATGATTGAAGTTGACTTCAAACTCATTTTACCTTTTATTGAGCCGAAAATGGATCCGCAGGAAAAAAGTCTCTATCTTGTTGTTGTAGTAAACAGTGCAGCTAAAGGGGAAAATCACCGAACGTTACGACAAACTATCCGTAAAACCTGGGGTAATGCGAATACGTCGCGCAATAATACACTTAAGTGGAAACTGTTTTTTGTCTTGGCTGTCGCTGATACTAAAACTGAACATGAAGCTAACATACAAGAGGCAAGTGAACATAACGATGTCATCATTGGAAACGTAACAGAAAATTATAGAAACGTTGTCATCAAGACATTCATGGCTCATTTGTGGGCTGTCACTAGGTTATCATGTAAGTATGTTCTCAAGACTGATGACGATGTTTATGTGAGAGTACCTGGTTTGGTAAAATGGCTACAAATGTCTGGCTCTCCCAAGGCTTTTTATGGGGGCTTTGTAGCATATAATTACGGTATAATACGGGACCCAAAGAGCAGGTGGTATATAAGCAAGGAGCAATACAACAGTACCATGTGGCCACCCTGGTGCCACGGCCTGTTTCATGTCCTATCCAGTGATATCATTCCCAGTTACCTTATCTATACATACAGAAGAAAACCATTTCATACAGACGATGCGTACATTGGTGTAGCATCGAAAGAACTTGGTGTCAAAGTCGTGCAGATCCCTGGATTTTCATTCGAAGAAAATTTCAATAAGAGAGTGAGGTCGGATAAAGAATTGAATCTTTCATTAGCTATAGGCCATAATGTAGACGGTGAACAAATGAGATTATTTCATAGATATTATACTAAACACATGCTTGTGTAGAAAGTTCTGCGGAATGTGACTGCGTTATGCTATAGAGGCCCAGCAGTCGCATAAGAAAATGTGCGAGAAAGCAAGGTTACCAATGGTCAAAGTTGATAGTGTTCTGGGAAAGTTCGGAAAACAACTACAGTCTATGGTACCTCTATTAAGCGGTCACCCATTAAGCGGTCACCCTCTATTAGGCGGCCACAATAAAAAATCCCTAATCTATACCTATTCTATACCTCTATTAAGCGGCCGACCTCTTTTAAGCGGTCAGTTTGGAAATTCCCAAGGTTGACCGCTTAATAGAAGTACCAATGTAGACAAAACTGAATAATGTATAAACAAAAACAATGTTAACAGGTTTAATTTTAAACTCGAAAGGAACGAGTATTTCATATCAAAATAGGTAATACATACATTTTGTTCTTGTTTCATATGAGCAAATCAATGATTGTTGTGGTTTTAACTTATTTCCATTACTTTTTAGCCGAAAGCGCGACTCACTGAGGCACACGCAGACGTCATTAATTAGCATGTCATTTTACACATACACTCATTTGCATATTACCACCGATTTCATTACTACGCGCCCTCAGACAAAATATTCGTGAATACTCTTCCGTCAATCAAACACAATTTTTCTAGACAACTAATTATGTGAACCATAATATAAAACAGGTAGAAATGTTATTTTAAAGAGAAAATTGTGCCAAAAATACAATTGTCTTATCAAAGACATGAAACTTATTTAGTTTGAACAGTCTGATACCTAAAATATATCTTTAGGCCCGGGAAAAAAATGATTTTTCATTGAACTGTCGTTGACGACTTGTTTGTAAAATCTATAGACAAATTGTGTTTGATTGACGGAAGACTGACCGCCAACTTCCTTCACAAACTCTGCTGGGCGCGTAGTAATCAAATCGGTGGTAAGAGCCAATGTCAGCTAAAACCAGACCAATTCCGGTCACGGTGCAAAATCAACTTACACTCATTTTGGCACTGTAGGTAGGTATTAGTGAGCAGTACAGTAAAACCCCAAATTTGAGGATCCTTTGACGTCATCAAATCCTTTGTTCTTGCCTAATTTGCATAAATATCCAAAAATTGTAAAATTTATTCATCGAGAAATTCAGCGCCCGTTACGTTTCGTGTCAATTCTCGCTCCAATCTAAACATACGGGAATTTTATGAGTTCAAACGTTGAGACAAAGCTTCGAGGGTTACAGCGAGGGGAAGAACTTGTAATTTAAAGGATTTTTCATATAAAAAAAACTACTTCAAAGTTTCATGACAAAACAAGATGGCGGCCAAAATGGTCTAAAGAAAAGGTATGTAGTACTTTTGATTTGATATTTATTAGTGTTCCACATTTTTGTTCGAGTTTAGACCGTTTTTGTTTTGGACATTGATATCTGTAGAATCTTCTGTTTTAATGCCAGTATGGCCAAGTCTCTAGTTTTAAGGCCAAGTTTCGAAATGTAGGAACAACAATTTAGTCAGTTTGCTTCGTATCGATCGGCGGAATGTGATCTCATACTGACAGACTCAATATTTGCCTGCTTGATGTAGAAGGCCATGCAGATATGAAAATTAAGGTTAATATTCATGACAATAGTTAATGATTTTAACAGAAGCAACAATTCAACAACAATAATAATTATACATGCAAGGTTTTTGGACAAAGGGTCTCAAATGTATGCAACTATCAAATGGTAACATGAGTAGAACCACCATTTGTCAATATTTTTAATAAATCATCACCCTTTCGCTCATGCGAATCACATCCACAGGTAATTAGACAGACCTAAATATGCTATTCAAGCTCCAACATCATTTTTTCCTGTGCTATCTTTCAATCCAACCACATACACTTGACACCTCGCAACAACAACCTTTCTGAATTAGGTGCATTATAATGATACAATTTGCACATAGAGTGCAGCCAAATAATTAACCCATGAAATATGTAACATTATTTATACATGAATAGCAACAAATCTGTTGTTTTCTATTGACAATTAGTGCTATTCTGTATTAATTAGATCTCTGTACTATTTTCTGGTGTGCATCTGACTTAATAGTAAGAATGTTTTGTGTCATTTGTATCATGTTGATAAATGCTTTCTTTTCTTTTTGGATAGGTCACTACCTCTTGGGAAGCTGCCAAACAGCAATAAAGTTATTCTCAATAAAGTTGCAAACTAAAATATTGAAGTATTAATCATTTTTTTAATGCAAATTAATCAGCATGTTAACCAACAACACAATAAAGGCAAAGGGCTCCCAAATTGAAGAATATCACAAAAAATGTTCTTTATAATAGTGAGAGACCAAGAAATTCAATTTGAGGTGAAATCAAATTTATATGTGATTAATATAGAAGTTATAACATGGCAATCTTGTTGTTCAGTTCTAAAATTAACAATGTGATTGTATTTTGATTAAAATTGTTTCACCATCTAACTAGAGGGTCCTGAAAGGGTGAAATGGGAGCTGGGATTGGCCTTTTTTGACTGGGAAAATGGGTTTCTCTAACTAGTCACTATAGTGCAAAATAGCCCAGAAAATCATTGGTTAGACAATAGGAAACAAAAAATTTTAGTGTGAATTAGTACAAGCACTTAGAGTGAAGTCATTTAACCCGTGAAATAGATATTAGACTAATACATGTTCACCTTAGCAGTCTACAATTCAACTGTTTTCTTTTGTGTCTATTTGACTACTACACTTGAGCAAGCAATTTCTATTTCACGGGTTAGAGTGAAGTCATTTAACCCGTGAAATAGATGTTAGACTAATACACCTTAGCAGTCTAGAATTCCATTGTTTTCTTTTGAGTCTATTTGACTATTACACTTTAGCAAGCAATTTCTATTTCACGGGTTAAATGCCTTCACTCTAAATGCCTTCACTCTAATATAATTTTTAATAAACAAATTAACCCTTAAGCACTTTGAGCAATATATAGATAGATTTTATTCCACTTATTGCAGGATATGAATTACAAGTGGGGTCAGTATTACTTAGTACTTACATTTACAACTACACAAATTACACAAATATATTAACAATATTAATCGAATGTAGAATAAAAAATATATGTAGCTATAAATAATGAAGATATATACACCTACTTGCAAGAACGTTGTCATACGAAAAAAGAACATTTGTATTTAGTGGATTAGGAATAAATTATTGAAGCTCTTTTTGTACTTTTAATTTATTCCTAATGCACTAAATACAAATGTTCTTTTTTATATGACAACGTTCTTGCAATTAGGTGTAAGTACTCAGTTTGTTTCACATGTTTGTATCAAGTCATAAGCTTATGTATATAAATGCGAGCACATGGAGTTCACATAATGTTCATGCTATAATTCCATCGAAGAAGACTTTGAGTTTGGAATAGTTTTTGGTGAGTGTCACGTTGAATTTACAAGGAATCGTTTCGGTTTACTGCCATATTAATGTTTAAACTTAATTACATACAATTTCTTATCGAGAGAACAAAGAACAATCATATAAACATATATAAAGTTTATCTAGTTGGCTGATACATCATGAAATGGGTTTGTTTTACGACTGCATTTATAGAACTACAATGGGATACGCGCCGAGGATTTTAAAAGGAGCAAATATGATCACTTCAAATGATTGTAATATGCAATATATATAACAATTTGTCTCGAACCAAAATCCATTTCTATCGTACTGACAACTCTAGGTTCCTTTTGCAAAGAAAACAATATAAAGAAAACACAAGTATTAAACTTAACTCGAAGTGAACACCGATCAGTTATTACTGGCATTTTGGAGCGAATTAGAACAGCCTGAAGAGTAAAAAAGGGACCCGAGTTCCTTCAAAGTCCACATATATGAATTTAGATGCCATCAATACTAGATACATTTCTTATAGTACCTTTATTTCATTGCAAAACTGTCCCGAAACTTAGCCGGCATTCCTTCGTCCGCCATCTTGGTTTTATGTTTGGACACGTGACTTTGTGTTTTGAATATTTCAAAGAACAAAGGATTTGATGACGTCAAAGGGATCCTCAAATTTGGGGTTTTACTGTACTGGTGAGTTTTAAAAGATTGTGTGGTCGGTATTTCGAATTATTCGAGAAAATCAATTTCGCTGTCTCTAGACATGAAATCAGCCGTCTGAAAACTCGTCCGTTTGAATAAAAAAAAAAATCTTTCAAATTTGATGATTAATTTCGATAAAATAGGTGTTTCTCATCTATAAAATCGTTTTTATTTAGTTAGAAAGTCTAATTTTCACACTAAAAAAACATATTTTTTACAACTACTTTAACAAACATATTTAACTACTTTTTCCCTATGTATGCCTACTCCAGACCAAAAAGTCGCCTATATATAAACGATATAATCCCCAAAACTGTAACAATTAATAGTGGTGGCGAATGATCCCTCGAAAATTAGAAAAAATCTCGTAAAATTTGACTCAAATCTCGGCGTATTTAGTACGAGTCTCGGAATCTGTTTTTTTTTTTGGTAAAACCTGAAGTGTCTTGGAAAACAATTACCAAACAATATTAATGTAGGTCTCTGACATTGACATTCACATATAAAAGCATGAAAATATAAGGTGGCTTAATGTGGCTTCCTACAGTTTTTCTAGCGTAATTTTCATGATTTTTGCTAAACATCATCCCAATTTTGTGTCTACGTTGAAGTACACTGACGGCGATCCAAAGCACCTTCCGACTTGAAATTGTGCAGACAAGTAGTCTAAAGTTAGAGCAAGATTTATGCAGTCGAAGGGATTGTTAGAGTGTTTTCTTTGCAAAGTTATTGGATGGCAAATAAGGAAGAGGTGAATTTGTAGCTTAAAAAATTGCCTCTCAAATTATTCAAAATCGGCTTTTACGGTTTTCTTCAAACTTCGTATACTTCTAGGCAAACAGCTATATATTAGCACTGTGAAGATCGTTTTAAAAGTTTAGATCGAAAAACGCGTAAAATCGCTGCTTATAAAACCGCGATGTCATTGTTTCGTCGCTATAGTAATTCTAATATATTGTTCACTATTACACTGTAACTCTTTTGTTTTATTTTGTTTGTTTCCGGCTATTGAACAGTAAATGCATGCTATTTCACGGGTTTTTGTACCTTTTTGAAAAACATTCTACTTTGTACCATTTAGTACGGATACAAGAAATCTTGAAGAGGCCCAGGAGGGCCTCGAAACAGCGTCGGAACACGACCAAGCCGCTGGGCTACAAATTGTACATGATAGAATGGAGATGCTTTCTCATTCTGTTGTAAACATGGCCCAATTAGTGGCCAGAATTACTGAAGCCGTGTCGGGAGACATTGTTGACCTAGCAGACAACACGAGAGCCGTCGCTCTTTGACCCGACGGAAAGAATTGTCGGAGGAGAAGAAAAAACCCTCTAAGAAACTACCGTACAAGGACTAATTTAAAGATGCAGAGAACCACGGTCCGAAAGTAAACGAAGGCATTGTCAAACGAGTCAATTGTGCTTGTACAAAGAAACCAGCGAAAGAACAGTTCGCTAACATACAGAAGAAATACGGCCGGAAAATTGTGAATACTGAATACCGAATACCGAAGTCTCCTCGGGTGAATCCTGAGTTGTGGGTCGATTAACAGGACAAACCGAAAAGCCGAGAGGGCTCGTTTCAAGGGTTTTAGAAGAACCTAATTAGGGGAATTATTCCCGTTATCATGCTATGCTAGCTATAAAGTTATTGAAGCGAAAAAGCGCAAAGAAGAATCCATAAAGATTAGTGAAGTCTACGGCCTGACGGTCGATGCGCTGACCCTTTTGGGTAATTCTGTTTATGACTTTTCTACGAAACGAAGAGAGCTGCTTAAGTCTGAGGTTGCTCCAGCTCTTAAACAGGAGGCATTGCAAAAAAATGAGGGAAATCCTGAGACTCAAATTTACTTGTCAGTTCCTGCTAGGAATGAATTGAATTAATGTGTTTTATCTCAAAGAGTAAGCAATTTAACGGGTCTTCTTTTGTAAAACCCAGTGTATCTATCACATTGACAACAGATGCCTCCCTCTCAGGTTGGGGGGTTGTTTGCGGAAAGCAATCCACAATTTGGGTGTGGTCCCAAGAGGAACAAAAACAGCACATTAATTGGCTAGAACTCATGGCAATCTGGTTTGGTGTTCAATGTTTTGTTGACTCACGGAACTGTTACATCAAGGTGTTTAGCGACAACACCTCTGCAGTCTCTTACATTACTCACTTGGGAGGAATGGCTCCAAACCTTCACCAGATTGCCAGAAAATATGGTAGTGGTGCTTTGATCATGACTCCACGATAGAAGCCTTCCACCTACCCGGGAAACTGAATTGCTTTATCTGGTAGTAGACCAACCATTGCTACTGCCTCTATCGAAACACCTACTGAGTCTACCCAAGGACAGAGACAGGCTACACCCACTACAACAGTCACTACGCCTAGCCGCGTGGCATGTATCAGGACTAGACTACAAAGTAGAGGAATTTATCCTAAGGCACTTGAGTATGTGCTCAAGTCCTGGCGGCCAGGAAAACGGCAAACAAATCCTCTTCAGGCTACTTTAGGTACTGTATGTGAATTTCTAACAGACCAATTTGATTTGCACAAGGAATCTTACTTCACGATAAACTCCTACAGGTCAGCTCTATAGTCAATACTACACCCTTTGGAAGAGCACCCCATTATTGCCAGATAAACTATATATTCCTACTTAAAGGAATGTTTGTAACGAGGCCTCCTGTGCCAAAGTATACTTGCACTTAGGATGTCGATGTTCTATTGAAAATGTTGGAGACATGGTTTTCACTGACAAGCCTTAGCATTAAACAACTGACACTAAAGACTGTTGCTTTGATGCCCTGACGTCTGCACAAAGATGCCAGACTCTGGAAGCAATGAGTATAGATTGCATGCCATCCTCGCCGCAGGAGGTACAATTCTGCATTAAAGAAATAGTTAAAAAAACAAGACCGGGGAAAAGCTCAGTATATATAACATTCCAAGCATTCTTGGAAAACGAAGAACTTTGTGTGTGTTCCACTTTAAGACACTACATTAATAGAACCCAGGAGACAAGAAAATCTCTAAATACCTGTAAACTATTCATTTCGCATGGGCAACCTTTTAAAGTGGTGTGTAGTTCAACCATTTTAAGATGGCAGAAAGAGACATTGACAATGGCTTTCAAATATTGTGACTACAAAAACTACACATTCGTATTCTATGGCTATTTAGCTTTAAAATAATGTATAATATGTGAGAAAAAACATTCTTTTGATGCGCTTGTGATTTTTTTAAACTGAGAGATCCATTTTGACCCCGCGAAGTGTTACAGTAACCTTAAAGATCACATATGCCCTATATGTTGTAGCTACTTGAGTCAACGTAACTGCATGGCAGCTAAAACATAGCGTAAAAACAAAATAATATTGATAATATTCATTTGTACATGTCATCGAATATATTTATATTTTAAAAGCGCCAGCCACCTTAAGATAAGCTATATATACACCTATTTCCAAAAGCGTTGTCAGAAGGAGATCTGCAATCTGCAATCTGAGATACCGAAATAAATTGGCCCTGTTTTTTTTTTTTTTTGCACTTATCACCTTCAGATTTATATTTACCATCGCCATACCCGAAGCCTGAAAGTGCACGCAAACGAATTTTTAATGAGAAAAAACTGCCGTACCCCAGAATTTATTTTGGTCTCAGATTGCAGATTCGGATTTCCTTCTGACAACGTTTTTTGAAATAGGTTATATATATTGTCAATGTCTTTAACGTTGTCCACGGGCTGAAGGATACTCTTTGCTTCGAGTCGTGAGCAATGTTTGTTAGTAGACTAAATAAAACACAACATACTCACTTGACGATAAATACAACATGAATTTACTGTCGTTTGTGTTCATTTTCCTTCTGTGTTTAAAGGATAACAACGGAACCCCGGCCATCTTGAATATACTAGTTATCAGTCCTATCGTCCGATGGCAGAGCGCGGTCCCCTCGCTTAAAGAGGAAGCCCAAACGTTATATTCTTTTATATATATAAGATAGAAAAATGTCAAAATGATGTCAAAAACTCATCAAAAGTTTTTGTAAGTGACTACGGTACGGCGAGTCGCACAGTAAGTAAAAGAGATTTAGAAAAAGTATTTTAAATAAAGACTAACACAAAAATCCGACGTTTCGGGGTTATCTTGACTCCATTATCAAGGCTTTATTATTTAAAAGTTTTTGTTTAAATATATGTTGATAAATACAATAGAGGATTGAAATACAATCAAAACCTAGGTCTGACTCCAAATTTTGCGAAAGTGATCAAACAAAATCGAACAAAAGGCGAAAATCATCTCAAGTCTTCTCAAAAAACGTCCTAGAAGAGGAACTAAGAGCCAAAATCAAACAAACCGTTACTTAACAAGCAATCAGACTCTGTACTGTAATATATCAACATATATTAACACCATCATCCTTATTATCATTATCATCACCATCATCACTATCATCATTATCTGTATCCCCCACACCACTGTCATCCTTATCATCATTATTACAATTATCATCACTATCATCATCATCATTATCTGTATCCCCCACACCACTGTCATCCTTATCATCATTATTACAATTATCATCACTATCATCATCATCATTATCTGTATCCCCCACACCACTGGCATCCTTATTATCATTATTACAATTATCATCACTATCATCATCATCATTATCATTATCTGTATCCCCATCACCACTATCATCCTTATCATCATTATTACAATTATCATCACCATCATCATCATCATTATCATTATCTGTATCCCCATCACCACTATCATCCTTATCATCATTATTACAATTATCATCACTATCATCATCATCATCATTATCATTATCTGTATCCCCATCACCACTATCATCCTTATTATCATTATTACAATTATCATCACTATCATCATTATCTGTATCCCACACACCACTATCATCCTTATCATCATTATTACAATTATCATCACCATCATCATCATCATTATCATTATCTGTATCCCCATCACCACTATCATCATTATCATCATTATTACAATTGTCATCACTATCATCATCATCATCATTATCATTATCTGTATCCCCATCACCACTATCATCCTTATTATCATTATTACAATTATCATTACTATCATCATTATATGTATCCCCCACACCACTTTCATCCTTATTATCATTATTACAATTATCATTACTATCATCATTATCTGTATCCCACACACCACTATCATCCTTATTATCCTTATTACAATTATCATCACTATCATCATCATCATTATCTGTATCCCCCACACCACTGTCATCCTTATTATCATTATTACAATTATCATCACTATCATCATTATATGTATCCCCATCACCACTATCATCCTTATTATCATTATTACGTAATAGATCAAAAACGAGTGCGAGTGTTTGATCAGGGGTTCCAAACACCGAGAAGTGGATGAAAGCACGAGGCCGCAGGCCGAGTGCTTTCATCCGTTTCGAGGTGTTTGGAGCCCCTGATCAAACACGAAGCACGAGGTTTTGATATGGCTTCTCAAACAATTCACTAAATAAAACATTTTGAACTTTTTATCAAATAATTAGTATCACCCTCTGAGCAAAACATCAATAATATATAACATCAACCCAAAACTTTCAACGAATTCGTTATTAGCTTAGTTGGTAAATCATTAGAATTGCAAGCCAGAGGTTCCCGGTTCGAGTCACAGGACGTCCAAAATAAAATAAAAAATAAATATAGAATAAAAATTAAATGTTAGGCAATTAGTTAGGTAGGTAGGTAAATAAACAGGCATGACAGGTAAAAAAGGAGATAGCAGTGGAATAAAGAAAAAAAAAGAGTAAATTGGAATGAATGAGAAATTACTTTTAAGCTAATTTATACAGTGTCTTGATCAGTGACTTGATCAGTGTCTTGATCAGTGTCTTGATCAGTGTTTGATCGGTGTATCAAGACCTATGCACGTGACTGAAATACAAAGTTGTAATTGGTCCCTGAGATAATGAATTATTAATGAGTTTGAGAAAATTATCATCACTATCATCATTATTATATGTATCCCCCACACCACTATCATCCTTATTATCATTATTACAATTATCATCACTATCATCGTCATCATCATCATTATATGTATCCCCATCACCACTATCATCCTTATTATCATTATTACAATTATCATCACCATCATCAATATCATCATCACCATCCAGTTCATCTTCACTTTTATTTATTAGATACCATTATCTGTATAGAATTGATGATATCTGATCATATCCTTGGGTTCTACTCGATGGCCAATAGTCAGCAACGTTCTTAACTCCTTATCCGACCTCACCCTCCTTGGATCTCCATGATCTACAGAAAACCCTGGTATCTGGGTAACAGTAACTGCTAAGTCTTTCGATGCTACACCAATGTACGCGTCGTCTGTATGAAATGGTTTTCTTTTGTATGTGTGAATAAGATAATTGGGAATGATATCACTAGATAGGACATGGTACGCGCCGTGGCACCAGGGTGGCCAGTTTCGTTCGCCGTACTGTTCCATAGATATGGACCATTTGCTGTTTGGATCCCGTGGGATGAGATCAAATATGCTTATTACACCCCCATAAAAAGCCTTGGGAGAGCCAGACACTTGCAGCCATTTTATCAAACCTGGTACTCTCACATAAACATCGTCATCAGTCTTGAGAACATACTTACATGATAACCTGGTGACAGCCCAGAAATGAGCCATGAATGTCTTGATGACAACGTTTCTATAATTGTCTGTAACGTTTCCTATGATTACATCGTTATGTTCACGTGCCTCTTGTAGGTTAGCTTTATGTTCAGTTTGATTATCAGCGACACCCAAGACGAAAAACAGTTTCCACTTAAGTGTATTATTGCGCGATCTACTCGAATTACCCCAGGTTGTACGGATAGTTTGTCGTAACGTTCGATGTTCTTCCCCTTTAGCTGCACTGTTTACTACAACAGCAAGATAGATATTTCTTTCCTGTGAATCCATTTTCGGCTCAATTGAAGGCAGAATAAGTTTGAAGTCGACGTAAGTGCTTGGCATGGAGTGGAGCTCGAGATTTAGTTTGGTGGTCACCTCTAAGGCAAGCTTCTCTGTTGTTTGTTTATCGACAATTTTAGCCTGGTCAAGCAGCTGCTGTCTAGTTTCAAATGTTCGCACTATGCACGTCTTGTTTTTATCAATGGATGTATAAATAATTATAGTAAATCCAAAGACACAAAGGCGCATTATTAACGCTTGGTTCTTCCTGATCATGGATAAGAGATTCCGTACTCCAATAACACACATCCTGGTGTAGGGCAATCTTTCTTTATCAAGTTAAGTCGGTATCTGAAAAAGTGGATTATAGACAATTATTATCACTGTTATACATTGTACTCACTATCTACAATCTCTTTTCAAAATCAGACAACCTACAGATTGGTGGCTAGCCAATTGTTTTTCATTAATCTGAAGCTAGTTGTACTCGCAATGCAAGGCGCTAAAATCGAAGTTCAATCATGACAGCTTTGCATAGTACCAACGTACAAAGATGGTTGCTTGCTTTGCTTATTCAAGTGAGGAAGAAAAAAATAAATTACTGGAAAATAAAGACTCTGGAAATACTAAAAGGTCTACACTGAAAAGTGAAAAGTTGCAAGACAAATTCACGAGTAATACTTGGGGGATAAAAATCCTTTAAAAGATTTAGCCAATGCTTTGAAGTCTGATATTTTTATTTCGAAACTTACTCCATAAAAACATTAAGATTCAGTCTCAGCAGGATTTTAAGCAAGGTATGCCGGATGATTTTACATTATAAACAATGAGATTGCTTTTAAATCGCGACAGTGTAAATATTTATTTGAAGCGTATTATAACATAAGATAATAGCTGAGTTTTTGTTTTTCAAGATTCAGATTCATAATGCGAACTGGTAAGTTGTTGTATTGTTGTGGTCGATCTAATCCCTGTTTTGTGAATTATCTATATTTATTGTAATTTATGTATATTTATTGTAATTTATGTATATTTATTGTAATTTTTTTCTCGTTTCTTCCTCACTGGCTTTTTTGACCAAAATTTGTAATTTATTCAAAACTAGCTAACTGACTTGTTTAGCCTTACGGTTATTTCAGTTAGCGTGTACTAAATTAAGTTCTTTAATAATTTATGTTAATTAGTTTGTACAAAATTAGTACTAAATTGTCTTAATTTCTGGAAACCATATTATTTGCCTAAATTACAACAATCATCATCTCAGTATCAGCCTCTCAGAATACCAATTTTGGGAGAAAACATCTTTCTAGCTAGTACCATTCAGATAGTTACAAAATGACAATATTGAAAGTCAGCATTAACTACTGATAGGTAGGCTAGTCTATATAATTTATGATAGATGCACAATGCATCATTTTTGAATTCTTGATTGAAATGATTGTTCATTGAAATGTGGATACTGCATGATGATGATGATGACATTCCATCTACAAAGCTGATTGTCATCATTGCTGAACGTGGCTGTTATCCCATCTTTAGAAAATGATCACACCCACTCAGCCAATCAGATGACTGTATTTTTAGTGTTCCATATCCCATATTATTCCACTTGCGAGGCCTTTTGTTTTTTATTGTTTTGCCACCTCGCCAGTGAAATACTACATAGAAGTTCACAATTCAAAAACTCATTAATAATTCATGACCATTTTGTCCAATCCGGTGCTCCTCTCTGGTCACGAGAAAAGCATTGTATATCGCATAATATAATCTTCGCAGAGAGATAGAAGAACAATGGAAGGCAAATGAACATGAAGCATTATATACTGAATGGCACATGTGTCATTATATAATGCTTCATATCCATAATTCAGATATTACCCTCTCCTCCCCCATCCTCCCATGTCTACTGACGAGTACTGAAACATCAGACTTGGAAATAATTTCCTTTTAGATTTTTGGCGAAAAAAGTCTATGAGTGCCAATGCCAGGATTTGTATCCGCGCTTTAAGCCATTATACTACTCAGTAAATCGATGAAAAGTTTGCAACGAAATGTCATCAAGTTCATTAGCAATCAAGTTGGTTAGAATTCCTGTATTAACTGTAGATCAATTCCAAAATGCAAACAACTTTCCGTTTTCTTTTGTTTCATCGATATTGGACAAAATGGTCATGAATTACTGAGTTTTTTAAGTCATTCAAAAAACTCGCAGCACGTGTTTTATCAGTTTCGCCGTCGGGATTTTATACCTGATAAAACACTGCTGCTCGTTTTTTAAATAGTACATATAGTAAGCCATAGTTGATAGAGGGGACTGGTTAGGAACCCTTTTGTTGTACTTCTTTGTTTGCATTTCGAAGTATCGCGTACAATTGCCTATCAAACTGGGTCACGCGGGTGTCGGAAAATAAAGCCAACAAATTATTATAGTAAACACGTTAAAAGGACGCTGCGTACATTTTTTATTTTAAAACAAGGGGGAAAATAAACAATTCGTAAAAAAACGCGAAAAACTGGCTAGTTACAATGTTCATACCCAGGCCGCGCGCGGTCAAATCGCCAGTCCTCTGTGCACTTTTTCACTGGATTTTACCGTGTTTTAAAAAAATGCTGGAACCAAATGACTTTGTTTCCTGTGCAATATACAGGCTTGGCTACCAATGTTTTAAGATGGCCGACGAAGAAAAGCTTTACAAAATCGAAAACAAATGCTGCTTTATCGATGTTTACGTGGAGTTATGGTGTACAGACCAATTTAAAAAAAAAAAAAAACTCAAAAAATCTTTTTTTTGGATTCTTCTAAATATAAAAGCAGTATTTGTATTTAAAAGAGCAATATAAACAGAAGAAAATTCCGATGTTACATTTTTTGTGAACGGCATTGCTAAGACATGCCATGTCGTTTCTTCATTCAATGTCGCACTTTCCATACAAGAGGTCGACGCGCCATTTCAGTACTGTATTCACTCAAAGAAAATCGCTAGATCGATCCAAAGCTAAGAGGTGAGAATAATGCAAAACTAAACTATTGTTGTATTACTTTTACTTTTCGATGTTACATTTTTTCTTGATGCTCCTCCGTTATTGTCAACGAGACTTGAAAGTACGAATTTAACCTTGTTCTCTGTAATTTCTCGAAGTTAATGTGCACGAAATGTGACAGGCGTTCCACCGATAATATGCAATTAGGCAAAAATCGCCGGAAGTGACCCCGAAATGTACGCGATGAACCGGTCTCGACCATGCACAACTTTTTCTTTATGGCCAATCAAAATTTCAAAATGAGTCAACATATTATACATATATAGGAATATATAGGAATATTGCAATATTTGTTCTAAATCTTTGAGTATTTTGAAGCAACAGCCAAAATAATGATCTTTGGTATTCTCACTCAGACGTATCTAATATGGCTAAAACAATTGCGAAACAAAAGGTTGTGCATGGTCACGCTAGAAACAAAGCGTACAAAAACCTACAACAAAAGGCTTCCTAACCATTCCCCTCTACTAACTATGAGTAAGCCATATAATAAAACGCTATTTTGTTATGCTCATGTGATATTTAATTTTGACAACATTCCGTGGGTGTGATCATATTTTAAGACAGTTAGATAATGAACGCTAGAAGATATCTAATGTGAGAGACTCTATCAGTCCCAAAGGACACGAGCGTTCATTATCTAACCCATCTACAAAGCTCGATTTTCAGAGTAGTGAAAGTGGTCGTAAAAGCTACCATTTCTTAAAAACTCCGACGAAAAACTAACCAGCATTCTAAACACTCTCTTTTATAGATTGTAAGTATGTTTCGTCAAAAGTAAATAATCCCAAATTTTTCCAAAGAAAAATTCGGGTCTCAGCTGGGTTTGAACCCGTGACATCTCGCTTTCCAAAAAACATTTAGGATTATTTACACTCGACGAAACATACTTTACTATCTACAATGATACCGAGTGACAAAAACATTTACAATCACTATCTTTTATGTTGTGTATAAGTTACCATTTTCACTCCGACGAAGACCTAACCGGCATATCTAAACATCAGTAAGTAACACTCTCTTTTATACGATTTATAAGTTACTATTTTTACCCCGAGGAGAGTTTATATATAGTCCGACTTTACGTTTTTTTACCTTTTTACTTGCAAACAGCAATGCAATCTGCCCTGACAATATCACTTGAAGAAATTTCATTATAACTTTTGTAGACAAACCGAGATGCCATGATCATCGTCTTATCGTGCTTAACAGTGGACCCGCTAAGACCTGTACCTTTCAATCAAAGTACTCGGCCACCGACACAAAACACAGGGAACCCGGCTTTTGGTTGTTTTGCCTAAAAAAATCGCCTTTGCATTATACGCATAGCTTTTTCGGGACTCCTGTGGTGCCTAGGAGATTGGCGCTACATATCGTGACCTTTGTTAAACAGTTTACGTAATAAAGTGGGACAGTCGTTGGTGTGTAATCAGATCCGGTGGTACTAAATTCGAATTTAGTAACGCACTGTCTTAAAACACTCTATGCGAGTGGATTACCACCGGATCTGATTACACGCCAACGACTGTCCCACTCACAGAGGTCGGATTTCATAGATTACGTGAACTGTTTACAAAGGTCTTCTAGGCACCACAGGAATCCCGAAAAATCTACGCGTATATGCAAAAGCTATTTATTAAGCAAAGCAACCAAAGGCCGGTTTCCCTGTGCACAAAACACTTGAGATACATACAGTAAAAATCCGCATATAAGAACCAGTGGATTATATTAATTAATTAAGAACCACTAGGCTAAAATTTGCTTTTTAAGTACCTGCTAAAAAAAAGAAGCACATTAGCCTAAGAAATTAGAATGGTTCTTATATGAAAGGTTTCCAGATTTATTTGGTCATTTAAAAAATAAAAGTTGAGTCTGAATGACCAAATTTAAAATGCAATGCAAGAAATGTTTTAGAATGTATTATCAGTTAGTTCTCAATGAGAATACATTCATCATTCAGATACTTCTACATAACAATTTATATTATGTAATAAAAGCATAAGAAAAAAAACATAAACTGGAACCCGTTACTGGAGATCCTCTTTGTGGGTTTTCCATACCTAACGTAGTGTGGCGAATCTTGTAAATATAAAAAATAAAAAATGAAAAATAAACATATATATAAGGGAAATTGTTCTTGCTTTGTAAAAAAAATCAGTTAAGAACCACCTTAACCGTCTAGCCTCGAAACATAGTGGTTCTTAAATGCGGGTTTTTACTGTATTTTTCGACATTTTCTGCAGACTAATTTTTTTTCTCAATTATTCCATAACATCTTGGTGCACTTTAATGGACTTGGATACTTTAATCAGTAGTTTCCAGTATCAAAAATATATGAAGATCAAAATGAAATAAAAATAAATAATAAAAATATTTACCTTTATGAGCAAACACAGGGATTTCAAATTTTTAACATGTATTGCAAATATGTTTTGTCGAGTATTTAACATGCAAATGAGTTGTCACCTTAAATGAGTACTAGTTGTCACCATGGCATTTTCACGACTATTTGATTTTTTGTTTCATAAAAGTATAAACATTAAAAAATAAAGGCGCCAACTAGCCTCCTGTTTGATTAGTTTTTATGATTACGAAAAGAACTAGCGATAGTTTAACATTTTAAGCGTAGTTTAATTTGAAACAGGATTGAGCTTTTTATACAACGAGAATCGTATCCCAGTCAATGAGCCGTGAAGCTACCCGCGTGCACTTGCCTCAGTTGTCGAGGTGACAACTCATTTGCATGTTAAATACTCGACAAAACATATTTGCATGTTAAAAACGCTTGTGTAAAATCGTTCAAATGTGCACTCAATGTTCAGTTCAAGAGTGATTCATTGTTTGAAACAATGGGCGGATACAATTATAAGTATTGTAGAATAAAGTCCTATGTGATATAGGTTTTGAGTTTGTAAATGGAGTTTGTAAATGCTTAGCATTATCCCTCCCTATATATAGCATTTAATTTGATATTAGTTTTGTATTTCGTCCAGCCTTTTCAGTGTATTATTATAATATATTGTACCATATTGTATATAAATTGTACCATACAGTAGTCAACAGTGAATAAATTCACCGCAGAATCGTTTCACATGCTTACATTTTCTTCATTAAAACAAATATAAAACCGTTCTAATATGGACTCACAACATCCCAAGTTTATATATCTAGATTAGTTGTAGTCAACAACGTTTTTTAAAAGGTGTTTTAAAACCTGTTGTATCGCGCTAAACAACGGGATGTTTGCCGGGTTTCTTCATTTAACGAGTGTGAAATTAATTTAACAATATTCCTGAATTTCTCTTATAAATATGTAGTTTAACTTTTTAACTACTAATTATTCGAAGTATTGTTCTTTAGCCAGCGTTTGCCGTCGTGAGTCAAATTTCTAACGGAGTTTACTGGGCCGAAATGACGAGTGTGTTTTGATAGTTTATGCAAATTATTGTACAAAACCGGCTACGTCAAAATGCAATACAAATTAAATCGAATCTAAATATGATAAATATGCGGGCTGCTAAGAAACTATAAACAAGCCGCAATACAAAAGGAGTTTTTGCATCCTCGACTTGTTTTGTTTTGCTTTTGTTTTTTGCTTGACTTGTTGACTTGAATTGTTTGAGAACGGGACAAAAAGCCACTAGCTTAGAAATATATACTATATATCCCGTTAAAAAAGGTTTGCAATCTATGTCGTTACGACTCACTTGTCAAAATAAAAACTACATCATTTTATTTTAGGGATGTCACCACAAATCGTAGATTCACAATTTGTTTGAGTGAACATGAAACAATTGCGCAGCCATTGCGCAAAATCAGTCCTAAGAGTCGTTTTTACTCTGCTTTATTTGTACTGATGTGCGTACCTTTTAGGGGTCATTTTCAAAATCTCCGCCGATCACCCCTACCACAAAGGGAGTACCCCCCCCCCCCCCCCCCCCCCCCCCGGTGCGCAGTATTCCCACTGGAATATAGAATGTCCGACAAACATAGATTTCAGAAAGGTTTACTGTTTTTTTTTTAACGTAGTCTTAGAATACATAAATTCCAAGACAGAAAGTTTTCAGCACTCCTACTTGCAAGAACGTTGTCATACAACATTTGAACATTTGTAGTTTAGTGGATTAGGAATAAATTAAAAGTACAAAAGAAGATCATTGAAGCAGAACTCTTTCTTTTGTACTTTTAATTTATTTCTAATCCACTAAATTACAAATGTTCAAATGTTGTATGACAACGTTTTTGCAAGTAGGAGTATATTCGTGCTGTATATTGAGAAAACGCATTTGGCTTTTCGGACGTGGCAATAGCTGGTACTACACTCTGAATCTATTGTTTTCTTTTGTTCTTTACCAACAAGTACGAACTAAATAGTCGTTTTTCTTTTACGGTCAAATGAAAATCACTCTAGTTTTATATCAGTAGTAGTAGACTTATAAAGCGCTACTAATTTATTTAAATAGCACTGAGTTACTATACGGTTCGAAGCCCTGCGTAAAGAAATTAAAGCAATCAATATCACTAGAGTCCTTGATTTTTTCTCAGTTGTTCCAAAGAGTTCAGGAGCAGCATTACTAAACGCACGACTTTCATATATCTTGAGGTTGAAGGAAGATTTCTTCCGAAGATTATTATTATAGGAACGAAGATATATTGTTTGCCTTCTATTCCAAATCAGCAACTTTATATTATTTCCTCATAGTAAATAGTTCTAGTGGTTACGCTTTAGCAATTTGCATTTATTTCTGGATATCGGGTCTTTACGCTATATGCATGGCGCCCAGCGTTGTTTTTCACAATAGCAATTTGTTTTTATTTCATGGGTCAGTGTTTTTGCCCTATTCCGACATTGTTTATCTACGTTTAGCATTTTTAATCATTCAATGCCGAAATTATAACATGCAAGTCTTCCTTAATGTTTAACAATCGCGTATTGCCGTTTTCTAAACTAGTTTAAACTCTCGTTTACTCACATAAAGCTTGTACTTTTGTATACAATATATTTGAAAATAGTAGTTAAGCACGCACGCGCTGACAGACAATGTGGCGAATGGATGAGTATTTAAATTGATTTTTCTCTTCTACGATTCTTAATGTTGTCCTTGTTTGTCATGTCCTTCAAAAACTGCACGGATTTGAACTCAGGCCGAATTTGAAAAGAAAGAAGGAGGATTTTGTTTGAAAACAAAATAAGATAAGATATTGTACTGTAGCTCAGCAAGGCCGGCTGATCTGAAATGCTGTATTATTGATTTTGAAACCAGTAATTTTTTTGATTTTAGATGGAATTATTATCATGATCACCCGGGTTGGGGTGATGTCCAAGTGGTAGGGGTGATCGGCGGAGGTTTTGGAAACGTTTACTAAAAGGTACGCACAGACAAAAATAACTGTTCAAGTCTTACTAAAAGGTATACGGCTGTGCGATGTTCTTGCCAGCCAAGCTTACTTTTAACAACAAAGCAGAGTAAAAATGACCTTTACAGGTACGGAATCATGTAAAGTTACTTTATTTTTGAGTCAGGACCCTAAAAGGTACGTACAGGAAATATTTTAACCCTAAAAGGTACGCCGATCACCCCTACCACTTCGACAAAGGGAGTACACCCCCCTCATCATAAGTTAGGACAGGTAATTGCCACGTTGAATTTAATTGTATTTGAGTTGGGCCATGTTGTCCTCTAAACTAGTAGAAGTAAGCCATTGGAGTCGGTGAAAAAGATATTAGGCTAATACACCTTAGCAGTCTAGTCAGAATTCCATTGTTTTCAGTCTTTTGTGTCTATTTGACTATACACTTTAACAAGCAATTTCTATTTCACGGGTTAAATGTCTTCACTCTAATAATGTAGACCAAAGTTAGAACACATCGTCTCCTGGCACTAAGCTAAAGAACTGGTAGGTATCTTATATGGTAGTTCTTCGCCTCTTGACTCGAAGGCAATTAGATTCAACGTAGGGAGTATAGACATATTAGTTAAAAGCACATTTAAAGTTGAAAGTATACTTACTTACTTTCCTTTTAAAATCCTTCTTGTATTAGTGTGAGCTACTTAGAAGAGCAATAACCCAAGAACCTAGAACATTATTCGAAGACTCACAAATTAAACGTTACGGCTCCTGAATGAATGAGCTATCACTGGATTTTTGAGACTGTTGATGTCCTCGGAAGCACGGCGGCTGTGATTGGCTAAGAACACAACGAGTATTGTTTCTCGAAAACATGATTTACAGCATATGATAATTAGTTTAATGACATGATAATAAGACACTAACTTACATGCAAATGAACGAGATTTACGCTTTTTATCAGATTTAATTTTAATAAAAATGGTATTCAAATATGCATTGCAAATAGCTGACCAAGGAGGAGTGGGGTGCTCCCCCTATCTAGCTTTCAATTCTATATCAGTTTTAATTAGTAAAGCTTTATCATCCTCTAGGTCTATAACCTTCCTATCTAGCTTTCTATGTCAGTTTAAATTAGTAAAGTTTTATCATCATCTAGGTCTATAACCTTTCTATCTAGCTTTCTATATCAGCCGTTAATTAGTAAAGTTTTATCATTCTCTTGGTCTATAACCTTCCTATCTAGCTTTCTATATATCAGTTTTAATTAGTAAAGTTTTATCATCTTCTAGGTCTATAACCTTCCTATCTAGCTTTCTATGTCAGTTTTAATTAGTAAAGTTTTATCATTCTCTTGGTCTATCCTTATTATTTTGAGAGTATATATCTAGCCTGCATATTTAACTTTAATTTCTCTATGAATTTTGATTTTGTAGAATTTTATTATTAAATACTTTTTGTTTGTTGTCACTACTATTGTTTCGTATAAAGGCACCGATCTAACAAACTGTTTAATAATATTCTTATTTTTCCTATTATCTCTTTATGTGGTATCTCTTCAGAGTTTAAAATCGTCAGTTCAAAGCCGGACCTTTTAAAATAACTTGCTTAATCGTTTGAGGTTTTTTTCCTTACTTTACGACGAGTCGTACACGCGATCCTTTAGCCGTTCACACTATAGCTTGATTAAACATGTTTTAAAGTAGTTTAATTAACTAAACATGTTTAGAAAATTATTTACAAGCATTGTTCACTTTTGATGAAATAGTACATATAAACTATCCTTCATATTGTACTGAACAGATTAGAGATAAAATAATTGTATTGAAAGCAATTCATTTTATTATATAATTGTCAATAAAATACCTAATTTTTTTTCACAAGTGAAAATATCATCACTATGGTTACACACAGCTTTGCGAAAACTTCATGTGTCATTCATTGATATAACGAAACATGTAGTGTTTACCGGTCATACAATAATGTACATTTCGTACCTTCAATAATATAATATAAAGATATATTAGAGGGGGTCGTAAGGGTTCGCGGTACAGTGAAACCCCTCTATACCGGACCCTCAATATACCGGAGTTCTCTCTAATCAGACAAAAGATTTGGTCCGGAAATGTTTCCATATATTTTTTGTTAATTTGACCTCAGTATACCGGAACCTCTCTACTCCGGACACCGGACGATATTTTCGGTACCAAACGATATTTGACAGTAGAATTCAACCCCACTAATCCGGAAAAACTTAAAATAATTCATTGTTTTACTATATAAATGTTCGGGAAAAAATGAGCAGTGTTTAACACTACTAAAAATCGTAAGCATTACAAATTGCAATAAGGCCTTTGTCTTAAGGGATGTTATTACAAAATACTCGAGTTTTGCTAGGAATTGTTTCAGTCTATTATTATTCCATTGTTTGTGCGCTTTTTCGTATTTTTTACTGATATTTGCGGTTTTAAAAATCTTGCGATTGCGGGTTTTAGCAAATTTGTGTGCGATTGTGGAGTTTCGTCTCTCGAAAGAACCCCAACTGTTGGCGATGTGACAGAAATACTTCTGATTGGCTTATACTAGCCGGAAGTGCGCGTGCAAAATCACCTGGACGACGGAGACACGTTCTAATAACAACATAGTTGAAAAAAAAGATCAAGTGACTTCGAATTCCATTGGATATATAGAACACGCTCTTTTAATAAAGGCTTAACAGTGAGTACACGCGAACCGTTAACGTTGATCACTTTGAGGGTTGCATTGTTATTTATTTTAACCCACATCCCTTGATTAAAAAGACTATCATTACTAATTCAATAGTCTCCCACGCAGCCGGTTTTGTGCGATTGTGGCGTTTTTGTCGATTTCTTTTTGTGCGGTTTTGCGGTTTCCAGCCTCCCTACTGCCCCCTCATTAAGCTAAAATTTTCCTAGTGAACGTAGAGAGGGGAGAGGAACAGGGCGGATTAAAATATCCTTCCTCACAAATTTAATACCATTTTCTCCCTCCTCCCTAAGCGATTACGGTGAATAAATTCACTTATCTAAATTAATATACGCTATTGACCGATAAAAATAAGTAATTCACATTAGTTATCCATTTATTTCATCTTTGTCATTCTTGTATATTTTCTAATTAATCGGTTTGTTATTATTTTAAATCGGGATAGTTTTCAGTGCTAAGTCATCCATAGTTGATTAATTGGATATTTTTGAATTTTTAAAGTTAGAGTGAGATCATATCAAACTTGTAAAGAGACGCGCTCATTGGTTAGAAAAGAGTGACAGCGGATTTGACATTTGAAAGGTTTGCCGAAGTCGCTCGTTTGCCTTGTTTCTTGTTGTCATTTTTTTTTCTAAATAAAATATTAAATTGCTCATGTATGTTTTGTAACAAAGGCACGATTTATCTTTATCGTTGTCGAATGGATCGGAGGAACTCCTGGTAATTGGGTGGAAAGGTTTTTCATCAAAAACAAACATTTTGGACGCGCATGTTCTTTTTAAACAAAAACGGGTTAGTTAGCTTCAGTTTTTATTTTAAAGTAATGCTTTTTAGGCATGACAGACGTTTTTAAGGATCTTTTATTGCAGATTTAATTTTGTTAATACAAAATGGAGCATTCCAAGGAGTTTTGCCCGACAGTACCATGAAGTGCAGATAAAGTCATGCAAAGTGTCACGGCTGTAAACACGGCGCTCCGTGCGTTTGTGTCAATGAAAACATAATTATTTTCTCGATTGGTAAAACTGCAATCTTGTCAAATAAAAAAACAGATGTTCATCCTCAGGACCAATACATGAATTCTGTGTGGTTTTTGTTTGTGCTTGTTCAGTGGTCTCAGAGGAGTTTGTGGACAACACTTAGTACTTAGTAAAATATATAATAGTATAGATAGATAATCAAATTCATTAATAATTCATGACCTATTAGTCCAATCGTGGCTGTCCATGGTGGACAGTAAATAAAGGATTGATGTATTATGCATCAGTTTCATTAAATTTGAAATATCCATTCTGCATCAAAGGAAAAGTACCACGTGCATCCGAGATGCATTGCGCGCTTCGATGATTTTCTCGCATACAGAAAATATTTTTTTTTTCTGAAGAAAAGGAATATCTAATAAGTTATGTTTCCATCGTTCGTTATAAAAGTAAATCTTCATAAATTATTTTTTTTAAAGTATAAGTTATATCTAATTAAGCTTTCTGGGATAATACTTCAATCGTTCCGGCCTTTTTTATACCTATTTTTGATCTAAATGTCGTCCCAACGTCGTAGAAGGCCTTGTCTTCCCGGTCGTCTTCCCGGGCGACCTAAATGTCTAAGGATCAGAAGCTCTGTGTTCGACCTATTCAGGGAGAACAAATTCGCACTTAGCTTAGAAAGAACCACCGATAGTGTATTTGTAGAAGTCCTACTGCATCGTGTCAACGTTGATACAAGGAAAGAAGACTCAATTGCTGTTATAATCCGAAATGTGTTTGTCATAGTGAAATGTGTTTTTTATAAACAACACTCGGCAAGGCTATCAAAGTGAAACAGTAAGCTTATATTGTCAAGAGAGGATCCAGGGTGAGAGCCGGGGGGTCAGGACCCCCCTGTCAAATTGAACTTCAAATATTTTTTCAAATATTTTGCTTGACGAAGCTAGTGATTCTTTTTTCTAAATAAAATGACGGAATTGGGCTTCCTGTGGTAAGATGCGCCCGGGATTCCTATGCCAACCCAATTTTCTCCTGGGACCGCCCCCCCCCCCCCCCTCTTTTGAAAAATCCTGGATCCGCCCTTGATTCTTGAATGTATTGATGTTTATGTAAACAATATTTCACGAGATCGCATTATGGCCGACAAATATATTCTCTGTTGACTCTGTTGCGTTTTGTTTTTATTCTTTTTTATCCCTGATAGAGCAGCAGTGAACTTTTATTGTCCAACTAACATATAAATTTTTAATGTAAAGTTATTTTAAGGATGTATTTATGAAGGATTAATTAACCAGGAAACAACTCTCTCGACGCCATCTTGGAACTGTTGGCGATGCAACATAAATGCTAGCTTCTGATTGGCATATACTAACTGGAAGAGCGCGCGCGAAATCACCTGAGAATGTATTGTTTTTAGCTTAACGATTCTTGGTTCGACGTTCGAGTGAAGTTATAGCTCCCTTACAGCCAAAACCTCTGCTACATGAAACGAGTTCCATTATGTACATTTAGTGACTAAAGGTTTCTCAGATTATAATTTATAGAACAATGGATTTGTTTGGTTTGTCAAAAGTTAGCCTGCTCTGAGGCAGAACTTCGGCTTCTTTGGGTGGCACTGGGTGGCACTGATTTATATATTACTTGTTATGGTAATATAAATGAAAAACACCTACAACCAAAATATGCTATGAATTTATCGAAGAAGAAATAGCGACATATCCTTTGCAGGCTTCAGAGTGTGGACTGTGGCTTCAGTTGTTTGCAACAACGATTTTTGACATAGGTGTATAAACAATATTTCGACCCACACCATGAAGTCGAATGCCTCTTATCTTCTGCTGTGTTTGAACAGCCTTCAAAAACGCATTTGCTTGTCAAAGAAAAAAACGCTAGAGGTAATATACATAACGGTTATAGTTAAATAAGTAAGTCATAAATCATGGGACAGGGGCCGATTGTACGAAGGGTGGATAAAGTTATCCGCGGATAAACGTTATCCACTGCATATAGGTTTTTATAGATTTTATCCGCTGGATAAGGATTTATCTGTGGCCGGTTGTACGAAGCCTAAATAGCGCTATCCACCAGATAAATCCTTATCCAGCGGATAAAATCTATAAAAAACCTATGCGAAGGATAACTTTATCCACCCTTCGTACAACCGCCCCCATGTGGATAGCGCTATTCACCTACAACCGGCCCCAGAACGCTTAGCGTATGTAACTGAAAGCCTCAATCTCACTCACGGTGCTTCTGTTTTAATAAGTCAAAGTGAGGCTTGTCGGGCATTTGCATATAATTAGCTGCTTTCGTCAAAACGTCTATTGAGACGGTGAGAAATGCGTTAATATACAAACAACGCAAACACGCACACATAGCGCAATGTGGCTAAATGTTTATTTGTTCCTTTGTTTTTCCTTAACATTTTCCTCGTGTTTTCACTCCATCACTGTAAAAGACTACAAAGTTGCTAACGAAACGTTTTTAATTCATCGGTTTGAGGCCCTGGACTGGTTCAACTGTATCTTGTCTTGTCAAGAAGAGACACGATGTTTTTCGTACAATTACCAGTTGACTACTAAGAAGCAGAGCAATGGTTTGTGTGAGATGTTTCGTTGTGGAGTTGATAAGAGGAAAGATATTGTGAGCGCTCTTGTGTACTCGGACGGATTCGTTTTTCAACAGCTGAAAGACAGTTCGGTAAGTTGTATGTCCTGTTATTTTAAATCTAGAAGAATTAATTTCAATGATAGTATTTTTTTAGTTTGTACTTATTTTGAAAGACAGTTCGGTAAGTTGTATGTCCTTTTATTTTGTATCTAGTAGAATTAATTTGATAGGAGTTTTTTAGTTTGTACTAATTTTGCACCTAATTGTAAATAGTTGTGCCATATCTTCCATTTTCTAATATATACTTTATTCTATATAATCTATAAATAGATGTTTCAACGCGATAGGTAATTATAATTCTAGATGTCTAAATTCAATTCATAAACAATATAACAGATAAAATTCTAAATAATGGGATTTGAAAATGAATTTTTGAGAGGGCATATCGGTTATATACATCATAATTAAAACCATTTTCACATCTTTTCCTAAAACTGTATAATTATACGATAACAATGGAGCAATACAAATATCAATAAAGCTGCGCTATCTATCTGCGCCAAAGTCCTGTCGTTGATATGAAAGGATATATAAGATGTTTGATGTTTCACAATTTGAAATGTTTCATGATTAGACAGGAGTCTTTCAATTAAAATCCTTGTCATGAATGTGGTGTAGAATAAATTGGTGAAACGAAAATAGCCTGCTTTGGGAATAAGAAACAAACCAATCCACCCTTCGTACAACCGGCCCCAGGCATTAATGTTAGACAGTTTATCGCTAAAAATGCATACATTCAATGTTATCAACATACAGTTTAAAATGTAATTTTGTTGAGCAATATTGAAAATGTAAATTTCTAATTTGATTATAACATTAAACTTAAAAGACTGCCCGACTCGCAAACGCTACAATATTTTAATACCAAAACTTTCATTGTTTATAAACAAAACAACTGTTTAAATAGGAATATTTTCATTTGAATAATAATAGGAATGATTTAATCAGACATTGGAATAAGTGTTTTTTTGTTTTCATTTAAAAGCCCCTAAATTTTCGAGAGTACCCTATTTACAGTGTTGACACTCGAACCCTGTGAAGACTTGACTATTTTTTAGTGATGATTTCATTTCTAATCTACATATTTGCTCATGTGAGTACGGGCTTAAAAAAAGCAACACAAAAAGTCCTAACTGTTATTCTTACTGAAAAACTTTTAACAAGTTTTTTATTTCTTCTTTTATGATAACAAGCCCTGTATATAAACAAAAGCAATATAAAAATATGATAAACTAAAAGATACTCAAAATATAAAAAATATTAATTAAAAAAGTAATAATTAACAGATAATCTCAAAAATGTCGGTCTATATGTTCAAAACAATTAATAATTAATTCTCATTTTTGGTATTGTTTTTCAATGGAATGGCCTTGGCCGGAAGTCGTATCATATTGAATTGCAAAACCTGCTAGCTTTTAATGGCTATAATTCAATTTAAACGATATGCAAATTTCAAAAAAAATTATAAAGACCGGAACATGCTAGGCAACTCCTAGCAAAGTTCTCGTCGGCTACACAAAGTCGTACAAGTTCAATCTGGTTTTCCAAAACGAGTTTTCAGTGGACTGGGTGACGTCCTTGAAAACTCAATTGACCGTTAGAATTTTCACAAGGTTTCAAAAATGCCATCTAGTATTATACTTCAAACTATTAATCATTTGAATAAAATTAAAATAAACTGATTATGTTCTATTTTTTTAATAAAAGTGCGTTTTAGGTTGATTTTGAATGCTTCGAATTTCCACCCGCGCTTTCTATTTATAATTGCGACAAATATAGGCACTACACACGAAGCGCGTTGTCGCAGCAACTTGTCGCCTAGGCAACAGCCTTTGTTTACAAAGCTGCAAAGAGGATCGCAGAAAATGTAATTGACTATCAACAATTACAAGAATATTTATTCTTCACATCCTTTGCAGCCTTAAGAGTGTTGACTATAAATGGAAACTAGCGAGTAAACTAGTATAGGTTGCATCGGTGTTAAAGTTTGATATAAACGAATATTACTTATAGTTGGAAATTAGCGAGTAAACAAGTATAGGCTGCGTCGGTGTTTGATATAAATGATAAGTAATATAATAAAATTTGTAACACCGTAAAAAATGTTAACTATAACTTTACTGACGTTTCGAGCTCTAGCCCTTCGTCGGAGTAAACAACTTTTTTTACTTTTTTTACTCCGACGAAGGGCTAAAGCTCGAAGCGTCAGTAAAGTTAAGTCAACGTTTTTTACGGTGTTACAAATGTCATTATATTACCTATTATTACTTATAGTGTTGATAATAGCTTCGCATCGCGTCAATTAACGATCGGTGGAATACATGCTTTCAGTGTTATAAATGTTGTCCATTTTGTTTATTATGAAATCACAATTAAGTATATTAAGTAATTATATACATTAAGTAATTAAGAGCGAATGTCGACTAACACCGAACAAAGCGTGGCACATGATGGAAAAACAAAATCCTTCATATTTCATCCATCGAAACCCTATCATATACTAAGAAACGTGGTGGGGTTTGTTTTCCAAAATTTTATTTTAAACGCGAGAAATTTAGAAAAACGTGACCCATACCGGAAATGTCTAAAATCGACAAAAAAATTGCTTGATCATAACTTCTCAAAAACGTCTCATTTGATCAATTCAAAAGGAATAAAAACAAAAATCGACTTCATAATCGTGTAAAGCAGATAATAATGAAGGGCTGGATCTAAATTTTAAACTTTAAGTGTGTGTTTTTAAGCCATAGGAAGCAATCAAACATTGTATAATTTTGCGAGTTAAAATTTTCTAATTTACCACACTTTTTAAATATTACTTTTTCCTGCCCGGTATATTTCTGATTTTCTTGATTTTTTGTGTTTTAATAGAGGAAATGTTGTTCTTTAAGATGATATAAAAATCTCACTCGGGCTTTTTATATTTGTGGAGATATAGCGATCTAAATATCGTGAGAATCACAACAAAAAGGTGTCAACAATTCCAGACAATTAGACGCGTGTCTGATTGTCACGCGTCTAAATGTCACGCTATGATGATTTATTTATTGTCGTACCTATTATAACAGTAGGAATTGATTTTAAATCAAATTATCTTAGAAAAAATAAAATCATAAATAGAATTACTAGAACAGCTAGTTACTATCCTGAACGGTAAAGACAGAAATATCAAATGGTTCTAAGGTTTTAAGAAATTACAGTTCTTCCAGTTACGTTATAGTCTCATTCATCCATTCATCCTTTTATTTATCCATTCATCCTTTCATTTAGTAATTCATCCTTTAATCTATCCATCCATTCATCCTTCATTTATCCATTTGTCCTTCCATCTATCAATCCATCCTTTCATTTATCCATTTGTCCTTCCATCTATCCATTCATCCTTTCATTTATTCATTTGTCCTTTCATCTATCCATTCATCCTTTCATTTATCCATTTGTCCTTCCATCTATCCATTCATCCTTTCATTTATTCATTTGTCCTTTCATCTATCCATTCATCTTTTCATCTATCCAATCATCTTTTCATTTATATATTCATTTGTCCTTTCATCTCTCCATTCATCCTTTCATTTATCCATTTGTCCTTCCATCTATCCATTCATCCTTTAATTTATCCATTTATCCTTTCATCTCGATCTCTCCATTCATCCTTTCATCCTTTCATCTTCATATCTCCATTCATCCTTTCATCTCTCCCTTCATTCTTTAATTTATCTATTTGTCCTTTCATTTATCCATTCATCCTTTCATTTATCCATTTGTCCTTTCATCTATCCATTCATCCTTTCATCTATCCAATCATCTTTTCATTTATCCATTTGTCCTTTCATCTATCCATTCATCCTTTCATTTATCCATTTGTCCATTCATCTATCCATTCATCCTTTCATTTATCCAATCATCTTTTCATTTATATATTCATTTGTCCTTTCATCTCTCCATTCATTCTTTAATTTATCCATTTATCCTTCCATTTATCCGATCATCCTTTCATCTATTCAATCATCTTTTCATTTATATATTCATTTGTCCTTTCATCTCTCCATTCATCCTTTCATCATTTATCTATTCATCCTTTCATTTACCCATTTTTCCTTTCATTTATCCATTCATTCTTTAATTTATCCATTCATTTATCCATTCATGCTTTAATTCATCCATTTGTCCTTTCACCTATCCATTCATCCTTTCATTAATCAATTTGTCTTTTCATTTATCCATTCATCCTTTCATTTATCCATTTGTCCTTTCACCTATCCATTCATCCTTTCATTAATCAATTTGTCCTTTCATCTATCTATTCATCCTTTCATTTATCCATTTGTCCTTTCACCTATCCATTCATCCTTTCATTTATCCATTTGTCCTTTCACCTATCCATTCATCTTTTCATTTATCCATTTGTCCTTTCATCTATCCATTCATCCTTTAATTTATTCAATTGTACTTTCATTTATCCATTCATCCTTTCATTTATCCATTTGTACTTTCATCTCTCCATTCATTTGTCCTTTCATCTATCTATTCATCTTTCATCTATCCATTTGTCCTTTCATTTATCCATTTGTCCTTTCATCTATCCATTCATCCTTTAATTTATTCAATTGTACTTTCATTTATCCATTCATCCTTTCATTTATCCATTTGTACTTTCACCTCTCCATTCATTTGTCCTTTCATCTATCTATTCATCCTTTCATCTATCCATTTGTCCTTTCACCTATCCATTCATCCTTACATTTATTCATTTGTCCTTTCACCTATCCATTCATCCTTTCATTAATCCATTTGTCCTTTCATCTATCCATTCATCCTTTCATTTATCCATTTGTCCTTTCATCTATCCATTCATCCTTTAATTTATTCATTTGATACTTTCATTTATCCATTCATCCTTTCATTTATCCATTTGTACTTCATCTCTCCATTCATCCTTTCATTTATTCATTTGTCATTTCATCTATCCATTCATCCTTTCATCTATGCATTCATCTTTTCATTTATATATTCATGCGTCCTTTTATTTATCCATCCATCCTTTCATTTATCCATTTTTTATTATTTTTTTTATTATATCTACAAACATACATAATGACATGCAACACGAGAAGATAACTTACAATAATTAATTTTACAATAACGCCATTCTTTTATCGGGCTTTTAGGATAATATATCTAATTAAAGCGATAAACATATATATTTACATACAGCACGTCAAAGATTACTTACAATAATTAATTTACAATAACGGCATTTTTTTTTCGGGCTTTTTGGATACTAATACTCTGTTTTATATAAATTCATTAGTTTGCTATTTTTTTCAAAATGAGTATGTAACCTGGAATTTTTCTTTGCTATAATATATCTATTTGTCCTTTCATCTATCTATTCATCCTTTAATTTATCCATTTGTCATTTCATTTATCCATTCATCCTTTCATTTATTCATTTGTCCTTTCATCTCTCCATTCATCCTTTAATTTATCCATTTGTCCTTTCATCTCTCCATTCATCCTTTAACTGTTATCCATTTGCCCTTTTATCTATCCATTCATCCTTTCATTTATCCATTTGTCCTTTCATTATTTTATTTATTCATCCATTCGTTCAATTATTTATCCCTTTTGAACTCATCATACATTTCATTAGTACTTTGATTAACTTTTTTTTTCGCCGATTTCAATCGCTTTTAAGATAACGCTTTCCAGCTCGTATGCGTGTCTGCATTTCTTTGGTCCATCCCATTCCTTGACCTGCATCTTGGAGTCGTTCTACATCAAGCAAATCATCAAATGCTTCAGCTCCTGCTGAGATTACTTAATCTAGTCCTTGAAGTGACTTGCGATTATCAACGATCAATAAATCATTAATGTTTTAATATGTGTCTTTCTCTATGCGTCATTTTATTAAGTTTTAGGTATTGTTTTATTATGAATATCACGCTCTCTAATTCACTTGCACTTGTAGTTTTTATACGAACCTACCATGACAGTTCATAAAGAAATGAAACGTTTTGTTCGCCTATATAATAGGCACTTAAGTATTTATTCTATTTAGTAACTTTCGGTGACAGAATAGTTTTTAACGAGCTGTCAAGCAGCTTATAGCCCTTACTATAAACACAAAACTATTTTGACATAAATCGGTGTTATATTTCCTAACTACTATTTATTAAAACACAAAATTTAGCCGTTCATAAAAGTTATAAAATAAATTCTAAGATTTTTAAGGATACTTCAAAACAATCACAAATTAATTAGAGTTCGCGCTGGCTATACGAGACGCGTCTAATTGTCTGGAGTTGTTGACATTTTTTTGTTGTGATTTTCACGATATTTAAATCGCTATATCTCTACAAATATAAAAAGCCCGAGTGAGATTTTTATATCATCTTAAAGAACAACATTTCCTCTACTAAAATTTAAAATATCAAGAAAATCAGAAATAAACCGGGCAGGAAAAAGTAATATTTAAAAAGTGTGGTAAATTAGAAAATTTCAACTCGCAAAATTCTACAATGTTTGATTGCTTCCTATGGCTTAAAAACACACACTTAAAGTTTAAAATTTAGATCCAGCCCTTCATTATTATATGCTATACACGATTATGAAGTCGATTTTTGTTTTTATTCCTTTTGAATTGATCAAATGAGACGCTTTTGAAAAGTCATGATCACGCGATTTTTTTGTCTATTTTAGACATTTCCGGTATGGGTAACGTTTTTCTAAATTTCTCGCGTTTAAAATAAAATTTTGGAAAACAAACCCCGCCACGTTTCTTAGTATATGATAGGGTTTCGATGGATGAAATATGAAGGATTTTGTTTTTCCATCATGTGCCACGTATTCTCGATTTTGCTCGGTGTTAGTGGACATTCGCTCTTAATCCAGTTCGAGTGAGAGTCCTCAATACGATCGATCGTAGAGTAGTATAAATAAATGACCGAGCTAAACACCAATGGTAGCAACTTTAAATTTCATGTTTTACGCAATCATCTGGGCTACTGATTTTATGGATTACATTTTCCTACTTATATAGAAATCCCATGGGGGATGTTATTTTACATTTGAGAGGAGGAATTCATTCTTGTGACGGCATTTTAATATCAGTTCAGTTCTTTTGTTTAGCAAATCGTTTATGTTGGCTCTAACAATAGCTACTTTTTCGGACAAACAAAGGTCACACTTCTTGGATCCGCATTTGTATGGTGATGCGAAACGAGCGATGCTCCACTTAAGTGAATAGGAGTTGTTGTTGTCCTTTAGTTATTTGTTGATCTATTACACGTTTTGATGTACTTTTATACGTTTCCTGTCAATTACCCTGATTAGGAGAGACAATTTATTTACTTTTTTTATTTTTCACAATAGCAACTTTTCATAGTCTCGCTTGTCAGCTAGCTGAGCAAAAACTGTCAAGAACTTGAGTAGACGCGATACATGTAGTATAATTAGCTTTGGCGGTGTAGGTAGACAGTAATGAATTGTCATTGAGTGATGGATTTGTTTATTGGTCGAGCAGCTGTGTCAAAATGGACATCAGAAATGAAAAGAGCACCTCCATATTAGTAAGAAGGCGAAATATCAGCTCATCAAATGTAACACGAGGGAAATGGCATTAAATTCAAAATTAAATATTTTATTAGGATTTGCATGGAAAATCTGTTCTGGGTGGCAGGCTTTGCCATCCAGTGCATATTTTCCATGCAAATCCTTATAAAATATTTAATTTTATATTTAATGCCATTTATCCTATGCTCATCATTATGAGCTAAGACTTTGGCTTCTTACTAATATGGAGGTGCTCTTTTCATTTCTGATGACATTTGACACAGCTGCTCGATTTAAAAGGGGCAAGGTCACGTGATCTGTTCAGTTGAAAAAGGAATATTAAGGGAGGAGGGTAAAGGGGAGGGCGTACAAAACTTAGATATAAATTTAAGAATAAAGATATGAATTAACCCTCCCCCCTTCTCAAGTTGAAAAACTTCTTACCACTCGATTGATGATTATTAATGCTAATGATGATGATGATGATAATGATGATGATGATGATAATAATACTTATAATGCTAATGCTAATGAGGATACTGATCACGACTGATAATCATGATGAAAATGATCATGATCATGAGTAAGCTGATAATGATGATGATGATGACAATAATAGTGACGATAATAATAATATCAGTAATACTTAATGTTGACTTTTTTTCAATAAAGGACGTGCCTATTTGCAGTGACTACGAAAAGTCAACAGATACTAACAAACCAAAAGGTGTGTTTTTTATAAATATAAATTTTTTTTTTGTCTGACCTAACTGTTTTTAAGAGCGAGTCCGTGTGAAAACCATGCAAAATCGAAAAATGTGTCTACAACGGGTATCACCGATTTCTTTCATTTTTGGCCGAGATATGTATTTTAATGTAAATATTAACTGTGTGCAATATAAAACAAAAATATTAAATTCTCTAGCAGATATCGAGGTTTAAGGGAATGTAGTCACACAAACGATAAAAATTGCTTGAAATTTACACCAACTTTACAAATCAATTTCTCTAAAAATATAGCTTTTTTCTTACCTGGAATTCGTACAGACCTACTACAACATATAATAAATACAACGACAGTATCAAAGTATCAAAAGATTTATTTAAAGAAAATGTTTGCTTATTTACATATCAGGCTATGAAATCTACATTTTGAGTATGCATTCTTAACAATTCGATATACAAGATCCGGCAACTTTTTAAAACCACAAAGTTTGACTTTTATGTACAACTGATAATGGTTAACAAATACAAAGAAAAAAATTTATGTAAAGTTTTAAGGGTGAAGAGATACAGTATCACGAATTTGGCGTTTTTACACGTATCCAATTATAAGACTAATGACCATTTGCGACTAAAAAAGCCGATAAGTTTTAAAATACTTACCTAAAAACAACAGCTAATGTAGTAGGGCGATTTAAGAAGTCATAAATGTACAATGTTAAAATATTTTAACTATACGCTGTTTTTATTTTATTTTCCGAAAGAAATACACACAAAAACATGCCGAGTTTGCATCAACGATAATGCTAAGCTGATCAAATGGTTCAAATTACAACAAAGAGCCTTGAGTTGATTTTAATATGTATAAATATTCGAAACTTACATCTTTAAGACTGCAGATTCGTAAAATAAAAGTCGAAAACGTGGAAATTATCCAAATGACAACGACAGCGTAGCCAAGTGTGATTATCAGTACTAAACAATCAACTGTCATGAACTGGTTCCCGGTCGTTAACCATTTTAGAGTTAACTTTCAGAAAAGCATGTTATTATGACATAAAATGGAATGAAATAATAGTGATAATAACAATAAAATAAAATAATGCCGGCCCAACAGAGATCGTAAAGTGAGTTAGCGATTCTCTTCCGTCAAACAAATTGTCTATTAAAATATTTGCATACTAATGTCAGTGAAAACAAATTTTAGCCTAACGATGTATTCTATGGGTATCAGAACGTTAAAACTAAATAAATGTATATATTTTGGACCAGCTATTCTATTTGAAATAATATTTTTTACCTAGCTGTTTTTTTGTTCACATTGTCAGTTGTTTATAGTAATTATCACTAGACTAGACCAATTATGTTTGATTGATGGAAGAGAATCGCTTCACAGTCGTTTGGCGGGAATGGCAAGTATTTTAATACTTAAAAATCGATGGTAATCCAGATTCATCTTATTCACTCTCTAGATATCTCAACGTAAAAAAGAAACGGCTCAATTCAAAACTCTTCAATACTAGTTGTCAATATATATAGTATTCAATGAAAATTCCTTTAAACGATATAATAAACTATTTAGTATTTTTAATTTCACCGAAACTCAGATGGGATCGAAAATGCAACCCTTACTTAGATGTAACAATACCTTGAACAATTTTGCATAACATTCCCCATGTTTCGAACATCTCTTGAGAAATACGCTTTGCATGTCCACCTCTGACAGGCTTTTGTTTAGAATCGTGTGGGAGATGCTTACAGACTCGACTGGGACGCCAGCCTAAACCAAAGTGGTCTCTATGCAGCGGACATATTGTCATATCATCTGTATTTTCAGTTTGAAAAACACCAGCTCTTAAAAGTCTTAAAAGACAAAGTTCCCACTCGTACTTCACATCTTTGGAAGAAGTTTTTAACAGCCAAGTAGATGGGTGCAGATAATCCTTGTACAAGATTTTAAAGGTAGCAAAACAAAACAGGTGTCATTGTTTCTTCGAGAACTTCCATAATTTTCCACAGAAAGATTGTGAAAAGAGAAAACCGCCATAAAATAATTACTGTATGTCAAAATTAACCTCAACTAATGCACGTAAAATGAGAATTAATGTCTGTGTCTACCAAACATGCCAATTAGTCAAATTTATGCAAAACAACAAAGAGAACACTTGAAGTAAAATATATGTCTTTTATTAAAATGTGTCTTGCTAGAACTTTAACAATATATTTTTATGAAAACGTATTCATATCCCTGGAGAGTGATCATAATCAGGAAAATAGTAAATCAAAAAGGTTACATAGTTTTATATAGTACACTGTTACATTGTCTGTTTCTGTTTTTAGCAATCGCATGAGTTCAATAATTTCTTTAACATGTTGTGTGTGAGGTTAATAAATGCATAATTCTAATACTGTAAAAATTATTTTATTTAAAAAAATGATAATATTGTGAAAAAAATATTATGAAATATCGTTTTTACCAGACATAGGAAAGCCGAAGGTAGACAGACAAAACATTACTGTATTCGGCTTACAAGCCTAAAACTTAGTTATTTGTTGTAAGATTATCTTATATATAATGATGAATATCATTAATTGATTCTTATGATTCTTATCATTATATTGGGATCATATTTAGCGTGTTGTAGATTTGTTGTATATTTAGTTTTGTCACGTGACAACTTCAAACAATGTAAATTTCATCATTTTCTTAGTTATTTTTCGCTTGAAAAATAAATACTTTACAGACTTTTTTTTCGATAAAACATTGTCTCTATCATCATGCTATCTGACAAAGGTTTCAAAGTTATATGAATAACTGCCGGATAGGTGCAAATAGCTCTTTTCTAGAGTATATTTTTACACTTTTCGTCAAAGCTGAAAAATAGCAATAACTCAACCCTTTATAAAACAACCCAATATTTGTTTCACGACTTTTTATTCAACTTAAAGTACTAATAAGATAATGTGCTAAACGTGGGCAGAATATTGGTGCAGGAAACAATCTGCAAAGGAAATACGAGGCCGTAAAACTTTAGGTATATTTTATGCAAATTTTGACCGTTTTTAGGGTAAAACACTCAAACGGTTGTAACTTTAAGCCTTTTTAATTTAAATCCCAAAAAATTCACCAAAGTAATAAGTTAACTAAGATGTACAATCAAGCTAAGTTTGAAGAAAATCGGTGATGTACGGTGTAGACTGGTCTGCATGGTTTTCACGCGGACTCGCTCTTAACAACTGTTTCTACAGTCTTTCTATCATTATAATGGACATTTTCACTGTTCTCATCGATCAACCTCAGCCTCGATAGCGTGTTATATATTCTTTAGAATTTGACTACAGCCCGTGTAATTTGGAAGTATTTCTAATTTTTGATTATGTGTACATTCACTAAATACCGCGACCTGTAGTCAAATTCTAAAGAATATATCACACGCTATCGAGGCTTATGTCGAGTCCGAGTAAAAACCGTGAAATGGTCTACTACTCGTGAACAATTTCATCTTCGCTATCTTATCCTCATCCGTCATCATCGATCAATTCGTGATCATCATTATAATCATTGCCTTTGTTATTGCCATTATCACTGGACGAAAAGTCGGATTCACCACATGTGTGAATATGGTGTGAATTTGGTGAACTATATTCGCATCATATTCACACCCCCAGTGAACACGATATTCACACTATGTGTGAATATAGTGTGAAACTGATGCGAATATATATATTCACATCACATTCACGAAGTGTGAATAAAGAAGAGAATATGGAATTCTCTACTAGTGTGAATCTAAAGTGAATCAATTGTGAATGTGGTGTTGCCCAAATCGCAAATTATATTTACACCATGTGTGAATATAGTGCGAAACTGATGCAAATATACATATTCACATCAGATTCACGAAGTGTGAATAAAGAAGAGAATATGGAATTCTCTACTATTGTGAATCTGAAGTGAATTAATCGTGAATGTTTTGTTGCCCAAATCGCAAATTATATTTACACCATGTGTGAATATAATGCGAAACTGATGCAAATATACATATATTCACATCACATTCACGAAGTGTGAATAAAGATGAGAATATGGAATTCTCTACTAGTGTGAATCTGAAGTGAATCAATTGTGAATGTTTTATTCCCCACATCGCAAAATATACTCGTTAGATTTTCACTACAATACGTTTCGCCGAAAATAAGTAACAATATAGTAACGTTGGCATTGATATGATATAAGCTTACATTTTCCTTATTTACAGATATCCTATTTTTGTCGTTTGAGCTAACCGTTAAGTAAGTATTAATTATCATTCGCCGGGATCATGCTCGTTACAGAGTATTATTATTTTTATCCACTCGCCAGATAACAGCAATTTAATTGTTGAAGAGTTCTAAAATTGATACAAAATCGTTAAAATTCTAGTTACCAAATAGCATAAAGAACTAAAATAGTCGAGATTATAACACAAATAGAACATATATTTAATTTTGCTTCTACATCAACCTACCAATCAAATATCCGTATTTTAATATTGGCCAATCAGGCGCGAGTGATTTGTTATGCAACCAATTTTGAATATGAAGCTTAGTCACGCGTCTGTTCAGCGACGTCGGTTAGAAACACTTCAACAGATCTACGGCTGTACGGCTCGTAAAAGAACTTTTATCTTTTAATAAGCGGACCGAATTCTCTAAATATCGGTAGGACATAAACAGCAGTTGCTTAGAGTGAGAAGAGTCGGCAGAGATGAAATAAATCTAGGACTAAACTGCTGTTATTGAGGGATGCTGAAGGCAACGACAAGAAGTCAACACGTTTCGAATTAAGACAAAGTTAAACTCACCGTAATTCGACGTTTTAGTGAACAGATGACACACTAAGCAGGGACAAAGATTTACTAGAAGGTTAATATTACTTGTTTGAACTGTTTAGGGTTAACTAGTTTTAATTTTGATGTAGATTTGTTCGACAATGTTTCTACCGTTGAACGGCGTTGTATGGCGCCAGCCAAATGTCTGTTAGGCTAAACTGCTGTTAGACATGTATATTTCTGTTAGACTCGCAGCCTATACTAGTTTACTCTCTAGTTTCCATTCATGTGTCTTAATTTAAAGTTGTAACTGATTATGGTTTTATGAAATAAAGTATTATCCGCTATATCCGACCTGATTGATTGATTCAATTCATTCACATCATATTCACGTGAGAAAGAATACGAGTAAAAATGATATATGCATCGCATTATTCTTAAGTGAATGTAAAGTGAAAACAGTGTTTACAACAATTTCACAATTGGGGTGAATATAATGCTAATTCAACATTCACATCATATTCACGAGAAAAAGCAATACGAGTAAAAATGATATTTGCATCAAATTATACTGAAGTGAATATGAAGTGAAAACCGTGTTTGCAATAAGTTCACCTATGGGGTGAATATGATGCGAATTCAATATTCACATCATATTCACTAATATTTGAATGCATTGGGAAAAAGGTATTCAACGTCTTCACTTAATGGTGTGAATACGTAGTGAAGATCATATTCGCTTTGGTGTGAATATGATAGAATGTGGTTGAATATGATATTCACATGACATTCACCACACATTCACATTGCTGTGAATCCAATTTTTCGTCCAGTGTATCAACATCAACATCAACATCATTATGAATTAATACCATCATTATAACCATTATCGGGCGGTAAATGCACTTGGCGATTGGCATTTTGCCCAATGGGCTGAACGTTTTAGAGAGGGCAGTTCAATATTTGTTTTACCACAATTGATACTTTTCTCGCTTTCTGATTGGTCGAGAGCCGTGGTAAATAAGAGTACAGCGCATACTACGGTTGCTATTTTCTTTCTAACTTTCTCGCTTTCTTCGCGCGCATGCAAAACGCGAGCAGTAAAAATATTTTTAATGTGGTAAAAAAAAACAAATTCATGATAGTTTGGCGTGGTATGTCCTCTTATTTACCACGGTTGGCGCCATCTCTCGACTTCGTCTCGTGGATCTACAACAATTTAGACGATTGGACGCCAGCTGTGGTAAATAAGAAGACATACCACGCGAAACTATCGTAAATTTGTAAGTTAAATATATTCACTATTTTATTTGTAAAAATTCATCAACAGAAAGCTGCAAGCAAGGTTGGGTGCGTAATGGTTCGTCATGCTTCATGGCTGTAAATGAAAGACGCCAGTGGGAACAAGCCCTGAAGCATTGCAAAAACATTGGCGGCAATCTTACTTCAATACGCAATGAACAAGAAAACAGCCTCATACTAAAGCTAAGTGCGGCATTTGATTGGAATTACTTCTGGATTGGCCTTCGCATGCATGAAGACGGCGAGTTTTACACATGGGAGGATAATACTGATGTTGACTGTTTTGAAAATTGGGAAAATAACCAACCATCACTCTCTAAAAAATGCGTCAATGTTATTAAAGAAAGTGGAAAATGGAGGACTCATCAGTGCTCCCAAGAAAATCCATCGATATGTAGATATATGCTGTAAGATACGAAGCAGACATGCATATGTACACTGCTTTAAACTGCTTCTAAGAAACTATTCAGTAGAGTATGTACTACACTAGCGGTTAAACTAGTGTGAATAACGTCGATATTTCTAAGAAAAACATTGGAGTAAAATGTAAAACAACTAGCGGTTAAACTAGTGTGGACTGCGTCGATGTTTCTAAGAAAACAATTGGAGTAAAAATTACAACAACTACCGGTTCAACTAGACCGTGTAGACTGCGTCGATGTTTCTAAAGAAACTATTTAGTAGAGTATTTACGATAACTAGCAGTTAAACTAGTGTGAATTACGTCGATGTTTCTAAGGAAACAATTGGAGTAAAATGTACAACAACATGTTTATATATAAGTTAAGGAAACAGTTGGAGTGAAATGCACAATAGTAGACTACGTTATTGTTGCTAAGGAAATTATTTAGTAGAGTATGTATGATAACTAGCGGTTAAACTAGTGTAAAGACTAAGTCGATGTCTAAATATATATATAAGTTAAGGAAACAGTTGGAGTAAAATGCACAATAACTATATAAGCAGTTAAACTAGTGTAAAGACTACGTCGATGTTTCTAAGGAAATTATTTAGTAGAGTATGTACGATAATTAGCGGTTAAACCCTAGTTTCCATATCATCGCTCACGATCGCCGAATCGCTGAAAATGATGCATGCCAGCGATTATATGGAAACACTTTTCTGCGATCGAGCGGTGGGATTTGCATTGTGTGCAGAAAAATTGTATAATCGGCTGACGATCGCTAGCGCTGGCATTATTTTCAGCGATCCGGCGATCGTGAGCGATCATATGGAATCTAGGCTTAAACTAGTAGTCTACATCGATGTTACTAAGGAAATAATTGGAGTTAAGATTTACGATAACTAGAGAAACTAGTAGGGTTTTCCGATTTACCGGCACAAAGGCAGATATGGCACTAATAGTCTCAAAGATTGTTTGGATATTCTGTTACCTATGATTACCGACCTGATAAACGCGTCTCTCACCAATGGCATCTTTCCTTCAGCTCTAAAACATGGTCGAATTACCCCTATTCTTAAGAAGAAGGACCTTGACCAGGAGGACTTAAAGAACTATCGACCCATTACAAACTTACCTTTCCTATCCAAGGTACTGGAGAAATGTGCATTAAAACAACTGTACTCGTATCTCTCTCAATATAACTTACTCCCAGCTACACAGTCAGCCTATCGCAAGGATTACAGTACAGAAACGGCAATGTTACGTATAACGAACGACATCCTCCTTGCTATTGATAACCATAAAGAAGTTGTTCTTGTGTTGCTTGATTTATCAGCAGCATTCGACACAATTGACCACGACTTACTTACACAAAGACTACACCAAAGGTTTGGCATTCATGATCTGGCTCTCCACTGGCTCACCTCATATCTGACCGACCGCACACAAGCCGTTTCAGTCAATAACGTCATGTCATCAATCAACCATCTACGTTACGGAGTCCCGCAGGGATCTGTACTGGGTCCGGCTCTGTTTTCACTGTATGTTGCTCCCATTGAGGACATAGTAGTATCATGCGGCCTCCATCCCATGTTTTACGCTGACGATAGTCAGATTTATGTAACCATGGAGAAAAGTGATAGAACCCAAGCTACGGAGGCTATTAGGCAATGTGTTGATCGTGTCTGTAATTGGTATCATCAAAACTTTCTCGCATGCAACACTGAAAAGACTAAAGTTATTCATCTGTCCTCTAAATTTATTCACACTAGCCCTATTACTAATATCCAAGTTGGCGACACTAATATTAAACCACAAATAGAAGTCTGTGATCTTGGAATTGTTCTGGACAATCATCTTAATATGACAACTCACATCAACAATATATGTAAATCCGCTTCTTTTTCTATTCGTAACATTGGTAAAATCAGGAAGTACTTGGACGAGCAGTCAACGAAAAAACTTGTACACGCTTTTGTCACTTCAAAATTGGACTTTTGTAACAGCCTCCTGTTTGGTCTCCCTAAGAAACACACGGACAAACTACAACGCATACTTAACTCCGCTGCACGAATCACAACAAGGACTCAAAAACATGAACATATCACTCCCATACTCCATAATCTGCATTGGCTCCCTATTAGAAAAAGAATTTGTTTTAAAATAATCACTCTGACTTTTAAAGCTCTTAATGGAATGGCTCCCTCATACCTTACTAATCTACTGGAAATACGTCGTCCGGCTCGTAACCTTCGTTCAACCTCTTCTGGCCTACTTCTTCAACTGCCATCTTACCGAACTAAAACCTATGGTGCTCGATCTTTCTCTGTTGCTGCTGCCTCTCTTTGGAACACTTTGCCTGCTGATCTCAGGAACATTAAACTGTTATCCTCCTTCAAAAACAAGTTAAAAACTTTTCTTTTTGACTCATAGTAATTTTTCATTTTTCGATCTATTTTTGTAAAGCGCACCGAGATTTAATGGGGCGCGCTATATAAGAAATGTATTATTATTATTAGTGCCAGATGATAGTACCAGTGTTAATTTTTCATTATTTCTGCAATATTGTTCTTATTCTTTTATTCTTACTCAGAAAATGTAATATTTTGAACACATTCAACTCCTAGAATTTCTGATAACGGTAAACACGTATGCTAATTAATTAGTATCTGGTACTATTACTACCAAAGTTGCTAAATCGGAAAACCCTAGTGTTGACTGCCTTAATGTTTCTATAAGGAAACAATTGTCATAAAAATGTATGATAAATCATTTTTGATTAAACTCAGTAGTGTGCATGGAATATAGCCTCCTCCGCAGCTAGCTACTCCTTTTTTTCCTTTGGGATTCATGTGGGATTTCCTCTCCCGCTGTTTTTTTTTTTCTCCTCACCACAGGAATCCCGATGAAAAGAGATATAAGAGATGCCTGTGGAGGTGGTTACATGGACTAGTACATCGATCAATGTTGGTAAGGAAATAGTTGGAACATACTTTGTTGATTTTTTACAAGGCTTTTTTATAAAAATAGTTGTTTCATCATCCGAATCCGAATCCCATTTCCCAGTTCATATTTGGAGCAAATCCCAGTTAAAAATCACATAACCCCATGAGTTTTGCTCAAGTTTTCAATCCCATTCCCATTTTCTATTGTTCTTTTATTTGTAAATCCCAGTCCCAGTGCATCCAATCCCATTTTCCCAGTCAAAATAAGGTTCCATTTTCCAGTTCCCATTTTACCACTTCAGGACCCTCTTATAACGATAACTGAGATGTTATAGCACAAGGGTGAATAGAAAAACCGATACCAGCACAACCGAATATGTAAAGTAAAGTAAAATAAAGTAATTAAAAGTAACATTATTTAACGTCGGTAACTCGTGACAGTCATATACTGATAGACAGTCATATACTGATAAACTAGAGGCCAACGGTGCTCATTTTACTCCCCTCTCTCCATCAGTGCTCCGTTGTATGGGTATTTAAAGCTATTTAAAGCTACACGGAAAGAAGAGAAGTCGAACAAAGGATGCGAGGTCACTAGAAATCGAATTCGAGATCTCTCGCACAGAACGCGCACTAACCAACTGTGCCATCCTTGCTCCAATAGTGCAGTATTACCAATAACCATACTACTAACAATACTGCGTATATGCGTCTGTTTTTTCCTCTCCGTCATTTTGCATTACAAATAACTCATGTAGACTATATGAAAAAATGAAACTAAGTATAATTTTTAAGTGAATTTTCGATATTTTTTATGAATACAGAAGAGATCCTAACAATTAACAAAAGTATGTTCATTAAAAGTACTACTAGATATGAATTTCATTATTTTGTCTTGATCTTAATTTCTTCAAGCAATTATCCTAGTGTACGTCAATAGTTTTGTAACTTGTAAGTCGGTACAATTTTTTTGTTTATTGTATTTTTCTAATTTACAAAGAATCCAAAACATAATCGCTTGCCAAAGTTTAAATCCATATTAGTGATAATTCTGGTACGTTAAAAATAAAATAGATGTTATCCTATATTTTATATATTTTTATTTTTTTCATATATTCAGAGATACTAGTGTTTATCGCTAAACTCAAATTTGAATCGAAATAAAGTTTATAATAAGTATGAGTATGCCGTTGGTTAGTGCTAATCGAGCGTTCTTAACATTTTCTTATATTTTGTTGATCCATTGATTGGGCTTTCAGACTCACTGTGTTATATTTGTGTACTACGTTTCGACGCCATTCTGGTCGTCTTCTTCAGGTACTGATCTCGTTTTTGGTCTTATTGTTAGTAAAATTGTCTTAATGTCTTATATGTTGATAAATATTTTACTAACCTTTTACACTCTTCTTAATTATTATTCACTAAATCGTTGCTGCGTTTTCGCTCGGGGTATTTTCAGATCGCTTAATTGTTCCATAGGAAGATTCGAACTAAACACCTGCGAGATGTATATAATATTTATAGCATAAAAATGTAAATAGTTAAACGAAGTATTCAATATGTCATCTTCAACGAGAAAATGCAAACAAGAAGAAACTGTCAGACATTATTTGTCTGTTTTATTTCAGTGTTTATTTGAACAATTGTCAACGTTTTGCGCAGAATTAAAGAGTTTCATGAAAACAAAGTAAGCAAAAAAAGCAGCTGATATGCCGATTATATGCACCTCCCTCCGTCATCACACACCTAAGGACTAGCCTCCCCACCCTAGCTAACTGCCAGCTTAAGCATTTTATATTTCATGCCAAGGGTAATTTTGTAAGTTGGTATCTTAGTCACTATCAACTAGAGAATGTTTCTTCAACCATAAAATAATTTATTTCCAAGCTTTTAGGCATAAGCTTGGCATAAGATGTGCGTTCATGCCCGAAAGCATGAAAATACATTATTTCATGGTTAAAGAAACATTCTTTTGTAAATAATGTTTTATATTTATTATATCATACAATAACCTGCTCTAAATCTGCATCAGTAAAGCTGTTTAAAAATTATTTAGCATGTAGATGATATCACTCTGTCGCTCAGTGTCAATGTAGCGAACAACCAATCGAATGTACTACAACTTAACTACAAGATCCTACTTATTACCTACAAGGCCCTGAATGGCATAGCTCCAGATTACATCTCCAACCTACTAACTCCTTATAAACCAGCTCGCTCCTTAAGATCCTCTGGACAGAACTTCCTGTTTACACCGAATTCAAACACTGCAACTTACGGGGACAGGGCTTTTTCAATCTCAGCCCCTAAACTTTGGAACACATTGCCCCAAAACATTTATTTAGAAACGCTGATAATATCAACTCATTTAAATCAAAACTAAAAACTTTTCTTTTTCAATAATTCTATCTATTTATTTTTTTTGTAAGAGCATTGAGCTTTGATAATGCTCCTAAAACATTGCATTATTATTATTATTATTATTATTATTATTATGTCAGTTGATGGTCACCTCTTCTTCAATCAATGTCAACTGCGAAATAAAATGTTTAGGAACTACATACATTGAGTTTTGTTATACCTTAAAAATGACTCTCAAATCACATCTACGTCATGACTTATTCGGGTTTATTGAATCTCACTATTAATCGTTGCTAGGGAAATAAATCGTTTTTAGGCAGCTAACTGATCGACTGTAAAGGTAAAAAGTCGTTCCCTTTATTGCTCGTTTCGAAAATTTCGTTTGGATGAAGATTTGAATACTTTCCACAGTTATACAGCCGAGAGAAGGATATAAATGTGTTTTCTCGTATATATCCAGAAGAAGGACGCAAAAACGTTTCTATTTGTTTGGATAAGTTTTTAAACTTATTAAAATAGTCTTGAAGTACGTTGTGTCTCTATAAAATAACCAGCCACTCGGCCGTTTCAGTAATACATCACGGCCGATTTGATTTGCAGACGATGTAAATTAAAGCAATATCGTCGACCGATTTGTTGTAATACGTGCTTATTGTCCCACCCCCCTTAGTAGCCCTTTTGTACAGGGTGACCCCCGCAGATGGCGGCCATGTTGTTTTGTAGTTCAATCGTTGGCACATGTACTTCGAAGCCTAAGTTAAAGTAAAAGAAACCAACAAACAAAAACGAGTTTACCGTCTTATTACATGGTGTCAGAACTTGAAAAGGACCCAAACTTTGCAGTTGGAGAATCAGAAGTCATTGAAACGGAGTAACACAAAGTTATACGAGTGGAAAGATATTACTACTATCGATCATTCAAAATGGCGGAAAAGGAGTCGTTCAACAAGCCAGGACCATTGATTATTGACGCTCAAGCTGCCGAAAATTGGAGAAAGTTTATAATGAGGTTTGAGATATACCTTGTAGCCACAGAGAAGGAAAAGAAATCTGACAAAATTAAGGTAAATTTGTTGCTAAATTGCGCTGGGAGTGATGCAATAGAAGAGTACAGTCATTTTACATACGAGGAAGGCGAAAGTTTGGAAAGCTTTGCTGACGTCTGTAAGAAATTTTCAGAACTTTGCCAGGGGGCAAAAAACGTTATTTATGAGCGTTTAGTGTTTAATCAACGTATAGTCGGGTCAGTTATGTCCAAAAATTGATGAAATCGTGACAGATGGAGTAAAAGTATGAAACTTTGTAAACAGTCAGAAAGAGGGAGAGAGGATTGATAATTTCGTCAGTGACTTGAAAATACTTGCCCTTACATGTGAATTTGGAACTCTTAAAGACTCGCTGATTAGAGATAGGATTGTCGGAGGAGTTTTGTCTGATCACTTGAGGGGTGAATTACTAAAAAAACCTGACCTAACTCTACAGTCTGCACATGACTATTGTCGCACATATGAAGCTTCAGAGAGTCAAAAGATGAAATTTAGCTTGCCTTCTAGTAGTGTTGAGCAGTCAGCATCCAACATTCATGATGTTAAGAGTTCCAAATTACCATCATCAAGACCCAATGACCCTTTATGTAAATTTTGTGGTCTCAAGCATCCATTCTCACACCCAAGTAAATGCCCTGCCTACAAACAGGAGTGTAGAAAGTGTAAAAAACGAGGTCACTATGCCAGAGTGTGTAAATCATCAACAATCAAGAGCAATATACACCCAGTTGAAGAGAGCATTATCATTGAAGGTGATTCAGATGATCACCTAACCCATGCTTACTTTGCCTCCGTTGAACTTGGGTCTGTTGATACCTCAGTTTCTAGAAACAAAAGTATGATTAACATTACTATAAACAACTCTAATGTCAAGGTTAAAGCAGACACTGGAGCTGAAGCAAATGTAATTCCACTAAGTCTATACCAGCAAATTACTCGTAAGCCACTACAGAAAATCAATCAGCCATTAAAGGCTTGGTTAGCTACTAAGCCCATTCACCCAGTTGGATGTGTACGGCTCTCTACCCAATACAAGTGTCGTAAGATTGATCTGTTATATTTAGTTGTGCAGGGTGATTTCTCACCTTTGTTGAGCTGTAATGCTTGCCTTGACCTAGAAGTGTTAAAGTTTATGAACTTAGATTTGATTCAATCTACACCGACAGTATCCAAACCACAGCAAAACCAGGATATTCTTCCAGACCCTATCACAACAGACCCAGTACTAACAAACTTTCAAGATTGTTTCAGTAGTAAACCTGGTAGACTACCACATGAAATTAGTTTGGAAATTGATGAGTCAGTATCCCCAGTTATCCACCCACCAAGGAAGTTGCCTATTTCACTGCTTGAGCCAGTTCAAGAAAAGCTGTTAGAGATGGAACAGGATGGGATCATTGTTAAAGAACAGGAGCATACCCCATGGGTGAGCTCAATGTTAGTAGTAGACAAAAGACAAGGAAAAGGGAAAGGCCAGCCCACCAAAGATGAAGTTAGAATATGCATTGATCCCAGAGATCTTAACACTGCACTGAAACGTGTACACCACCCTATGGTTACCATTGAAGAAGTTGCCAATAAACTTACTAATACTGTTACATTTTCAACGCTAGATGCATGTAGTGGATTTTGGCAGCTACCCGTCGATGAAGCAAGCTCAAAATTACTTACATTTAACACACCGTGGGGAAGGTATCGATTCTGCAGGCTCCCGTTCGGTATTGCCCCAGCACCAGAGATCTATCAGAGGGAGATGGAAAGGCTCTTCGAAGGAGTACCCGTAGAGATCATAGTGGATGACTTTCTAATACATGCCAAAGACGAGAAGGAAATGAATGAAAAGCTGTCACAGGTGTTGGAACGAAGTAAAGAAGTCGGATTAAAGTTTAACCCAAGCAAAGTGAAACTTAGAGTAGATGAAGTTAGGTATGTTGGCCATAGGCTTACTTCACAAGGCCTACAACCAGATCCTGAGAAGATCAAGGCCATTATAGACATGCCACCACCAACCGATAAAGAAGGAGTACAGCGAATTTTAGGAACTGTGAACTACCTTGATAAGTTCATCCAGAACAAAGCAGAGATTCAGGGACCCATCTCGCAGCTGCTGCAGAAAGACACCGTTTTTGTGTGGGATACACCCCAACAAAATGCTTTTGCACAGCTCAAACGTGTTATCAGCAGCTCACCTGTTCTCTCTTATTTTGACACTAATAAACAGACTGTTTTAAATGCCGATGCCAGCAGCACTGGCCTAGGGGCAGTAGTAATGCAAGAAGGAAAACCCATAGCATACGGATCAAGGACACTCACTAACTCAGAGAAACATTATGCAAACATTGAAAGAGAATTACTCGCTATTGCCTGGGGAGTACAGAAGTTCCACACTTACCTTTATGGTCGGAAAGTTATTGTAGAAACGGATCATAAACCTCTGGAGGCAATTTTCAAGAAACCGCTTAACGAAGCCCCTCCAAGACTACAACGGATGCTCCTCAAGCTTACTAAGTATGATCTGAATGTCCGGTATGTTCCCGGTAAGCAACAAGTCCTTTCTGACTGCTTAAGTAGAGCACCTGTAGACATAGCTGAACCGACCAGCACTGACGAGGAGGAGATACAAGTGAACTTAATAGACAACTTAGGACTGGACAATGATTCCCTGTCTAAGTTTAAATCCTACACCAATTGTGATGAAACCACCCAAGTAGTAATGGATTATGTTGTTAATGGATGGCCCTTGGACAAAGAAGTGGTTGATGAATTAGCTAGAGAATATTTTAGTTACAAAGAGGAGCTCAGCGTCGAAGACGGATTGCTGTTCAAGTCTGATCGAATTGTTGTACCACGAGCTATGAGAGGTGAAGTGCTCGATGAGATTCATGGTGCCCACATGGGCGAGTCAAAGAGTTTATCCTACGCTAGGGACTATGTTTTCTGGCCGGGTATGAGTTCACAGGTCAAAGATAGAGTACGATCATGTGGAATCTGCAATGCTTTTAGGAATCAACAGCAAAAGGAAACACTTAAACCACATGATATTCCTGGCCTCCCATGGCAAATTGTTGGTACGGATCTCTTTGATTACGGTGGACACACCTACGTGGTAGTGACTGATTTTTACTCCAAATACTTTGAAATAGAACTGCTACGTCAAAGCACTGCGACATGTCTTATCAACAACCTGAAGAAGATTTTTGCTCGTTATGGGATACCTCAAGAAGTTATCAGCGACAATGGTTCGCAATACAGTAATACTAGGAACCTATTTGACAGTACGCATCAATTTAAAGTGTTTGCAAAAGAATGGGGTTTTAAGCATACTACCAGTTCTCCGGAATATCCCCAGTCCAATGGGGCAGCTGAGAAAGCGGTACAGACAGCGAAACGAATCCTTAAGAAAGCTGACGCTGATGGCAAGGATCCATTTGAGGGCCTTCTCAAATACCGTAATACGCCGTTCGAAGACATTGGTCTATCGCCGGTCCAGCTGTTAATGAGCCGAAGAACACGCACTATGCTACCAACTCACAAGAGACTGTTGCTTCCTCAACCAGTGAACCCTGACACAGTCGTTAAAACACTCAGAACACGTCAAGACAAAGCTACAGCTTATTACAACCAGAACAGCAAAGACTTGCCACCCCTAGAACCAGGTGCCAAAGTCAGGATTCGACCAGGGAGAGAAAAGCAATGGAGAAAAGCTGAAGTGCTTCCAAGATCGTATCTGGTGAAAGACGAGAGAGGCAGCGTATTTCGCAGAAATAGACGTCAAATCATATCTACGCCACTAGATCTACCAATGGATCTACCAAAACTGTCAACAGTTCCCATGAGTTCTATGCCTATGAGTTCAAGTCTACCGATGAAGCCGCAACCCTCCTTGGTTTCAGACGAACAGATGAAACAACCTGACCTTCAACCCAGTGGTTCAGTTGTCACCACCAAATCAGGAAGAGTTGTCAGGAAACCTGAAAGACTTATTGACTCTTGTTGAATAAGTGACATTATTTTGTTGATAATTGTAACTTGTTAGTTAAGAGGGGAGATGTTGTAATACGTGCTTATTGTCCCACCCCCCTTAGTAGCCCTTTTGTACAGGGTGACCCCCGCAGATGGCGGCCATGTTGTTTTGTAGTTCAATCGTTGGCACATGTACTTCGAAGCCTAAGTTAAAGTAAAAGAAACCAACAAACAAACGAGTTTACCGTCTTATTACACGATTCAGTTTCATCGGTCACGTCGCGTTTCCATGGTTTAGGTTTCCAACTCATTTTAGTAAGAGTTTTTTTTATAGCAAATCATTTTAACCTTTTAAAGAGTTCTTCTGTGTCTGCTTGTTTCCCTTTATAAAAACATATAACTTTTATCGGTCGCGTTATGCTCAAACCTCAATATGCTGACAACTTCCTCGAGGGTTATAGAATTGAAAATGAAATTAGAAAGAAAAGTAAATTTCGCTTTTTAGTGTGATGCAATTCATGTTTATATTTTACTTTTAACCAAACAGAAAGGGTGCATGTCAGCAAAGAAGATTGCTGCAGCGCATGCGCAGACAAATTACCTACATGATAGGAAACGACGGAAGCTACTTTTAATTGTTTGAAGAAAAAGGGGTTTCCCCGAAATTGTAGCTTTCGCAATGTAGTTTATTGGGATCACAAGACTAGATCACAAGACTACAAATCTCTTCCTTTAAATAAATTTTAATCAAACTCTAATTATTGCAAAATAATATTCTATTTTGTGCTTGAATTCCCCTTTAATTTCAGTTTCGGTGCTAGTTGTGAACTCTGGAAAATACAGACATTTATTGTTACTGTTATTATATGTACATATGAAGTTATTACTCTTTTTGGCATTTGATACCATTTCCAAACTATTTGATTTAGAGTACCATGCCCAATCATTTAGAGTGAAAACACGACATTCATGCCAATAAAATTGCTGATGCATGGGCAACAGAGTATCGTACGAGTTTGTATTCGCTTGTAATCTCCGTGTATTTATAGTTACCAACGGTCGCTTATTTGCTTTCTTTGTTATTCCATTGACCTTTCGTCATATGTTTAGCTCCTATTTCAATCTCGTGATATTGGTTTATCTAGTATTAAAAACGATCGTATGCCACTGGGTTTATAATCGGTAACTTCATTAATGGCCCCCGAAGTTATATAATATACCAGGGGATGAAATAAGCCTTCATCCTATCTGCCCAAATCCGTACTAGGTATAAAACGTCACTACTGTGGACAGTGAAAACACAGATATTCGTTCGGTCGATAATCAGAAGGAGTCGACACATGAGACCACTAATCTGTCAAATCACTAAAGAGATAGTCAATTAACCCGCTTACTAAGTAAACAGTTGTCTCTTTGATCGAGTTCTTTTAAAACGTTTGATCAGGAATAAAGATTACGTATCCTGCGAGCAGAGGTTCCTTTCTCTTACCTAGAACGACGAGAAAAGAAACCTCTTCCGGCAACCACTTATTTAAATAAATAAATAAATAAATTTTCATCCAAGTTTCTGGATGTAAAACATTATGGGCTATCTAATTATAAACAAGTTTCAAACTGGTTTTTCAACCATGTGATGAGAGAAAACATCACTAAACATCCCAAGCGTTAATTAACGTTGATGTTTACTTTTGATTTCAATCAGTCGAGGCCGGGACCAACAAGATTTAACATTAACGATCGCTGTAGCTCTACGCAACATTAGATCTAATCTATAGACTAAACAGTATCGTTCTTAGATTTCTTAATTGCAGTTTTTGACGACATTAAACGGAAAGCATTTCGCCATCTTTGTCCATTGCACGAAATACGATAATTTAACTTGTCACGCAGAAACCAAATTGATTGACGTTTGGAAAACGCGCATGCTCAGCTACTTTTAATTGTTTGAAGAAAAAGGGGTTTCCCCGAAATTGTAGCTTTCGCAATGTAGCTCCTTTGGAGGACAAAACAATACAGCAGTTTTTCAGAGCTTCCTGGCTTCTCTCAAGACGAACATGCCAGACCTTATCCCGCCGATGATGGTCGAGCATAATTAATTGATTGTAGTGCTGCACCGTGAAGACATAAGGTAAAAAATTGTTCCCTTTTTTGCTTGTTTCCAGAATTTTGTTTGAATGAAGATTTGAATAATTTCCTTGGTTGTGGCGGCCGAGGAAGTATATAAACATGTTTTCGCATTTGTGTCCGGAAGAAGGATGTCAATATGTTTACTCGTTAGTAGAAGAGAGAACTAAACCAGACGCGAACACGTTTACTCGTTTATGGCCGGGAAAAGCATGTAAATAAGTTTTATAGCTTTGAAGATGTTTGTTTCTCTGTTTATAACCAGCCGCGGCAGTTTCAATAACACAGCACGGCCGTTTTGATTTGCAGACGATGCCAATTAATATACTTTCGTCGACCGATAACGTGTCATCACTCAAGTCGCGTTTGCCTATATTGATTTGGTTTCAAACTCATTTTAATAAGAGGTTTTTTTTATCAAATCATTTAAATTCTTAAAGGAGTGCTTCTATGTCTGCTTGTTTGCTCTTTCAAAAAATTCAAAATTTCCTTGCAAAATTCACAATTCGAAGTGATAACAATGGTAAATATGCGGACATATGGGCGATTAATCTCCATTCCAGGCCTAAAAACCTTACTTTTTAAAACCTTACCAACAGAATTAATTTTTGGTGGAATATCTTCATTAGTAAACATACTTTCGCTTTCTAATAAACTGAAACTAAGCAAAACAAAATACAGAGGGGGGGGGGGGGGGGGGGGGGGACCCTAGGGGAGAGAATGTTGTTGTTTCAATCAACCGTTTAATGACCCAATCAGTAATAAATTTTCAGCTTGTTGAAATGCAGTTAGCTATTATTGACAGTAATCCAAAGAATGCTTATTAGTACACCTATAGAAATCCATTGTGTTGTATGGCTCTTAATTCTTGACAAATAATGATGTATGTTTATTCTATATAAACTTCATTTTGGGTCTTTGGTGTGTATGGTCATTTGTTAGTTATAGTTGTAGTCTCCAGATCACAAGACCAGAAAGCTTTTCCTTTTCCTTTCCGAATTTTGGTTTTCATTACGAAATTTCCAAGATTAAGCAAAAGTAACTCAATGAGTGCAAAATGTTGTGTAGGAAACTGGAAGACTCTCAATGCATTCGATCCGGGTGAACAATGGCGATTGTGTCGAGCCATAAACAAAGACGATCTTCATCGATTAAAACGTATAACTCGTATTGATCGCGTTCAGGAGGGAGGGGGTGACTCTATTGTATGCAAATTAGATTCTTTATCTACAGCGATCTCTAGTGTGACGTCACATGGATACGCTAGATATTCTTGTCAGTTTAGTTTGAAAGCGCCATTTTGAAGTTAAGAAAACGAGATAAAAGAGAGGTAAAACAGCACATTGTAAAGTAGTTAACCCACAGTGAGTGTTCTTTGTTTATAGATTTACTAGTTGAGCGCAACTGATCTCGAAAAAACGTTTATAGTTGACTGTATTTTTTCGTTAAAACTTCTCGGGAAGGCTGCCGGTCCTAATCGAAAATGGCCAACCATCATTTGAAAACATCGTGATTTCGTTGGTAAAACTTTATGGAACATTTTGAAAATAGGAGGTTATATTGGTTATAAGTTTAACTCTAACCAGTTTGATTTTGGTTTTATTTGGAGCTGTGGTTCTTCTCATCAATCGATTTTTGTGTAGTTTCTCAGCCTTTACAACTTATCATGTACACGATTTCGATAGGAATGTGAATGTTTTGTTTGTTAGTATTTTTATCAAGTAAAAACAACGATCTTAACTAACAGTTATTGCATTAATTTGCAGTACTATTGCTTATAGTTAAATTGAAGTTGTTGATTTATTTTTAAAAGTTCAACAAATAGAGCACTTAAAATTAATATTAGTATGTAATTTAACTTTATCCATGAAATGTATGCAATTATTGCTACTGACTATGCAATATTTCCTATTTACTGACTATTGGTCACAATGAGTCAGTTTCCTTTGTATCTGATTTTTTGGTTGAATGACATTTAAAATAGAAACTGTATGTTATAGTAAACTTAACTACATAATTTGTATTTTTTTATTTGTTTTTATATATCATGGTTTCAGTGCTTTTGCTCTAATTTATTTGTATAAAATTTAATGTTGAAATTGTGCTTAACTTATATCATGTTTGTGTACTGTATTATTAAAAGTCAAATAGAAATACTGGTATTGATGTTTGAAAAAGCTGGGAGGGGGGGGGGGGGGGGGGTTGGGAGAATTTCAAATTTACTTCATTTTAGTGTTTAAAAAACATTGTCTGATGATACATAGAAATAAAATCAATGTTTTTATTAAAATAAGCATCTATTGTACCTTGTTAGTATTGAATGGGAAACTGCTATAGGGTATCCTGTTGCATTCAAAACAGCAGCTATGGGGTAGGGACAAAAGTTTGATAGAGCAACAACACTATATCCATGAAAATAAAATTGCAACTGTATAATAGTTCTTCTGTAGTGACCGTGAGGTATTGTTTTCTTTTGTATTTGATGTTTCTGTTTGAGTGGTATTTACTAAATAGTCACTGGATATAAACTATTAGTTTAATAGTAACAATTTTTTATATTGCATGGTTTTAGCGTTTTCGCTCTACAAAAATAACATAGTTACTATAAGCAAAAGAGTGGTTTTCAGTAACCCATGAAACAAAGTGTATTGATTAAAGTGTAATAGTCAAATAAGAACAAAAGAACACAATGAAATTAGAGTGTATAAAGAGTAATACACTAAAGAGGGTTTCACGTGTTAATGAAAACCACTTTAGTTTGTATTTATAGTCACTATATTTATTCAGTATCACTCAAACAGAGTTAATAGAGGGGTTTATCCAGTCATCAGTTGGCATAGACAAGATGACAAGCATAGAATAGTTCAGTGTAAACCAACAATAGTAATTATTATTTCACTGTTCACATTGTTGAAATAGTGTGTTATCTTTTCCAGCCATTTTACCTGCAAAAAAAAAATGTTTAACTATATAATCATCATTTAATTTAATTCAAGTTTGATACAATAGCTGATGGAAGCTTAGCTTGATAAATCTCAGATTTTATATCTTGATTTTCAATCATAATTTGAAATATTATTCAATGAATTTCATGTTATATATTATCATTATTTAATTCCGTAAGCTGATGTGAAAACATGACAGCAGAAAGCTTTATACTGCACTGTATCAAATTCTTCTAACAAAGCAACTGATATACGAATTGATTTTGAAGACAAATAATTAAGAAAGTGGGTACAGCTTGGGTATTTATGGTAGCTAGTTTCAAAGCATTTTTAGATAGCTATTATAAAATACACATAAATACGATCTTAAAAGCATGCATTTAGCTCATTAAATAAGCATAAACATTCATGTCAAGGTTCAAAATCAAGATAATTAAGGACTTAACTTCAATGGGAATACATTTACTAACCTGCAAAGTTGTTTTGTTCGGGTCTCCCAGCTCGGGTTCCTAATTTCGACTTGTAGTTCGTGAGTTCAGCCTTCAAATCGATTGATGAGACCAACCACAAAGCCAAACAGAGAGAAACTTTGCAGATCCGAAGATTATCATATACTTGCATAAACCTCCTATTCTGGATGAAACATACTGATCCATTGTGATTTTACGTTCGTGTACTTGTAAAAAATGCATATCAACAGCACTGGACCGACATCACAGTTCATCACGAAATTGGCTAGAAAAGCAGTATTTTCGTCGAATCTGATTAACAAATTTGGCTATAGTCAACTATTGGATACTATTACATATGAAAGAACTCCCACTATTAAAAAAAAGTTCAGCAATGCAAAAAAAATCGAATGTTTTTGTGAAAACAACCGAGTTAAACAATGGTCGCCATTTTGAATCGAGTCGTGACGTCACACTAGAGCGAGCCCACAACACGCCTTTTCCCTGGAGACGCCCCCTCCCTCCTGATCGCGTTATATTCAAACCTCAGTATGCTGTTTATTTCCTGGATAGATTTAGCATCGAAAACGAAATTAAAAAGAAATGTAAATTTCGCTTTTTAGTGTGATGTCAGAATCCATTTTTAACCAAACAGAAAGGGTGCATGTCAGCAAAGAAGATTGCTGCAGCGCATGCGCAGACAAATTACCTACATGATAGGAAACGACGGAAGCTACTTTTAATTGTTTGAAGAAAAAGGGGTTTCCCCGAAATTGTAGCTTTCGCAATGTAGTTTATTGGGATCACAAGACTAGATCACAAGACTACAAATCTCTTCCTTTAATTAAATTTTAATCAAACTCTAATTATTGCAAAATAATATTCTATTTTGTGCTTGAATTCCCCTTTAATTTCAGCTTCAGTGCTAGTTGTGAACTCTGGAAAATACAGACATTAATTCTTATTGTTATTATATGTACATGTGAAGTTATTACTCTTTTTGGCATTTGATACCATTTCCAAACTATTTGATTTAGAGTACCATGCCCAATCATTTAGAGTGAAAACACGACATTCATGCCAATAAAATTGCTGATGCATGGGCAACAGAGTATCGTACGAGTTTGTATTCGCTTGTAATCTCCGTGTATTTATAGTTACCAACGGTCGCTTATTTGCTTTCTTTGTTATTCCATTGACCTTTCGTCATATGTTTAGCTCCTATTTCAATCTCGTGATATTGGTCTATCTAGTATTAAAAACGATCGTATGTCACTCGGTTTATAATCGGTAACTTCATTAACGGCCCCCGAAGTTATATAATATACCAGGGGATGAAATAAGCCTTCATCCTATCTGCCCAAATCCGTACTAGGTATAAAACGTCACTACTGTGGACAGTGAAAACACAAATATTCGTTCGGTCGATAATCAGAAGGAGTCGACACATGAGACCACTAATCTGTCAAATCACTAAAGAGATAGTCAATTAACCCGCTTACTAAGTAAACAGTTGTCTCTTTGATCGAGTTCTTTTAAAACGTTTGATCAGGAATAAAGATTACGTATCCTGCGAGCAGAGGTTCCTTTCTCTTACCTAGAACGACGAGAAAAGAAACCTCTTCCGGCAACCACTTATTTAAATAAATAAATAAATAAATTTTCATCCAAGTTTCTGGATGTAAAACATTATGGGCTATCTAATTATAAACAAGTTTCAAACTGGTTTTTCAACCATGTGATGAGAGAAAACATCACTAAACATCCCAAGCGTTAATTAACGTTGATGTTTACTTTTGATTTCAATCAGTCGAGGCCGGGACCAACAAGATTTAACATTAACGATCGCTGTAGCTCTACGCAACAGGGGTGTGTCTATAATGCGGACGCGGACGGTCCGCGGCGGACGGCGGATGACGGACGGCGGACGGCGGACGGCGGACGAGAAAAAAATGAAAAATTGAAATGAAAAAATGAAATGAAAAAAAAAATGAAAAAATAAATAAATATGAAAATAAAAAATATTAATAATAAAAAATTAATTAATAAAAAAATTAATGTAAAAACATCCTAAATTGAACCATTCTAAAAACGAAACAAAACGAAACGATCTAGGTTTACCTTCATTGGTTTTTGTTTTTGATCTACTAACCGCTGAATAACGGATGACCTGAATGTAATAAGTGGATTGCAGCAATTTACACGATACTGTACTCAAACGGCGTACGCTGTGTTACCATGAATCTTTATCAAAGGGCCTGCTTAGGTTTCTAAGGGTTTTGTAAGCTCTCTATAAGTAAAAATCCATCCGTACACACTTCAAAACCAATATCTGCAGACAACGTTTCGTACTGTGGCGCGCGCCATTCAGTTTAAAAACACAGGAACCCGAAAACACGTAAGCCAATCTAAATTTGGTGCTTTTTCAGGTCACCCGAATACAGTCACTATTATCTTATAGTTTATTGTATTTAAGTCAAGCAAAACCACATTGAAATACTGACAACTACTAGTTAAGTTTATTTATTATTGTTTACAATATTGTACAATACTAACTTCGATTTTTTGTGTTGACGAACTTCGATTCTTTTGTAATTTTCTATGATTTTTTATTCTATTGCTGTGTTATATTTTTTGTTCACCTATATATATATATTGTTGCTATATCTCAAACTTGGATTTTTTGGTACTGATACGGTAGATATAAAATACGAAAGGTCAGCTATATCTCAAACGTGTCTTGAAGTTGTCAAAATCAAATTAAAAGATTACGAGCGAATCATTCCGCCCCATTCGCACTAGCAAATTTTGTTTGTTTTAACAGAAAAATCTGTAATCGACGAGGTAGGAAGTGCGAATTATATTTTTTGTATATCGCTGCCAACCAAACTTCAAATACGCTGGTGTCCTGCTCTATTAAACTTTGTAAAAATGTCAATTTTGACAGGTTTCGTAATTATCACTTCAACGTGTGTGTTTAAAGTCAACAAAAAACACAATCTCGATCAATCGAACAGAGATGAATCCTTGGTATTATCGTGATTTATACGGGGAAATGTTCCATTTTTCAATAGCAATAAATACTATAGTCAAATAGCTGAATCTGATCCAAAATGTGACGCTTACATGCACCTGCACCCCATGGTCTAAAAATAGATTAGATGATTAGATTCCCCCCCCCCCCCCCCCCCCCCCCCCCCCCCCCCGCGTGATTCGGACAAACACAAGCTCAAGATTACAGTACGTGGGATTGGCATTCCGCTCGCTTTTTATAAAATTATACCTTATCCATTGTTAAAATGGTCGGTACGAAACATTGCTGTTGGGGTAGATGCAATAGCGATTCCAGATACCCCGACAGACTGCCAAAATCGCTAAAAGAATTGAAGGAATCAGAAAAAAAAAGAATTTATACCATTCGTTAATCCTTGGCACGATCACGAGCGATGTCATTTCAGCACAACGAGTATTACAAAAAATACGTATGATCTTCATTGGCCTGGAAAGAAGGGACCTACTGAAGAGTTTCCAAACCAATTTCACGACCGAACAAGCTAGTAGATAAGCTTGCCGTGCAAAGAGAAAGGCGCCGAAACAAAGAGAAACTTGTGCGAATAAAGGTCATAAAGAAGTCTCGAAATCAGATCGAAAAAGGCAGCCTTTCTACTACTTCTATTTCAAATGACTTGTTCGACGAAATAGTGGATGACTGACATGGTAGAACTATCTTTTGATAATAATATATATGCACTTCTTAAGAATTTATGTAAGGTCAACGGAGATTCGAGGGCCGTAGTGATTGTGGGACTTATATAAAGTTGTTGATGGTTTGCGTAAAAGTGAGAATGTTTAATGTAAAAGCATTTTCAAAAACAATGTCGTGTATGTGTAGAATTTAATTGTGCATGGTTAGAAATGAGTGTAAATCTATGGTGGGCTCACATAGAAAATAAATCAGTGAAAATTCTCCGGATTATTAATAGTCGTTGGAACAGTTCAATATAGTCCACGGTTCCCGTGTTTTTAAAATGAATGGTGCGGGCCACAGTACGAGAACGTTGTCTGCAGATATTGGTTTTGAAGTGTGTACGGATGGATTTTTACTTATAGAGAGCTTACAAAACCCTTAGAAACCTAAGCAGCCCCTTTGATAAAGATTCATGGCAACACAGCGTACGCCGTTTGAGTACAGTATCGTGTAAATTGCTGCGATTCACTTATTACATTCAGAAACAAAAACCAATGAAGGTAAACCTAGATCGTTTCGTTTTGTTTTGTTTTTAGAATGGTTCAATTTAGGATATTATTACATTAATTTTTTTTGATTTATTAATTTTTTATTATTATTTTTTATTATTATTATTTTTTATTTTCATGTTTATTTAATTGTTTTATATATTTTTTTCGTTTTTTTTTATTTTTCATTTTTTTATTTTTTCATTTTTTCTCGTCCGCCGTCCGCCGTCCGCGGTCCGCCGTCCGCCGTCCGCCGCGGACCGTCCGCGTCCGCATTATAGACACACCCACGCAACATTAGATTTAATCTATAGACTAAACAGTATCGTTCTTAGATTTCTTAATTGCAGTTTTTGACGACATTAAACGGAAAGCATTTCGCCATCTTTGTCCATTGCACGAAATACGATAATTTAACTTGTCACGCAGAAACCAAATTGATTGACGTTTGGAAAACGCGCATGCTCAGCTACTTTTAATTGTTTGAAGAAAAAGGGGTTTCCCCGAAATTGTAGCTTTCGCAATGTAGCTCCTTTGAAGGACAAAACAATACAGCAGTTTTTCAGAGCTTCCTGGCTTCTCTCAAGACGAACATGCCAGACCTTATCTCGCCGATGATGGTCGAGCATAATTAATTGATTGTAGTGCTGCACCGTGAAGACATAAGGTAAAAAATTGTTCCCTTTTTTGCTTGTTTCCAGAATTGTGTTTGAATGAAGATTTGAATAATTTCCTTGGTTGTGGCGGCCGAGGAAGTATATAAACATGTTTTCGCATTTGTGTCCGGAAGAAGGATGTCAATATGTTTACTCGTTAGTAGAAGAGAGAACTAAACCAGACGCGAACACGTTTACTCGTTTATGGCCGGGAAAAGCATGCATGTAAATAAGTTTTATAGCTTTGAAGATGTTTGTTTCTCTGTTTATAACCAGCCGCGGCAGTTTCAATAACACAGCACGGCCGTTTTGATTTGCAGACGATGCCAATTAATATACTTTCGTCGACCGATTAAGGGTCATCACTCAAGTCGAGTTTGCCTATATTGATTTGGTTTCAAACTCATTTTAATAAGAGGTTTTTTTTATCAAATCGTTTAAATTCTTAAAGGAGTGCTTCTATGTCTGCTTGTTTGCTCTTTCAAAAAATTCAAAATTTCCTTGCAAAATTCACAATTCGAAGTGATAAAAATGGTAAATATGCGGACATATGGGCGATTAATCTCCATTCCAGGCCTAAAAACCTTACTTTTTAAAACCTTACCAACAGAATTAATTTTTGGTGGAATATCGTCATTAGTAAACATACTTTCGCTTTCTAATAAACTGAAACTAAGCAAAACAAAATACAGAGGGGGGGGGGGGGGGGGGGGACCCTAGGGGAGAGAATGTTGTTGTTTCAATCAACCGTTTAATGACCCAATCAGTAATAAATTTTCAGCTTGTTGAAATGCAGTTAGCTATTATTGACAGTAATCCAAAGAATGCTTATTAGTACACCTATAGAAATCCATTGTGTTGTATGGCTCTTAATTCTTGACAAATAATGATGTATGTTTATTCTATATAAACTTCATTTTGGGTCTTTGGTGTGTATAGTCATTTGTTAGTTATAGTTGTAGTCTCCAGATCACAAGACCAGAAAGCTTTTCCTTTAAATTAAAATTTAATCAAACTTTAGATATTGCAAAACAATATTCTATTTTGTGTTTGAATTCCCTTTTAATATCAGCCTCAGTGCTAGTTGTGAACTCTGGAAAATACAGACATTTATTCTTATTGTTATTATATGTACATATGAAGTTATTACTCTTTTTGGCATTTGATACCATTTCAAAACTATTTGATTTAGAGTACAACCCCGAACCATTTAGAGTTAAAACACTACATTTATGAAATAAGATCGCTGGTGTACTAGCTTTTAGTCATTTAAGTATGTTTGGTGAATTTTAATCATTATCAAAGACAAGTAAAGATGTAACGAAATTTTGGTTTTCATTACGAAATTTCCAAGATTAAGCAAAAGTAACTCAATGAGTGCAAAATGTTGTGTAGGAAACTGGAAGACTCTCAATGCATTCGATCCGGGTGAACGATGTCGATTGTGTCGAGCCATAAACAAAGACGATCTTCATCGATTAAAACGTATAACTCGTATTGATCGCGTTATATTCAAACCTCAGTATGCTGTTTATTTCCTGGATAGATTTAGCATCGAAAACGAAATTAAAAAGAAATGTAAATTTCGCTTTTTAGTGTGATGTCAGAATCCATATTTATATTTTACTTTTAACCAAACAGAATGGGTGCATGTCAGCAAAAAAGATTGCTGCAACGCATGCGCAGACAAATTACCCACATGCTAGGAAACGACGAAATCTATTTGTAGTTGTTTGAAGAAAAAGGGGTTTCCCCCGAAATTTTAGCTTTCGCAATGTAGTTTATTGGGATCACAAGGATAGATCACAAGACTACAAATCTCTTCCTTTAATTAAATTTTAATCAAACTCTAATTATTGCAAAATAATATTCTATTTTGTGCTTGAATTCCCCTTTAATTTCAGCTTCAGTGCTAGTTGTGAACTCTGGAAAATACAGACATTTATTCTTATTGTTATTATATGTACATGTGAAGTTATTACTCCTTTTAGCATTTCATACCATTTCAAAACTATTTGATTTAGAGTACCATGCCCAATCATTTAGAGTGAAAACACGACATTCATGCCAATAAAATTGCTGATGCATGGGCAACAGAGTATCGTACGAGTTTGTATTCGCTTGTAATCTCCGTGTAATTATAGTTACCAACGGTCGCTTATTTGCTTTCTTTGTTATTCCATTGACCTTTTTTCTTTGTTATTCCAGTTTTTCAGAGCTTCCTGGCTTCTCTCAAGACGAACATGCCAGACCTTATCTCGCCGATGATGGTTCAGCATAATTAATTGATTGTAGTGCTGCACCGTGAAGACATAAGGTAAAAAGTTGTTCCCTTTTTTGCTTGTTTCCAGAATTTTGTTTGAAGAAGATTTGAATAATTTCCTTGGTTGTGGCGGCCGAGGAAGTATATAAACATGTTTTCGCATTTGTGTCCGGAAGAAGGATGTCAATATTTTTACTCGTTAGTAGAAGAGAGAACTAAACCAGACGCGAACACGTTTACTCGTTTATGGCCGGGAAAAGCATGTAAATAAGTTTTATAGCTTTGAAGATGTTTGTTTCCATGGCAAGAAATTTCGTACGCCTTTGGGACGAGCATGCGCAGTAAGTTGCATAAAGAACACAAATTGAAAACAATTTTTTTTTAAAAAACGTTCGAGATATCAGACATTTTCACAATTGTTTTTATAATGAAGGCTTCCTCAAAGTTCCCAAATATCCGATATTTGTCAGTACACTAAAGCAAAGAGATTGAAATGTTTTCAGGTTTAATTGCGTATCATCTAACCGGTTCCATCACAAAACGAAAAGTTCTGTCTCACTGCAAATCAAAAATAACGGCTGCCGTGCGAATATCACCAAATGTTTGAAAAAATTACACTCATTTAGCCACCTCAAACAATATAAAAACCAGTCCCAAATATCCAAAATTGTAATTTAATGTAATAACAACAATTTTATAAATAAAAATATGACTTACAGGTTATTTTTCTTGGTTCCATAATCAACCCAAAATCATAAAGAAATGAAAATCTTTCGTTTGCTACAAATAGCATAGCTCAAATGTCCATGGAGCGCGCGGAATTCGTTCGAAAACTAGCTCAATTTGTGTGTTGTCTTCGCTACTTCGTCCGCCATTTTACTTTATTTTCTACCCCAGTCTACTAAATGAAACCTCCCTGCCCCGGGTTATAATTAACGCTGATTTTGAAAGGGGATTGGGATCGGTTATTGGACAATTGGCGCGAGTATCCATGGTATCGAAGAAACAATCAGCTGACCAGAATCAAATCAATCAAAACAAACAAAAAATGTCGGACGTGCTAACGAAATACCAGTCTCTCTGTATAATAAAAGAACTAAAAGATATTGAAATAACCGAGTCTGAGTTTCACTACGCTTACAAGAGAAGCTGTGATGCTGTTTTGGGGCTGAAAATTCCGTTTGCTGTTTTGAAATGTTGGCATGGACTTGTTCGAGATGGCAGTGCAGTTGGCGACGTGAGTTTTGTTGAGCTGTTAGAATATTCCATTCCCGGTAATTCGTTTGTTTTTATCGACGATGTAGAAGCTAGAGAAGAAATTGATGATCATGTCAGTAAGTTGGCTGGAAATGTTGTGACTTTGTACAGAAAAACGAAAGGTAGAGCGAGAAAGGAGCTAGACGAGAGATATAAAATATTTCACATTAAGAAAGGATATGTTAAATCAGTAGCTGAGTGGATGGAGGAGATAGATAAGTTAGAAAACACCGTTGAAGAGTGGAGAAAGAACTATAAGAATTTAGAACAGTCTAAGATAGATCTCTACAATAGTCTTGTAAAAGAATTGGAAAAAAAAGATCAACAGATAGAAGAGCTAGAAAATGTCAACAAAGAATTGTCTCGGTATATCACAGACCTCGAGGGTAGTGCATACAAGGGAAAACCCCTGTCAGAAAGCAAGAACAAAAATAGAACACTCAAATGTTTTCTGAACAAGGCTCAAAGGGCCTTGTGGTTTTCAAAGTACTTTGGGATTGAAATCAAATCATTAATTGTTAAGGACACTACTTCAGGGCATCAAAGAAGAATAGAATTAAACACAAGTAAGTCATCTGAAAAGAATGCTGATAGTTATAATAATGCTGATAATACTAGTACTGATGATGGTGATGCAGATAGAGATACTGATGGGAATGGTGATGACAAAGGTTTTGAAAGTTTATCTCAAGCAGAGAAAGATAGAGTTGAAAAAGTGTTATTTTTGCTGGATAAGTTTTGTGTTGGAGATATGTTTTACCATGAATTTTCTTATATTTGTGATGGGCTTCCTAAGTCATACTTAATAAAACAGTGCAGGTCTAAACACAATGACATGTGTCATATTACTTCTCTTCCTGGATCATTTAATGGTTGCCAGGTTAGTTCTGTTGTTAATCTTCTAAAGGAAAACATTGTAGACTACTTGACTCATAATGATTTTGCACAAAAGCAAGATAAGTTGAAGATAAAAATAAATGGTGATGGTGCTAGGATGACAAGAAACACAAGCTATATTATATTGTCTTTTTCTATACTTCAAACTGGCCAAGATGTCATGTCTTCCAAAGGAAACAGAACAATTGCAGTTGTTGATTCTGATGAAAATTATTTTAAACTCAAAGCTGCTTTTCAATTTATTTTTGATGAATTGAATACACTTATTAAAGATGGGCATATTGAAGTTGAGGGAGACAAAATAAATACAGAATTCTTTCTAGGAGGGGATTATAAGTTTATTTTAATGATGCTTGGTCTGAAGGGTGCAACTGCAGAATATGCATGTGCATGGTGTAAGACTAACAAAGAAGATAGATGGAAGGTTGGAGAGGAATATAAATATTTTAACAAGAATCCTTTAAAAAGAACACTAGAAGAAATTAAAAAGCTTTGTAAAAACAGACCAACAAAAGAAAACAAGTACAACTACAGCTGTGACCATGAACCTTTACTGAACATTGAACTGGACCATGTTATTGTCGACGAACTTCATCTTATGCTACGAATCACTGACCGTTTACTTGAAAACCTGATTAATCACTCACTTGACTGGGATAAACTTGAAGAACTAGACCGGGTACGGGGGCAGGAGAGGGGGGTACATATTAAGAAAACAGTAGAAATAATCAAATCACTTGGAATTTCATTTAATGTCTGGGAAGTAAAGAATGCAGATCAGAAGGGGAGTGGACGGTACAATTGGACAAGCTTGATGGGGGATGATAAAAAGAAGTTGTTATTTGGTTTGACGAAGCATGTTGATGTGATGAATTTGTTCAGGAGTGAAGAAGTTGGGAACATTTTTCTAGATGTATGGCATAAATTTGCTGACATATATGCTGACATTACGAACTGGTCACCAAATATAACTCCTTCTGCTATTTACAATAAAACATCCAACTGGATAAAGCTGTTTGTATCATTAAATGGAAAAATGAAGGGTCATGAAAGGAAACGAGTTACTCCCTATATGCACATTCTGGTGGCCCATGTCCCATATTTTTTTGAGTTATTTAAATCAATCAAAATTTTTACAGGCCAAGGTGTTGAAAAAAATAATGATACTGCCAGGAGTGTAGTGCTCAGAAAGTCAAACAAATGGAATGCTCCTGGAGATATTTTGAAACTTGAACATAGACAGTGGAAGCTTAGAGCACAGGAACGAGAAAAAAGGGTGTACACTAAAAGAAAATCAGAGTACTGGGAAGACGAAATAAAGAATAAAAGGAAGAAATAATTGATAAAGTAAACTCTTGTCCTGTCAATAACAAGTATAATCATTTTCTCAGTGTCAATGACAAGTATACTTGTTTTTAATGTTGAATATATAGAGTAAACACAGGATTTGAACAACCTGGCCCAGTACTAAAGCCAAAAGTGATAGTACAATAGTGTGCAAACATTAAAAGTGTGGAACAGTAATAAACCTAAATAATACTCAATCATACAAATTTCTTTGTTTTCTATTTTCCAGCTAGTGTAGATATTTTGGACAATTTAGAACTATTTCACACTATTAGTTTTTGAACCCTAGCTAGTGTTACACATTATTATAATTGCTTTAATTAAAAGAAAAGAACATTTAACCCAATTTATGTGCAACAGTCTGATTGACATGGATGTACTATTCATCATTGTATATAATTTATATACAATGATTATGATAAATAGTACATCCATGTCATTTTTATACAAATTATGATAAATAGTACATCCATGTCAATCAGACTCAGCTTACATATGAATTGGGTTGAATGTTCTTTTTTTATCAAAAAATACTATATCAGTACAAAGTATGTATACATTTAACAGGTTTCCATTTAAATCTGTACTTATGCAAATATTTGTGTTGTTGTGTGCTAAACACACAGATCAACCAATCAGAGTATATTATTTATGAAGTGAACTTCTCTGGCTGGTTGATCTGTGTGTTAGAGATTTAAATGGGAACCTTTTATTAATAAAATATAACCTATAGCTGCTATTATTATCCAATTTGTCATAAACAAGTAAAAATATCGCAGGAGTAGGACTGGATCGAGTTAAAATATCCAGCGATAAATTTTACTCGTCTATCTAGCCATAAAGTAAAACATTAACATTATATTCTCTTTTTGATTTTGATTTCCCCCTAATACTATAGTAGAGTACAAACAGTAAAAAAATGATAAATACCACTAAACACTGATAAGTTATGCTAATTCTATTGTTTAATCAACACTTTTTAGTGGGAAATAGTGTAAATTATTGCACACTTTTAGTGTTTGTACTCTATTACAAAAACAAAAAGACAAAAATGATAATGAAAACATTTTTCTTTCTGTTTTTTTTTTTTTAATTTTGTACTCAAATAACATATTGTATTTAAAAATTATTTAATTATAAAACAAAAACATTTATGCAATTTATGTTGCACACTTTTAGTGTTTGTACTCTATTACAAAAACAAAAAGACAAAAATGATAATGAAAACATTTTTCTTTCTGTTTTTTTTTAATTTTGTACTCAAATAACATATTGTATTTAAAAATTATTTAATTATAAAACAAAAACATTTATGCAATTTATGTTGCACACTTTTAGTGTTTGTACTCTATTACAAAAACAAAAAGACAAAAATGATAATGAAAACATTTTTCTTTGTTTTTTTTTTAATTTTGTACTCATTACAATAACATATTGTATTTAAAAATTATTTAATTATAAAACAAAAACATTTATGCAATTTATGTTGCACACTTTTAGTGTTTGTACTCTATTACAAAAACAAAAAGACAAAAATGATAATGAAAACATTTTTCTTTCTGTTTTTTTTCTTTAATTTTGTACTCAAATAACATATTGTATTTAAAAATTATTTAATTATAAAACAAAAACATTTATGCTATTTATGTTGCACACTTTTAGTGTTTGTACTCTATTACAAAAGCAAAAAGACAAAAATGATAATGAAAACATTTTTCTTTCTGTTTTTTTTTTTAATTTTGTACTCAAATGGTATTTTTCATCAATGATGTTTAATAGCTAACAGAAAAGAACAAGAAGAGATGTCAAATTATAAGTAGTGTATAGAGTACAAACACTAAAAGACTGTGCAATACTTTGCATTATGTACTGCTAAATAGTGGTAATTAGACACTAGAAAACAATAGAATTAGCATAATTTAGCAGTATTTATGCTATTTATGTTGCACACTTTTAGTGTTTGTACTCTATCTTAATATAGGGCAGTTCATTGCATGACTCAAGTTGGTAAATAATAAAGATCCCCACAGTTTATTTGCATGTTCAACTTAATGCTCTACTGTCTTGGTTATTACAGCAAACTGAGTATGGCTTGCCGACAAAGTCAATTCTTAACTTCTCAACTGGCATTCTTGGTTGCTTAATGAGCATTCCATCCTGACATACAGTTGTACTTGGGGAGAAAGAAAGAACTAACCCAACCCGCATAGGAAATTGAATGACCACCCCATCCCCATTTTTGTCCAATGACTGATACCAGTTACTAAAAAAATTACAATTACAAAAATTTTCCCTGCCCAACATAAAAGCTTTTCCATCCCTGGATATATGTCCCTTGTTTCCAAGTAAAAAACGAAAACAATCATGATCAAAATGAAATGTATGTGGGGCCCTTGACTTGCTCTTGAGCTTTACTGTAATGTTATTACAAAGACTGTCAATGTTGGCCTGTAGCCTTGCTTTGTTGATGATAGGCTTGTCATATGATCTGTAAGAGGCCAGGATGAATGTCAAATAGTATAACTTTTTAAAAAGCTTACTTAAATTAAATCTGCATGCAAAGCTGTAAACTCAAACTTACTGTATTAGATCTCTTGTTAGGTTCATTTCATCCTCCCAACTACAGTAGTATGAGCTGTAACCTTCCCACTTAACGAGATATTCTGTCTGAAAACGTAATTGTTCTTATTAAAGTAGGTAAGCTTAAAATATAATAAAAAGAATTGATTCTTAAGTTATCATTTTTGAGCATGCGAAAAAATCGCGAATTTACTTACATTTTTCTTGACTATTCTCTTTGTAATTAACCTTTCTACAGGATAATAGGGTCCACTTGACTTCTTTACAGGCTTTACAGGCTCCAAAAACCAATTTATAGACTCATTAAGCTGTTGATAGTAACCGGGCTGTGCTTTTTTATTTATACCTTTACTGGCCGCCATCTTAGTACAGTCTCAAAGAATGCGCGCCCGCGAAACAAATCCGCTGATCGCGCGGCTGTATGGAATTTCTCGCCATGTCTCTGTTTATAACCAGCCGCGGCAGTTTCAATAACACAGCACGGCCGTTTTGATTTGCAGACGATGCAAATTAAAATACTTTCGTCGACCGATTAAGGGTCATCACTCAAGTCGCGTTTGCCTATATTGATTTGGTTTCAAACTCATTTTAATAAGAGTTTTTTGTATCAAATCGTTTAAATTCTTAAAGGAGTGCTTCTATGTCTGCTTGTTTGCTCTTTCAAAAAATTCGAAGTTTCCATGCAAAGTTCACAATTCGAAGTGATAACAATGGTAAATATGCGGACATATGGGCGATTAATCTCCATTCCAGGCCTAAAAATCTTACTTTTTAAAACCTTACCAACAGAATTAATTTTTGGAGGAATATCTTCATTAGTAAACAGACTTTCGCTTTCTAATAAACTGAAACTAAGCATAACAAAATACAGAGGGGGAATCCTAGAGGAGAGAATGTTGTTGTTTCAATCAATCGCTAAATGACCCAATCAGTAATAAATTTTCAGTCTGTTAAAATGCAGTTAGCTATTATTGACCAGAAACCAAAGGGTGCTTATTAATACATCTATAGAAATTCATTGTGTTGTATGGTTCTTAATTCTTGACAAATAATGATATATGTTTATTGTATATAAACTTCATTTGGGGTCTTTGGTGTGTATAGTAGTCACCGGTTAGGTAAGAGTTAAATACCGAGAATGGAGGCAATAAGCCATATAAAGCCCGAGGGCCTTAGCAAAAATCATGAAAATAACCCTTAATGAACTTTAAGTAAAACCCGTGGATACATTTTGTTATTACTTCTATGAGTTGAACTTAAGGAAATGTTCAATACACTGTCGAAGCGCCTACTTGATTGATTCTTTTTATGATACTCAAATAAAATTCCAAAGTTAGGCATATCTTTGTTGCTTTGCGGTAGAGATTATACGGTCAAGTTGATTAACTAGAAGTCGTTTCTTCCACGTTAAATTAAATGTAATTTCATTCCTAGCTTTCGGATTTACAATCAAAAACAGCGCGCGCAATTTACAACGCGCGCTATATACATCGCACGCTCTATGACATATAATAAAATTTATTAGACGCATATATCTTAGTCTACTTCCATGAAACAATTTGGCGTCACGCAAGTTCACCTCTGTGAGTGTATTAATTGTTGTACTCGATATTAGATAATGAAAAACTCGAAATAAAGTTTGAAATTGCTACTAGAAATATATAAATTTATTCTTTTTAAATATTGTTGCCCAGGACACAATATTTCTAAAGCTACACAGGAATATATTGCCTCGAATTAGCAAACTGAAGCATGACTGCATGCTGGAATGTGAACGTGTAAACATCAAAATGACCGTAGAATCTCTACCGCAGAGCAGATACCTTTTCTATCAAATTTGTGATTTTCACATTTAAGCCAATTAATGTCAAAGTTGTAATTGCGTTCTTTCTAAGATAGATACAGACATAGATGTTCAGATAGCTAATAATATCATTAGTCGGGCTAGAAGGCCCAACTCTAGTTATAGCGGAGCTCCGCGCGGGCCGAAGGCCCGCGCAAGCGGAGCACCATAATTAAAAAAAAATGGTAACCCATCGAGTTGATTTTTCATGGACACCACATAGGATCGCGGGCGCGCACGTCCGTACAACGGCGTCCGTGCCCATCGCGATACTGATTGGCTGATACATTTCGGCGGGAAAGTGATGCGAATAGCAGAGCCCGATCGAAAGCAGGTTGTTCTTTTATCGACAAAAAAAGTCAAACAAACAACAACAAAATACAACATTTAAAATATCAATTGAGAAAGATGAGAAAGATGAACATCGAAGAAAACAAAGATAGCTTTGGCCGAAGAAGAAAATAAACTTGGGCCGGATGCAAAAATGAAGAAATTTAACAGTAGAAAAGAAAACGACTGAAAGGCCAAGAAAACGTGTCTGTAGCTTCTGTGATGAATAAAGACTTAGTACCAAAGAAGAAAATAAACTTGAAGGAGACAAAAATGAGGAAATTTAACTAAAGAAAAGGAAAATAATGAAAGGCCAAGAACACATGTCTGTGGATACAACTTCGTAGAAGAATAAGAGCAACGTAAAAGATTTGAAAAAGAAGCGACTTTATTCGTTATGAAAACTATCTTCAAAATGCTTCCTTCAGCACAGTTTATTTATGGATTTTCAAGCTTGGCAGTTTAACTATGACCCATGTTTAATTCATCAAAACTGATTCAAGTACATACATGTATTCGTCAAAATATTATCGATTTTATTGAGAAGAAGAAAACCTCAGGAAAATAATCACCGATAAAGTAAGTTCAACGAATTATTTTTTCAAGTCAGTTTTTTGAGAGAAAAATTGTTTGATAACGAGCGTGAAAAAAAACACCTAAAAACTTGAAATAATTAAGCTTCAAAAAAGGAAAAATCCTTTCTCTGTTAACGTTTTATTATAGAAAGAAAAGAGAAAGGTTTATCTCTTAGCTTTTGATTTACTTTTCGAGATAAAAATCGTACACTAACACGATATTTGTGATTGTACTTTTGGCAATTCAAAAAGGGATTTATTCATAACGTACTTTTTACAAACTCATAAACGGAAAACATTAAAGATGAATTAAATTACAAACATATTTCAAAATTGGTTGAATAACTTTTGTTTATTTGGCGATATGGACAATTGTATGGTTACTAAACGAGCCTGTTTTTTTACAGAACAAAATTATGTTTTACACAAACTTTTTCATAATAAAATACCTTGTTTTAACATCCTTGTCTTTTCAAATCGATCCTGTGTTGGTTGATACTTGAGGTCTTTAATTCCACTTCAAAAGAACTTTCAGGTCGTTTGTGTTTTGTTTGAATTTTGAAGATTTGCAATGAATACTTTTCTAATACGATGAAAAGGTTTTTTTTATAAAGAAATGTTCTAGAATTCCCTTTTTCCCTTTTAATACATAGTTACCATTCTATTAAGTACTTGTTCAAGTAACGTTTTTGTCAATATGAAGCTCAAAATCTTCATTTTTCTCAGCGTTTTGTCTTGTGTTTGAAGCGAACTTGAGGGTACCTTGCCGTTCGCAAACTTACCATGTACGCCGTGTCGTGACACAAAGTCACGCTGTCACGAATTTGTGTGTGATTTGACCTCAAAAAGTAAAATCTAAAAATTCATATCTTTCAAAAACGCGTGAATACCCCTAATTTTGTTTCTCTTGAAACGTTATAGTGATATCGAACTTTTTTTCTAGGTTCATATTTTAAAAATATAAATGGTTCGGGTTGGATTTTTAGTCAATAATTCATTATGCACACAAAATACCTTTTTCATAATTTGAGCATAAAATTATTGAAAAATATAGTAAGTTGTATTCGTGATATATAAGATTTTTGAATTTTTATCGAAAAAATATATATCGCATATTATTATTTGCTCATAAAGTAAATAAAATTAAAAGTCCGTTCCACCTATATCTATGATTTTGTAGTTTTCTTTTGCGGTTACATGACTAAAATAATTACAGTTTTAGATTGGGCATGGCCCATTCACAAAAACTATTTACATGCACATATTCATGTTGTAAGAACAATTTTTAAATTAATTTAAATTAATTTTTAATTTTTTTAAAAACTGTGAGCTCCGCTATTAGGTATTACCTAATTTGTATACACCCTTTTAATAAGTCGCGACGCCATTTTGAATTAATTATGGATGACGTCAAGCGCGGAAAGGTCTGGCTACAAAGCTACAAAGTAATGTAAACAAAAGGACATTTGACAATTCCCTCTTTAAAAGAATGGCCGAAACTGAGCAGAAAAAAGGTATTTCAAATAAATTTTTTCTTTAGAGAAACGATAACTCTTGTTTTTCGAACTTATAGTTGATAACGGTCTTTTTTTCAGGGTCAAACCATCGTAACTGTGCCGTGCCTCTGTGCACGTCTTACGGAGAAGTCTTCGATCCAATCCGCCAAAGAAATGTCACCTATCATAAGATACCCGATTCTAAAGAACTTAAAAAAGCATGGCTCCACCGAATAAAACGCGACGAGGACTCGAACTTCCAGGTACAGTAATAGTCTCTTTTACTAGCATAATAACTGATAAATGAACTGTCTAACTTTAGTAATATGCTTTTATGTTAGGTGAAGAGACACACTGTCGTCTGTTCGATGCATTTCACGGACGAGGACATGGAAAAGTCAGGTTTTTCTGGTAGATGGAAATTAATCCCAGACCGTCTTCCCTCTGTATTCAAATGCTGGGAACATAGGCCCTCGCTTTTACCTGCAGTACCGAAAAAACGTAAGCTTAACAAGCTCGCCAGCCAGAAACGCGACACAACATGTACTAGTACAACTTCTGTCACTGATCATGTAATTACAAATGAACATGACGAAGACGCTTGTGGAGTCATCGATAATAACTCTGAGCCAAACGATCAAAGTGAGATACTGAGATTGGAAGAGACTATTTCTCAACTAAATGCTGAAGTTCTTTTGTTGAAGGAACAGTTAAAGTCAGCCGAGCTGAAAATTGATGAATTAGAAAATGCTGCCGGTAAAATGGAATTCTCAATTGAAAATATTAAAGATAAAGATATTAGCTTTTATACAGGATTCTCCAACTCTCAAGTTTTTAATGATCTGCTGAGATACCTTAACCCAGGTGCCAAGGGTGAGAATCTTGTGTACAACAGAAATGAAGCAATGGAAGAATTAGATGATAGTCTGGGAGCCAAAATTGGAAGACCAAGAAAACTCAGCCCTTCAAATCAGTTTTTTCTTTTCCTTTGTAGGGTTAGAGTTGGACTTTTTGAACTTGATCTCAGTTACAGGTTCAAAATTTCAATTGGTACTGTAAGCAACATTGTTATTTCCTGGTCAAATTTTCTGTATTTAAGACTGGGTTCCTTATGTATATGGCCTAGCAAAGAGAAAGTCATTGAAAACATGCCAGAGTCATTCAAACAAAAGTATCCTGACACAAGAGTCATCATCGATGCTACTGAAATTAAGATGGAGATGCCTTCCTCATTGGTGTTAAAATCTCAAACTTACTCAAACTACAAGAGTGCAAACACACTCAAGGGGCTTATTGGCATTTCTCCCGGTGGCAGTACTACTTTTATCTCACAGTTATACACAGGATCAATATCTGACAAAGAGATCACCGTGCGCAGTGGGTTTCTAAAGCTTCCCTTTGAAAAAGGAGACAGTGTTATGGCTGACAAGGGATTTGATATTGAAGATTTGCTCGAACCCCTTGGAGTTAAACTCAACTTGCCTCCATTCTTGCATATGCAAGATCAGATGTCATCAGATGATGTTGCTAGCACACAGCAGATCGCAGCTGAGAGAATTCATGTAGAGAGGGCGATCAACAAAGTTAAAAACTTTCACATTTTTGATCAGGTTATACCTTTATCTTTAGCTGGTTCTATTAATCAGGTATGGACTGTATGTGCACTCTTGACATTATTTCAAAACCCAATTATTTCTTAATAAGGATGTACTAGAGTACAAACACTAAAATGTGCAACATAAATACCATTAAATACTGCTGAATTATGCTAATTCTATTGTTCTCTATTGTTTAATCAACACTATTTAGTGGTTGTACTCTACATGTGTTATCATTACTGTTGTTATTGCATAAAATTATAGGTGATTTAGAAGTGTTTGTACTAGGTCCAATTTAGTGCTATAAAATAGCTCTTATTAAATGATTGAAAACAAGATATTTAGTACTATTGATGTAATGGACCTAATGCAAGCACTCTTTCAAATATCATTGTAATACTGCAAACACTAGAGTGCTTACACTATGTCCATGAAATAAAATCTAAATAGTTACTAACTAATAGTTTTTATTTAGTGACTATTAGTCACTATCACTCAACTGGAACAGCTTTAGTAACAATACACAATGAATAAAGTATTAACTTTCTATGGTTTTGAGTATTTGATTTCCCTTGCAATTGTGTCTTGTGGTCTATTGTTACTAAAGCTGTTCCAGTTGAGTGATAGTGACTAATAGTCACTAAATAAAAACTAATATGTAGGAACTATTTAGATTCTATTTCATGGACATAGTGTAAGCACTCTATTAGAGTTAATTAGTTTAATGTCCTCACTTCAACACTGAATTACAGTAGCTGTGATAATATTAACATTGCACTGACTGGCTGGCTATTATTTCTCCTTTTGAGCTGTTGATTTAATTAATTAGTTGATTTAAGAGGCCAAAACCTGATGAGGCATATATATATAGTCTCCCCCGTGTATATATATGGAATATATATTTTGCTCTCTCTGATATATTTAACAAATGGCCATTCATTATCTATTCAAAACTTTAAAGTTTCATGGCATTGTGCATGATATGTTGCTGATAATAGGCTGTCAACTTTGTAATCATTGCTTCCCAGAAATGTTCATCAAATTGTACTCGCTCAATGATAAGGCCTTTAGTAAAGAAGCAAACAAAGTCACACCATTTCAAGCCACATATACCAAGTTGTCCTTGTATTTGATAATAGTAAATATGACTTCGTTGGAGTTGTGGCTTTCCATTGATAAGATCACAATAAAAAGTGGGCTCCTTGCATGCCTCTTCTGGAGTAAGATTTCTTAATGTGTAAGGACATTTGATTTCTACTAGGCCATAGCCCTTGTCAATCACTTTTCTATCAGGTGATGCAGCCAGCCAGGGCATCTGTTGACATACAATAACACCACTCTCTGATATCTTAACTGGATTTCCTGATGCTTTCATGTAATTAACATATTTATCTGCAGCTTTAGCTTCATTATCTTTGCCATACTTTATAGATGATACATTTGATAGATCTTTGTGTGTTAAAAGAGTGTCAACAAACTTTGTTTGACTTAAACCAGTTTTTCTCTTGCATACTTGTCCAAAATTGCTGCTAGTTAATCTGTGTTTTCTTACATTAAACCAAAGTAAGTTATCACTCTGTCCTCTAGTGTTTTCTTCAATATATGATGGGTTAGTGACTTGTAAGTTATCAATAAATTGACTCTCCTCAACATTAAGAGGCATTTGTAATCCTACAGCTTTAATTACTTCCTTATCATATGGCAAACTTGGAAAGTTATCTTGTATAGATATACCTGGTATAGTAAGTAGGGGAGGAAAATTTGTTATAACTTGGAAGTTTCCTTCAGTCAAAGAAAGTTGGTAACTTAAAGCACTTCCAACAGGAACCTTTGAATCATTTAATGTTATTTGCTTAGTAGATGGGCTATCAGAAAACACAGTACAGAATCCCAAAGCAGGGTTTATTTCTGCAAGACTGTATTGTAATTCAATAGCCCCTTCATTGTTCCTAATGACAGGTTGTCTTGCCTCATAAAGTGTACATTTCACACCCCCTGACTTTTTTGCACCATACTTTGGGTTTGTTACTGTGTAACCCATAATGGGATCTGGGTGAATTCCCTGGGTTCTGGGTTTATGCCATTGTTGTGGGTTGTCTGTACATGTCCCAACTACAGGAAAACTTTTAGCCTTTATTTTTATTGTGTGATCAATCAGATATAATAATGCCATTGTATGATTACAATAGCCATTAGCACCAGCAACGCAAGAACACTTGCCATTAATTACATTCCCATCCACTGCTAATTTTACTACAACATTATGTGGGCTCAAACTTTTTTTTTGTGAACGATAACATTTGCCTTTAATGTGGACTTCATTTTGTAATGCAAACATCAACACATCATGCACATAATTCTCATAAAAGAACTTGTAACCTTTTTCAAGGGGTTTTTCAACATAACTACTTGAATTCCTGCCACTCTTTTTCGCATGATTAACAATGTTGATATATGAAAACTTCTTCGGTAGGTAAGATGTGCCAGAGCTCCAGTTTTCCACTAAATCTGACTTCGAAGCTTGACTGACTTCAGTACTTGATTCTGCTTCGCGTTCCTCACAGCACTTGTCACATTTCATTCTTTTGGCTTTAGAATAACATTTCCCGGGATCGGGGTCGATAATTGGGTGTTGAAGATCGAAGTTGTGCCTTACCCTGATGAGACAAGGTATAAGAAATCGTTTTAGAAAACATATCGCTGGGCGGTTAACATGTACTTTAATATTTGACAAAACTAACCAATATTACTATTGTGTGCAAACAATCAAAATTTAATCACGTTTGGTTGATACTTACTTTGAAATAAGCTCAGCTTTTGTCTCAGCTGACTTCCGCTTTATTTCACGGCACTTTAACCAAAACACAAGCTCGTTTTTCTTGTATTTTTCTAACTTTTCTAGAGTCAACGAAGAACCAGGTATGTCTTCGCAAGTCAGCTGTAGAGACAAGTTGCAATTTGTTAGCGGTAAAAAATCGATTCATGACAGCATTCCCATTAAAACGAAAGGTGATAATTAAATTAGTCAGCATACCTGTTCACAATTACAAGCAGTTTGATTCAAATCGCTGTCCGATTCGTCTTCCACGTCCATTTTGACTTAGAATGGCGGGAAAACATAAGAGCCGTGGGGCACGTCTTTCCGCGCTTGACGTCATCGATAATTAATTCAAAATGGCGTCGCGACTTATTAAAAGGGTGTATATTACCTTTTAGCCTATCTATCTATCTGTCACGTCGCGTATAGTCCCCCATGATGCTTTGGGAGCGAACACAGGAAGCCCAAAGTAGAATTGTTTAGCCTCCTGTGTTGATTTTATGACTAGCCCGACTTCACGCTCATAGAGCGTCTAGTTGATTGTTTTTATTGAAAATAAATACCTCGTAACCGTTAAAGGCTGAATTGCATAACTATTTATAATGATTTATAATAAAATAGTATGTTATTATATTATTATACAATAAAATGTATACGGTATTTTATACTAAAGTCATGAGTTATTCGGGTTTTAATATTGGAGCTCACTATATCGACCGTATAGTTTTGTGGAGCAGTCTCAAAACTAGAACCATGAATTGCATCGTTTTCGGTCAGATAAAACGCTCTGATCTTTAGCTCGAACCGGAGCGAATTTAGTGACGAATTATGAACGTTTTCTAATTACATTCCCTTCTACCAACATGGTTTGTTAGTCCGAGTGGCACTTGGGGGTCATTTTCTGTGACGTCACTCAGGCGCAGCGCTATTGTTCGAGAAAAAGGGGTTTCCCCGAAATATTGGCTTTCACAATGCAACTCAACAGAGCTTCCTTGCTTCTCTCAAGACGAACATGGCAAACTTATCTCACTGATGACGGTTGAGCATGTGTAATTCATTGTAGTGCTGCACTGTGAAGACATAAGGTAAAAAAACGTCGTTCCTTTTTTTCCTCGTTCCGAGAATTTCGTTTGAATTGAATGCATTAAGATTTGAATAAGTTCCTCGATTGTGGCTGGAAGAAGCATGCGAATAAGTGTTTGAAATAGCTCGTTGATCTCTGTTTATAACCAGCCGTGGCCGATTAAGTAATACAGCACAGCCATTTTGATTTGCAGACTACAAAAATTAAATTGTAGATTGTACCACTTTCGTCGATTAAGTGTCATCATTCACGTCGTGTTTGCATTGATTTGGTTTCAAACTCAAATCATTTTAATCCTTAACGTCAAAACGTCTAAAATGCAAATCGCGTAAACTTTGTCAGTTTGTAGCTTTGAATAACTTTTAAAGATTAATATATATAATTTTTAGCTCGTTCGGATTTTTATATTTTGAAATATAATAAATTAAGTTTATTTAAGAGCAGTTTTCAGACTTACTATTACTGATATATTACTGTTATCATTACTGATATCTTACATGGAGTGCATTTTATAAGACGGAAACCATATGATCACATAGATCAAAACCATAATTGCTAGACAACATCTACGTTATATGACTCCAACATAATTGCGGAATAAAGTGGATTTGATAAATTGCATGTTTTACTCGCTCGTATTTCTTCAAAACTTAACCTCGTCAATAAATCTAAATTTAACATATGCGTTACATCAAACATTTAGGCTTCTAACAGTTAATTCGAAATTTTATTCTCTAGCCGCGTTTGCCGTAACAAGCCGATTTTCTAACAATGGTATTTCCAAATTTTTCGGTCTAGCTCGGACATGTCGGAAAAGTGCCTATCGACTTTTTTGAAACTTTAGATTTCTAACACATAAATAGATATTCTCTTGGGTAAAGTTTAATACACTATCGACTTAAAAATTGACCATGAAACCGTTATATGTTATAAACATCTATAGGCATTCGTGACAGTTCAAAAAAATCGAAATTCTTTTTATTTTACCAAGAGAAACCGTTTATAGGACTATCTAAAAAAATCATACTTAGAAGTCCGAAAAACATTTTTTGGTGAGAATTTTACAAAAGTTCGAAAACTCGCCTGGCGGGCTTGCTTTCGGCTATTCCGAGGCTCGAAAAGTGCCCAACTTTAACGCAATACTGTACTCTTGAAATGAAAGGGATAAACAATATATTTTACTCAGTTAATAAACTTCTAAAAATGTTCACAGAAATTATTAAAAAATATTTCCTATAGCATAAATTTTAATTGTATTCTGAAGCATTTTGTACGACTCATTTTTTTTAGTTATGCGTGTAAACAAAGCTAATTTTCGCATAGTCAAAACTCTACTCCTGGTATACATATTTTGGATTTAAAAATTATACCATTGTAAAGCAAATTTATCCTTTTATTTGCACAATAAATTTCTAGCTGGGGCAATAAATAGATCGGACGTACATGATAATTATTGAGTATGACCCTTTCGTGACCGTTTGTCACGCTTCTGATAAGCATATATCAATGAATGATTCAATAGTAAGCGATAATATTTCTCCCAGGTTTGGGATGAAATCATTTCTAATGTTACAAAACATCACATTAAACCACTGTAAATCAAAGGTATCCTTTTATTTGCACAAGAAATTTCAAGCTTGTAGGGAAATAAATAGATCGGACGAAAATGATTTTTGAGTATAAGCCTTTCGTTACCGTTTGTCACGCTTCTGATAAGCAAATATCAATGAATGGAATTTAATATAAGCAATAATATTTCCCCAGTTTTAGTGCGAAATCATTTCTAATGTTAAAAGACATCACATTAAGCGCTGAAATAGCATTATAACTAGAGTTATAAGTAGAGCTATTTTAGAGAATATTCGTGTTTTATTTTTGCGTGATCATCATTTTTATGCATAAATTAAAAGGTCAAATCAGACTAGAATTAAATTTGATAATAAAATCAAAGCATTATAAAAATACTACACTATTAATTGTGTTCTAAATAACGATTCAGCTTTAACTTTTATACAATGAAAACTTCATTCAAATTATCAATAATTCTTTCAATTAGAACATGAAAGGATAGCGTATTAATAGAGAATATTTGTGTTTTATTTTTGCGTGATTATCATTTTTATGCATAAATTAAAATGTCACATAGGACTAGAAATATTAAACTAGCTGAAATGCCAGAAGAAAGTCAGAAACATATGCTATTAAGTACTACTATACTTTATTCCACGTACTTTATCAATAAAACATCTTTCTGTACGAAAAAGCTAATCATTCGATAATTAGCATTCCTGAACATGACCAAAACTGGTCATTGTTATTTGTTATGATATTTACATGAACTTCCGATGGACTGATGGCAAAAGCAATGACGTACGTGCTTTTATAATGGACTTTAAGAAAGCCTTCGACCTGATAGACCACAATTTACTGATGGCAAAGCTGTGTAGTTATGACATTAACCCCTATATCATTAACTAGATCGCAAACTTCATCTCTAACAGATCTCAAAGGATCAAACTCACTAACGACTGTAAATGTAATGTAAAACAGTCAACGCTGGTGTCCCCCAAGGTACCAAGCTTGGACCTTGGCTATTCATAGTGATGATTAATGACTTAAACATACCATCCGCTGAGGACGTCATTAAGTACGTAGACGACACAACCTTTTACGAGATCGTTAGCAGGAAGTCACCAAGCATTGCCCAAACGTCCATTAACGAAATCAGCACTTGGTCCACAGAAAATAAATTCCTACTACATCCAAAAAAAGCAAAGAGCTAAGAATATCATTTGCACGAACACCGACAACAAGAAATAACGTAACAATCAATGGAAACGAAATAAGACCCATAACGTCTGTTAAGATCCTGGGTGTTACCCTACAAAACGACCTAAAATGGAACTCACACATCACTGAAACTATAAGTAAGGCCGCTAAAACGCTTTATTTCATTACACAATTAAAAAGAGCAAGTGTCGGCACTGAAGAATTGCTAAAATTTTACACAGCATGTGTCCGTTCAGTGTTGTTATACGCATGTCAAGTCTTCCACTACAGCCTGCCCGATTACTTGAGTAACTCCTTGGAAAGAATACAGAAAAGAGCGCTGAGGATAATCTACGGCTACGACCTGCACTACAGTGAAACCTTAAGCCTTTTAGGACTAGAAACTCTTTATGAATGTAGACAAAGGAACTGTACAAACTTCTTTCAGAAAATAGTATCTAACAAGGACGATAAACTACACCACCTGCTACCCTTTAGAACAAAGGAACTAAATATCTCGCTGCGGAAACAGAGACTTTTTGCAGTCCCTATATGCAAAACCAACCGTTATAAAACTAGCTTTCTTATAGCAGGGGCATTAAATTACGACAATGCAAATTAAATTATATAGCTAGTTTATACAGTTTTATACGAATTATATATTTGTAAATATGTATATATTCAAGCATATTTTATCTTATTATCCAATGTTCCATAATTATTACATGTTATATTTACGCAATTCAGCTTTAGCTGCAATGTAATTTATTTTAATAAAGCATCTATCTATCTAAGACCATGTCTTAAAATGCTGCGTGGTGAATCTTAGGTCTCAAATGTGCCTTTTCGGGCTTCCTGTGCTCCTATTGTGTTTCAGCCAATGAGAACCGATCAAAACTTTCAACTCAATGTTTCCATGTCGAAGTCAAACTCAACCAATCCGAGTGCTTTCTTTTTACTCGTGCCCAGGCCTATGGCCGGCACGAGTCTTAAAATGCAACGCCGTCTTTGGTTTCCACGTCGAAGATTTTCAAACCGAGGCGATAACACCCAGGATTCTTTGCGACATTAGCACGTGGTCAAACTAGCTATACTACACAAAGCTACACTGTTGACCTTGTGCGTTGTTGGCTTCTTTGATATCAAAACTATGGATTCTACGTCTTTAAATACGCTCAAATCACTTACAAATCCACACACCATTCGCGGTATGGCCACACTAAGATGTCGAGCGTTTTCGGAAAGGCCAATTTGAGAGATACCGCGAATCTATCGTGAAACTGCCTATGAAACTGCCTATCGTGAGACTTATCGTGAACTATCTATCAAACAAGCTACCTATCTATTCAAAAGAGACTTATATTTCAGCTTATACAAACTCTAAAACCACAAAGAGCTCAACTACACAATGTGAACAAAGGTCTACCGAAGAAAAAACGACGATTTCAAGCATTTCAAGCGAAGAAGATACAAGACTAGCGACTTGTGTTTACACTCAACCATGTGAGTCTCAAAGTAAGGCCGCCTTCTCAAAGATGATCACTTCTTTCATAATAATAATGCTAAGTACATTGCTTCTTTTGTTATTTTTAATTCAAGGAAGTATTTTCTGTTTTCCATATTTGATATTAGTAACTTTGTTAGGGTACAAAACAGTCAAGTTCTTCGACTTCTACACTCAAACTATTGTCATTTCATCGTTCAGTGATTGTGATGTATTAGATAAAACTAGTTGTTTGACTGTACATGTATATAATGATGCAGAAGTCACAGTAAAGATTACAACTAATACCAGGTCTCGTTATTCAAGGCTTGTTTATTATAATTATAGACATTTTCGCTGTCATCATAGTTGTGAGACAAGTACAAAATGTAGAATATCAACACAATTAATAAGGTGTTTAAACACCAAAAGTAGGAAGCTTAGACGGTTTGTTTATCATAGAACACGCTCAAATATACCCAGGTCTTCTAAGTTACATAATTATATTAACTGTGCAAAAGTCAAAAGCGAGCATTATTCTTCAAAGTTCAAGGGGATTGGTACACAAGCATTTATTTCTCAAAGAAGGTTCAAATGTACAGCCAGTCGGTATATATCGTCCCTTATTTCACACTTGACACGGTTTTCTTTGTTAATCGTAGGGATGTATCTCCGATATAAACCCCTCATTATACCAATTCAAGGGTTATATCTAGATATAAACCCGGGTCTATATCTAGTTATAACCCTTGCATTTATTATTTATTGCGACATCAGACTTAGAAATTTTTACTAGATAGCGATTTTTGGAGAAAAAAAGTCTTTGAGTATACTAATGTCAGGACTCGAACCGAGAACCTCTGCATTGCTGCATCCGCGCTTTAAGCCATTATACTACATAGTCATCCGATGGAAAGTTAACAACAAAAACTCGTTTAATGTCATCAAGATCATTAACATTCAATTAAGTTCATTAGTGTTCTTCTGAATAGAATTGAAAAGTGATTGTTTAATATTTCCTTATGGGGATTCATTGACAATGAACATTAAATTATGAACAGATTATTGATATATTTTGGGATTGGTTTTATTTTTTTGAATACGATCAGTGAAAATCATACATTGTTTTATTTCCAGAAAACCTTAATTATCATTGAAAAGTGCGGTGTCGAGTCAGATCTCAGCCAAATGGTTTAGATTGTGTCAGTATTATTATTGTTTTTATGAAAACTCTCAATAAACTTCAATCAAGGGAAAACTGTTGTATCCTAGTGACAAAAATCATTAACAGCATTCCACTTTATTCATTAGTTTCAATGGTTTGAGTATTTTAGTCTTTTAATTAAAGAATGAAAACTAAGATAGCATAACCTCCTTCAATTGTGTTCTATCAATAAGCTTTTGATTTAAAAATGCACCGAACCGGTTCATGACATTTTCTATTCATATCGTTTCTTTTATCAAATACGACTCCGAGTAGACATCTAATGAGTGAGATTTGAAAAGCCGTTCTTTTATTTCTTAACTCAAATCATGTGTCTTTGTTAGAATAGGATTAAATCATTGTTTTTTTTTTGTGAGAAAACCTTCTCAAGTGTGAAATAAATTAGTTACATACCTCGAATGTTCGGCTATAAGCCTATATATCCCTTGGGCCTGCGGCCCGCGGGATATATATGGCTTATAGCCTCCATTCTCGGTATGTAACTCTTACTTATTTCACACTTGACACGGTTTTCTTTGTTATTCATAGGGATGTATCTCCGATATAAACCCCTCATTATACCAATTCAAGGGTTATATCTAGATATAAACCCGGGTCTATATCTAGTTATAACCTTTGCATTTATTATTTATTGCAACATTAGACTTAGAAATTTTTACTAGATAGCGATTTTTGGAGAAAAAAATCTTTGAGTACCAATGTGAGGACTCGAACCGAGAACCTCTGCATTGCTGTATCCGCGCTTTAACCCATTATACTACATAGTCATCCGATAGAAAGTTAACAACAAAAACTCGTTTAATGTCATCAAGTTCATTAGCATTCAAGTTCGTTAGTATTCTTCTGAATATAATTGAAAAGTGATTGTTTAATATTTCCTTATGGGAATTCATTGACAATGAACATTAAATTATGAACAGATTATTGACATATTTTTGGATTGGTTTTATTTTTTTGAATACGATCAGTGAAAATCATACATTGTTTTCTTTTCAGAAAACCTTAGTTATCATTGAAAAATGTCGAGTCAGATCTCAGCCTAATCGGTTTAGATTGTGTCAGTACTATTTTGTTATGAAAACTTTCAATAAACTTCAATTACGGGAAAACTGTTGTATTCTAGTGACAAAAATCATTAACAGCTAGCATTCCACCTTATTCATTAGTTCCAATGGTTTGACTAATTTAGTCTTTGTATTAAGGAATCAAAACTAAGATAGCATAACCTCCTTCAATCGTGTTCTATCAATAAGATTTTGATTTAAAAATGCACCGAGCCGGTTCCCTGTACATTAATATTTTCTATTCATATCATTTCTTTTATCAAATACGACTCCCAGTAGATACTAATTAGTAAGATTTGAAAAGCCGTTCTTTTATTTCTTAACTCAAATCATGTGTCTTTGTTAGAATAGGATTAAATCACGGTTTTTTTGTGAGAAAACCTTTTCAAGTGTGAAATAAATTAGTTACATACCTCGAATGTTCGGCTATAAGCCTATATATCCCTTGGGCCTGCGGCCCGCGGGATATATATGGCTTATAGCCTCCATTCTCGGTATGTAACTCTTACTTTCTTGTAATAGACCAACGTCTCTCTATAAGACTCAGAGAATCCCGAGTTCATGCACTTATGCGTCTAGTTTAATAAAATGTTATGCTCAAAACGAGAACTATTGTCTGTCTAGACGAAAATTACTTATTTCAGGTGACATTGAATCAAATTCTGGTCCTCTAATTCAAGATAATATTGTGCAAACTGTTCCAAGAATTCCCCCAGTAGTATTATTACAGACTAGATTAGCTAGAGGCTTATAGCCTCCATTCTCGGTATGTAACTCTTACTTTCTTGTAATAGACCAACGTCTCTCTATAAGACTCAGAGAATCCCGAGTTCATGCACTTATGCGTCTAGTTTAATAAAATGTTATGCTCAAAACGAGAACTATTGTCTGTCTAGACGAAAATTACTTATTTCAGGTGACATTGAATCAAATTCTGGTCCTCTAATTCAAGATAATATTGTGCAAACTGTTCCAAGAATTCCCCCAGTAGTATTATTACAGACTAGATTAGCTGAACAAGGTTTACAATCCTTAGATGTTGGTGGTGCAGGTGATTGTTTTTTTAGAGCAGTATCACATCAGCTGTATGGTAATACACATAATCATATACAAATACGTACTATTGCTGTTCAGTACTTGGAAAATCATCCTGAAAGGTTTATTGAGAGCAATACTGAACATTCATGGGTAACATACTTAGCTAATATGTCTCGTTTTATTATCGAACATGTCCTTGTTTTCTTTTCAAGCGTTGTCTATAATTGTTATGACATAAAAAGTCATGAGTGCAATTTAGGTCTCGCTATGCCAATATCAACTATGTGAAACATTAGCTTGAAGTTCTCCAACCAGGCACGAGTAAACGCTTCATAAGCGTCTAGTTTGAAATCTATTTTCATATTGTCAAATGTGTCGTGTGTAGCTAGGTCTATCTATTCACACACGGAGAAATAGGAAATAGAGGGAAAGTCTCCTTAAAGTTGCACTTGCTTTCAAAGATAATATGGAGGAAATCAAGCATAGAACGCTGCTCTCACATACAAATGCACACGCCTAAGTGGTAGGCCCACACTAAGAGACGGTTCAGCGAAATTTTCGGAACGGGCCGGTCCACGAATCTGTTAGCATTGATAGCATTGAAAGCATTGATAGCAAAGTTTTTACCAGTCTAATCAGTTCTCACGAGAAAGCAAACGAGCCACAAATATGACTCTTAAGGATATACAGGACACAATTCACCTCAAAGTACACGTTTTTTTCAAAAACAAACTAAATCAAACAACAGATTGAAATCCACAACCTAATAAAAATTGAGTTTAAAAATATTTTTTGCAAAATAGATATAAATGAAAAAGCATTTTTGATAGTCTAATGAATGCGTTGGAATATTGACAGGAGCTGTCAAAATTTGTTATCTTAGAGGTCACGACCACATGGTATCATGTTGTTACAGCGAAAACAAACTGAACAGAGTAAGCTAAAACCAAACTAAACTGCAACAACATACAAAGTTTTTGATATTTATTTTGATAATTCATCATTCCACTAGTTCTTAGAGTTTTTAGAGTTCTAGATCGTGTTAGTCATGTTACGATCAGTCAAGGATCACATTTCTTACGTGACGCATATTGACTTACAAAGCCTAAACTTGTCAACATCGAATAAATAATCTTTTAATCCTATTAAAACAAAACTACAAATTTCTGAGTAGTAGAATTTGACAAAATGTACAACTTTAAAAGGTTTATTTGCAGAGATTTTTCATACAATTAACGCGAAAATCGTCATGATGACTCAAACATATCTCAAGTTTCAAAGTGTGCCTGCGTTTGTTCGTTTTCGTTTTCTTTCGTGAGATATTAGCCATTTACTAAAGAATGCACTGAAAAGTATGTAGGTTGAAATCAATACAAAATTAACGAAGCGCCAAAAGAGAAATCGCAGGCACAATTTGATAGTTCAATATATGTACAATAATAAGGTAAAAATGTTTGATCCGTTCACATTAACACTTCTGCAAATAAACATCTCGCGCTAAGACAACACTCTCTTACTATATGCCCGATTTCTCCAAAACTAATAAGTATTATTTAAAACTTCAACTTCAAACTTCAACTTCAACTTCAAACTTCAAACTTCAAACTTCAATATGTAATCTTTATCATTTAAGCTTTCAGGAAATGTATACTTTGTAGGGAAATTGATGTAAACTAAATGCGTTAAGAGCTATTTAAAAAAACGTCCCGATTGTGTCCTGTATATCCTTAACTACAATACAACTTACAAAACTATAACCACTGGCATGAAAACTGACTGTACATGTATGAATGCTGAGTTTTGTGGTTTCTCTATCTATAAGATAGGTAACCACTATTGTCGTCATCGTTCGGCGTAAGTCCGAGCTGTGTAACTTCTTAGTGACGGAACCAATGAATATATCCCAAAACTTGGCGTGACGTCATAAATTTACTAAGCTAGCACAATCGGTTAACACGATAAACTACAGTGTAAGGGTCAAGAGTTTGAATCCAACTGACATCACTATTTTTTCCCCTTTTTCTTTTCTCTCTCTTTTGTTCTCTTTTTTTTTTCTTTTGATAGTTTTTGATATTTATTTATTGGTTTCCAAGAGATTATTTTTTTTAAAACCCTGGGTCTACCATTTCTGCTATTTGAAGAAAAGATTATTTTTTACAGCGGCACGACCTCGGTCAGGTACGGAAGCAATCGATATCTGTTCGAAAGCCACTCGAATATCATTGCAGCATTTCACTGCAGAAACTTCTAGTATCATCATTTCTAACACTTAACTAAACAAGTGGGAGTACTCACATGAGCTCCTTGAGCTCCTTTAATTGTCGGTTTGTCGCTCAACTAGCAATTACTTATGAAATTTATCAGAAACGGCTGTACAAACGAAAGCGAGGCTTGTGAATTTCTAATTAGCCGGAAGGGAAAACTCTCTTTCAAACCTGATGGAAAGTTTTATGTATTCAAAAATCGTTTTACTTCAAATAATCCAATATGAGTAATAGTATTTTTAAAACAATAAGATAAAGCTAATACAGTTTGTGGAAACAATGATTTATTACTTGAAATCAAACGGCTATATATCAGTGTCAGTAGCGAGTCCCGCGTAGCCATAAAACAAAGCGATGTATATCTCCAATATATTCTAAAATTACACTGTCTTCAATAAAGGACTTTCTTAAAATAGCTACTAAATAAATGAAATGCACACCATGCAGCTGGAAAGATGCGAAATAATTATTTTCCAAATCCCTGCACAATAAAAAACATCTAAACATACTCCACAACTTCCTACGACTGACTTTTCTAACCTTTGAAGAGATTGACACTCATTCTTTGTAAATATTTATCGACTGGAACATATAGTCTCCAGCTAATATCAAGATTAATCTGTTTGCCATTGGCGCCGGAAGTCCATGTAAGCGGTCTTTGAGCGTCTAGTTGAGAATCAAAACATTGCAATAGCCAATCAGATCCTCTGATGCAGTGTTGTCATAGCACGCATCAAGCCAAAGCAATTCGCGACTCCAATAGCTGCGAAACTACAAATTAAGGGTATTTAAATTCCATTTTCTTGAAGTGAAACAAGTGAGGGATGTAAACTGATTGATTCTAGACGTCTAAGTATCGCCATTTATCATGAAGTAGTTCGTATAGCCTCATATTAAAGCTTACTTGCTTGCAACCGGAGCTGTTGAGCAAACACTGCGTGAGATAAATTGAGTTTTAGTTGGATTGTAAGACTGAACATGATCTTTTGTTGAATATTAAAAGCCTTAAAAAAAACTCCTTCAGGTATGTTGTTTATTCTTTTCTTCGTAACTTATTTTGTTTCCCATTCATACGAAACCTGCAAACTCGATGCTTTGTAATATGTTGACCGTGACCGTGTTAGGATGGGAACAGAAAGTCTTGGCATTTTTCTGATGCAACGGTTGTTGGTTTAGCATCTTTATACTTGCTAGCGAAGCATAATATTTTTAAGCACAAGTCTTCGGAATGGAGTTTACCCCCAGGGCCAGCTGCGCATGCTAGAAAGGAGTTCGGCTAGCGCTATATCGACTATAAATTATGAGAAGACTCAAGGTGGATCAAAACTTTCGCAAAACAGATTTCTTGATTTTTTTAACTCGCATGCTTCGCAAAAGTATCACGCCAATTTAACTGAAAATTTGATATAATATAATTAGGTTATCCTAGCTTTTAGCGATGTACTTTATTTGTATATTTTTTCAGTGGTTTCTTGTTAACGTTGAATCTAGGTGTATCTAAGCATCGCATATCGCTTCTGATAATTTATTCTACTACGAGCAACAACACTGAACTCGTCCGTTCCACATCCTCGCGTTCGGAGGAATATTTGCATATTCACCTTTGACTAATCTGTGTCGTTATGCAAATATTGTACGGCCGAGTTCAGTATTGTTGCTCGTATTAGAATAAATTATCAGAAGCGATATGCGATGCTTAGATACACTAGATTCAAAAAATGTTCTCTCCAAAGTTAGAATAGGACAAGCCGTACAAATTTCACTGAAATTTCGATAAAGCCTCGGACTATTGGTATGGAGAATTTAAAAGAAATTTCTGTAGCCGTTTTGAAGAAAACAGGAACATTGTTATTTTTAAAGAAAGTTCACTTTTTGCCGTCTCTACCTACCTTCAGTTAAAAAAATATTACTCCTTTAATTTCAAAGCTATGACACTGAACTTTTGATATGTTTATTAAAAATAATTGATAATTAATATATCGAAAGTTCAAGGCAATCCTATGTATAGTATTTATTCTAAGGCTCAATACTTTATATGCTTCAGATTTCGGCCTCAATTTTGAACCATGTTCATGTCTTTTTTTCTAGCCTAGATTTTCCATCCAAATTCATAGAAACTATAGCTTTATAAGTGATTATAAAATTCTGAAGATTTGATAACGATCGGACTGTTGGATTTGGAAATAATCGATAAAAACTAAAAATACCGTCGTTTGAAAATCCACTGTTTCGAAGAAACCACTGAGAAAATTCACAAATAAAGTACATTGCTAAAAGCTAGGATAACCAAATTATATTATATCAAAATTTCAGTTAAATTGGCGCGATACTTTTGCGAAGCGAGCGAGTTAAAAAATCAAGAAATCTGCTTTGCGAAAGTTTTGATCCACCTTAAAGACTGTAAACATCGAACTGTTATCTGGCCATTTCTACTTTATATTTGTGTAGTCGATTGTCAGAGTCAAGATATGGCCAAGGTGAGTCTTTTTATGGAGCTTACGATATGTACATATGCATGTATTAATATGTATTAAACCCTGAGCACTAGGCAGCAACCAGTGATGGTTTTCAGTACTGTAGAGTTTATAATTTATTACTATAGTATGTTGTGTTTTGATGGCATGATTCACGCATTGCATGTGTACATGTTAGCTTTGTTGTTCAAAACTATCAAGCAATCTGATCTAGTTCTTTTCTGCAGATGCCAGTTTAAACAGCGGCACAATAACTTTTTCATAATAAATCTTATAAATGATGTAAAGAGATCAGTCTTGAAAGCGTGATCAAGGCCTGAACAACAGCATTGTTATAAGATTGATTAGTCGGCGGTGATCTACTGAAAATAACAGCCGAATAAAAAGCAATACAAAAAAGCTACGACGAAAAGAATAAACAACAACCTAAAGGCGTTTTTTTAAGGCTTTTAATGTTCAAGAAAAGATCATGATTCAGTCTCACAATCCAACTAAAACTCAATTTATCTCACGCAGTGTTTGCTGATGAAGCTATACGAACTACTTCATGATAAATGGCGATATATACTTAGACGTCTAGAATCAATCAGTTTATATCCCTTACTTGTTTCACTTTATTTACCCGTAATAGTTTCGCAGCTATTCGAGTCCTTCTTATTCTCTCGCGGATAGCTTTGGGTTGATGCGTGCTATGACAACACTGCAACAGAGGCTCTGATTGGCTATTGGAATGTTTTGATTCTCAAATATCATAACAAATAACAATGACCAGTTTTGGTCATGTTCAGGACTGATTAGTTAATTAATCATCGATTATTTTATGTGATTATACATTATAGAACCTGTTTTAAAAGCGAGCTTGACCAGGTCACATAATCTTGTCTGACTTGGTTGCTGGTACTTTTAGCTTGCGCAAGGTTCTTGCATCCTCTTTCGCGCGATGTCGTACTAGTAAGTGTGACGGAGCACGGTGGGTCAGTCAATGCATCCCTCCCAAAACCCTCAAGTATAGCATTCCCCGGGAATATAAACTCAATGAATAAACACATACAACGAATATAACATAAATAATTTATTATAATTAAAGGACTTAAATGACTAAATTAAAGGAAACCAAAGGATATGTACTTGATACTTAACTATTATTAATATATGTGAAACTAAAGGATATATATACTTGATACTTATCTATTATTAATATATATATATAATTAAAGTTTTGGTTGTTCGTTCGTTCTTTAGCGGTTGTTTTACTAGTAGAGGTTCTCGTATTCTGGTTCTGGTATTCTTTAAGGTGGATCAAAACTTTCGCAAAGCAGATTTCTTGATTTTTTTAACTCGCTCGCTTCGCAAAAGTATCGCGCCAATTTAACTGAAATTTTGATATAATATAATTTGGTTATTCTACCTTTTAGCGATGTACATTATTTGTAAATTTTCTTAGTGGTTTCTTGGAAACAGTGGATTTTCAAACGACGGTATTTTTAGTTTTTACCGATTATTTCCAAATCCAACAGTCCGATCGTTATCCAAATTTCAGAATCTTATAATTACTTATAAAGCTATAGTTTCTGTGAATTTAATTGGAAAATCTGGGCTAGAAAAAAAGATATGAACATGGTTCAAAATTGAGGTCGAAATCTGAAGCATATAAAGTATTGAGCCTTAGAATAAATAGTATACATAGGATTGCCTTGAAATTTCGATACATTAATGCTCAATTATTTTTTAATAAACATATCGAAATTTCAGTTTCATAGCTTTGAAATTAAAGGAGTAATATTTTTTTAGCTGAAGGTAGGTAGAGACGGCAAAATGTGAACTTTCTCTATAAATCACAATTTTCCTGTTTTCTTCAAAACGGCTCCAGAGATTTCTTTTAGATTCCACATACCAATAGTCCGAGGCTTTATCTAAATATCAGTGAAATTTTTACGGCTGGTCCTATCCTAACTTTGGAGAAAACATTTTTTGAATCTAGGTGTATCTAAACATCGCATATCGCTTCTGATAATTTATTCTATTACGAGCAACAACATTGAAATCTAAAAGAAATCTCTGGAGCCGTTTTGAAGAAAACAAGAAAATTGTGATTTTTAAAGAAAGTTCACTTTTTGCAGTCTCTACCTACTTTCAGCTAAAAAAATATTACTCCTTTAATTTCAAAGCTATGAAACTGAAATTTTGATATGTTTATTAAAAGTAATTGAGCATTAATATATCGAAAGTTCAAAGCAATCCTATGTACTTTATTTATTCTAAGGCTCAATACTTTATATGCTTCAGATTTTGGTCTCAATTTTGAACCATGCTCATATCTTTTTTTCTAGCCCAGATTTTCCAACCAAATTCACAGGAACTATAGTTTTATAAGTGATTATAAGATTCTGAAATTTTGATAACGATCAGACTGTTGAAATTGGAAATAATCGGTAAAAACTAAAAATACCGTCGTTTGAAAATCCACTGTTTCCAAGAAACCACTAAGAAAATTTACAAATAAAGTACATCGCTAAAAGGTAGAATAACCAAATCATATTATATCATTACCGCATACTAAAGTTAGATTTGTGGCATTTAAAAATGGCCGCTCAGAATTACTGATAAATGTATGGGCTCAGAAAGAAAATGTCTAATATATTTGCTAAATATCATTGTACTATCGGTGCCGCCTTCCAACTTTTAACTCGAGTATAAGTTCTATTCATTTATGCAAGTAACGTTTGATTTAGTTTTCTCAATATGCAGCACAAAGGAATAACATTATTGAGAAATAATTGCTTTACTTTAGTCTGTATTTCAGCGAAAAATGTGTAATTTACCTTGTGTTCAGCATCGCCTGCCATCAATAGTTTACATGGATCCATCCTTGCCGCCTTCTTAAAATTCTCCTGAGATTACGGGCTTTTCAATGCTGTTTTAGAAGTCTTTCCAAGTAATACACCAATGACGCAGATTAACGGTAAAAAGTGATAATTTTTTAGTTTTAAAAATTTCAATTTTACACCAAAATATCATAAAAAATGACCGATAAATCCTGCAAAGAAGCTTGTTTCGATCGTCGAGTCGATTGCAATGTTTACAGCTTAGTAGCCTGGTGATTTTACGTGTTATACCGCTGTTTAAAGAATCCGAAGGCTTCTTAAGCGGGAAATTCAAAATTCAAAGTTCATAGCATGGGCTTCCTGTGTCCTTTTGAAGTTTTCTAAGTGACCTAATTCGTTCGAATTATTCTATGCCGAGCGTAAGCGAGCGCTTCAATTTTAAATATCTCAACTGCACCAGAAGCGCTTGGTACTTCTAAACAAACTTATAGTAGTTTGGTTTTGATAAATTGATTTATTTCGATAGAAATTCGAGGATAATTCTGGACTTCCAGTAGACCGCTGGTCATAATATCGCGGACGTAAAATGTCTTAGATTTCTGGTAATGCAAAATTTCAGTTAAATTGGCGCGATACTTTTGCGAAGCGAGCGAGTTAAAAAATCAAGAAATCTGCTTTGCGAAAGTTTTGATCCACCTTAAGTGATTCCTTCGTTCTTGGATATATTCTTTAACGTATTTCTTGTATTCTTGTATTCTTTTAAGTGTTCTTTCGTTCTTGTAGGTATTCTTTAAGTATTTCTTGTATTCTTGTATTAGTATTCATTTAGTGTTTCTTTCGTCCTTAACTCAGTATTCATTTAGTGTTTCTTTCGTTCTTAACTCTTCTAACTTCCTTACTTTATAACTCTGAATGAGTTATCTGGATTTTTGCAGTTTACTACAGGACTATTTGTGAGTCTGCTCACCGGAACTGCTTTTGAAATCTACGATGTTTTTCAACTAAATATTAAAACAATTCAATAAAAACTTTTAGTGTCATTTTCAGTTATTATTTAATTAAGTGTCTGTGAAGATTTCAAGCGATTTGGGTTAAAACTAAACAAGTTACGGCTATTTTTAAATTCGCCTAACTCACTGTGCCGGGAAGGCTGCAGCTTCGGAGAACCTAAGACACGTGTCAACATTCTTTACAGGCTCATAAATCCTTCCTTTTTAACTTTATAGAATTCTGATCCAAGAATGTTATTCTACGGTAATATTTCCTTATCCATCCCTAATTTTACCGCTCAAATGCACTTCTTTAACCATTAAAATCAATTCATAAAACATAAATAGTTTGCACGTGCACATTCAAGCGTGCCAAGGCTCGTACAGAAGATGATGATTTATGAATATTAATTAAGTTCGTTCATTCTCGTGCCCAAACAACTCGGTCGAATTAAAGATGGCGCATGCGCTCTGTTGACGCTGTCACAACAATTCTGGCTTCCGGTTTTAGCGTTCCCCAGAGCCTACGATCTGCCAAAAGCTGAGTAGGGTCTGGGTACGAGAATGGTGGGGCGGGAAACCCACCCAAAAGCGAAGGGAAAGGGCCCTGGAAACGAGGTTGAGAAACTCGGTGACAGGTAAAACAATAATCAATAACTGGCACATCTGGGGGAAGGTCTATGGACGACTTTATAAAACAACAATAGATTCGTATTTAAGATACTTCCAATTTAAAATAGTTAATAATGTTCTTTATTTTAACCGTGACCTTTATCGATTTCATTTAATTGACTCTCCATCTTGTCTCTATTGTTTGTACCACCTCGAAACGATTGAACATTTATTTGTAGAGTGTACGGATTCAAGAAATTTGTATCTGGAAATTCAAAACTGGCTAAAAGAGTATAATGTGGTGATTCCTGATTTATCAAAAAAGAGTATTATTTTAGGAGTGGACAATACTTCATTAAACATGATTTTATTGTTGTATAAATTAATCATTTATAAATTCAGAGATATAGGCATACCTTCGCTTCTATTTTTTAATAATTTTTTTAGATATTTTGAGAATATTGAAAAACGAATAGCAACATTGAGGATTAAAATGAATAAGGTTTATATAGCATAAGAATATTTCGAGGCTCCACACAATTAATAAACGAAATCGGGATTCACTAAGTCTAAGCTTCTCTTCTTGGATCAGAAAGCTCTGGGAACCCCGAGGGTGTACTCCCTTTGACGAAGCGGTAGGGGTGATCGGCGTACCTTTTAGGATTGAAAATGTTTACTGTGCGTACCTTTTAAGGTCCTGGCTCAAAAATTAGTTACGTAACATGATTCCGTAGCTTTAAGGGTTAATAATCCAGCTTTCATGTCGTTGTTTTTATCTACTTCGCTGATCAATCTGATTTCTGAGAATTCGAGTATCGAGTTGGCTCGAGTAATAAACATCTTTATTGAGGATACCAACATCACAATTAGTGGTTTACAGAAGGGTCCTCTATGTTAAGTACTAAAATAGAACAAATCATAAGCTAAGAAGTATAAGAAATCTAAATATATACAAATATGTAACCCCAAAAACCCCATCAACCCGAAACTTTATTAATAAAATAACAAAATATAGTTAAGGATTAAAAATTACCTCTGCTTAGGCCATGCTTAAAAGTTGTTAATGAATTGGCTTCTCTTAGAGACAAATCTAAGCTATTCCAGACATCAGTTGCAAAATCTATGGTGGCCCAATGGCCCCACCTTCTAGCAACATTAGACTTTCATAAGTTATTTTTGTGCCTAGTGTTATATTTATAAGTCGGCATTAAAAGTCGGCATTAAAAGTACAATTCATCCTATGCAAAAACAAGTTATTTAGAGATTTATAGACAAAGATGGCTCTCTGTTTCCAGGGGAGTCTATTAAGGGCATCAGTGGCTGATGCATGAATAGAAAGATCTAAAATTAACTTAGCAGCCTTATTATGTAGGACTTGTAGTGGAGACATTAAGGTTTCATTACCCTATCACCCCAAGAAACATCTCCATAATCAAAAAGCTGCAAAATAAAGCTATTAAAAAGCTATTCTAGCGCGCAATGTTAAACAGGATTTGATGCGCCGCAAAAAGACCTACAATCATTGACAAAAGTGTTGGCACGAATGTGATAAAGTAATTTTAGCACTGCTGAAATTCTACTACTCCCCCCACCCCACTTCGCAATGTTGAGGAGGGAGTCTTTGTTTGGTGCTTGTGTGGTTGACCTGTCAATGCGCTATCATTTCACACCAACATTGATGTGGGGGGAAGGGGGGAATTTTTTTATACTTAAAATAAATGAAGTAGTCACTATGAGATAAAATACTAAAATCGTGCCAACTACTTTTGGCAATGATTGTCTGAACGACAAAAGGTGTTCTAAAATATATGCTTTGCATTTCTGATTTAATTTTTGGTCCTAAAAAAAAGCACCTGCACTTGTTACATAACTTCAAATTGAGATTGCTAAAAATATCTGAAGAAAGTGTTATCTTTCAATGAGTTTAGTTCATCTGTCACGTCATCTCAATTAGGTGATAAATTCATTTTTGGTGTACAGCTTTAAAGTTATTGTCTTTCATATAGTTTCGTTACTAAACAAATGAAGTTATGCCACTAAAAGAAAGAAAAAGAAAAGCTGTAATTATTAAGTATGAATTTTGTCAATTCCAAATTTTAAAATGCTTGTTATGGTTTGTTGAAATGCAGAGAAAGCTATAAAATCGTTTAAAATCAATCACTGATATTCGAAAGTGCAAACATATTTTCTCATATTTCTCCATATTTATTTATAAAATGTCAAGTGATTCATTATCAACGTTTACATAGGCATGTTAACTTTTCTTCCTAATACGTATAAATCTTGATCCATTATTCGTAGCAAAATAGTCACTGTATAAAGATCGCTCGTTTTTTTAACACAGGGAGCCCAACGGTACTCCCAACGGTACTCCATCCAATAAACGCTAAAAAACATGTCAAAACGGAAGGCATTTAAAAATTTTCGATATTTTCATAAAGGGCAGCAAGGGATCTTAACATTTATGAGGGTTCATAGCCATTAGAAACGCTCTTTTGGTGATTTTGGAACGGTTCTCTCTTGTAAACATTACAAATGAAAGGTCAGCTATAGCTTTATTATATTTGAGTAGGGGAGCACCGTTGATATTTTCGCCGCGATTTACAAGTTTTAGAAAAAAAAACATCGCATGGTGTTTGAACATTTGCAAAGCAAATGTTGATATATATTTTGGACCGATAAATTCAAAATTCTCTCAATTATCAACGAATTAGTCATGGAGTACCGTGCGGAGTACCGTTGGGAGCCCCTTGTAAAAGTGCAAAATCGCGTGGATGCATTTCGCAAGGCGATGTTTAGTAAAAGCGCTAGAAATAAACTTTAATACCACTAACATGTAATTAATTGCAATTGATTTTTAATTTTATAAAGGAAACATGAAAATTTTAGTTGCAAAAGTGTTATTGAATATATAGCGGTCTACGTGAATACTTTCGGTCATTGAGCTACTCTATTTTCTATATACTACATAACATTTTTGACCAGAAACGTTTAAAAAATGTTTGTTAGTCACTCAAATTTGTGTTTACTTACTACTTAAAATATCTTTTTACACAATGTTTGTGGAATTTTTACGATAAAGCCGTTGAATTTCAGCTCAACTTGGTTTTATCACAAGCGCGCGCTTGACCTCAATTATACGTCATGCTTTCATCGCTCGTTATAAATAAATGCAATTTTCAAATTAAGTTTTCGGCATATGTTTCCATTGGCTTATTATGCCAAATTACAGGACAAATTCAATTTAGCACATACGACTTATAATACAAGGGAATTTAGCTCCGCGATAGAATGGTTTTCTTTCAAAATTGATAGGTGCTTGTATGGGGGTACACTGGCCTATTTCTTGACAGAAGTGACGTCAAAGTTTGGCTTCACGGGCCATTCACACATAAAAAGAAACAACTCAACGAAGGTTTTGTCATATCAAATTGGTTTGGTTTACAGACGTTGTAGAAACAAGAAATTCGGGAACAAGTGTTTCAGACAATCATTGACAAAAGTGTTGGCACGAATGTGATAAAGTAATTTTAGCACTGCTGAAATTCTACTACTCCCCCCACCCCCCTTCGCAATGTTGAGGAGGGAGTCTTTGTTTGGTGCTTGTGTGGTTGACCTGTCAATGCGCTATCATTTCACACCAACATTGATGTGGGGGGAAGGGGGGGAAATTTTTTATACTTAAAATAAATGAAGTAGTCACTATGAGATAAAATAATAAAATCGTGCCAACTACTTTTGGCAATGATTTAGTTTCTTATTTATCTTAGATACCATGTGATGAACATGGTCTTCCCAAGAACAGTTCTTATTTATGACTATTCCTAAGTATAAATAAGAGTGAACACTTTCAAGTGGAACACCATTGGAGGACATAGTAATTGAGTCGAACTTATTTAGACGTTGATTACTTCCAATTAATAAAAAATTGGACGTCTTTATGTTCAAGGTAAGTTCATTAGCGGACACCCAGTCACTGACGCGGTTTAAGTAAGAGTTCATTTTTGTCTGGAGTTCTTGAGATGAGTTTGAGGCATAGGATAGAACAGTATCATCAGCATATAGTGTAATATTGCAGTGTTCTAACACATTGGGTAGATCGTTCATATAGGTTATAAATAGCAATGGTCCGAGAATTGAACCCTGCGCGACACCAAAAGGAATAGTGGCCGGTTCAGAATTGATATTTCTATAACGCGTCACTTGTGATCTCATATCAAACTTATTGCCTACAAATTTGAACATTTGCTTTAACTAGGATCCAGGCTGCTGAGGACAGCCGAGATCATGTAAACGTGGCTTGTGAAATGCCAAAATGAAGTATTCTCGGGCCGGGTCAATTCCTCAAAGGCAAACAGAAAAGAAACACAAGACCAAAATCTTTACCACGCTGTAATTGCAATTATAGAAGACCGAAAAATAAATTCGGGACTTCAACGGGATTTGAACCCATGACCTTTGCGGAACCGGTGCAATGCTCTACCAATTGAGCTATGAAGCTACATATGTTAGTTAGGAGGTCATTTTGTTGAGTTAACTCGGTCACAGGGTACTATGTAGATATATGTTCTAACTTCGCCGACGATTTGACCCCCTCAAAACGGCATAAAAATAGACGAATTTTATATCAAAATAAAGGAAATTTCAAGAACTAAATATTTCGAAAGTGGTGGTACAATTGTAGTTAAAGAATGCGCAAACGAGTACATACCTATTGTTTTCCACTAGGTGATGAAATGATCCGAAATCGCCTTGTAATATTGCGTTACTTTGGTGAAGAAAATCGAATTTTGATCCCCTGATTTTTTCGTATTTTTATTCTTAAATATAGGTTCCTGAAGGCTTAAATGTTAATCTTTTCAAAACCGTTGGTACATTTGGTTAATATTTAAAGCTTTCTGAGTAAATGAGCAAAAGGCTTCAAAATGTGCGTGTTCTACAGTGAGACGCTGTAGGTGGCGTGACGTTCACAACTTAATACAAACAAATGTATGGGATGAGTGTGATATGTTTGAAAGAAAAGAACTAAACCAGATATAAGCGTTGTCATCAGCGCCAGCAGCAAGTAGCTTCTGCAGGAGAATGTCGTGGTTGACGGTTTCGAAGGCTTTTGTGAGGTCCAATCGAGTATAATAAACGGTCTGATTTTGACAAAAATATTTCCGTAAAAACGTTAGAAAATAACACAATATACCCAAAACCAACGCTGATTTGAAAGAGTAAATCGATGTAAGAAATCCAAATGAATTCGGGTTCAAATCCAAGATGGCGAATTGCTTGGCCTTTCTGTGGTATTTGGGCTTCCTGTGGTGCATTACCTTGTGCTTTGAACGACTCAGCCGTTTTTAAGCCGTGTTGGGATGCTAGTTTTAAAATTCATCGTAAACAAATTCATAAAATATTATTTACAATTAATGCAGTATGTTTGTTTTTGTTATTTTACGTGTCTTTTCTTGAATTGTTAGAATCCTCAATCATTCTGAGTATGCGCGAAGGAATATTTGATTTATTGACCTCTCTCATATAAATAATTTTGCTTAACAACTTAAAAAACTAGAAAAAAATACACCATTTTTTACGTTATTAATCATAAGTATGCACTCGTTGTTGGTGATAACTTTTATGTGCGATTATATAGTAAAGTGTCCCACATGAGAGGTTAGACTGATTATTTGAGGTATAAATTTTGAATTTACATATAGACTACATGGTGTGAATAGCTTTGTGAGGTTAGAACGTGACCGCTATGGTGGGGTAAGTTACAAGTGGGTTGGAGTAGGTCGTGACGTATTTACACAGGGAGCCAAAAGTGGGTGAGGGGTGGTCTTGATTACGTCATTACACAGGAATTTCAATTGGAAGAGTAGTTGTTTGAAAGATGATGTAATGCATATACGGCAGTGCGCTGACCAAACTCTTGGGACTCAAAAGTTTACAATGACGATCTAGCGAATGAGCGAGTGAGTGACACTTCCGGTTCAAAAGCCCCATCCCAATAACTCGAGGATCTTCGATCCACGAGTTAAAAAAGTGTCAAAAATCTTGCTCAGTGGAAACGGTAGGGCGCGTTGCGCTGTAAACATTCGATAGTGCAAACGTTTAGTGAACTCTTCATTTTTGATTTGCGCCTCCTACCTTTAAAATTTTGAGATCGCCTTTTAAAAACTTTCAAAATGTATTTTATTACACGTAGCTAAGCAACTTTGGCCTGTTTTCTTTGTAAATCGCTAAAACAGCAGAAAAGATCCAGATATCTCCGGGCATTCAGTGCGATGAGTTCAATATTTGTATTGTATTCCATAAATTCGCCATTTATTCCAATAAAGCTAATTTTTCTCGCAATTTAAGTTGAAAGTTATGCAAATCAGAACGAAATCTGTATGTAGTCTGGCAACAAATGTATTTCCTTGGGAATTTCCTGATGAAAGCAAGCCACCAGTCTTAAAGTGTTTAGTAGACTATAAAGAACATAAAACGTTTTTGTGGCAACTTTCTAACTTGTTCAGACGCGATTTATAGGGGGTTGAAGTATGACGTATATTGGTTCAGCATGAAAGGCTGTAATACAAAATTGCCTATAACTTTATTGGAAATACACTAATTTCCACAAAACATGGCATTTCCATCACTCTCAATGTAACAAATCGATCTCATTAGTTATAAAGTGCATTATTTATCACGTGACCTAATGAATACGACGCTGAAATACTAAATTACTCATTATCTTATAAAATACGCTCAGATTTTCATAAAACATTTTTATATTATCACTTTCAATAACATATATCAATCTCGTTAGTTATATAGTGCAATAGTTGTCACGTGACCTCGTTAACATGAATGTGAAGCTGAAACCTATATTGCTCATTATTTCATTGTAAAGGCAGATTTTCACGAAACAAGATTATACTTTAACCACTCTTGATGTCAACAATTTAGCCTAATGGTTATAAATAGTAATCACAGTAACTTAATATCACTAGCATGGGAGCAAGGCCATTTTGACATTTTGTAACCGTAATATATAACCTCTTAAAAATACTGATCTCACGAAACTAACCTAAGGTGTTCATAATCTTAAAGCCCCTCTTGCATCCAAGATGCATTACGCGCTTCAATGATTTTCTCACATGCGGAAAATACCAGTTATTTTGTAGAATAGCAAAATCTTATAGAATCCGTTTCCATCGTTAGTTAAATGAGTTAATTTTCATAATTTATTTTTATAATCGTATAATTTAATATCTAATTAAGCTTTCTGGGATAATATTTTAGTCGTTCCGGCCTTTTTTATACATATTTTAAATGTCGACCCGACGTCGTTGAAGGCCTCGTCTTCCCGGGCGACCCAAGTCTAAGGATCAGAAGCTCTTGTGTTCGACCTATTCAGGGAGAAAAAAATCGCACTTGGCTTCGAAAGAATTACCGATAGCGTATTTATTGCATCGTGTCAACGTTGATACAAGGAATGAAGACTCAACTGCTGTTAAAATCCGAAATGTGACTTTATAAAACAACAATAGATTCGTATTTAAGATACTTCCAATTTAAAATAGTTAATAATATTCTTTATCTTAACCGTGACCTTTATCGATTTGTAGAGTGTACGGATTCGAGAAATTTGTATCTGAAAATTCAAAACTGGCTAAAAGAGTATAATGTGGTGATTCCTGATTTAGCAAAAAAGAGTATTATTATTTTTATCGAGTAACGAAAATTATGTGTTATTTATGTGGTAATTTAATTAAACGATCTTCTAGTGGCTAACACCTAATGTTTTATCATCCTTAATTGTAAATAACAACAACTGTATTAAATGATCTTCTAGTGGATAAAACCTAATGTTTTATCCTCCTTAATTGTAAATGGCAACAACTGTATTTAAGTATTATTTGTGAATAAAAGAATATATATATAAAAAAAGATAGAAAATAGAGTTGGTCCAAGAACACAGTCCTGTGGTACACCAAAAGTAACAGGTAGAGTTTCATACAGACAACCATTGACAACAGTGTTCTGAGTGCGATCAGTAAGATAGTTTTTCAACCAAGACCAGATGTCACCAGATATCCCAAGAGATTGTAGCTTGCTTAACAGTAGTGGATGTGAAACTGAGTCGAAAGAAAGTCGAAAAGCAACATACACAATCCCCACAACTAGTTTGTTATCCAGGGCCCTTCTCCAATCTTCCGTCATTTTTACAAGCAGAAGCTCAGTAGAATGTCCTTTCTTGTAAGCCCATTGATGTTGACTACCCAGTTGATGTTCTTGAACATGCTCATTTATAGTAGAGGTAACTAGACTTTCCATGATTTTTCCTGGAATGGACAGCAGTGAAATGGGTCGATAGTTGTTTCTGTCTGTAGTATCATCTTTCTTGTTTAAAGGAGTAACCTTTGCATTCCTCCAGTCACGTGGGACATATGATTTATCAGCACTGTGCTTAAAAAACAGATGTCAATGATGGAACTAGAGATGTACCAGCGTGTTTAAGTAAATTTGGAACAATGTTATCAGGACCAGATGTTTTGTCCAGTTTGAGACTTGTGGGCAACTTCTTTACCTTATCTTCTGTTACTGCAATGTTCATTAATGTAGGTGTTATTCTAGTTATTGCTTCCGGCCCTAAAACTTCAACAGCATCAGTATTGGACAGTTCAGCCGCTAGCCTTTTGCCGACTGTCGAAAAGTGCTCATTTAAGATGTTTGCCATGGCATCGTTCTGTGTTGTTGACAGACCGTTGTCCATCTTGATGCCCATGATTGGTTGTGATTTATTAGCTGTAGTGGCATTCTTTACAAGTTTCCAGTAAGATCTAGCATCCTTTACTTTATCAAACAATTTATTGTAGTAATCACACTTAGCTATTCTTACTTCGTTTGTGACTTCGTTCCTCAATTTCGTACAGTCTTTCCATTTCTCAGATACATTTGTCCTTTTAGCCACTTTAAGTGCCTTGTATCGTAAATTCATTTTAAGAGTAATCAATGGCAGTGATGAATGTCGTAATTGAATGTCTTTGATAGGAGCATGTCTATCACAAATTTCATTAAACATCGATTTCCATGCCCAGTAACAATCATCAGAATCATCAAACACAGAGCATACAGACCAAGGTGCTGAATCTTTGTCATTGATAAATTCGTCTTTATTAAAGTTCTTATAACTTCTCACACGTATGATCTTTGGTGGAGACCTTTTGATGATGTTACTTCACTAACATGTGGTCTTATATACTAGGGTCGATGTGATTTTTAGATTTGATTAACTGTTCATTGTTTGTTATTAATAAGTCTATCAAAGTCGAGGAGTCTTTTGTAATTCTTGAAGGGCTAGAATTATTTACTTTAAGTCCAAACTGTAAAAGAATAGTTTGCAGCTTGTTACCATAATAGGAGTAAACAATATCATTGTCTATGTTTAGGAAATCGCAGTTGAAATCTCCAGTTATCACGATGTTTTTATTTTTTCTCCAGACTTGTTCCAAAATTATATTATATTATTGTCATTTGGTGGTCGATATATGTTACCAAGGGTCACACTTTATTTGGAGCCAAGCTCTGTTGTGTGAACCAAACCACGCCTTTTCCTGTCAGTTTATTTTTATTTGATTAGCATGGTAAAAGCTGTATAAATAAATAAACTAGACGCTCTACGTAGCGTGCACTCGTGCCCTTGATGCAAGGTGATGAGCTGGGGAAAGCTGGATTGAACTAGTTTACAGATTTGAGTGGCAGAAAAACAGTTGAAAGACAGTTGTCACTGCAGGTGAACGCACACAATTTTTGCACAATAAAGTATGAAGTTGCTGAAACTAAAACAATATGAATATGAAATAAATCAAAATGTGTGGATTTGCTTAATTTGATGTGCATTATAAAGATTGTGGTAGCTGTCCTATGGTTGTTTAGAACTGGCTGATAAAGATGAGGCATTAGATTTTGAGTATGTACTACTACTGTATTACTGTGTTGAATTAGAAGACCAGGATTTGATTCAATGTCACCTGAAATAAGTAATTTTCGTCTAGACAGACAATAGTTCTCGTTTTGAGCATAACATTTTATTAAACTAGACGCATAAGTGCATGAACTCGGGATTCTCTGAGTCTTATAGAGAGACGTTGGTCTATTACAAGAAAGGGACGATATATACCGACTGGCTGTACATTTAAACCTTCTTTGAGAAATAAATGATTGTGTACCAATCCCCTTGAACTTTGAAGAATAATGCTCGCTTTTGACTTTTGCACAGTTAATATAATTATGTAACTTAGAAGACCTGGGTATATTTGAGCGTATTCCATGATAAACAAACCGTCTAAGCTTCCTACTTTTGGTGTTTAAACGCCTTATTAATCGTGTTGGCATTCTACTTGGCTCACGACAACGATGACAGCGAAAATATCTATAATTATAATAAACAAACCTTGAATAACGAGACCTGGTATTAGTTGTAATCTTTATTGTGACTTCTGCATCATTATATAGTGTACAGTCAAACAACTAGTTTTATCTAATATATAACAATCACTGAACGATGAAATGACACTTCAATAGTTTGAGTGTAGAAGTCGAAGAACTTGACTGTTTTGTACCCTAACAAAGTTACTAGTATCAAATAGGGAAAACAGAAAATACTTCCTTGAATTAAAAATAACAAAAGAAGCAAGGTACTTAGCATTATTATTATGAAAGAAGTAGTCATCTTTGAGAAGGCGGCCTTACTTTGAGACTCACATGGTTGAGTGTAAACACAAGTCGCTAGTCTTGTATCTTCTTCGCTTGAAATGCTTGAAATCGTCGTTTTTTCTTCGGTAGACCTTTGTTCACATTGTGTAGTTGAGCTCTTTGTGGTTTTAGAGTTTGTATAAGCTGAAATATAAGTCTCTTTTGAATAGATAGGTAGCTTGTTTGGTAGATAAGTCACGATAAGTTTCACGATAGGCATTTTCATAGGCAGTTTCACGATAGATTCGCGGTTTCTCTCAAAATGGCCTTTCCGAAAACGCTCGACATCTTTTAGTGTGGCCATACCGCGAATGGTGTGTGGATTTGTAAGTGATTTGAGCGTATTTAAAGACGTAGAATCCATAGTTTTGATATCAAAGCAGCCAACAACGCACAATGTCAACAGTGTAGCTTTGTGTAGCTAGTTTGACCACGTGCGAATGTCGCAAAGAATCCTGGGTGTTATCGCCTCGATTTCAAAATCTTCGACGTGGAAATGAAAGACAGACGTACGTACGGCGTTGCATTTTAAGACTCGTGCCGGCCATAGGCCTGGGCACGAGTAATAAACACATTGTATACGAAACGCCTATTAATGGTTTCAATAAAAAATCATGGGAGATAGGTCAAGAAATATGACGACTCTCTTGCATAAAGGTTATGTATGACCATTTCTGGCTACCGGTTTTGTAGACACTTAGAAGACATAACAGTCGCTCGAATAAAACTTGAAAAATATACATCTTAAAACCATAGAATATGAAAAATAACTTCAGAAAAGGAATAAATAATAAATAAGGATCAACATTGAGTTAAATTTTTGGTTGTAAATGCTAGGATGTTCAATATTCAAATGGATTTTTAAACTATGTCATAGAAAGGGTATTTTCGACGGTAACGAAAATGGCCGACTCAACGCGAAATGTATCGTGGTTTAAACGGCTGCTTTAATATTTATACAGTGCCGCTGATTTCCTGATCGTAAGCCATATGGGCACTCAGTCTTAATAAGTAGATTTGACACTGATGGGCATATTGGGTTATTATTTTGAATGTTCTTCACAGCCTGCTTGGTGCATGCTCGTGTTCTTCAAGAGACGTCAGTCCAGAAGCCTGCAGCGCTGTGACGTAGCTTACTGCCGGGCAGATTTTGGCTAGGGCGTGATTCTGAACCGTTTCTATTGCATTGTATTACAGTATTTTTAAGAGGTTATATATTACGGTTATAAGATGTCAAAATAGCCTCGCTAAGTTACTGTGATAACTATTTATAACAATTAGGTTAAATTGTTGGCATCAAGAGTGATTATAGTATAATCTAGTTTCGCGAAAATCCGCATTTACAATGAAATAATGAGCAATATAATGTTCAGCCTCGCATTCATGCTAACGAGGTCACGGGACAACTATTGCACTATATAACTGAAAGTGATAATATAAAAATGTTTTACGAAAATCTGAGCGTATTTTATAAGGTAATGAGTAATTTAGTATTTCAGCCTCGCATTCATGCTAATTAGGTCACCTGACAAATATTACACCTTAAAACTAATGAAACCGATTTGTTACATTGAGAGTGATAGAAATACTAAGTGTTGTGGAAATTAGTGTATTTCCAATAAAGTTATATACAATTTTGTATTACAGCCTCGTTTTCATGCTGAACCAATATACGTCATACTTTAACACCCTATAAATCGCGTCTGAAAAAAAAACTTTTTATGTTCTTTATGGTCTACTACACACTTTAAGTGACAATGCGCGTAAGAACTAGGGAGCTTTCTATTGTTCTGCGGCATATCGCGTTTCCCACGGCAGAATTTCTTGGTTTTCAGATGAAAGATAAATCATCCTAATGATAACATGTTTTTAGAATAAAAAGTACAAAAAGTCCCTTTTGAAGCATAGTTTCTTTTGTGTTAAAAGGTCTCATCCAATCATATGCTTTCAAAACAATACCAAAACTACGCTTCGAATTTGGTATGTTCCCCACGGTGAAATTTTGTCATATCGATACTAGCGAAAGTTTTCATTAAAAATGAATCATTCGATAAATAAAATTTAAAAAAATTACAATGCTCGAAACGTTATGGGAGATTTTCATGTTTTAACCAATGAGAAGAGTGCTTCAAACAATACCGCAATTAGGGTCTAACGGTTTTTTATGCCGTTTGGCTCCCTAGTTCTTACGCGCATTGTCACTTAAGAGAGGCAGTCCGAGAATATCGACCAGAGCGTGCAATAGCCGAAAAATCCAAAATGCTCAGGAGAGCTAGTCACTCAAAAAACTTTAGAGATTCCAAAAAAAAAAAAATTATAGATCAATCACACATTTCTCAAATTACCTACGAAAAAATACCAATAAATATCCTAGGTTTTAGTGTATATAACTTTCCAAACGACCGATTCTTTACTATTTTATGGATTTTTGAATATTGGGTGTTTTCTCATTTTTTTCTCAAGCCAAAAATATGCAAAATTAAGGCACAAAAAAACAAATTGCCACGATGAATCAACGTATTCGGCTATAACCAAGGTGAAGCACTGTATTTCGACTTTTCAAAAATGTAATAAAATGTTTGGGCTACTAAAATCCAAACGTTTTACAGCCTTTAATGTTCATGACTTCAGAGCGAAAATGTCACGGTGTTGCATAACACCATGTCTGGAATGCCATTGCAAAAATTATTTCGAAATCACCTTCCCTGGCGTAATTTCTACTTGTTTTCAAAAAAGTGATGTTACAAATTTTGTTTTACCTTGTTTTAATGTTGTTTGTGACAGTTTTGGAAGACTTTAGTAGCATATTTGCAGTTAATATAACGACAGGCCGTCAGACCGCTAATGCGTGTTGACGATATTTACATATCGCTGCCACTCGCATGAGAATTATAATCACTCACATCAATACAGCCAACTCAAAGCTATTTTTGGAATCTATATGTTATCCTGATCGATAGAGCCCTTTTAGTAATTCGTCTGCTTTGTCTACGTACGTTAGAGATCAAACTTTGCCTTTTTTGTTGACAGTATAAGCAGGGTTTTCCCCACTATTGTTGGCCGTCTAATCAAGTATGTTGAAATACAAACTGCGAAATACCAAGATAAAATATTGCCACAAATTGACTCACCAAGCTAACTATAAACATTCTATGGGAGAATATACGGCGATTTTAAAAATATGCAAACTTTGTATGTTTGTTTTATTTTGACTCTGTGAAGTTTCAGTTTTGAGTGAGTAGCTAGTGAGTAGTGGAAAATTTTCTCTCCCTCCACAAGATATTATTTATTTATTTATTTATTTCGAGGAATATGAACAATAATTGTTTCAAGGATAACAATAAAATAAGAAAGAAAGAAAGAGAGCATGTCATGAGGAAGGACGACGAAAGAAGGTATAAGTGTAACAAGCCAAAATAATGAATATAACATGAACGAAAGGGATAAATATAAAAAGAACGAAAAGAGGGGGGGGGGGGGGGACGAAGTAAGATTGAACTTGAAAATATCTTTTACGAGTGAGAGATTTTTTAACACAGAAGATAAAATCCGTATTTCCAAGCGCGGCTATCTTTAAAACGAGGAACGGGGAACGGGGAACGGGGAACGGGGAACGGGGAAAAATATACTGTTAAACCTGTGATAGACATTTAACGAGACTTTAAACTCCAGGTATGTTAAAAGTTTATTGAAAAATTTAGCACTTACTATTATATATACTGATTTTAATATGCTCAGTTGTATCTGCTTCACTCATAATTGCAGTTCAAACCGACCTGATAAACTATCGACAAACTACTGTATACCCTTGTATTTCCCTATTTTTGAAAACGTTTGTTGATATACTTGATCTTACATTCTCTGCCCAGGTACAGTGATTAATTGATTCTGTGATTATATGTAAAAAAGTTGATTACACAGTTTTATTGACTCATCCTCGTAAAAGTGCTTTTATTTTGTTTAGGTCAGTATGAAACGAACTGAAATATTTTTTATGGCGTCAATGAAAACTGATGATTATGCAATTAATTATATTGATTATTATGCAATTAAGATTGCAATGAAAGTAGACATTTCCCAGTTTGGATTGCCAGCCATTCATATTGTTTATTATAGCGGGATTAGATTTACCGTGATATCTTTTCTCGGATAATTAGAGTTTGAGAAATTTATAATTCACAGGGCCCAACTTCTACATGCTTTTGAATAAGCAGTTCTAGAACAGAATCATCTTTTTCACATCTTTTGAACTATTTTTTTCCGGGATTATTTATTCACCATTGTATCAAATGGATGTATTCTGACTAAGTTATAAATAAGCTACTTGATAGGTTTCCCGTTCCCCATTTCCCGTCTCCCGTTTCCCGTTCCCGTTCCTGTTCCCGTTCCCTATTTTAAAGATAGCCTCCAGGCGCCCATGTAATATTATGTTTATTATATAATTATCAATGAAAAAAAAATATAGCATGTCATGTGAAAATATCAAATTTTTGAAACAGAGTAATATAAATATTCCATTGACAATTATACAATAAAGAATGATAAGCTACAAGCAAAGCAAGCAAAAACAATGTTTGGAATTAATTGTGTAATTTCTTGCATTATAATAATAACCTTTATTGGATAAAACACAATTACTGGTCGCCCAGTATTTTTCATTGTGGTCCATTGCATTCTTTCGACCTTTTTGTTTTCTTTCGTTCGTTTTTCTCTATTTCGTTATTCTCTCTTTCATTCATTATTTTTTGGTACACATACCTTTTGCTTCTTTTCTTTTGATTCGTTTTATTGCTTTGAAAACTCTGTGAATAATTATTTTTGTGATCATGTTTGAATGACAGATTAACTTATTCTCTGGCTTCATCAATCAGTCAATGTCTATTCTTGTTTTTTGCCATCCTCTTTTATATTTGAATGTCAGACGATTTTCCTGACGTTGATTGGAATGTTGATGTTAGCTATAGAGGATAGCGTTTATTTGTACATACATTTCTTTTAATCAGGGATAATGAATACTATAACACTGAGTTTGGGCTACAGTGTGGTTAAATTTATCGCAAGTCACCTGCCGTCAGAAATTGCCTCAAAGTACTGCAAATAGTTCTCGGGTCGTTATCATCTCACATATTCACAATTTGTGTCTCAATGACTATCCCAACGTTTTAAGAACATATTACCTTAATGAGGGGAATACCTACTGCTAAAGATTGCGTAGGATACAAACAAACGAACGGATTTCTTTCCCAATTGCAAAGTTTGACCCTAACGGGTATCAAGCTCATTTGAGGCTTAAATGACTTCGTCGTCATAAACTTACAACCTTAAATGGTTTTGAGTTGGCTGAATTGATGTGAGTGATTAGAATTCTCATGCGAATGGCAGCGATATGTAAATATCGTCAACACGCATTAGTGGTCTGACGGCCTGTCGTTATATTAACTGCAAATATGCTACTAAAGTCTTCCAAAACTGTCACAAACAACATTAAAACAAGGTAAAACAAAATTTGTAACATCTTTTTTTGAAAACAAGTAAAAATTACGCCAGGGAAGGTGATTTCGAAATAATTTTTGCAATGGCATTCCAGTCATGGCGTCACGCAACACCGTGACATTGTCAAATTTTCGCTCAGAAGTCATGAACAATAAAGGCTGTAGAACGTTTGGATTTTAGTAGCCCAAAAGTTTTCTTAAATTTTTGAAAAGTCGAAATACAGTGCTTCACCATGGTTATAGCCGAATGCGTTGATTCATCGTGGCAATTTGTTATTTCATGCCTTAATTTTGCATATGTTTGGCTTCGGAAAAAAATGAGAAAATACCCAATATTGAAAAATTCATAAAATAGTAAAGACGCGGTCGATTGGAAAGTTATATACACTAAAACCTAGGATATTTATTGGTGTTTGTTCGTAGATAATTTGAGAAATGTTTGATTGATCTTTAACTTTAAAAGAGCCCGGTTAAGAAGTGTTGTTAAAACTCGTAAAAACCCGACCAAAAGCCGAAAATCCAAAAAAGTCGAATTTCTCAAAAAATAATTATTTTTGGAATCTCTAAATTTTTTTGAGTGACTAGCTCCCTAAATGCTATCAACTGGCAAAGTATGAGCATTTTGGATTTTTCGGCTATTGCAAGCTCTAGTCGATATTCTCGGACTGCCTCCATCGCACAGAATGCCCGGACACATCCGGGTCTTTTCTGCTGTTTGAGCGCGAAGTTCAATCAGGCGAAGCGTATTTAATGAGGTAATTTACAAAGAAAGCAGGCCAAAATTGCTCAACTTCGTGTAATAAAATACATTTTAAAAGTTTTTAAAAGGTGATCTCAGTTAGGTAGGGGGTGCAAATCAAAGACGAAATGTTGACTAAACGTTTGCACTATCAAATGTTTAATAATGTCAAAAACTAAGTTTCTCTTTTTTGAGCTCAAATTTGTCAAAAATCGGCATTTTTTGTGGGGAGCCAATATTCCAACTGTAATTTGTGGGTTTTATTAACAGGTTAAACTTAGGTAGGGGGTGCAAAATTAACATCGTAATCCAATCAACATTTTGCACCCTTTACTTCTACAAAAACCTTTTTTATAAGCTTTTCTTTTTTAAGCTGAATATTTGAGCTCATTATCTAAGGCTCTTGCGACTGACGTTCAAATCCCAATGTGCCACTTTAAGGTATGCGGTGTAATATAAGTTATAATATAAGTTAAGCTGCAATTTGTAATAACTCTAATTAAGTAATCCTACTTCCTTTGTTCTCGGTAATAAATCGGCTTAAGTCGGACAAGTGACATGATTATTTTGTAAACCGTTCAGAACTTCATCTAATCAGTCGTTTAAACAACCAATCAGAACTATCAATGTCGATAATTTATTCGAATTATGTCTATTTTGAATAATTTACGGGCCGTAAGTAAATGTCCAAAAAGACAATAGGAGGCTGGTGGCTTGCTTTCAGCAGAAAATTCCCGCGGGACTTTTTTCTCTGACATTTGCTGCCGGACTAATGAGACTTACAGATTTCGTAACGGACATGATTTCTTTTGGAAAATGTTCATTAACTATTCATTTATTTTATGAGTGTCATTATGTATTTCAAAGGATTCCATGTTTTTTATAATGTATTTACTGTTTTTCTTTATTAAGAACTCAAACAACCAAGTTATATACAGGCATTGTGATTCCAATTAAACTACCACCACAATGGAGATTCAGAAAATCATGCTCTTCATTAGAGTTTGTGTGCTGTATGCTTATTATGGTTACCTTACTGGTTTGACAAATGAAAACCTCATCTGCCTATTAGAAGAAAGCTTAGTGATGGCTCTTTTTCTACATGACACCGACACCGAGAGAATCATTTATGTGCAACTTGGCCATGTGTATAAAGACATTCATCCCAAATTAGCAAAAACAATTGGCCTGGTAAAGGAACGAATTTGGAACAAAAAGAAAGCAATGTTGATCTATAGTGTTTTAGGAGATGTCTATCAGTTAGAAAGAAAATACCACGTGGCAATTAAATATCACGAAAGATGTCTTGGCATCGCTACAGAGATCGGTAACAGAAACGTAGAAGGAAGTGCTCACGGACACTTAGGACACGTCTATCAGTCACTACGCAAATACGACGAAGCAATTAAATATCACGAAAAACGTCTGAGCATCGCTACGGAGATAGGTGACAGAAATGGAGAAGTAAAGGCTTACGGAAGTTTAGGAAATGCCTATGACTCATTAGGCAAATACCACGAGGCAATTGAGTATTACGAAAAATGTCTTTCCATCGCTACGGAGTTAAGTGACAGAAATGCAGAAGGAAGTACTTACGGAAACTTAGGAAATGCCTATCATTCATTAGGCAAATACCACGAGGCAATTGAGTATCACGAAAAGCATCTTTGCATCGCTACGGAGATAGGTGACAGAAATGAAGAAGGATTTGCTTACGGAAATTTAGGAAATGCCTATGACTCATTAGGCAAATACCACGAGGCAATTAAGTATCACGAAAAGCATGTTTTAATCGCTACGGAGATAGGTGACAGAAATGTAGAAGGAGAAGCTTACGGAAATTTAGGAAAGGCCTATCAATCATTATGCAAATACCACGAGGCAATTGAGTGTCACGAAAAGCATCTTTGCATCGCTACGGAGATAGGTGACAGAAATGGAGAAGGAAGTACTTACGGAAACTTAGGAAATGCCTATCAATCATTAGACAAATACCACGAGGCAATTGAGTATCACCAAAAGCATCTTTGCATCGCTACAGAGATAGGTGACAGAAAAGGAGAAGGAGGTGCTTACGGAAATTTAGGAAATGCCTATCAATCATTAGGCAAATACCACGAGGCAATTGAGTATCACGAAAAGCATCTTTGCATCGCTACAGAGATAGGTGACAGAAATGGAGAAGGAAGTGCTTACGGAAATTTAGGAAAGGCCTATCAATCATTAGGCAAATACCACGAGGCAATTGAGTATCACAAAAAGTGTCTTTGCATCGCTACGGAGATAGGTAACAGAAATCTAGAAGGAGGTACTTACGGACACTTAGGAAATGTCTATCGATCATTAGGTAAATACCACGAGGCAATTGAGTATCACAAAAAGTGTCTTTGCATCGCTACGGAGATAGGTGACAGAAATGGAGAAGGAAGAACTTACGGAAACTTAGGAAATGACTATCGATCATTAGGCAAATACCACGAGGCAATTAAGTATCACAAAAAGCATCTTTTCATCGCTACGGAGATAGGTGACAGAAATGGAAAAGGAATTGCTTACGGAAGTTTAGGAAATGCCTATCAATCAGTAGGCAAATACCACGAGGCAATTGATAATCACGAAAAGCATCTTTGCATCGCTACGGAGATAGGTGACAGAAATGGAGAAGGAAGTGCTTACGGAAATTTAGGAAATGCCTATCAGGATTTAGGCAAATACCACGATGCAATTGATAATCACAAAAAGCATCTTTGCATCGCTACGGAGATAGGTGACAGAAATGGAGAAGATAATGCTTACGGAAATTTAGGAAATGCCTATCAATCATTAGGCAAATACCACGAGGCAATTGAGTATCACGAAAAGTTTCTTTGCATCGCTACGGAGATAGGTGACAGAAATGGAGAAGCAAATGCTTACGGAAATTTAGGAAATGCCTATCAATCATTAGGCAAATACCACGAGGCAATTGAGTATCAAGAAAAGCGTCTTTGCATCGCTACGGAGATAGGTGACAGAAATGGAGAAGGAATTGCTTACGGAAGTTTAGGAAATGCCTATCAATCATTAGGCAAATACCACGAGGCAACTGAGTATAACGAAAAGCGTCTTTGCATCGCTACGGAGATAGATGACAGAATTGGAGAAGGAACAGCACATCATAATATTGGTAAGTCTTACAGTGTCATTGATATAATTATTTTCTTATACTATAAAATTTAACTGCAGCAGTCAACGGAACACAGCTTGCGTAGACCGAAACGCCGTTTGAACGGCAACGGCGCTGCTGTAAGTGAAGAATGAAATTTTGTTTGCTATCGATCATAATGAGTCTGTTATATATCTGCTCTTACTGGCTGCATTCGTTATTGTGGACCATGCCATATTACTATCGATACTTTCTCGTCGCTTTGGTGTAAAGGGAAGTGTCCTGGCATGGTCAACTTCTTACAGTATGTTGCCCAGTTTCGCACCAGTTTCGTGACACTTCATTTTGTAAATGCAATATCACAGGGGAAACACAACTTGTAAAAGACATTTCACTAGTTGAGTCTATTGGTGAATAACCACAGGTCTCCCATATTATTACACTTTACCTGACGTTAACGGTGGGTTGCTTTGCACCCTTGTTTTATGAAATGTATAAGTGTAACGAATGCTTCACCTCCTTAGACTTAACTTTTTTAGGCATGTATTTACAAATTGAATCTAATGAAACAACCTGTACTACTAGTATAAGTGCATGGGGCTATAGAGGAAATGTTATTGAATATGGGTTTCCTGTGGATATTAATTACAGATGTAATACATCACTTGTTGTTTAGCACCCCAGTTTTATTAATGTATAAGTGTGACGAATACTTCAACTCCTTAGACTTAATTTTTTTTAGGCATCTATGTACAAATTGAATCTAATGGAAAAAACTTGTACTACTAGTGCAAGTGCATGGGGCTATATAGCCTCCTCCGCAGGCATCTCTTAGGCAGAAAAAAATGAAGAAAAAGAAAAAACACGTCGCGGGCTTCCTGTGGCATATGGCAAAAATGACTGAAGGGGGGAGTGGGGAGAAAGAAGGGAAGAAAGGAGAGGAGATGCCTGCCATATATTGACACTAGAGACTCCAACTGCGCATTTTGTTTGCGCATCGCAATTTCTACCATCTAGGCGAGGGTAGGGAAAATTTGGAAATCATCAATCTCACTTGGTCGGTAGGGTAATAAATGCGTCCAAAACATATCGACTGAGAAAATATCGACTTGACCTTCTTTTGACAGTTTAAATTCTACGGACTTCGAAACCACGTATTCTGGAGAGTTAACAGTAGTTCTTAGAGCCACTTCTTGCAATAAATTTAGGTTTATGTTGCGCGAGCTCGGCATTCTGTCGAAGAACGAAGATAGAGTTTCCGTTGAGTGTGTGAAAAGCAAAACCAGCCAAGAAGGCACAGACAAGAGAAAGGTATTGATCGAGCTCGATCAAAGAGTTTGACGGAACTAATAGTAATTCCAAGGAAGAGTTGAGGCACCAGTTGAGTCAAAGGAAACGAGAGAGAGCGTTAATTTATCAACAGACGCGGACAAGCCAAATGAGCGCGCTCGCTTGTCGTTGATGAGGAGATATACTTCGGCTTCGAAACCTTTTGGCCTCTATACAGATTCAATTCAACGTATTTACCTTGATTAATTTACAAGATATACATCTAATACTGCAAATATATAACTGCTAGTCGAATGTTAAATTCATGGTTTACAATGGCAGTTTATAAACACTTGAAAATTGGAAATTATCCGTACATGAATTAAATCGATAAATAAAAAGAGAAAGAGACTATCGAAACAACAATGAGCGATGCAAACGTTGTGACTGTAGTAGGAACCGGAGGCGGGAAAAGTCTCTTATGTTTTCCCCTGTCTTGGCTTCGATTCGAAACCAACATTTGTTGTTTGACCCCGCGTTTGACTTTCCCCGGTCAAGTCGCTGATCGACGACACAACTCTTCGCTGTGGTTTTCAGTATTTTAAGCTCTTCTAGATTAACTTCGATTGAAATTTTATTTCCTTTAACTCCACACAAAGTTTTCTTGTATCTGTGCTCACGAATACCAGCGAATTCTTTACATATCTTCGAATTTTCGAAGTCTTCGAAATAGCTTCGTTTGTTTTTATCTCACACTTTGCCAAATTACTACTAACCACGGTACCGGCTAGGAATAATTTGTCGCGACAAAAGCTCCCATGTCCACTGAGGCGACACGCCATGTCCAAACGGCTCGATATATGGCAGGCAACTCCTGCCCTTCCTTTTCTCGGGAGCTCGTCACCAGGCTTCGTCGTCCTCGATTTTTCAACACAGGAAGCCTAAAATCAAGAAACTCACTCTCGGACTCAGGAGTTGCGTGCGGAGGAGGCTAGGGGCTATAGAGGAAATTTTATAGATTATGGGTTTCCTGTTTATACTTACATACGTTAGAATTCACTTGGTAAAGGTACCATCTACATATGGAGATAGAGCATTTTCAATAGCAGCTCCAAAACTATGGAATAAACTTCCACCTATTATAAGAAACGCATATTCAATCAACAAATTTAAAACATCACTAAAAACATATTTATTCAAAGAAGCTTTTAATTGTTAGTAGATATTCTCGACTTTTAATTATTATTATTATTATTATTATTATATATATCGTATATTATATTAGTATTATTAACACTATATTTAGCATCTAAATTTTAATTCACTCTATTTTATTGTACATTTTACTAAATTTTTTATTGTACATTTCTAAACTTATTTATATATAGATATATACTTTGTACTGTAAGCGCATTGAGGCTTGCGAAATGCGCAAGAACCGTTAATTAAATTAAATTACCCTCAAGGTTTACTAGTGACACACGTTGTACTACTAGTAAATGCAAAAGTCTACTTGTATATCTAATTATCTGTTTGTACCAGTTGTGAAATTCATGTTATGGGTTACCTGTGGATACTTACAGATGTAAGACATCACTTGGTTAAGGCAAGACGATCTCAATCTATTAAACGATTTGGTTAAAAATTGTGTGTTTGTTTTGACCTTCAGTTTACGATTGCAGTTCAAATTTGAATTTGATGATATAAATTTAGTACAATCTATAATTCTATGTCAGTATGCTTGGATTGTATTGAACAAGACCCATGAGTATGACTTGTAACTTTGTTATTTTTATAATCATACTTGTGAATAAGGCCAATTTATTCTCAAAACGATCAAGAAGCCTTACACCACGACTTCAATGCGCCATAATATTACTAGTATCTGGTAGTCTATATTAGTCTCGTTTTCAAAACGATCAAGAAAGCTGTAGCTTATGTTATAAGTAAGTAATTAAAGAAACAAGCAAACCCCAAAAAAAAGAAAATGACATTTTTGACGATTCTACTGACTGTTTCGTGCACAATGATTCAATGCAAAAATTGCATCAGGTTACATAAACACGACTGCTAGACATCGACGAATGGGGCTGTCCCATTATTATGCAACTCATGCATGACAAGTTAAGGGGATTCTGAGTTGGAGTTCGAGTTACAGTGCAATACAAACATTATATCTAAACACGATAAAAAAATTATATGGTAACTATAGCTAAAGTTGGTTAATTCATGTTTACAAAAACCTTTAAAATGTTCAAAAAAATATGCGTTACAATTAACGCAAGTTGGGCGACAATGAATGACCTTTGATTACTTCTGTACGAATTGATTAAACGTTAGAAACAATTGGTCTAGAAAGTGTCCAAGGCATGAAATATAGTAGAGTTTGATTAAGAATGTATCTAGGAGAAGTTTAATGAGAACTATCGTCCATGTATAAATACGGATGCAAAATTCCAACAACAACAAAACTGATAATACAGTATTTTAATTTGATGTTGAGTTGCTGTTATAAGACTAACTTTTAAATATATAAAACTTTTTCGCAAACGCTATTTCAATTCAATGTTTCCGAATTCGATAACGTGTTGTCATATTGATATATATTGAAAAGAAGAGTGTAATTGTGACAGTGCTTTTGTCACCGGTGGGTCCCTTGCGCCCCCACCCCAAAACAACCACGCTGTTTTTTCACTTCTGAAATTAGCTTTATTTATATAATTATATTCTATAACTAGACACGAATCTATGAAACGAACATAAGCTAATATATGACTAAACTGAATATTATCGTATAATTTACTAGTATATAGTATAACCGACACTAGTGGCAGCTTAAGGTTTACCAATAAGAAATAAATCATTAACCAACTTAAATGATTACGTACTAATTAAAGCTTGTAAAGTTAAGTATAAACTAGATATTAAATAAGTTAACTATTTAATGTTTACAGCCGCTTGAGCTAACGATACAAATGTGGTTCTACTAACGATCAGTTTTTTCTTTCAGTTCAGTTTCTTTGTTCATTACATTCACTTGACTAACGAATAACATAATACGGCAAGCAGATACTTATCATTCACTGCAGTGTTTGGTTTTTTTCTCTAGTAGTAGGCCTTTTATTCAGTACAGTAGTAGGTTTGACTCGTTTACTCGCAGACAGTACTTCTAGTATTCTGTCGAAGACTTTTCTTCACTTCTTTTCACTTGTAGAGTAAAAACTGAGCTCCTACACGTTGATGAATACCTCTTATTCGTACTTGTTGTGTAGATCATTGATGCTAATCTTTCAGAGCTTAACGTTGAGTCGATAACGCGTAAACTTGTCACTTTTGCGGATGGGTTCCACGGTATCTTGACTTATTCTCTTCTAAAGTGAGTATTTAGATTTGAACTTCTATTTTCTTACTCTGTGGTACGTCCCTGACGACTTCGTTGAGCTTTCGTCTCACTCTCTCGTCTCACTCTGGTTGAAGTGTGTTTTTCGTTCTGCTTGCCCCAAACTACTTATGCTTTCTTTACAATAATACAATAACATTTCGTTAATACAAAAGGAGTTACATAACCTAAAATACAATAAGATTGCATTAATACTAAACGAGTAACATAACCTAAAATAAACGTAAACTACATATCGAAACAAACGGGAAAAGTGACTCAAAAAACCAGCGTAAATGCATTTAAGAAAGCAATAGAGAACACTGTTTGAAATTTTATCATTATTATTGTCTTTTTCATTATTTAGATGTTTTGTTTTGTTTCTTAAGACCCCCCGTAAGGATTTTCTTATAGAAAGAGACGGGGTAATACGGAAGAAGAAGAAGAAGGGTAATTTAACTATAAAGGAAAAACAATAACAAACAGGACAATACGAAATAAACTTATATCCCGAGGGGGGTTCTCCCTTTATCCAAGTGGTAGGGGTGATCGGCGTACCTTTTAGGGTTAAAATATTTCCAGTGCGTACCTTTTAAGGTCCATTTAGAGATTTGGCTCAAAAATCAGTTCTAAGGGTCGTTTTTACTCTGATTTATTTGTATCTGAGCGTACCTTTTAGGGTTCATTTTCAAAATCTCCGCCGATCACCCCTACCACTTGGACAAAGGGAGTACACCCCCCGGGTTATATACTTATAAACGAAGGAATTTCGTGACAGTAATGTCTAGTGTCTGTCACAAATCTCACATCGTGTTATATATATTCTGACGATACTGAGGTTCACGCAAGTTCTTAAATATCATGCACGAACCATGCTGTAAAGAACGCTCATGATTTGCAAGTAACACTGGATAATAAACTGTTAAAACAATCTGAACATTTTTAATACTTAGGCGCTTCTTATATATCGTCTAAAATCTACTGATCCAAAGCTTAAGTTACTTAATAGAATATCAGCATACTTAAATAATAGCGTGCTGTTGAATATTTACAAGCAAACAATTCCACCCATACTAGAATATGGATGCATAACTTCTGTGGAGACCGCAGCAAACAAAATGCTCTGCATTTAAAACGCCTTCAAAATCAAGCATGAGAATAATCCTTTCATGTCATCCCAAAACTTGTTCTCAAGTTATGAGAACTAAATTAAACCTTCTAACATTAAACTACTACTTTATTTTAAAAGTTTTTGTAAACATTAATTAACCAATTTAAGTTACCATATAATTTTTTTTTTGTAATTAGTTTTTGTATTGCACTGTAACTCAAACTCAGAATCCCCTTTTCATGCATGAGCTGCATGATAATGGGACAGCCCCATTAGCCGGTGTCTAGCAGTCGTGTTTGTGTAGCCTGATATAATCTCTGGTTGTGCACGGAACAGTCAGTGTTTGCTTGTTTCGTTACTTACTAACTTACTTATGTAAACTACAGCTTTATTGATCGTTTTCAGAACGAGACTAATATAGACTACCAGATATTAGTAATATTATGACGCATTGAAGTCGTGGTGTAAGGCTTCTTGATCGTTTTGAGAACGACATAAACATAGATACTAGTAATATTATGGCGCATTGAAGTCGTTGTGTAAGGCTTCTTGATCGTTTAGAGAACGACATAAACATAGATACTAGTAATATTATGGCGCATTGAAGTCGTGGTGTAAGGCTTCTAGATCGTTTTGAGAACAACATAACATAGACAGGCTTCTTGATCGTTTTGACAGCGAGATAACATATTATACCACTAGTATACAAGTTGAATACCACGTTTACTACTAGTTAAACTGGTAAGAGCGACCTGCCTCGCAAGCAAGCGAATTTATTATCGTGTAATAGCATTAGGATGGAGGTATCACTGTCCCATAGAAAAATATTAGAAAACAAGCCTTTAGATTTTGTTAGAGAAGACTTTGTTTTTGTAGTTTTTGAGCGTTGGTTGGTCTCAAAAATGCTAATTACTACTTTTGCGTCTAAAAAATCGAAAAATCATTTTTTTCTCAAAACCAACTGCACTGATAGATGATAGGCTTTGATGATAAAAATTATGAGGTGGGGCGATTTTGGGGCCAATTCCGAGAAAGAAGTTTGAATGGGTCAAATGAGTCAATGAGTCATGAGTTAATGAGTCAAATGTGACAAATTGCAAAAGATTTATATTTTAGTGATCAAAATACAATACATTGGGTACTCAAACCATACCAACGACTTATTTCAGCTTAATAGTGTAACGGACCGACCGAGCGAGACAATCTTCGAGGTTTTAATAGGAAACTCGAGTTTTCTGTGATCCCATCTATTTCGGCATCGTAATCAACTGATATAGGTTACATCCAGATGTATTTAGACTGCATATCCTTTGTAATTATTACTGAAATTTCTGCGGGGATGGAGCATGGAGTTTATGCGGGCGCCATTTTTAATTGGGCCTCCTGTGGTAGTTGGGTTACAACAGGAAACTGAAAACTTAAAAAAGCAAAAAAGAGCATAAAACTTGAACAGAGAACAAAAACTCGAAAACTTGTTCGAAAACTCAATAATCTACAAGCAATTTATTTTTTGAGCGTAGAGTTCTAAAAAGTCGAATTTTTCGAAGAATTATTGAATTGATTATCGTGCTAGTTTGTTTTGATATGTTTCTCTAGTCAATGCTGTTTATCAACGATAAATTCTGTACAGTGAATTGAATTGAAGATATTTTGCTCAAATAAGGTAAATCACAGCATGCTTCCACGTGATTGCTTTTGCATCAACTTTGACAGTCATCACAGTTTCTTGTTCAATGTGGGGTACCCTGCTCGGCAGAGCTTTAAAATCAGGAAAGCTCTGCCAAGCAGGGTAAGTGCAGGGTAATTCACACATGCAAATTGAACGAGAAAATATGCGACCACCAAAATTATTACAATGACAATAATGAATTACAAACGTTTTCATGAGCTTAAATGCTTTATTAACTTAGTGTAATATTGATAATTAATCAAAATTATGATTTATCTAATTTTGATAATCAATATTTTGAAACAGTAACAGAAACTTGGTATAATAGAGTGGGAACACTTTGAACACTTTTACCAAACAAGATAAATTTGATTTTTTAAATTTGATTGTTTGTACTCTATTTTTAAAAGCAACTCCCAATGTTGAAACTATAAAAAAGCAAAATTAATAGTTGGATTTTTTTCAATTCTGTTCACATCTTACTTTTGGCTTCTTTTTGGGGGGGCTGTCGGTGAGATCTATAAAAACCTGCAAGTACAATGACAGAGAACTTAATCATAGCATTTATTGAAAAGCAATATGTATAAATTTCGTAAAAATCAGACAAATATTAGATGCAAAATGAAGCGTTACAAAATTATGTCTATCCTGCCAAAAAAAAAGGAAGCTTACTTCCGGGCCACCTTAAAGCTGAAGCGCTGATCTGACAGAACAAGATTTCAGATTCGTTGAACACACGTGAGTGAGTTCAATGAATGTAGATTGAAAAGGAAGCAAATTTTCATTTCAAGGCACAAAATGTGCAGTTAAACTTTAAAAGGTGTAAGTGTTCCGTGCAGATGAACATTTAACAACTTTAATAACTATTTTAAAGAGCATGTAGATAAGATGTACATTAAAAAGCTCATGAATAATTCATACAAATGTTTTCAAACAACAACAGATAAGCGCCCGATTAAGTGTTGGACATGTATTCTGAAAAATATAGAGAAAAAAACTTGATTTAAAGAAGGATGCAACAAGATTAGCTTACCTGGTCGCTACTCGTCTTTTTCGCCATCTTTCCGCGAGAACTGTCCAGCTTTTCCACAGGTAACCCAACTACCACAGGAGGCCCAATTAAAAATGGCGCCCGCATAAACTCCATGCTCCATCCCCGCAGAAATTTCAGTAATAATTACAAAGGATATGCAGTCTAAATACATCTGGATGTAACCTATATCAGTTGATTACGATGCCGAAATAGATGGGATCACAGAAAACTCGAGTTTCCTATTAAAACCTCTAAGAATGTCTCGCTCGGTCGGTCCGTTACACTATTAAGCTGAAATAAGTCGTTGGTATGGTTTGAGTACCCAATGTATTGTATTTTGATCACTAGAATATAATTTTTTTGCAATTTGTCACATTTGACTCATTAACTCATTGACTCATGACTCATGACTCATTGACCCATTTGACTCACAAAACACGCGTCCTCGCCAATTCCAACTTTGCTCGATCTCAACGAAGGAGACGGCCTCTTAAGAGCTAGTTGTAAATGTAATTACTGTTTATCATAGGATATTAGGGTTTTTAAAATTAACTTGAGATATATTACTTATTAAGTTGATATAGTTTTATAGTATTATTCTTCCTTAATTTCTTTCTTTTTTTGTTGTGTTTGTGTCCGTATTTATACATATTTGTAAACGTATTTCTCAATATATCATATTCACTATAGATTTAGTTTAAATGAAAAATTTAAGTACTATTTATATTTTCATGCTTATATTTTCTATGTCTCATCGCCAACTATTCCGGTCATTGAGCCCGCGCCGTCCACAATAATATATCCACAATAATCATAAGAGAATGTATGCGAGAAAAATATAAACATGAAATAACTGCACTAACAGTTTGGTAATTTTGATTTACCTAACCGGAACTCAATAATACAACTTAAAATAAAGCTTTATAACCAATTGTTACCTTTGTACGTGTTTTTTTTACCTTTCCTTTCAATTTGTGAACACAACTGAAAGACGTCGGCGCTCTTTCCCCCTTCGAGCTTTATAAAAATCACGAAAACTTGCATTTTTGGACATTAGTAGTGCCAAACAAACGTTCTGTCAGATCTGTCATGGAAATCACACATTGAACTCATGTGCTCAAACGCCAACAAATTATTAGGACTTGTGAAGCGAGTTTGCTGCCACATACGCGATCCTGCAACAAAACAGCTCCTCTATTGTACTTTGGTTAGACCCCGATTAGAATACGCAAGTAATTTGTGGTCGCCACACACAGCTAAGCATGTAGCTTTAATAGAGAACATCCAACGTCGAGCAACCAAATTTATATTAAACTATCCACCCTCCGATGTAAGCTACACAGAAAGACTCAAAACTCTTAATCTACTACCGTTAGAACATAGACGTGATATCATCGACTTGACATTGTTTTACAAGATTAAATCCGAAATCATCGACATAAAAAGTTTTTCCAACCTACTAATTCCGTCTACCTCAAGATACTCTACTCGGAACTTTGACCCTTCGAACTATAGACCTCTTTTACATCACAAACAAAATTACTACCGTAAATCATACTTTCCCAGAACTATAGCTTTGTGGAACAGTCTCCCCTCGAACTTAAAGAACGTTGATAGCCTATCTAATTTCAAAAATCTACTCCAAATTCTGTACTCAAATAAATTAACAACGTATCGGCCACCATAGATTTAAAATATTTTTCTGTTTATATTAATTATTTAAATATTTGTTAACTTTGTTTATTTGATGTTTTACTTTTTTATAGGTTTAAATTGTCAATTGGGATTTTCGTCCTGTAATTTTCACCTGTTCATACAAATATTGTTATGTAATATCTTGTTATGACGAATTCTATTAAACTAAACTAAACTATACGATTTATAAGTTATATAATAACTTAAAATATTGCTCAAAACTGTCATCCTTATCTTAAATTCAATACTCAATAGACACACATGTCATTTTTTTTTTTAAGAAAAAGACTGAGAATTGATTTGTATTAAAACATTCTTCTATTTGAAATTGAGCTATGTATTATTGTATTTTATTCTCAAATCAATTTAACTCTCTTATACTTCTAGGTGTATGCTATTGTAATGAAGACAACGCTTATGACCTTAGGAAATCAAAAGAATAGAATAGAATAGAATCTTTATTTGCTCTTATATACTAATTACAATATATTGTACATTATATTATACATTTTTTACATTTTTTCTTTCTATATTCGTTTGTATATGTTTGTATGAGTGTTTCTATTATGTATGTTTTATAGAATATAGAAATTGAGCATGGAGGCTAAGTAAACTGGGAAGTTATCGAGTTAGCCTCCATTTAGGTTTTTGTTTAATACATAATATTCAGGTATAAAGAGCGGTAAGATTATAAACAATTTAACAAAGAGAGAAAAAACGTTCAGAAAAGAAAAAAGAGAATAGAACAGGAAAACACTAATATATACAAAATAATATTAAATATAGTTTTTGTGAAGTAAGTAATATAAATATAGATTATGTTTCTTCATAAAGGTATATATATACTATGTATCATTGTGAGTTTTGAGTACTCATTAAGTATGCTTTCACTTTTTTATCAAATGAAAGTACACTTAATATTTTAAGTTCATATGGGAGGTCAGCCCATATATTAGAGCCAGTATAAGAGAGTGATTGTTTGCCAATGTTTGTTCTAACTCTAGGTTTATATAAATTTCCTTTGGTTGCATATCGTGTATTATAGGCGTGAACATTTTTTGCTTGTGTAAATATATTATTGAATGTATTTGGCAGTAGTCCTTTGTGCCACTTATGGACGAATTTCAAAATGTGTAATCGATATACATTTTGAACTGTATGTATATTTAGCAGGTTGATGAGCGGTTTGGCACTGTCAGTGTATTTCCCATAGAGAGTAGCAAAAAATATTATTCGTATAATATGGTTTTGTTTGCACTGGACTTTTTGGATGTTTGTTTTATAAGTACTACCCCATGCCTCAATAGCATAAGAGATATAAGGATAAATCAAATTATAATAAATTTGCCTTAGTTGTTTTAGTGACAGATAGTGCCTTAACCTTAAAATTACACCTGAATTACGTGAAATTCGTGAACATATGTAAGATATTTGATGTTTCCACGACAGGGAATCATCAAGTATAACTCCAAGGTACTTGACATAATTTCTCCTTTCAAGACAAAAGAAAGAACCGTCTTTATCAGGGATTTTTATATTGATCGAAACATCCTTTTTCCTTTTAGATTTAACTATCATAAAATTTGTTTTTGTAAAGTTTAAAGAGAGCTTGTTGACATCTAGCCATACTTTGACTTTTGATAGTTCTATGTTCATTTTATTCTCAAGGGAGTTGATATTGCTATCAGACGTAAAGATATTTGTGTCGTCTGCAAAAATTTTAAAATTTAGTTTGTCAGAACAGTTTGGTAAATCATTAATGTATAACAAAAACAATAGAGGTCCCAATGTACTGCCTTGTGGTACTCCACAGGTAATTGTCTGGGAATCAGAGTATGTATCACCTAATGAGACGTATTGCTTTCGATTTTTAAGATAGCTAGAGAACCAATTTAGCGGTAGACCACGTATTCCGTAAGTTCTTAATTTGTTAAGCAATATTGAGTGATTAACGGTGTCGAATGCTTTTGATAGGTCTAAAAATACTCCACAGGTATAAAGATTGCTATCAATTGCCTTTTTTAAGTTGTCGGTGATTTCAGTTATAGCTTGCATGGTTGAATGACCTTTCCGAAAACCAAATTGATATTCATATAAAATGTTGTGTTTGTCAATATAATTGATTATCTGATTATAGACAAGTTTTTCAAATATTTGAGCAAATGTTGGTAGAGTAGAGATTGGTCTGAAATTTGATGGGTCAGTTGAATCTCCTCCTTTGTCAATAGGAGTGACTTTTGCTATTTTAAAGGCATCAGGGACAATTCCCTGATGTAAGGATATGTTAAAAATCGAAGCTAAAGGTTCAGCTATGTTGTTGCATGCTATTTTGATACATCTTCGTGGTACGCCTATCGTGGATTTGTTTTGATTTAAGTTCATGATGATATCTTCTACTTCGTGTGGGAGTATGCTTCGAAACATGAAACTGTTTTGAAAGTTTCTATTGATGTAAGTTGTTGGATCTGTAGTAACTTTCGGTAGTTTTTCTGTTAATTTTCTTCCGACATTAACAAAGTAAGAATTCAATTGATTTGCAATGCTATTTTTATCTGTGTAAGACTTATTATTATATATAAGCTTTGTAATTTTTTGTTGTTGTGTAGCACTCTGTTTTCGATTGAAAAGCAGTCCAATTAACTTCCAGGTCATTTTAAGATTTTGGCTATTAAGTTCAAACTTATCTTGAAAATATTTCTTTTTGGAGGCTTCTTTGATTTTGTTAAGTTTGTTGCTGTATGCTTTGTAAAATTTAGCTTTTCGGGGATCTTTACTTAAAAAGTGGCTACTAAACAACTTATGCCTATTTACAATTGAAGTAAGAATAGCTTTTGTGACCCACGGTTTTTTTGTTTGTTTACGTCTTTTATTTGACATTCGACGTATAGGAGCATGTTTATCAGTTATTATTTGAATAGCGTCATTAAATTTTGTCATGCTTTCATTGACGTTCATGCTAATGAGACTATCGAAATCCGCTTCTTCAATGTCTCGAAGGTATGCTTCATTATTAAATTTGGTAAAGTCTCGATAGTATTTAATGTTATCATTTCTTATAACAGTATTTGTTATTGAACAGAATATAGGTAGATGATCCGTTATGTCTGCCAAACATATCCCAGTTTTAGAAATTTTTTGAGGTACGTTAGTATATATATGATCTATTAAAGTTGATGTATGGTCGGTTATACGAGTTGCTTTGGTTATCATAGGCATATAATTAGCACTAAGTAGCATGTCAAGATAGTCTGAAGTCTTATTATCGGTATTATAGTTGAAAAGATTAACATTTATGTCTCCTAGTATAAATACTTCTTTACTACTATTATCAAGGTCATTTAATTGTTCTTTTAGCTTTTCATTGAATTCAACGCAATCTGAGGAGGGGTGCCGGTAGATACACCCTACAACAATATTCTTTTGTTTTTGCCGTGAAATTTCGATCCAGCACGATTCAAAAGCTGCAGTGGAGCATTCGAGATCATGCCTTCTAATGTAATCAAGATCTTTTGAAATGTACATACCAACTCCCCCAGAGGAGGTTTTTGAGTTGGTGTTTATGAATGAATAATTTGGTATGTTAATATTATAGATATTTTGATCTTTTAATTTGGTTTCCGAAATCGCGATTATTTCTGGTGCAGAATTAAAAGTTTCAAGTAAATCCTCTAGTAATGATAAGTTTTTTTGAAGGCTTCGGATATTGAAGTGAATTATAGAGAAACCTTTTTGATTTTTTGACTTTTGGAAAAAATTTCCTGTTTGCTTAATGTTATAGTATTTTGATTGATCAGAGAAATTATGCGTGTACTCCTGCAAGTCATTCTCATTATCTGGACTTACTATATAATCTTGAAAGAGATCTTTTGAATGGAGTATATTATCGGAGGATGAGAAAACCCAGCTCCCTATTGTTCTTAAGAGCTCCTGATGGTTTAGCTCATAGAAAGGTAGTTCTGAAAGCGTATTTAAGTTATTGCTATCTATACTTGTATTATGTAAGGTAGTTAATTAAGAATATTGAATTTGTAAATTTATAGCTGTAAGATATTGTAAAGAGATTTTAACATTATAGTCTGATCTTACTTTCAGAAGTCCTTTATACTGGTATTTTAGGTTTTTGTTCTTCATCAGTAGTAGTGGTTTTACTTAGCCATCGATTTGCTCGAGGTCTTCCTCTGTATTAAATGAATATGTCACTGAGTTTTCATCCTCCTTCAAGAAGATTCTCCCGTTCTGTGTCCAGATGAATTTCCAGTTTCTTCGCTTTTTGATCCTGTTGACTTCACCAAAGAGTTTCTTTCGTTTGGGTGTTAATGACTCGGAAATATATATCCTGGAGTTTGATGGCGAACCGAGGTCAGCTATGTCGTTCACTTTGGTCTTTTGTAGCATTTTTCTCTTGTTGTAGAATATATTTCTCTTTTTACGAGATATGAACTTTACTATAATTTTTGGAGGTGCTTTGGTGTTTTTTGTCGGCAGCGGGTGCGCTACTGAAATATCTTCAGCAGAGATCGGAGATCCAATGTGATTACCAATCGCTTTCACAATGGCTTCCGACGAAGCTTCATCTTTGGCGTATATGCCTGTAATCTCAACACAGTCCCGTCGTATGTATTGTGCGAGTTCCTCTATCTCATATTGGGCTTCGACTGATCTTTGGTCTGTAATTTTGATGTCTTGTTTAATAAGACTCACTTCTTTGGCTTGATTATGTAACTTCTTGTTGGTTGTTTTGTATTCATCGAGCAAGCTATCGTATTTTTCAGATAGATAACTGGCTGTTTGCTCTATATTATTTAACTTCACTTCTAATTCGTCAACTTTTAGTTTTAAGGGAGTTACTGCTAGAGAGATAAGCTCTTTAACCTGTTCAAGAGTGACCATAGCGTCGGTCGATTTGAGAGCGCGAAAGTACGTCTTCTCTCTTCAACGACATATGCTAATTGATTCTTCTATAAGAGTATACAAAGCTTTGAGTTGTCGTTTGACAACTTAAAGGAGAAAGACCAATTCAAGATTTCTTTTTTCGATACATTTATCAAACCCTACGAGGTCCTAAGCAGTCTCTGCATAAGGACTGGACAGACGGAAGAAGCCCTTCTAGTATCTGAGCGTAGACGAGCCCGTGCTTTGGGGGATCTTTTAAGCTTGAAATACAGCTTGAACAAAAAAACTACATCAAAAAGGGGTTCACTAAAGCTTACCGAAGTTAATGACATGATGGTACCAACTTCATGCATTCTGTTTTATGATGTGAATCTGCCTCATTGTTGGTTTCTAGCTCATAAAAATCCACCATTCGATTTTAGCATACCGAAAACGTCGGCTGAGGACGAAAATGAATATAATACAGACTTGATCACCCATTTGAAGGAAAAAGGCTACGACCACATGAAGGTTAGGGAAAGAATGGACTGTGAGGATAGATCGCTGGGAATACTAGAGTGTGAAAAAGAAAGTTCTGTCAAACCGCCTACACCTGAGTCATCTCAAGTTACCGAACGAGAAACTACAAAAGGAAGTGAAATTGGCGAAAAGGTCTCTCCGCAAGCTAGATGTGCATACGAAGAAGATTTTAAAAAGCCATTGGAGTTACTTTTTGAACTGTTAATTGCTCCTGTACAACACAAGCTCATCCAGGAGGAAATTATTATAATCCCTGATGGGCCTTTGTTCATGGTCCCATTCGCTGCTCTTCGAGATCCAAACACAGGCAAATTTCTGTCGGAAATGAAACGCATTCGTCTGTCTCCATCTTTGACGACTTTGAAACTTCTGCAAGAATCCTCAGATGATCGCCATTATAAGGTTAGCATTTTCTACATTACCAATTATGACTGGCTGCGAATCAGCATGGTTAGAACAGATTTGTATTTGCGCTTTATAAATAAAAATTATTATTATTATTATTATGGTTGGTCCTTAAAGGTAGTGGTTACAGGTGTTTTCAGTTACACGTGAATTCTCTAGACAAAACATTCTAGGCGTGAACTTTGCGGACGTCAATCAAATGCATTTCTCAAAGTTAACTGGTCATTAACCAGCACCTAGCTAGCAAGAAGACATCAAATTCCGTTTTATAACTGTTTGAGTATTTGACAATGGTCTAGTTATAGCCCACTAAGTTCGTGTCTGGAGCGAGATGTTTTGCATCGAACGTGTGACTTCGAATCGCTGTAACACGCGTACGTCGGGCTAGATAACCGAAGCATCGCACAGAATGCCCGGACACATCCGGGTCTTTTATGCTGTTTGAGCGCGAAGTTCAATCAGGCGAAGCGTATTTAATAAGGTAATTTACAAAGAAAAAAGCCCAAAACTGCTCAACTTCGTGTAATAAAATACAATTTAAAAGTTTTTAAAAGGTGATCTCAGTTAGGTAGGGGGTGCAAATCAAAGATGAAATGTTGACTAAACGTTTGCACTATCAAATGTTTAATAATGTCAATAACTAAGGCTATCTTTTTTGAGCTCAAATTTGTCAAAAATCGGCATTTTTGTGGGGAGCCAATATTCCAACTTTAATTTGTGGGTTTTAATAACAGGTTAAACTTAGGTAGGGTGTGCAAAATTAACATCGTAATCCAAGCAACATTTTGCACCCTTTACTTCTACAAAAAAACTTTTTTGTAATACTATCTTTTTTAAGCTGAATATTTGAGCTCAATATCTAAGGCTCTTGCTGCTGACTTTAAGTTATGCGGTGTAATAAGTTAAGCTGCGATTTGTAATAACTCTAAATAAGTAATCCTACTCCCTTTGTTCTCAAAAACGCACATTGTAACATTCAACTTAACTCTATAATTTACAAATTCGGATCTCAGATGATCCATTAAGTGTCAGATGTTGTGGAACTTACCAGGCAACACAGATAATTACATTTTAGAGCCATGACTTTCAAAGCGAGAGAGCTATAATTTTTGTCAGCTTTTGATATGGAACCATATTTGCAAAGGCTGGCATCAAAGGGTTAAACAAACTTTAAGATACAAAAGAAAACATATCAAACACCCTTGGCAGGACTAGAAACCTACGTCTTCGGTTTTTTTACTCTTGTATGTTGCGTAAGTGTGAGCCTGTGTTATGATGAAGATAATGGCGATTGTACAGAATTGAATGATGATAGTAATGATGCTGTTAATTAAATCATTATTATTATTTATAGTCAGGAGCGCTGATTGTGGGAAATCCTGAAATTGGAGAAGTCAAGTTTCGAGGTAAAAAAACATCATTTGTTAAATTACCTGGTGCAGAAGAGGAAGCTAAAGAGATTGCCAAACTCCTTGAGGTGGAACCATTAACAGGACGACAAGCAACAAAAGAAGCAGTCCTCCAAAAACTACAGGTTGGTGTGTCCGTTATCCACTTTGCTGCACATGGACTGAGTGAAAATGGACAAATTGTTCTTGCTCCATCTACGTCGTCAGCAACTAACAGCATTCCAGACGAGCATGACTACATCTTGACAATGCAGGAAGCACAAGAAAGTGGTCTCCGAGCTCAACTTGTTGTGTTGAGCTGCTGCCACAGTGGTCGTGGTGAGATCAAGGCAGAGGGAGTGGTAGGAATGACTCGAGCGTTTCTTGCTGCAGGAGCCCGTGCTGTTCTAGCGTCATTGTGGGCTATTGATGATAATACGACTATGATTTTTATGAAGACGTTCTATACACACCTAAAGAACGGAGAGAGTGCCAGTAAGAGCCTTCAGCAAGCAATGAAGGAAATGAGAGAAACAGGGTACAACGAACCAAGGGACTGGGCTGCCTTCTTTCTTATTGGCGACGATGTCTCCATCAGTATTTAAAAGTACTTAGAGTAAAAATTAAATAGCTAGAAATTAAACCCATCGTCGAAGGAAGTAGACGAATAAATATAGAGGAATCAGTAGCGCTTCGTCCATGTCATTGTGTTACATTGATGATGAGGGTAGTATACCTATATAGAGGATTATAAAATATTTGATTTAAATCGCACGCTCTGATTGGCTTAGAAGCATTCTCTATAACTCAACAGTGCCCGGAGTGTCGATTTGTTTGATTTTAACTGCTGAATATTTTATAAAAGAAATAGAAAACTCGGCAGCAGTGCTCTTTCGAGTAATAGAGCACTTGGGAATTTTAAGAAGACATAAAATATTTGAAATATTTGAAATATTCTGAAAAGCCGACTTTCTGACTGAAAAGGCTTTCAAGAGGGTATCACTCTAAGTACTTATCCTAAGAGTATTGTTAATGATATTTCCACGTGGGAGAACTAAAAAACTGTTACACGGTGGGGCCAACCACCCCCCTCAATCGCTCATTTAATCGTGGGCAAAATGTACATGTTACCATATCTCTTCACTAAAAAATGATTTTCAGATCAAACTTGGGTCACTGTGAGATATTGTTAGTTGCAATATTTTGACATACATTTTGCATAAAAAATCGATATTATGACGTCACAAGATTTAATGCAACATTTTTACAATGTTCAAAATTGAAGAATAACTGTAATTTTTCTTTTTGATACGAAAGGCTAGATAATTAGAACAAGAATACAGCAAACAGAATTTCGATAGTAATATTTGGTGAGGAGTAGGAATTTTTTTAATTTTCATATAAATTGATGACGTCATTATTTATTGGCAATTTCAAAATTAATTATTTTCGTGTCTTTCAGTTGTTGTATTAGGGCTGAATGCCGATTCCCTGTGTAGTACTAGTCCAGTGCAAAAATATGCGGTTCTTTTAAAGAGAAACGGTTCTTCCATTGCCTATTTAAAGAAAAAAGAAAAAAAAGAGTGACGTCATCAAATGACGTCATAATCATACTTTCCTAAATATCTTTCCATAGAGAGGGAAATTAAAAAATCTATTTCCATACGATTTTAGAAGCCATTAAGTGTTGTATTTTAAGCGATAAATGGGTTCTTTTTATGGCATACGGAAAAAGTTTCTCCAAAGGGTTTGTTTTACCATATGTTTCTTAAAAATTTCGTTGATGGGGAGGGGAGGGTACCCGATTTTTCAATCCTTTATAACTCAACAAATGTAAATTCTATCGAAAAACGGTTTTCAGATTTCAAATCGCATTGTGCATACCTTGCATAATAATGAAATGAAATGCTCAGATTTGTGATTCCAAAATTTGCAATAAAATCGTAACATTGATTATGACGTCATAATATCAAATTTGTGTCATCAAAATATCAAAAAAAAAATTATCACAATAGTTCCTTCCCATTGAGAAAGTTTCAGCAAAAAATAATAAAAGCATAGAAAGTTATGAAAAAATTTAATCTAAATGAGCGATTGAGGGGGGTGGTTGGCCCCACCGTGTTATAAATTATGTACATAATTAAATATGTAGCCAGCCGGTTTGCATTATACATTAAAGAACAGGCATTCACCGCATTAGAGTTAAAATGAGAATTTATTGTTATTTTGCATCTTCATATTCGATTCTCTGATTGCACCACACAATCCGTAGCAAAGATATGCCTTTTGTTCTGTTGCAATTCTTAACCTGTTAAAAAGAACAAAATCTCGCGCGCTAATCAAAGTCTTTGGTTACTTCTCACCTACAATACCATATATGGTAATTGCATTGTTTTCAAGATTGCATAAGGTATTTCAGCAGCAACAAACGTTTAATAGATATGCCAGCAAAATGTATTTCTAGAATCAATCATGTTGTAAAGAAATTGGTATGAATTTGAATGTTTTACTTTATTATTAAGAATATAATTCTTGTATTTCAGACCCGTTGCTAGGGGTGGTTCGACCGTTCAAATAAATCCCCTTCCCTCTCCCTTTTCTGTATGAAAAGTTGGATGCATAAACATGCAATATTGTTGACAGAGATTGACAGAAAAACGACTCCCCCTCCCCTTTCCAGGTCCTAGCCACGGGTCTGTATCTTATAGCTTATAGTTTAGATTCCAGTTATATTCTTTAATTTTGATGACAATGTTTTCATAATTTTAAATATGTTTTAATAAATCTTTCATTTCTGATTCCTTGTCTGGTGGTATTATCTAATTCACACCTATCGGTGGCAATACTAGTCTCTTCACAGTTCTTTGTGCCATCCTGCATCACCTTTCAAGATGGCGCAGGGAACTGTGAAGGGGGCTTAATTTTAAGTCGAAAGGATCATAAATAATTAAAATAAAACTTGATAGTTGGAATGGTCAAAACTTAATTAGAGTTAAACTCATGTTTATCTGGAAAACATTAATGAAGATTGTGTATAAAAATAGCAAATAGAAATTACAGTGCGACTACTTGAACTAAGGCAGCCAAAACAAATCGTCGAATCATGTTTAAGTATCTAAGCAAAAGAATTACAGGAAATTTATGATTCAGTGTGAGTGAGTCTCCCCGATTAGTAGGGCGCACTGCCTCCAGCTAGACGATTGAGACGTTAAAAAAGTCACTGTCTAAAAATAATGTCAAAGTGTCAATTAACAAAAACATCAGAATTATCTTGTATCATGCATATTAAATAATTTGTGAAAATTTTGTTTGGGTGGCCTGGGTTTGAGTAGCCGCACTGTAAAACAGGTTTTTTTTATAGTCATTTATTGACAGTTTTGAGATTATTTTTCTGGTTATATATACACCCAATTGCAGATCATTGACAGTGTCAATATTATAGAACATAGAAGCTAAGGCATATGGGTAATTCATGAGGTCAGAGCAAACGTTTGAATAGCCTGCTTTGCGTAGACTTTACGCTAAAACTGATATTCGCCAAAAAGAGTCTGCTGAGCCGAATCGCTAATCAGTTTCCAATATGCACGTGACGACGTAATAAAATATAACATCAACTATCCACTGAATTAGAAACTCCGTTAGAAAACTTTGCAAACGCAGCCCATCCCCTACTGTAGACATTGATCGAACCGTTTTTGCATGCATTCTTCGAATATTTATGTCTGGATCCATTGATATGCATGATTATTCTTTTATTCAAAAGTTCGTACCACTAAAATCACAGCTAACCATTTAAAAAAATGATATTCGTTACCTTCATAGTAATGTAATGAAGTTCAAGTTACACTAAATGCATAAGAGACTTGCACCATGGAGTAGAACATTGTACAAACAAAACAATAGATATTAAGAATACAACAATAAAACGCATTTTCAAGTAATGCCGAAATCATTTAAGTCATTGCCCATGGTCCAAGCTAGTCTCTTGTGTATTTATATTATTAGACAATGTTCTGGTGGAGTGATAGTAAATATCAACCAATATTTAATCAATCAATCAATCCATTAAAGTCATAATGTGGGATAAGGTAATAAGGTAATACTTCACAGTCCAAAGTACATTTTTCAGTCAAAGAAGTCAAAAGAACTGCACCATTCCAATAAATGGGTGTCTGTAAAACCCGGAACGTGCCCGGAACACCCGGAACACCCCGGAACACCCCCGGAACACCCCCGGAACACCCCCGGAACACATGTAAAGGACGGCTATCCATTGGCCCTACCCCTAGGGTCACCCTATCTCCATGTAAACAGGCCCTTAGTGTGGTTTTAGGATTCACAAACTCTGATTTGTTTTCAGTCCAGTGAAATGTCATTTTCGACGAAATACATCGTGAATACGACCGTATTCTAAGACCGTTAGCTAATGAACGCGGGATAACTACAATAGTAGGGAGTTTAAAGTGCTAGTCTTACGAGTATGACACAATTTCTAAAAATTATACCTTTTAAAACTTCAGATGATGGTTATATCACTGTTCAAATTTTATTTTCATACGAGTCCGGGAAGTTGTTGTATTTAGCGTCTGAAGTTCGGCACTTTGCGTCCGCCATTAATCGATCGCGTTCTTCTGAGCCGGCCTGTCATTAAAGGAAGTGACGTCATATGCTCAACGCTCGAATGTTCATTGCTACTAAACCTCTGTTATTTATGTTGTGCGATGGTCATAATTCATCAAATGTTTCATTGATTCTTGAATATTTTTACGTCCAAACTCTAAAACATGTCTCCTACAATATGTGTTGTTCAAGTTTGGTCGAATTTGTCTTACAATAACGCCGAAATTTCAATTCATTTCAGTCAATAGAACAAATCGGATTTGCCCGCACAAAAATAGAAAACTTTCGCATAGGCATTATCTGCTTGGTTCATTTCAAAAGAGGCCAACTTAAAGGAATGTTTACATCGAGGGATGCAAAAGGCAATTCGTAACTGAAACGAGAGTGTCTAAAGAATGGAACTTACTAAAGAAACTCATCAGTAAAGAGCGCTAAACTATGCATCATTTTCATAAAAGCTTGCCCTACGTAAAGCAAAAGTGACAAGCATTTGTTGTATCTCGTATTTAGATTTATTGTTTTTTTTTATCTTCATTATTTCATTAAAAACGCTACACTCCTTTTGATATAAAGAGCTCAGTTTTTTTTACTTCCAAAATGTTATGAAACTGGATTTGTTTTGAGTCAGTATGTCAGCCTACGCAAGGTCAAAATGGAAATCATTCCAAATCAAATAACGTATGTTTTACTGATCTAAGAATATGTATTATAAGTTACAGAATTAACTAACTAAACAACCTATAAAACTATTCGCAGAAAAAAATAAAGACGAAAACTTTGAGTTTGTTTATGAAATGAACGCTCTTGGATGCCAGTATAACTAGTAAGCACATATTGCGAGTTGTCAGTGTGGCATTTTATCTCGACTGTTTTTAATACTGACTAGCTTCATGAACGTGCATGGAAAACTGATTTTAACGATTAACAAATTGAAAGAGCTTGCACTTGTGATTAAAAAGCTACATAATTTTTAGAATACTCTAGATAGATTACTTACTTTTGTACACGCTGGTACGGGCGAACAACGGCAATTTGCAAACTATATATGAAGTAACTTCGGTTACAACACAAAACGAACAAATCAAGACAACAATTCTAGCACAATAAACGTCTTTTAATGCTTATTAAATACACCAATCAGGCTATGCAGTGTCCTACATCTTTTCCCTACAATGACTATACTCTTGATGTTTTACAATACAGTTGTAAACTATACACAGAGAATATTTGCACTCGCAAAATAAACATAAAAGTTCATGATAAATTTTTGAATATACTGATAGACTTACTAAAGATATAACTTGTAATTGATTATGAATTGCAATTAATGATTTTATATTGATTTCATGGGTTCCCGTAGCTGTTTTTGTTTTTAGTTTCGACTCGAGCTGTTGATCTACAATATCCTTACGTTCTTCTTCGATAGCACAATCTTCTCTTGATTTTTTTTTACCATCGGCTCTAAATCACTTTCAGACTTCTATCAAGTAGTTGATGATGTTGTTCCATACTTTTTTTCGTCTTTTTTGCGTGATAATGGTATAAAACTCGCATCAAAAGAGCACGCTACTTCATATAAATATTAGTAAGGAACTTCAACTTCAAAAGCGTATTCCTCTGCTTGTTCTTCTGTTGCTAGCGGCTCTATATCGTCATCAGACATTAGCTCAGTAGTCGATAATGTTGTTGAGAGGGTCTCTTCGTATTCTTCGCTTAGTAATGATGAAAAATTCTCATCACAGTCATCCAGAACAGACGCCATTTCATACAAGTATTACAGAGAAATGTATTTCGACATGAAGCGTCTTGAGCATATGACGTCACACATTTAAATGTACAACCGCTGTACAGTATCAAGATCGAGTAATGGCGGACAAAATTTTAGCGTTTTTGACAGCAATTTTTAGGTGCAAAAAAGTTTTTTTTTGGCATAATTTTTTTGTCACTATCCTTTTTAGGCATATGTTTAAGGATAGCATACTAAAAAAGTGTGAATTTTGCACCTTGATTTTCGTAAGACTAGCACTTTAAGTAACCACTACGGCAACGACGTCGAAAACGGCATATAACAATAGACCTATAATTATGAATACAATAGTTACGTGAAAATGTGCAGAGCTGTAAAGATATTTATTCTGCAAAACTACAACGTGAAAAAACTCAATTTTTTTTCTTTTATTTTCTTTCTCTTTTTCTTTCTTTTTTTTTTCTTTTTTCCCTTTTTTCCCTTTTTTATTTTTTAATTTTATAAATATTAACTTTTCTGGGTTGTTCCGGGGGTGTTGCGGGGGTGTTGCGGGGTGTTCCGGGGTGTTCCGGGGTGTTCCGGGGTGTTCCGGGCACGTTCCAGGTTTTACAGACATCCCCAATAAATGGTATTGTGATGCTAATTTGCCAACTATTTTAACATTGGCATATATTTTATAGGTAAAAAGAACAACTCTCAAGCCAGGGAATGTCATGTGGTCTGAAATGTGCAATTTGCATACAGAACTAAAAGGGTCTATGCGTTTCCATTTACGGTGTACAAATTTAATATCGCCTTGGGACCCATAATAAAAAAAAAACATAAAGGCCGATTTACACGGCACGATTGTCGTGTGCGATTTGTAGTATACGACTCAAACGAGCTCCAATTCGTGCCGTGTAAATGCCCCAAAGACTTGCCTACGACTGACGCACGCGACCTACAACTTGTAGTAGGATTTTTGAGCCAAGGATCAAATCCTACGACTTGTCGTAGGAGAATGACGTGATTTGTTCCATATTAGGACTGGAACTAGTATTTCGTCCAATCACTCACGATTTTAGCAATGGCGTATACAAATCGTATACGACTAGTCGTTCGTGTATGAATATAGCCTGCGTAGCAAGCGTTTCTTTATGGCCGCGCGAAACCTAAGACGAGTACAAACCCCTCCCCCTCCCCCACTCTCGTTTTTTTGTAATCGTATTAGGTTTCGCGCGGCCATATCGGTAACACAGCTATCCCAAAACAACCAAAAAAGCAACTTTCTCCCGTTCCCCCCAAAAGAAACGCTTGCTACGCAGGCTATATTCATACACGAACGACTAGTCGTATACGATTTGTATACGCCATTGCTAAAATCGTGAGTGATTGGACGAAATACTAGTTCCAGTCCTTACCTAGGGTATACAATTTCCCCCTTGAGTCTTGGATAGGGTCTACTTTTTACCAATTTGTCTTGAAATAGGGTACATATTTTTAGGATTCTGCTGTCTTAAATAGGGTCAGGGTTTAGAGGTACCAGCGGAACGTCCCCGTCAGAAACTTGGTCAAGTATCCCCCCCCCCCCCCCCCCCCGGCAGTCATAGGTCAAAATCGTATCGTGTAAATCGGCCTTAATAAAATACTTCACTGTACTAACATATAGCATTGAAATGAAAATAGAATAATAAAACAGAAATTCATAAACTTAATAAATAAAATAAATAAAAATAAATACTTCTGAGTAACGATTTTGAAAAATAAATGCAATAACAAAATCAAATAAAACGTTAAATATATTGAAATAAAATAAAAGAATAGATAGATATACTAAATAGATTCAAATATATAAATTCCACCCCCCCCCCCCCCCCCAAATAAAATAAAAATAATAAAACAAAAAGTTTGTGACAGTTTCGTGGGATCCCTGTGGTGTAATCTATTACGTCATGATGACGTCAAAAGTTGCGTAATTTTCCCCATTCCACTTGATTTCACTACACTGTCGATAATATTAATCTCTCCCAACCTTGATTATAAACTCAAACATTCATCGTAAACGACAACTGCTTGAAGTAAAGAAATGGCTCCTACCAAGTCAAGCCAGATACATTCAGAATGGCAATCACCAGTGGAAAAAGAATCTGATACGGATAAATTCTGGAGAAAGAGCCGGGAACAGCCTTTCATTCCAATCGGTAAGATTCGTAGAGCATTTCCCAGTTTGTTCTTGAAAGCGTTAGCCTTGAATTGTAGGTAAATTTTAATAGTCAAAGAGTAGAGACACCACCTGTGGTATTTTCACTATTTCCTTATGCTTGTATTTCTTGTCTGTGCTATAAATACGAGATAATATAAGCTTCACCGGATAAGTTAAGTTTATATTGTTGAGCAATGAGACTCGATTTTCTAGCAAAAAATCTGTTTTAATATTGATGAAAAGTCTTTTTAAGACTATTCTTAACATTTTCAGCTGAATTATGTAGTTGAAAGAGTTATTGGGGCATTTTTTAAGGTGAAATTTTAAAAAGCATGTCCAATGACACGATCGCATCGTGACTTTGTCACGAAATCAACTTTGCTTAATTTAAACACACCAAATCGACTACAAATTGCAGCGAGAAAAATAAATTAAAACATTCATTTTTTAAAGTCGTAAAAACAAGTTAATACTGATCTAAAACTAGTGAGATTTCGACACAATTATGATGACTATAGTGGTAGTGGTTATAGTGTTACATCATGGTCGAGCGTGACATTGGCGCAAATAGTAGTTGATCAGGTCGTGTCAATTCGCACGCTTTTTGAAATAGTATTATGACACAGCAGATTTTAGAAATGCTGATTCATAAAGCGCTTGTTCCGTATTGTTATCACAGAGTACGTTTTTAGGTAACAGGATAGGAAACTACCATAATATAAAAGTACCTTTATAGTGTTAATATGTATTTTTCCCTCGTTAAATAAAGTATATTGTATTGTATTGTATAGTACAAATATGTAACATTAATATAAAAGGTCATTTTTTATTTCATTTCTTTTTTAAATTTCAGTTCCTTTTCTTATTATTTTTTTTAAAATATTGTGGTACCTTGCTTTAAATTACTGTACTGAAATCAATTATTACTATTCTTTACTGCCAATTTCAAGTGTACAACATATATTTATAATAAAATCCTTTTTGAAATAGCTAAATATATATAATTACTGAAGACATTTTGAATCTTGAAGACTCCCTTTTGTTTGAGAGTTTGATGCTTTTTGTTGCTTAAATTTGTTGTCTGTAGGAACTAGAAGCAGGGTAAATAATTGGGATACATTGATAAGAATAATTTTGTCTGTAAATTAGTCAATCTTGTGTCCATATAGCCGTAATATCTTACTGCATGTGCTCGATGATATATCTTGGCTCTGGCCAAGTCCAAACCAGAAGCAGTAAAAATGTAATTTGGATCTCTTGTGCAGTATGATCGACTGTTTTCATTAAAATCCTTTACCTGATTGGTTGCTACATCTCAACAGGAGGTTAATAATAGAACTTCTATGGGAATATCTGTATTCAGACGTTATTGATAACAGAATGAAATCAAATTATATGTTAAATTATTTTATGTTTAATTATAAATGCTGTCTGTTCAATTATAAATTTAAGTGTAACATATATTGATCAAAAGACTGGTAGAAAAGTTTGAAAGATGAAAGATTCAAAATTGTTTTGATGAGAATATAGCGAGTCAGTTGTAGCAAGTTGAAGTATAATTACTTTTAGTCATTATTTGTGGGTCAATTATGATTACACATTTCATGTCAAGAATAGTAAACAGTACAGATCACACAAAGAATTCTGAGAAGTTTAGCTACAACAACATTTCTTGATGATTCAACTCGATTACCCAGTGTTCAGATGGTTTATATTAGCAATGTTCGAATATATTTCCGGTCCTTAGTTCTGTTTTCTCTAAGGACCAATCATATGGCCAGAAATAGGGGACTTGGCCAGAGCCAAGATGTATCATTGAGCATGCGCAGTAAGATATAACGGCAATGGGAACGAGATTGTAAATTAGTGAAATCATAACCATTGCCATCAGTACTAATAGCAAAACAGTATGTCCAGATTGTCACCATAATTATCACCCTTTCTACTATTGCCACAGTTATTATCATCATCAGCATCATCTCCAATATCATCACTATCATCTTTAATATTATGGATATCTCTGTTTTTACATAGGTATAGTTGGTACCCTTGCAGCATGTGTGTGGGGTGCAATCGCCTACAAGCACCGAGGACCTATGAGTACTAGTCGCTACTTAATGAGACTCAGAGTTATTGCCCAGAGTGCTGTTGTAGGATCAATCATGGTTGGCGTAGGTGTTACTATGTTACAAGACAGAAATCACAAGAAAGATGACAATTAACATGTATAAATTATTTAAATGTGTGGAAAACTTCAAGGGCAGGACCCAAGAAATCCAAACATTTTTACCGCAACTATTGTTCATGACTTAGAGTGTGCATCTACTGTTACAATGATGGATATTGTGTTGTTTGTTTTTATTTTTAATGCCAGTCATGCTTGCAAATGGACTTCAGAATGAAAAGTCCAATAGCTAGACCTTTCCAAACTTTGCATGACTGGCTACAAAACAATAGATTCAATTCAAGGCTGGAGTGGATGATACGTTCACTGTATTTTATCTACTCTAGCCAGGACATGAATCTATAGTTTCATAATCAGTACGTTAGATTAGGAAAAGGTCTATTATAAGTTTTGAAATTTTATTTAAACTGTCATTCTTGCTTAATTTTGGAAAAAATATCAGTCTAATTTAGTGAATAGAATATACTTAATTGATTTGGTTAAAAATGTAAACAAGCGTAAATGGAAATAAGATGGAAGTGAAATCATATTGTATTATGAAAACTATTATATAACTCTAGAATAAGATGATAAAAGAAAGAAAAATTAATGATTAAAAACTCTTTATTTGACATGTCGGACATTAACATGTATAATTATTGTCATAACCTATAGCACCGTCATCATCTGGTATCATCACCATCATCATTATTATCATCGCCATCGCCAATATTACTGTAAATGGAAACTAGCGAGTGAACTAGTAGAGTGCAAACAATATATCCATGAAATATTAGTAATACTAAATTCTACTTTTTTATGCTAATTCTATTGTTCAACTAGAGTACAAATAATATACCAGTGAAACAAGTAGTACTAAACAGTGCTAATTAAACTATTTAGGGAGCATTCATTTTTTAGGAGGGGGGGGGGGGGAGGGCCGGAGGATTCACAGGGGGTCATGTCAAATTTACATGGTACAAATGGAGGGTCATTACATTTTTTTGAATGTATTTCTGCATTCATCATAAATTACACAACTTCAGCCAGGGGGGTCAACAATATTTGTTGCTCAGTAAAAGGAGGGCTCACATTTTTTTAACAAATGCTCTTTGTGAATGCTCCGGCCCTCCCCCTCCTAGAAAATGAATACTCCCTTAGTACTATTTATGTTTCACGCTTTTAATGTTTGTACTGTAGAGCTATTTTTGACAATTTAGTAATTAGTGTTTCATGGTTATGTTGTTTGCACTCTATAGACTGCATTGGTGTTTGATATAAACGATAGGTAATATAACAAGATTTGTAACACTGTGAAAATGTTAACTTAACTTTACTGATGTTTCAAGCTTTCGCCCTTCGTCGTGGTGAAAATAGTTAGACCAAGTCTAACCGACAAAGGGCTAAAGCTAGACTGAATCTATAAACTCTTTTACTCAGACGGAGGGCTAAAGCTCGAAACGTCAGTAACATTTTTACGGTGTTACAAATTTCATTCTATTACCTAACACTACTATACACCTATTTCAATTAACGTTGTCCATCTGGAATGGTTGATCTGAGACCGATAGGAATTGTGGGAGTTCATTAAATTGCAAATACATTGTTTTAATCACACTTGAATGGTGCTGAATTACAGATAACAGTTTTTTCAGAAGTAAACATTAATATTCAAGCGTGATTATAATAGTGCATTTGCAGTTTAACGAGTCCCCACAATTCCTATCGGTCTGTCAACTGAACCATGGATAATCTTGTTTAAGTACTATACACCTATTTCAATTAACGTTGTCCATCTGGAATGGTTGATCTGAGACCGATAGGCATTGTGGGAGCTCGTTAAACTGCAAATGCACTATTATAATCACACTTGAATATTAGAGTTTACTTCTGAAATACTGTTATCTGTAATTCAGCACCATTCAAGTGTGATTTAAACAAAGTGTTTGAAATTTAATGAACTCCCACCATTCCTATCGGTCTCAGATCAGCCATTCCTGGGGCCGGTTGTACGAAGGGTGGATAAAGTTATCCGCGTATAAAAGTTATCCACTGCATAGGTTTTTTATAGATTTTATCCGCTGGATAAGGATTTATCCGGTGGATAGCGCTATTCAGGCTTCGTACAACCGGCCCCAGATGGACAACGTTAATTGAAATAGGTGTATAAAAAAAAAGACGGAATGTGTTATCAACTCTAAGATAGGCTATTGGTGCGCATATATTTCAGCTGAACACCGCTGGATAATTCAACAGCATCATTACATGTTTACAGTATTTCTCAACTAAAAAAATCTGCTCATCATTCAATTTGAACCTCCACGAATCAACAAGTCTCGAAATATTCCCTCTGTCAGTCGTATAATGATAATCGTTTGTGCGCATGTCTAAATCTTTCAAATTAGTGCTTTTCTGAATCCACCTAGTGACGTCATCAGAATGGCGAAATCCGGCAAAGCTCATGACGTCATCTGAAATCTTCGTGACGTCACCAACAAGGTCTTCGTAACGCAAAAGTTTGTATCGCCCCGGAAGGGCTTCCTCGGCTTCGAGAATAAATTTGATTGTATCAATCATAGCGAAACAGAAACGTTTGACGCGGTACTTGAAACCGCTCAAAGACGGTAGTTTGGCGGGTTTGGTGTAAGACTGGACCCAACCAACCGTCTCCATGGACGCGACCACCGCACGCGGGTCGCGAACCAAATGAAGTATCTTGACATTCAGAGAATATATCAAAGGCTTAAAGAAGTTTACTGTAAAATTAGGAATTCGATGCGTCAATAACTTTACAACTCGATACCTCCGTGAACGACAGATGCGACTTGTGAAGATCGGGTCTAAAGGCTTGCAGATGTACTTTTTCTTGCCAGTTTTATAGTTTGTCTGATTGAAACTACAAAATGGCAATGTGAGAGCACGGCTTGAGTAACGTCGATGTGGTAAGTTTGTCAGAAAGTTCAAGAACTCGCCCTGGTTTTCTAAACTGCACGAAAAGATGTCACTCAGCAATCTTAGAGCGCTGGATTCGTAAAACGACGAGTAAGCAAGAGTAGTAGATTTGAGAACGTAGAAAGGCTCATACATGTACAGTACTTTAGGGTGATGGTTGAAGATCTGCCCCAGAAACGAAGATCCAGATCTCATGTGAGATAATATTATCAAATTGTTGTTTGGAAGTTTATTCTCTCGACGGTTGACAGAGCTGTTTGGGTTCGTTAATGATGACCAGAAACCAAAGACCTTCGTCCCTGCCTTGATCAAAACGTTTGATGATAATATATCAAGAACGATGAATATTAGTATCAACACTAGCTTCCCCCTCATGTTGCAAATTACTTCAAACACACAAAATGGGTGTGCGTCTTTCTTCCTTTGCTGTTACACGCAACCATAGACATCAGCAGCGTACACTATTAGACTCTCTTCTTCTTGGCGTCTAAGTTACCATTTTACGCAAACTCTAGCCACAAATGGCTTTTGCTGAATTTCATTTCTGCAGCAGACGAGAAGACGTAAAAACACGGAAGACAAAAATCTAAAACAAAAGAAAATATTTTTTTAATAATAAGTTCAGAACAGGACGCAATAAGCCAGATTCAAGTTCGTTGTTCGTTGTTGCCTCGATAACTATTGTAGGTAAATTAGTCAAGAGTAGAACTATAAAAAGAAATTAATAAACAACAATAACATCAGTTATAAAATGCATTAGATTCAATATGCATGTTTTCCAAGGACGGAAAAGGTAATAATTCAAGCGCGCAATATAGAACAACAAAAAGCGCATTTTTTTTGAAAATAAACTGGTTGAAATAAATATTATTCAAAAAACAAAAAACACATGCACCCTGACCCACATGTAAAGCATTTCCACGGGTCAGAAATTCTAATATCTAACTTTCACGGTAATTTTTTAGAAAGCAAGCCAATGAAATCCCTTTGAAAAAACAAAAACCCTGCCTATCATCATTCAAAACTTATTTTTAGAAATTCCGAACGAATTTTCAAGCGAAATTTGGCTGTTGAAAATATATAAACAATTTTGCTTGTCAAAATTTTTTAGATTTTTTATCACAAGACTAAGCCGCTTATTTTCGGAAAAAGTATCTTATACTAGAATAATTTCCACTTTTTTAGCCATTTTACTCACCTCTAGTTGTCTATAGATGTCTTACCAAATGATTTCTCGTTTTTAGCTTTAGTTAATGGAAGAGTTGTTTTTTCTTCAAGTTCGACGCACATTTTTGTGCACTGACGCGACGCGGGTCTACACCATAAACCAGTATTTTACGCTCAAGTAAACCCAATGTTTGTGCTTGACAAGTACACAATGAACACAAAACGCATCAGCAAACACTATGTTCTTTTCTGATTATAACTTTTGATTGAAACCACTGTGGGCCAGTGCGTTGATGTTTCCAAGGAAACATTTGGAGTAAAAATGTACGATGACTAGCGGTTAAACTAGCGTGGACTGCGTCGATGTTTCTAAGGAAACAATTGGAGTAAAATGTACCATGACTAGCGGTTAAACTAGTGTGGACTGCGTCGATGTTTCTAAGGAAACTATTGGAGTAAAATGTAAGATGACTAGCGGTTAAACTAGTGTGGACTGCGTCGATGTTTCTAAGGAAACAATTGGAGTAAAATGTACGATAACCAGCGGTTAAACTAGTGTGGGATGCGTCGTAGTTTTTAAGGAAACAATTGGAGTAAAATGTACGATGACTATAGCGGTTAAACTAGCGTGGACTGCGTCGATGTTTCTAAGGAAACAATTGGAGTCAGTGAAAACGTACGATAACTAGCGGTTAAACAAGTGTGGAATGCGTCAGTGTATTTAAGAAAACAATTGGAATAAAAATGTACGATAACTAGCGGTTAAACAAGTGTAGAATGCGTCAGTGTTTTTAAGATAACTAGCGGTTAAACTAGTGTGGACTGCGTCGATGTTTCCAAGGAAACAATTGGAGTAAAATGTACGATAGCTAGCGGTTAAACTAGTGTGGAATGCGTCAGTGTTTTCAAGTAAACCATTGAAGTAAAAATGTACAACTAATGGCTAAACTTGTGTGGACTGCATCGCAGTTTGTACGAAAATAAAGGTACGATACGACCATGTATATAGATAATCATTTTCAATGTAAATTTCGCTCTTTTTATACAAAAACAGGCTCTTCTTCGTGGATTTACAGTCTAACAAAATTGACAGTCTAATAATTGCTTATTTTACTTATGTACTTTGAAGGAATATAGCCGTAAATTTAAACATCAAATAAGCGAGTTCGTTTGGTGTACAACTTTCATTCAATTTTATCATGATAAAAAACGAATCGCTTTCCTGCCCTATCGTGATGTATTATTGGTCAGTGTGGACGAGCGTATTTAGTTCTTTATTTTCTTCTTAGTTCTTCATCTTATTTAGTCGATGTCTTCATGTGTCTTTCTAGCTCTTGTAGGCCTTGCTTTGGGCTAAGGATTTGGCTACTATAATCAATGAATTCCTGTAGGAGTACTTCACAGTGATTTGCTGTCTCGCTTGGACTTGGTGTGTTGAGTAAGAGATCGAAGAGTTTCGTCCATAACTCGACATTCCAGTGCCTGTTGAAATAGAGATGGAATGTTAGGAATGGTGGTGATGATGATGATGATAATGGAGATGGTGATAATCAGTGAATTGATTATGATTATGATGACATAAATGGTGACGAAAAAACGATTAAGTGATATATATTTTTAAAAAAATCACTTTTTTAACGTCTCAATTGGTCTAGATTGGACATGTGTGCCCTACTAATTGGGGAGACTCGGACACACACTCGCTACCTCTACGTTTAATTATTTTGCACACAATTCAGCTCACATGTTTATTTTTGTGGAGGGAGACAAACCGGATAACCCAGAGAAAAACCCTCGTGGCATAGAAGAGAGGAACACATCAAACAAACTCAACTCACATATAATCCATGCCCGAGACGGGACTCGAACCTGGACCACAGCTAGGCCACCGATAAACAATAATGGTACTGATATGACGACAATAATTATGCATGGAGAACGATGATGGTGATAATGCCAAAAAATGGCGGATTTCATGGTGATGGTGATGTTTGATGACTATGGTGGTGGTAATATTAATGATAAATATAATGGTAGGCCCTGCCTTCGTATGAAGGAAGAGTTAAATAAATAATAAAATAATAATATTAACGACTTGATGATAATAATACATCATTTAAAATAGTAAAACAGACACACCCCTCAGTGATAAAAAAAAACGTATATTTACTACCATCACTCTCCGTCGGGGCTCTTCCGTGGGGTTCGCTCATACTCACTACCGCTACATTCCATATTTACAACACACAACTCTGCTCACATACTGATTTTTTTGCGGAGGGAGGAAAACCGGATAACCCGGATAAAAACCCCTGTGGCATGAGAGAGAACAACACATCAAACAAACTCTATTCAATTGTCGCCCGAGCAGCGAATCGAACCCAGGTTACAGTGGTGAAAGGCCAGCGCTCTCACTGCTGGGCCACTCATGCCATTCTATTCAGTGAAGAGTACATGTAGTTATAATTTTTGTAACAAATGTGAAGTACCTATATCGGACTGCTATATAATACAGTTACATGAGAAAAACATCATATATGCCCTTGGCGGGAATTGAACCCCACGGTTTCGGTTTTCTAGTCCGATGTGTTAACCACTGCACCACAAGGACGACCACGCTGGATACACAGCCAGACGATGTCGTATAGGGCAACTGTGGGGTGTCCAAGGGCGATATTAATCTCTTAGGTAAATTTGAACACCGTAAATAGAAAGGCAGAAGAGAAGTAACTAATACGGTAAGAAAGGCTTTGATTATTAGTCGGGCTAGCCATAGGCGGCCCGACTTTAGTTCTACCGTTTCGTCAATCTATCTATGTATCTATGTATCTATCTATCTATGTATCATGTCGCGTATAGTCCCCCATGATGCTTTGGGAACGAACACAGAAGCCCAACGTAGAATTGTTTAGCCGATTTTATGACTAGCCCGACTTCACGCTCCTAGAGCGTCTAGTTTACCTTTTAAAGCTTCTATTCTGTATCCACCGTGAGCCGTTTTTCTGGTAGACCTTCATGTAGTCTCCATGTATCAAACAGTATAATACACCCAGTAATCCATACGTATCAACCTGAATAGAAAATTATTATTTACTAATGATAATACATTTGTAGACCAAATCGACTAACGCGCATCCTCGGGAACCCAGGGGTATTCTTCTGTCGCTCGTTTCTCGCTTCCACAACATATACCCCTGGGAACGTAGTCTGTTGGAGCTTGTTCCGGAAGTCCAAATTCAAACGAGCGACAGAAGAATACCCCTGGGTTCCCGAGATGACTAACGCGTTGCTATGTACGTTAAAATAAAAAATAAATAAATCACTTTTTTAATGTCTCAATGTATTTAGCCAGTGGCTAATTGGGGAGACTCAGACTCACACTCTCTACCTCTACGTTGAATATTTTAGCACACAACTCTGCTCACAACCTCCTCTGGGAATATAAACGTTTAATCCAAAACATTTCCACTTCAGGGCTTGAAATAGGAAAACAAATTGGCCTGCCACTTCTAGATAAAGAAACATTGAAAGACCGGGTTTCCGGTAAACTTTGACTACAGTTGCAGTTCATAATGATTTTTGCCTGCCAAATCTTAAATTTGGCCTGTCATTTGGCCATTGTCAGGCAGCTATTTCGAGCCCTGCACGTGATTTCGTAATACGTAAGAGAAATAATCTTATTCCCCAAAGTTTTTCATTATCATTATTAATTTGATCATCATCACCACCACCAGTATTATTGTCATCATCACAAACATCACCATCTTCATCAACCCATCTTCATCATCATAACTATCACAATCACTACTACCACCACCACTATCACTATAGCCATTATCATCACATTACGATTATCATCATAATCACCCCCAAAATTATCACCATCATCATTATTCCTACATGTATATCAGATCAACCATCATTACCATCATCACCACCATTATCACCGCCACCACCATTATCATCACTATCATCATACCCATCATTACGTCAATCACTACCTGTAGTGTCCATGGCTGTCCTGTCTTCATCTCAATGCACTGAAACCCCTCAGTGTAACAGTTGGCGGAGAACATGGTACCAGCAGGGAAGAGACTCATGTCAATACCACGACCAAAGTCAATTAGTTTCAGGTTGATGTCCTTGTATGATATACTGTTGACAAGAAATACAAATATTATTGACAACAAGGACAACATGCATCCAGAAAGTTAAAGAGGAAACACAAATATTATTGACAACAAGGACAACATGCATCCAGAAAGTTAGAGGAAATACAAATATTATTGACAACAAGGACAACATGCATCCAGAAAGTTATTGAGGAAATACAAATTATTATTGACAACAAGGACAACACGCATCCAGAAAGTTAGAGAGGAAATACAAATATCATTGACAAGGACAACATGCATCCAGAAAGTTAGAGAGGAAATACAAATATCATTGACAAGGACAACACGAATCCAGAAAGTTAGAGAGGAAATACAAATATTATTGACAAGGACAACACGCATCCAGAAAGTTAGAGAGGAAATACAAATATTATTGACAACAAGGACAACATGCATCCAGAAAGTTAGAGAGTAAATACAAATATTATTGACAAGGACAGCATGCATCCAGAAAGTTAGGGGGCTTTCCGTATCAAAGATATCGTATGCAATCTTGAAAATAATGTCATTACCATATATGGTATTTTTTTAAAAGGTTGAGACTGCAACAGAACAATAGGCATATCTTTGATACGAATTTATTAGTGGAGGTCACGTTATTTTTAATAGTATCATACAAACCTTTCAAACAGAAGAATATTATCTGGTTTAATGTCCCCGTGTATAATACCACAGCGCTGCATGGTGACAATCATGCACAGTAATGACACTGCTACAGAAGTTACTATCTCTTCACTACACGGTGACGTCCTCTTGTACATGTTGGATACATCCTAAATAGACACAACCGTACAGTTAGGGATGGACCATTTCATGTTCGATGCCAGAGGTTGAGCAGGGGCGGACGGAGGGGGGGGGGGGTGTACTGGGTGACTTTTCACCCACCACCACCACCCCACCCCCACCCCCACCCCCTCTTTTGCAGTTAAGTCCCGTTTCAGCAAAGCAAAGCGGGCACATTACGATTTTTGCGCGCTTGTGTCTGTCGTTATCCGACAAAGGTAAATGAAAGTTCACCCCGCTTGTCAAATCTCTGGATCCGCCCCTGCTGATCCAATAGTTCAGTTTCCTGCGACATTTTGAAAGGTAGCCGGACCTTTGCATCGCAGCGAGACGAACGTTCTGCTTGAGTTCTGCGCAAAGCAAAACTATAATATATCATGCACAGCAACTGGAACCTCGACTATCATTCGTAATCACTGAACGGAACTGTGAAAAGGACTATAATTGTCCGGCAAGGTCTCTATCATTGCAAGCTCAACGTTCGATGCAAAGGCCCGGCTACCTTTCCAGATGACGCAGAGAACTGTGAAGGGAAATATTCTAGATAAGACTTGTTTGCTTGATTTTTTTCCGCCTTCAAGTATTACACAACAGTTTTTTTCATACGCTCTCTTGATATTCTTTTGCCGTTTCAATTAATTTTTTTTAGGATGGACACCTTGTTTTTTTTGGATTCAATCTCCCATTATTGTTACTTTTATCATTGCAACAATTGTCCTACATCTTAGAATAGGTAGTAAATACATATTGTGTAAAATTTGCATTGCTAATTCATACCAACATTGTTCCCAGTGGGCTGTACTGGTCTACCAAGACAGACCCGTTGGCATAGTTATAGATTCGACTTGGATTCATAAACATGGTATGCTGCAAAACAAACAAGAATAAATTACTGATATCATTATGAAACAGATGAACAAATAAACAACACATACACAGACAGACAAACAAACAAACAGACAAACAAACAAACAAGCAGACAAACAAACAAACAGACAAGCAGACAAACAAACAGACAAGAAAACAAACAAACAGACAGGCAAACAAGCAGACAAACAAGCAGACAAACAAGCAAACAAGCAGACAAACAAACAAGCAGACAAACAAACAAGCAGACAAACAAACAAGCAGACAAACATGCAAACAAACAGACAAGCAAACAAACAAACAGACAAACAAGCAAACAAACAAGCAGACAAACAAACAAGCAAACAAACAGACAAACAAACAAGCAAACAAACAAGCAAACAAACAGACAAGCAAACAAACAAGTGAAAAAGCAAACAAACAAGTAGAAAAGCAAACAAACAGACAAGCAAGCAAACAGACAATCAAACAAATAAGTAGAAAAGCAAACAAACAAGTAGAAAAGCAAACAAACAGACAAGCAAACAAACAAGTAGAAAAGCAAACAAACAAGTAGAAAAGCAAACAAACAGACAAGCAAGCAAACAGACAATCAAACAAACAAGTAGAAAGGCAAATAAACAAGTAGAAAAGCAAACAAACAGACAAGCAAGCAAACAGACAATCAAACAAACAAGTAGACAAGCAGACAAACAAACAAGCAAACAAACAAGCAAACAAACAGACAAGCAAACAAACAAGTGAAAAAGCAAACAAACAAGTAGAAAAGCAAACAAACAGACAAGCAAGCAAACAGACAATCAAACAAATAAGTAGAAAAGCAAACAAACAAGTAGAAAAGCAAACAAACAGACAAGCAAACAAACAAGTAGAAAAGCAAACAAACAAGTAGAAAAGCAAAAAACAGACAAGCAAGCAAACAGACAATCAAACAAACAAGTAGAAAGGCAAATAAACAAGTAGAAAAGCAAACAAACAGACAAGCAAGCAAACAGACAATCAAACAAACAAGTAGAAAAGCAAACAAACAGACAAGCAAACAAACAAGTAGAAAAGCAAACAGACAAGTAGAAAAGCAAACAAACAGACAAGCAAACAAACAAACAGACAAGCAAACAAACAAATAGGCAAACAAACAAACAGACAAGCAAACAAACAAGCAACTTGAAGAAAAACAATAAAAAAGCAAACATACAAACAAGCAGACACAGGCAAAGAACAAACAAGAAAGCAAACACACAAGTACGCAAACAGATACAAAAAAGCAAGCAAAAAAAAAACCAGATAAACAAACAAACCAATTAAAAGCAAACAAGCAGCCACATGCAAAGAACAAACAAACAAGAAAGCAAACAAACAAGAAAGCAAACAAACAAGCAAGCAAACCAACAAACAATCAAGCAAAAAAAGCTAGACTAGTTGACCTACCATTTGTGCTCCACATTGCATGGTATCTATTCTTGCATGTAGTTGACGACACATGTAAAACTCCCACTCATTTGGAGTCTTTTGGACCTGAATAAAAACACTCTGTGTCGTAAATTTGCACTAATATATAAATGCATTTTCCATTGCTGGGGCTTATCACTAAACGATATTCTACCTTTAAAATGACTTCTGTTCTGTCACTGTCATCAGCTTTGAGATCAGAGGATAGTTTGTAGGCGCAGTAGACCTTAGCAAATGCACCAGACCCGATGCGATGTCGAACTTGATACAGGTCATCTTCACCTATAATAATGATGAGATGATCATGATAAAATTATATTAATGATGTTTATGATTATAATAATCATGATAATAATCATGATAATAACTATAAGATTATGACGATGATGATGATGGTGATTATGATTGTGAAAACGATGATAAGGCTGCGTTCATTATGTATGGCAGAGGGGGGAGCAGGTGAAATTGAGGGGGATCTGGTAAAAAAATTACAACAAAAGGGGATGTGAATTTTTTTATCAGAAAAGTGGGGGGGGGGGGGGGGGATACCAAGGGGAGTGGATAAATTTTTATTCTTGAGAGAGGGGATTATTAATTTTTTTGAGAATTGTGAGGGGGGGTTGTGATTTTTTTTTTTTTTCATTTAAAAATTTCACCTGATGATCATGATAAAATTATATTTATGCTAATGTTTATGATGATGATAATAACGATGATGACAATATTGGTAAGAATGATAACGATGATGTAAAAAAATAATATTAAAATAGTATTAGTGATGATGGCGATTAATATATCTCAATGGAGCACAAGTGCTTACCTAGATCAATGGCTAGTTTTTCTGCAATGTTAGGGAGATTTTCATAACAACTGAAAAACCCCTGATATGACGATACGGGGGGTTCAATAATACGTAATAACTGGTTAGTAACTTCATCGCTAAATGGATTCAACTCTGTTGTACCATCCACCCTGCAACCCTCCTCATCTCTCCCGAAACCCTGCCGACTGACTTCAGAGCATGTTTGGTACTCTGCTCTCTCCTCAGTGAATGTTCGGGGATCTTCTGAGCGTGCTCGGTAGTCGGAGCTCTGTGCTTCCTGGAAGCTTCGATGATCTTCGGGATGCACTTGGTAATCCGATTTTTGTGCTTCGGCGATAGTTCGATGATCTTCGGAGCGCAAAGCTAGGTCAGAGAATGGTTGTTGGCCATCGTGACGTACTCGGAAGTCTGATTTGTGTTCTTCAGAAAAGCTTCGGGGGTCTTCGACAATAGATTCTAACTTCATTCCAGCAGAAATATGCTGTGAAACGCTTCCACGACCCGACGAAGCTGTTGATGACGACGAACTGGCTGTAGACCTCACATCTTCGTCACTGCGCTCAAATATGGGACTAAGCACCTTGTTTGGTGTGCAAGCAAATGTGTTAGCTCCATAATCAGTTGGATCATGCGCAGATGCGGCATCTGTGTCTGTTTTAGGCGGTTTAATTGTACTGAGAACGAACGAAGGAGGCTCCATTCCTTGAGAGTGGGGAGTAGAGGCCATCCTTGCCGCAGCCTTAAAACTTGAACTTGCCAAGAAATTGTTGGCATCTTCTGTGACCTCACACATTGTTTTACTGTAGACGTCAGATTTGTTGCTATGGAAACCTCTTGGTGGGACATTCTCACCTTCGTCGTAATCATCCACTTGGTCGTCATCTTCTAGAGGGCACACAGGGATCCCATGAGATGGTTGTAGGATACCCATGATTGGTCTATTGCTTTTTTCTTGGACGAAATCACGAGGTGGTCTGAAACAGTAAAGTAAAATGAGGCAGGGGGTAAGACCCAGCGTTTCTAATTGGTCGAAATCCACAGGCGAATTCTTTCAGTTCTTCTTTGAAAGCAAGCATTAGGGAACTTCAGATTTGACAACGAGTAAGAGATTGAGTACAAGTACAAGTTTTAAAATTGGCCTTGTTTGTTTTGTCGATACTGAATTACATCCCACTTATTGTTTTAAATGTCTCAATCTATACACAGGACTACAATTCATCATCAACAACACACAGAAGGCCAATTTCAAAACTTGTACTCAATCTTATACTCGTTGTCAAATCTAAAGTTTCCTATTCTTATATCAATGACGTCAGAGAGTTGACAATTATAAAACGAGTGTCATCACTTTGAGAGCGAGAAAATGTCAGCTGCCAACGGGTTTGAAAACAAAGATAACAATTCAGTAAACATTCTGATGAAATCTGACCTGTTTTCTTGATTTTCCTCATCCATTACTGGCTGAGCCAGTGGTCTATTAGTGCCAGCAGCTGTTTCATCAAATATAGTAAATCCTAGTGGTAAAACAGAAACAACAAGGCAAGGTGAATATCAGTGAGATATAGGATGAGAACTTAGTTCTCATTTTGTTTACACCAAGAAGGTTCTTGGTGGTACCTCAGCTCTATTATGCGGTCATCCTCTATTAGGCGGCCACTATAAAAAGTCCCAAATCTATTCTGACTTATACCCTATTCTATTTATTTATTTATTTATATTAGGTGCTTATAGCGCATTTTAAAAACTCAATGTGCTTACAAAATTATATTATATCAGTGTCAAAATATTCACGGAAGAGAAATGTTTTAAGTTCAGTTTTAAAATTTGTTGCAGTGTCTTTAGTTTTTACATGTTCAGGTAAGCTGTTCCACAGTTTTGGTGCAAAGTTTGAAAATGCACGGTCGCCATACGATACAGTTCTCGGAGGAGGCGATGGCTGTGTCAGAAGACATCGGGCAGAAGAACGCAGTTTACGGGCAGGGCGATGAAGTTTAATAAGTGAGGACAGATAGTCAGGTGCTTGGTAGTTAAGGCATTTCCAGACGAGTAACAGGACTTTGTACTTTATTATATAGTAATGCTAATTTATCTATATAGTAATGCTAATTAACACTACTGATAAGTGACCAGCCATGATTCCAAAGCTTTTTATAATTTATTGGTAACATCTGGTACTTAATGAGCCTCTATTCAGTGGCCAACCTCTATTAAGCAGGCACTTTGGAAAGTCCCGAGGGTGACCGCTCAATAGAGGTATCACTGTATATATATTCTAACCTGGATTATTGTTTGTCGCTAGTGGAACATTGCCTGTCTTGTTGTCATCTTTAAATGCTGCCTCAAAGTCCCGTGCTGTAGTGGGTATCTCTTGGGGTCTCACCCATGGTAAATCATCCTCATGATCCATACCTTTAGAATAATGATGGCAATAATGATGATAACGATGAGAATAATTATGATGATGATGATGTAGGTAAGGTAATAGAGATGATGATGATGGCAATAATGATGATGATGACGATGTAGGTAAGGTAACAAAGATAATGACGGCAATAATGATGATGATGACGATGTAGGTAAGGTAATAAAGATGATGATGGCAATAATGATGATGATAACGATGTAAGTAAGGTAATAAAGATAACGATGGTAATAATGAAGATGATAACTGACATCGATGATAGTGATCATGACAATGTTGATAAAACGATAAATAAATGATAAGAATTAGGAACCTTGATAATGATGAAGGTAAGCTAATAAAGAAAAAATGATGATAATTATGATGGTAATGATTACACAGGTGATGATGATGAGAAAAATGATGACGATGATGATGACAACGATGCAGATAAGGTAAAAATAATGATGATGATGGCAATAATGATGATGATAATATATGTTGATTATGGCAATGACGATGATAATGACAGATGTTGATGGTGATGAAATCAATGACAAAAAGGAAAATTATGATTGTTATAATACAATGTGATCATGGTTTATGGTAATAGCGTTAAAAACAAATACGGCGCAAGATGGCAATAACGATATGATGATAATGATTACAGTAGTAATGGTGAAGATGATAATGATTATTAAAATATATCAATGCCAGTTATAATGATTAGATAGCAACAACAATAATAATAGTTACCTAGAGGGTTATTGAACATTGCCATGACAACATCCTGCGCAGCCCTTGTATTCATGGTAACCGTTGGCGACGCCATGTAGTTATCTCCTCCACCAGGAGTCTGATTACCAGAACTATTCACCCCGACTCTATTGCTAATATGACTCAAATATGATGAATTTAGAGAACCTGGTAACGGTTGAAGCCCCTGGGGCATTTCTGGGACATTGCTCGGTAGCCTCTCCCTTTTTTCAGCCTTTGCTTCCTCTAACGGTACTGCTTGTTCAGCAAATGGTCTTCTGGAAAGTCCTTTGGGTACAACATTGAAAGCAGATGTGGTTCCAGTTGTAGAAAATGATTGATTGGTTGTGACAGGTGTGGGTTCAGGTTCGGGATCTTGGTAGATCATGTTGTGATTGGATGGCTCTAAAGACGCAAGAGTTTGTCAGTAGGGTTGGCAAGAACAGACAATTAATTTTAAAAAACTCTTTATTTGGTACAGACTACAGATAAAGCCGGCCTTTTTTCCAATGAAATCCCTCTATTGCCTAACTTTAGCTTTCTATCATTACCAGATTACATACAGTTTGTTTTAATTCTATGCAAGGGGGGCATGGCTACTTTTCTACATGATGTTTAGACCTTTGAAAGGCATTGTTTTGCTCTTATTCATTTCAAGCTGTAATATGAATATAGCCATATTTTTTACCTTCATGTTGTTGTGTTTGGAACGTAAGACCTCTTCTGGCTGGCAGGTTATCACTACAGCAAAGAAAGGAAACGTCTTTACAAATTCCTAAATCATAATCTTATAACTAATATAATTATTATATAATTCATGAATACTTAATGGCAATTTTACAAAAGAAATCACGTCCGTGACAAAGTAAATCTCATACAGATTTCGTCCTGATTTGCATAAGTTTCAACTTGAATTTTCTTAGCCAGATTTAATTTTATCTTCAGTTGACAATTTTATTTAAACATGAAAGAACTGGCATTGTACTGAGCATTTTTTCCACAGTTGTAGTAGAACAATTGTGTTTTTTTTAAAAAACTCTATGGTTTGAAAACCATATTTTCTTTCTTATGTCATGAACAACTCATGTGAAACATGCTCAGCTGTAACAGCTGTTAATTGAAGGATTTATATTACCATTTCTCATCTGTGTCGTCATACACTTGGAATGAAGCAGTATGCTGTGTTGTTAATACTGTCTTATGACAGCTTCCTATCTCCATTTGTTCCATCATCTGACTGACATTTGCTGGTGGGTTTACTTCCATGGGAGAGTCTGGGCACTAGAGGAGAACAATTACAGTAATCATCATTATGCACAGAAAGATTGGTACAAAGTTATTAGTATCACAAGGTGGTGTGATATTAAAAAATTATAAGCAAATTCCGCAAAACAAAATCTGTTATTATCACCACTACCATCATCATTATTTTCATCATTAGGCACATAATCACCATCATCATCATCAACACCATCATCATCACTAATATAATCATCATCATCACCACCATCATCAATATTATCAAAACCATCAACATCACTAATATCATCATCATCACCACCATCATCATCAATATTATCAAAACCATCATCATCACCACTATCATCACCACTATCATCATCACTAATATCATCATCACCTGTCCACCATCATCATCAATATTATCAAAACCATCATCATTACCACAATTATAAAGTGACCTCCACCATCATCATCACTATTATCATGGTGACCACAATCATCACTATTACAATCATCATCACCACCACCATCATCGCTATTATCAACTTCATCACCATCAGTGATCAAATACCACCATCATCATCACTATTATCATGGTGACCACAATCATCACTATTACAATCATCATCACCACCACCATCATCGCTATTATCAACTTCATCACCATCAGTGATCAAATACCACCATCATCATCACTATTATCATGGTGACCACAATCATCACTATTACAATCATCATCACCACCACCATCATCGCTATTATCAACTTCATCACCATCACCAAATACCACCATCAATATCACCATTCACCACCACTATCATTGCTATTATCACCATTACCATTATCATCTTTACCACCACTAGACTGCAAAACAGTCCCTACTTTTACGCGAAAACTCTGAGGAAGGGAGTTGAAGTTTGATCGGACAAAATCCTCATTCTCTCACGGCCAGAATTTTGTTTGATCAAACTTCAAGTTTTCGCGTAAAAGTACACAAGTGTACACCACCACCACCATCATGCTTACCAGCAAAACGTCATCATCAACATCACGAATGTCTATGTTTATTATTTCGACCAACTTACTGTAGAAGCTAAAGCAACTGTCTCTGCAAGTTTCCTTCTTTTTTCCTTTCTCTCAAAGTACCTCTTCAACAGGATCTCCTCGTAAGGTCGCTCCCCAGAGTCAAATGGATAGACCTCATTCTTGGGATACATGACTTTGAATTGAACACCAGCATTCTTAGACTCTGGGTAAAGACTGGACCAAGGCTGACCAACAAGTTTAGCCATCATTCTTGCAGCCCGTAGCTGTTCAAAAGAGAATTCTCTAGCTCCAGCATAAATCTTGTCCTTACAGTACATGACTTTGAACTTCTCGTCATCTTTGTTTGACTGAAAAGAGTGTTCAATAATGACATTGTTTTATTAGATATCAAATGTCTTCAGTTAGTAAGTAGTCATTGTTATTCTGACTTATATAGCCCTGGGGATGGACGATTAGTCTGAAAGCTTGGCTCTTAAAAACCTTAAACAGGTTCGGGCCATTTAAATCTGTACTTTCCCATTTAAGTCTGTACTTATGAAAATTGTGTTGATGTGTGCTAAACACACATGTCAGATCAACCAATCAGAGTATATTTTTTCTGAAGTGAACTTCTCTGATTGGTTGATCTGTGTGTTTGGCACACAACAAAATTTGCATAAGTACAGATTTAAATGGGAAAGTACAGATTTAAATGAGAACATGTTCTTAGCTTTTTATATGTAGTTGATACACATTTGACTTTTAAACATGATTTACTGTGGTTTTCGTCTTTCTACGAACTCAGACATTCACAAGGCTTGCTGTGAAATACGTTATTAGCTGCTCTCAATCAAAATTAATAAGTCGGTACCTTTTAAATCCTTGATTGACAGCAGCGAAATACGTATTTTATAAGTCGAAGCTGTTGGAATGTCTGAGTTCGCAGAAAGTCCAAAATCGCAGTAGTAGGAAAAAAAATCCCTAATTCCTCTATCCAGGCACATTGTCCTACGAACTGGGGAGACTCACACGCACTACCGCTACAATTAATATAATTTTCAATTGGCACATAACTCTGATCACAAGTTGAGGAAGAAAAAACACAACCTAGTTGGAAGTCATGTTGGAAGTTAGTTCCAATCTAACCAATGAAGTTTATCGTGATCTTTGAAAGTACATGGAAACCAAAGATGTGTGACAATTTCTGCATCTCTCGGCAACAACTTTCAATTGTCCTATTTCATTATGACGTCACATCAAAACATTCTATTGTTCTAACGCTAAGGATCATGGTCGCCAGTGGGAGAGAGATTCATAACAACAATACAAGAATACACGATAAAATTGCATTTACAAGAGGGATAGGAAAGAAATGACAACAAAATGCCATAAATATGAAAGTATAATATCTAGACACATAACATACATAAAAATTAGATAATTTGAAGCTCAATTTTCAAAGAGAAAGAAGATTTAGTTGAAATTACCATTGCTTTTGGTGATTCTATCCCCCACTAAAACACATTGTGAGTCATAATGAAATAGGGCAATTTGAATGCCAACTTTATTTACCTTGTAGATCTGATCTGATCCGCGGTTATTAAATTGTGTATGAGTATGATCGTTGCAGAATATTAAGTAATTAAATCATAGAGGCCAGAAAAAAAATTCAGGACTTCAATGGGATTTGAACCAATGACCTTTGCAGAACCAGTGCAATATTTACCTTACTGATACTTTTAAGTAGTTCATTGGTTGTATCTTTGCCTGGTTTTCGAGAGCTCAACACTTGATCCAAAGGATTATGGTGTTGTGGTGTACACGGTGGGTTACCAACGCCTTCATCATCTTCATGGACAGTGAAAGAAGGCTTCATTCCAACATCGTTTACTGGAATGCTTGATCTCTGATGTCTCTGGGACATCTGTGGATTAATTAACAAAGTTGTTTAGGAAAAGAACTAACATTTGTAGTTTCTTTGGCAAAAAGTTGGTCTCATCTTCCTCCTGTTACCATCAATGCTCCATAGCTTTATGCTCCGCGCACTTAGTAGCTACATTGATTTGTATACTACAGCTTAGATTGTAGCTTTTAACTTGCATTTGCATTTTGATGAAGCAATCATGATCATGATGAAGATAATGATGGTGATGATGATGGTAGTGGGAAGTGACGATGGTGGTGGTGGTAGTAGTGATGATGATGATTGTGATGGCGGTGATGATGATGATGGTGGTGGGGGTTTTCATGATGATGTTAGTTATGATAATGGTGATGATGATAATGGTGATGATGATAATGGTGATGATGATGATAGTGGTGATGATGATAATAAGTAATGCTTGTGAATCTCCCCTCTCTCCCCTAGGCATTTTCTAATCATCCACAGGCAAAAATAAACCAACAGACCTTTGCTTCAGTCCATTTTCCAGGTTTTTGTGTGTTTTCTTTAGTGACAGTAGGTCTAGTTGGGGGTGCTTGCCAATCTCCAGTTGATGGACCAATGCCATTCATTTCAGCTTCTTCACTAAATACAGTGAATCCAGGATTTCTGGCATTGTTGGATAGCAATGGCTGACCAATGCCGCCCACTCTGGTTGCTAAATGGAGGAAGCGAGGAGAGATACAGTAAAAACCTACATAAAAAGTGTCCTGTGGCACATTACATTGGAACACAAGCTTGCATAGTGTGACAGACACTGTCTTGAACTTTTTTGGTTGCAAATATCATTGCACAAAGTAGAGTTCTATTTTACTTTTAGTTATGAAACTCAGCAACATGCAGCACCATTTAAAATTTATCATGGCTCGTACAATTCTTGCAAGATAAAATTCATTGAGTTGTCAAGGACAAATACCTAATTTAAAAAGGGTAGCTTTGTGGCAGTTAACAAAGACACTGTGCTTGTTGTAGCCTTTGCAAGATAGCAGCTGACATATTTTGCAACTTTGCAACACAAAAAAGGCACACAAACACCATTGATATTGGATGATATGAGTTTCAACTTATTAGACAAAATAAAAGTCATTGAAAACCTTTGTGATATATTATCAGGGCTCGAACTAAGAAAATAATTTGGCCTGCCATTTGGATATGCAGAAACTCTGAAATATGATTTCCAGTAAAGTTTTACTGCAATTTTATTATCCATTTGGGAGTTCATAATTATTTTTGCCTGCCAAACCTTAAATTTTGCCTGGCATTTGGCCATTGGCAGGCAGCTATTTCGAGCCCTGATTATTATAAACAAGCAAAACATATATATAATTTAAGGACTTTTCAATGCAAATGGTGAAAATCAAGGACTTTTCAAGGTTGTACGAACCATGTTCAAGCATTACCAGACAAATGGAAACTAGAGAGTAAACTAGTATAGGCTGCGTCGGTGTTTGATGTAAACGATAGGTAATATAATGAAATTTGTAACAACTCACCATTTTTTACGTTGTTACAAATTTCATTATATATTACCTATCATTACCAGACAAGTTGCTGATAAAATTACACTGTATAACAGCACATTTATAATGTTTTTTTTTACCTAAAGTAGCATTCCCTGTTCTTTTAACACCAACTGTTCCCTTCTTTCCATGACCCTTTAGCCCACCAAGGGCAGTTCTTTGCTTTTCGTTCTCATTGGCGCTCTCATCAGCAATGTTATTTACATTTTCTGCTAGCCGTATCTCAAATGCTCTGAAAAGACAATATTTCATATAATAATGATATGCACTTTCCATGTGAATATGCTCTTGCAAATGCACTTTAAAATGTACAGGTATATATTTTTTATTTCTGATGATTTTTCAGGCAGTTTTCAATCATGAGGGGTTAGTAGATTACTACATGTAAGTATGTGACAGTCACTGAGTGTCGTCACAGCCAGACTTTGTTACATCCTCTGTGGGTTCTTATACATACTCCAGTAGGTTGGTGAGTGTAGTGTGTGTTAGTACAGTATAAGCCAGGTAATGAGGATGGTCAAGGCCAGGCTTTGTTACATCCTCTGTGGGTTCTTATACATACTCCAGTAGGTTGGTGAATGTAGTGTGTGTTAGTACAGTATAAGCCAGGCAATGAGGATGGTCAAGGCCAGGCTTTGTTACATCCTCTGTGGGTTCTTATACATACTCCAGTAGGTTGGTGAATGTAGTGTGTGTTAGTACAGTATAAGCCAGGCAATGAGGATGGTCAAGGCCAGGCTTTGTTACATCCTCTGTGGGTTCTTATACATACTCCAGTAGGTTGGTGAATGTAGTGTGTGTTAGTACAGTATAAGCCAGGCAATGAGGATGGTCAAGGCCAGGCTTTGTTACATCCTCTGTGGGTTCTTATACATACTCCAGTAGGTTGGTGAGTGTAGTGTGTGTTAGTACAGTATAAGCCAGGCAATGAGGATGGTCAAGGCCAGGCTTTGTTACATCCTCTGTGGGTTCTTATACATACTCCAGTAGGTTGGTGAGTGTAGTGTGTGTTAGTACAGTATAAGCCAGGCAATGAGGATGGTCAAGGCCAGGCTTTGTTACATCCTCTGTGGGTTCTTATACATACTCCAGTAGGTTGGTGAGTGTAGTGTGTGTTAGTACAGTATAAGCCAGGCAATGAGGATGGTCAAGGCCAGGCTTTGTTACATCCTCTGTGCTTTTATACACCCTCCAATGCAGGTTAGTGAGTGTAGTGTGTGTTAGTATAAACCAGTCAATGAGAGTGGTCAAGACCAGGGTTTGGAACGTTCACCATAATTCATCAACTTCCTGTTCAGTAAAAGTGTGTTATATAAATTCCATACCATCATTAGAGCGAATTCGTATAACCTATTTCTTGTACACTAATGAGTTTTATTATATTAATGAGCATGAAACCAATTATAGCGCAAAGATCATGCTTGAGTGATTCACATGATACAACTCAGATCAAACACAGGAAACAATTGTTAACGTTCACATTTGTTGCCTTCGCAGTTTTTGTTCACAGTTACGAAACATGAATATAATAAAACACATTATTTAGAATACAAGAAATAGGTTATATGAATTCGCTCTATTGATGAGAATCTCACCTATGAAGGTGCTGTAGTCTTTCAAGTGGTTCAGCATTCCTATTTTTGCCAAGGGTATAAAGCTCATCTGCCTTCTTCATGTTCCCTAATCTTTCAAAGACGTAAGCCCAGTATTCATAGAAGTTAGCTAGCTTATCACAAATTCCTTGGCTATACATGTATTCATATACAACAACTGGGTCTGCGGTTATGTCGGCCTGAAATGGAGATAAAATAAAATCTATTCAACAGTAGCAATATATATCACAGTAGCAATTTGATTTTATGGTTAAAGTCTGCCTCGTCTGTATGCCTGTCTTTTCACCTGTTTTAACTGTCTGTCTGTCTGTCTGTATCTAGTTGTTATCGCCTTTGCTCCCGGGGTAACCAATCGAAGATCGATTAAAATCGATGACTAATCAATGAAATCAATATCAATCAATCAATTGATGTCGGAAATCGATGACCAATCGATGGACGAAGCTGATGTGACTTTTCATCGATTGACATTGATTGCCCAATCGTTAATATCGATTGACATTGATTGATATCAATTGACATTGTTTTTCCATACACTGTAATACATGACGCAAATACTTATAACTGATCAGTTTATTCACGGAACGGAATTAAACTCAATATTGAAAGCCTGCACTAAAGATAAACAGTAACATATCATCGTCATCTCAGGAATTTAAGATCTTTTTCAACTCACGGCGAACTGTCAATCGTCTCAGCCGATTGGACTCACGGCGAACCGTCAACCGTCTCAGCCGCCGATTGATGGTCATTGATCATGAGTTTTGTTTCGTACTCAACTAATTTTACAAATCAATCAATTCATGCGTTCACAAAGCATGTCAAAAAACAAGATAAAGTAGTCAGTTTGGACTTATAAAGAGTGACGTTCGCCGCAACTGAGTCTTAAAGAGCCATAGCCAACCGTGTAGCGCTTTGAATAGAGTAACTGGTACGTTTAAATTGCCTCCTCCTAGTTGAAACTCGACCTGATTGTTTATACGATCACAACTTCAATCAGTATAAACAGAAAAATGTCAATCATTGAATAATATTTGACAAATCGATATTCATCGATTTACCAATCGATATTCATCGATTGGCATCGATTGCGTATCTCTGTGTGACTATCTATTGGTCATCGATTGGCCAATAAAGAAACTTTTTAACGTGGATACATGTACACACAAAAATCGTTCACTTACATATCGTAGCCATATCTTCAAATATCTTTCATCATTTTTGTATTTGCCTTCGTCTTTAAAAACAGTAATACATCTTTCTAACAATACATGTTGATCTTTTCCTCCAGTGGGGAAATTTTCACACAGCCAAACGAAGTATCTACAAAATATTTGAAGCGAGAGTTTTAGCAACAACAACTTCAACAACAAAAAAGACGCCATTTTCTTTACCTATACCAAACTTCTAGCGGGTCGTCGCCATCGTAAGTTCTGATTGCAGTTTCAAAAGTCCTACGACAATATAGAGAACAAATAAGCTTTTATACTCCTTAAAACTTTGTCTTGAAAAAGTCTTACTGTATTTCGCGATGCAGTCGAGATTGGTAGTCGTTTGAGCTTTCGCCGAACGCAGCGCTGAGATTCGCCACTTTTCGGCCCTGTTTTAATGGCTGAATATTCTCTTTACTGAGCTCCCACTCGCTTCCATTGCTTAAATCACCGCTCCCACTCATTTTGGGAAGCTTTTGCCTTTCTTGGAAGGATTTAGGAGGCGGAAAGGAGAGAAAAATCGAATCAAAACGACGGCATTCAGATGGAACGTTGGCTCTGATGCGTTTGGTATTTCAAAATTTAGCGCGCGTTCCCGAGCCTGCTCGGGTCACCATCGGAGAAAAGTCGCATAGCGATCGGTCCAGGATCGGTCCAGGAAAAAATCTTTTAAAAACTGCAGCGTTTGCGATTATTGGAAGAGAAATAAACCAAAAAAGAGAGAAATATTAAAATTTAAAGATAACATTATTTTCTGAAGTTATGGATGTTATTTTTTCATTGCATTAAGAGAAAATATCTGAATCAGAAAACTGTTGTTTGATGTTTGCATTTTCCGGTAAAGGTTCGGGCTTACATCGTGAACTTTTCGGTCAATACTCGATGATTGACCGATTGACCAAAAGCTGCTGACCAGTGCTGACCAAACCTAATTGCATGCAACCCGACTCGACCAAGAAATCAAAATGGCGGAAAAGCATGCTTTTGAAGAAACCACAGGCTACGCAGTAAATGAGTACCAAGAAAACCCTTACAAACGAGCTAGAGTCGATCCTTCAATAGATGCAAGTGGTTTTCAAGGGAGACATTATGCGGAGCCTTCAAGAGTTGTACATATTCGAGGAGTCGCCGACGAAGCGACGGAGCAAGACATACTGCAAAGCTTTGGGCAATATGGAACAATTGCGTAAGTTATAGCCAGTATTTATTCACGATAAAGACCTACGTTTATCTAAATTTGGTTTGTTTCTATAGATGCATTACTATGATGCCGAAAATCCGACAAGCTTTGGTAGAATTTGAGGTGAGGATGATTTAAAAAAAAAACAGCTGTTTCTAGGATACCATTGTTCAAGTAAGGAACTCGATTTCAAGAGCGACTTGGGCTTTGATTTGAGAGACGATTTCTATCGTTATTAAAACTGTTATATTTTAACTTATATCAACTTTGCTTCGGGTGTAAAGATTTCTCGAATAGATGTTTATTTGTAAACACCTCAAAATTAATTTGCAAATTCGCCACAACAAAATTCAAAGTTAAAATATAAAGCGACAATTTTTACAACTTATACTTTTAAAAATTTAATATTGTTGTCTAGCTACGTGTTTTGTAAATGTTAAAGGAGTTTAAAAGTCCAATTGTAAATTTTCTTTTATGTAAATTTGACAATTATTGCATGGAGCAGATGTTGTCATTTTCATTTTCAAAGCTATAGATTTACAAAATTTCCGTCAATTCAACCATTATTGCCTACACTGTTAGTCTCCCCAAGTAGTTTTTAGTGCTATCACACAATACTTCTGAAAAACGACCACATGGGAGACTAATATAGTGTAAGTGGTAATGAAAACAATACTTTTTCTCTGGAAATGGCTGTTAATTTTTTGAAATAATCATTAAATTTATATTAAAAACATTTTCCTCTGTTTTGATAAATATAGGTAAATAATAACATAGACTTTGTCTTGGTTATTTTTCATCAATATTCGATCACCTCGCCTTAGTGAATAATATTGTTAATTAGTATAAATACAAAGGTGATTATACAAAATCGCGCTCTCTGATTGGTTTGCTATCGGATTATCAGCCGATAATCACCTTTTAGGACAAAATGGCTGCCAGTAGTTGTTTTGTCACTGTTAGCGAAGATGAAATTGAAAACTTTCAAAAAGAAAATGCTGTCCCAAAATCGACAAAAGAAGCTACTAAGTTTGGTGTCAAGCTATTTAAAGGTATCATAGTAAATTTTCACTTTTTTTTTTTTTTTTGCCATTATGCGAGACAAAGTTTACAATTTTTTACGCGTAACGGTCGTGCTTTTAAAAAATAAAATATTTTCACTTTCAATGCTGTTTCCTTCTTTCTTTTTTGAAATAATCACCTTTGTATTTATACTAAAACGATTATTCACCTCAGCTCGAAGACTCACCGCTCGGTAAATATTCACCGATAATCACTTCCCCTTCGGCGAATAATTGTTAAATAATGGAAAAGGAATAGTCTATGAGTATCATAATTAGATACCTGCCTTCAAAGACATTTTTAGATAGTAATAGGCCTTTTGCAACAACAGGTCACGTGACCCTACCCCCTTTTAAATCGAGCAGCTGTGTCAAAATGAACATCAGAAATGAAAAGAGCACCTCCGTATTAGTAAGAAGGTGAAATATCAGCTCATAAAATGTAACACAAGGGAAATGACATTTAATTCAAAATTAAATATTTTATTATAGCTTTGCCATCCAATGCATATTTTCCATACAAATCCTTATAAAATATTTAATTTTTTATTTAATGCTATTTCTCCTATGCTCATCGTTATGAGCTGAAATTTTGGCTTATTCTTACTAATATGGAGGTGCTCTTTTCATTTTTGACACAGCTGTGTGATTTAAAAGGGGCAAGGTCACATGACCTGTTATTGCAAAAGGCCTCCCCAATTGGTCTCCCCAATTAGCAAAGCACTTGTGCCGAGCTAATATATATTTATCGAGACTTAATTAAAGTTATTATTATTATTATTATTATTATTATTATTATTATTATTATTATTATTATTATTATTATTATTATTATTATTATTATTATTATTATGATGCTTGTATTTTTATCTTAATTGTTGCGTTTTTGTAACTTGTAGGATATCAGATGTGCCACAGATTTAGTCCAGCAATGTGCGGTAAGATTCTGATTTTGTAATTTAACCACACCTGCATTATACACCAAATTATAAAAAACATTATATTAGAAATCATGACTTCTTATTGGTTGAGGTTCTTAATTTATGAGAGCACACAACATGGGCGTTAATATATTGATCAAAGAAATAGAAAACTTGCTTTCTGTGCTGTATGCAGTTATAAAGCACTTGGGGATTGTAAGAACACTCAATAATTGTTTGAAGCACACTGCATCACTTTGTGAATCTCACTTCTCTTGTGTGCGCTTTATAACTGCATGCAGCACCTGTAGGCATGTTTTTATTTCTTTAATCAAAGATAGTCAAAGAGGCCATTGCCGTTTAACACAGGAAACCCACTATGAGTCATGATAAATGATATAGACTTTCAATGGTATATTTTGACCCCACGTTCATGGAATTAATCAAATTGACTGACAAAGACTTGGTCTTGAACAAGAAAACCTGTGTTTGTTTAAAAAAAACTGTTTTTGTTTCATGTTTTTTTTTAACAATGTTTTATTAGGCTGGTAACCCTGTGATCCTATGTGGAAGACAGTCATTTGCAAATTACTCCAAAAGCCAGCAGATTTCAAGGTATTTATCAGATTATTTGAGCAACATTTTAATTTACCTAGAATTTTTACCACTTGCCGACAATATTTATTTTTTTGACACAATCAGCAGGGAGATAGAGATTTGTGGCATGGGTGGCTAAGCGATTAAGTATCTAGACTGTCACCGATGTGGTGCAGGTTTGATTCACGGCTTGGGTATGGTTAAGATGCGAGTTGACTTTATTTTTTTAAAGTTTTGGGGTTTTCCTCTCTCAGCGAAAACAATATGTGAGCAGTGTTGTGTGCTAAAATATTTCATGTAGAGGTGACAATAGCCTGCATTGCATCCAGAGTCTGTCTGCAAGTCTGTCTGTGTATCAGAGAAAGATTTCTTGTTCTGGGCCCCCACATATGGTTTTAGGTCCTATTGGTGATTGGCTATTACTACCGGTAACAGCCATTTTGATTCTGACACATGAGCAGAACTGGGAACAATAATTAATAGCCAATCAGCAGACTTGTTAGAATAAGCCAATCAGAGCACATACTCAAATCCAGTTACACTGTGAACAAGAAATCTTTCTCTGATTCGCAGATGGGACTTGTAAACGAGTGAATGAGTAATGTCTCGCTGCTAACAGGCTAGGGTGACAAGTGTGTGTTAGATACTGAATTACTAACTGCTGACTATATGCCTGAGCTACTTCATTATCAAGAAGAATTGTAGTTGGTTACTACTTAGACAGTATAAATTTGATTACAAAAACATAACCTGACATGTTGTTATTTATTAGTCGGGCTAGAAGGCCTCTAGGTTTACCTTTTAGCCAATCTATGTATGTATCTATCTGACATGTCGCATATAGTCCCCCATGATGCTTTGGGAACGAACACAGGAAGCCCAAAGTAGAATTGTTTAGCTTCCTGTGTTGATTTTATGACTAGCCAGACTTCACGCTCATAGAGCGTCTAGTTTTCTTTGTAATGTAATTTGTTTTCTTTTATTGTATTATTAAGGTGAAGCTAATAAGATAAATAAATAAAATAGCTGTGCTGTTCAAAGAAAGAATGTACAACATATTTGGTGGATTTTTGTGTTAATCTTTATTTTATTTTTTCTTAATCATAATTCTCAGTTCTTAAATTTCAATGCTTTGTTTTCCAATAGAAATGTCCAAGCAAAAGAAGACAGCCCTCCCAATCATATTCTGCTTGTCACCATCATCAACCCTCAATATCCAGTCACAACAGTAAGCTGCCTCAATTTTACTTCTGTATTTTGTATTTGTAGAGCTAAAAACTTCTTGAAATTTCTTTTTCACATCACCATATAATGCCTCCTGTATTTTTTTTTTTTTTGGGGGGGGGGGGTCGATATTGTAATTCAATTATATTATATTTGAATTACAGTTTGTTTGATTTGAATTACAATTGATACCCTCTAAAACAGAAGGCATTACGGTTATTGTGTAAATATAGAATATATTCAATAAACTTTGGTTATGGATTCATTACCAAACAATTTCTATGATTATGGAAACATTTTAGAAAAAATATGGACAGTAGAGCTTTCCTGAATTCCGCTTAACTGATCATAAAAGAGTGGATTGAAAGTTGGAGTAGATAAAATATAATGAACATATTGATTCATCCAATCCAGCATTGACATGACTCTGTTTTTTGGTGATCTGTCATGCAAATTCAATACAGGTCTGTTATTAACAGTCTTCACTGATCATAAAACATTAGATTCATTCAAGTCCTGGCTGGAGTAGATAAAATACAGTGAACGTATTGATTCATCCACTCCAGCCTTGACTGTTATTAATTTCACTTCATTGATCATGAAACCAAATATTATGTCCCATGTTTGAAATTGATAAAATACACTTGAATATATTGATTCATCCACTCCAGCCTTGACTTGAAACTATCGTTACATGATCATGCATTGAAGTGAATTAACTTTGAGAAAGTTCCAGCAAGTTTATCTCTAATAGACAACTTTCATAAATGGCTGCCACTAATTATCATAATATTTAAAATTGATGTTTAAAGAAAAAGAAAGCTATTATATGACAGGCATTCACCATAAGAATAACTAGTGAAAGTTTGCAAGAAGCTATACGAATTTGAACAATCAGTAAAACATCAACAAAACGAGGCATTTTAGGACTCAACAGAAAATTACATACAAACCTCTACATTTTCATTTAGCATATAGCTAATTAAATTAACTTTGTCGCTGAAACAAGCCTGAAGCCTAATCTTGAGAGCGAAAGTGGTCATGGGATTTTAAAATTTCATGAGTTTTTAAGATTCCTAAACTGTAATGTGTTTTTGTTTCCACTGAGGAACACTTGCAAATACACGTTGAATGTTTTACACGCTTTGCACGCCTCATTCGTCTCGATAAAAGATATCCCTTTTGGTCTGACAATTAGGCTTTAGGCATTATAAATCAGCGACAACTTTAATTGAATTAGCTAACTCCATGAGTATTTTAGCCAGAGCATCAAAACCTTCCAAACATCCCTATTTCAGGTGGTTCTTTCTTATAACAGTGCTAAAATATTAAAATATCTGTTTACTTGAAAAAATCATTTTCTGCTATTTATGAAATGCGTCTCTAATATTGGTATTCTTTACCAGGATATTCTACATACCATATTTAGTAAACATGGAGCTGTTCAGAGAATTGTTGTATTCAGAAAAAGTGGTCTGCAAGCTATGATTGAGTATCCTTTGAAATCTTGTGATTGAATACTGATGCTGATGGTGGTAGTGATTTTAGTTATAGTATTGATGATAGTGATTGTAATAATGGTGACTGTAATGATGTTGATGATTGTGATGGCATGGATTTGTAGGGCCGTAAGTTAATAATCCCTTGTTAAATAAAGTTATTGTTCAGTATTGTATTGATGATTATGATGATGGTGTTGTGATGGTAGTGGCGATGATATACATGGTGAGGATGATGGTGCTAATGATAGTGATGTCATGCTAATGATAATGATACTACATGTAATGCTAAGGATGATGTTGGCAATGATGATGATGCTACTGATGATGAAAATGCTAGTGTTGGTAACAGTAATATTGATGTTGATTCAAACTGCCAACCTGATTACAAGCTAGGTTCTCTAGGGATTGAGAGCTTGATGGTGTACAAGGACTAATGTTTGTATTTAGAAAACTAGCTAGACTGCTAAGATTTCTTACTTGCACAGACTTATCTGATAAACTAAGCTGAAATGTGGATATGAAAAATTAATTGGTTAAATTGATATAAAGTTAAAAAGAACACATGGAAATAATTTTTTGAATAACGTTTTTGATGCAATGATTGTCATCACAATATGATTGGTTATAATAAGTAATGATGATGATGAAAGTGGGAATTGTTTTGATAAGGATCCTTAACCATTAACCAGATTTGACAGTATAGAAACTGCTAAGAATGCCAAAGAAACATTAAATGGTGCTGATATCTACACTGGCTGTAACACTCTCAAGATTGAATATGCTAGAGTAGGTTATACTTTTGGTAGAAGCTACATTCCTGCCTTCTTTATCCTATTCCTTTTCTCCCTTCCTTCCTCCTTTCATCCTCCCTTCTTTCCTTCCTCTCTCTTTACTTCCTTCCCTTGCCTTCCTGCCTTCTTCATCCTATTCCTTCTCTCCTTTCCTTCCTCCTTTCATCCTCCCTTCTTTCCTTCCTCTCCTTTCTTTACCTCCTTCCTTTGCTCTCCTGCCTTCTTCATCCTATTCCTTCTCTCCCTTCCTTCCTCCTTTCATCCTCCCTTCTTTCCTTCCTCTCCTTTCTTTACTTCCTTCTTTGCCTTCTTTATCTCTTTCTTCATTCTCACTTCCTTGCTCCATTCTTCTTTCCTTCCTTTCTTCCTTGTATCGTTCCTTTCTTCATTTGTTCCTTCCTGACTTTTATGCTTTTGTCCTGCTATTGTTGCTCCTACCCTTGATATATAAATCTCAATAATTTTCCTTCAAGTTCATAGATGTAAGGGCCCAGGCAAACAGTTTCAACATTTGCTTTAACATTCATTTGTCTTTGTTGAATGGCAGTGTTCAAACGCTTTTAAACTCTTTCAACATCGATTCAATATGTTTCAACAATGTTGAAATAGTTTAAAAGCGTTTAAACATTGCTGTTCAACAAAATTGAACAGATGTTGAAGCAAATGTTGAAGCCGTTTGCCCGGGCCTTAAGGAACTTGGTTTTAACATAAAGTAAAAGCTGTAAAAGTGTGTAGAGCTGATATAATTTTGTGTTTATTATCAGGTGAAGCAGTTGAATGTCTATAAGAATGACTCGCAAACCTATGATTACACCCAAGAGAAAGGTCCAGGTAAGAAGAGCTGGAAAATATTTATACTTTACTTGTTATTTCCTCTATAAATGAAGTGTACTTAACATTATACAGTTGCTGAATTGTTCTATGGAACAGTGGTTTTATCCATGTTTGATACTCTGATCTAGAAAGAATAAGAGAAGGGTCAAAAAGTATATTACTTTACATCATTGTATTATGACAATGCAGGCAAAATGTTAAAAAATGTTATTTTGTTTCTTTTACCTTTTTATTGATATTTTTCTATTTTAATTTTTTTATAATAATTATTGTTATTTTATTTTGTCTTTATTTTTTTGTTGGCAATGTAATTTTTTCCCTATGTTTCTCCAAACTAATATTTCTTAGACAGTATGAAATTTGTAAACAAAAATACTAACTTGATTTTGTGAAAGCATACGACAAGCTTCACAGCACGTGCAGCCAAACTTCCCATACACTCCAGTTTGATATTTTAGTTAGATGACCTTGGAGGTTGTATTCCTGTGGTGATTGGCTCAACCAAGAGGTTTGTTTAATTTTTTCTTTTAACAACATCTAAAAACTGACAACCAGTTCATCATGGCACCAGAACACTACTCAAGACATTGCTGCTACTCACACTTACAGGAGATAACACTGGCAGATTACATTCAGAACTACAGCACAAAACTGAACAGTCCAGTGTTCTACAGGACTCTCACAAAGTTACACAACTGTCCAATGTTCTACAGAACTCTCACAAAGTTACACAACTGTCTAGTGTTCTACAGGACTCTCTCACAAAGTTACACAACTGTCCAATGTTCTACAGAACTCTCACAAAGTTACACAACTGTCCAATGTTCTACAGAACTCTCACAAAGTTACACAACTGTCCAATATTCTACAGAACTCTCACAAAGTTTACACAACTGTCCAGTGTTCTACAAAACTCTCACAAAGTTACACAACTGTCCAATGTTCTACAGAACTCTCACAAAGTTACACAACTGTCCAATATTCTGATACAGAACTCTTACAAAGTGAAACAACTGTCCAATGTTCTACAGAACTTGTTTAAAGAGTTTAAAAACTGTTTAGTATGTGAAATATCAACATCATGACAAAATGGATTACAAAATGACAGAAATCATACAAGTTCTATCTCCTTCTAATCTTCATCAACTTAAACTGTTTGCATAAGGCCCAGTAGTGGCTTACAGTAGTGATGTTTCTACAGAACGCTTACCAAACAGAACACAAAAGATAACAGCATACATAGCGGAAATCTTAATATTTGTCCAAACAAACCAGCTACAGTGTAATGTGATCTTGCATTTGAACTCTAGACGATAACACAACAGCACAACAATTAGAAGAACAGTCAACCAACCAATCAGCAAGCCAGTCAGCCAATCAATCAACAAACCAATCAATCAGTCAACCAATAAGTTGATCAACCAATAATCAGAACATTCAGCCAACTAACCAACTAGAACTCTGGACAGTCAATTATAAAAACAATCATTCAATCAACTAACCAACCAATCAATGAACCAGGTTACCAACCAATGAGTCATTCAGCAAAACAGTCTACAAACCAACCAACCAACCAACCAACCAAACAAACAGTGAATAAGCAAGACAGTCAGCCAACAAACCAACCAACCAATCAATCAATCAATCAACAAGACAGTCAATCAATCAACCAAACAATCAGTCCATCAATCAATGAGCCACTGAGCTGAGTCATTTAGCTGAACAGTCTTCCAACCAACCAATCAACAAGTCAGCCAATCAATCAATCAGTCAGTCAGTCAATCTGCAGAACAATCAGCCAACAAACCAACCAATCAACAAGTCAGCCAATCAATCAACCAAACAATCAATCAGTCAATCAATCTACAGGACAGTCAGCCAACAAACCAACCAATCAACAAGTCAGCCAATCAATCAACCAAACAATCAATCAGTCAATCAATCTACAGGACAGTCAGCCAACAAACCAACAAATCAACAAGTCAGCCAACAAATCAACCAATCAACAAGTCAGCCAACCAATCAACCAAACAATCAATCAGTCAGTCAATCTACAGGACAGTGAGCTAACAAACCAACCAATTAACAAGTCAGCCAACAAATCAACCAATAAAACAATCAATCAATCAACCAGTCGATTCATTCAGCTAACCAGTCTTCCAATCAGTAACTCAATCAGTCAGTCAGAACATTCAGCCAATAAACCAAACAACAAGCCAATCAACAAGCCAGCCTGTCAATCAAAAAACAACCAACCAACCAATTAATCAATCATTTAGCTAAACAGTCTTCTAACCAATCAATCAATCAGTCAGTCAGAACATTCAGCCAATAAACCAAACAACAAGCCAATCAACAAGCCAGCCTGTCAATCAAAAAACAACCAACCAACCAACCAATTAATCAATCATTTAGCTAAACAGTCTTCTAACCAATCAATCAATCAGTCAGTCAGAACATTCAGCCAATAAACCAAACAACCAGCCAATCAACAACTGAAGCCAATTAATCAACCATTTAGCTAAACAGCCAATCAATCAATCAATCAGTCAGTCAGAACATTCAGCCAATAAACCAAACAACCAACCAATCAACAACTGAAGCCAATTAATCAATCATTTAGCTCAACAACCAGTCTTCCAATCAGTCAGTCAATTTGCAGAACAGTCAACCAACAATGCAAACCAACCAATCAATAACTATTTCTTTGATTCATGATCATGCATGTACAAACAAAAATGGATATGCGTGGACAGGGTTTAAATCAGGCAGCTTTGTTTCTCTTTATGCTTTGTATTTGCATTTTATCCTTTTCATAGAGCGAGAATACTAAAACTATGAAATATATACCAATTAGTTACTAACTAACAGCTTTTGTGTTGCATCGCCAACAGTTCCAAATGAATTAAAAATTATATGTTGCTTGGACAACAAAAGGTCTTTGCTGCTCTTTGTGCCTTTTTTGATGGACGTATCATTCAACCAGAAACTTTGAATACAAAAAATAACCATTCCTCATTACAACTTTACTTGTCTTTGATAGTGACTAGTCATTAAATAAGAACTATTATGCACTAGCAATTTGATTTTATTGATAAAAATAGTGTCTCCTATACAAAGTAGCAATTTGATTCTATTTCATGGATATAGTATTGCGCTCTATTTTGGATATTATTTATATTCTCTTGATATTGAAGATGATAATTATACTAAAATTCATGTGTAATTTTATAAGGAGCCCCACCTGTGCGAAAACAAGGTCTTCTAAGCCCCCCATCGCAGCCTCCCATGTATGGTGGGCGTGGCATGCCCCCTGTCAATGCCGCCCATGGCCAGCCCCCAGTGTATAGACCACCAGTTCAAGGGGGATGCGTTCTTATGGTCTATGGATTGGAGAAGGAGAAAATGAATTGCGATCGGCTATTTAATCTCCTTTGTTGCTATGGCAATGTCATTAAGGTAATCAGACCATCCCAGCATTGATACATTGTAATGAGCATTATGGAAAATGTGGGGAGGTTTTTTTCAGGCTTTTAGTGCTATTGAATAGTTACTTTATTCATTTGTTTATTTATTTATCTATTTATTTATTTATCTATTTATTTATTTATTTATTTATTCATTTGTTTATTTATTTATCTATTTATTTATTTATCTATTTATTTATTTATTTATCTATTTATTTATTTATTTATTTATCTATTTATCTATTTATTTATTTATCTATTTATTTATTTATTTATCTATTTATTTATCTATCTATTTATTTATTTATTTATCTATTTATTTATTTATTTATCTATTTATTTATCTATCTATTTATTTATTTATTTATTTATTTATCTATTTATTTATTTATTTATTTATCTATTTATTTATTTATCTATCTATTTATTTATTTATTTATTTATCTATTTATTTATTTATTTATTCATTTGTTTATTTATTTATTTATCTATTTATTTATTTATTTATCTATTTATTTATTTATCTATTTATTTATTTATTTATCTATTTATTTATTTATTTATTTATCTATTTATTTATTTATCTATCTATTTATTTATTTATTTATCTATTTATTTATTTATTTATCTATTTATTTATCTATCTATTTATTTATTTATTTATTTATTTATTTATCTATTTATTTATTTATCTATTTATTTATCTATCTATTTATTTATTTATTTATTTATTTATTTATTTACTCAATCATTTACTTACTCATTTACTCATTTATTTATTCATTTATTTTTTATATTTTTTCATCCATTTACATGTTCATTTCTGTTTTAGATAAAGTTCTTGCTAGGTAAACAAGGGACGGCGATGGTTGAGCTAAATGACCATGTTGCCTGTAATACTGTCATAGAAAACCTGACTGGACTTGAACTGTTTGGCTTTAATCTGGAATTTGGGTAACTAAAAACCTATGCATTTAAACCACATTCCTTAGCCCAATCCACTGTCATTGGCTTCCTGATTACAAAAGTGGAAGAAGAGGGGAGAGGAAAAATAAAGTGTCCCCTCACAGGCCATAAAAATTGTTACAAAGGAAGCCCAATCCAGGAAAATGGGCTCAAATAATACGCCCTATGCAAAAAGACATTTCAATAATATTTTCCCTTACAAGAAAGATCATGTCTAAATTAGTAATTTAACTCATGTAGAGTTCTGTTGTCATATGTTGAATCACTCCAGATTTTAACTTTCTATCACTCAGGATATAAAATGTACCAAAAAAACGCAAAAGCGAGGCTCTAAAGGCCCAAGTGCAAATTTTAAGCCAAATCTTTGTAAATTCAAATATCTGTAACTTTTGATCAGTTTATCTTACTAACATTGAAATTTTTGAATATCACTAATTTCGATGTGCTCTTTCTAATAAAATCAATGGTGTTTTCTAATACTGATTAGGTAAGGAATTGCCTCTTTGCATAGGGTGTATAGAGGCAGCAACTTGAGCAAATGGTTCTCACATATTATCCAATCACCAAATTCAAGATATATAAAGAAATTAACTTTTACAGATGAAAATAACTCGAGACGTGGTCAACCACTCCTTACTTTGGAACGTGCTGTATATAGAAGATATATAAACGACAAAACAGAAATGAGAAAGGCCTGTTTTGGTAGAAACGACCCTTGTTGAGTCCTGCCTAAATGATCTTCAACGAAAATCGAGGAATGTTATTATTATTATGAAGCTAACTTTGTTTTTATATTTAGATACTCCAAACAGAGCTATCTTGTTGACCCAAGCAATGTGCCTAACCTTGACGACGGCACACCATCCTTCAAGTCATATGCCAATTCCAAGAACCATCGATTTACTAGTCCCTTGGCTAGCAGCAAGAACAGGGTGTTCTCTCCGACCAGAGTGTTACACTTCTTTAATGCACAGGTTGATTCAGATGATGACAGTCTCAAGCAGGTATAGAAGATAATTGTAAATTCCTATACAGCATTTTCAAAACACTTAGAATACTGCATACTGAATAGTGCATTGCAAGATTGAATGTATTCTGGGTCATGTTATGATGTTTAAAAAAGGTTACTTATATTGATGTTTAAAAAAAAGTTATTTTATTCTTAGTTCATTCCATTTTAAATCAATATACAAGCTAGTTATGGGGAGTAGATATCGCTGTATATTTAGTTTTTATTTCCAAATAAGGAGACCCACAATGCCCTTTGGTCTTGGAATGTACTATTCAGTATTCATGTTTTTTGAAATAGCTGTATACACTAATTTAAAAAATGTTTTCACAGCTTAAGCAGCTAGCATCAAGCCAAGACCGCAATGAATGCTGGTTTTGTGCTAGTATTAAATGTATTGAAATTAGACTTGTTATCAACAAAATTAATTATACAAATACTCACATTTTGTTATTAGTTCTGATTCTTTAGAAAGCAAGTCTAATTCAAAACATTACCAGCACAAACCAGCATTCATTTTGGTCTTGGCTTGGTGCTTGTTGCTTAAGCTGAGCAATATGTGTATACAGAATGCCTTTTATGTTGTATATATTACTCAGTTCTTTCGTGTTTTAGTAAAGTATATCTTACCAAAAAAAATTAAGTTAAAACTTATTCAACTCATGATGATTTTGTATCAAATGTACAACCTACTTCACGGTTTTGATATTGTGTTGTTTTTTCAATAATATAATAAATTAGTTTTATAAATTATGCTAATAATATCTTATTAACCGAGCGCGAGGGCAGTACGGGAAGTTATGGACCGAGTTTTTTTCCACTGTCTTATGGCCAGAGCGCGTAGCGCAAGGGCCATAAAAAGTGGGGAAAAACGAGGTTCCATAACTTCCAGTACGGCCCGAGCAAGCGAGGTTTAAAAGATATTTATTATATAGCAATTTTTGGGAAAATATTATAATAAATAAGCAGCTCTCGCTTTTCTGGTCCGTACGGAAAAAGTATGGCCCGCTTATTGACCAATGAGATTGTGTGTTATATCTTTGCTATATAATAAAATGCTTTATTTTTTTTATTTTTTTTGTAGGTATGCATTGACCATAATGTAACACCTCCCCATTCAGTCAAAATATTCACACCAACTGAACATGGTAGGTCTATCTCGCATCCTTGTTGTTATAAACTAAGGGGGGTTTCATTTATTAGTGTATGGGGGGGCAGCAAAATTGTGGAGGATCACATTATTTTCGGAAGCTATATAGGGGGAATTGTTACTAATTTAATGCAGCTTTAGTTATAAACTGGGCAAATATAGGGGGTTGTGATATTTGTTACCAACTTAACCAGGAAGGGGGGTTGCATAAAGACAACAAAAGATTTTTCATTTATATTATTATTATTTTATACATATGTTCGTTTGCATTTTAAAAGTGGGTTATACGAAAACGCTCTAATATTATTATTATTCACTAATTACTGATGATGTTGTTGTAGCGAGGAGTGCATCAGGTTTGATGGAATGGGAAACAGTACAACAAGCTTTGGAAGCCTTGGTCCTCTGTAACCATCATGTAGTGAAGAATAACAGTAAGTTTATAGCTTGTAAACATTCACTCGTTCATCCATCCATTCATTTATTTATTAATTCATTAATTCATTTGTTTATTCATCCATTCATTAGCTCATTCATCAATTCATTCATTTGCCCATTCATTCATTTATTTATTTACTGGTTTTCCCATTTATTTTTTTTGTTCATTCATTCATTTGTTTATTCATCCATTCATTAGCTCATTTATCAATTCATTAATTTGTCCATTCGTTCATTCATTTAATTACTGGTTTTTCCATTCATTCATCCATCCATTCACTCATTTATTCATCCATTCAATTACTTATGCATTCGTTCATTCATTCGTTCATTCATTTTTTCATTAATTGATTTACTCATTCATTCATCCATCCCTTCATCCATTCATCCATCCATCCATTCATCTATTCATCCATCCATTCATCCATCCATTCATCCATCCATCCATCCATCCATCCATTACACCATTCCCTCACTTATGTTGTAAAATTCACAACCAATCAATATTGATTTTTTTATTTCTTTATTAAAGATGCGAAGACTATCCACACTTTGAAGCTGGCCTTCTCCTCGACGCCTTCCGCGCAGTAAACACCACCTTACCACTACCACTACCACTACCACTACCACTACCACTACCACTACCACTACCACTACCACTACCACTACCACTACCACTACCACTACCACTACCACTACCACCACCACCACCACCACTACCACTAGTCTCGTGTTATATTTTAGTTTTTGTTGTTTTGTTTACTGTTATTTTAAATTCGTAGAAAAAAAGACTTGTAACTTTTAGCCAGTCAAATTGTAGACGACATTATATCCATGAAATAAAATCAACTTGTTGCTGTGGAATAGTCTTTTTTAGTGTCTTTTATTCCCGGGGAATCAGAGGTAATGCGTCGGTTATGCTCATGGAAAATGTCCAAGATACCGTCCTTTTAAAAAGGCGTAGCACTGACGATATTAAATCCTTCAAGAAGGCACCCTTCTCGGGAATAGATTGCAAACACTTGCTATATCCACATGAAATACAATCGAATTGCTACTGTGGAATAATGTGCAAGCACTATCCATATGAAATAGAATCAAATTGCTACTGTGTAATAGAGCGCAAACGCCTCCCCCACCCCCCTCCCCCTAAAAAAATTGTAACTGAGCACCAGCGAGCACCGAGTAATGCCTGAGGAGGAGGAGTTGTGAAGCCAATCATTTTGTTACAGATACTGCCATATACCGTATTTTGTGCAAAAATAGTTTTGAAAATAAAGAGCCTTGACAGCAGGGTTTAAAGCGGGGCCGAATTCGAATCTTGGCTGCGTCTAGCTGCGTCATGCGACATTTTCTACGTGACTCACTAGGAAAATATTTCCCCGTACCCCGCCAATCAAATAGCAAAATCCCACATTAATCTTGTTTTCTGAGCGATCGACCCACGCCTCCCCTCCCCTTTCTCACAGATAGCCAGCGATCATAACAAACAGCGGCGAAATAAATCAAACTTTCTGCACGTGACAACATGGCGGACAACAAGAACGTGTTGTAACGTATGGAAACAAGTGAAATAAGAAGAAAGCTGACAAGAAAACAACTTAACCTCCTCACAAATGAGCAGAGTACTATTCAAACTACTATGCAAGCTCATTCAAAGGCAGACTTATTCCTGTTTATCTACAAGATACGGGATAATTTTATGCATTGGAGGGCTGTTGCTGACTTTGATATCACTGCTTCAGTTCAGCGAAGTTCTTTTAGAATGGAGCATGCAAAAATACTCTCTCAAATTCAACATTTATCATGATAATGTCGGCGGTACGTCTTATCAGGACCGGCTCTGCCTTCCTATACCTATAGATGTTGTGTATACTTGGGTTAATGGAAGTGACCCGAAGCTTCTCCGTCAGTTGCAGAAACTAAAAGAAGATATTGATAGTGGTTCCAATAACACGAAAGATGGCGTTTTCGATATAAAGACAGCTAATTTAACTTCTAAACGGACTTTTAAGCGTTTTAGAACAAGCAGTAGGTCTCCAGGCGCTCGTGTAGATCTCGATGTGAGTTGCTCTTATGCCGACTGTGTGTCTGCTCGAATTTCAGTTGTTGTGAATTCTTTCAAAGGCAGAAGTTTGATTCTCAAAGATGTACAAGACCTGCATCACTCATTTAAGTCCATTTCTAAAATCCTTAATAAAACATCTAAGGGAGAAAAGAAAGATAACTTAGTTTTACTTTATTTCCCAAATTCAGAAAGCACCCATAATGCCTTAGTCGACAAGGTAAAAGTTGACCATAAAAGTGTCGACATGTTCCAAGGGTATTTTACAAGCGACGGGAAAATTCAAGATAGTGTGGAATCAATAGATGAGATAATCGTCACTGGTTTTAAAAAGTATACAGACTTAGCAGAACTACATAAAAATTTACAGAAGAAATTTGGACGAAAACTGTCAGATATTAGTTACGACCCAAAAAAGCACATTGCAATCGTGTACTTCACTGATCAGGCGTCAACAAAGTCAGCGCTGGATGAGCTAGAGGGTAATTATACCATAGACGGTGGTGCAACGTTGAAAGTTTCCAGAGCATTCCTTACATGGACTTACTCATGGTCATTCCGTAAGGATGATAATCAGTTGAATGATATTTACAGCGAAGATGACCACGTTATTTCAGCAAGCCGTTTTGCTGATAATCAAGAACTTAAATATTCCTTGAGGTCAATTGAAAGATTTTCGCCGTGGATTCGCAACATTTACATTGTAACAAATGGTCAGATACCATCGTGGTTGAATCTTGATAATCCTAGAGTGAAGATTGTTACCCATAAAGCAATATTTGCTAATCATAGTCATTTGCCGACATTCAGTTCACCAGCGATTGAAAGTCATATCCATCGTATTCCAGGCTTGTCAAAGAAGTTCATTTATATGAACGATGATGTCATGTTTGGTGACCATGTGTGGCCGGACGACTTCTACACTCATTCAAAAGGCCAGAAAATATTCTTAACTTGGGGTGTCCCTAACTGCAATGAAGGATGCCCAGCATCATGGATACAGGACAAATACTGCGACAAAGCATGTAATGTGTCCTCTTGTGATTACGATGGTGGTGATTGCATTGGTGTGAAACAGAATACTCGATATGCTTACCAAAGCTGGCACAACCAGCAATCCAGATTTAGACTGGATTTCTGTAATACTGGATGTGCAGATACGTGGGTTGGTGATCGTTATTGCGATACTGCATGCAATGTCTACAATTGTGGCTTTGATGCTGGTGATTGTGGTATTGCTCAGTTTGGTAAGCTACATGGTGTTGACGTCACCCACAACAATGAGGCTTATCATCTACCAGATGGTTTAAAGGTCGTCTATTTTAATCTCTCAAAGATTTTTAACAGTGCTAAATTAACTGAGGCAGAGCACAGTGAAAATATGATTATACGTACAGCAATAATTTCCCAAAAGTTCAAACTTCTCTCACTAACTCTTCGCAATAACTATACTCTTACGACAGTAGCTTTTAGAATCACTGGAAACATCAATGAAACTAAAACAGTCAAGTTCAACTTCAATGTCACAGTTCAAACAACAGGAACATTTCAAATGACTACATCACAGCCAATTTCATTGTCACCGACAACTGAGTCAATGATCCCAACCTTACCAGTGGTTAAGAAAGCGAAAGATTTCAAATCGATTGAAATCATTTATTCCAATCAATCTATAAATTACTGGATGGTTGTCAATTTAAGTTTGCCAAAGCCAACGTGGACGGTGTTAGGTCATGGGATTTATAATGCTCCAGTGTTGTCAAATAATACTAGTCTGCCAGAAAATGTTAAGAGTGAGCTCAAGAATCTTGACCAGGAGTTAAAGGAAGGAGATATCACTGATAAGGGATATAGAAGAAGGAAGGCAAAACTGTTAAAAGAGTTCTTGAAAGATGATGACCATGATGACGCTGTGATAGCCAATCAGGACTCAAAGGTGGATGAGGTAAGATTGGTTACTGTTGTTTGATGTTACAGTGGAACCCCGCCTTACGGCCACCAGCTTAATACGGCCACCCCGTTATTGCAGCCAGTTTTTTAGGTCCCGACGAAATGCATGTCCATACATTTTCTATAAAATTTACACTCTTAATATGTCGACTTTGGGCTGTAATTTTGGTGACCGGATTAACGGTGTTCCACTGTATTTAATTTGGTGATGGTTTGTGCAAGGTTTGAACATTTGCTGAAAAATAGCCATTTACTAACTAATAGGTGGTTTTCAGTTTCAAACCTTCAGTTGTATAGAGTGAAGATATTGTGATCATGACTATTCAACATCATTCCATCATCATCATCACCATAATTATCACAATCATCAAAATTATCAATTTCCCATATCATCAACATTATCATCATCATCATAATTATCATTATAATAAACAATTATTCACCGAAGGCAAAGTGGTTATCAGGGAATATATTTTTTTCGTGCTACTCCTTAAACTTCTTGAAAACTCCTTAGATTTGATTTACGTTTTTAAGGGCACTTGAAAAGCCCTTGAATTTTAGAAAATCAGCAAAAACTCCTTAATTTTAGCCAAAGTAGAAAAAAAAATTCTAGTATTGCAAATTAAAGTTAATTTAAGATTCTAGTATAGTACATCATTTTTGTAAATTCGTAAACTTTCGTATGTCAAAGTTGTCGCAAAAAGTGCTTAAAAGTTACTTTTTGGTCCTTCAAAACCTCTTGAAAACTCCTTAGATTTTGTTTACTGACATCAGCACGAACCCTGATATTTACCGAGCCGTGAGTCTTTGAAGCAATAAACGAGCGATTTCCGTGGTTTATCGGTGTAATAAACCACGCGGGATGTTGGGAGAACACGAAAAAAGGCCTAAGAAAATCTCGAGCCTCCGGGCGAGAGATTTTTGGCCTTTTTGAGTGTTCTCCCAACATCCCAAGTGGTTTATTACACCGATAAACCACGGAAATCGCTCGTTTATTGCTTTTATAATATAGAAAGTGTTTCAAAAACGAAATAAAAACGAATTAAAAGAAGTAATTTTTTTTCATTTTGCTGATGAACAAATCAATTCTCCTGAGAATTCTCAACCATCCAATCAAATCGCTTGTTATAAGCACAAATGTACAAATCTTTCACAACTTTCAAAGCTATAACATTATATTCTGCGGGTTATGTTTTCATGAAAATATTACATTCTTTTTAAAACTTTTGGGAGAATATGGTAGATACAAGTGGAGAATGCTTCAAATCAAAGCTCTATGGATCAATGTAGCTTGCAAGCTAATGAAACGATCGAGTTTGTTGTCAATAACATGTTTGTTGGCCGGTTCTTGTTGGGAAATCCCCGATGATTTTGATCGTAATAATGAAGGATTTATTGACTAACAAACAAATCTAGACATCGTTTAACCTCAAGCAGATGATATTTACTCACTACTGACATCGACATTATGTGGCTGGTTTGAGTTGAGGATTGCTTGGACATTTTTCAATCAAGTTAGATTCACCGCTGAATTCGGACGAACAAAAATCGCCATGATAGTCAGGTAATCCTGCTTTGAACAAAAAAAGATGTATTCGCCGTTGGTCAGTTATTAAATAAATGCATTGATGAATACTTAAGATATTGACTATAGTTATATCGTAAAGCATCTGTTTTTGCAAGCTTATTTATTCAAGTGGATAATTTGTGTGCTAAACTAGCTTTGTCCGTTGGATGCCGTGTCATTCGCTTGGTTTGCATTGTGAAATTTAACTTCACTTTCTTCACTGAACAGATATCTTACTTTATCCTTTGACATCAATAACCTAATTAGGCTGCTTTTTTGTACTTTTTGCTTGCTGTTTTGTAACGTCTACGAGTATTTTATGCCTCCAGCGTAGCGTATTTTAATACATTTAAAAATGTACTCTTTCTTTTTAATTCAAAAACAAAACTGTCAAATATACACTTTTTTGATCTTTTTTCGCTCTTATTCAACAATAAAAGTGACTTTTAGAACTACCTGTTCTGTTTATGTGATGCATTGAGTGTTTTTGTTGTTTTTAATTTGTTTATATCAGCTTTTTAACAAAAAGAAAATATTTACTCGACATTTTGAACGCCATTTTTCAAAAGTGAACAGGGAGCAAACAACAACTTTTTCGCTGTTCCTTCGAAACTCTCCAAAACCGTGGTTTATCGGTGTAATAAACCACGGTTTTGGACCAATCAGAGCGCGCGTTATAATCAAACTATATTATAATGTCCAATAACCACTTAGCCTGAGGTGAATAATTGTTTTAGTATACATGTATACACAATTCAAACCGTACAACATGTAGAAAAAATAATGAAATGAAAATTCTAGTATAAAATAAAAATTTATTGCATAATATTACAAAGCATGACGAAACACACAAGCTTCAGCAGTAGATATGGTCTCATATCCCATTGAGATAGCCAACCAATGAGAGCACACGTTCTTATGAGGTTGTGAATTGTGTATATATATACTAATCTGCATTACTATCATATTCAGTTGCTTGTTGTTTGTGTGTGTGACTTTGTTACTACGATATTTATCTACATTGTTTCAGACTGACCCTCAAAACAATCAACAACAAAAACAACAGGGAAAGTCAAGCTATCCCTCACAGAAAAACCAACGACATCTTCTTTCCATCGTCTATGATGAACAAGACGAGTTAAACTCACTTTACAACCCTATAGATATTACAAGGTAAGTAAGTAAGTATGTAAGCAAGTAAGTAAGTACATAAGTAAGTACATAAGCAAGTGGGTAAGTAAGTTTGGAAGTTAGCAAATACTTATATTTAAGTAAATACATAAGCAAATAAGTAAGCAAGCGAGTACATAAGTAAGTAAGCAAGTAAGTTTACAAGTAAATAAGTCAGTAAATAAATACGAAAATAAGTGAGTAAGCAAGTAAATAGTTAAAAAAGCAAGTAAGCAGGTACCCTGGGTACCAGGGGTTATTTTCTCCTTGCTTTATCGTTTGCTTTAGCGTTTGTAAATTTGACAGTTTGTTGACGGTTTGTTATTCAACGAATCTAACCCCTGGCCAAATGAGCTTAGAACCTCACTTCCATGCTGTTTTGATTGACACCGCCAATTATAGCCATATTTGGAAACTTGTTGACATCTTGCTGTCAGCTTTCATCCAATCAAAGGTCTTCATAGACTTAAACCAATCAGAAGGCCGGGGTCACGCAGCGATCCCTCGCTTCTGATTGGCTCGGTGAATTCAAAAGAATAGGCTCGTTTGACTAGAGGGTTTCTCTTGAAAAAAAAACGAACACAGACGTACAAATGATAAATACGAATACTAGATCAAGAAACCCTCTAGTTTCTAGGGTAGTAAGCAGGTACATGTTAGTAAGTTAGTCAGTAAGTAAGCACCTTAATTGTTCATAAGTATTAAATCCATAATTCATTATAGTCTTAGTATGACTTAGTGCCAAGGTCAACCATTTTAAAGTAGATGTATAATTACATTATTATTTTAAAAGCAGAGATAAATTAGATTCATAACAAATAAATAACCAAGCAATCAGTAGTTATTGGAAAGTTGACAAATCTGTTCTTGCCTTACTTAGAAATGTGGAGCCAGTGCCATCCGATGATGAAGTGTTTCTAGAGAACTGGATTGCCAACTCCAAGCGCAAGCAACTCTCCTACGAAGATGATCTAAAAAAGAGCTCCCACGACTGGCACGAACGCTACGGCAACTGGAATCCTAGAAGAGACAATACAGAAACAAGCTTTCTTCCTTGGGAGCGACAGAAGTTTTTCAAGAGAACACACATTCAAGAGGAACACAGAGAAATACTTGATAAGTATTCAACACAAGGAAGAACAGGCCGTAGGCTTCTTGACACGTTTGCAGATTCTCTACTTCATGTGCATAATCTTTATAATAGAAAGTTTGGTTATGCAGGGAGAAAGGTATTTATAAAATAACTGTTCAATATTGCACATGTTGATAGGTTAAGATGCTTTCTTTATGAACACATATTTGCCAATAGTCCCATTCACAATGCCCTGCATCAACTTGAAAGGTAGCCAGGCCTTTGCATAGAAGCGAGAGTAACAATGAGTCTGTGATGATAGAGATGCGAGAATAATTGTCAAGCGAGATGTTTAAATGTCTACACCTAATCCAAAAAACGTTGTCTGGTCCGCCGCACAGTCCTCGCGCCAAGACTGTGAAAGATATTGGTTATATCTAATCAGTAATTAATGTATTTGCATGTTCACACTCTAGTGTGGTATTTTTTTCAACGAAATAGTGTTGTGCCTACTGTTATTTTCTTGTTTTATCACTCTCATCAAAATATTCACTGTGTTTTCCTTCACTGTCTTGGCGCGAGGACTGTGCGGCAGACCCGACAACGTTTTTTGGATTAGGTGTATATCATTGCAAGGTCAATGTTCGTCTCGATTCAAAGGCCCTACTACCTTTAAAGATTGTATAGGGAACTGTTAAGGGGACTGTTTTAATTCTGTAAAAGATCGAGAAAAGTTGTTCACTGTGTTATATGCTGTTATATGCAATTTGGGATTGTCAAAACACTAAAGAAGTGTGGAGAAGCACACATAGCTATTAATCATGTTATCAAATTTACATGGGAAGTAAGTTTGAAGTTCACAAATGAAAGTTATTGGGAACTTTGGAACTTCAGAACAAACTTCTAAACCAACCAGACAAATAAGAATAAAAATAATCATAATCATCATCATAATAATAATAATAATAACAACAATAACAATAATAATTTAATTTTAATTTAATATAATATTTAATATTTATATAGAGCAAATATCTATGTACATATTCAAATGCGACCTGACTGTTGTGCCAGGGAGACAATCCCTCGTTCTTTTCGAAGAGCACAGCAGGATCTTTTACGTCCACCTTATATAGGAAGTTAGAGTGAAGGCAGACGGGACCTATGGCTTTACGTCCTTATCCGAGAAGGCAAGGCACATAGAGAGTAAAGTGTCTTGCCCAAGGACACCGCCCGGGCCATGAATCGAAAATAATAATAATAATAATGTTTAATACTTATGTTGCGCATTTTAACATTTGGAATATGATCAAAAATAACAAACGTTTTATGATAGAACCTATAAGTAACAAGAAACATGTATTGTGGAAAAGTGATTCTTTATTTACTTTAATTATATTTTAAAGGTTCCTGCACACATGCCCCATATGATAGACATTGACATCATGAAAGACATTATAAGTAACAAGAAACATGTACTGTAGAAAAGTGATTCTTTATTTACTTTAATTATATTTTAAAGGTTCCTGCACACATGCCCCATATGATAGACATTGACATCATGAAAGAACTACAAGATACCTTCCCTGAGGAGTTTGATCAGACCTCATCACACAAGCTGCGCAGTTCTGACGACATGCAGTTTGCTTTTTCGTACAACTATTTTGTGATTGGTCAGACAAGGACTCTTAATGTTACCAAGTTGTTTGCTGAATTGGACACTGATAACTCGGGTAGGTGTGGATGGGATTCTCTTTATAACTGTAGTAAGGATGCTGTTTTGGTATTGTCATTGTTTTATTTGTATTGTCATTATTATCATAACAAAACAATGGTCATCATCATTATTATCATCATGGTCATCATCATGGTCATTATTATCATCATGGTCATTATCATCATCATGGTCATTATTATCATCATGGTCATCATCATCATCATGGTCATTATCATCATCATGGTCATTATTATCATCATGGTCATTATCATCATCATGGTCATTATTATCATCATGGTCATCATCATCATCATGGTCATTATCATCATCATGGTCATTATTATCATCATGGTCATTATCATCATCATGGTCATTATTATCATCATGGTCATTATTATCATCAGGGTCATTATTATCATCATGGTCATTATTATCATCATGGTCATTATTATCATCATGGTCATCATCATCATCATGGTCATTATTATCATCATGGTCATTATTATCATCATGGTCATTATTATCATCATGGTCATTATTATCATCATGGTCATTATTATCATCATGGTCATTATTATCATCATGGTCATCATCATCATCATGGTCATTATTATCATCATGGTCATTATTATCATCATGGTCATTATTATCATTGTGGTCATTATTATCATCATGGTCATTATTATCATCATGGTCATCATTATCATCATGGTCATTATTATCATTGTGGTCATTATTATCATCATGGTCATTATTATCATCATGGTCATTATTATCATCATGGTCATTATTATCATTGTGGTCATTATTATCATCATGGTCATTATTATCATCATGGTCATTATTATCATCATGGTCATTATTATCATTGTGGTCATTATTATCATCATGGTCATCATTATCATCATGGTCATTATTATCATCATGGTCATTATTATCATCATGGTCATCATTATCATCATGGTCATCATTATCATCATGGTCATCATTATCATCATGGTCATTATTATCATCATGGTCATTATTATCATCATGGTCATTATTATCATCATGGTCATTATTATCATCATGGTCATTATTATCATCATGGTCATTATTATCATCATGGTCATCATTATCATCATGGTCATCATTATCATCATTATCATCATTATCATCATGGTCATTATTATCATTGTGTCGTCATCATGGTCATTATCATCATGGTCATTATTATCATCATGGTCATCATTATCATCATGGTCATCATTATCATCATGGTCATTATCATCATGGTCATCATCATCATCATGGTCATTATTATCATCATGGTCATTATTATCATCATGGTCATCATTATCATCATGGTCATTATTATCATCATGGTCATTATTATCATCATGGTCATTATTATCATCATGGTCATCATCATCATCATGGTCATTATCATCATGGTCATTATTATCATCATGGTCATTATTATCATCATGGTCATCATTATCATCATGGTCATCATTATCATCATGGTCATCATCATCATCATGGTCATTATTATCATCATGGTCATTATTATCATTGTGGTCATTATTATCATCATGGTCATTATTATCATCATGGTCATTATTATCATCATGGTCATTATTATCATCATGGTCATTATTATCATCATGGTCATTATTATCATCATGGTCATTATTATCATCATGGTCATCATCATCATCATGGTCATCATCATCATCATGGTCATCATCATCATCATGGTCATTATTATCATCATGGTCATTATTATCATCATGGTCATTATTATCATCATGGTCATTATTATCATCATGGTCATTATTATCATCATCATCATTATCATCACCATCACAGACTATACATCATCATCATCATCATCATCATGGTCATCATCATCATCATCAATGTCAATGTTGACATTTATTTAATAATTAACTTTAACATATTTTAATTCATTAAGGTACATTATCTGATCGCGAACTGAGAACATTGGCAACAAAGATCTACCCCCTCCCTCTTAACTCAGCTGACATCAAGAACTTGGAAAAAGCCCTGATGAACTGTTCCATTACTCTGGACATGAAATCAACAGCCGCTACATCACAACAAAGTAAAAACAACGCCGACTCTGCACTACCAATCATCACTGAATCACTGCTCAGCTTGTGCACTCAGGTTACAAAGCTTTTGAACGATTCGAAAGGAACAGCGAAGAAATACAAACATGAGACAGCAGGTGACGAAGATATAGCCTTTAAAATGCTCAGTAACAATGCATCAATGGTTCTTCGTCAACTCGACAACATTCGAGCGCACAAAAAGAAGTTTATCTGCCTGAACGATAACATTGACCATTCCCAGAATGCAACTTTAGTAAGAGCTCTTTTGGTTGACTTCTACAAGTCTTTCTTCCCCAATCCCTCTCAGTTTGAACTGGCCGAGAATTACCGGAACACGTTTTTGTATGTTGAGGATTTAGACAAATGGAAGGAAGAGCAGAAAGAGTTAAAGAAGAAGAATCAAGTCATTATAATGATAGTAGTTTTCATTTTAATGGGTGGGATGTTTTGGCGGAAGATGGTACGTTTTTTAAAGTGGATGTCTCCTCTTCGGCGGCGTTTTATTCCTAGTGTTTCTGATAATAGTAATACCAGGTTATTAAGTATATGAAAATAAATAGATTATTAGTTTAATTATAGTGCAAATATTTAGAATTTTGAACCAACACGAGGACAGATAGAGGGGGTTAATGTGGTGACTATAGTCATTCCCTTTGCAAAATAATAAGAAGAAAAGATAAGTTAGAGTACAAACATTAAAAGCGTGAAACATAAATAGTACTAAACAGTGATTTTTTATGCTAATTCTATTGTTTTCTATTGTTTAATTAGCACTATTTAGTACTATTTAGTACCACTTGTTTCACGGTATAATATTTGTACTCTAGGAACTAAAAAAAGACTAAAATATTTGACAAACGTATTGGCATGACTGCGACAAAATCATTTTATCAATGCTGTAATTCTGATTCGCATCTATCCCAGGGGAGTTTGGTGATTAGAGGCGGACCACTTGACTTTTTTTGGGGGGAGGGGGGAAGATTTACTTGTTGTACATGCTAGTTCTTCCCCCAGAGTACAAGTACGATTTTTTTCCTTGCTCAGAGGGCTGCAGGATTTTTTTTTTTTTCAAAACCTTCCAACACCCCCCCAACACCCCTCCACCCCGCGCCATGCTACTACGTTTATCCCTTTCGAGCTCGATACCATTCCCCCTCCCCTCCCCCCGTTGACAAAGAATGAAAATATCACCAGTAAATGGAATAGTTCAGTTTTTAATTAAAGAAAGACCAGAAATGAAATAAATAAAACAAATATTTAATATGCTAAGTTGGTGTTTTTTTTTGTTGCTTGACATGATTTAGATCGGAATGAAGTGCATTTGTGTCTTCAAGTGACCTTCCTCAGTCCGAGTCAAACCAACGTATGCTGGCTGGGTAATTGCTCAATCTACTAAAGGCGCTGTGATACTGCAATTTTTCTTCAAATTGTCTCGCAATACCGTTGAGTTACAAGTTGCTGGAAAATTGCACAGTGTAACAGAGGCTCTCTCGCAGTTTTGCAGACAGCATTGCACGAAGTAGAGTTCAGTTCCGTTTTTCGCATGCGGAACTCAACAATTTTCATCGTGTATTGCCCCACCAGCAACTTGTGTTGCAACGACATTGTGAGCTGAGATAAGTTATAAAAACATTGCATTATGTAATATCGCTTTATTTAAATAGCGTGCTGGAGGTCACGTGACCACACCTACACTAAATCTATCAGCTGTGCCAAAATGTCCAGAAATTAAATGAGCATGTGGACATTAGCTAAAAGGTTGAAATTTCAGCTCTTGATTCTAAATACATAAAAAATGGCAAAGAACATAACATGGGATATTTTCTAAGGATTTGTATGGAAAAACGGCACTGCAGAGCAAGCCGGCTTGCATGCTCTCCATTTATACAAATCCTTAGAAAATATCCCATTTTATGTTCCTTGCAATTTTAAAAATGTATTTTCAGTTAAGTATTTAGAATCAAGAGCTTAACTAATTTGTGACTTATTGCTAAATAAATGATGTCGACATGCTCTTTCCATTTAACGACATCATTTTGGCACAGCGACAGCTGAAGGTAGGTGGGGTCACGTGACCTCTAGCTGTAAAAGGCCTATTGTATAAAACTTTTCTGAATCAGGTGTAAGTTAAACCATATGATATTCTTGTTTGAATATTATTTTGGTAGAGTTAGAGTGTTGTGATCAAGTCAACTTGTGATAGCTAGAATATACATGTATCAGAGTACTCTCCGTCTAGATGAGGAACTCCCGTTAGCCAAAACTAATTATTTTTTAGGCCAAGTAAAACAAAAACAAATGTTTCTCGTCCCCGCCCACTTCATTTTTTTGGGCCGCATGATTATTTCTATTATATTTGCTATTATTGCGGATCCACTGTGCTTCTTTTGTGGGAGTGAGGTTGATTTAGTAATTCGAGAGGACTCAGTGCTACCCGTTCTGCAATGTGTGCCACGAAAAAGGATACAAGCCAAAGAACAAGATTAAGAGAGCATTCTCTGAGGCTAAATCATAAAACACATTTTATGTTAACAAACTGAACTCTTGACCTCGATCACCTATCTTATAATTGTGGTGCATGCATTCAAGATATGTCAGAACTCTATTTTTGATATATACTGTTTTGCGTTTTGAAAATAAATGTTAACCAGCCGGTATACGTTGTTTTTAACTAACCGCAGAATTCTAACCTATCCCTCAAGAGAGTCATTGTGCACCCAGTTGCCATTAACACACGTATTGTCTTGTAAAGAAAGCACTGAATTGGAAATAACAAAAAGTCCGGAAAAAAATACAATCCGCCCGTCCGCACGTTTTTTTAGAAATCTGGATGAGAAACATTTGCTTGCTTTTTTTACTTGGCCTTAAAGATCGAGTAAGTTGTGCCTGAGTTTTCTTAATAATGCTGAGATATGAGTATAGTTGTGTTTTTTTGTATTTTATCCCGAATAAATAGATACGGTCCAACACCAAATGTTAAGTAAATATAGTTATGTAAATATAGTTATGTAAATATAGTTAAGTAAATATAGTTGAGTAAATATAGTTGAGTAAATATAGTTGAGTAAATATAGTTGGGTAAATATAGTTGAGTAAATATATTTAAGTAAATATAGTTGAGTAAATATAGTTGAGTAAATATAGTTGAGTAAATATATTTAAGTAAATATAGTTGAGTAAATATATAGTTGAGTAAATATAGTTGAGTAAATATAGTTGAGTAAATATAGTTGAGTAAATATAGTCGAGTAAATATAGTCGAGTAAATATAGTTGAGTAAATATAGTTGAGTAAATATAGTTGAGTAAATATAGTTGAGTAAATATAGTTGAGTAAATATAGTTGAGTAAATATAGTTAAGTAAATATAGTTAAGTAAATATAGTTGAGTAAATATAGTTGAGTAAATATAGTTGAGTAAATATAGTTGAGTAAATATAGTTGAGTAAATATAGTTGAGTAAATATAGTTGAGTAAATATAGTTGAGTAAATATTGTTGAGTAAATATAGTTGAGTAAATATAGTTAAGTAAATATAGTTAAGTAAATATAGTTGAGTAAATATAGTTGAGTAAATATAGTTATGTAAATATAGTTGAGTAAATATAGTTGAGTAAATATAGTTGAGTAAATATAGTTGAGTAAATATAGTTGAGTAAATATAGTTATGTAAATATAGTTGAGTAAATATAGTTGAGTAAATATAGTTGAGTAAATATAGTTGAGTAAATATAGTTGAGTAAATATAGTTAAGTAAATATAGTTGAGTAAATATAGTTGAGTAAATATAGTTGAGTAAATATAGTTGAGTAAATATAGTTGAGTAAATATAGTTGAGTAAATATAGTTGAGTAAATATAGTTGAGTAAATATAGTTGAGTAAATATAGTTGAGTAAATATAGTTATGTAAATATAGTTGAGTAAATATAGTTGAGTAAATATAGTTGAGTAAATATAGTTAAGTAAATATAGTTGAGTAAATATAGTTGAGTAAATATAGTTGAGTAAATATAGTTGAGTAAATATAGTTGAGTAAATATAGTTGAGTAATTATAGTTGAGTAATTATAGTTGAGTAATTATAGTTGAGTAAATATAGTTGAGTAAATATAGTTAAGTAAATATAGTTAAGTAAATATAGTTGAGTAAATATAGTTGAGTAAATATAGTTGAGTAATTATAGTTGAGTAATTATAGTTGAGTAATTATAGTTGAGTAAATATAGTTGAGTAAATATAGTTAAGTAAATATAGTTGAGTAAATATAGTTGAGTAATTATAGTTGAGTAATTATAGTTGAGTAATTATAGTTGAGTAAATATAGTCGAGTAATTATAGTTGAGTAAATATAGTTGAGTAATTATAGTTAAGTAAATATAGTTAAGTAAATATAGTTAAGTAAATATAGTTAAGTAAATATAGTTAAGTAAATATAGTTAAGTAAATATAGTTAAGTAAATATAGTTAAGTAAATATAGTTGAGTAAATATAGTTGAGTAAATATAGTTGAGTAATTATAGTTGAGTAATTATAGTTGAGTAAATATAGTTGAGTAAATATAGTTAAGTAAATATAGTTAAGTAAATATAGTTGAGTAAATATAGTTGAGTAAATATAGTTGAGTAATTATAGTTGAGTAATTATAGTTGAGTAATTATAGTTGAGTAAATATAGTTGAGTAAATATAGTTAAGTAAATATAGTTGAGTAAATATAGTTGAGTAATTATAGTTGAGTAATTATAGTTGAGTAATTATAGTTGAGTAAATATAGTCGAGTAATTATAGTTGAGTAAATATAGTTGAGTAATTATAGTTAAGTAAATATAGTTAAGTAAATATAGTTAAGTAAATATAGTTAAGTAAATATAGTTAAGTAAATATAGTTAAGTAAATATAGTTGAGTAAATATAGTTGAGTAAATATAGTTGAGTAAATATAGTTATGTAAATATAGTTAAGTAAATATAGTTAAGTAAATATAGTTAAGTAAATATAGTTGAGTAAATATAGTTGAGTAATTATAGTTGAGTAATTATAGTTGAGTAATTATAGTTGAGTAAATATAGTCGAGTAATTATAGTTGAGTAAATATAGTTGAGTAATTATAGTTAAGTAAATATAGTTAAGTAAATATAGTTGAGTAAATATAGTTATGTAAATATAGTTGAGTAAATATAGTTGAGTAAATATAGTTAAGTAAATATAGTTAAGTAAATATAGTTAAGTAAATATAGTTAAGTAAATATAGTTAAGTAAATATAGTTGAGTAAATATAGTTGAGTAAATATAGTTGAGTAAATATAGTTGAGTAAATATAGTTGAGTAAATATAGTTATGTAAATATAGTTAAGTAAATATAGTTAAGTAAATATAGTTAAGTAAATATAGTTGAGTAAATATAGTTGAGTAATTATAGTTGAGTAATTATAGTTGAGTAATTATAGTTGAGTAAATATAGTCGAGTAATTATAGTTGAGTAAATATAGTTGAGTAATTATAGTTAAGTAAATATAGTTAAGTAAATATAGTTGAGTAAATATAGTTGAGTAAATATAGTCGAGTAATTATAGTTGAGTAAATATAGTTGAGTAATTATAGTTAAGTAAATATAGTTAAGTAAATATAGTTAAGTAAATATAGTTAAGTAATTATAGTTAAGTAAATATAGTTAAGTAAATATAGTTAAGTAAATATAGTTAAGTAAATATAGTTAAGTAAATATAGTTAAGTAAATATAGTTGAGTAAATATAGTTGAGTAAATATAGTTGAGTAAATATAGTTGAGTAAATATAGTTGAGTAAATATAGTTGAGTAAATATAGTTGAGTAAATATAGTTATGTAAATATAGTTAAGTAAATATAGTTAAGTAAATATAGTTAAGTAAATATAGTTATGTAAATATAGTTGAGTAAATATAGTTGAGTAAATATAGTTAAGTAAATATAGTTGAGTAAATATAGTTAAGTAAATATAGTTGAGTAAATATAGTTGAGTAAATATAGTTGAGTAAATATAGTTAAGTAAATATAGTTGAGTAAATATAGTTGAGTAAATATAGTTGTTAGTATTTAGTACACGGGGAGATGTAACGTTTGGGCTTCCTGTTTTAGCCAGGGGACCGCGCTCTGCCATCGGACGATAGGACTGATAACTAGTATATTCAAGATGGCCGGGGTTCCGTTAATTCAGTAACTAATTCATGTTTTATTGATCCTCAAGTGAGTATGTTGTGTTTTATTTAGTCCACTAACAAACATTGCTCACGACTCGAAGCAAAGAGTATCCTACAGCCCGTGGATCAATCAACACATCATGTATTAAAATACACGATTTTCACTTAAACGCATTTAGTTTACATCAATTTCCCTACAAAGTATTTCCTGAAAGCTTTAAAAATGATAAAGATTACATATTTAGTAGAAGTTTTAAATAAAACTTATTAGTTTTGGAGAAATCAGGCATATAGTAAGAGAGTGTTGTCTTAGCGCGAGATGTTTATTTGCAGAAGCCTGAGTTAATGTGAACGGATCAAATTTTTTGACCTTATTATTGTACATATATTTATCTATCAAACTGTGCCTGCGATTTGTCTTTTGGTGCTTCGTTAATTTTTTATTGACTTTTTAAGTTTAACCTACATATTTTTCAGTGCATTCTTTAGTAAATGGCTAATATCTGACGAAAGAAAACGAAACAGAACAAACGCAGGCACTCAAAAAGGTGTTCTACATCAAAAAGTTTTTTCTACATCAAAAACTTTTTTTTCTACATCAAAAAGGTTTTCTACATCAAAAAGGTTTTTTTTTTACATCAAAAAAGGTTTTTTATACATCAAAAATTTTTTTTATATCAAAAAGGTATCTTCTACATCACAAAGGTATTTTCTACATCACAAAGGTATTTTCTACATCAAAAAGGTTTTTATACATCAAAAAGGTTTATCAGTTGAACATCAAAAAGGTTTTTTTTATATCAAAAAGGCTTTTTCTTCATCGAAAAGGTTTTTTGAACATCAAAAACGTTATTTACATCAAAAATATTTTTTCTACATCCAAAAAGGTTTTTTGAATATTAAATAGGTTCTAAGTTTTAAAGTGTTCTTGTAAATTATTCATACATCTATGATTTATATTATTCTCTTACTGTCATACTTTTGATGATGGCGTCAGTATGACTCCGAAACGTCGTAAAATAAAACTTTTTTGTATTAGTTTCAAAGTTTTGAACATCAAAAAGTTTTATTATCGAAAAGGTTTTTTTACATCAAAAAGGTTTTTTTACATCAAAATTAAAAGGTTTTCTTTTATATCAAAAAGGTTTTCTACATGAAAAAGTTTTTTCTACATCAAAAAGGTTTTTTTACATCAAAAAGGTTTTTTCTATATCAAAATGTTTTTTGATATCAAAAAGGTATTTTCTACATCACAAAGGTATTTTCTACATCAAAAATGTTTTTTTTACATCAAAAAGGTTTTTATACATCAAAAATGTTTTTCTACATCAAAAAGGTTTTTCTACATCAAAAAGGTTTTTATACATCAAAAAGGTTTTTATACATCAAAATGGTTTCTCTACATCAAAAAGGTTTTTCTACTTAAAAAAGTTTTTAAACATCAAAAAGGTTTTTATACATCAAAAAGGTTTTTATACATCAAAAAGGTTTTCTACATCAAAAAGGTTTTTCTACATCAAAAAGGTTTTTCAGTTGAACATCAAAAGGTTTTTTTATATCAAAAAGGTTTTTTCTTCATCGAAAAAGATTTGCATGTTTATACAAAGGGTCTTGCCCCTCAGGGAATCTCTATATCGCCCACGTCACTCGCATGGATAACACTGCTTATCAAAAGCAGCTGCTTTACTCCGAGCCTGAAAATCCAAAATGAGGTCCAACAACTTTGACAAAATTGAAAACAATTACAGATATTGACTGAATTGAACAACTACAAAAGACCATGTTTAACAGAGCTGAATTCAACAAGTAGATCAATTTGAAATATGCTAGGCTAGGCTAGGTCAGGCTACAACAACAACAACATTTTTATTTCTACCTTGCATGAAATAATTACAATATCTTATAAAAATTTATATTAGAATATATTATTTTTAGGTAGGGGTCCTAACTATAATAACTTTAAGAGTTAATAAGTTGTTAGGGCCATTATCTATTAATTGGTATAAGTTTATTATAAGTGTAAAGAAGAAAGTGATTAGAAGAGAAAAAAAAATGGCTAGGCTAGGCTAGTGTAGACTCAATTGAAGGCTACATCAATAGCCTATCATATCAATAGCCTATCATATCAATAGCCTATCATATCAATAGCCTATCATATCAATAGCCTATCATATCAATAGCCTATCATATCAATAGCCTATCATATCAATAGCCTATCATATCAATAGCCGAGCCGAGAACAATAGGCGAGATTACACTCTTATGGTCCCTCCGGCCTTCACTACATGTATGGCATCGTTTGGATATATATATAAAAAAATAAAAAAAAAATGAAAAATAAAGAAGAAAAAAATCAATAAATAAAAAAAATCTGCTCTCCAGTTTATGCTAATGAACTTTGCTCTCTAATTACTCTATCTGCTCTCCTATTGCTCTCCGATCCTCATGATCCTCACGAAAAAAGAGAATATTTCCAACCCTAACCTACTACTTCTGACATATTGTTAAATCGAAACATTATATTTTTTGCAAATATTCTCAAGGTTAACAGGATTCCAGAATAATTAAATTATTTTCTCGAAAATTTGCCATCGATTTACAAAACCTTTTGTTCCTTGTAATTTTATATGAATTTTATAAATGAAGACTTAAGATCACTTCAGAGCTACTGAATAAACTTTTTGCTGGTCTTTAGAATCTTATCTTATCAGTTTACTCACCGGCAAAGTATAATGATCGACTCCCTTCACTGTGGTCAAGTTTGTGTTGTTTCCATACTTGTCGAAATCCAAGAGCATACAATCAAACAGACCTTGGTCTTTTCTTGTTGTGTTCACATTGGTAGAAATACACAGTGCGTTGGCAGTGCATTCCATCATACAATCTGGAATACCTTCCACACTGATATTTTTCAGTGCAGTTCCAGAACTTAGTTTGTGGTCTTTGTAGATTTTAAAGTTTGCTATCTGAAAAGTGTTGTCTTCGGTTTTGATTCGTGATGTCTGTTCTGAAGCTACCACTTGTAGCAAGGCCATTGACAGAACTATGTACACGGGACTCATGTTTCAAAATTTTGATCCATCCAGTCCAGTCAGCGAGAAGGAAATAATGAAATGACTTGGTGATGAACTGTGTAGGAGATTGGAAACCGCAAAACCGCACAAAAAATCGACACAACCGTACAATCGCAACCGCAACCGCAAAATTTGTAAAACCGCAGATATAAATAAAAAAAAACACGCAAAACCGCACCAAAAATAACACGAAACCACATCACCGCAAACCCTTACTCACCCTCCCCCTCAACAATAATATACCCATAAACGTTTGCCGATATTTTGCTTAAAATGTTAATAATGTGTTTTGTTTGTAATTATTCTTTACATACACGGCGATATAGCTTTGCTCCTCAAAATCCCGTTGCTATGCGCAAAGTATTTTCAAGAAGGAATAGCATACTGGTACTATAGTAGTAAAATGACGTCATCGTGTAAATGTCCGACGAAAATTAAAGGATCGTAATAATAATAATAATATATATAATATAACATTCAGGTTTCACCATATTTATTCATTAAATATAACAAACAAACTATAAACAACTTGATATACACAATGTTCTTGAACACCTATTTGAAATATAGGTGCAGTCTACGACTTTCTAAAGCCTGGAAAGGATGTCGGTAGTTTTTCATCTTATCAATTGATTTACAATATGTATATTTGTATACTTTGTATATCCCTTGTGTATTACCCCTCCAGCAATTTGTGTCGTAACAACATGTGATGTTTACAACATAAGCGGCCGTGTTTTATCGGCATACACCTATTTCAAAAAAGGTTGTCATCGCCAAAAGCGATAGGCGATAGGTCATTCGAAGACCCAAGTGCACTATGGGTATAATCCTAAGTCGTGAAATTTTCAATTATGCCAGCTCCACTAAACAACGATCTCCGCTGTAGTATAGAGTTATATGGCTTGTCGAAGGACTGAAAATGTGCCCAGAAGACACAGCTCTTCTGCTTTTCTGTGGATACTTTAGATTATACCCATAGTGCACTTGGGTCTTGGAATGACCTATCGCTTTTGGCGATGAGAACCTTTTTTGAAATAGGTTTATACAATCACAAGACGAAGGCGCATGGTTGTGTAGCAGATAGAACTCTTACTTAAAAAACGTTAAAAACGTTCTTTCAAATTTTGAGACTATTTTCAGGAGTTAAGTAAATCTTATGCAACATGCAACACTAGTGTTTTATCAGATGTACAACACTCGTCATGGTCATGATTTATTATATAAATCAGTCTCATTAATTACAACTGAGTTTTTGTGGCTACTGCATTCTGGGTATGCGTAGCCACTATGTCATCGAGTCGTGTAATGTAACTAGGTATAAACTCCATGTAGGCTAAATTTTCTTACATATCATTATGTATGTTTAGTATACATATATGGTACACAGAGTACATGAAGTTTATACCGGTAACTATACCACAGGAAGCCCACTTCGCACCGGGTAGTGGTACGTTGATCAATGATCGAGTCAATTGACTCACATCCCTCCCGGTAGGTTTTAATTTTGTAATCGTTTCCAGCGCCTTCAAAATAAAATGGCGTTTTGTGCAGTCGTTTCGGGAACGTTGAGAGAGCTTACGCTCAATACCGTTAGCTGGTTCGAAGAAATTAGCATGGATTGATTGCTGAACAACCCCTTCATGGCTTTGTGGAAGCAAAAGCGTCTCAAGTGGCCGGTATTTGAAGTGAGTTGGCTCTAGAGTGTCCAAGCTTGTCATTTATGGTTTATGAAAGTAAGTTATGAAAAACTCGTTACAAACATCAAAAAATACACGAAAATACATTCTATGTTAGAAATAGAAGTTTTCTTAAAGTAAGATTATTACTTTAAAAAATATTGTATTCAAAACCTCAAAAAGTTTGGGCTACCTGTGATTCGATATATGCAAACAATTCATTGAGTTTCGATTTTTATTCAGTAGCCACATGCGCTCATTAAGCGTCTATTTTTTAAATGTGAGATAGGTTACTGACAAAATTGCATAATGTAACATCGCTTTATTAAAATAGTATGCTAGTGAGTTTCTTATCGCCCAATACATACAAAGTCTCTTTCTACTAAATAGGAAAGTGTACAGGCAAATCAAAATATTGTTTTCAGTGAAAAACAAGTGTAAAGTTATTCGTAAAATTATTACTGTGGTGGACCAATGAGATTGCAGGATTATAGTGACAATATTTAATTGAAGTGGGTTTCTACTATCACCCAAAAGATAGTGAGTTTATGTGAGCCTATCAAATTGCAATATTTGCGATAGTATACTAGTGGATTTCTAATATATAACTACAGTTATAGCCCACGTATGAGAACCTGAATTTTTCAATTTAACCTAAACTAGACGCTCTAGGAGCGTGAAGTCGGGCTAGTCATAAAATCAAAACAGGAGGCTAAACAATTCTACGTTGGGCTTCCTGTGTTCGTTCCCAAAGCATCATGGGATAGATAGATAGATAGATAGATAGATAGATAGATAGATAGATAGATAGATAGATAGATAGATAGATAGATAGATAGATAGATAGATAGATAGATAGATAGATAGATAGATAGATAGATAGATAGATAGATAGATAGATAGATAGATAGATAGATAGATAGATAGATAGATAGATAGATAGATAGATAGATAGATAGATAGATAGATAGATAGATAGATAGATAGATAGATAGATAGATAGATAGATAGATAGATAGATAGATAGATAGATAGATAGATAGATAGATAGATAGATAGATAGATAGATAGATAGATAGATAGATAGATAGATAGATAGATAGATAGATAGATAGATAGATAGATAGATAGATAGATAGATAGATAGATAGATAGATAGATAGATAGATAGATAGATAGATAGATAGATAGATAGATAGATAGATAGATAGATAGATAGATAGATAGATAGATAGATAGATAGATAGATAGATAGATAGATAGATAGACAGACTAATAAGTTCTTGTAAGGTTCTTATATAATTGAGGGGGCTTAAAATGAAAATTTTAGCCTAACAGGCTCTTAAAACCCAGGTTCGTATGGACCCTTTTAAAAAGTCCCGAAGTGTTGTGTTTTCTGCGCTTGACGTCAAATTTATTCTTTTCAATTCCTTTCATATTATACAAATTTCAAAAGAATAAATTTGACGTCAAGCGCAGAAAACACAACACTTCAGGGGCCGGTTGTACGTAGCCTGGATAGCGCTATCCACCGGATAAATCCCTATCCAGCGGATAAAATCTATAAAAAACCTATGAAGTGGATAACTTTTATCCGCGGATAGCACTATCCAGGCTACGTACAACTGACCCCAGGACTTATTAAAAGGGTCTATACGTGGGCGATTATGTATTATTTGCCGAAGGCGAGGTGAATAATAAACCGAGACTAGGTCGAGGTTACTATTTACCGATATTCATCAAGACTTATTCATACTCACTATCTCACTGGGTATTAATATACTGTTATTAGTTGCCAATACCAAATCGAGTAGAGGACTGGGTACTTAGTTTCCCTAATTAATGTAATTAAAAAATGAACCTCATAATTAAATAGAGCTCATCAAGATATGTAAGATTCCTGAGTTTGGTTTCATTTGGTTGTATTCTGACCAAGATACAGCCTCATAAAATGGCCTAAAAATGGACGGATGCCTAGCCTGTCCTTCCAATCCGTACATTCCTTTGTTATTTTGGGCAGTTTTGAATGGCTGTAACTCACTCAATATCCAACCAAATAGCAACAAATCTCAGGAATCTTACATATCTTGATCTGCTCTTTGATACTGTATGTTGTTCAATCCTTAATTACATCAATCTCGAACCCAGAGCCTGCGTACTCTTGGCCAGCAGTGCTGAGCAACGTATGACTCTGGGGGAACGGAATTATCTGCTTATGCTGATTGGCCCTTGAAAATACAATAGTCAGATCGGAAACAGACGAAGTAAAAGTTCTGATTGGTCCATCATGTAAACAAATGTACATTCAAAATGTAAATTTTACGATTACATGTAATACGACGTCAACGGTTCTTTAATACAAGATAGAATAATATCGTCGTTTATGGAATATTTACGAGTCGCGAAGTGAAGAGATATTGTATCGCCGCTAAGCGATGATTATCGAGTCGCGAAGCAAATTAGAATTCACACAAAATACTCCTTTAAACTATTCTAAACCTTGACAATCCTCAGACCCCTGGCATCCAGTTATTTACTAAAGGTCAATCGTACCACGAAAGCAAACTAATAACCGGATTAATTAGGGAAACTAGTACCCAGTCCACTACTCGATTTGGAATTGGCCAATAGCCGGTGATTAAAGAAATCCAGCGCGCTGATTGGCTCGGAAACGTCGGGCTATTTTTCGAGAATCACCTACAGCGTTTCGTGCTCTTTTAGAAATACGAAATAAATAGTTTTTTTTCTGTAAATGGAAGGTTATTTTTGTGTTTTGAAATAATCACCTTTCTTAATCATACTAATTAACAATTAGACCAGCAGCCCGAATGGTCTACGAGTCAATAGCCCACGAGGCCGAGTCTTCGAGGCCAAGTGGGCTATTGACTCGTGGACCATGAGGGCGAGAGGTCTAATTGTTTTAGTATAAACCAACTAGTAGGTCAAACTTTGCCATATTTTGAAAAAAAAAATAACATTTCAATCGTTTTATTTTGAAAAAATGACAGATAATCGAAAGTGAAAATACCGAGCGCGCGCTCAATGACGCGTGACGGCAAGTGAAAATGTATTCAAAACACATCGAAATTCTCCACAGTTTTAGTCATTTTCTTCCTCAAGACTTTTGTTTTAACGGCTGAAAATAGCATATTTTTACTGCTAAAACTACTATACATATTTGAACAACGGAGGAATAAAGAAAAGTCCAAGAAAAGTTTTTAATTTAATCTGGCTTTCTCAATCAAACTGAAGATTCGTGTGATGGCGTCAGTAGCGCGCGCTCTTCAAGTCAAAATTCATTCACAAAACATCAAAATTATGTGCTTTTTTGTCATTTTCTTCCTCGTTTTTGCAATTTACGATTTAAGGAAAAGCATTACATTTAGTACTAAGCTATTACAAGAAATAGAAGAAACAAGAAACGTTTTCAAAGTTTACAAAACCGGCCCTTTTCGCTACTAGTTGTCTATCACTCAATAGACCATTAGTAGAGTAGCCAATCAGAATGCAGGATGCGTGATAGACCACTAGCTAGTAGGTTTGTACTAACATCCAATAGATAGTGAGTGTTGAGCCAATCAGATTGCGCGCAGTATCCCTTTTTGAAGAAAAACTGTTCATTTCTAAAAGCGCGAGAAACGCTGTAGATGATTATTGAGAAATTTAAATAGGATGTGAATTTTCTCGAAAATTAGACATTTTTAGGTCGTATTTTCATTTCCGCTCTTTTCAATGAATAATAATAACCTTTCCAAGTTTCCCAATTAATGCCTTTGCCGTATAATTCATTTTTACCATTCAAATAAAGACCATTCAGGTTGCTTATGTGACATGTAGCGTACCACCAGGCACCAAGAATCCACTGAGCGCAATGTGTACTGGGGGTATCATCATTATCGCGATCTTTAGTAGAGAACTGCATATTGTTATGGCCATCTATCAGCGAATCGTCAGCATTGCCTGAATATTAAAGATATATATCACATTGAGCTTATTCCAAGCAAATCGGTTTGTGAAAGTCATTTCATGGTGTGCTGCCGTTTTACACACACTTCTAAAACGGAGAATGAGGATTGCACGACCGAAAGGTAATGTGGGTCTTTAAATTGATTGGTTGTGGTACAAAACTATTAATAGCAGACAACGAATTTGCTGCACAATAAGCCAGCACCATTTAGTGAATAACAACTCAACATGTGCTCAACAATTAATCCACGCAGGAGCTTCAAATCAGTGACGTTTGTTAGTGAATTATACAACGATATATGGTGCCCTCGTGCTTCGTCAAGTATCCTATAGTATCCTATAGCCTGTGAAACGCGGGACCTGCGCTATGGCCTGGGCTCTAAACTTGGTCATTAATTAATATCAGTATGTTGAAAATGCAGGATTATTGACGCTATTGGATGCCCTTTTATACAAAGGATTGCTTGCATGTAAGATATTAATAAACGTCACCGATTATCCTACTTGCTATAACATTGTATAATGATTGTCAATATGCTCAAATACTCTCAAATACATGAATGTCGATAAATGAAAATGAATGTGTTAACGTTTTTATGCAAATGAAATAAATGAAATGCAAATTCGCGATAATGAAAGTATATTTTTCTGGTAATGCACGTCAAATGAAGAACTATTTTTATAGTGATATTCCATTTATAACGAACAAGTTACGTGTAAGAGAAACTTTCACAAGACATGTTATAGACCCTATGGGCAAGAGCAAGGGACTGGGAACGAGCAACACGAAATACCACGAACAATAAAATATTTCAATAATATTTTTCCATTACATCTAAGAGAATGTCTAAATTAGTAATTTTGTAGAGATCTGTTGTCATATATTGAAAATGTACCAACAACGCGAAAGCGGGGTTCCTTAAAGGCCCAAGTGCAAATTTTAATTAAGCCCAATGTTTGTAAATTCAAAAAGCTGTAACTTCTTATCAGTTCATGTTATTACATTGAAATTTTGGAATATTACTAATTTTGTTGTGCTCTTCCTATTAAAAGCATTGGTGTCTTCTTATACTGACTAAGTAAGGTATCGCCTTTTTGTATATGGTGTATAGACTACTCGCAGGCTTCAATCACAGTCATGGGCTTCCTAAAGTGGAAGGGTGAGAGTGGGAGCGAGAAGGGGGAAGGCAGAACTCCTCTTTATTATTTCCTTTCTCTCGTTCTCAGTTTCCTCGCGGTCAATAAAAACATTAAAAAGGAAGCCCAAAGGAGGAAAAGGTGTTTCATGCCGAGCTAGAGGATGCTAGACCATCAGACATACCTGAATATCCACCAACAGTAAGACGGTAGTTATCTGCTTCATCAGCCACGAGAAACGTGTCATACTCCGCGTATCGCGTGTTTCCCTCGAAATCTTCCAGGTCTATTCGTAAGGTACAATCCACTTGTGACGTCATAGCGTGAATGGCATTTAGTCCCAACCAGAATTCTTCATTCTTGTTACCAAACCCTTTGGTGTAGTTGGCCCAGTTACGGTAGAAATCAACCGAGCCGTCTTGTCGTTTCTGGAAGACAGTCCATCCTCCACCACTAGTTACCATGTCACAATACACTTGCAATTGAGGCAAATTCCTCGCTATCGGATTATTGATCAGGTAGACGCCACTGTTTTTGTAGCCAGCGGTGAATCCCTGAGCACAGTTTTTGAAATCTGAAAGGGAACAGGATTATTAATTAACAGGTTATTATTTTGATTAGAAAGACAGCAATATATTATTTGCTTCGTTAATTCAGTGCTAGTGAGTTCTTTTATAGCTAATGTTGAAGTTGTATTGCGTTAGAATTGGAAAATAAAATTTGAAGGTTGCAAAAAACGCAAAACTTAAAAGATTTCATGATCGATTCCCATACAATTATTACACTGCCTTTGGCGGCTTGTCATGTTTGGGTGCTCACAGCTTTATCGATTGGCCACCCCAAAATGCATTGCACTTGACAAGGACATCCCAAACAAAAGAAGCTTGTATATGAGCTGATAGTCTAGTGCTAGAGGAACCAATCAGAGCGCGTGATTGCTCATATTCAGTGGATGTGGATATAATAATAAATAATATACAAGTAGTTAATCAAACCTTGTATTTGGCACTTTATTCCTTTCGTCCCTGGAAGACATTTACAGTAATACCTGTCATACGTCACATACACAGGGATGCACTTTCCATTGTGTTTGCATGGGTTTTCGTCACACTTTGACTAGAAAGAAAGGATTTACTGTTTATAAAGGTGGAGCAGGAGCGGATCTTCCGGCACCGGACACCCCACTAGTGTCACAATTATCCCTATTTTATCTTAACACCCTTAGGTGACTGGCTACTTTTATTGGAAATAATGTTTCACTTTTCTTTAAACTACGATTTTTTAATATGAAATTTCATGCTGATTCCAAATATGAATGAAAAATGGGGTGTCCCGAGCTCATTTACGAGATAATTATTATTTAATGAGTGCCTATGAGCGAGATTTTGAAGCAAAATTTGCGAAAACGGAAGCGATATGAAAAAAATCACAACTCATAAGAAAATAGTTCTTTTCATACTATATCAAGCACAAATGCCGGCTAATGATTCATTCTAAAATACAACATGGATATAGTTTTGAATAAAAGACAAAGAAATGCCTTGATTTTCTTGAAAAATTAGTAACTTTTTAAAAAAAATTGACATAACGTATGTTTGTTTTCGGTTCTTTCAATTAAGCATAAAGAAAGCATAGTCCCGCGCAAAATTCGAGGGTTTTGCCCTGTTGAAGCTCAAAACGTGTATGGTTCCTAAATAAAATTTTGTATTTTTTTCAGCGGTTTTTGTGCGCGCGCACATAGTGGGCTCGAATCGAACGTTTCAAAAGCATTCTCGTACCCAAGCTAACTCGGTCGTTCATCTCTCCCGTCATTACCTCTGGTAACAACGGATTTGAGACCCTCTCAGCCCGATGCTGATTGGCCAGTAAAATCGCGCATGCGCGAGTTTCGACGTACATTGACCCTAGGGTTCTCGTTCGTGATTGGTGGAATTTCTACGATGCTCGGAGCTTTTTGAAATGTGTTTTCTGCGCATAAAGTAAAGTACACAAAGCTGACTCATTTTGTAACGGGCTCAGGAAGAATTCAAAATGGCGGGTAAACGGAGTAGATATGAAAACATCCAAAAAACGTTAGGAAATTGTGTTCTAGCTCCACCTTGAACTGCTATAACTTATTTTATGTATATTTAGGACTATGAGGAATGTATGAAGGTATGTTTTGGTTTTCGTGAAGCGCATTTTGAGACGATTACTTTTTACCTACTGATCAAGGTCTAAGTCTGAGAATTACAAACTTGACATTTAATTATAATCATAATAACAATAAAGCACTTTATTTTAATAGGATAACTAGAATTACAGATGTTATTTTCATCTAGTCCCTAAATGATAATAATTAAATAGCATACATACATACATAACTATGCTGGTACTTGGATAGGCAAAACTGATTAGATGGCAGATAATGAGATTGTTCAATTGCTTGCAATAACAATAAATATTTAGATTATATCATTGTTTTGAAAAAATAACAATTTTAATCCAATTTTAATTAAAAGGACATAACTAGGTACAGTCGGGTATTCACACAAACACATAGTATTATATATGAAAGGAATATAAAGAAGATTGCAAATTTATTTTATACTACTATCACAATCAACTGTCACAGTACAAACCTCATTAACTCTTTACTTGACAATTGAACCCTATTTTATAGACCATAAACTTAGACTTATTAATATATATATATTTTTAATTTATAGGGGAAGTTTATCAATAGGGACGAAAGTCCTGTAGCTTCTACCTGTCACAAAATTACTGAATAGTGCTAATTAAACAATAGCAAACAATAGAATTAGCATAAAATATCACTATTTAGTACTATTTATTTTTCACGCTTTTAATGTTTGTACTCTATTGTGACAAATAAATAAATAAAACAAAATAGAAAACAAAATTTAAGTTATTGACAATTGGTGTGCATTGCAATAATTATCATGAATATTTCGATAAAATATGATTTTTATGATGCAGAAATGATATTTTGAACAGTTTTTATGTCCCTAAAATAGACTTAAATCATCTAAAACAGGTCAATATGAGAAAAGTGAGAATTGATTTTTGCTATCTAACCAGAATAAAATTTACTTGATATACAGTGTACAACTGAAATAAGACCACTTCAACTATTGTAAGACAGTGTAGTTATCTGATTGCCATTGTTATTATTATCACAACATGTTGACATATCTACAGATAGTGTTTCTGCATAGTTATGTTTTATATCAAGAATAATACAAATCAATATATCAATGAAGTGACAGTTCACTGGTTGCAATAATAGCATTTGGAATCAGAAATTTTATATCAGTAAATTGGCTAAATTATTCATTTCAAAATCTAACACACCAATACAAAAATACTAATTGACCCCTTGTTCATCATGTACATTATAGCCTGTGAAATTATAAACACCTCACATTCAATAATAATTAGATTATTTTGAAAAGCCAAGGCAAATATAATAGCTTTATAATAGTCAAAATTACAGTGTAAAAGTTCACAATATCCACTACAGAATGCATTGAAATCATTTTTATTACTGATAAGGCTATATGAATGTTTTACAATCATATATTCATGATATAAATGTGAGAATGATTTACAATAAGTTATAAACCTTAGTTTCAATCATATGTTAAGATTCCTTGCTTCAAACAACAGATCAGATACACTTCATTAAAATTTCAACGTCAGTAAAGTTTTACTTGCCTCAACAGCAGGAAAGAAGTACAGAATTCGAGAAAAAAGCTTTAATACAGCAATTCAATTCTGGTACTGAATTTATCGATAACAAACAATGCCTGTAATCGTCTCAAAATGCGCTTCACGAAAACCAAAACATACCTTCATACATTCCTCATAGTCCTAAATATACATAAAATAAGTTATAGCAGTTCAAGGTGGAGTTAGAACACAATTTCCTAACGTTTTTTGGATGTTTTCATATCTACTCCGTTTACCCGCCATTTTGAATTCTTCCTGAGCCCGTTACAAAATGAGTCAGCTTTGTGTACTTTACTTTATGCGCAGAAAACACATTTCAAAAGCTCCGGGCATCGTAGAAATTCCACCAATCACGAACGAGAACCCTAGGGTCAATGTACGTCGAAACTCGCGCATGCGCGATTTTACTGGCCAATCAGCATCGGGCTGAGAGGGTCTCAAATCCGTTGTTACCAGAGGTAATGACGGGAGAGATGAACGACCGAGTTAGCCTGGGTACGAGAATGTTTCAAAAGTAGCCAGTCACCTTAAAGCCTTTCATTTACAATTGGGACACCACCCTGACAAATTTCTGGATCCGCCGCTGTGGAGTAGATGAAAGCCAGCAATAGAGTCTATCTACAATATCTCGTTATAAGCCACAAACACTGAACTGTGAATAGGAAAGCTTAATACTATCTCTGTTTTCCCAACAAATAATGAAATAGAAAACGGCGCGAGTGCTGTGTTCCGTTATAATTGCCCGTTATAAATAATGGTAATAGAACTGAGTGGAGTGCAATTTGGTCTGAAATCATACGAGTGATTACAAAATTGCACGACCGCGTAGCGGGAGTGCAATTTGTTAATCACAAGTATGATTTCAGACCAAAATTGCACGACACAAAGTTATATTACCACTTAATCATATCCATTTTGTAATCTTTTTGAATAAACACAAACTGGAGTATTTTGTTGAAAAGACAAACATGCAACATGAACATGCAATCATTATGAGTCAAGCGATTCACAAATTCACACAAATAAAGCTAAAAGATACCACAAAAATCACAGAATAATTTATTTTATTTTATGAAATTCTGATTCTGTTACTTAATACAAAAATATTTAGTGAGGATCTCAACAAACTTCAAACAAATTACGCTGGAAAATTGAACGCACAAATTCTCAATCTTTTTTTTTCATTTTGAGTTGACAATTTTCTGAAAAACTTTACAAAATTGAGAATAAACAATAGTTTTTACTTACATTTACTAGCAAATTGTGGTGTCCAAATAGTCTTGTTAAATAATATTGATAATTTCTTCTCCGTTTTTATCATGCAGTCATCACATTCATTGTATGTAGATTTCAATCAAAAACATCCAAAAATGCGAACAATTATGCTTTGATAAATCCTGTGGTTGTCTTGAAATAGAGAAAATAAGTTCACCAAATCTTCTGACATTTCCTAAATGTTCTTGATAATGGCAATTCCTTTGAATTCACAGTAAAACAAGAAGCCAAGTGTCCATGAACAGTCTCTAATAAATAAATATGCGATTTGAGTCTTTTTCCGCTGTTTTTCAGTGAAATATTGTTGTTCTGCTGAAGCAGGTCCTTCAAAGAGATACTCTGAACAATTTCACAACAGTAGAACGTCTTGTTAATTGTGTTTGACAACTTTTCCTCTCCAAAAATGCTTCAAAAAACCCCAGAAAAACCTTTTTCCTTCAAAATGGCGGTTTTTTCTCCAATAGTAACATCCAAATGGTTTCTTTGATTCTTTGTTGTGATTGGTTAAAAAATGACATGTCTGTCTTGTGATTGGCTGTTTTTAAAAATGATGCAATATTTCAAAAATGATGCTATTAATGATCCAAAATAGTGCAATTAATGCTTTAATCGCACACTTTTTAGCCAATCAGATTGCAGGATTTGCTAGTGATTACAAAATGGATATGATTATAAACAATATAGTTCAACAAGGAGATGTCAACACGCAGACGCGCTGTGTGCTCTCATAAAGCACGCGATTCAGCCAATCAGAATGCGAACTTTTTAATAAAGGTTTTAAACACACGGTGATACAAAATTGCTAAAAATCAGAATGCGAGTTTTTAATAAAGGTTTTTAACACAGTAAATTGATACAAAATTGCTGAGAATCAATCAAACTTCCACATGATTTTATTGTCAAATAAATTCAATTCATTGAATTCATTACGACAGCGTTTTTATAAAATAGCCTTATATGAAGCAATGAGAGAATCGTCAAATCTTCATATGGATAAATATTGGCTGGCGAATGGAACCCAAAAATCACAATTCTTGGAAAAGATGGCCTCGGAATTTGGCCTTTGTACGCTTAGTCTCGAAATCTCGTTTTTCATTCGCTTTTTGCGACTCGGAGTCTCGATTTTTTGTTCGGCTGTCTCGGGCGCTCGAATTTTTAATCCAACCGCCTCGGAGTCGATTTGTTTTCGGATGGCTAGCGCGCTAGGAAAATCTCGGTCTCAGATTTTAAGTCAACCGAATCTCGGTCTCGGAATTTATTAAAAACGTTCGTCTCGGCGTCTCGAATTTACCAATCGCTACCCCTTAACGCAATTAGACATTGTTTTTATAAGTAGTATAAATATCAATATGCTGTATTTTCAATGGAAAGATGGAAAGATCTAGATCAATAATTATGAAGTTTTGTTTTTGACTCTATTTGTTTTTCCACTCCATTGGGGTGCATGCATGCAAAGAAACAAACTAGTTCATAAGGAACCGAAGGAAAATATTCATCTGCTGAATACAACACTGACCACAAAAAACGCCAAAGATAGCTATCTTAACTGACCATAGGCAATAGAATGAAATTTGGAACACCGTAAAATATGTTTACTATAACTTTATTGACGTTTCTAGCTTTAGCCCTTGGTAGAAGTAAAAGAGAACTTTAAAAGAGGACATTACTACGACGTAGGGTAAAAGCTCGAAACGTCAGTAAAGTTAAGAGAATGAAGATAGCATTTCTACAGTGTTACCTATCGCTTATATCAAACACCGATGCAGCCTATACTAGTTTACTCGCTAGTTTCTATTTAACTCTCCTGACGATATTAAATATCCATCAGTATGAGTAAATTGATTAAACATATTTTCTGACATTTTGTTAAATAGAAACATATATTTTGCAAATATTTTCAAGGTTAACAAGATTCCAGATTATTTATTTTCCATCTAGAAAAATTGCCATCGATTTACTTGTATTTTTATTTGAATTTTGAAAATGAAGTCTTTAAATCACTTCAGTGCTACTGAATAATTTATCAACTTTTTTCTGGTCTTTAGAATCTTATCTGATATCAGTTTACTCACCGGCAAAGTATAATGGTCGATTCCCTTTACTGTAGTCAAGTTTGTGTTGTTTTCATACTTGTCGAAATCCAAGAGCATACAATCAAACAGACCTTGGCCATTTCTTGATGTGTTCACATTGGTAGAAAGACATAGTGCGTCGGCAGTGCATTCCATCATACAATCTAGAATACCGTTCACACTGATGTTTTTCAGTGTAGTTCCAGAACTTAGTTTGTGGTCTTTGTGGATTTTAAAGTTTGCTATCTGAAAAGTGTTGTCTTTGGTTTTGATTCGTGTTGTCGGTTCTGAAGCTACCACTTGTAGCAAGGTCATTGACAGAACAATGTACACAGGACTCATGTTTTAAAATCTTGATCCATCCAGCCGGTCAGTGAGAAGGAATTAATGAATCAATTGACTTGGTGATAAACTGCGAAACTAAAAACGACTGCGCAGGCCGAGACTACCGGCTGCAATTACCAAAACAGACAGCAAAACACCTACCCTGGGTTCCAGAGGATCGAGAGGAGATTGGGGAGAGGAACATGGAACCGAGAATACAAAACACCTGACTTTGGAGAAAAACATCGAATAAAATCTCATGAAATTTCAAGTAACTTAGTCTAATCTTAACTTTATTAACGTTTCGAGCTTTTACCCTACGTCGGAGTTATGTCCTCTTTTAAAGTCCTACTTCGACGAAGGGCTAAAGTTAGAAACGTCAATAAAGTAATAGTTAACATTTTTTTACGGTGTTCCAAGTTTCATTGTATTGCCTATGGTGAGTGAAGATAGCCATCTTTGGCGTTTTTTGTGCTCAGTGTTGTATTCAGCAGATGAATATTTTCCTTCGGTTCCTTATGAACTAGTTTGTTTCTTTGTATGCATGCACCCCAATGGAGTGGAAAAACAAATAGAGTCAAAAACAAAACTTCATAATTATTGATCTAGATCTTTCCATCTTTCCATTGACAATACAGCACATACAGGACTCTCTATTAATACATTGATATTTACACTACTTAGACAATGTCTAGTGGCGTTAAGGGGTGGCGAATGGTAAATCCCAGACGCAGCCGTGAGACGAACGTTTTAAATTCCGAGACCGAGACTCGGTTGATTTAAAAATTCTGAGACCGAGATTTTCCTAACGCGCTAGCCATCCGAAAAGAAATCGACTCCGAGACAGCCGACTAAAAAAATCGAGACTCCAAGTCGCAAAAAGCGAATGAAAAATGACTCTCCGAGACTATGCGTACAAAGGCCAAATTCCGAAACTTGGCCATTATTTGCAAGACTTTTATTTTGAAGGGTACCCTTCGCCACCCAATATTTATCGAGATCAAGATTTAACGATGCTCATGTAATAGCTATTAATAGCTATTAAGCTTCTTATTGCTTTATATACGCCTATACTAAAAATCGTTGTCGCAATCAATTCAATTAATTGAATTTATTTTACAATAAAAGCATGTGGATGTTTGATTGATTTTTAGCAATTTTGTATCAATATACTGCAGCCTTTATTAAAAAGTTCGCATTCTGATTGGCTGAATCGCGTGCTTTATGAGAGCACACAGCACGCGCGTCTGCTTGTTGAGCATATTTATATTGTTTATGATAACGGGCAATTATAACTGCACACAGCACGCGCGCTCGCGTGTTTTCTATTTCTTTATTTGTTGGGAAAACAGAGATAGTATTAAACTTTCCTATTCACAGTTCAGTGTTTTTGGCTTATAACGAGATAGATAGACTCTATATTGCTGGCTTTCATCTACTCCAAAGCGGCGGATCAATGGCGAATCAATGGTGTTTTTACTTCAGTCGGGCTGCAAAACATGTCTGAATCTGGAAGCTCAATTCCCACAATAACTTCTTCGTCGGATTCAGACATGTTTCGCAGCCCGACTGAAGTAAAAACACAATGCGTCTCGTAAACACAGTTTGATTGACGTCCACCAACTTCACGTTTTATAGCGGTGCTTTTTATGCGAGCGGTGCACGTGTGACTGCTGTAAGCACATATTTATAAAATGATAAGCTATGTTTCACTAAATATTGCTGGCATGAGTGTACAGCAAATTCGTTTCCTGCTATTAATAGTTTTGTGCCACAACCAATCAATTTAAAGACCCACAGTACCTTGCGGTCGGGCAATCCTCATTCGCCGTTTTAGAAGTAGTTGTACAACGGCAGCACATCATGAAGTGACTTTCACAAACATTTCAATGGAATATACTCAATATGATATATATTTATATACACCTATTTCAAAAATAATTGTCGCAGCCAAAGCTACAGTCCATACTCTGAAGCCTGCAGAGGTTGTCGGTAATATGAACTGAATGTGTGATTTATTACGTGATTTTTAAATAAATATTTGTTTCATCATCTATCACTGCAAAAGTTGTTATGTTCATATACCACAAACACTTATAACCAAAATATTCTATGAATAATTAAGTCGATAACAAGAGTAGAAATACCAACATCCTTTGCAGGCTTAAGAGTGTGGACTGTAGCTTTGATTGCGACAACGATTATTGAATTAGGTGTGCACCTATTTCAATTAACGTTGTCCATCTGGAATGGTCGATCTGAGACCGATAGGAATTGTGGGAGCTCGTTAAACTGCAAATACACTATTATAATCACGCTCGAATATTAATGTTTACTTCTGAAATACTATTATCCATAATTCGGCACCATTCAAGTGTGATTAAAACAGCACATTTGGAATTTATTGAACTCCCACAATTCCTATCGGTCTCAGATTAACCATTCCAGATGGACAACGTTAATTGAAATAGGTGTATGTTTTATTCTGACACTCAGAGATGGCCATAACAATATGCAGTTCTCTATTAACGATCGTGATAATCTGATGCTACAACCAGAATACATTGTTCTTAGAATTGTAATTTTCTTCGCTTACAAACTCTTAGCCCAATGCAACATCTTTAAATTGTTCTTAGTGGATTCTTGGTGCCTGGTGGTACGCTGATTGTCACACAAGCAACCTCAATGGTCGTTATTTGAATGGTGAAAATGAATTGTACGGCAAGGGCATTAATTGGGGAACTTGGAGGTTATTATTGTTCATTGAAAAGAGCGGAAATATATATACGACCTAAAATAGTCTAATTCTCGAGAAAATTATATACTACTGTCACTATAATCCTGCAATCTCATTGGTCCACCACAGTAATAATTTTAAGAATAACTTTACACTGGTTTTTTTTTTTAAACAATATTTTGATTTGCCTGTACACTTTCCTATTTAGTAGAAAGAGACTTTGAATGTATTGGGCGATAAGAAACACACGTTCTAGCATACTACTTTAATAAAGCGATGTTACATTATGCAATTTTGTCAGTAACTTATCTCACATTCAAAAAACTCAGGAATAATTAATGAGATCGATTTATAAAAGAAATCATGACCATGACGAGTGTTGCATATCTGATAAAACACTAGTGTTGCATGTTGCATAAGTTTTAACTTGAAATTGCTCGGCGAGATTTACTTAACTCCTGAAAATATTCTCTAAATTTGAAAGAACTAACCTAACGTTTTTTAAGTAAGAGTTCTATCTGCTACACAACCATGCGCCTTCGCCTTGTGATTATATACACCTATTTCAAAAAAGGTTGTCATCGCCAAAAGCGATAGGCGATAGGTCATTCCAAGACCCAAGTGCACTATGGGTATAATCTTAAATCGTGAATATAATGCCGCGTGAATACCGTCGTGTTTGAATCTCAATCATGCCAACTTACTAAACAACGATTGTTGGAGCTGACATCATTAAAATATAAACACGGCGGCATTCACGATTAAGATTAAGTAAGATTATACCCATAGTACACTTGGGTCTTGGAATGACCTATCGCCTATAGCCTATCGCCTATCGCCTTTGGCGATGACAAACTTTTTTGAAATAGGTGTATGCCGATAAAAAACGGCCGCTCATGTTGTAAACATCACATGTTGTTACTTCACAAATTGCTGGAGGGGTAATACACAAGGGGTATACAAAGTATACATGTTGTAAATAAATTGATAAGATGAAAAACTACCGACATCCTTTGCAGGCTCTAGAAAGTCGTAGACTACACCTATATTTCAAATAGGTGTTCAAGAACATTGTGTAGTCTATATATCAAGTTGTTAATAATTTGTATGTTATATTTAATGAATAAATATGGTTAAACCTGGACGTTATTATATTTATTATTATTATCACGATCCTTTAATTTTCGTCGGACATTTAAACGATGACGTCATTTTACTACTATAGTACCACAATGCTTTGCGAATGCTATTCCTTCTTGAAAATACTTTTCGCATAGCAATGGGATTTTGTAAAGCAAAGCCATATCGCCGTGTATGTAAATAATAATTACAAACAAAACACCACTACAAACAACATTAATTATTAACACTTTTAAGCAAAATATCGGCAAGCGTTTATGGGGATTTTATTGTTTAGGGGGAGGGTGGGTAAGGGTTTGCGGTGATGCGGTTTCGCGTTATTTTTGGTGCGGTTTTGCGTGTTTTTGTTTATTTATATCTGCGGTTTTACAAATCTCGCGGTTGCTGTTGCGATTGTACGGTTTTCTCGATTTTTTTGTGTGGTTTTGCGGTTTCCAATCCCCTCCCTCCCTCCCCCACCCCCCCCCCCCCCCCCCCCGCCTCCCCTTTCCGCCCCCTCATTGTTACTATTCTCGATCGTGATTGTATAGTTTGGTTAAAGCTGCCACGTAGGTAACCTGCGCAGTCGTTTTAAGTGTCGGTTATTTTCCCTCTAATTAGGAGACCCTGTGCATAAGGCTACCACGCAGTTTATCACCAAGTCAATTGATTCATTATTTCCTTCTCGCTGACAGGACTGGATGGATCAAAATTTTAAAACATGAGTCCTGTGTACATAGTTCTGTCAATGACCTTGCTACAAGTGATAGCTTCAGAACCGACATCACGAATCAAAACCGAAGACAACACTTTTCAGATAGCAAACTTTAAAATCCACAAAGACCACAAACTAAGTTCTGGAACTACACTGAAAAACATCAGTGTGAAAGGTATTTTAGATTGTATGATGGAATGCACTGCCAACGCACTATGTCTTTCTACCAATGTGAACACAACAAGAAATGACCAAGGTCTGTTTGATTGTATGCTCTTGGATTTCGACAAGTATGAAAACAACACAAACTTGACCACAGTAAAGGGAATCGACCATTATACTTTGCCGGTGAGTAACAAAAACGTTTCTAAGAAACAGAACAATTTAACTCAATTAGAAATTAAAATAGTGGAGGCAACTAAGCAAAAATCTGTTATTGAAAAAAAACAAATTTAATTATTCTAGGGAGATTCTAGAGCCCAGCTAAAAGTTCATAATTTATTCAGTAGCTTTGAAGTGATCTAAAGTCATCATAGAAATACAGCGAGTAGAACGTTTTTGAAAATGATTGTGTCGAGTATTGTTATCCTTAAAAATATTTATTATAATATTTTTTTCTGTCTTGAGCATCACGCTTGATGCGTCGAAACGTCCACTGGCGCTGTTATTATTATTTATTGTTAAATTTTAATTTAAAAACCTTGACGAAAAATTACAATTCTTGAAAATATTCGAAAAATATATTATGTTTCGATTTAGGAAAACAAGTTTAATCAATTTGTTCAATATTTTCGTCAGTCGAGTTGTATGGAAACTAGTAAGTAAACTAGTATGGGCTACGTCGGTGTTCAGGATATACATAAACGCATCGCCAGAAAAACCGAACGGTCATGCGCATTAGTAACGCGACACTTGGAAGAAAGACAGGCTTATGCTCTCAAGTTATACAGAGAATGAAGGGAACCAGAATTTCCTATCCTTCATAACTCGGCAACCGCGTCATTAAAACAACTTTCCCCCCTCTTGGGGGCTGTTTATATGAAAGCGAGTTGTCCCTGCTAGCCGGGATAACTCTTTTGTTTTGTATTCCCCTGGAGACTCAAAACAATAGAGTTATCCCGGCTAGCAGGGACAACTCGCCTTCATATAAACAGCCCCTTAGGTTGATTAACCTAATTACATACTATAATAAAAACACAGAAACAACGCCAAAACGTTAAAATGTGTGTCGGTTTTACAACTTATAACTTTGTATGGTTTCCAGCCCTCATTCCTTGTCAAATGACCGATTTGCTCAAAATTACTCTGTTATTACGGTCTCAAGCTAAGGGCCAATATGTTTATTGTCTGTTTTCCCCCTCTGGTTTGATTCATTGGTCATAAGTTAATATGGTCTCCCTATTTTTAAATGAATCGGCCACAAACTCATGTCGTTTTAGACAACTTGTTTCGGTATTATTCAGGTTTCAAGACATTGACAATGTTTTGTTGACGTTCGTTCTTTGTTTGCACCAAACGGTCATCACAATAGAACGTAATTATAAGCGATATTCACATATGTGACAAATTCTTTGTATTTCAACAAAATTAATATGCAAGAACGCACGAACGCAATTTTGTTTTGAAAAACATGATATGGAATTAAAAAATTATTCCATCGTAGCTCACGACAGCGTGAATTATCTCGCCCCTGAAGCCGATTTTCGTCCACCAAAATGTGCAAACTGAATGATATCATTCCTTTCTCATTCATGCCGCCAGGTTTATCAGTGAAATAGTATACGTACCGTAAGCCAATTATATTTGACAAAAGACAATGTATTTGATTGGCATCTATATATGCTAATAAAATCTGCATATTAGGCTCCTCTCCATTTGGTTCGATTTTTCTGGCGATGCGTCTTCTTTTAAAGTCCTCCTTTACGAAGAGCTAAAGCTAGAAACGTCAGTAAACTATAGTTTTTTTCATATTTACGGTGTTACAAATTTTATTTTATTGCCTATCGTCAGTTAAGATATATCCATCTTTGGCGTACATGTAACGTTTTCGAACGGTTTTTTTTTCTTTTCGCTGTGTATTCGGCAGATGGTATTTTCCATCGGTTCGTTATTGTTTCTTTGCATGCACCCCCAATGGAGTGGAAAAACAAAAATTGTCAAAAACAAAACGTCATCCATCTTCGCATTGACAATATATCACATGGGCGGCATGAGTGGCCTAGCGGTGAGGGCGCTGGCCTTTCATCACTGTAAAGGCCCGAGCAAACGCACGCAACATTGTTGGCCAACATTGTTGCGATACGGTTTGTTGAACACGAGAACAAAAGAAATGTTGGATGAGTTTCATCAAACATCATATCCAACAGGGTGTTTAAACGGGCCTAACATGTTGGAGCAACTATGACAATCATTGACAATAAACACATTATTGATATATTTTTGGACTGGCTTTATTTTTTTGGAATACAATCAGTGAAAATCATATATTGTTTTCTTTTCAGAAAACCTTAATTATCACTGAAAAGTGTCGAGTCAGATCTCAGCCAAATGGTTTAGATTGTGTCAGTATTATTTTTTTATGACAACTTTCAATAAACTTCAATCAATTAGGGAAATATGTTGTATCCTAGTCAAAAATCATTAACAGCATTCCACTTTATTCATTAGTTTCAATGGTTTGAGTATTTTAGTCTTTTAATTATAAGGAATTCGAATACGACTCCCAGTAGACATCTAATGAGTGAGATTTGAAAAGCCGTTCTTTTATTTCTTAACTCAAATCATGTGTCTTTGTTAGCAAAGGATAAATTATTGCTTTTTTGTGAGAAAACCTTCTCAAGTGTGAAATAAATTAGTTACATACCTCGAATGTTCGGCTATAAGCCTTTATTATTATTTTATCTGAAGTATGTAAGTTTATCATAATTATTGTTACAGTCGACCACATCATCTGCATTAATTTCCTATCATACATGTAGATAGTATATTATATTATATCCTATAGGTACGTGTAAAAAGTTCGCAATTTATTAAAGTTGATAGTTTTGCGAACTTTTTTTTACTAGTATACGTGTAAAAAGTTCGCAATTTGTTAAAGTTGATAGATTTGCGAACTTTTTTTTACTAGTATATTATATTATCCTATAGGTACGTGTAAAAAGTTCGCAATTTGTTAAAAGTGATAGATTTGCGAACTTTTTTTTACTAGTATACATGTAAAAAGTTCGCAATTTGTTAAAGTTGATAGATTTGCGAACTTTTTTTTACTAGTATACAAGTGAAAAGTTCGCAATTTGTTCAAGTTGATAGATTTGCGAACTTTTTTTTACTAGTATATTATATTATCCTATAGGTACGTGTAAAAAGTTCGCAATTTGTTCAAGTTGATAGATTTGCGAACTTTTTTTTACTAGTATACGTGTAAAAAGTTCGCAATTTGTTAAAGTTGATAGATTTGCGAACTTTTTTTTACTAGTATACAAGTGAAAAGTTCGCAATTTGTTCAAGTTGATAGATTTGCGAACTTTTTTTTACTAGTATACATGTAAAAAGTTCGCAATTTGTTAAAGTTGATAGATTTGCGAACTTTTTTTTACTAGTATACAAGTGAAAAGTTCGCAATTTGTTAAAGTTGATAGATTTGCGAACTTTTTTTTACTAGTATACAAGTGAAAAGTTCGCAATTTGTTCAAGTTGATACATTTGCGAACTTTTTTTTACTAGTATATTATATTATCCTATAGGTACGTGTAAAAAGTTCGCAATTTGTTAAAGTTGATAGATTTGCGAACTTTTTTTTACTAGTATACAATTGAAAAGTTCGCAATTTGTTCAAGTTGATACATTTGCGAACTTTTTTTTACTAGTATATAGTGAATATTTTATATAGGTATTTATACATAATCATATAAATTGCGAACTTTATTTTACTAGTACTAGTATATCATTTTGCAAACTTTGCAAGTGTGTTAATTCCCATTGTCGAGCTATTTAAAGGTATCATAATAAATTTTCACGTTGTTTTATTGTCATTATATGCGAGACAAAGTTTATTGATTGCAACTGTCAGCAGGGTGTTGTTGAGTCAGTTGAACATTTTCTTTTAATCTGTCCCCGATACGCTGCTCAACGAGATTTACTGATTACCTCTGCTGCCAAACTAATTGTCAATTGGCAAAATCTTTCATTGAAAGCAAAATGCACAATTCTTTTACAAGGTTCTGATGATTTAAGTACTGAAAAGAACAACTCTTTATTTCTCGCAGTTCAAAAGTACATTATTGACACAAATCGTTTTTCTTCCAGCTAAATTTCTTCCTTTCTTTTCCTAAATAGTATCTAACTAGTATATCAATTTCACTTTCTAATTTATAACGTATATATCTATTGTATTATTAGTACATATTTATTGTAACATTATCCTAATTTTTTTTTTTTCTCGCCTTGCTTCTCCGTTTTGTATCTATGTAAATTTGTAATTAGTATGTAAGCCCCTAGATGAGCTCTGCTCTTGGGCAAACATATTGTAAAAAAATACGTTTAAATAAAAAAATAAATAAATAAATAAAAAACAAACAAACAAAAAACAAACAAAAAACAAAGTTTACAATTTTTACGCGTAACGGTCGCGCTTAATAAAATATTTTCACTTTCAATGCTGTTTCCTTCTTTCTTTTTTGAAATAATCACCTTTGTATTTATACTAAAACGATTATTAACCTCAGGCGAAGTGATTATCGGTGAATATTTACCTCGCAGCTCGAAGACTCACCGCTCGGTAAATATTCACCGATAATCACTTCGCATTCGGCGAATAATTGTTAAATATATCCCGCGGCCCGCGGGATATTTATGGCTTATGGCCTCCATTCTCGGTATGTAACTCTTACTTTCATGCCAATAGGAGTCAATGTGACTCCTGTGATGGGAGTTATTACTACCATCAGTTAATATAGACACTTGCACAATCTTGCACGAACGCATCGAAGAACACAGAAGCATGGCAAACTTTACCATAAACATTACCAAAAATCTTGATTTTTCTCAGCGTTTTGTCTTGTGTTTTAGCGAATTTGAAGGTGCCTTGGCGTTTGCAAGCGGGTCAAAAATGGGACTTGTCACGCCTTGTTTTAACTCAAAGTCACGTTTGTCCGAATTTTCGTTCGATTTGACATCAAAAATGAAATCTAAAAATTCATATATTTCGAAAACGCATGGATACCCCTAATTGTTTTCGCTAGAAACGTTATAGGACTTTTAGTAATAACGAAGTTTGTTTCTAAATTAATGGATATATATTTTAAAAACAAACATGGTCTGGCTTGGATATTTAGTCAATAATTCGTTATGTACACAAAATACCTTTTTCATACTGAATTTTGAGCAAAAATCTATTGAAAACTGAATATATTTGTCTGCGTGATAAATAAGATTTTAGACTTCTGTTAGGTAATACCTAATTTGTATATTAATTTGTATATTATTGTTTATTATAACGGGCAAACAGAGATAGTATACACCTAATCCAAAAAACGTTGTCGGGTCCGCCGCACAGTCCTCGCGCCAAGACCGTGAAGGAAAACACAGTGAATATTTTCATGAGAGTGATAAAACAAGAAAATAAAAGCAGGCACAACACTATTTCGTTGAAAAAAGTACCACACTAGAGTGTGAACATGCAAATAAATTAATTACTGATTAGATATAACCAATATCTTTCACAGTCTTGGCGCGAGGACTGTGCGGCGGACCAGACAACGTTTTTTGGATTAGGTGTATATTAAACTTCCGTATTCACTGTTCAGTGTTTTTGGCTTGTAACGAGATATTATAGATACTGCTGGTTTTCATCTACTTCACCTTAATAATCAGTAAATTCTTTCTTTCTAGTCAAAGTGTGACGAAAACCCATGCAAACACAATGGAAAGTGTATCCCTGTGTATGTGACGTATGACAGGTATTACTGTAAATGTCTTCCAGGGACGAAAGGAATAAAGTGTCAAATAGAAGGTTTGATTAACTACTTGTATATTATTTATATATTATTATATCCACATCCACTGAATATGAGCAATCGCGCGCTTTGATTGGTACCTCTACTACTAGACTATCAGCTCAAATAGATCGATTTTATGTGACGTCATGAGTTTTCTAATTACAAAACTATGCACACTAGTAAACGTTATGTTTATCTGAAAGAGAGCTACAAGCCTAGTTCAATTGTCAAATTTCATTGCGATCCGATAGTTTCCGCCAACAATATACGCGATTCAATTTGCATTTTGTTTACAGTAAAATGTATAGCGCCGCCATGTTGGTGTACTTCCGAAGTGCACCAACATGGCCGCCAAATTATCGAGTTCCGCGCGAAAGCTTGCAAATATCTAGAATGATAACCAAAATGTGATTGACTTGCTTAGATTTGTACTTAATCATCATGTGGGCTTGTATCAGAATGTGAAAACACTAAAATTTGACTAAAATATTGACTCTTCAAAATACGTGGCTGATATTGCGACGCAGAACACTTTTCCGATATCTCTGGATCAAAATGACGGAATTTTATAAAATTTGTTGTTAAGATAAGACTTTATTGGAGGAGCTATAAACGATATCAAAAGCACACCATTGTAGAGTTCATAATTTTGAAGTTAGAAATTTGATTTCGTGTAAAAAAATTCATCTATACAAGCTTCTAGCGTTTGGGCAGTTTCTTGTCGCGTGCAATGCATTTTGGGGTGACTAATCGATAATGTTGATCGGCAAAGCATGACAAGCCGCCAAAGGCAGTGTAATTGTATGGGAATTCATGAAGTCTTTGAAGCTTTTTTTGCAACCTTCACGCTTTGTTTTTTCAAAAGAACTCACTAGCAATGAAGTAAATAATATATTGCTCTCTTTCTAATCAAAATAATAACCTGTTAATTAATAATACGTATGAGGGTCTTAATTCATAATCCTGTTCCCTTTTAGGTTGGGAAAACTGTGCTCAGCGATTCACCGCTGGCCACAAAAACAGTGGCGTCTACCTGATCAATAATCCGATTGCGAGGAATTTGCCTCAATTGCATGTGTATTGTGACATGGTAACTAGTGGTGGAGGATGGACTGTCTTCCAGAAACGACAAGACGGCTCGGTTGATTTCTACCGTAACTGGGCCAACTACACCAAAGGGTTTGGTAACAAGAATGGAGAATTCTGGTTGGGACTAAATGCCATTCACGCTATGACGTCACAAGAGAATTGCACCTTGCGAATAGACATGGAAGATTTCGAGGGAAACACGCGATACGCGGAGTATGACACGTTTCTCGTGGCTGATGAAGCAGATAACTACCGTCTTACTGTTGGTGAATATTCAGGTATGTCTGATGGTCTAGCATCCTCGGCATGAAACACTTTTTCCTCCTTTGGGCTTCCTTTGTAACGTTTTTATTGACCGCGAGGAAACTGAGAACGAGAGAAAGGAAAAAATAAAGAGGAGTTCTGCCTTCCCCCTTCTCGCTCCCACTCTCACCCTTCCACTTTCCTAAACAGGAAGCCCATGACTGTGATTGAAGCCTGCGAGTAGGCTATACACCATGTGCAAAAAGGCGATACCTTACTTAGTAAGTATAAGAAGACACCAATGCTTTTAATAGGAAGAGCACAACAAAACTAGTGATATTCCAAAATTTCAATGTAATAACATGAACTGATAAGAAGTTACAGCTTTTTGAATTTACAAAAATTTGCACTTGGGCCTTTATTGAACCCCGCTATCGCGTTGTTGGTACATTTTCAATATATGACAACAGATTTCTACAAAATTATTAATTTAGACATTCTCTTAGATGTAATGGAAAAATGTTATTGAAATATTTTATTGTTCATGGTATTTCGTGTTGCTCGTTCCCAGTCCCTTGCTCTTGCTCTTGCTCATAATACCTATAACATGTCTTGTAAAAGTTTCTCTTACACGCGTAACTTGTTCGTTATAAATGGAATATCACTATAAAAAAAAGTTCTTCATTCGATGTTCATTACCAGAAAAATATACTTTCATTATCACGAATTTGCATTTCATTTGCATAAAAACCCATTCATTTTCATTTATCGACATTCATGTATTTGAGAGTATTTGAGCATATTGACAATCATTATAGCAAGTGGGATAATCGGTGACGTTTATTAATATCTTACAAGCAATCCTTTGTATAAAAGGGCATCCAATAGCGTCAATAATCCTGCATTTTCAACATACTGATAGGTCCCGCGTTTCACAGGCTAAAAGATACTTTAGGATACTTTTACTTGAAGAAGCACGAGGGCACCATATATCGTTGTATAATTCACTAACAAATGTCACTGATTTGAAGCTCCTGTGTGGATTAATTGTTGAGCACATATTTATAAAATGATAAGCTGTTATTCACTAAATGGTGCTGGCTTATTGTACAGCAAATTCGTTTTCAGCTATTAATAGTTTTGTGCCACAACCAATCAATTTAAAGACCCACATTACCTTTCGGTCGTGCAATTTTCATTCGCCGTATTAGAAGTAGTTGTATAACGGCAGCACACCATGAAGTGACTTTCACAAACATTTGCTTGGAATAAGCTCAATGTGATATATATATCTTTATTATTCAGGCAATGCTAACGATTCGCTGATAGTTTGGCATAACAATATGCAGTTCTCTACTAAAGATCGCGATAATGATGATACCCCCAGTACACATTGCGCTCAGTGGGTTCTTGGTGCCTGGTGGTACGCTAATTGTCACAAAAGCAACCTGAATGGTCTTTATTTGAATGGTACAAATGAATTGTACGCCAAGGGCATTAATTGGAAAACTTGGAAAGGTTATTATTATTCATTGAAAAGAGCGGAAATGAAAATACGACCTAAAAATGTCTAATTTTCGAGAAAATTCTATTCACATACCATTTAAATTTCTCAATAATCATCTACAGCGTTTCGCGCGCTTTTAGAAATGAACAGTTTTTTTCAAAAAGGGATACTGCGCGCAATCTGATTGGCTCAAATATACTCACTATCTATTGGATGTTAGTATGATTAAGAAAGGTGATTATTTCAAAACATAAAAATAACCTTCCATTTACAGAAAAAAAAAACTATTCATTTCGTATTTCTAAAAGAGCACGAAACGCTGTAGGTGCATGATTCTCGAAAAATAGCGCGAAGTTGCCGAGCCAATCAGCGCGTTTGATTTCTTTAATCACCGGCTATTGGCAAATTCCAAATCGAGTAGTGGACTGGGTACTAGTTTCCCTAATTAATCCGGTTATTAGTTTGCTTTCGTGGTACGATTGACCTTTAGTAAATAACTGGATGCCAGAGGTCTGAGGATTGTCAAGGTTTAGAATAGTTTAAAGGAGTATTTTGTGTGTATTCTAATTTGCTTCGCGACTCGATAATCATCGCTTAGCGGCGATACAATATCTCTTCGCTTCGCGACTCGTATATATTCCGGCCATAAACGACGATATTATTCTATCTAGTATTAAAGAACCGTTGACGTCGTATTACATGTAATCGTAAAATTTACATTTTGAATGTACATTTGTTTACATGATGGACCAATCAAAGCTTTTACTTCGTCTGTTTCCGATTTGACTATTGTATTTTCAAGGGCCAATCAGCATAAGCAGATAATTCCGTTCCCCCAGAGTCATACGTTGCTCAGCACTGCTGGCCAAGAGTAACGCAGGCTCTGGGTTCGAGATTGATGTAATTAAGGATTGAACAACATACAGTATCAAAGAGCAGATCAAGATATGTAAGATTCCTGAGGTTTGTTGCTATTTGGTTGGATATTGAGTGAGTTACAGCCATTCAAAACTGCCCAAAATAACAAAGGAATGTATGGATTGGAAGGACAGGCTAGGCATCCGTCCATTTTTAGGCCATTTTATATATGAGGCTGTATCTTGGTCAGAATACAACCAAATGCAACCAAACTCAGGAATCTTACATATCTTGATGAGCTCTATTTAATTATGAGGTTCATATTTTAATTGCATTAATTAGGGAAACTAGTACCCAGTCCTCTACTCGATTTGGTATTGGCAATTAATAACAGTATATTACAGTGCGGACACTCCGACCGGGACCACTTTAGAAGAATTGATAATCAACCAATCATATTGCAGCTTTCAGTTCAAGAATGTTATGAGCGTGAGAACACTATAATTTGATTGGCTTATGCTCTTATCTGTTCAATCTCTGTCTGGTTTTAATGTTTTTTGATTGGACGGTTTTACCTAAGTGGTCCCGGTTGGAGTGTCCGCACTGTAATTCCCAGTAAGATAGTGAGTATGAATCAGGCTCGAAGAATATCGGTAAATATAATAACATTGACTTAGGGGCTGTTTATATGAAGGCTATTGTCCCTGCTAGCCGGGATAACTCTATAGTTTCGAGTCCCCCGGGGAATACAAAACAAAAGAGTTATCCCGGCTAGCAGGGACAACTCGCTTTCATATAGAGGGTCCTGAAGGGGGGTATCCAATCCCAATTCCCAATCAATTTTTTATCAAAATCCCAATTACCACAGGAAGCCCAAACATTAACCACAGGAAGCCCAAACATTAACCACAGGAAGCCCAAACATTAACCACAGGAAGCCCAAATTGAATACTAACCTCAGGAAGCCCAAGATAGTTCGATTTTCTCTTCTAGTCTACTAAAACGACGTAAAATGTTGCAAATTACTCAATTTAAAACATTATTTTAGCATCTAAAGAGAAAACGAATGGACAAGAAATAGCCAAATCCTATGGACAAATCCCAATCCCAATGGACAAATCCCAATCCCAATGGGCAAATCCCAATTCCCAGCCTCGAAAAAAGGCAAATCCCAATTCCCAATTTACCCCTTCAGGACCCTCCATATAAACAGCCACTTAGTCTCGGTTGTCATTCACCTCGCCTTCGGCAAATAAGTTATATATTAGAAATCCACTAGTATACTATCGCAAATATTGCAAATTGATAGACCAAAGCCAAAACTTAGCAGCCGCGCCTTTATAGCGCACGGAAATGAGGCTTATTATGCAAACAGAGAAAAAACATTCCGTCGCTAAGGACAAAACTACAACTTCATTGACAGCATTTTATGGTCGTTTTTCCACCTTTTTCTTTTGTAAAATACTAGAATTTTCAACTAAATTACCGCTTTCTACGTTATATTTTACAATAGTTAGCCTTGTTTCAATTTTTAGTAGCATTTTATTTTGTTTTTGACCTTTACACTGCTCGACTTCACGCCCTTCTGCGATGAAATTATGGAGGAGAAAAGTGATTCAAAGTCAGGTAAATTGATCTTTTTAACTAATTGAAAAAAGTTAGCCTTTTTTAAGCCATACATACGACTTCATATAAGTTTTTTAGTTCATTATCTATCATTTTGTTGGATATTTTTGTTCAAATCGACCTCGCTACGGCATCGAGATATGTTGATATTTTTGCTGCCATTAGCTATCACAACCACCTTAGAGCAAAAAAGAGAGATAGTTTAATAAAAAATGGATAACTATTTTGCTGATTTAGTTCATTGTGAAATGTAGAGAGAAACGGCAGTGAAAAAAACGTATTCATATTCAGGAGGATGTCCATAGAATTGGCATTGACTTCAATATATTACAGTGAAAAATTGGTCTTCGACCAGAAAGCGAATAACTGCTATTCTTATAACCATAGTTTGAGCAATGAAGCCCTGTCGAAAAAGGTACATGGAATGTTTTATTTGTTTCTTTCATCTGTAAAACAATATTGAAAAGGTTGTTGTCAAAGAATTGTAAAAAGAAAAAGCATAAACAATTGAAATTAAAGGTTTACAGTGCTAGCAAGCGATTAGTAACCTGATTGACGGCAAAAATATCAACATATCTCGATGCCGTAGCGAGGTCGATTTGAACAAAAATATCCAACAAAATGATAGATAATGAACTAAAAAACTTATATGAAGTCGTATGTATGGCTAAAAAAAGGCTAACTTTTTTCAATTAGTTAAAAAGATCAATTTACCTGACTTTGAATCACTTTTCTCCTCCATAATTTCATCGCAGAAGGGCGTGAAGTCGAGCAGTGTAAAGGTCAAAAACAAAATAAAATGCTACTAAAAATTGAAACAAGGCTAACTATTGTAAAATATAACGTAGTAAGCGGTAATTTAGTTGAAAATTCTAGTATTTTACAAAAGAAAAAGGTGGAAAAACGACCATAAAATGCTGTCAATGAAGTTGTAGTTTTGTCCTTAGCGACGGAATGTTTTTTCTCTGTTTGCATAATAAGCCTCATTTCCGTGCGAAAAAAGGCGCGGCTGCTAAGTTTTGGCTTTGGTCTATTGGCTCACATAAACTCACTATCTTTTGGGTGATAGTAGAACTGACCCACTTAAATTAAATACTACTGTCACTATAATCCTGCAATCTCATTGGTCAACCACAGTAATAATTTAAAAATAACTTTACAAGATGGCCGAAAGCTTGGCCGTCTTTATAATGCACTTAGTGCGTTTACTCAGGCTACGTCATAGAGTAGTCATTGATAGGTGGTTTACCTGTGGCATTACGTCATGTGTAATCTCAACACAACGATAGACTCATAGACAGAAAAAGTAAAACTAGACTCAGGTTCCCCTGTGGGGTAGACTGAGTAACTATATCGCCGAAGAAACGTAATCATGAATTTTTAACTTTACACCAGTTTTTCACTGAAAACAATATTTTGATTTACCTGCACACTTTCCTACTTAGTAGAAAGAAACTTTGTATGTATTGGGCGATGAGAAACACCCTAGCATACTAGAGTACAGACACTAAAAGTGTGCAATACTTTTATTTACCACTAAATAGTGTTGATTAAACAATAGAGAACAAAAGAATTTGCATAATTTAGCAGTATTTAGTGGTATTTATGTTGCACACTTTTAGTGTTTGTACTCTACTTTAATAAAACTACATTATGCATTTCTTTAGTATTTTATCCTACATTAAAAAACTTATGAATAATTAATGAGACATTTACAAAAGAAATCATGACCATCATGACCTAACATTGTTATTAATTTTTGATCAGTATTCCAGCTGCTATAATAGCTGTTATTACAGTTATATGCAAATGATTTTGAACAATGGGTTGAAGTCGAGGCTTTCGGGTGAAAACAATAGGTTTGCCCGAAAGCCTCGATTTGAATCCATTGTTTGAAATCATTTGCATATAACTGTAATAACAGCTATTACCAATGTTCGTAAAATAATTATGTAAATTTGTTCCTTTATATGTAAATGTAGTAATTATTTGACAAAATAAAAGAATCTTGAATCTTGACGATGACGAGTGTTGCATATCTAATAAACACTATCTTGCTAAGTCGCCGTCTTGCGTGATGTTCACAAAAGCTTAAAGAGGGGGGAAACAGAAAAACTGACACTTTTCAAGTCAAAAAACACATTTCAAGGAAGGAAGCTGGACGATAGGTTTATATTGGAAGAATCTAAAATATTAGATTGAATTGGAATTAACTCTCACCCAAGATCAGGTTTTTGTAATTACTCGTGCCCAGGCCTATGGCCGGCACGAGTCTTAAAATACAATTTTTAGTCCATGTCACATATTGTACTTCGGAAACTCCGAAGATGTTACGAGGTTGTATTTCTGAAAATCCGAAAATATCACGAAGTCTTTTCGTAAATCACTGAGTGTCTTTGATTGGTTTACGGAAATGCAATCAGCCAATCAGATTGGAAATGTGCCCATGCATCATAGGATCATAGGATCATAGGTAAACGCCATGTTTCGCCAAACGTGTCTGCTCGATCAGTCGCCAGTTGATTCGTGTACGAATTTGAGTTTGTAGTTATGACCTGGTTTATTAGTTGTTTGGTTATCTTATTTATGGAAACGCTCAAACCACTTAGAAGTCCACACACTGTTCGCGGTAGGCCTACACTAAAAGACGTTCTTGAGCGATTTTGGAACGGGTCCATCCGCGAACTCGAGGAGAATGCCAAAACAATGCCAAAAACGCCAAATGAAATGCCAAGTATTTCAAAAGAAAGATCAGACTATTGGACAACTATACAAACAGACTTAAATGTTACTAAAATGAAATCAAATGATAATTCAAGTGAGCATTGCTCGTCAGATGTCGAAAATGAAAGTTTTGCGAAGCAGAACTTCGAAAGTGAACCAAACAACAAGAAAGCCACCATATTAGATGACAAACACACCCAACGAAGCACTTTGAAATGTAAATATTTTAGTATATTTTTCCTTTTAAATATCCTGTTTCTTTTGTTTGATTTTATTATTTTCAGTAGTTGTAAAATAAGAATTGATTTTGCACAAATGATCATTTTTATTATTGTACTTATTGTGAATGTTGTTTTTTATATCATATCGATTTGGACGTGTTTACTGAAAGATAAAGCTGTCCATTTTACCGATGTACATAAACATAATGATGTTTTAGTGTCAATAAAGGTACAAGAATTCAGATCTCGTCGTGAAAAGTTTGTATTTTATAATTGTAGTCGTGTTGTATGTTATTGTCATGGCTCTAAACGAGATCGTGAACCAAGTAGACTACCATTGAAGACCTTAAAACGTCTCTCCACTAAAAACAGAAAACTACGGAGTTATAAATGACGAAATCGAAAGTTTGTGTTTTTCATGATGCTGTCTAAAAGTACACACGAGTGAAAAGAAAAAATGGTCAAAACTTGAAAAAAAGGAAAAACAAACAAATATGAAAGCAATAGAAAAGAAAAATGAATTACATTTGAAATTTAAATTTTCCATAACGCGATCAAATGAAATCCAAAAAATAACATTGAAATGTAAAAAAAAGAGAGTGTAGACAGAAAAGGGGGAAAACAATTTTAGACAAATTCTTTGACATCATACTTGGGCTTCCTGTGGTAAAATATTCTTCCAGGATTTCCATGCCCTCCAAATTTTCCCCTCGGACCCCCTATTAAAAAAGACCTGGATCCACCCTGGGTCCCTGTATAGTCAATATAAAGCAGTACCTACAGAACGTAAACAACAAACAAATTCACAAGACGAGTAAATCTGGGGTAGGGTAAGGTTTTTGTATGGGATAGGGTATCTTTTTGACATCTTGTCTGTTGTTTAGCCTGCTAGGCTACGTTTTTAAATTCAATTAAACAATTGGCAAATATAACCGTTTTTTCCGTTTTTTTGCTTTTTTTAGTCGGATAGGGTGTACAATTCCGTTAGCCTAGTCGGGGGGGGGGGGGGGGGGGTGTAAACCAATACCTCCATGATGCCTCCAGTCCCCCCAGGTTATCCATGTCACGGGCACGAGTAAACCCTGAGCCACAGGGTCTAGTTATCATTTAAACCGTGAAGTAGCTTTGCCCTCCAAAATCCCGTTGCTATACGCTATCCAAGAGGGAATAAAATTCGCAAAGCATTCTGGTACTATAGTAGTAAAATGACGTCATCGTTTAAATGTCCGACGAAAATTAAAGGATCGTAATAATAATAATAAATATAATATAACGTTCAGGTTTCACCATATTTATTCATTAAGTATAACATACAAATTATTAACAACTTGACTGATATATAAAAAAAAACCGATGCCTGCTTGTACATCTATTTTAAATATCGTTGTCATAGCCAAAGGTACATTCTATACGACTTTCTAAAGCATGCAAAGGATGCCGGTATTATTTCTCTTATTTATTTATTCACAACATATTCTGGTTGTACGTGTTTGTGTTATATGACTAACAAATTGTTGCAGTAGTAGATGGTGAAACAAACATTTCTTGAGTAGTTTCATCAGTAGTACTAGCAGGGTTCGTGCTGATGTCAGTAAAAAAATCTAAGCAGTATTCAAGGAGTTTTCAAGGACCAAAAAGTAATTTTTAAGCACTTTTTGCGACAACTTTGATATAGAAATGATATTCCTGTCATTGTTAACATCGCACAGAATAAACAAATTTTATCAAAATTTGCCGTACTTTAGCTAGAATTAAGGAGTTTTTAAGGAGTTTATGCTGATTTTCTAAAATTCAAGGGCTTTTCAAGTGCCCTTAAAAACGTAAATCAAATTTAAGGAGTTTTTAAGGAGTTTAAGGAGTAGCACGAACCCTGTACTAACATCCTTTGCCGGTCTCAGACTATGACTGTAGCTCCGGCTGCGACAACGATACAGATGAATATTAAAGCAGTATTTTTATTTTTGTAGAACATCATGCATACATAAAAACCCGCACAGAATGTCATGAATCTATTAGCCTTTTCCAAAACGAGTAAAGGACTGGGTACTAGTTTTCCTTACTTTAATAAGAGGAACTAGTACCCAGTCCTTTACACGTTTTGGAAAAGGCCAATTACTTGCGGGATCACCTATCAAATATAACTAAAAAAAAACGCTCATTAGCATGTTATTAGCATCATGTTTTAAAAAATGCATTATTTGAAACCGTTCTAAACTTTTCTTTAGCAAACGACGAACGATTTACCTAATTTGCATTCATCTGCAGAGAGTTTATGCAATCCCACACGTTATAGTCAATAGGAGACAGAGATGATACAAGGTGATTTCACACGCACACTTCCGGTTAGTATAAGCCAATCAGAAGCATTTCTGTCGCATCGCCAACAGTTCCAAGATGGCGTCGTTCGAGAGAGATGTTTCCCGTGTTAACCCTCGATAAATTAAAATACATCCTTAAAATAACTTTACATTAAAAAGTTATATGTTGCTTGGACAATAAAAGTTCATTGCTGCTCTACCAGGGACAAAAATGAATAAAAACAAAACGCAATTGCCTAAGAAAAACCGAAACTGTTTTTGTCTCGAGACGCCATTTTGGAACCATTCGTTTTGACAAACAATCCTTTGCGCGCTTCGAAGTGAGATCACCTGAGCTAAGTAAGCTAAGGGGTATTTAGAGGTAACAAAACATTTGCTGACATAGCCACCTAAACGAGACTATGGTACGTATTCAAACGTCATGCTTTTTGTAAGGAAACTAGATTGATATCCCTTTAAATATGCCTTTACTAACATGCATAACATGCATACATGTCAATGTCAAGTTGATATACACCCTTTCCGAGAAACTTTGTCACCCGTGAAGTGAAAAGCCTACAAGCTAGTAGCGCAGGGGACTATGGTTAACCTATGTATACTTTATTAGAACGCAGGGATTTCATGGCCACATTGCTACACTTGTCAATATGTTATTGAGAAATGTCCATTTTGACTTATCAAACTACAAGAAAGGCGTTCCGAATGCACATTTAGTTTCTGAACTGATCCATGAACATGATCCTTTGCGCCACTAGCTTGTGTGCTTTTCATGGATGACAAACTTTCTCGGAAAGTGTGTATATTAAGACAAATCCACACAATATGAGTGCAGACTTTGCTTCACTGATCATTAAACAAAAGATTCAAATCCTGGCTGGAGTAGATAGAATACAGTGAACGTATCATCCACTCCAGGCTTGACTTGAATCTGTTGTTTGGTGATCTGTCATGCAAGTTCAAGAAAAGTCTGTTATTAACTTCACTGATCATAAAACATTAGATTCAAGTCCAGACTAGAGTAGATAAAATACAGTGAACGTATCATCCACTCCAGCATTGACTTGAATCTGTTGTTTAGTGATATATCATGCAATTAAGTTCAATACAGACTGTTTATTAACTTCACTGATCATAAAACAATGGATTCAAGTCAAGCCTGGAGTGGATAGAATACAGTGAACGTATCATCCACTCCAGCCTTGAATTGAATCTATGTGTTGTGATCATTCATGCGAATTTTGGAAAAGTGGATGACAAATACTACTTGTATTTGTTAAAAGTTGGTAGACACAAATAATGCTACACACTCGTGCAACTTCCATCAAATGTGTGTGGTATTTTTCATTAATAGACCTCTTTACCTCTGTATGCAAATTGCCCATTTCAGTCTACGTGTCATTACCTTGAGAATTGTTCTTTTGTGATGAACGTGTTATATCATTTACAAGGGAAAAAACAATTCCCAAGGGTAGCATCACGTGATCTGAAATGGGACAACAAACAAGCAAGGTAAAGAGGTCTATTCTTCTCGAATACTGGCATTTCCTATACTAATTGTCCTATTTCATTACGACGTCACATCAAAACATTCTATTGTTCTAACGCTAAGGATCACGGTCGCCACTGGGGGACAGATTCATGACAGCAATACAAGAATACACGAAAAAATTGCATTTACAAGACGGATAGGAAAGAAATGACAACAAAATGCCATAAATATGAAAGTATAAACATAGACACATAACATACATAAAAATTAGATAATTTGAAGCTCAATTTTAAAAGAGAAAGAAGACTTAGTTGAAATTACCATTGTTTTCGGCGATTCTATCCCCACTAAAACACACCGTGACGTCATAATGAAATAGGGCAATTAGTAAGCCAGGTTGCTGGGTTGGTGTAGTCTAATAGTCGTCATCAGGTATGCTGTCTTCATCTTCGCCAGTCTCACCTTTCTTAACTTGTTGGTTTTCAACACCAGGTCCTAAAACCGTCACATCTTCTTTCTTCTCATCTTTTGCTTCGTCTTTCTTTGTCTCTTGTGCTTCATCTTTCTTTGTGTCTTTTGCTTCATCTTTCTTTGTGTCTTTTGCTTCATCTTTCTTCGCATCTTTTGCTTCATCTTTCTTCGCATCTTTTGCTTCATCTTTCTTCGCATCTTTTGCTTCATCTTTCTTCGCATCTTTTGCTTCATCTTTGTTTGTGTCTTTTGCTTCATCATCCTTCGCACTGTCATCTTTTTCTTCTTCTTCCTTGTCTTCGTCTTCGTCCTTTTCTTCATCCTTTTTAACCTCCTTTGTTTCTTCGTCTTTTTTTACTTCTGTTTTATCTTCATCCAAATTTTTGTCAGCTGCTTTTAAGTCCTTCTTTTCGACAAGATTGCTAACGTCTTCATTGGAGATGTCGTCCTTGATGTCTACCTTGTCATCAGACTTAGCAGCTTCATCGTCATCTTTGCGATTTTTTTCAGACTCGTCTTTGCTTTCAGCATTTTTTTCCTCGCTTGGTTTAGTGTCTTCAGAGGTCATTTCTGTTTCTTTTGCAGCAGGCTTTGGTTTAGCATCAGATTTAGATTCGGCTTCGTCTTTTTTATCACTTGAATCCTAAAATCAACGAAAACAAATATATTTTATTAAAAAAAGAATAATATATAAATGAATGGAAAAATGGGTGAATCAATAGATTGGCAATGAATGGGTGAATTGTTGAATAGGTCAAGTATAAATAGCATGAATGAATAATAGAATAAGATGAAAGTGAATGAATAAATAGACGAATAAATGTATTATAGACAAATGAAGAAATGGATTAATGAAGAAATAAAAAATGGATAATTGAACAAATGAATATGTGGATTAATAAATAAATGAATAAATAAATGGATGAATGAATGAACAAACGAATGAGTTCCTCAATAAAGAAATGGTAAAATGACTGTATGAATGAACAAAAGAATGTATGAATGAACAAAAGAATGGATGAATGAACAAAAGAATGGACGAATGAACAAAAGAATGGATGAATGAACAAAAGAATGGATGAATGAACAAAAGAATGGATGAATGAACAAAAGAATGGATGAATGAACAAAAGAATGGATGAATGAACAAAAGAATGGATGAATGAACAAAAGAATGGATGAATGAACAAAAGAATGGATGAATAAACAAAAGAATGGATGAATGAACAAAAGAATGGATGAACAAATGGATGAATCAAATAAATGGATGAATGAATGGATGAATGAACAAAAGAATGGATGAATAAATGTATGAATGAACAAAAGAATGGATGAATAAATGGATGAAACAAATAAATGGATGAATGAACAAAAGAATGGATGAATAAATGGATGAATGAACAAAAGAATGGATGAATAAATGGATGAATGAACAAAAGAATGGCTGAATGAATGGCTGAATCAAATAAATGGATGAATGAATGGATTAATGAACAAAAGAATGAACAAAAGAATGGATGAATAAATGGATGAATGAACAAAAGAATGGCTGAATGAATGGCTGAATCAAATAAATGGATGAATGAATGGATTAATGAACAAAAGAATGAACAAAAGAATGGATGAATGAATGGATGAATGAACAAAAGAATGGCTGAATCAAATAAATGGATGAATGAATGGATTAATGAACAAAAGAATGAACAAAAGAATGGATGAATAAATGGATGAATGAACAAAAGAATGGCTGAATGAATGGACGAATCAAATAAATGGATGAATGAATGGATTAATGAACAAAAGAATGAACAAAAGAATGGATGAATAAATGGATGAATGAACAAAAGAATGGCTGAATGAATGGACGAATCAAATAAATGGATGAATGAACAAAAGAATGGCTGAATGAATGGACGAATCAAATAAATGGATGAATGAACAAACAAATGAATAATGTTCTGAATGAATAAATAAATGAATGAATAAAAGAATGAATGTATGTATGTATGAATAAATGAATAAATAAATGAATGAATGAACGAATGAATGGATGGATGAATGAATAAACAAATGGATGAATGGATGAATGAATAAATGAATAAATAAATGGCTGAATGAATAAACAAATGAATGGATGGATGGATAAATAAATGAATAAGCAAATGAATGAATAAATGAAAAATTAATGAACAAACAATGAACTAGACCTTCTTGCCATCGAGGAAATCTTGTAGTTTTTGGTTCAAATTGTCAATTTGTTTCTGGAGGTCACTGTTAGCTGTCTTGGCATCCTCTATACCCTGTTGGTAAGAAACAAATCATGATTCACTAGAATGTAACAATGATAAAGATCTTGGTAACAATGGTGATGATAGTAATGTTGAAAATAATAAGCAATTGTTGAATGAGGGTTAGTGCACGCAACATATCCATGATACAAAACTAAATATGCATTGTCTTATTTCACTATTTTGAATAAACTAGTGGATATAACTGGAGCAGAACAGTGCGAACAAAACTAACTATGTATTGTCTAATTGCACTATTATGTACAAACTTAGATATTGCTGGAACAGAACAGTGTGAACAAAAACTAACAAATGAATGTATTGTCTAATTGCGCTATTTTGTACAAACTTGTGGACATTACTGGAGCAGAACAGTGAGAAGAAAACTAAATGTGTATTGTCTAATTGCGCTATTATGTACAGACTTGTAGATATTGCTGGAGCAGAACAGTGTGAACAAAACTAACAATGTATTGTCTAATTGCGCTATTTTGTACAAACTTGTGGACATTACTGGAGCAGAACAGTGAAAAGAAAACCAAATGTGTATTTGTCTAATTGCACTATTTCGGCTATTACACAGTTTCGGCTTTCTAGTCCAGTTGATGTGTTACCACTACACCACAAGGACCAACCAAGGCCAAGGGCATATGATATTTTTCTCATGTATCTGTATTTCACTTATACACCAAACACATGTCAATTGATTATTCACTTCTGCATCAATTTGCCCTATACTACGTTGTTCAGCTGCGTATCCAGCATGTCCTTGTGGTGTAGTGGTAACACATCATACTAGAAAGCTGAAACAGTGGGGTTCAATTGTTATCAGAACAAAGAAAATTAAAAAAATCTATTGTTAAAATGGTTGGCAGATTAGCATCACAATACCAACACTTGTAAACACGACAATTGTGCCGTGTAAATCGGCCTTTATAAGACAACTCTTACCTTCATGAGTTCACTGTGATGTGAGCTATCATCAGCCTTCTCCTCTTTGGATTCATCAGGTTCATTTGCATCTTCATCATCATCAGGATCTACAACAAATATATATTTTAGCAAAAATGTATCTAATAGTATAAATAAATGCATTTAGAATCTTCAAATATGAAATAACCCCATGGTAAATAGACACAATTACAACTTAGAAAATTTTGAGCCCCAGGTGGGAAATGAGCCTACTACCTTCCGATTATCCAGACGGATGCTCTACCACTGCAGAGCTACCGGAAACTCTTTTAATAATCCAATGGTTGAGTGTGACTAATATACTGAAATCCATCCGTTATTAAATGTCAATATGAGCATTAATGCGTGGGAATAACATTGATATTAATAGTATTGATAATTGCATTTTGAAAATATGAAACATGAAATAACCCCACAATAAATAGACACAACTACAAACAGTAAAATTTTGAGCACCAGGTGGGAAACAAACCCACGGAAATGTATCTGTATATCAACTGCATTTCAATTGTTTAATACCATTATGGTTGAAGTGCGACCCTGAAGTTTGATGTCTCGTTTGCAAACTAACACTTAATTGTCAGCTGTCAATCAAAATACTAGGAACAATAATAATAATTTGATAAGTTTAGCCTTAGATATGATAATTAAAATAAATACAAACGCTAAGTTAGTACAACGTTTGTCGATGACGATGTCGAAACGTTATAATAATAATAATAATAATAATGTAATATTTTATATAGCGTCAATATCACTAGTTTCAACAACGCTTTACAAAATATAAAAATTTTAAAATCTTAGAAAAATTTAATATTACCAACTATCTATCTATTAACAACTATATAATATAACAACTATCATCAATTTTCAATCATCAAGTTTGACCGAGTGATCAAATAAAAGCACTTGTTTGATTGATTGCTAAATACTGTTGAATTGAACTGTAATTAGCATTCCTTGCTAGCAGTTCCTTCAGCCTCTTTTAGCATAAAATGAGATTTGCCGTCATATTTCATCGATTTGCAGATATGATTCACTTTTATCTTAGTAAGGGGCATTTTTGTATTAGTGTATGGGGGGCGGAGGTTGGTAATATTGAGGGGGTCATGTTATTTTGGGAAGCTATATAGGGGGGGGGGTTGTTACTAATTCTATGTAGCTTTAGTTATAAACTGGGTTAATATATAGGGGGGTTATGTAATTTTTTACCAGCCAAGAAAGGGGGGGGGGGGGTTCAGTTGCGTAATATTTGGAAAGACAACATGAGATTTTGCCGACCTGCACTCCCCCATATACACTAGTAAATGAAAGCCCCTAAAATACAAAAGAACTGACATTTCATAAGTGATACACCATGGTCCATAAACATTGTAAAGAATTACAGTTAGGATATACAGTACTTAGAACCATGAACACTTTGAGTTTTGTGTTACTTTTTTAACCAACATCCCTTGAGTGAGTAGATTAGAAATTTGTTAATTATGACATTCAGAGTATTTTGAGATTGATACTTCCAGGGTTCGTGCTGATGTCAGTAAACAAAATCTAAGGAGTTTTCAAGGAGTTTCCAAGGACCAAAAAGTAATTTTTAAGCACTTTTTGCGACAACTTTGATATACGAAAATTTATGTAAATGATGTACAATTATACTAGAATTTTTACTTAACTTTAATTTGCAATACTCGATTTTTTTACCCTACTTTAGCTAGAATTAAGGAGTTTTTAAGGAGTTTTTGCTGATTTTCTAAAATTCAAGGGCTTTTCAAGTGCCCTTAAAAACGTAAATCAAATCTAAGGAGTTTTCAAGGAGTTTAAGGAGTAGCATGAACTCTGTACTTCATTTGTTGAGGTTTTGGAGCAGTAGAAGGTTCACAAATATAATATTAAAAATGAAAAAAGTGCTCACGATTAGAGTATCCTTACTGCAGTGATCTTAATTATTAAGTTCAATTTAAGAAAAAAATTACTTTTCTCATCTTTGGGATCTTCTTTTTCTTCTTTGTCGTTCTCTTCATTAGCATCATCTTTACCATCTAAGTCATCTGCTATTTCTTCTTCATCATTGTTAGCTGCACTATCTTCCAATTTTTCTATTTCGCTTTCATCTTTGTTCACCTCAGCACCAGGTTTTGCTTCATCGTTGGCATCTTTCTCATGGATTTTTTTTATAACTAAAGCATGATCAATCGAAACAAATAGAATAAGTTAAATTAAGTAAATTGTTTAAAGAGGGACAAGCAATGGACCTCTTCTAAAAAATCCCTTTCATAATTCTCTGCACTATTTTGAAAGGTCGCTGTGTCTTTGCATTGAAGTGAAACGAATGGGGCTCTTGCAATGATACATATATATACATCAACTTTATAGACGACTTTTATAAATGGCCGCCACTTATTATCATAATTTTTAAAATTGATGTTTTAAGAAAAAGAAAGCTATCATTTGATAGACATTCACCATAACAATAACTTGTGAAAGTTTGAGAAAAAAACAATTAAATTTGCAAGAAGCTATAAGAGTTTAAAAAATCAGAAAAACACCAAAACAAGGCATCAAAGGCCTCAGCAGAAAATTGCATACAAATATCTACATTTTTCATTGAGGTTACCATTTAAATCTGTACTTTCACATTTGAATCTGTACTTAATGCAAATTGTGTTAATGTGTGCTAAACACACAGATCAACCAATCAGAGAAGTTCACTTCAGAAATAATATACTCTGATTGGTTGATCTGTGTGTTTAGCACACATCAACACAATTTGCATAAGTACAGATTTAAATGGGAACCTGTTCTGTTTACTTGAATAATCATTTTCCGGTACATATTATGGTATTTATGAAAGTGGTCTATTCCAATATACTTGCCCAACACAACATGGTGTAGTGTAATGAACAGTATACTATGCATCCCAGTAGACCGTGACAACCTCGAAATTTTATCGCGACCCGTCGATACGAAAAATTGATCACGTGATGGACTTTTTATGTACCATGTGATGATATTCTTCTGTACCACGTGAACAACATTTTTCATTTGGCGCAGGTTCACATACGATCTTCGATCGAATCATAGTGATCGAATCTTCCCACGGCTTCATTTATACTAGTATTTGAAATACTACTTTTGTTTGGCGCGTATGATACACAATTCGTTCATTATCAAACTTCAATTTCAGCTGGTACATCACGTAAACTATGAGTATTTCAAGTGGGAAGATTCGATCGAAGATCGTATGTGAACCCGCGCCAAACGAAAAATGTTGTTCACGTGGTACGGAAAAATATCATCACGTGGTACATAAAAAGTCCATCACATGATCAATTTTTCGTATCGACGGGTCGCGATAAAATTTTGAGGTTGTCACGGTCTACTGGGATGCATAGTAACAATAGTTTTGTAATAAATTAACAAATGAAATATCATAATGACATAGAATAAATCTAGCATAAGTGATAATAATTACGGATCAGTGTATCTCCTCTAGATATAATAAGGTGATAGGAACCTTTTCTAATAACTAGGACAATTATCCATATGTCTTAATCATTGCAAGCTCAAAGTTTGTCTCAAATTCAAATTCAGGACTTGAATTAGGGAAAAAACATAGGCCTGCCACTTCCAAAATGAAGAAAAAAAGACACCTCGATGTTGACCAATACCTTAAGTGAAACCACACCACTTAATACCCCATGGACCTTACTTTCAATAATTTGCAATTGAATCAGGTGAAATCTTTTTCATGTGTATGGGTCAATTTTGAGAGAATGTAGGGAGAAATGACATGGAAATGCCATGTTTTGCATCGATCTGCTGTTGAATTCTCCCAAATGCACCTCGGTTGTCATGGAAGAGTGTGAAGACACAGTAGACGTATTCTTAAATTTCATAATTGAAACATGAAAAAATTGAAAAATAAATCTACATTTATTAATCAACAACGCTTGCGCATCAAGTCAATACAACAAGAGGAATTTCTAATTTTAACAGAAAGCCCCAAAATAGTTGAAATATTACATTACATTGCTGTTATAATACTATTTTCCTTACTTAATTATTTATATGAAACTATAGGCAGATGTTTCATAATGGTAAGTATGCTTGATCTGAACTTATTAAACTTTAATGAGAACACCTTAGAAATAGAATACAAAAATCCGTAGCGAATACGAATAAAATTCAAGCATTGATTACAAATAATATTCCTTGATTTTGGAATTGCAATCGAGATTTGAACGAAACTTTTGTCATATTTATGTGTTTAAAATGTTTTTGATGAATATGAAAATTGCTTTGTGTTAAGGTTTTATAGTAAACTTTGTCACCTTATTTGACGGAACAAGACTGTCCTGAACTGCGACAAATTTTGTCGAGATTTAGAAAGACACTACTTAAGAGGAAAAAAATATTTCTACTAGTACATTTTCTAAAGGATTTAAGTGGACTTTAGTAGTATTTGAAGCAGCAAAGTATTAAAATGGAAGGAGTTTTTTACGACACTGACTCTAACACAATAAGACACCTTGCAAAAACAACAACGAAATAGTTCAAATCTTACCGTGTAAACTGGCCGAATACGTCAAGTTCACGACCGAAAACACAACGAGTACAAGGACAAGCACTCTCCAACTCGTAATCTGCATTTTTCGCGTATTTGTTGAGAGTTCGAGGCGGTTTAAGAAAGGAAAGTCGAAGGCAATGACATGAGATTAGCAAGTGTAAAATTCAAATTGTTTTGAATTAAATTTGGAGTAGCTTAGTAACCACTCTAGAATGTGGCATCATGGGAGAAAAATGCAGCCTTTTCCAAAAAGAGATTAGCCAAAGATACAGACGATCTTTTCCCTCTTTGCCTCACGAAACAAGCAAGTTTAGCTGAGGGAAAGAGTAGCGAAAGGACGTCTGTTTCTTTTTCAGGCTAAAAAGAGATAATTAAAAAAATTAAAAAAGCAAGTAAAAGCTGTTTTCCGTAGAAATGAAATTTCATACAATGTAAAGTAAAATTTTAAAATAATGGAAAGATTTCATTCCTTCGAGGCATTCCATGAAGCTGAAGCATCGAATTGATTAGCCTGTATCCAGCCGTCCCCATCCCTCCCCCGTACGATGAGAAATGGGAAGGAAGCGTCGATTTTGATGAAGATTTAAAATGAACAGAAAACCTAACTTGCGCTAGTCAAAATATCAGTGAGGGGGAGGAGAACCAGGCCTTAGCTAGACTGTAAACGTTTTGAAAAACAATCGAAAAGCTTCTACGGCGAACGTGTTTTCGCGCTAAATTTCGCAGTATTTCTGTGTTGGGTCTACCACAGGAACCCCAAGCTATAGTTGCTGATTTTGCGCTTTTCTTTCCATGGTTGTATAGTATAGTCAGTTGCGCTTCATCTCACATACAGTAGCAATTTGATTTTGTTTGAATTATATCAGTGATATATGGTCTTAACACTCTATTCCACAGTTGCAATTTGATTTGATTTCGTGGATGTAGTGTTTGCACTCTGTTCCATAGCGCGTAACTCGAAAATATATTTTCTCTGTTTCACTGTTAAAGTTACGACCAAAGCGTGTAACTCGAAAATATTGTTTCGCTGTTTCAAGTTCAAGTTACGACCAAAGCGTGTAACTCGAAAATATAGTTTCGCTGTTTCAAGTTCGAGTTACGCGCACATGTCAAAATGGGTGTGGTCCCAACAAAATGGGCGTGTCCGTGCGCGTAATTATAACTCAAAAAGCGCGTAACTATAGAAACGCGTACTCTAGTTTTTCCTTCCCTCGTCAGACAAACAAACAAACAAACAGACAGACAAATACTTACACTGACGGACAAATAGACTACTATATGAATAAATAAATAAAGTCAATGAATATAGATAAATAAATAAATAAATAAATAAATAAATAAATAAATACATGAATGAGTGAATGAATAAATAAATAAATAAGTCAAGTCAGTCAGTCAATAAATAAATATAATGAAGAATGAATGAATGAATGAACGAATTATGGAAGAATGAATGAATGAATGGATAAATAGATCATATACATAAATAAGTCAATGTTTAAATTAATAAATGAATGCATGAATCAACAAACAAATAAGCTCTATAGTAATTATGAAATTCATTAACATATAATTCATGAGAAATACATTTACAGAATCCCCGTCATTTGTATTTAAACTTGACTTTTCTCGGGCAGGTTTACTTTTGTCTTATAATTAAATTGATCGTCTTCAACGTACTTGCCAGTGGTAAATTCTTACAGAACGGCCGCTCATGACTTTTTTAAAATGCAAGGTAGTTGAAAAAGTAAATAAATAAGAAAGGAAGGAAGAAGTAAAGGAAGAAAATAAACAATAAAATAAGATCTAAATGATGTTCAAACACTATAAAATCGTTTTTCAATCATTGGAATGCTTTTTCAAAACACTTTATTAAAATGGCTTGCGAAACATGAACAAGAATTTACATCGAATCAGTATCCGAATTAAACTAATTTCAGCTCAGTGTTTTTCTCACAAAATCACCACTATTTTCATAAAAATGAAATTATTATTACAGACATATTGTGATTCACACTGAGAGCTTTGCGTGCTATCATTTTTCTCGTTGTTTTATTCAAGGGGAATAATTTGACTTTATTGTTTTGAGAAACGATTTGTTTTGTTTAGAGGCGCCGGAGTGATGTGTTTTCTTATAGAGTAGGTTTTTAATACGGAATCGAATTCAAATTTTTAAAATCATATCATTCCTTCCTAATTTTTTTGTCTTTTTTTTTTTTTTGAAAAAAGGCTAGAAAATGTTTATTAAAAATAGGCTAGACATCCCTTAAAAAGTATAGCAGATGTATTTTGAAAACAATTGCTGATTTTCAAAGCGGAATTTTTTCCCCCTTGTTTTCAAGCAAAATTCTACAAAAATTTAATAGACTTTTATTATTTTAATTTAGAAGCTAAAGGATTTTCCAAATAAAACATGAAAAATAGCGTTAATTCAATTTTTAAGTGTTTAAGAGTTTGTTGTTATAAAAACTAGCGAAAATTCAGAGTTTCGGAGTTTCTCAATCCATTAACATTTTTCGAGAGTTACAACTGCCTTCGCGCACTATTGTGAACTTTGAGTTAACTGTTTTTCTTTTCCATCGTTCTTGATTATAAAATTGTTTAAACCGTGTTGCAATAACAGGACTTGGCAAAGCTATTGCTAGAACTCCAACTAAAGCACAAATAGTGCCAAGCAGTTTCCCAAAAGGAGTTTTAGGGACCATGTCACCGTAGCCGACATTTGTTAGAGTTACAATCACGAACCACGAGGTTGCCGGAATACTTGTAAAAATTTCTTTCTGTCTCTCGTGCTCTGCGTAGTATGTCAGCCCGGAAAAAACAACCATGCTCACTAAAATGAAGAATAGAATCATCAAAAGTTCCCTCCATGTTGCTACAACGGTTTTCCCCAAAACTTGCAGGAATTGTACATGACGAGCGAGTTTGAAAACCCTACAAACTCGAAGAAGACGGAAAGTATTCATCATAACTCCAAAGCCATCGTCGTTTGGGCCTATCACTGCTTTCAAAAAGAACGGAAAAACAGCAGCAATATCGATATAGTTTAAAAAATCCTTCATAAATTTCATTTTCTCTGGGCATGAAATAAAACGGCCGATAATTTCGAACGTGAACCACACAATACAAGCAACTTCAATTGCTTCATAGACTGTTTCAACCTGCTCGATCTCAGTCACTTTGGCTTCATTACGATAAGGTACTGTTTCTGCACATAAGATAAAAATCGATAAAAATATAAACAATACAGACCAGCAAGCTACTAGCTTCCCCAAATCCGAACTTGAAGGATATTCAAAGGCAATCCAAAGCGTTCTCAATGTTGGATTTTCAGGTAAAACATGACATATGATATCATCTTCAAGCAAAACACCTTCGTCCTCCATATACTGTTCCAAAACTTTGCGTCCTACTTGAAAAAATTCTAGTTCATGACAGAAAATTTGTAAGGAAACTGTCTCGGGTCGAACTAGGACTCCTTTGGATTGGTAAAAAAATAAAATAGCATCGAAAGCGTTTCGATTACGATTGAAAAAATATTCATTGTGGAATTCGTCGTAATACTTTCTTCTCTTGTCAGGAGAACCCAACAAGGTGTCAGGAAAACGATCCAAGGTTGACTCAAAAGTCTCGAAAACCTGACCGCTAACGTTAATTTTCACTCTTGCAAATGATTGTGGTTTTTCCTTATTCGGTTTTAGCTCCTTGTAGGATAATTTCTGTTGGTAATTTCGTGAAATTCGCCGGCTTTTGTTTGCTCCTTCATCGTGGCAAGTGTTCGCCCGAAGTGCAGCTTTCATTCTGATGATTCCGACGCCTTCTTGTCCGGCAAATGTTGAAAGCGTTATTAACTTAAGTGTTTGACGCTAATTCTCCTCGTTTTTCTTTCTAAAACCAACCAGGATATAATTCATGGTTTTACGAGCAATAACACCAACAATTGTTCTCATCTTTAAAACCTAACACAGCGTGAAACAAGAATTTAAGTTTGGTTCCCAATAAGGCTGAACTCGATAATTTCATAAATTATTGAACAGACATTTTAGAAGTTGAAAATCATCTTTTTACTCCGTAAATCCCCTTTCCTATCTCTAAACTCATAAAATGTCTTAACCTCCTCGATTAAAAAGACAATTAATAAGCTAGCTTTTACAAAATGTTGAAAAAAGTTGGCCTTTTTGTGACTATTTCACACTCAAAATTATTCCGCTTCCTTTGAAAATGCCGTTATGTTAATATGGAAATTGAACACTTGTTAGAAAATTAGCCACGTTTTCCCTTCGACTGAATAACTGATTTAACATTCGCTAGCTCTCAAATTAAATTACTTTTTTTGAACGTTTCGACTTTGGATAAAACGAAAACGAACGCACTTCGAGTCAATTACACGCTTTCGCTTCATTGTTTCATACAAAAATATTATCATTTTTCTTGCCTGTTTTTCTCCCTCCACAGTTTGAAACATCAAATAAAACCCAATAAAAAGTATTACGCCTTCTAGTTAAAACAATTTGCACAAAAAGCGGTTTGCAATTAAATATTTAGTAAACGAAAATGACAATATTTTTTTTTTCTCACAAAAATTGTGTCAATATTTCAAACATTTCTTTACTAAATGATCTAACTATTGAGGCTCCGGCCTTATATAAGTCATTAATAAAGTCTCGCTTGAAGTCAAAACATGTAATTTTCTGTCAGACGCGTGAGTTAATTTATTTCGATTTCGCGAAAGCAATTCCAGTTGGGAACAGTCCAAACGTAGAATAGAAACCCTATATAGAGATGAAAGACTGGACTTTACTCCTATAAGGATAATAGTCGACGGCCGCGTACCGTCAGTCAAAACGTTCTTCTTTCCATGCCGAGTTTAAAAGTTAGCATTTTTACTCCAATTTTTTTCTTCAAAATCTCTGACGCAGTACGTGATCGATATCCACACTAGTTTAACCGCTAGTTGTCGTATATTTGTACTCCAAATGTCTTCTTAGAAACATCGACGCAGTCCACACTAGTTTAACTGCTGATTATAGTAAATTTTTCTGCAAGTGTTTCTTCTCCAATTCCTTAGAAACATCGACGCAGTGATCCACACCAGTTTAACCGCTAGTTATCGTAAATGTTTACTCCATGCAAATGTCTCCTTAGAAACATCGACGCAGTCCACACTAGTTTAACTGCTGGTTATAGTAAATTTTTCTCCAAGTGTTTCTTCTCCAACTGTTTCAATTCCTTAGAAACATCGACGCAGTCTACAGTAGTTTAACCGGCGGTGCCAGTTATCGTAAATGTTTACTCCAAAAATTTCCTTAGAAACATCGACGCAGTGCACACTAGTTTAACCACTAGTTATCGTACATTTTTACTCCAAATATTTCCCTAGAAACATTGTCACAGTCCACATTAGTTTAACCGCTAGCTATCGTACATTTTTACTCCAATAGTTTCCTTAGAAACATCGACGCAGTCCACACTAGTTTAACCGCTAGCTAGTTGTCGTACATTTTTATTCCAAATATTTCCTTAGAAACATTGACGCAGTCTACACTAGTTTAACCGTTAGTTATCTGCGTTAGTTTTGGAAGACGAAAAGGTACATTAAAACAAAATAAACAGTTTTCGTATATACAAATACAAATTTTATTTTCTAGCAAAATAAGTTAATAAAAATCTACATATTAACATTGTCCACAGCGGTCACTTACCAACATGCACCGCGCAAAAGACTGAATTTCGTTAACCATGAAAAACGCAAATCAGTCATTTTGATTTGATTTACGATGTGAGTGGGTATTTACGCTTTTTCTAGATCGTTTAGCGTTTTGTTTTATTTTTTACTTTTTCTTGTAATAAAAAGCAAATTAATTATAACAATCCAAAAAAACCAAAATAAACAACGCAATGCATGCCGGTAAGTGCCTTTAACACAAAAAGACACGTGACAATGTGCGCTCAACTGTAGAAAACAAATAAAACAAATTTAGTCTGCTCTATGTATAACTGAAGATATTATCTAAGAAATATAAAAAGCAAACTTTCACAGTGATAAAAAAAAACATAAAACTATATATACAAACATTTCATTTTCTAAAAAAGTTGAAGAACTATTTATAACTGAAACGCCGTGTTCTTTTTCTTTTTATATCAAATACTGGTTCAATTTTAAACAACCGACGCTTCAAAGTGAACGGCTTTCTTGCTGGAGCTCTGTTCACTGTAGGTCGAATCTTTATCGATTCGACTCAGATTTTCACTGTATGTTGACTCTCGATCGTAATTAAATGGTCTTCGGTTATTGAATTCGTCATCGTCATCTTCGTCCTCCCTATCAGCCTTTTTTCCTTCGTAAAGTAAAACTAGTAGTCGATAAAACAGCAAAGATAGCGCCATTGCGTTCTTTCCTGTAAAAAATAAATGAGTTTCGTTCGTAACGTTATAGCTTACTATCATGATGAGCCTCATGACTAAAAATGGTCCATCTTGCATTAGCATTATCGTTAGAATAGAGTACAAATCTCCGTGAAAGCGTAGTTTTTCTTTCTCTTTAATAACCTCTTCGATAACTTCTTCTTCGATTTTGCGTTCGCGTTGAGCATGAACGACTCCTTCCACAGTTTTATGCATCGAAAACTTTTTCTTTCGCCCTCGCTTTTCCTTTGGCTTTGTAGCTTCACTAGGCGAGCCAAAGACTTTGTTCAGTTTCGTATCAAAATCTTCAAGTTCTTGTTGTTGTTTTTGATGGATTAGTTTCTTGATATACTTTGGAAGTCGCTTTTCTGGTCCACGCTTGCTCTTTTGTTTGTTTTGATCTTTGATATTTTTCACAGCTTCGCTCATCTTTGAAACAAAAATAAGGTTTTAGGTAATCGCCCGGTCAAACGGTTTCAACATTTGCTTCAACATCCGTTCGATTTTGTTGAATGGTAGTGTTTAAACGCGCTTTTAAACTCTTTCAACATCAATTCAACATCGTTTCAACACGTTTTAACAATGTTGAAATAGTTACAGTCGATTTCACATAACTTTTGACGAAAATGTTCCGAAGTTCGTTCGGAACTTCCGAAGTTCCCGCCGAACTTGCGAAGTTCGTTGGGAACTTGCCAACGAACTTCGATGTGAACTTGGGAACTTCAGAAGTTCGTAACTTCGTTCGTTGGCAAAGAGAGAAATTGCGCGCCAACGGAAAAAAACCATGAACGTCTTTACCGGGAGATTGAACTGCGGGAGATTGAAGTGAGCGATGGTGCATTTTGTGCAAGGCAAACATTGTTTTGGACAAGACGGTGGTGTATTTCCTTGGCCGTCACACTTGGCTGTTGTGTTTTGCTGTATTCTACGAAGTAATTAACATCGTCAGTCCGTGCAGATCTAGATCTATTCCCTCCTTTCCTTGCTTCAACATTTCCTCTCGCTAGAAAGTTATTGATTATGTTGTGGATAGTTTGTTTCGTAATGTTCAACTCTGAACCAATGCTTAAGGCCTGGGTCAGACGCCATTTTAGCCAAAATCACTAATTCTAAATTTTCAACCGTTGCTTTAAAAATGTTGTCATGTAACTTGACCAAATGTTTAGTTTTAATGAGTTTTTGCAATTTTTGCTTGTTGAATGGCGTTTGGGTGGTCACGTGACCATACATGAGGTTTAGTATCTATCAAATATTCAATGCAAAATGGGGTGAATAGAGAAACAAATTAAAACGATTAAAACTATGTCATTAGAGGACCTTCATAAATATCTTTCAACGTAGGCTTGGATTGGATGACTTCATCTGAACAATGGGGAGATATATGGATATTTGTAAAAAAATAGTCTGGTCACGTGACCTTTTTTGCCAAATATCTCCTAAAGAACCAATGATGGACAACCAATCTAAGCCTACGTCGAAAGCTATTTATGAAAGTCCTCTAATGACATAGTTTTAATCGTTTTAATTTGTTTCTCTATTCACCCCATTTTGCATTGAACATTTGATAAATACTAAACCTCATGTATGGTCACGTGACCACCCAAATGCCATTCAACAAGCAAAAATTGCAAAAACTCATTAAAACTAAACATTTGGTCAAGTTACATGACAACATTTTTAAAGCAACGGTTGAAAAATTAGAATTAGTGATTTTGGCTAAAATGGCGTCTGACCCAGGCCTTAACACCCTTGAGTTGCTGGGCATTTGCCATCCAACCAAATATCTACGATGCGTTCTCTTACATCATCGGGTATCGCTTTTCCCTGTTTGGTAAAGACGTTCATGGTTTTTTTTCGTTGGCGCGCAATTTTTTCTCTTTGCCAACGAACGAAGTTACGAACTTCTGAAGTTCCCAAGTTCACATCGAAGTTCGTTGGCAAGTTCCCAACGAACTTCGCAAGTTCGGCGGGAACTTCGGAAGTTCCGAACGAACTTCGGAACATTTTCGTCAAAAGTTATGTGAAATCGACTGTAAAAAGCGTTTAAACATTGCATTCATGCAACAAAAATTTAGGCCTCGTCTACACGAATCCGATCCGGCTGAAACCGCATAGAAATATTTGCGTCCACACGAATCCGCGTATCCGGAGGATTCAAGTAAAAGTATGCGGTTTCGGTGACCGGATTCAATGGATTCGTGTGGACGATAGGCCGATTCGCATCAAAACGTATGCGGTTTCAAAAGTATCCGGATCCGTGTAAACGGGGTCTTAAAGGATGTTGAAGCAAAGTGTTTACAAGTTTTGGTATTGTGATGCTAATTTGCCAACCATTTTAACAATAGAATTTTGAATTTTCTTTGTTTTAATAACAATGGTTGCATGGTTGGAAAAACCATAACAAAACCCGTCACTGTACGCCCACCTATATAGGAGGAATTATCATTATCACTAAAATATCTATGATCATCATCATCAATGCCACCGTCAACATCAACACCTTCACCATCCTCTTCACCGGCATCAACAACATAATCATCATCACCATCATCGGCATCATGATCATCACTATCACCATCCTCATCATCGACAACATAATCATCATCACCATCATCGTCATCATTATCATCACTATCAGTACCATCATCATCCATGCCACCGTCATCATCAACACCATCAACATCCTCATCACCATCATCATCGGCATTATGATCATCACTATCATCATCATCATCATCATCAATGCCACCGTCATCATCAACACCATCAACAATATCATCAACAACATCACCATCATCGGCATTATGATCATCACTATCATCATCATCACCATCAATGCCACCGTCAACATCAACACCATCACCAATATCATCAACAACATCACCATCATCGTCATCATTATCATCACTATCAGTACCATCATCATCCATGCCACCGTCATCATCAACACCATCACCAATATCATCACCAACATCACCATCATCGTCATCATTATCATCACTATCAGTACCATCATCATCCATGCCACCGTCATCATCAACACCATCACCATCCTCATCACCATCATCATCGGCATTATGATCATCACTATCATCATCATCATCATCAATGCCACCGTCAACATCAACACCATCACCAATATCATCATCAACAACATCACCATCATCGGCATTATGATCATCACTATCATCATCATCATCAATGCCACCGTCATCATCAACACCATCACCAATGTCATCAACAACATAATCATCATCACCATCATCGTCATCATGATCATCCCTATCAGTATCATCATCATCATCAATGCCACCGTCATCATCAACATAACCATCACCATCACCAGCATCATTATCATCACTATCAGTATCATCATCATCATCCATTGTTTTCAGATTCGTACCTTTTTCCTAGCTTGATCAGGGACAGTTTTAGCAGTAGCAGTAAATACAAGAGTGAACTGCATAAAACACCATGTATAAGTACCAAGAACGGCCTGCGCTATACCCGGTTCACACCATAAGTGTGGATAATTGTCAAATAGTTCAAACAACTCTGTTGACAAAAAATATATAATTTCAATTTATATAAATTAGTAAACACATTAACGCCTCGGCGGCGTGATATGAGACAGCTTCTACGGAATGTTTTACTAGTATTGACTCGGGGAGCACTGAATATCAAATTCGTCTTAAAGAAGCCATGTACATCAAATGGCAAAACCCCGTGCTCAACAAACAAGTTATGCATGACAAACTTTCTTTAATTAACACATTTATACGTGCACTTTGTACCATTTAAGACTCTGTAATTTACCTTTAGTTTACACACTGATGATGGTGTAAGTGCGGCGAAACATGTCTGGGAAAAATAAACCTTTCAGGTTGAAAACCCTTGTCTTGTTTATCAAATTATATGAATTATACTTTAACCAATCATAGGTCTGCGTCAGTGTTTTTTGCAATCTCGTACCCAGCGCCCGCGTTACTTTTGGTCTGCGACAAAGAACGTGAGCTCTGGCATAAACCGTTTCTAGCAAAGTCCAGGATTTATTGGACTTCCGGTGTTACAGCGCATGCGTTAGCTAAATTACGCCCGGAAAAATGCGCGTGCGCATCAGTTTGAAAATGCATGGGCCAATCAAATTCGCTCAGAAACGGTTTATGCCAGGGCTCACGTTCTTTGTCGCAGACCAAAAGTAACGTGGGCGCTGGGTACGAGGTCGTGTTTTTTTGGGAAACCTGTACTGTATTGCCTAGTTACTGCGCATTCTTACTGCGCATATAGCTCGAGAGGGCCGACGTCAAAAATTAGTTCGCGGAAACTACCGTAAAAACAATAGTCGAGCCTCAAATAGGAAAAATCCCTTCTCCGTTTAATTATATAAAGAAAAGAGAAAAGGTCTACTTTCATTTGATTTACTTTTTGTGGAAAAAAAAAACTTACATAAAACGATGTTTTTGCGTAAATTGCACTTTTCGTGGACCATATGCGCTCTATACACATGTCGCAAGATTTCTGGCTTCCGTTCGGTAGGGTTTCACAGAGCCTACTGTCCGAAAAGTAAGCATGGTACGAGAATGGGATGTTTTGCAGTCTAGCTGTGGTTCTTCGTATCACTAAGAAAAGCTCATCACGGCACGAACGCGGTCAAGCTAGGCACAATCAAAATTCAAGAAACTGATCACAGTCGCGAAATCTTCTCTATTTCAAAGTGTGCTTGGCGACATTCGCTTAAACAGGAATGGGGTTAACTGTTAACTGAGAATTCCGTGTTAGCTGATATTTCTTTGTTTTTAATCAATAAATTTGAAAATAAATATTTCTTTGTTTTTAATTTAACTGATAACTGAGAAAATTGCTAAACTTTAGCTGTTAAACTTCAGGCAACAGACACCCCCCTAGCGCCGTAATTAGCCCTATTACATTTAGGGACCTGACAGCCCCTAACACCACAAGAGCCCTTAATTTGCAATTGGGACACCCCTGACACTGAAATTTCTGGATCATCTTACCCATGATATCAGCAGCATTAGCAACGTAAACCAATAGGAGCGCTGAGAGTTGGTCACGTGTTAGCTCGCCACGTGGTAGAAGCCAACGCCCTACTATGATCACAAGGATGAGACCGAGCTTGGACCACTTTTGAGCTCCAGTACCATTGTCATTACGAAGAGTTATCTACATGTGGGAATGAAAATATTATCTTTGTAACATCGTTATCATCGTCATCTTTATTACCATTATCTTCATATATAGAGGATATTACACGGTGGCGCGAAGATATGAATTTTATTTTCGAGTGGTGAAACTAGAACAATATTTTACGAGTGAGCGCAGCGAACGAGTAAATGTTGTTTTTACCACGAGAAAATAAAATTCATATCTTCAAGCCACCGTGTAATGTTCTTTTTATTATATGGACAAAGAAAACATCAGTGTTTCTATCTCCCTGTCTTCGTTTATAGAGGCCATGTATTCCCTGAATATTCGAAGGTTGTATTCTGTTTTCTTCATTGTGTTTTGGTTCTCATTTTCTTTTGAAAATTTAGCCAAGTCTTCCCCTGAGACTTAATTCTACAAATCGAGCCGCCATGTTTAATTCAGCGAACAAGCGACGAGAAATGGGCGGGAAAGTTGTTTTGATTTGACGCGTACGTACATCCGGGACTTTTTGGTACATAACTTTTTCATATCTTCACTTCATCATCATCATCATAGCTATCATCCTGCACCATCATTATCAACATCAGTATGATCATCATCATCAAGACCCGGGCAAACGGCTTCAACATTTGCTTCAAAATTTGTTCGATTTTGTTGAACGCTACAGAATTGAATGGTTGTTGAGCGATGTTGAACTTTTAGGGGGCAAACGGTTTCAAAAATGTACGTTGAAATGGGGGTGGCAAACTGTTTCAACACGACTTGAAGTCTTTGCCCGGGCCTTTGCCATGTACTGAGACACTTACCGGTCCTACATTGGTATACTGAGTCACTTCTGTCGATGCTTTCAACAAACAGATGGATATATTAACTGATTTCTGATCTAGGATGTTGAGCTCAGCGACCCATATCACCGGCAACACTGTACACATATATAGAAGACTACCAGGCCAGAAACTACACAGAAAAAACAAAGGGATCAATGTCGTTTATATAGCTAGAATAAGTGTCATTACGAGACTGATAAAATACAAACATCGTGCCAACTATTTTTGACAAATAAATGGAAACTAGCGCCGAGTAAACTAGTATAGGCTGCGTCCGTGTTTGATTTAAACGATAGGTAATATAATGAAATTTGTAACACCGTAAAAATGTTAACTTATATTAACTTCACTCACATTTTGAGCTTTAACCCTTCGTCGCCTCATTCACTCCGACGAAGGGCTAAATATCGAGACGTCAGTAAATTAGAGTTGATTTTTTTTTTTGCGGTGTTGCGATTTTCATTCTGTTGCCTATGCAAACACTGCTACATTCTTAAAAAGTTTAATTTTCTTTGTTTTGCTCATTTATTCAAGTTATTATTAAATACAAGTTATTTTTGAATTTGAATTGTCCTCAGCAGAATAGCGTTCAACAAGCTATTAGCCTACTTCCCCAAGAGCAGGCCACGCAGTCTATTCAACAATTCACACTGTAAACAATGCATGAACAACGAAATTCATGGTCTATAAAGACTAGTGTTTCGTCCTTTAAATAGCTAGTAAACTTTTACAAACACACCAAGAAATGTAGTTGTTAAGTAGTTATGGATATATGGTTCATATTACGAAAGTTTTTGGTTTAAAACGCGAATTCCTATACAGATTTTAAGCTTGGTTTTCGAATAACAATGCAAATGAAGCCGAATTCTTCATTGAAGTCAACTTCGTGACAAGAGATGAACTCCCTTGAGAGCAAACTTTCACACGCAAAGTAACTATTACTTCACAAAATAGATAATAAAAGCCACATTAACCTACAATTATTCGTTTTAAGTGAGAAATAAAGAAATACAAAGGCTTCAAATTTGACTTTGAATGCTGAATTCAAAGATTTCAATCGAGTTTCAGTTGATTAGTTATTTGTCGTCTCCATGCAGCCATAAGAAACGTTTCACAAGTTAATTAAAAACTCTCAAAAGTAAAAATCACAAAAGTAACACTGATAACAAAGTATAGATATATCAGTAAGAGCTAAAATACACGCTTAAAGTTTGAGATTTATTACACTTACTATTTGTATTCTTGGCCTTTTCTGATTATGATCGTGTAAAACGACTCGAAAACCAACAGCACAAGTCCAGTGCAAAGCCACCAGTATTCTTTGTTGCCCAAACTTTGAACTACTAATTGCACACTCACAAAACCGTGAACGAGGAAAATTAATCTGGTGAAGATAGCGGACAAAAGTTGGAAGAAATTAGCGGCCATGTTGATTGTGGTTGACAACTGTGTAATTTGAGACATTTGAAGTCATGTCAAATTTTGTTCCGCTTGAGGACGCCCAGTTGTTTATTGGTCAGTCTCTAGGGAGACGAGCGCAAACACGATTATTTTTTTGTAGTGTAGAAAAACGGCCGAGGAAAGGCTTTATTCAAAATTGAAGAAGAAGTGAGCCATTTTGTATTTCAGTGAAGTTTGAATGTTTGCGAAACTGGCTGCTCTCTTCTCTTCTCTTCTCTTCTCTTCTCTTCTCTTCTCTTCTCTTCTCTTCTCTTCTCTTCTCTTCTCTTCTTTTCCCGGTTTATTTCTTTCATCTAATTCACATATTTATCTATTTTTTTAACTCCGACGAAGGGCTAAAGCTCGAAACGTCAGTAAAGTTAATTCAACATTTTTACGGTGTTTACAAATTTTATTATATTGCCTATCGTTTATATCAAACGCCGACGCAGCCTATCAAGTTTACTCGCTAGTATCTATTCATCTATTTATCTAACTGTCTATTTATTTCATTACTTCATCGTTCATTCGTTCAATTTATAGTTTATTTTACAGTTTATTTTATAGTTTATTTTATATCAGTCTGTTTATAGTTTTTAAAAACCGCCATCGCTTGCTAGCGGTTCGTCTTGATATGGTTCATCGCCAATATCTAGTTGAAATTCTTCCCCAGAATCGAAGGATTCTGCTTCAGAATTAGTTATTGAACTTCTAGAAGAGTTTGACTCCAAAGACTCATCGGAATCGCTAAGCATTTTGTTGCTAATTGTGGAAATAGTTTACGAAATTGTTGACAACAACTTGTTGCTTACCGGTAACTACGACGAAGGTACACAATGTGACGTCACGACCGCGAGACTTGGTCCCAGGTCCCAGGACAGATTTGAAAGCAAAAGGCGGGTACTTTGAACGCTAAAAAAAGGCCTTAAAATTTTTTCAAAAATGTTCAAACTTTTGAAACGTTTTTTCAAGATATTGAACTGCAAGATTCTGTAAAAAAACGCGTCCTGTCATATGCACTTTAAAAAATTCCTATACTTTTATGACGTCACAGATTGCCAGCCATTGCATCATCATCCGGGTATTTATCTGATGTAAGATCGCTGGTCGATGATGACAAGATGGCCGCCAACACATAAAAACAAAAATGTCAACAAAAATCCTTCACTGTCTACCCGTACTTCGTCAAAATCAGTTGAATCTAAATCAGCAAGTAACAAACCAAAACTAAAGCTCACTGTGCAAAAGCTATGAGCGATGGAGACTTTCGTGGGGCTTTTTGAAGGAACATCAAGAAATGGCGGTAACGAAGAACAACCCTTGCCCGAAGTTCTACCTCCAGAAGTATGCCTTTCTTGCTCCTTTCTTTGCTTTTAACTACATATGATTATTCTCTTTAACGCAAAATTTCTTTCTTGTAGGTTGAGCAAGGCAATGTCGAATACAAGGTTTGTAAAATTATCAAAACATTTCGACTTTGTTGGAGATAATGTTTTTGTTTACAAATTCGAACGGAGTCGGCATTTTTTCCTGTTATGGAATAAGACTTTATAAATATCGCTTTCTGGCCTCTGAATTGTCCTATTTGTTTAAATTAAGCTTATGTTTTTTTAGATGTAGCTAGTTAAGGCAAGAGTTTAGCATATTTAGTATAAAAGCTTTTGCAAAAAATTATTAAAATCTTGAAGATTGTGTTACACGTCATGCACTAAGCTTAACAAAATTATACACAAAATATTCTCCGCAAATTTTTCTCTTCAACGAAAAAAAATATTGTTATAAGAACATCGAAATATTTTTAATATTCTAAAAATACGTTCTTGTCGATAACATTTTTTGATAAAATAAGTCTAGAGATTTGAGAAATTTTGGTCTTTGCCGCGAATTTTTCGATTTTTGTTGACAGCCATTCTTTGGGACCTTTGGACGGGGTAATATTTTGATCATCAGACAAAAAACCTGACATTTCTGTGAACATGACCAAGTGACTGCATTCTATTTTTGGAAGGATTTTGTCACGTTTTTAAATAAATAGTAAAATAAAAGTGTTTATAAATGCATTTTTGGTTCGAATTAGTAAAAAAAAAATGAATTTTTTTTCGCAATTGGTTGAAAGTTTTAGTTCGGTAGTGTTAAAGTATTGGGAGGTGAAAATAATCTCCATCTTTTTTCTTTACCAAATAGTTAAAACTAGTCAGCCCATCAGAGTCTAGACTTGTACATCTTGTCACCCAAATGAAATGGAGACTACAAGAAGGCCAAGGGGAGGCAATCTACGAGATTGGCGTAGAAGATAATGGTGCTGTTGTAGGGCTTCCAGAGAAAGAGCTCCAAGCGTCGCTGAAGACCTTGGAAGTGATGGCATCTAAACTTGGTGCTACAATAACAGTGTTACGGCAACAGTGTATTGATACATCTGATACTTCTAAACATGTCGCAGAGGTACTGATACGACAAGTTCCTGATGATCAGCAAGTGAGTAAGAATTTTGCATTTTGCCCTCATTTTCATCTTTACCTCATATCTGGCCTTGCTTGCACTCTATTGAAAACCTTCTAAAGAAATCGCACCAGCAGGGCGGTACGTTTTTTCATGTGTGCTAAATTTTTTTCATTTTATCGGAAAGCTTTCTTTCTTTTTTTAACTGGGTTATATGATAAAATGCTTATTGACTCAATGACTGAGTTAGATCATACGGGAAAATATTTGGCTCCAGATCGATTGTACTAAACCCCTTTTTTACTTGTTTGTACAGCATACTGGTAACCTAGAGCTGAAAATTATACCTTTTCTCCCTGACACTCAATCTATAATTACAAAGTATTTTGTAATGCATTTTCAAACAATTCTAGTTCACCGCAATGATCGTCATTATATCATAATTATTATTTATATTTTTGCTTGTTTCAGTTTATAGATATTCGAATGGCAGTACTAGGTAATGTGGAGTCAGGGAAGAGCACATTATTAGGAGTCTTGACGTATGATGAGCTAGACAATGGTCATGGACGCGCCAGGCTTAATTTATTCCGTCATTTACATGAGATCCAATCAGGACGAACATCAAGTATCAGCCATGAAATCCTTGGATTTAACAGTTCAGGCGAGGTATGTAAATTGTTAAAGCATGAATACACATGTTTCTAAAATACAAGTCATCATAGGCTTTAGCAAATTAAAAATTTTAAGACATTGAAATATGATATTATTTATTAATTAAAGGATTATTTACCGAGCGTGAGGTCTGTACAGGAAAATATCAGACCAGGGTCTTGACAGTACGGAACGAGCACAGCGAGGTCCATACAAAAAAGACCGGGGTCTGATATTTTTCTGGACAGTCCGAACAAGCAAGGTTAATAAATGGTTTATTAAATGGCTTTTTTCTTAGTGATGTACAAAAATCGCAAATTTTTATCGTCGAATCTCTCATTGAATGAATAAAGTGTGATGAAGTGTGATGACACAATTTGTTTTTTGAGTGTGAAACGGCTGAGATATGATTTTTTGAATGTAAAATTTTCTCCATACAAAGTCTCTTATTTTTGGCCTGGTAAATCTCAGCTGTTTTACACTCAAATGATCCCAAATTTTCAGGCAGCCTATATTTTGACTAGCATTCTATGATGAAAGTAGTCTGAATACGAAAAGATAAAAAAACAAAATTGTGACCTCATCACTTCTGTACTCTATAAGAGCTCATATATGCTAGGACATGAATTTAGGGCTGTAAGGGCTGGCAAACCCAGTTCTTTCTGCTTACTGCGAACTCAGACATTGCAAGGGCTATGGATGTTTTAAAGCTGTTGTCATTATGATCTATGACAAACATGTTTCATAGTTCCAAGGCCATGAAGTTTATGTTGTTCCTATTAGGTTGTTAACTACAGTGATTCACGGTCTGCTGAAGACATCTGTGAACAGTCCAGCAAACTAATCACCTTCATTGACCTGGCTGGTCATCATAAGTACATGAAGACAACAATCTTTGGTCTGACAGGATACTCTCCTGACTTTGCTATGCTTGTTATTGCTGGCAACTCTGGCATAGGTAGGAATTAATGAATAGAATTATGAATAGATGAAGGAATGGATAGATGAATAAATGAAGGAATGGATAGATGAATGAATGAAGGAAGGAATGGATAGATGAATCAATTATTGAATAGAATGATGAATAAATGAAGGAATGGATAGATGAATCAATTATTGAATAGAATGATGAATAAATGAGTGAGTGAATAAATAAATGAATGAATAGACAGATGAATGAATAATTGGATGGATGGATTGGTGGATGAATAATATAGACAAAGGATGAGTAGATGAATGTAAGTATGAATGGATAGATGGATAAATAAATTGATGTATGTATTATAATTGTATGTATGGTTGGATAGATGAATAAATAAATGGATGAATGAGTAGATGATTTAATTGATAAATAAATGAGTTCAAAGTAATGTATGATTGAATCACTAAAAGAAAAAATGATTGTAATAAATAGATAAATAATTAAATAATAGGCTATAAAATAAAATGTGTAAATTGATATTTAACTTGGTTTTGACTTTTTGAGCTTAAACCGATGAAGCCTAAAGCTCGAAACGTCAGTAAAATTAAGTAATACTATAATTTTTTTATGGCCATGTTAAAACTTCAGTTTATTACATATCATTAATCTTAAACACCATGCAGCCTATACTAGTGTACTCACTGGTTTCCAAATAAATATATGGATGAATTAAAATGTTTCTATGATTGGCAATGTGAAATTGAATGTAAACTTATTTTGTTTGTTGTTAGTTGGAACAACTAAAGAACATCTTGGTCTAACCATGGCATTAAGAGTACCTACCTATGTAGTCATAACCAAGACTGATGTGTGTACCCCGGCAATGATCCAGCGCACTATCACCATCGTAGAACGCATCCTCAAGTCACCTGGTTGTAACAAAGTACCAATTAGAGTACAGTCGGAAGATGATGCTGTGGTGGCAGCACAAAATTTTGCCTCTCGACAGTGAGTATGAAATAATAGACATTTTCACAGACCTCATCCACAACCTCAGCTTCAATAGAGTGATTTTCTTATGACTGTACAAGAAAATAGACCATTTAGTGGTAGTTGATAAAGAAGAAAAGAAAACAATGGGTTTAGTGTTTACTACTAACTATTAGTTTGCCTATTCTTTCACAGTCATATGAAAATCACTCTAGAGTGTAATATATTCTTTACAATTTGACTACAGCTTGCTGTAATTTAAAGAATGTACACATTATCAAACAATTAAACACTTCTAAATTTCACTGGCTGTAATTAAATCCTAAAGGAGGGGGCGTAAGGGGTATTGGAAACTGCAAAACCGCACACAAAAAATGACAAAAACCACACAATCACTCAAAATTTGCTAAAAACCGCAACCGCAAGATTTGCGACACCGCAAAACCGCAGTTATGAATGAAAAACACCTGTAAAACCGCACCAAAAATAACGCGAAACCGCAACACCCCAAACCCTTATGCCCCCTCCTAAAGGATAGATTACACACTTTTAAGTATGGTGGCCCACAAGTGCAAAACAAAAATCTTGATTTCAATATGCAAATATTAAATTTCATGTAATACACAAAATTCAATTTCAGTACACAAGAATATATTCCAGTACACAAATCTTGAACTCAGTGCAAAAATGTATTTTTGATTTTAGTTTTTCACTTGTGGGCCACCGTATTTACAGCGCGAGGCGCAAAAGTATGACCACGTTTAATACATTTGCATACTACTATGCACAGACTTTATGCTGCGAAACGAGTTTTTACACACCTTACTTGGTAAAATCAGACAACTTCACATCAAATGTGTCTGTTTAAAGTTCAAACTCCCGTGCATAGAAGTATGCAAATACATTAAATGTGGTCATACTTTTGCGCCTCGTGCTGTAAGGCTGAGGTTGTTCAATGAGAACTGTGAAAAGGTCAATAATTTATTCTCAATTATTAACAATACACAATTTCTGAAATATTAATGAAATATAAATGCCCACAGTTGTTTGATTTGCACTGTAAATATAATTTGAATTTGAATTTTCATTCCATCTTTTCCAGAATAACTCCAATATTTACTGTATCCTGTGTTACTGGTGAAAACCTAGATCTATTGAAAAAGTTTCTCAACATGCTTCAGCCTACTACAACAAGCGCAGACAAGGAAAAGCTCTCTCAGGCACTCACACATTATAAGGTGAATATTCAATCATATTTATTCAATCAATTGTTCATTCATTTCCTTGTATACTTATTTTATTTCTTGTTTGTTTTTGTTTTCATTCATGCATCAATGCATTTGTTTTTGTATCCGTTTATTCCTTCATTAAGGTTACTGTGAACCTTCGCGGGTACCTTTTGTTAAAAATTTATTTTCGCGTCGCGTTAAATAATATTTTATGACATAATACATCATTTTAAAGCTTAATAAACAAAGAATACGTCTATGCAGTTTTTTCTGTAAAAAATTAATTTGTAGTGCGTGAGAAAGACTCTAAGTGAAATCGGGTGTCTTTGTTTAAAAGGATAACCTGGAAAAACTATCTGTCCTTTACTGAATTTTAATGCATAATGTTTGTCAGCATATATTGATCTCTGAGACCGTGTGGGCGTTTCTCAATATTTTTCTTAGTTTAGAAGTTATTTAGAGCTAAGTAACGAAACGTAAATATTCAATGTTTAGTTTATATTCGACTTCATAAATAAAAAGCCACGCTATCAATCAATAAACGCTCACACGGTTTTAATTTTGATGAGTTGAGTAGTGTTAGCGCTAATTTCGAAGATTTTCGGACAGTGATTTTTTGCAGGTTATCCTTTTATAGTTGACTAGTATGCGCAAAATTAAAAGCTAGAAATCGGGCTTTGAAAGTTTTGTAAACATTGACACCCACTTCATCTGTCTGTCAGCGAGGTCACTTAAAGGTCACAAATCAACCAATAGAGATCGTGGTTTCCTGTTTTGTTTTGGTAATACTCTGCGGGACGTTTTTATAATTCAGATAACAAACGTTCATAAATACTTTTTAGGGCACGAAGTGGTTAACATGTCGAACAAAAATAAGATTAAATCAAATAGTAAAGCAAGTAAATCAAGAAACATCTAAAATTATGAAGAAATTTAGAAAAGTAACGCAACATGATATCTCATAAACGAACCAAGCAATAATAGGATTATAGGATTATAATGTCACTTTTCAAGTAAACTTGTTTTCCATAAAAACGAATTTATTTTAATATCTCTGGAAGTATGTAACAGTATGATTTTTTTGTTTCAATAATCAAAAGTTTATGTTATAAATGTTATAACCTTTAAATAAAAAAAAATCAGCCAAATTTTTGGCTTAAAGGTTCACAGTAACCTTAATCATTCTATTAATTCAATCATCTGTTTGAACATTCATCCATTTATTTATCCATTCATTCATCCATGTATTCATCCATTCATATGTTCGTACATCCATTTATTTGTTCATTAATTGATTAATTCATCCTCTTATTCATTTATTCATTCATTCATTATGTATGTTGCAGGATAATATACACTTAATGACTGGTCCCGAGGAAAACAGTTAGTTTTGTTTCCCGAGAATCTCAATGTTTCCCGAGGCTCCGGCAGAGGGAAACATTGAGATTCGAGGGAAACAAAACTAACTGGTTTCCGGAGGGATCAGTCATTAAGCGTTTTGTTATATAGCTAATCATTTTAGACAAGTCAATTAAGAAAATTTGAATTTTTATTCAGTGCGCTCGGCACTTGTATCCCGGACGGGATACAGTTAGATTTAACTAGTATCACATGAGCATCTATCAACCAATGAGAATGCTTGTTATATAGTCAAAATGATTAGCTATATAACAACAGCTTTTATTGGGAATTTAGTTTCCCCCTGCTGTTGACCTCCCTTGTAATTTTCGTTCTATATATTTGTATTCTTTTGGGGAAACTTTAATAAACAAAAAAATCCATTCATAAATTGGTGCATCCATTTATTCATTCATTAGTACAATCAATTCTTTCATTCATTCATCATGCGTCCATTCAATCATTAACACATTCATTCATTCATTCATTCATGTATTCATTCAGTTATCTCATTCATTCATTATTTAACCATGTTCCAGATTGATGAGACTTTCAATGTCCCTGGTACTGGTCCTGTCGTGTTAGGAACATTAACAAGGTAAAAAACATGTGTAACCATTGCTACAGCTATTTACTTGCTCTTCTTGTTGTGCGTGGCATGTGATCCAGGTTGGAGTCCAGGCTCGGTCATGAATTATATTATATGTTGCTACAGCTATTTACTTGCTCTTCTTGTTGTGCGTGGCATGTGATCCAGGTTGGAGTCCAGGCTCGGTCATGAATTATATTATATGTTGCTACAGCTATTTACTTGCTCTTCTTGTTGTGTGTGGCATGTGATCCAGGTTGGAGTCCTGGCTCGGGCATGAATTATATTATATGTTGCTACAGCTATTTACTTGCTCTTCTTGTTGTGTGTGGCATGTGATCCAGGTTGGAGTCCTGGCTCGGGTATGAATTATATTATATGTTGCTACAGCTATTTACTTGCTCTTCTTGTTGTGTGTGGCATGTGATCCAGGTTGGAGTCCCGGCTCAAGCATGAATTATATTATATGTTGCTACAGCTATTTACTTGCTCTTCTTGTTGTGTGTGGCATGTGATCCAGGTTGGAGTCCTGGCTCGGTCATGAATTATATTATATGTTGCTACAGCTATTTACTTGCTCTTCTTGTTGTGTGTGGCATGTGGTCCAGGTTGGAGTCCTGGCTCGGTCATGAATTATATTATATGTTGCTACAGCTATTTACTTGCTCTTCTTGTTGTGCGTGGCATGTGATCCAGGTTTGAGTCCCGGCTCGGGCATGAATTATATTATATGTTGCTACAGTTATTTACTTGCTCTTCTTGTTGTGCGTGGCATGTGATCCAGGTTGGAGTCCTGGCTCGGTAATGAATTATATTATATGTTGCTACAGCTGTTTACTTGCTCTTCTTGTTGTGTGTGGCATGTGATCCAGGTTGGAGTCCTGGAGCCCTGGGTCATGAATTATATGTTAGTCTGCGTAGCAGCTCTGGCTAATTATATGCGAGTTGAGTTTGTTTGATGTGTTCTGCACATCATGCCACAAGGGTTTTTCTCCGGGTTATCCGGTTTTCCTCCCACCGCAAAAAATGAACATGTGAGTAGAGTTGTGTGCTAAAATATTTAAAGTAGAGGTAGTGAGAATGAGTCTCCCCAATTAGCCACTGGCTAAATACATAGAGACATTAAAAAGGAGTTGGTGTTTTTCATTAATACATAATTATGTAGCCATAGGGTTAAATAGGCTATGCAAAATTGGAAAATACAGTGGTTCTTTTCTGTCTTATATAATTATTAATAATAATAATAATATGAAACATTTATATAGCGCCTATCCAATCCTGTCCTAGGTGCTTTACAATATACACTCAAAATAAATCAATAAATCAAGTCACAATAATTAGGAAAGGTAAGTCTTTTCAAAAAGATAAGTTTTAAGTTTAGATTTGAAAACGTTAAGAGTTTCACAAGAGCGGATGGTATCAGGCAAGCTGTTCCAAAGTTTAGGAGCACAAACGGAAAAGGATCTGGAACCATATGAACATCAGATTGTAGTTTACAGTATTGAGTCTCAGTGTAGAAGATGATCTCATTATTCTCATCTCTTATTCTCATTATAACGCAGAGGGTTGTGCGTTTGTTACCTACTAACAGTGATATTGTTTTTCTATTTCTAGCGGTATTATTCGAGAGGGCGATAAGCTAGTTGTCGGACCGTTCTTCTCAGGACAGTTTAAATCGGTTCAAGTAACATCTCTAAAGCGGAATAGAACGTCTTGTCGTGTTGTACGAGCAGGGCAGTCTGCTTCAGTTGCCTTGAGAGGGATTGAAAGACATATGTTACGAAGGGTAAGGGGAAATATTACTTATGATGATGATGATACTTGGTGATGGTGAAGATGATGATGATAATGGTGGAGATGATGATGGCACCTGGTGGTGGTGGGGAAGATGATGGTGAAAATGATGATGACAATGGTGGTTGTGATGATGATGATAGTTGTGGTGGTGATGATTATGATGATGAGGTTGGTGCCTGTGATGCCCATGATCATGATGGTGATGGTGATAATAACGATAAGCAAGAAAGGAACTATTAGGGGGAGGGCGGTGATGATGTTGATGATGATGATGATGGTATTGATAATCAAGATTGTGATGAATCATGATAAAGATGATGGTAATAATGATGATGATAATGGTAATGATGATAGTAATAATGATGATGGTGATGATGATGATGATAATTGTGGTTATGATGATGGTAATAATGATGATGATGATGGTATTGTTGATGATGGTAATGATAATGATGACATTGATTATAATAATGACAATGACTGCCATAATAATAATAATAATTAACAACAAAACATGTGTAATTAATTTGTTACCTCTAACAGGGCATGGTACTAGCCGACCCTAAGCTCAATCCTCGTGCTTGTCTGGTCTTCTGGGCCGAGGTTTACTTACTATTTCACCACGCGTCAATCAACAAACGATTCCAAGCCACGGTGTATGTTGGCAATGTCATCCAGAACGCTATTATAGTAGATATGAATAAGGTATGATATGGTAATGATAATGATGATGACAATGATGATGACAATGATGAGGATAATGATGAGGATAATGATGAGGATAATGATGATGACAATGATGAGTATAATGATGAGGATAATGATGAGGATAATGATGAGGATAATGATGAGGATAATGATGATGACAATGATGATGACAATGATGAGGATAATGATGAGGATAATGATGAGGATAATGATGATGACAATGATGAGGATAATGATGAGGATAATGATGAGGATAATGATGAGGATAATGATGAGGATAATGATGATGACAATGATGATGACAATGATGAGGATAATGATGAGGATAATGATGAGGATAATGATGAGGATAATGATGAGGATAATGATGAGGATAATGATGAGGATAATGATGAGGATAATGATGAGGATAATGATGATGACAATGATGATGACAATGATGAGGATAATGATGAGGATAATGATGAGGATAATGATGAGGATAATGATGAGGATAATGATGAGGATAATGATGAGGATAATGATGAGGATAATGATGAGGATAATGATGAGGATAATGATGAGGATAATGATGAGGATAATGATGAGGATAATGATGAGGATAATGATGAGGATAATGATGAGGATAATGATGAGGATAATGATGAGGATAATGATGAGGATAATGATGAGGATAATGATGATGACAATGATGAGGATAATGATGAGGATAATGATGAGGATAATGATGATGACAATGATGAGGATAATGATGAGGATAATGATGAGGATAATGATGAGGATAATGATGAGGATAATGATGATGACAATGATGATGACAATGATGAGGATAATGATGAGGATAATGATGAGGATAATGATGAGGATAATGATGAGGATAATGATGAGGATAATGATGAGGATAATGATGAGGATAATGATGAGGATAATGATGAGGATAATGATGAGGATAATGATGAGGATAATGATGAGGATAATGATGAGGATAATGATGAGGATAATGATGATGACAATGATGATGACAATGATGAGGATAATGATGAGGATAATGATGAGGATAATGATGAGGATAATGATGAGGATAATGATGAGGATAATGATGAGGATAATGATGAGGATAATGATGAGGATAATGATGAGGACAATGATGATGACAATGATGAGGATAATGATGAGGATAATGATGAGGATAATGATGAGGATAATGATGATGACAATGATGATGACAATGATGAGGATAATGATGAGGATAATGATCATATAGTCTTGATGGTAATGATGACGAACAATGATGATTGCCTGATTCCGAGTCGTGAGGGGACAAACATTCATAAAGAAATAAGTACCAGTGCATAAGTCCGCTTAAAAGTCGATTTCCATACATTTCTTTCTAAATTTTTGCACATTTGAATGGCTGTAATTCGTTCTCGATCAACACCACGCTTCAGGAGTTATAAAGCTTTCTTTCTAATCCGTGCGTTTTGTGTTGATCGTCGTAATGTAGGGACTTGAAACCATATAATGATATTGATGATGATGATGATGATGATGATGATGATGATGATGATGATGATGATGATGATGATGATGATGATGATGATGATGATGATGATGATGATGATGATGATGATGATGATGATGATGATGATGATGACCATGATGATGACCATGATGATGATGATGATGATGATGATGATGATGATGATGATGATGATGATGATGATGATGATGATGATGATGATGATGATGATGATGATGATGATGATGATGATGACCATGATGATGATGATGATGATGATGATGATGATGATGATGATGATGATGATGAATGATAGTTAATTAAAATGGCAATAATTCTTTACGAGAAGCTCTGAGCCTCTACCTAACCATTTCCACTGATTTCTCTTTTAACATCTCTATATCATAGGACCATATACGAACCGGCCAGCGTGCTAAAATAAAATTCAAGTTCGTCAAACAGCCAGAGTTCATACAAGTCGGGACCCGTCTGTTATTCCGCGAAGGTCACACTAAAGGCATCGGCCAGGTATTGTCTGTCGTTCATTATGACACTGAAGCAGAAAGATGAACATCTACTCGCGTTAAATTCTGTGTAAGTTCGAAGTTCTTTGGCCACGTTGAAGAACATGGGTGGAAAAATAAACAGTGTAAAATAGTTGTATATTTGTAAATGTAATAGGCTATTTTCCTTAGCGACTGAGTAGTGGTTACTCAAATAACTGAGTAAATCGATGCACCCACAGTTACTCACTGCAAAAACGACCGAGTAGTGGTTACTTAAATAACTGAGCAAATCGATGCACCCACAGTTACTCACTGCAAAAACGACCGAGTAGTGGTTACTTAAATAACTGAGCAAATCGATTCACCCACAGTTACTCACTGCAAAAACGACCGAGTAGTGGTTACTTAAATAACTGAGCAAATCGATTCACCCACAGTTACTCACTGCAAAAACGACCGAGTAGTGGTTACTTAAATAACTGAGCAAATCGATGCACCCACAGTTACTCACTGCAAAAACGACCGAGTAGTGGTTACTTAAATAACTCAGTAAATCGATGCACCCACAGTTACTCACTGCAAAAACGACTGAGTAGTGGTTACTCAGACGACTGAGTAAATCGGTTGACTCAGTTATATATTAAGTAAAATATGCTACTTGCAGTCAAACCAGCTCATGCGTTCATATCAAGGTCAGAAGATCCATTGTTTTAGTGAAATATGGTTTCTCATTTGTTTTGAATATTTTTGTTAACGAAATGGACGTTGTAAATTTCAAAAACTAATTCAAAGCCAAACGTTTTTTACTTTCAATGTAAATGGAAGCTAGCGATTAAACTAGTATAGGCTGCGTGGGTGTTTGATATAAACGATAGGTAATAGAATGAATTGTTTGTTTTTTTTTACTTTCAATTTATATTTATATGCACATTCCAAACATTGAATTTAAATTTTTCAAAGATAAGGGATCTTCTATTAACATTGATAGAAACGCGTCGGCTGGTATGACTGTAATAATTTAATATATTTTAAAGTTTTTTTCGTTTTATGGCATTTTAAAGACAAATGTTAAAAATGGCTTCATCGTTTTACATTCGCAAGCACTTGATTGGCTTTATTAAAAGTTTTGTACGCAAAGTCCAGCGAGTAACTCGCCGAACTTTGCAGAGATTCGCAGAAAACAAAAAATGCTTTTTATTTTTTAATTTAATTTTAGTTAGCAGTGACATTTCAAATTAATGTATTTTTGCACAAGATAATGTTAAAATAAGTCAGTTAAGGCTTTTGGCAAATTAGATATAATAGAGCTATTATCATTTTCTACATTTTAACATGCTAATGAGTAAAATAACTTGAGACCAGCATCTTATCACGATTCATTCCCACAAAAATGCTGTTCTCATTAGTATGTTAACTCGCTCATTTGCATGTTAAAGTAGCTTGCCCTATATGAAGTTGGTCTATAGTACGTTGTAATATTAATTTATTGGTTTTAAGGTTTTCAGAGTGTGCACTGGATTGGTATGCTGTGCATCCATTCAGTCCAGTTGAATTAATAAAAACACTATCGAACGATTGTCTCTGTTTTGTTCGTGACCCATTTTTGCTTCCTTGTTTGTTTGTTAGTTTGCTTACTTGTTAGTTTGTTTCCTTGCTTGTTTGTTTGCTCAGTTGTACATGTTTGTTTGTTTGCTTGTTAGTTTGTTAGTTTGCTTGTTAATTTGCTTGTTAGTTTGCCTGTTTGTTTGCCTGGTTTTTTTTTGTTTGCTTGTTTGTTTGCTTACTTGTTAGTTTGTTTGCTTGTTAGTGTGCTTGCTTGTTTGTTTGTTTGTTAGTTTGCTTGCTTGTTTCGTGTTTGTTTGTTTGCTTGTTAGTTTGCTTGTTTGTTTGTTTGTTTGCTCGCTTGTTAGTTTGCTTGCTTGCTTGTTAGTTTGTTTGTTTGCTTGTTAGCTAGTTTGCTTGTTTGTTTCCTTAATTGTTTATTTGTTTGTTTCCTTTATTGTTTATTTGTTTGTTTGCTTGCTTGTTTCAATGTCTGTTTGCTTGCTTGTTAGTTTGCTTGCTTGCTAGTTCGCTTGTTAGTTTGCTTTTTTGCTTGTTAGTTTATTTGTTTGTTTGGTAGTTTGCTTGTTTATTTATTTGTTTGTTTGCTTGTTAGTTTGCTTGTTTATTTGTTTGCTTGCTTGTTTATTTATCTATTTTTTTGTAAGTTTGCTTGTTTATTTGTTTGCTTGCTTGTTTATTTATCTATTTTTTTTGTAAGTTTGCTTGTTTGTTTGCTTGTTTATTTGTTTGCTTGCTTGTTTATTTATCTATTTTTTTGTAAGTTTGCTTCTTTGTTTGCTTGTTAGTTTGCTTGTTTATTTGTTTGCTTGCTTGTTTATTTATCTATTTTTTTGTAAGTTTGCTTGTTTGTTTGCTTTTAGTTTGTTTGCCAGTCTTGTCTCGTTCTTTTTTCGTATCGTTCTTTTGCAGCAATTGTTTGTTGGATTGTTTTGTTGTGGATTGGCCTTCCTCTACTTTGAAGAGGCTCCAAAAGAGGTTTCCAGATTATCAAATGGCTTTCCAGACTATTTTCAAAAGAGTTTCCAGCAGGTTGTTTTTGGCTTTAAAAACTGAAACATTTGAAGAATATTTTGTTTATTTTTGGTTCAAATGTACGGATTACAAATTCAATGAAGCAATAAAAGCCAGATAGTCATACAATATACCACAAAATAAAGCTATAATTTTTCCATTTTTTTTCAACAAGCTTCTATATAAGCTATACAGTTTCAAATCCAAACAGACTCAATTTCAAACTTGTGCATGCATTATTAATAACAACCTGCAAACAAAAATGATTTAAAAATACATGTATTTAGGTTATACAGAAGCGAATATATGCTCGCGAGCTTGAATTGAACGCTATACAAAGCAAAAATGTCGAGCGAAGAAACAGCAACTACCGAAGATTTCAACTCCTTCAAAAATAAGGAACGAAAGTTCAAGGATTTGAAGCCAAAATTGATATACAATGTCATTCTGGTCGGAGTTTTATTCTCTTTTGGAATTCTAGGAGGTTTGGTGTTCAAAAAATTCGAAGCAGCTTCGCTAGGAATCGAAGAAAATGACTCTACATCTTTGCCAAGCGCTCGAGATTTCATTCAAGATCTTCTGAGCGAGAAGAACGGAGGAAACGGCGCTGCAAACGAGGAGAATTGGAAAAATATGGCGGCAGAAAAGCTGGATCATTTTATAAGCGCGAAAGCAGAGGCTGTTCAAGTGCAGGAGCCAGTTCAATGGGGCTTCGCTGATTCTTGGCTATTTGCTTGCACAATTTTCACGACAATTGGTAATGTTATTTGTTTATTTTTTCCGATTTTTACTCACATTTAATTGTTTGCAGTTTAACTCGTTTCGTTATAGGGGACAATTTCGGGCCATTAGTTGCTTTATTTTCAATACAATTTCTGTAAATTAGGTCAATCTGGGGGATCCAACTCTTGTCTGCGCCGAGCTAGACAAAAATTGAGCTAGACGGCTCGATCGGTTTCAATAAAACGGACAGCTGGGAAAAGCAATTTGTGTCCGTAATAGTGAGGGTTGTAGTCTGCTACAACTGCAGCTTTCGTTTAATATACACCTGTTTCAATTAACGTTGTCCATCTGGAATGGTTGATCTGAGACCGATAGGAATTGTGGGAGCTCGTTAAACTGCAAATGCACTATCATATAATCACGCTTGAATATTAATGTTTACTTCTGAAATACTGTTATCTGTAATTCACATGATTCAGCACCATTCAAGTGTGATTAAAACAATGTATTTCAAATTTAATGAACTCCCACAATTCCTATCGGTCTCAGATCAACCATTCCAGATGGACAACGTTAATTGAAATAGGTGTACACCTATTGTGTTTTCCGATTTAGCGACTTTGGTACTAATAGTGTACAAACACTAAAAGTGTGCAATACTTTGTACTATTTGCCACTAAATAGTGTTGATTAAACAATAGAGAACAATAGAATAAGCATAATTTAGCAGTATTTAGTGGTATTTATGTTGCACACTTTTAGTGTTTGTACTCTAGTACCAGATACTAATATAATTAGCATGCGTGTTTACCGTTATTATAGAATTTCTAGGAGTTGCATGTGTTCAAAATATTACATCTTCTGAGTAAGAATAAAAGATAAGAACAATATTGCAGAAATATATAATGCCAAATTAACAATGGTACTATCATCTGGCACTATTTTAGTGCCAAATCTGCCTTTGTGCCGGTAAATCGGAAAATCCTATTTCCAAAATTGTTGTCGCAGCCGAAGCTACAGTCCACACTCTGAAGCCTGCAAAGGATGTCGGTAATATGAAAATATTTTCTGATTTATTAAAGAAATATTTGTTTTATCATCTACCATTGCAACAACTTGTGATGGTCATATAACACAAACACGTATAACCAAAATATATCCTATGAATAAATCGATAACACGAGAAGAAATACCGACATCCTTTGAAAGCTTCACAGTGTAGACTGCAGCATTGATTGCGACAACGATTATTGAAATAGGTGTATAAAGCGGACACCGTTGGAACCGTAACTCTATGGTAGCAACTACAGCTATTTCAAAAAGTACGTTGAATTGTAAATATTGAATAGTTAATTTCAAGACCGGAATGCATTTTGGGTCTTGTAAAATTTAAAAGTAATACTACTGTTTTCCAGTTTTGAGCTAGCTTGTTTACTTTTTGTTCACTGATTAACTAATCAGTTAATTAAAATAACATTGTGCATGCTTTCAAAAATTACATATTCAATTATAATAATGCATTTTGGTCTTGCACTATTTGGTAGCCAATTGTAGGGTCGTACAGGGGTATTCTCGTGATGCGTGATCAGCTATTCTTAATTATTTTCAGAGACTATTATTGTATTGTTCTCCGTGATCCGTGATTCAAATATTTTGCGTGACCCGTGAAAAACTTGATTCAATAACCGGCGATATTCGTGATTTCGCCACTTATTCGACGTGATTTTGAGTTGCAAGACCTCCCATCGATTTATTTTATACTTATTTTATTCAGTTTCTTCAAACACTCCTTTTTTGCCAAGTTTTTTTATGTGTAAGAGCAGGGTAAAAGAGTGCGTTACTTCCATATTTTCGTAGTTCGTGAAAATGAAATTTTGCCATCCGTGAACCGTGATTCTCTATTTTTTAGTATAACCACAGGTAAACCTTTTTTGAAAATGAGCTGTATCATGATACGTCACATCAATATACTGTTTTTTTTTTTTAGGTTATGGGAATATTGCTCCAGTGTCGATCAAAGGGCGAATATTTTGCATGCTCTTCGCTGCTGTGGGAATTCCTCTATTTTCTGTTGTAGCAGGAAGTCTTGCTTCGTTTATAACAGAGTATGTATATAAATGACACCGCCTTAATCATGCATCAATCATTGTATTCATCATCATCATCAGTACCAGCACCATCACTATCAATCGTTAATCTCATTCTCATCATTATTATCATCACCACCACGTACCATCATTAATATCATCATCACCACCACCACCACCTACTGATGCAACGACATCACTATCAATCATTCTCATCATCATCATCAGTTATCATCATTACCATTACCACCACTTGACCACCATGCATGCATCACTATTACAATCATCATATTATCATCACCATCGTTATTATCATCACCATATCATCATTACCATTACCACCACCACTTGACCACCATGCATGCATCACTATTACCATCATCATATTATTATCACCATCGTCATTATCATCACCATATCATCACCATTACCACCACCACTTGACCACCATGCATGCATCACTATTACCATCATCATATTATCATCACCATCGTTATTATCATCACCATATCATCATTACCATTACCACCACCACTTGACCACCATGCATGCATCACTATTACCATCATCATATTATTATCACCATCGTTATTATCATCACCATATCATCATTACCATTACCACCACCACTTGACCACCATGCATGCATCACTATTACCATCATCATATTATCATCACCATCGTATCAACACCATATCATCATGCAAACGTGCCTGCTCTCACAAAGCACCCTGATTTCCAATACTATATATTATAATGCCTGTTATCTCCCTCTCCCTCAGCATAACTCAAACGTGCTACGCTGTTTACCAGCGCAAGAAGCGACAAACGAAACTCGCCCAGGAAAAGAAAGAAGATTCTGCAACTGCTGATCACAAAATCGACGAAATACCAGAACTAGAGATCACTCTTAAACATGTTTCTTGTGCTTGTTTGGGTTACCTGTGTATCGGAGCGTTGTTCTTCTCACTGGGGGAGGGGTGGAGTCTATTCGAGTCGTTTTACTATTGTTTCATCACGCTAAGCACTGTTGGTAAGTAAAGGTCTCTTGGAACTTTGCTTATATTGTCTCAATCACGCATAGTCTCTGTCAATGCTCTTCACAATTTGTCGATACAGCCTTTCCGATAATCATTGTCACCCGTGAAGTGAAAAGCCGCCTACAAGCTAGTAGTGTAGGGGACACAGTCATGACCATGTCAACAAATGCACTTGTCAATGTATTATTGCGAAATGATTGTTTTAACTTATTCGACAACCAGAAAGGCGTGTCAAATGCAAGGTGCTTTGCGCCACTAGCTTATAGGCTTTTCATAGGTGACAAACTTTCTCGGAAAGGGTGTGTGTAGAGACCCACTGCAGACATGCAGCTTACAACCATGAGAAATTTCCTTACGTCCGGCCGAATGCTTTATATATTGATTTTAAAATCAACTTTATTTCTCTCATTTAGGATTGGGTGACTATGTCCCAGGCCACGTCCACCACACGGCTGTATTTGGCGTGTACATTCTTGTGGGCCTTGTTCTGGTGATCATGTTGTTCAGTGCATTGGAAGACGTCATTTCTCGACATTGCCAAAAGCTTAAAGACAAGTTGAAAGTCATTGATTAGCTATGGTGAACTTTGCCATAACTTGGCAGAAACAATTTTGGATTTTTCTAATTATATTGATAGCAATTAAGCACTTGTAGTTTTGCACCGTTGAAAAGGTTGCCCAATTAATTAAGGTAATAGGTCTAATCAAGACCAAAACGATTTATAGACATACACCTATTTCAAAAAGTGTGTCCAGGTGATAGGTCACTCCAAGACGGAAAGGAATTAGGGTCATATACCTATTTGAAACACGTTGTCCATTAAAGTGATATAGGTCATTCCTGCCAAGAAGGAATTATAGGCATACATCCATTTCAAAATGGTTGTCAAAGGTGATAGGTCACTCCAAGACGGGAACGAATTGTAGACATTCACCTATTTCAAAAACGTTGTCCAAGGCGAGACTAAAGATCGTTTCAAAACAGAAAGGAATTCAGTTGCGGATCGATCTAGGAAAATTTTAGGGGGGTGAATGTGAAGCGTATATTTTGGTATTTGTGCATTGTTCATATGTTACTCATCAAATAAAACAATAAAAAGCAGAAAACGGAGCAAAAATAGGGGGTGGCTAGCCACCCTATTCACAACCCTTAGATCCGCCACTGGAATTCTAGGCATACACATACATTAAAGCCGGTTGATTGCCAAGGGGGATAAGACAGTCAAATGCGATCGAATTAATAAGCTCCCTCGATGAGCTTTGCTCTTGAGCCGGCAAAGAGAATATATGTCTAAATACAATAAAGGAAGCTTACTTCAGAAAGGTTTAAAATATGTCATTGTTAGCTAGGATTTTGTCAGAAATGTGTATTGTCAGGTTATATCACGGAATAAAACATTTTTTACTTATTACACGTACATTTCAATGTTAAAACATTGAAATGTGTAATAAGTAACATAGTCAATAAGTCAATAAAGTCAATAATCCTTTAAACTCAGAGGACAGATAAATAGTCTTTTGACGGACAAGTTGTCTGGTGTGAAAAAAACATGCAGGACGAACACTGACGCAGTTCACACTAGTTTAACCTCTAGTTATCGTACATTTTTACTGCAATTGTTTTCTTAGAAACACTGACGCAATCCACTTGTTTAACCGCTAGTTATCGCACATTTTACTACAATTGTTTTCTTAGAAACACTGACGCAATCCACATGTTTAACCGCTAGTTATCGCACATTTTACTCCAATTGTTTTCTTAGAAACACTGACGCAATCCACACTTGTTTAACCGCTAGTTATCGCACATTTTACTCCAATTGTTTTCTTAGAAACATCAAAGCAGTCCACACTTGTTTAACCGCTGGTTATCGTACATTTTACTCCAATTGTTTCTCAGAAACTCGACGCAGTCCACACTAGTTTAACTGCTAGTAATCGTACATTTTACTCCAATTGTTTTCTTAGAAACTCTGACACAGTCCACACTAGTTTAACCGCTAGCTATCGTACATTTTCATATTTGCAAATCTGTACATAAAAACAAGTAACTGTTAAATTTTTCCAACTTTTTTTATTTTTTCTTCTTTAATTTAGATTTGTTCTTTGTGTTTTGTCCCAAGGCCGCAAGTGCTCTTGGGTCTTTAGGATGTATCCCAGCACGCTTTGCTTCCATGGCTTTGACAGACGATATTTTTCGTTCCTCTTTTCGTTTCGTTCTGAGTTCCCTCATCTTTTTTCTGTATTCTTCGATAATCTTTGGCATGTTTTTCATATTTTCTTCTATTTTAGCCAACCTAAAAGGTAATAACAATTCAACTTTATTAAAATTTAGAAGAACATAGCCTGCGTCACATCCGGACTTTTTAACGACTACGCATGCGTGGCACAATTTCCACTGTGGTAAACTTTCCATTGTAAACATTAGGAATTTCGGACTACAGTGTTTGAAGTCGTTTTATAAGAAATTCCCTGAATATATAAGCTTGAAGTTTCGTTTACATAACCTTTGTTATATTGTAAAGCTACCATTAGTTTATACTTGTGTATTTTTGTTTATATTTTGAGAAAAAAGCGATGAAAGTCGTACACTCCATCGTTTTTTATAGAGTTCGTACAAATGTCAGATTTGTGTGCTTGGATCATTTTATTTGTTTTGCCATGTGAAACGCACATGCGCATGCGTTTCGAATTTCGACATTTTTTGATATCTTTTCGGATGTCGAAAAGGGAAAAAACCCATCTATTTCCGCCCATTTTTCATTTTATTTATCAGCTCTTAAGCTTGGTTCCCATATAATCTCTATGATCGCCAGGATCGCCAGGATCGTCGAAAAAAGTGACCAGCGACCACAGAAATTATATGGGAATCCCTCAGTACGGCGATCTCAGCGATCACAACGATCCTGGCGATCTCAGCGATCCTGGCGATCCCAGCGATCAAGATTTCTATTGTTATTTTCTGAACTTTCTACTGCTTTAAAATCTCTCACAAGAAAGCAGTAAGTTCAAATACACTGAGTGTTCATAATAAATCATATTTCTCATCTACTTGCTCCTGGGATGTGGGTAAAATAAATAACAAAAAAACTCAAAGTGTTCACAGTTCAATGTCCTCACTGTAAAACAGTCTCTACTTACTTTTCCTCTTTTACTCGTTCATATTGATGTCCTTTAGGGGTCTTATCCAATCCTCGGTCAACAAGAGGTCTCTGTGGCCAGTAATATCCTAATGGAACATACTTCTTTCTTAGTTCAGCAACTCGCCTGGCACTGAGTTTGGGTTTATGCCAATTGTTACCGACCAACTGTGGCCGTGACTTTGCCAGTAATTCTGCTACTTCAGGATGGACTAACATGGAAAAGAAAAACACAAAATTTAGTATATTATAGAATATTATTTATTACAATTATCAATTACTAATATTCACACATTTTGAATTTTGAATTCAGTTTCATGTTATCTAGCACTGCTGTACAATTTGACAAAAAGGCGCCTTTGCACAGGCCGGATAATCTCGATTCATTTGCTTGGCTTGGAATTTGTGAATACTTTTACAACAAATCAAGGCTTAGCCTATGCAAATGTATTATTTAATTAATAAACAAATTCATGAAACATTTTCAAAAAAAAAAAATAACTGTGAGTGTTAATTGTAAATCTTGATACAGAAATGTCCTCATGTGCATAAAATGTAACTTTTAAAAAGCCATAAAAAAACTATTTCGCAAGGAAGGCCAGGTGATCTCACTTCCAGGCGCGCAAGGGGTTGTTTGTCAAAACGAATAGTTCCAAAATGGCACCTCAAGACAAAAGCAATTAGGGTTACTTTTAGGCATTTGCATTTTGTTTTTATTCGTTTTTATCCATGATGGAGCAGCAGTGAACTTTTATTGTCCAAGTAACATATAACTTTTTAAAGTAAAGTTATTTTAAGGATGTATTTATCAAGGGTTAACACAGGAAACAACTCTCTAGAACGACGCCATATCATCTTGGAACAGTTGGTGATGCGATCTATAGAAATGCTTCTGATTGGCTTATACTGACCAGAAGTGTGCGCACAAAATCAGCTGACCTACAATGTAGTCCTTTATATTTTAAACATACCAGCAGTCCTATACTTGTCTTCTATGGTCTGTGTTGCGTCTTGAGTATTAGGTAACTCATGGTTTTCTTCGGGTGACAGCGATGCTCTTGTCAATGAACTAAGACATCTAGAAATTTAAAGTAAAATTGCATTGGAGCAAGGATGGCACAGTTGGTTAGTGCGCGGCATTCTGTGCGAGAGGTCCCGAGTTCGATTCCCAGTGACCTCGCATCCTTGTTTCGACTTCTCTCCTTTCAGTGTAGCTTTAGGTAGCTTTAAATGCCCTTAAAACGGAGCATTGATGGAGAGAGGGGAGTAAAATGAGCACCGTCGGCCTCAAGTTTATCAGTATATAACTACCTATCAGTATATGACTGTTACGAGTTATCAATGTTAAATAAGGTTACTTTACTTTATTTAATTTTACTAGTAAAAACAATAATTATACAAATAGAAAACAATAATTTTTACTAAATGATGACTTCTCTTCAGGTTATCAAAATACTAGGACACCACGAACAACAGTCTTTCTCAAGACTACAAAAATCTGGCTGTCACATGCACCAACATCAACTAATCCCATATATATTGATATTAAATATACAGATGGATGGGTGGATGAATGAATGGATGCATGGATAAATAATAAACAAAAGGAGCTTGTCTCAAACATGTTTACACAAGAAAATCTATAGTTTTAAAATACAAACATGCAACAGTCTTCCCAATCAGATAATCAGAATAATATTCTAAAAATTGTGAAACAAAACAGTTATCAAACTTTTTAAGCCGTTTTAAATAATACATGCAGCAAAATCTTTGTACAAATCCTACAAGCAAAACCTTTAGACATACCTGAACACGTTACCACGTATTAAACCATTTCTAGCTGAAAGAATTCTAAAAGAATTTAATATAAAACTTTGTCTTGTCAAACTGCTGATCTTGGCCGCCATTTTGAATTTGTATTCACCCACGCATGCGTCGTAGATTTGAAGATCAAGGAGAAGATCAGTTAACCTTAAAAGGAATTTATGACCATATTTGGCAGAAGGCCCGTTCGCTCGATGTGTCGTTAAAACAAGAAAGGTTTGGACTGCAAGGCAAAATGGCCGACGGGGAACTTAACATTGATAGCATTATATCTCGCTTACTTGAAGGTAACAACCCTAAATTCCTGATTATTACAATTTAATGGACATGTTTCTAAAGCCTTGGTGTATTTTTTCAGCTCGAGGGCGGCCAGGAAAGAGTGTACAACTCACAGAATCTGAAGTACGCGGATTGTGTTTGAAATCGCGTGAAATCTTCCTCAATCAACCTATACTGTTGGAACTAGAGGCTCCACTCAAAATATGTGGTGGGTAAATGGTTTAGAGAGTAGTTGTTTATACATCAGCGTGATCCGCTGTTGGGAAAGGCGTTTATTATGCGAGAATAATAGTATTTCTGAAGCACGATAGCTGAGCAATTTGCATCCGGCTTTAAGAAATGCCTATTATGAGCATATGTTTTTGCGTTTTTGACAATCTTTACTTAAAATAAGGCAGTTTTAAATGCGCTCATCTTTATCTCCGTCAATTCCAAGACCAAATTGTTAATATTCAGGCTTTTATAAATTACTTTAATCGCAGAAATATTCAATAAGACAACAACTGAAAAAAGGCTAGGAAGCAAAGAAACAGCTTTCAAAAATGTCATTTCGTTTCTACGCCCAAAATCTGCCTCCGCTTGCTCAAAGCCGTCACAAAAAAAAAACAAAATTCTAGCTATATGTCTTTGCAGGTATTACCATTTTGAAATGTGAAATTGTAGGTATATTTAGTTGTTTATTATAAATTCCAGGCGTTTTTTCAATACAATATTGACTTCGTGATTTGTGGCTTTTTCGTATATTTTTCAATGTTTGCTTTTTGAGCTCTACAAAGCAATTTGACCCTTTCTGACGCAGATTTTAACTCGAAATTTATGCACGACCTATTTAAAACATCAACTACTTGTTCTTTTGTTTTGTCTGATTTTTTTTTACCCTAGAAAGTTGCAAAAATGTTCGGTTCGTTAGACATCCAATTAACTAAAAAAATCACTTTTAAATATCAATTTTATTGTCGAATTAGTTCAATTTATGTCGAATTAGCTTAATATTGTTTGTTAATTTTGCTGTTTTTTTTTTTTGCTATTTTATTGTTCTTGTTTTTGAGTCTTCATCAAAACAGGGTCATATTTCAAATAGTTGAACTTTGTTGTTGTCATTGAAAAATTTCTATCACTATTGTTATTGTCATATATTGTTATTATTGCTTGGTTACATGGTCTACATTTCTGGTGTAAAATTGTCATGACTGTAAATCCTCCACATTTCTCTTGTAAATAAAACTGTCATGATTATAAACTGCTTGACAGTAATATGCGATGCAATAGCAATTTCAATGTTCCTCATGTAAAACTGCGAACATGTAAAGCATGCTGAGAGACATGTGGTGAATGTACTATAGCTTTTGTGAACTTATGCTGCTACTTTTATGAAGAGACAATCACTCTTGTTATATACCAACTATCAAAGTTCATATTTCTTGCACTTTGATTGGGCGAGAGGGTATATTTTTGATCGTCTCTTAGGCCCTTAGTTTTAATTTTTATAGTTTTCTGAAATAAATCTCAGCTGAGTCGCAGTGGAATTTGAACATGTTTGAAACACTCGACGCTAGGCCACTCATGCTACCCAAATTATCACTGAAAATGTATTGGGATATAACCTCCATCATCTGATGTCATGTTTATTCTTCAGGTGATATCCATGGACAATACACAGACTTGTTAAGACTTTTTGAGTATGGTGGCTTTCCCCCAGAAGCCAACTATCTGTTTCTTGGAGACTATGTGGATCGTGGTAAACAGTCATTAGAAAGTATTTGTCTATTACTGGCTTACAAAATAAAGTACCCTGAGAACTTCTTCCTGCTAAGAGGAAACCACGAATGTGCAAGTATCAACAGAATATATGGATTTTATGATGAATGTAAGTAATAATAGACCTCTTTACCTTCCTTGTTTGTTTGTCCCATTTCAGATCATGTGATGCTACCCTTGGGAATTGTTTCTTTCACATGTAAATGATATAACATGTTCACCTTAAAAGAACAATTCTCAAGGGAATGACACGTGGTCTGAAATTGGTCTATTGGAATCTAGCAAGTAAACTAGACAAAGTATAGGCTGTGTCGATGTTTGATATAAACGATAGGTAATATAATGAAATTTGTAACACCATAAAAAATGTTAACTTAACTTTACTAACATTTCGAGCTTTAGCCCTTCGTCGGATTTTTCATGGTGTTACAAATTTCAATCTATTACCTATCGTGAGAAATAATTGTTGGCCAAATCAAAATATGATGACCTCCTATTGTTCTTGACTGGTTAGCTTGTTGTTCACATTGGAACACAAATGATCTCTGCAGAAATAAGCAGGAACAAGTTTTGGATTCTAATCTAACTACAAAAATAAACTTGGTTATCTGATAAAACATCTCAAGATGATCTCATGTCTGGCAAGTGGGAACATGTTGTGTTAATAAGTAGCAGAGTACATTTACCAGAGTCTTTAAAATATTGAAAGTTTACATTCTTTGGCTAGTCAATCAAGAGCAATAGTTATTCAAATTTGTTCACCTTATTTTGTTGTATGATGATGGTGGTGGTTGTCATGATTATGCTTATGTCCTGGCAGCAGCTGGACAAGGTAGAATAGAATGATGATCTTTATCAACTTCAGCACTGTCATCATCATCAACATCATTATAATCATCATGAGCATAATCACCATCAGCATTATCATCATTATCATGATTTTTATCATCATTATTATCATCAGCACCAGCTCATCATCAGTGATCAGCATTATCACCTGCATCTCCATCATTGTCAGCATCATTATCATCATTATTATTACGATCATCAGCATCATTGCCAGCATCCTCATTATCATCATTGATCAGCACTATCACCATCATCATCATTGTCATCATCATTGTTATCAGTATCATTGTCAACTGTATTTTTTTTTAATAAATGACACTATTATTGTATTGCAGGCAAACGAAGATACAACATAAAACTGTGGAAGACATTCACAGATTGTTTTAATTGTTTACCCATAGCTGCTATTGTTGACGAGAAGATCTTTTGTTGCCATGGAGGTAAGCGACAATATTCCTGATTGTAAACAGAGCCGCTAAACATGCACAATAGGCATGAGCAGAGACCTGTATCACGTTTGCATGACATTATAAGATATTTCTTTCTGGCATGGTTGCATGGCAACATACATTTCTTTGCAAAAATTATAAAAAATTCTATCTTTATTAGTTTAAGGTGTCTCGAGGTAGTTTCTCATGGCGCACACATCCCTTTTTGAATTCGCAATAATGATCTTACGTTCGCCGCATGAATGTGAATTTTACACCAAATGACAGTCTTGGATGAAAGTTTTGAATGATGTTTTAATTATGCTAATCATAGAGGAATTTAAGACTGTTCGCTGCATGTTAATCAGCCACTGAAATAAACACGCAATGTCACGCTCGTTGCAGTAAATTTTCACTCAGCGGGCGCTACTTTCGTACTTCAACTTTGGCACTACTTTTAAAAAGTTAACGTTCTTTGAAATGGATTTGGCTGAATTTTTGCAATATAAATTTCACTGCAAAGATATCACTTATTTTCGTTTTTTCTTTTGTGAGTTATATGTAATTGCGATCGTAGTTATGAAAGAGTGAAAACGTCAAGCAAAACGTCATTTTAATAAAAAGCTCGATCTCTACATTGCCTACATATTAACCAGAGCTGTTCACAAGGAGTTTAAATGAAAGTCCAAGGAAACATTCTGCAGTATTAAGATGATAGTTTGTGCATCCTATGAAATGTTTTGACTGCTTATATTTACACGCGAACAAAATACACATTTAAATGTTTTCGTGATTTATTCGTTATCGAACAGATAACTTTTCTTCTAACTTTCCCAATTGATGTGCTAAACAAGGTAGTTTATAGCACATTTATTGGTTTTGCGCAATCAGCTCAAATTCAAAAGGTATTTTTAAAAAAACATTTTACAAAAAAAATTGTTTATCGTTGCTATGGAAACTTTGATTAGCATAATTAAAACATCATTCAAAACTTTCATCCAAGACTGTCATTTGGTGTAAAATTCACATTCATGGGGCGAACATAAGATCATGTAATTGCAAATTCAAAAAGGGATGTGTGCGCCATGAGAAACTACCTCGAGCCACCTTAAAAGCAATTTTTGCAATTTTATTAATATGGATATGTCTAGACGTAAACTTCCAAAGTTTGGCGCTAAACTTCTCAATCTCCCAATGCGATTATCTAGTAAATAATTTCAATTTGTCAAGGAAAATTTCACATATTATATTTTTTTCGTATCTATTAACGGGTTTAGATGCAAGTGGCGATACAACAGTGGTTTACAAACTTGCGATGTTTGGATCACCAATCTTTGAAGTTTGACTGTGAGACAATGAACATGTTTTTTTTTTCACCACTGTTAATGGGTAAATGCAAGCAACGTTAATGTGTCTATGATAACATTGTCTATTGAGTACATTATATGATACAACTTAGTCAGAGGTTTGTTTTAACTGTGAGTTTGTTGTCATACAGGCTTATCACCTGACCTACAATCTATGGAACAGATAAGAAGGATAATGAGACCCACAGATGTACCAGATACAGGTAAGCTGACAATGATGTCATGATGATGATGATTGTGATTATGAAGATGACAGTGGTGGTGGTGATGGTGATGTTGATAAAGGTGGCTTCGTTCATGATGATGATTGTGATTATGAAGATGACAGTGGTGGTGGTGATGTTGATAAAGGTGGCTTCGGTCATGATGATGATGATTGTGATTATAAAGATGACAGTGGTGGTGATAATAATGGTGATGTTGATAAAGGTGGCTTCGGTCATGATGATGATGATTGTGATTATGAAGATGGCAGTGGTGGTGGTGATGTTGATAAAGGTGGCTTTGGTCATGATGATGATGATGATTGTGATTATAAAGATGACAGTGGTGGTGGTGATAAAGGTGGCTTCGGTCATGATGATGATGATTGTGATTATGAAGATGACAGTGGTGGTGGTGATAAAGGTGGCTTCGGTCATGATGATGATGATTGTGATTATGAAGATGACAGTGGTGGTGGTGATAAAGGTGGCTTCGGTCATGATGATGATGATTGTGATTATGAAGATGACAGTGGTGGTGGTGATGTTGATAAAGGTGGCTTCGGTCATGATGATGATGATTGTGATTATGAAGATGACAGTGGTGGTGGTGATGTTGATAAAGGTGGCTTCGGTCATGATGATGATGATTGTGATTATGAAGATGACAGTGGTGGTGGTGATGTTGATAAAGGTGGCTTCGGTCATGATGATGATGATTGTGATTATGAAGATGGCAGTGGTGGTGGTGATGGTGGTGATGTTGATAAAGGTGGCTTCGGTCATGATGATGATGATTGTGATTATGAAGATGGCAGTGGTGGTGATGATGGTGGTGATAATAATGGTGATGTTGATAAAGGTGGCTTTGGTCGTGATGATGATGATTGTGATTATGAAGATGACAGTGGTGGTGGTGATGGTGGTGATGTTGATAAAGGTGGCTTCGGTCATGATGATGATGATTGTGATTATAAAGATGGCAGTGGTGGTGGTGATGTTGATAAAGGTGGCTTCGGTCATGATGATGATGATTGTGATTATGAAGATGACAGTGGTGGTGGTGATGGTGGTGATAATAATGGTGATGTTGATAAAGGTGGCTTTGGTCATGATGATGATGATTGTGATTATAAAGATGGCAGCGGCGGGGATGATGGTGGTGATAATGGTGATGTTGATAAAGGTGGCTTCGGTCATGATGATGATGATTGTGATTATGAAGATGGCAGTGGTGGTGATAATAATGGTGATGTTGATAAAGGTGGCTTTGGTCATGATGATGATGATTGTGATTATGAAGATGACAGTGGTGGTGATGATGGTGGTGATAATAATGGTGATGTTGATAAAGGTGGCTTCGGTCATGATGATGATGATTGTGATTATGAAGATGGCAGTGGTGGTGATGATGGTGGTGATAATAATGGTGATGTTGATAAAGGTGGCTTTGGTCATGATGATGATGATTGTGATTATGAAGATGGCAGTGGTGGTGATGATGGTGGTGATAATAATGGTGATGTTGATAAAGGTGGCTTTGGTCATGATGATGATGATTGTGATTATAAAGATGGCAGCGGCGGGGATGATGGTGGTGATAATGGTGATGTTGATAAAGGTGGCTTCGGTCATGATGATGATGATTGTGATTATGAAGATGGCAGTGGTGGTGATAATAATGGTGATGTTGATAAAGGTGGCTTTGGTCATGATGATGATGATTGTGATTATGAAGATGACAGTGGTGGTGATGATGGTGGTGATAATAATGGTGATGTTGATAAAGGTGGCTTTGGTCATGATGATGATGATTGTGATTATGAAGATGACAGTGGTGGTGATGATGGTGGTGGTGGTGATGATGTTGATAAAGGTGGCTTCAGTCATGATGATGATGATTGTGATTATAAAGATGACAGTGGCGGCGATGATGGTGGTGGTGGAGATGATGTTAAACTTATCTGGTGATGAGCTTGGGATTAGGTGCCTATATAAGTCATGGTTGACCTGCAAAGTTGTGCATGACTAGGAGGTAACCATGGTAATCCTACCACAGTCCACCACCTGTCACACTGACAGACAGTCAGTGGAATACTTACCTATGAATAAACTTACCATAAGGGATGGGTGGGATGGGTAAAATAAACTCTTGAACCAGCACCAAAGCTGCCAGAGCTAAGATCCGCAACGATCTGACGTATGTGAGCCCCTGCTATGCTAATGGGGCACCCCGTACACAATAGAGACTGCTATAGAGCTACGCCTCGATTTTAACTTTGCCTAATTTACAATTAGCCAAATATAATGGTGGCATTGGTCATGATGATGATGATTGTGATTATGAAGATGACAGTGGTGGTGGTGATGATGGTGGTGGTAATGATCATGATTATAATGATTGATTATGAAGATAATGGTGGTGGTGGCAATGATAGCGAATGCACATTTGTTGATAATGCAGTGGCAATGATGTGGATAATAATGCGATGATTTTGATGGTGGTGATAATGATGTTGGCCGATATGATAATGACAATGACAATGATTTATTTAGTACTAATTTTGTACAAACTAATTAACATAAATTATTAAAGAACTTAATTTAGTACATGCTAACTGAAATAACCGTAAGGCTAAACAAGTCAGTTAGCTAGTTTTAAATAAATTACAAATTTTGGTCAAAAAAGCCAGTGAGGAAGAAACGAGAAAAAAATTACGTAGAAAAAAAGTAATATGTACAAACATAGAAGAAGAAATTAACGAAAATTTCTTCAGTTAAGTGAGAGCGGGAAAACCGCCATGTTGAAGGTTTGACCACAGGTAGCCCAATGATTGCAGTGATGATGATGGCAATGATTGTGGTTTTAATGATAAGATGACCATGATAATGATTAATATTACAAATGATGATAAAGGTACTTGAGGTGATGAACAGTAATTGGGAATGACTAATCAAAAGCCCATTATGTACATCATATACATTGATTAACTTGCTCCATTGCTTGTGTAGGTCTACTTTGTGACTTGCTATGGTCAGATCCAGACAAAGACACTAATGGCTGGGGAGAGAACGATAGAGGTGTCTCATTTACATTTGGTGCTGATGTTGTCAGCAAGTTCTTAAACAGACATGATCTTGACCTAATATGTCGTGCACATCAGGTACACTACAGTAATAAGAACCTGCATAAAAAAACCCAAGACATTTAAGAACATTTAGGTTGACTATTTCCCAATAAAGTACCCAAAAGAGCATATTAGTAAAATAAATACAGTGTAGCATGCTTTGCACTGGGGCATATAGGATTTATCACTACTTACAACATGTGTAGCTTACATAAATATCTCTTTTTTTTTCTTTATAACTGATAAGTGCATGAGCTTTTGGTAGTTACCACTGACCGTGCGAGATGACTTCCTAGTTTTGTTTTGTGTATTTATGCTTGGACAAGAATCTAGCAAAATGACGTCTTATACTCCATCCTTCTCCTTCCATAAATATTACCCGCCATGTTAAATATCTACAATAATCTTGAGTCATTTCTATAAGTGTAAATATGAATTATTTTGTAGCCTTTTTCATGCGAAAATTAGGACAGCGTTCGTATTTTCTCGGTGTGTGTTGCCAGGATCGTGTTGCTCTGTGCCTTTTAATGGTCAGCGGTAACTACCGTAAGCTCCACCCCCAGTCGCAGAAAAAAATCAAACCGAACTTCGAAACTTGCTAGTCGCGATGCAATGATTTTGGCTGTAAATATTCATTGTCATGCAATAATAGCCAGTTTTTATACTTTCTGTCTTGATTTTAGAGTAATTTACTTTAGATTTTTGAGTGGTTAGAGTAAAAATTTATTTATTTGTGGATCATATTGATCCCTCATGGACCGCCAGGACAAGGGTTAATAATGTTACTTACTGACTTTACAACGTTAATGGATGTTCATTATTTTATCATGGTTATAGTGTTTTCACAATTATTATAGTAGATTAAATGATTTTTTTTTGTATTGTTGTGTAGGTTGTGGAAGATGGCTATGAGTTTTTTGCCAAGCGTCAACTTGTAACCCTATTCTCTGCTCCCAACTACTGTGGAGAGTTTGACAACGCAGGTGGAATGATGAGTGTTGATGATACGTTAATGTGCTCATTTCAGGTTAGTTATTTACACAAATAGTTAGAAACATCAATGCAACCCATACTGGTTTAACCACTAGTTATTGTACATTCTCCTCCAATTGTTTTCTTAAAAACTCTGACACAGTCCATACTATTATAACCTCTAGTTATTGTACATTCTACTCCAATTGTTTTCTTAAGAACTCTGACACAGTCCATACTAGTTTAACCTCTAGTTATTGTACATTCTACTCCAATTGTTTTCTTAAGAACTCTGACACAGTCCATACTAGTTTAACCTCTAGTTATTGTACATTCTACTCCAAATGTTTTCTTAAAAACTCTGACACAGTCCATACTAGTATAACCACTTGTTATTATACATTCTACTCCAATTGTTTTCTTAAAAACTCTAGATCGACACAGTCCACTCTAGTTTAACCAGTAGTTTTTGAACATTCTACTCCAATTGTTTTCTTAAAAACTCTGACACAGTCCATACTAGTTTAACCACTAGTTATTGTACATTCTACTCCAATTGTTTTCTTAAAAACTCTGACACAGTCCATACTAGTTTAACCACTAGTTATTGTACATTCTACTCCAATTGTTTTCTTAAAAAACTCTGACACAGTCCATACTAGTTTAACCACTAGTTATTGTACATTCTACTCCAATTGTTTCCTTAGAAACGCTATTTATGTTCATTAATTCCTCTTATAGATTCTAAAGCCTTCAGAAAAGAAAGCAAAATATCAATATGGCGGACTAAATTCAGGTCGACCCGTCACACCTCCAAGAGGTCCAGCTAACAAAAAAGGTGCGGGGAAAAACAAGTAAGGTGTTAGTCCCTGGCCATTTACTGTCCTGCCGTTCAACTGGAACAGTGTAGTATTTTACTGATACTGTTGTCGTGAAGTAATCTAAATACCTGTGGTTCTCCTTGGCCATTTTGACTTCTTGTCATTTTAATTTGAGTAATTTTGTTGTCAGTAGTTCAATGCAAAATTGCTTCTAAGGTTGTTTCCAAACAATTGGAGTAAAGACAGTTATGAAATAATTATGATATAGTGATATAAATTGCTAGCTCTGAGTGGCTGGAAATTATTCATATAACTCAACAGAGCATGAGACATCTGATGTTACTCTTGATATTTTAAAAAGAAATACCGTTGCTTGCATCTACCTGTTAAGGGTTGTGACAAAAACATGTTCTGTCTCGCAGCCAAACCTCAAAGATTGGCATTCCAAACTTTGCATGTTTGTAAACTACTGTCGTGAAAAAAGGCTAGAAAATTATAGATATGTACTGCACTTCATCTATCCTATAACAGATGTGACAATAATATGCGAAATTTACCTCGGCAAATTGTCAGAATATATTTAGAGGAAATTCCATTGGGAGATTGCAAAGTTTTGCACCAAACTTTGTAAGTTTACGTCTAGACAGAACATGTTTTTTGTTGCCACCGTTAACGGATAGGTGCAAATGATGGTACTAGATAACTCAGCAGCAGTGGTTGATCAAGATACAGAGCACTTGGGAATTTAAGAAGACCTAAAGCTTCACTTGTCCTCTTAAACTTCCTTTGTGCTCCATAACACATGCCGTCTTGTTTTCTAGTTCTTTAATAAAATGCACCTATTTCAAAAAAGGTTGTCCAAGGCAATAGCACATTTCAAGATGGATGTGTATCATAGGCGTACATGTTTTTCAATAATTAGTTCATCCAAAGTAATAATAATACATTTCAAAACAGAAGGAAGTACAACTACATTTGAATAAACAAAGTGTATGTAATCATTCTCACCAAGCACATAGATGTTGTTGGCATAACTTATTATATAGCATACATTTAAACACACATAGTCATAACTATCAAGAACATGGATGTTATTGTTGAGATACCATGGGCTTATATCTAAGCACAAATAATCAAGGTGCTTACAGTCATTATTCTCGTCAAGAACATGGATGTTATTGTTGAGATACCATGGGCATACATCTAAGTACAAATAATCAAGGTGCTTACAGTCATTATTCTCATCAAGAACATGGATGTTGTTGTTGAGATATTATGGGCATACATCTAAGTACAAATAATCAAGGTGCTTGCAATCATTATTCCCATCAAGAACATGGATGTTGTTGTTAAGATACCATGGGCATACATCTAAGTACAAATAATCAAGGTACTTGCAATCATTATTCCCATCAAGAACATGGATGTTATTGTTGAGATACCATGGGCATACATCTAAGTACAAATAATCAAGGTGCTTGCAATCATTATTCCCATCAAGAACATGGATGTTATTGTTGAGATACTATGGGCATACATCTAAACACCAATAATCAAGGTGCTTGCAATCATCATTCTCTTAAAGAACATGGATGTTATTGTTAAGATACTATGGGCATACATCTAAACACCAATAATCAAGGTGCTTGCAATCATCATTCTCTTAAAGAACATGGATGTTATTGTTGAGATATATGACAATACATCTAAATACAAATAATAAATTAAGGACTCAGCATTATTTCTCTTGTCAAGGACATGTAGGTTATTGTTAAAGTATTCAATTTTGCTCATAGTCTACAAAATCATTACTCTGGTCACCAGAGGCTTGACTAACTCTCTCCCTGCTATGTACTTTGAGTTTGCAGCTCGCTTGCTGCTTAGCGCCTCAAAATATGTGGAAGGGAGAAAGTTAGTCAAGGCTCTGGTAATCAGGGTACAACATCCTCCAAACAGCTTGACATTTTGTTTTAGAAGTATACCCATAGTTCCTTCTGTTTTGGGATGATCTATTGGCCTTTACCTAAACGAGCAGAGGACTGGGTACTAGTTTCTAAATTTATTTAATTACAATATTAAGCATATCATAGGAAAGAGCACATCAAGATATACAAGGTTTCAAAGTTTGGGCACATTAGGTTAAATAGCGACAAAATGAGAGCATTTTAAATGTCCAAAGAATTACAAAGAAATGTATGGTTTGGATGGACGGTGTCCATCCAATCCATACATTTCTTTGTAAATTTTCAAGGTTTTCAAAGACTGCCTCTAACCCAGTATTCAAGCAAATTCAACCAAACTTTGGAACCTTGTATATCTTGATGTGCTCTTTCCAATGATATGATTAATGTTGTAATTAGATTAATTTAGAAAACTAGTACCTAGTCCTTTGCTCGTTTAGGTAAAGGCCAATTGTCCTTACTACTCCAATTGTTTGATTTATTACTTGAAAGTCCAAAACGCAATTCATGATTTAAAGAAAGAAAGTGAGTTATTTTAATTAAAAAGTATATCTTTCATTTGACCAAATCAGCTAACGCGTTGCTATGTATGTTTCAACCCAATTCAAATCTTTTGGGAATAAGATTCTTTGGCTTATGTATTACAATATCACATGGAAAGTTTTTGAAACAAAGTTTCAAATTGGGTGGAAACTTATATAGCAAAGTGTTAGCAGGTTCGGTCTATACGGCATAGACCACCCTTAGTTTGTAAATAGTTTCTGTAAGGATAAATTAACACATTCCTAGATTCTCACCAATGTGTTATCAAAACTAAACGTAAATGTCGATCCTAAAGAAAAACAAATGTGGTTATGGTTATATCAAGTGTTCGAACAAGGTAAATAAATTAGAGAGTTTGCTATTGCTATTTTAGGCTTTCTCAGAACTCAGACATTCCAACGGCTATTTTGTCTGCTGCGAATTTATATTAGCCAGCCAGTATTTTGCAACTAGCCGTTGGAATGTCTCAGCTCACAGAACTAACCAATCTGCAGGAGACTAAAAAGGGATTACGGTTTATTCATAGATCATGGATAGAAAATTTCCCACATTATTTTTTCTTCAAATGGACGGCCTCAGTCAATCTAGTCTGAAACCAAGTAAATGCGATCAAAGGTAAATTTCTAGTAGACAGTTGCCTCTAGCAACATCATAACGAAAGTGTTGCGTAGTAGGTGTGTATAATTATTGCTGATTGTGCATGAAATTATTTCAACCAATCATATTGACGCTGGATTTGTGTCTAATCAGAGCCTTTGATTTTTCGTTAGAAAACTTAGAAGGGTCTGGGTAAGAGAATGTTGCAATACATGTCATCATTGCACTTGTATTGTGTATTGTATCAACTTTACATTTTCAAAGTGTTTGATCACCATCACTGCATTTCAAAATGTCAATCATTCTAGGACCTAAAGGAATTATGGGCACAAATTATTGAGGTGCTCACGATCATTATTCTCATCAAGAACATGGAGGTTATTGTTGAGATATGGGCATACATCTAAACACAAATTATTGAGGTGCTCGCGATCATTATTCTTGTCAAGAAAATGGAAGTTCATAAAGTCATTATTCTCGTCAAAAACATAAATGTTATTGTTGAGATACTAAAGTCATACTGTACATCTAAACACAAACAATTGAGGTGCTCACAATCATTATTCTCATCAAAAACATGATTTTGTCAACTATAATCAACACCAAATTTCCAGGTTCAGTTGAACAACAAATGGAACAGTCAATTTTTCGGTATTTCCAACTGAAAAAAAGTGGTCAACCTTTCAAGCTTGCCTTGCCATTCCAGGTTGGAAAAACAAAACTACAATTTATTAACCACAGTTGCCTCTAAACGACCACTCCTGTGAGCGACCACTTTCTTCTGGTCCGAAGGTGTTGTTTCTTTCACATGTTTAAAGCGCATTTGAATATGTACATATATATTTGTGTAATATAAATAATGACTGGTAAGGGGTGGACCATTTGACTTTTGAGGGGGGGGGGGGGGGGGTGGATGATTTTGTCCGTGCAGGAAATTTTAAAATGTTTAGCCCGCTGGCATGTGCACGCAATTTATTTTATAGAAAAGCAAAGATTTCAGTGGCATTCAGTGGAAATTTTGGCCGTGCAGGAATTTTTTTTTCAAAATCATCCACCCCCCCCCCCCCCCCTCTAAAGTCAAATGGTCCACCCCTAATACAATTCAATTATTTATTAATCAATTGATAGACATTACAAACTGTCAAAAATTTTATTTATTTCAAATCAAGTTTCCAACAATACAATTACAGTGCGGACACACTAAGTGGGCCCACCTGAACAAAACTGTCCAATCACAATCGACCTAAAGACAATCGATTCCCGATAAAACCCAACTAAACCAATCAGCGTTAAGAAATCGGATGATAATTTGTACAAAGTTTTGGCGCTAACAGAAGTGAACGGTTGTCGTTACAATCGAGTAGAAGTTAGTATATTGAGTATTATTGTATGTCAATGCTACCAATAATAAAGCTCCAAGTAAATAGAAATGGCGGTCTGTATACGCAAGGCCAAAAGTTACCGATCATGTTTCGAGAAAGAGTTCTAGATTTGCATCACGGCAACATGTCACAACGTCAGATTGCAAATTTGACTCGAACAAGTCATCACTTTGTAAGGAAAGTTCTACGCGACTACAACGAAACAAACTCATCCCTGCAGCCTCCAAAATCAAAACAGCCTCGATGGAAAATGACTGCCGATGTCGTTGAATTTATAGAAAACGAAAAGCTGATAAAACCTAGTACATATATCGCTGAAATACAACAGAGATTAGTTCTCGATGGCGTTGTAAACCCTATAGATGTACCGAGCACATCCGCAATAAAAAAATGCATAAGATCAGACTTGCTTATGTTTCATAAAAAACTTAGCGTTACGCCGCTGGAATCGACTTCAGCAAATAACGTTAATCTCGTGAACAACTACCTTGATCAGGTAAGCAACATGAACCCAGCAACTCTGCATTTTTTCGACGAAAGTAGTGTTATCAAAACAAGTGGGAATAGAAAATATGGAAGCAGCTACGTTGGAGAGAAAGCTTTTGAGGTACAAAGATACGCCTCAAATGCTACATTCACTATCAATCTACTTCACTCATTGCAAGGTGTGGACTATATGAATGTCTTGAACGGTGCTTCAAATGGGAACGAGATGCTGTTGTTTTTTGAAGAAGCCGTTGAACTCATCAGAAATGATGGATCTGCTGTTCTAGAAAGAGGGGACACAGTAATAATGGACAATTGTGGATTCCATCACGGCCATTTTATTGAGCCTGTACTTACAAACATGTTGGCAGACTATGGTGTTCGCCTTCTATTTCAACCACCGTATTCTCCCCACCTAAACACCTGCGAGTATTGCTTCAATCAGATAAAGTGCTACTTAAAGCGTAACCAGCTTCTTGCAGAACAACAAACAGAGGTTGCCATATACAATGCCTGCTTGGAAATAACACCAGAAAACTCCTCAGCATACTTCAGACACTGTGGATATTTACTGTAACATACCATGTATTTTCATTGTAATCTCTCCAGGCATTTGCATATTAAAAATTTACTAACTCATTATCGTGTAATATTATCAGTATACGTAATTATCTTACTGTTATAATAAAATACAACTTTCTCTTTATATATATATATAAAAGGATTGTCGCTTGTTCTCCATTTCAATGACATGAGATAAAATTGATTGTTGTAACACAAATAAAACTCAATCATAACTGATTGGAAATCAACATGAAATATAAAACTCCATTTATATTTCTTTATTTTTACTCACATCTTGAAGTTAAGGCGCACGAATAAAACAGTTTTGTCGATGACTTTTGTATTGCGGTAAAAAATATGTAAAACGCAGCAAAGAAAAATGCAATCGATTTATATTTGATTTAATTACCAATAGATCCGTGACTTTACCGTGAGAACGCGATAATCTGATTGGTTACTAGCTAAAATCAGCTCAATCTATTTCACATGCGGTATTTCTGGCTGTTATTTCGCTTCTAAAGCGTGGCAAACATGGAGGGTGAAGTTGCACGTTGGCTATCGTCCATTTCTTGTGGCTTAGATCTAAAACCTCTTGCAAACGAATTCGAGGAGAGGGGATTCACAACTAAGGAATCTTTGAAGTACATTGACAGCTCGGACCTGGACATTTTTTTCCCATCACCGTTGAAACTATGCTATGCTAAGAAGAAAATTCTTCTGAAAGAGATTGAAAAATTATCGGCAAAACCACAAGCATCCACAAGCACAGTAATACCATCGTCTTGTAATGCTAATGAAGCGCCCGCTAAAGTCACTACCAGCACTTGTACTCAGCCGGCTCAAGCGCCGCTTGATTCATCTAAGAGCTTCCTCGCAAAGAAACAAATGAACATGAACGATGATATTCAGTTTATTCAAACACGGGTCTCAAGTGCCAAAGAAGAATACACGCGATTGCTTCAACAAGCTGATGACTATGACAGAAAAGCTCCTAAAAGAGCAAAACTCTGCTCAAATTGCCACCAACCTGGTCATCAAAAGAGGCTCTGCACAAAAATGGAATGCCCCGGGATCCGTAATTGTAACATGCAAAGCAAACATCCAGAATTTCGTTCGGAGATAAAAGAGCTACAAAGTCTCATAAAAGAGCTTGAAAAAAAGTCCACTAAAGCAAAGGACGAGCTTATGGACTTCAAAGCTGCAAGAGAGAAGGCAAGTAACAGCTTCTTTGCAATAATGAGACCGCGTTTAAAGAAAAGTAACCAGATGAAATATGCCGGTACGGATCGACTTCACTTGGATCGCGATCTACTTATTCTAAAGAAAGCACTGAATAATAAAGTTCCTCTAGACGAAAACAGTGATTGGAAATTGCCATTAATGATTGAGGAATTCAACAGAAGAAGTGTTGCGCCATTTCAAGCAGACAATTTTTATGGCAGACCATCGTCAAGCCGAGGACTTTTTTTTTAATAAACACACAAAAAACTGAACTTGAATCGAACTTGAATCGAACAACGTACTAAGTCAGGTACTAAGTTGAGTTTTGTGAAGGTTATGTTCTAGTTTATATCCGGCGTTATGATCATGTAAACTTTATATAATAAACTTGGTTATTTTATTTTGAAATAAAATCAGAATTACTAGTTCGTTTTACACGTTGTACTTCATTGCATAATATCTTCACATTTATATAGTATAATAAATTTTGTATGAACCGATATCAAAACTACGAACACTTGATTTATTACAGAAAAGCGCCAAAACTTTGTACAAAATATCATCAGAGTTCTTAACGCTGATTGGTTTACTCGGGTTTTATCGGGAATCGATTATCTGTAGGTCAATTGTGATTGGACAGTTTTGTTCAGGTGGGCCCACTTAGTGTGTCCGCACTATAACTGCGATATACAATATTAGTATGGAAATAATTGTGATGGCTTGGAGGCAAACCAAAGCCTTTGTAGCAACTGTTTCTTTTTAGGGAAGGTAGAAAGTTGATTTGGGATACCTGTGTACTGATGTGGCTGCACAAAATCTCTCTCCCCCTCCCCCTACTTGCGGTTTTTGAACTTGTTTTTCCTGATCCCTCCCCCCAAAACAATGCTACACTGGCTAGGCATAACAGAGCAATTTTCTCTCTGCAAAATTGGCATAAATACTTCATCTGTACAACTTTATGTGGATATTATCGGACACGGTAGAGAACCTTGCGCTGTAATCTGTGTTGAACTTCGCCTCGTCTTATCATAAGGTACAAGACCATTTGGATGGCTCGCTCTGAGTAATTCTGAAAACATAAAAACAAATAAAATAAATCAGTTTTACGTTGAGATACTGGGAATCTTATTTCATTAAAGCAAATCCATCCTGGATATTCGTTTGCGGATGGTAAGCGATTTTCTGATCAGATAAACCGGGAGGAATTGTAGGTAAATCTTTATCAAGAACTGAACGAAAATTTGAGCCGTCGATAGAAAATACAGCGGTGAACTTCACTTAAACAAAAATGGCGGACCGAAGAGTGGGAGAATAAATGGTAAAAGCATCTATGGTACTAACCGAAAAGAGTGGGGGAAAAAAACTGTACACACGTCAGACCGGCTGAACCGATAAAAGCGGGAAATGCAGATTACCTCAAACGCAAGTCTAATATTTCTGCAAATTTTGGTTGTAAAGACGTGTACAATTTGTCCTGAAAAGACTGAAGGATGTTTGTACCAATGGCACAATCTTTGCTTTGAAAAAAATTATATAAAAACACAACCAATTTGAGAAAATTACCTGTTTTAGAAAATCAGCAATAATTCTTTGTTCCGAGACCTGAAAGGAGTTAAAAAGGATTCATTATAAAACTCATTAATAATTAATGACCATTTTGTCCAATTCTGATGCTCCTCTTTGGTCACGAGGAAAGCATTGTATACAGCAAAATCTACGTTTGAAACGCGGAGGGATTATGGTGTAGAATAGAAGAACAATGGAATGCAAATGAACATGAAGCATTATATAATGGCACATGTGTCATTATACATAATGCTTCATGTCCATAATTCAGATATTACCCTCTCCCATGTGATCATACTGACCTGTGTGCCAATAGCAAATCTTCTTTTGATTTGTTTTTCAATTTGACGGACTTCTTGGATGTCTTGTTCTGGAGTGAAGTCCTGCGCACCTGATGATAGTAATGATAAAGAACAATAGGTTAATGTCATCATTGTCATCATCACCAACATTGTCGTCATCTTCACAATCATCATCACCAGCATCAGAATCATCATCATTATCAAAATCATCATCATCATTATTATCACCATCATTATTATTGCCATCATCATTATTGCTATTATTATCAACATCATCATCACCATCATAATGATTATCATTATCAACATCATTATTATAATAATTATCATTACCATCATCATCATAATGATTATCATCATTACCATCATTATTACTAGCCTAAGTATCATCATGATTATCATCATCACTATCATCATCACCATCATAATGATTATCATCATCACCATCATAATGATTATCATCATCATCATCATTATTACTAGCCTAAGTATCATCATGATTATCATCATCACTATCATCATCACCATCATAATGATTATCATCATCACCATCATAATGATTATCATCATCATCATCATGATTATCATCATCATCACCATCATAATTATTATCATCATCACCATCATCATAATCGCTAGCCTAAGTATCAGGCTCTCAGGAAAAGGGATGAGGAAGAGAGGTATTACCTGCTAAACTGCCTGACATTGCTGCATCTAGTGTTGATACTTGAAACAACCTCAGAGCTTCATCAACATGGGCCTCTGTAGCAAACGGTTCCAGTGCCATCTTTGCCAGTGATTCAGAAATACGGATGATGGCTTCAAGTTGCCTGCACATCACAAATATACAAATACTCTTAAAAAACTCATTAATAATTAATGACACATTTACAAAAGATACCATGACAAGTGTTTTAACTGAAGATAAAGATTCACATGTAACATAAAGGCTCACATGTTCATTTTTGCAGAGGGAGGAAAACCGGATAACCAGAGAAAAAAACCCTTGTGGCATTCGCCATTCCTAAGTTGCGCAAAGAACTGGGTAGAAGCGCAAAATTATCCGGTAATCGAACGAGTTATTTGAATGTGAGGTTGTTTGAAAGCGGTAGCTTACTGTCTAGGTATTGTCGAAATCAGTCACATTTCAGCCAGTTGTATTGCAATTATATATTAAAGTTTTCCTGTATTGATGTTTTTTAAAGTCAATATAGACAACAACTTAGATAAGGAGATCATATCGTCAATCCTGATGGTGGAATTCATCATGAAAGAAAGAAAGGAAGAACACAAACCTTGTAATCACCAAAGAAAGTAGTGGTTTCTCAACATTTCCAATTGAATGATCTATTTTTTTAAGTTGTCATCAGACTAAATAGTTATTAACTTTAAAAAAATGTAAATATAGACAAAAGTTGACATCTTATCTCAATAAAACGAGCAAAAATATGAAAGATATGTTGAAGCAAGACCAAATGATGTTTCAAACAACATCACCTTCGTTTCAATTACCGGATAATTTTCGGCTTCTACGCGAACGCCAGCATTTCAAAATAGGTTTCGAACCCAGCTGTAATGGCTTTGGTGGTTCTGCTCAAGAAATATCTTGTTTTTCTGACTTAAAATGATCGTTTTTAGTCTCAGTATTTCAACATTCACTCGAAGGTTTAGCTGTCTTTAGCAGCAATGTTTTGGTAGCATCTCCAAGAACAGCCCCAAAATACTTTGCGATGACAACTCGACCCAGTCCTTTGCGCAACTTGGGAATGGCGAATAGGAGAGAAGAACACATCAAACAAACTCAACTAACATATAATCCATGCCCCAGCCAGGACTCAAACCTGGACCATGGTGTGAAAGGCCAGCGCTCTCACCGCTAGGCCACCCATTTACAATCTTCAGTGTAGTATAAATAACACAGATAAACTCACAGGATGGGATTCAACAACAACTTTCATCGTCATCCATGTTGGAGAGGGTTTCCACAGGGAACCCATAACTAATTACACAGGTAGCCCGAATACTACATTCAGGCCAAAGTGAAAGCTGGTAGAGAGAAACTGGATGTGGTGGGAAGTGTTTTTGAATGCTTACCTGACAGTAATTGGGATGTTGATTTTCTTTTCAGTGTCTCTCTCATGTTCTCTAGCGCCACTTCTCATCAACACATAACGATTCTTGAGCTTTTCTGCTGAAACTTCAGATAGCCGAGGACCACATTTACTATAAATGAAAAATGTTTATGTTAACAAATGAATGAATGGATGGATAAAACAATAAATCAATGAATGAGTGGATGAATGAATGGATGCATGGATGAATATGTAAAACAATGGATGAATGAATGGATGCATGGATGAATATGTAAAACAATAAATCAATGAATGAGTGGATGAATGAATGGATGCATGGATGAATATGTAAAACAATAAATCAATGAATGAGTGGATGAATGAATGGATGCATGGATGAATATGTAAAACAATAAATCAATGAATGAATGAATGGATGCATGGATGAATATGTAAATGAATGAATGAATGGATGCATGGATGAATATGTAAAACAATAAATCAATGGATGAATGAATGAATGGATGCATGGATGAATATGTAAAACAATAAATCAATGAATGAATGGATGAATGAATGAATGGATGCATGGATGAATATGTAAAACAATAAATGAATGAATGGATGAATGGATGCATGGATGGATATGTAAAACAATAAATCAATGAATGAATGGATGAATGAATGGATGCATGGATGGATATTTAAAACAATAAATCAATGAATGAGTGGATGAATGGATGGATATATAAAACAATAAATCAATGAATGGATGAATGGATGCATGGATGAATATGTAAAACAATAAATCAATGAATGGATGAATGAATGGATGCATGGATGGATATTTAAAACAATAAATCAATGAATGAGTGGATGAATGAATGGATGGATATATAAAACAATAAATCAATGAATGAGTGGATGAATGAATGGATGGATATATAAAACAATAAATCAATGAATGAGTGAATGAATGAATGGATGGATATATAAAACAATAAATCAATGAATGAATGGATAAACAAAAGAAAAGATGAATGGATGGATGCATGGATGAATATATAAAACAATAAATAAGTGGATGTGTGGATAAATGAATGAATAGATGGATGAATGAATATATATATAAATGAATAGATGAATTAATCAATCAATTAAAAAAGTAATTAAAAAAAAAAGTAATTAAAAATTAAAGTAATTAATTAATTGGATGGATAGATGGAGGCATAAAAAAATGAACGAATGAATGACTGGATAAATTAATAATATTGAAATAACAAATTATAAAAAATTAAAAAACCCTGTATATTTACAACCACCACTCCCCGTCAGGGCTCTACCGTGAGGTTCACTCACTAATACTACATTCAATATTTAAGGCTGGTTTTCAAGCATAAGCACAAGCACAAGATAGTTTCTTCTATTTTTCACTTGACATAAGCAGACATAGAATAAGCACAAGCATAAGAAAAACAAACATGTTCGTTTTCTTGTGTTTAGCTCATGCTTATGCTTATGCCTAGTGAAAACCAGCCTTTACAACACACAACTCTGCTCACATGTTGATTTTTGCGGAGGGAGGAAAACTGGATAACCCAGAGAAATATCCTCATGGCATGAGAGAGGCGCTGACCTTTAACCACTACATTTTCCTTTTTTTTTTTTACCCTCTTCAACTTTAACTGTGAGTTATGACTGTCACTAACCTTCTGCAGTATGTGATATACTTCTTGAGAAAGTTAAGGCTTAGTTCTCCCTCTTGAGCCTGTGTTGTCTGAGCAGCATTTAAATGCACCTGCATGACATGCTTGGCAAGATGCTAGAATGGAAAGACATGAAATATTAACAACAGGACATAATTCAATCAATCATCACCGTTTTCATTATCGTAATCAGCAATGTGATCACCATCAAAACTATCACCATCACCACCATCATCAGGCCCATCATCATCATCAGGGCCGTCCTCGTCGTTATCATCCTCATCATCATCTCCACCACCACCACAACCATTATCATCATCGTTGTCATCATCAATACCACCACCATCATCATAATGTCCATCGTCATCGTCATCACCACCACCATCATAATCATCCTCATCACCAGCATCATTATTATCATTGCCCCATCGTCATCATCATCATACTCATCATCACCACCACCACCCCCACCATAATCATCATCATCATACTCATCATCACCACCACCATAATCATAATCATTATCATTTTCATCACCACCACCACCCCCACCATAATCATCATCATCGTCATTAAATGTCCTTCATACCATATCTTTTGCTTGGTTGTGCTCATCCTTCACTATAAAGATAGTATCGAAACGGGACAGGATTGTAGGCATGAAGTCAATGTTCTTAAAAAAAGACATGAAAACAAAATCATTAATATCAAGCCAACAACACACACTGCAATGTTTCTCACACATTTTCAGATTTTTGTAGTGGCAACAAATTGCTACATCTAAAGGCCCGAGCAAACGCAGGCAACATTGTTAGCCAACATTGTTGCGATACGGCTTGTTGAACACGAGAACAAAAGAAATGTTGGATGAGTTTCATCAAACATCATCCAACAGGGTGTTTAAACAGGACCAACATGTTGGAGCAACCATGTTGGTCCAACAATGTTGCATGCATTTGCACAGGCATTAACACATATGCTGCAGTTAATTACACCAATGGACCTTTTTCACGGTTCCCATCGAACACATGCTATTGAGGCTGAGGTTGTGGACGTGAACTGTGAAAGGTCTACTCTCAAAATGTTGCAGGGATTTTGACTTTTTGAAATCGCATTGTCACAGAGCATGTACATGTATCGGCAGCTTTAGTGTCACTTACTTCTTCTCCTTTAGTGTCATCCCATCGGCCAAAGACAGAGTTGGCAGCGGCAAGCACAGCACACCGTGAATTGAGAGTTGTTGTTATACCAGCCTATGATAAAGTTATAAAATGTTTGTCATAAGGTAAACTAATTGCTGTGTAATCCAATTTGCCCATAATCTTGATCCTTATATATCTGAAATTATTTACTTCCAAAGTGTGACTGTCAATGGGAAAGTTCAACTATTAAAAAGCCACGCACATCCAACACTAAAACTAATCTATTACCATCTGAATAGCATTTTATGGTTACTAAAAATAGATATTGCAAAATGTGGACAAACTTTGTAAAAAAGGCTTTGATTACAAGGAAACAAAAATCATTATCAGTCTAAAAACCATAGTTTTTCCATGAATTAGAAACAACAAGACCAAAATAACATTGTTGCAGCATATTAGTATGTACTTTTGACTTGGCTTGTCCGCATTTCAATCCCATAATGCATCATCGTGACGTCATCTGTGGAAAGCGCTATTATTGCCTTTATTTGAACTTTATTTAAAAAAGGTGTTTTGAAGTCAAATTTCTTATTTTTTGTTCCTGAAACTATTATTCATATGTGTGTGAAACATCTAAAATGTCCAAAAATAGCACAATAGTTGATAACACAAGTGTGTACCTTAGCAATAGAAATGGTCTGTTGCTCCATGGCTTCATGGATAGCTACTCTATCGTCTTCACGCATCTGAAATATCCACAAATAACAGTGGTTAAAGACAATGACATCCTATGACACACTGCCAAAAAGACGAGGGTATAACATATTGTAAGTGCAAGTGAACAAGTGAGTCAGAAAGTGTGAGCTAGTGAAGGGGTGATTGATTGATTGATTTAGTGAGTAGGGTGCTTACTTGCTTAAATGATTGTTTGTATGCTTGATTGATCAATTGGTTGATTAAATGACTGGTTTATTAAATGATTCATAAATTGATTGAGTGATTAATTGATTGATTGATTGATTGATTGATTGATTTAGTGAGTATGGTGCTTATTTGCTTAGATGATTGTTTGTACGCTTGATTGATTGCTTTATGATTGATTTAGTGAGTATGGTGCTTATTTGCTTAGATGATTGTTTGTACGCTTGATTGATTGCTTGATTGATCAATTGGTTGATTAAATGACTGGTTGATTAAATGATTCATAAATTGATTGAGTGATTAATTGATTGATTGATTTGTAAGCTTGATTGATTGCTTGATTGATCAATTGGTTGATTAAATGACTGGTTGATTAAATGATTCATAAATTGATTGAGTGATTAATTGATTGATTGATTTGTTGACTGATTGATTTAGTGATTAGGGTGCTTATATACTTGCAAAATGATTGATCAATCGTTTGATGATTGACCACTTGATTGATTGATTGCATGATTGATTTGTGATTTGACGAGTGAGTCGAGTTCTTGATTGAATGATTGATCAATTGTTTGAGTAGTGCTTGTAATATGTGTTCTTGCTTGCATGAATGATTGCTTGATTGGTTGATTAGATGATTCATAAATTGATTGAATGATTTAATAATAGATTAATAAGTTAATCCAATTGACATACCTTGTCAAACTCATCAATACAGACAACACCTCCATCGGCAAGCACCATAGCCCCGCCCTCCATTACAAAGTTGCGAGAGACTGGGTCTTTCATGACAGATGCCGTCAAACCTGCTGCACTACTGCCTTTGCCGGAGGTATACACACCAATCGGCGCAACTTTCTCAACAAACTTTAGCAGTTGACTTTTAGCTGTTCCTGGGTCTCCTAGCAACAAGACATTGATGTCTCCTCTCCTCGTCAAGCCATCAGGAAGCCTGTGCAAGTATCATATAAAATTTAATGATGACAAATATAATGATGATGATGGTGATGATGACAATGATGATAATTAATGATGATGATGACTACAATGGTGGTGGTGATAATGATGTTCATGCCGCCTCTGACAACAACAATGATGATGATGGTTTGATGACAATGATGATAATTAATGATGATGATGACTACAATGGTGGTGGAGATAATTATGTTCATGCTGCCACTGACAACAACAATGATGATGATGGTGATGATGACAATGATGATAAATAATGATGATGATGACTACAATGGTGGTGGTGATGATGTTCATGCCGCCTCTAACAACAAGATGGTGACAACAAAAATGCTGATGATGATGCTAAGGATGACTGTGTTATTAACAACTGGTGCAAACTTAACTCATTTTCAGGTGCATAATGTTTGCTTCACTAAATATAACACTACTCACCTCTTGCGAGATCCTCCAAACAGTAGACAAGCAATACATTTCTTGATATCATCAGAGCCGTAAATGGATGGAGCAATGCTTCTTGCAATCACATCTGCAACGTCAGGCCTCTTTGATAGTCTTCTGAACTCTTCTTCTTCATCAGCTGTAATGCCAGCACCACCGGTACTGCGTCCTGGTCCGTCCGTATCCACTGAGACACCAACAACCCTAAGGTAGGGTTTCCTGATACCAACACCTACTGAATCTGTTGACTGGGGTTTGGAGAAGGAAAAGTGTAAGATGTAAAATAGACATAATATATATATATATTTAGTATATATACAAAATTCACAGCCTCATAAGAACGCGCACTCTCATTGGTTCGCTATCTCGGGATATTAGACCATATCTACCCCTGAAGCTTGTGCGTCTTGTCACGCTTTGTAATATTAAGCAATAAATTTTTATTTTATACAAGAATTTTCATTTCTTTATTTTTTTTTGTTCGGTTGTGAAGTGTGTATAAACTTAAACAATTATTCACCTCAGGCTAAGTGGTTATCGGACAAATATTTACCTCGCTGCTCTAAGACTCGTGGCTTGATATATTCGCAGATAACCACTTCGCCTTCGACGAATAAATGTTAAATATTGAATGACAGACAGGACTAATAACTAACCTTGTTGGATTTCTGCATGATCTTTTTAATAGAGTATATACCCATGACAGTTACTCTGTTGCCAGGGACAACCTTCTCGGTCAAATATCTAAAGAAGAGTAACAATTCATTATTTCTAAAGCAGATTTGAAATGAATTTGAAATGTAACATGAGCACTAAAATGAGATAATGGTAAAGATAAAAATATGATGATGACAATGATAATGATAATTGAAATGATGATGATGACAGTGATAATGATGATGGTCATAATGATGGCAACAGTTCTGTTGACAATAGTAATAACAATGATGATGTTGTTACCGGTGATTATGATGATAATGATGATGGTCGTGATGATGATGGTCGTGATGATGATGACAATGATAATGACAATGGTAATGATGATGATGACAGTGAAAATGATGATGGTCACAATGATGGCAACAGTCCTGTTGACAATTGTAATAACATTGATGATGTTGATACCGGTGATTATGATGATGATGATGATTGTGAAGATAATGATGATGACACTGACAATGATAATGGTAATGATAACAGTGAAAATGACGATGGTCATAATGATGGCAACAGTTATGATGACAAAAGTAATAACGATGATGATTGTGATGATTATGATAATGATGATGGTCGTGATGATAATGGTGATGACTGATCATGACTGTAATGATAATGATAATTATTACAATTATGGTGATGATGATAACGATGATGACTATGATAATAATAATGATAGTTATGATGATGATGACTGATCATGATTGTGATTATGATGATAATGGTGATGACTGTAATAATAATGATAATTATTACAATTATGGTGATGATGATAACGATGATGACTATGATAATAATAATGATAGTTATGATGATGATGACTGATCATGATTGTGATTATGATGATAATGGTGATGACTGTAATAATAATGATAATTATTACAATTATGGTGATGATGATAATGATGATTGTTATGATGATAATTGTGATGATGGTGATGATTATAATGATAATGATAATGACTTTCATATTGACTGTGACGATGATGATTTTAATGATGAGAACAATAATCATGATATCACTATACCTGTCACAATATAGTTGCATGTGTCTTGGCATTTCACCATTAGGTACAGAGTCAGGTGCTTCCTGTAGTTTTAGAACCTGAAAATCTACACACTTGCACTTGTCTGGCATGATGAAGAAAGGGTCTAGTGGACATGGCAGGCGGCCTGTTTGATCACTGAAACCATCAACAAACAACATATTATATCAGCAAAGTAAGCAAGAAAAGTGGGACACAAATAGCAAAAGCATTTGGGATTACTTCAATTGGAATATATCTTACCCAAGTTGCATAACTGATCGCAAAAGAATGGATGATACATTCACAGTATTTTATCTACTCCAGCCTGGACTTAAATGTATTTGTTTTATGATTGGTTGAGTGTAGTTTAAAAACAGACCTTTTTTGGATTTGCATAACTGATTAAGGAGATTCCGTAGTAATAGATTTTGACATAACTTTTTATTGAAACTTTGTACAGTTATACTTTAAGACATGGGCATTTCAAAAATAAAATAAAAAAGGGGGGTCACCGTGTTGGTTTTGGCACTAGATCACGTCAAAGTTACTCATTTCGACGGCGCGCGGGAGTAATATTTCGATGTATAAAATGAGAATAAAAGGCGATTAAATGGTACTCTTTTTGATATTAGGATTGAAATATCAGGTTTTATTTCATCTTAGCACCCCAAATCTTCATTCACACACAAAACTTGGATAGAAAAGTGAACCTGTTAAAAGATAATAGCGATAAAGCAATACTCGAAGTTACTCGAGCGTATCGTTCGCGAACACCTGGGTAGCACAATATTACCACAATTCTTGAAATATCTCGAAATCTGGACATAGATTTTTATTCAAACTCAGATATGTATTTGAAAACGTGGATATCTTTAATTCAATAAAATAAAAAAGATAGGTCACTGTATTCGTTTTGGCGCTATGGCACTTTGAATGTACGAATTGTGATCTTTTAGTAATACCGACATAGCGCGCGCAAGGTGCGCGAGCTGTAGCGCGCGCTCTCGCTGGTCAAAATTGTGCGCAGTAGAGCGTGCGCAATGCAAAACTACGGAATCTCCTTAAGAAACACTATATTCAAGTCAATGCTGGAGTGGATGATACATTCACTGTATTTTATCTACTCCAGCCTAGACTTCAATCTAATGTTTTATGATCAGTGAAGTTAATAAACAGTCTGTATTGAACTTAATTGCATGACAGATCACTAAACAACAGATTCAAGTCAAGGCTGGGGTGGTTGAATCTGTACGTTCACAGTATTTTATCTACTCCAGCCTAGACTTGAATCTAATGTTTTATGATCAGTAAAGTGAATTTGGTAGTGGTCTATTATAATTTCTGATGATAACTGTTATTTCTGATTTTTTACCTTGGGCATCTTCTTGGCATGGCATATCCCTCTAAGCCAGGTTTAAGAGGAATGTTATTGATTGTGTTTTGACAGGAACGGCACTGAATAGAGATGCTTGTTGCCTTGGCACGGATTGCTGAGGCACTGATTATAATACCTGGTAGTTTGACCAACTTGGCCATGTGCTCTGACTGGAATATCAATGGTAATAACATTGGTGAGAAACAATGTATATACCACTATGGTCATTACAATTATTATCATCATCATCATAATCACAATCATCAACACAATCATCACCACCACCACTACTATCATCATCATCATCATCATTACATACCCTTAGTTCCCTGACTTGGAGTGGATTGGACCCTGATCTCAACATGATCTGGATATCTTGTACTTCCTCTTCTCCCTGTGGTCTGGGTCTAGTGATGTCATCAGCTACTTCTCTTGCAGCTTCTTCAAACTGAAACACATGGCACATGGCTTGAATGTTTAGAATTAAGAACATAACAATTTTATATGGCTGTATGTTCATAGCCTTTCATGATTATGTGGCAATTGAAGAACAGACACAAACATACACAAGGCTTTGTTACTTCCGCAAAGCAAAGCAAAGCAAAGCAAAGCAAAGCAAAGCAAAGCAAAGCAAAGCAAAGCAAAGCAAAGCAAAGCAAAGCAAAGCAAAGCAAAGCAAAGCAAAGCAAAGCAAAGCAAAGCAAAGCAAAGCAAAGCAAAGCAAAGCAAAGCAAAGCAAAGCAAAGCAAAGCAAAGCAAAGCAAAGCAAAGCAAAGCAAAGCAAAGCAAAGCAAAGCAAAGCAAAGCAAAGCAAAGCAAAGCAAAGCAAAGCAAAGCAAAGCAAAGCAAAGCAAAGCAAAGCAAAGCAAAGCAAAGCAAAGCAAAGCAAAGCAAAGCAAAGCAAAGCAAAGCAAAGCAAAGCAAAGCAAAGCAAAGCAAAGCAATTTCTACATTGGAAGCCCCTTTAGCCAAAGCTAATCTTCCAAAGAGCTGACAGTGCGCTCATTTTACTCCCCCCTCTCCATCAATGCTCTGTTTTACGAGTGTTTAAAGCTACTTAAAGCTACATGGAATAGAAAGAAGTTGAAACAAGGATGCAAGGTCACTTGTAATCAACTTCAGGACCTCTTTCTCCAAAAAGTTGTACACTAACCAACTGTGCCATCATTGCTCCTTTACTTTACGTTGTCAGTCAAAATATCAAAGGTGCTGACTTTACGATGTCAATCAAAATATCAAAGTTGCTGACTGCATATTTTTCAATTGCATTTGAGTGTCAGTGGTTACATAATTGTGAAAGGTGCTGTATTTACCAGGGGTAGAAGTTCTGTTGGGTTTTTGCCGAGTTTGTCTGCAAGTTGTTCATCATAACTACTAAGATCCTCCATTTCAACCTCCAAGTAGTATCGACCAAGGTTGTAGTACTGTTTTAGCTGGTCACTGAAAGAATAAAAGAAAAAGCATTTAAAAGCTTCCCAGAACAAGTTCTTTTATGCAGGTTTCTACTGTACTCATTTGTATATTTTTCTTTATTTCTTTGTTTCAATACAGACTTCTTCTTCTTGTTATTATTATTAAGCTTATCATGCTAAATGCTAGTTTCAAAGTAATATGCTTTACCGTGATGATGATGATGATTGACAATGATTTTAATGATAATATTTGATGGCAAAGGTTTGAATAATTATTATCAGTAATGATTATGTCTGAGGATGACGACAATGAGATTAATGATGATTGTGATTATTAATGATGCTGATGACATGATTGTTAATGATATTGTAATAATTGACACATAAAGAAACTCAAACTCAAACTATGATATAAATACAGTAAATTATATTGATCAAAATTTGTGATAAATATCATTAATACAAAGTTATATTACTGGGTCATTCTCAAATAGTTTTTACTGCCAAAACAAACCGAAACACAGTCCAAATTCACAGACTTCATCAACGTGAAATTCATCGACAATCCATTTTCAAAGTTTCAACTGATGTAAATCATTTATAATCGTAGAACTTATGATCAAGGTTTCGTCGCATGGTCGTTAATTACAATAGAAGGGAATTATTAATTCGACCAATCTGCATCGAAAGCCACGTTAACTACGAAACAAACCAACTTTAAATACAAAAGAAACAACAAGTCCATACATCGAGGTATGAAGTCATGGTAAAATAGGAATCAGGCAAAGAATTGAGAAATCTTAAGCAGTTTGCATTGGCTAAAGTGCATCAAAAATCGTCATGTTTGGCCATTTTTGAGCATAATGCATGGACTATAGTTCATAAAAATTCGTCATTTTGGCACATTTTTGAGCATTTTGCACTAACTACGGTATATCAAAACTACTAATTTACCAATTTAGAGTTCCTTCAAGAACTTTAAATCAAAATAAATCACGAATAAAGCTAAGAAAGTCGATGGAAGCACGCTACAATCCGCCATCTTTCCTCACCGGTATTTGTAAGCGAACGTTCCTTCGTGGTATTCTCTCAAAAACTCCTTGAACTTTTTCCTCGCTGCAAGTCTATTGATATCTCTATCATCCTGTTGGTCCTCTGATCCGAATGGATCGCTCACAAATATTTCTCCTTGATCAAAACCCGACATTTTTTCACTCAAACCTTCACTCTCTGATCAACTGATCGACTGTTCCCGTACAGATGAAATTTTGGCGGGAAATTTGCTGCATTCGATGTTTTGATTGGATAAAGTTTTCACGTGGTATGAAACACATGGCTCATTGTACTCAGTAGGGGAGGCTAGTAACTAAAATACTGTAGGCTCAATTTTATAAAACATTAAACGTACTGATGTGTTTCTTTTTATTTCAAATATTGTATTGCTGAATTTTAAATTAAACATTGTAGTTTAAAAAAAGAAAAATGACTAAAATGATACATTTTCGATGTAGACTAATCACCCCTCCCCTATCAGATACATTTTTTGTCGTTTTCTTCGATGTACAAAAAGTACACATTTCTGTTCTAACAAGCTCAACAGTTTTCTTGACTTTTCTCTAAAAAATGTCTGAATCAAAGCGTCTAAAACTCGACAAAGACGATAGAGATAATCTCCTTCCAAGCCTGAAGGAGTCTGGGTGGACAGAAGTTGAACCACGAGATGCCATTTACAAAGAGTTTCTCTTCAAGGACTTCAACCAAGCTTTTGGCTTTATGACTCGTGTGGCGCTTAAAGCAGAAAAAATGGACCACCATCCTGAATGGTTTAATGTCTATAACAAAGTTCAAGTTACTTTAAGTACACATGAATGCACTGGGCTTTCTCAGAGGGACGTTACTCTCGCTTCGTTTATGGACAAAGTTCAAAACGCGATGAAACTGTGATGAAAGGAGACTTCAGATAATCACCGAGCCGCTGTTGTAAAAAAGTAACTTTGAATACTGTGCTCCTGAAATGTAAAGCAAATTGTAAACTTATGTTTTAAAGTTAGAATAACGGACTATGAGACATGTTTTAGTTATTTGTTTGTCTATTTATTTGATATTATTGGTAATAATCTAGTAGTTTTGTAAGGCTTTGTGCACAAGTTCGGCATTATAATTATATGCATGCATCCACGTGTGTGTAGTTTGTAATTTTTTTTTTGCTGTTTTTTTTTTTCATTCATTCATCCACCTAATCATTCATTCATTTATTTATTTATACTTCTTTTATTAATTTGCTTATAAATTCATTTCTTTTTTCACTCATTCATTCACTCAATTATCTATTTATTCATTTTTTCATCCGTTTAGTCATGCATCCATTTATTCATTCATGCCTATATTCATCGTTTCATTGCTTACATAGAGCGGTTTTCGTACGAGTGGGAAACTGACCGTACCGTAGCCGTAACCGTACTGTAAGTTCTATAAAAACATTCGAAAATTCTACAGTAACAGTACCGTAACTGTGCAGTAAATATTACGGCCAGTTTCCCACTCATACGAAAACCGCTCTATTTGTTTATTTAAATTATTTGTCTATATATATTTCAATAGCTCAGTAATTTATTTCTTTATATGATAGAGCAAAAACACTTTATCCATGAAATAAAATTAAATTGCTACTGTGTAATAGTTCTTATTTAGTGACCATTAGTCACTACCAGAGACAAGTAAAGTTGTAATGAGGTATTGTTTCCTTTATATTTGATGTTTCTGGTTGAGTGATACTGACTAAATAGTCACTAAATAGAAACTATTAGTAACTTTTTTTTATGATTTCCGAATGTGATTTCCTGGTTTTATTATTTTTGCTCTACATTTATTTATTCAGTTTTCATATTATAAAATGTATCTATTAACACATTAAAAAGAAAGTGTAAATTTATTACACATCCCAATGTCCTTGGAGCAGATAGTGTGACACATCAATGCAATATTGCATGACACACTATTTTGTCACACAACGTTTATCATTACTTTGCAGGTTGTGTGATGGTTTATCCCCTAAGGGTTTTGAACGTGCCAAGTTCATGATTCGTAAAACAAGGTACTAAGATACAGTTTTCTTTGCCCTCCCTTCCGCTATAATGAGTTTGCCTCCTCCCTTTCCCCCTCTTGTCCTCTGTTCACTTCCACCTAAAAAGATAGTAGGCAGAAAGATTCAGTGGATTGTTTTTAACATACAGTAACAATTCTACATTATACAGCACGGTTCTCATTAACTGACCCGTGAAACAAACTTTAGTGTATAATTTGCTCTTTAATTATGCACCTTATTTGTGTTCTTTTGTTGTTATTTGACTATAATTTACACTTTAACTTTGTTTCACAGGTTAGAGCTGTTCTCATTAAACTGTGAAACACTCTTTAGTGTATTACTCTTTAATGTACCTAAATTATTCGTGTTCTTTTGTTGTTATTTGACTAGAGTGAAGACCGTTAAACTGACCCGTGAAACAAAATTAAATAGTCAAGGTGTAATTGTCAAGAGTCCAATAATTAACATAAGTTTCTCGTAGTATTTTTTTAGTTAACAATAGGTCGTTCATCCCATTATTTAGAATAAGTCAAAATATTTAGTAACAATAGGTCTTTCAGTTCATTAATCAACATAAGTTAAATTCTAGTCGATCTATTATCTATATACAATGAGGTTACATCACCGTTATGATAATTTTGGTTAGTATAAATACGCCCTAACGCGGCTAGTTGTTCAGTCACTCGTGTAGCAAAAGTATACGAGATCTAGAGCAGTTCCTGTGATCAGACTCACACAGAGTCCTGTAGTAAACTGCGAAATCCAGCTAACTCATTCAGAGTTAAAAGTTAGAAGAATTAAGAACAAGAGAACACTTAAAAGAATACAAGAAATACGTTAAAGAATACCTGCAAGAACAAGAAAACGCTAAACGAAAGAATCACAAGAAATACGTTAAAGAATACCTGCAAGAACAAGAAAACGCTAAACGAAAGAATCACAAGAAATACGTTAAAGAATACCTACAAGAAGGAGAGAATCACTTAAAGAACAACAAAACCAGAAGACGAGAACCTCTACTAGTAAAAGAACCACGTGCACAAAAGAACGAAAGAACAACCAAAACTTTAAGTATCAAGAATATATATCCTTAGTTTTCACATATATTAATAATAGATAAATATCAAGAATATATCTTAGTTCCACACATATTAATAATAGATAAATAAGTATCAAGTACATAATCCTTTGGTTCCCTTTAACTTAGTATAGTCATTAGGCGTTTAATTTATAATAAATATTTGTTGTATGTTGTTATACGTTGTTGTATTCAGTGAGCTCGTATTCCTGGGGAATGCTGCACTTGGGGGTTTTGGGAGGGGTTCATTGACTGACCCACCGTGCTCCGTCACAGAAATTTGGTGTCAGAAGTGGGATCTGTCAATTGTAATCTGTTCAAGTGTAAGCCAGACCAGGAAAACGAACTCAAGGAATGGACAACTACGATAATCTGTCGTTAGAGGATTTAAGGGAGGAATGTACGAGCAGACTGATTTCATTTAATGCAAAGGATGGGAAGAGGAATTTAGTTAGCAAACTTAAGGTAGCTGATAAGAAATCGGAATCGCTGTATTCGGAGGAAGAGGAAGGAGCAGTGGGAGGTTCGGAGGCTGTATGTAAGGACAGTGTAGTGTCGGGAATTTTTGAGGAGCAACTGAGACTTCTTGAATTACAGAGGGTAATGAGACAAGAGGAATTGCAAGCGATGAGGGAGGAAAGGGAGGTCAGAGCGAAGGAGAGAGAAGTAATGAGACAAGAGGAATTGCAAGCGATGAGGGAGGAAAGGGAGGTCAGAGCGAAGGAGAGAGAAGAGAGAAAAGAAGAAGAAGAAAGGCAATTAAAGTTACTCTCAATGCAACTTGAAATGAAAAAAATGGAAACAGCAGGAATGTCGAAAGCGAAAGGAGTGGTGTTGCTCAAAATGAGAGATATGAGGGAAGGTGAGGACATAGACGACTTTTTCCGAGTTTTTGAGTTAACAGCAAATACCCAACATATACCTAAACAGGATTGGTTAGGAAACCTGATCCCAAGATTGAGTGAGAAGGCGAAGTCAGTCTACCTCGAAATCAAAGCATCAGACGCGCAAGATTATGACAAGGCGAAACTAGCCATACTTGCGTCATACCAACTAACAGTTGATCATTACAGATATAAATTTAGGAATTCCGACAAAAGTGCCGAAGAAGATTTTGTTCAATGGGCAAGGAGGACTAGACGCTATCTGGACAGATGGATGCTAGTTGCCAGAGCAACGGGAGATGCAGAAAGAATCTTGGAACAGATTACCATAGAACGAATGCTTGATGCCGTAGGTCCCGAGTTACGTGCATGGCTCAAAGAGAAGAAGCCAGTTACTGCAGAAGAGCTAGCTAAAGTTGCAAACGAGCACGTGCAAGCCAGGAAAGGTCCACTGATTGATGGTAAATATGCCAACCTTGACAAGAACAAGCCAAAACGAAATACCAGCAATTTTATACCTGAACAACCACGGACTAACGTTAACAGCCATCACATTAATCCAATTGCAACCCGGCCTTTTCCTCAAGCTAAAGAAGAGAAGAGAATTACGTCGAACTTTCGAGGGAAATGTTACAAGTGCCAAGAAGTGGGTCATATGTCGTTCAACTGTCCAAAGGTAAAGCAAAATTCTCCATTATCTACTTCAACGCACAAACAATCACAGCCTGGTTCAAGTTACTTATGCTTTACACCTATGCACAAAGACACACAATTTCCCGAACACTTTGTTAAAGGAACTATCGATGGTATACCCGCAAAGATGTTAGTTGATACTGGTTGTACTCGTACATTGGTTCACCGTAAATTTGTTAAAAAGCCCGAAGACACTCAAGAGAATATCACTATCCTTACTGCTACAGGTGAAAGAGTCACAGTACCTCTTGTTTCGCTTGAGATTGAAGTTAAACAAGGTAAGTATAAAGAATTGGTTGGTGTTGTAGATAACCTTCCCGTTGATTGTTTACTAGGTAGATCTTCTTACGGACGAGTAATTACAAGAGACGACCTACTTTTACACTGGGGAACTGACTGTGATAAAGCCTTGGTAACCACTCGTAGCCAAACCAAACAGAAGGCACAAGAAAGGATCGAAGAACTAGTAGATCGAGAAAACTCCCTAGCGAAAAAGACCTTATCACCGCCAAGAGACGAAACAACAAAGAGTAAACCAACCACAGAAATAGGCGAAGACGCAAAGCAAACCACCGTTGAACCAACAAAGTCCATCAAACCTGAAGTAAGTGAAGTCAATATTTTAGACAGAAATATCGACCAGGTAGTAAGTGATCAGAGGAATGATACCACGTTAACTCAATGTAGGAATAATGTCTTAACAGGAGCACCAAAAGAAAATGATGGCTATTTTTACGAGAAAGGGTTATTGATGCACCGTAAATTTTCAGAAAACATTCATGATGGATTGCCCTATGTAGACCGCATTGTAGTACCTGAGTCCTATTGTCCTGAAATACTGCGAGTAAGTCATACACTACCTTTAGCTGGACATCTTGGTAAAGAAAAGACTATTTCGAGAATAGTGTCACACTTCTATTGGCCAAGACTGAGCTTTGATGTAGGTAAGTATTGTGCGACATGCCCCGAATGTCAATTAGTTACAAGGAAAATGACGTCACTCAGAGCACCACTACAATCAGTCCCTATAGTTACAGAACCTTTTAGAAAGATTGCTATTGACATTGTAGGTGAACTACCGAAAACAACAACAGGCTATAAGTATATTTTAACAATAGTTGACTATGCCACGCGTTATCCAGAAGCTTTTCCATTACGTAATGTCAATTCCAAAACAATTGCAGATACACTAGTGACGTTTTTCTCAAGAGTTGGAATTCCAGAAGAAATAGTTTCGGATCAAGGTGCTAATCTGATAGGTAACCTTATGACGCAGTTATTCGAACAGCTTGGGGTAACTAGAATTAAGACATCAGTTTATCATCCTGAAGCGAATGGCCTTGTCGAGCGATTTAATGGTACTTTAAAGCAGATGTTGCGCAAATTCGTGTCTGAAAACGTACGCTTATGGGATAGATATCTTCCTTATCTGTTGTTTGCTTATAGAGAAGTCCCTTGTTCGTCCACAGGATACTCACCATTTGAACTACTTTATGGCAAGACTGTGCGAGGTCCTCTAGCCGTTATAAAGGAGAGTTGGATGGAGAAGAAGACACCAGAAAGAAATCTAATCACGTATGTACTGGAAATGCGTAGACGTATGCAGACCATGCAACAAGCCGTATATGAGAACATGAAGGAAAGTCAGGACAAGCAGAAGAAAAACTATGACAAGAAGAGTTCCGTCCGAAAGTTTGAAGTTGGAGACAAGGTACTTGTACTACTACCCACTCCAGGAAAGTAAAGACGAAACCACCGCGTTTGTCATGGAGGAATCTTGTGAAATGCCTTTGCCACATGAGAAGAGTTTACCACAACTAACAAGTGATGAAACATGGAAAGATGTCGTCGTCTCAAGAGAGCTAGACAAAGAACAATCAATGGAAGTACAAAAGCTCTTATACGAGTTTTCTGATGTGTTCTCTGGTAAGCCTAATCGTACTAACGCCGCGTTACATAAAATTGAGACAGGTGAAGCACAACCAATACGATCTGCCCCCTATAAAGTTCCGCAAAGACTTGAAAAGGCAGTGGAAGACGAGGTTGCAAAAATGCTGGAAATGGAGATTATCCAACCTTCGGCAAGTCCATGGGCGTCACCCGTAGTTATAGTACCAAAACCTGATGGCGATATTAGATTTTGTGTAGATTACCGGAAGCTAAACCGAGTCACGAAGATGGATGCCTATCCTTTACCAAGAATTGACAAGATGTTGGAGAGGGTAAGTGCTGCAAACTACATAACCACCTTAGATTTAACTAAAGGGTACTGGCAAATCCCCTTAGAAGAATCCACTATTGAGAAATCCTCATTTATTTGTTCCAAAGGTTTGTTTAATTTTCTTGTAATGCCGTTTGGAATGAAAACCGCACCAGCTACTTTTCAGCGGATGATGACAGAAGTTGTGTTAAAGGGTCTCGAGGATTTTACCGATGCCTACCTTGACGACGTGGAGATTGACACACGAGGATCATTCTCACAACATATGTTTGAGTTACAACAAGTACTACATAGATTGAGGAAGTTTCACTTGAGTGCTAGACCATCCAAATGTAAAATTGCTATGTTAACTGTTGATTTCATTGGTCACCATGTTGGTAATGGATGCATCAGACCGAAGGAAGCCCTTGTAAAAGCAGTGCTGAAGTTTCCAAGACCGACTGTTAAGAAGGAAGTAAGATCATTTTTAGGATTAGTAGGATACTATCGTAAGTTTATTTCCAATTTTTCAGATAGAGCAGCTGTGTTAAGTGACTTGACCAGAGGAAACCGTCCAACTAAAGTAATTTGGAGTGAAGTCTGCGAATCTGCCTTTAATGACCTAAAGCAAGCCATTACCAGTACACCGGTATTGACATCTCCAAAGTGGCACCTCCAGTTTATAGTACAGGTTGATGCTTCAAATAGAGGACTTGGAGCAGTTTTAAGCCAGTTTGATGAAGAAGGAGAGGAACATCCAATCGGATATGCAAGCCGTAAACTCCAGCCCAGAGAAGAGCTACTGTCGACTACTGAGAAAGAATGCCTTGCTATAGTTTGGGCTATTGAGCTTTACAGGTATTACTTATATGGTCGACATTTCATTCTACAGACTGATCATAATCCTTTAACCTGGTTGTCCCAAGTGAAAGACAAGAGCAGAAAACTACTGAGGTGGAGCCTAACTATTCAAGAGTACGACTTAGAAATTCAGCATAAAAGTGGAAAGAAAAATGTCAATGCAGATGTACTTAGTAGGTTGTAAGTATATTTGTTGAAATGAGTGTGAGTGTTGTTGGCGAGACAGGAATGAGGAAACATGTGTGTTTATTGTGTTGTGCGAAAAAAGCTGTGAGACAGAAATGAGAAAATGTGTACTTTATTGTATTTGTGTGAAAAAAAAAGTTGAGTTGTGAGACAGGAAGGGGAAGACGTGTACATGTGTGAAAAAAAAAATCGGGGAATGCTTGTCTTATGTTCTCTTACGTTTGGGATCTCTTTTGATTCTCATTTATTTTTGATTCGGGTGTGTCTACACTTCGGAAGTTCCATATGTACAGGAAATGCAATTTCCTCTATCTTTCAAATTTAGTGAATTCATCCTCTTTTCATTAGATATTTCATAATTTGTTAAAAAAATTTAGAAATAGTCTTAAGGGGGGAGGTGTCAAGAGTCCAATAATTAACATAAGTTTCTCGTAGTATTTTTTTAGTTAACAATAGGTCGTTCATCCCATTATTTAGAATAAGTCAAAATATTTAGTAACAATAGGTCTTTCAGTTCATTAATCAACATAAGTTAAATTCTAGTCGATCTATTATCTATATACAATGAGGTTACATCACCGTTATGATAATTTTGGTTAGTATAAATACGCCCTAACGCGGCTAGTTGTTCAGTCACTCGTGTAGCAAAAGTATACGAGATCTAGAGCAGTTCCTGTGATCAGACTCACACAGAGTCCTGTAGTAAACTGCGAAATCCAGCTAACTCATTCAGAGTTAAAAGTTAGAAGAATTAAGAACAAGAGAACACTTAAAAGAATACAAGAAATACGTTAAAGAATACCTGCAAGAACAAGAAAACGCTAAACGAAAGAATCACAAGAAATACGTTAAAGAATACCTGCAAGAACAAGAAAACGCTAAACGAAAGAATCACAAGAAATACGTTAAAGAATACCTACAAGAAGGAGAGAATCACTTAAAGAACAACAAAACCAGAAGACGAGAACCTCTACTAGTAAAAGAACCACGTGCACAAAAGAACGAAAGAACAACCAAAACTTTAAGTATCAAGAATATATATCCTTAGTTTTCACATATATTAATAATAGATAAATATCAAGAATATATCTTAGTTCCACACATATTAATAATAGATAAATAAGTATCAAGTACATAATCCTTTGGTTCCCTTTAACTTAGTATAGTCATTAGGCGTTTAATTTATAATAAATATTTGTTGTATGTTGTTATACGTTGTTGTATTCAGTGAGCTCGTATTCCTGGGGAATGCTGCACTTGGGGGTTTTGGGAGGGGTTCATTGACTGACCCACCGTGCTCCGTCACAGTAATAGTCAAATAGACACAAAAGAAAACAATGGAATTAAAGACTGCCGGTGTATTAGTCTAATATCTATTTCACGGGTTAAATGACTTCACTCTATCACGCTTTAGCTAATACACTTTGTTTCACAAGTTAATGAGAACCACTCTGATGAGAACAGTTCTAATCCTGTGAAATAGAGTAATAACATACCTTATTTAGTAGTCAATCAATCAATCTTTATTGGGTAATATTAAACAGATAAAGACAAAGTCTTTTTTCCAATCTGGATCATTAAAAAGTCTCATATATTCCATTGTTTGTTGTGTATGTTTATTTGACAAGTACACTTCAGCTATTAGTTTTTGTTTTGCTGGTGTAGTGCCTTCACTTTTTATTGTATGCTAAACTTAAAACTTGATACGTTCTTGCAATTAAGTGTATTTATTTATCTATCTATGTATTAAATTTACTCATTTATGTGTTTGTTTAATCATTTATTTATTTATGCATCTATTTATCTATTTTTTCATTTATTTATTCATCTATTTATTCGTATATCTATTTATTTATTTATTTGTTTATCTATTTAGTTGTTTATCTATTTATTTTTCTGTTTATCTTTTTATTCATTCATTCATCTATTCATCCGTTTATCTATTTATTTATTTATCTAGTTGTTTATTTATGTATTTATTTATAAATTTATTTTTTCATTTATCTTTTTACTTATTTATCTCTTTATTTATTTATTTAAAAATAATGTAAAAACAACTATAATAATGATAACGATGAATACGAGGAGGACCATAATATACCGATCGTGACAACGAAGATTCTACTAATAATAATAGCTAGCAATGACGGTAATAATACCAATAATACTAGAGTGATTTTCATATGACCGTGCAAGAAAATAGACCATTTAGTTTGTGGTAGTTGATAAAGAACAAAAGAAAACAATGGGTTTAGTGTTTACTACTAACTATTAGTAGTTTGCCTATTCTTTCACGGTCATATGAAAATCATTCTAATAATAATTGTTTTACGTGACCACCTAACTGTTATCGTGATGACCGTGTGGTGTGCATAACACATGTTAAACGTGTTAGTCGGTCAATTACCGGTCTATAATGTATCGGTCAATGACGAGTTAACCATGACACGGCATGCATGTGGATATCGCTACAGTACTATAGCAGGGATAGCATAAGATACAACTGCATATAAGGATATCAACACTAATATGTATATAGACATGATATTAAAGGATTATTAACCGAGCGTGAGGTCTGTACGGGAAAATATCAGACCGAGGTCTTGACAGTACGGAACGAGCGCAGCGAGGTCCGTACAAAAAAGACCGAGGTCTGATATTTTTCCGGACAGACCGAACAAGCGAGGTTAATAAATCGTTTATTTTGTGGCTTTTTTTCTTAGCGATATACGAAATCACAACTATTTTATCGCCGAATCTCTCATTATTGAATGAATAAACACACAAACTAAACTGGCTAAAAACACTTTGCAGGTATGAAAAGGCAAAAATTTTACAAAATATTTATTGCAATACTTTACAAGTTGTTTTTAATTTTACGGTCTGAAAAAAAAATACGAAAATTGGACCGTTGATATGGGAAAATATCAGACCGGAAATCAGCCTATTAGAGCGCGCGTACTATCGTAGCTATATAATAAATGTGGATATCGCCACAGTACTATAGCAGGGATAGCATTAGATACAACTGCATATAAGGATATCAACACTAATATATATATATAGACATAATAGATGTGGATATCGCTACACTGAGTACTATAGCAGGGATAGCATTAGATACAACTGCATATAAGGATATCAACACTAATATATATATATAGACATGATAGATGCGGATATCGCTACACTGAGTACTATAGCAGGGATAGCATTAGATACAACTGCATATAAGGATATCAACACTAATATATATATAGACATAATAGATGCGGATATCGCTACAGTACTATAGCAGGGATAGCATTAGATACAACTGCATATAAGGATATCAACACTAATATATATATATATATATATATATATATATATATATATATATATATATATATATATATATATATATATATATATATATATATATATATATATATATATATATATATATATATATATATATATATATATACATGATAGATGCGGATATCGCTACACTGAATACTATAGCAGGGATAGCATTAGATACAACTGCATATAAGGATATCAACACTAATATGTATATATAGACATGATAGATGTGGATATCGCTACAGTACTATAGCAGGGATAGCATTAGATACAACTGCATATAAGGATATCAACACCAATATATATATAGACATGATAGATGCGGATATCGCTACAGTACTATAGCAGGGATAGCATTAGATACAACTGCATATAAGGATATCAACACTAATATATATATATATATATATATATATATATATATATATATATATATATATATATATATATATATATATATATATATATATATATATATATATATATATATATATATATATATATATATATATATATATATATATATATATACATGATAGATGCGGATATCGCTACACTGAATACTATAGCAGGGATAGCATTAGATACAACTGCATATAAGGATATCAACACTAATATGTATATATAGACATGATAGATGTGGATATCGCTACAGTACTATAGCAGGGATAGCATTAGATACAACTGCATATAAGGATATCAACACTAATATATATATAGACATGATAGATGCGGATATCGCTACAGTACTATAGCAGGGATAGCATCAAATACAACTGCATATAAGGATATCAACACTAATATATATATATAGACATGATAGATGCGGATATCGCTACAGTACTATAGCAGGGATAGCATTAGATACAACTGCATATAAGGATATCAACACTAATATATATATAGACATGATAGATGCGGATATCGCTACAGTACTATAGCAGGGATAGCATCAAATACAACTGCATATAAGGATATCAACACCAATATATATATAGACATGATAGATGCGGATATCGCTACAGTACTATAGCAGGGATAGCATCAGATACAACTGCATATAAGGATATCAACACTAATTTTTATTTTTATTTACAAAATTCGCCACACTACGTTAGCAGGGAAAACCCACAGAGGATCTCTAGTAACGGGTTCCTAATATATATATATAGACATGATAAAAGATCAAATAAAGATATATCATGATGTTGTTGATGATGATGATGATTATGATGGTGATAGTGATGGTGCTGCTATGTTGATGATGATTATGATCGTAATGATGATGGTGATGGTGCTGCTATGTTGTTGTTGACGATGATGATGGTGATGATAATTAATTCTTTTTTTAATTTCTCAATCTTCTAGCTGGACGCATGCAGTGCGTCCTACTAATCGGGGAGACTCACTCACTACCTCTACGTTTAATATTTTGCACACAACTCGGCTCACATGTTCATTTTTTTGCTCATGATGTTGACGATGATAATGATATTGATGATGATAATGAGTATGCTGACGATGATTATGATGAAGCTCACGTTGAAAATGAGTGATGATGTATACCGCACCTATTTCAATTAACGTTGTCCATCTGGAATGGTTGATCTGAGACCGATAGGCATTGTGGGAGCTCGTTAAACTGCAAATGCACTATTATAATCACGCTTGTATATTAATGTTTACTTCTGAAATACTGTTATCTGTAATTCAGCACCATTCAAGTGTGATTAAATTAATGTATTTGGAATTTAATGAACTCCCACAATTCCTATCGGTCTCAGATCAACCATTCCAGATGGACAACGTTAATTGGAATAGGTGTACTGACGATAATGATGAAGATGAATGCAACTAATATGAATTGTAGCAATGATCAAGCTCGAGGTGTTTACAGTAAAAGTCGAAACGTCAAATTAAAGACGACAGTTTTAACTTGAAAGAAAAAAGTAAAACCGAGTTTGTGTTAGTCAACCTTATTAAAAAGGTGTACAAAAATAAATAATAGTTATGTACACGGGGTAATGTTGTGGTGAACCAACCGTTTCCACCTTAGAAGACGGAACAATCGTCTTATGACGGACAAGTCGTCTTGTGACGGACAAGTCGTCTTATGACGGTCAAGTCGTCTTATGACGGACAAATCGTCTTGTGACGGACAAATTGTCTTATGACGGACAAATCGTCTTGTGACGGACAAATCGTCTTGTGACGGACAAATTGTCTTATGACGGACAAGTCGTCTTTTGATGGACAACTCGTCTTGTGATCATGACGGACAAATTGTCTTATGACGGACAACTCGTCTTATGACGGACAAATCGTCTGGTGTGAAAACGGGACGAATTAACACAATTTGAGACGAAAAATACGTCTGTTTTTTGTTGAATTCACATTAGACGATTTGTCCATCCTAAAGCTCAGCGAGAAAATAATTAATCAATGCTGTAAATATGCAGCCATTTCAATAAAAGATGACAACGAGAACTAAATATTTGGCAATAAATCTCAAACGGCAGAATAATAAAGATAACAGCTTGAAAACAAAGAAACAAAAGTTAAACTGGGTCAGTTTGTGGTGGGGCAGGCTGTCCACAGTGGTTTTCTAGACATGTATCGGTATTAAAACAACATAATATCAGACCTAAACATCCGGACTAGAGATCATGATATTCTAAACCATTTTTATATCAACCAAAAGCTGACAAATCATAACACACAACTTAGTGTAGGGCTTGTCAGTGTTGAAATACAGTTGACTCAGTCTTTAATTGTATGCACCTAATCCAAAAAACGTTGTCTGGTCCGCCGCACAGTCCTCGCGCCAAGACTGTGAAAGATATTGGTTATATCTAATCAGTAATTAATTTATTTGCATGTTCACACTCTAGTGTGGTACTTTTTTCAACGAAATAGTGTTGTGCCTACTTTTATTTTCTTGTTTTATCACTCTCATCAAAATATTCACTGTGTTTTCCTTCACGGTCTTGGCGCGAGGACTGTGCGGCGGACCCGACAACGTTTTTTGGATTAGGTGTATATGCGAACACCTACTGGCCAAGTGAAAGCGGTGGTCGCTTACGGGAGATGTTCGCTTACAACGAGAACCAGTGTGATCTTCCTCAATTAGCCATTGGCTCTTCAAGTGAACACAGAGGGAAAATATGTTTGAAAGAAAAGGATATTTGATTTATTTCATGGATATAGTATAGTGATTGCACTCTATTCCACAGTAGCAATAAATATTTTATTTCATATGGATACAGTGTTTGTGCTCTAACCCACAGTAGCAATTTTATTTCATTTCATGGATATGATATAGTGTTTGCGCTCTAAATTACACAGTTGCAATTTGATTTAATTTCATTGATATAGTGTTTTCACTCTATTCCACATACAGTAACAATTTGATTATTATATTTCATGGATATAGTGCTTCCGCTCTATTCCACAGTACCAATTTGATTCTATTCCATGGATATAGTGTTTGCGCTCTATTCCACAGTAGCAATTTGATTCTATTTCATGGATATAGTGTTTGCGCTCTATTCCACAGTACCAATTTGATTCTATGTCATGGATATAGTGTTTGCGCTCTGTTCCACAGTAGCAATTTGATATTTCGTGGATATATAGTGCTTGCGCTTTATTCCACAGTACTTAGCAATTTGATTTAATTTCATGGATATAGTGTTTGCACTCTATTACAAAATGGCAATTTGATTTTATATCGCAATGCCCAGGTGACATCTACCTATGAAACCTCGCGCAATATAAGTAATAGATTATTAGAATATTATTTTATCATGGACATAGTGCATATGCTTGCGCCCTATTCAACAGTGGACATTTTATTTTCATGGATATAGTGTTTGCACTCTTTTGGGTCATATCCAAAGCATGTCAACTGATCCTTTCCGAGCTTGTTCGGTCGTGACCAAATTAACGTCCATAAACCATTCCACAACATTCCACATCAATTGACCAAAAGTTTTCCATATTCTCTTCACATGTTTCCTCTTTCTGCTAATTCCTTTTTGCGCGTTATTACCTCATATGTACGCCATGTGTCCCGTTATTTAGATAACTTGCTCACAAAATTGCACGCGTAGATTCTATGCCCTGTTCCAAAACCTGACATCGCTGCCGTGAAAAACCCCCTTTCAAAATATTGCTGGATTTGTTGTCATCTTTTCCACATGCAAGCACATATTGACAGAGTTGTTTACGTCGAGGTTGTTGCTGCACATATATGAAGTTATTTCGTGGCGCCAGTTTGGCTCTGAAGAGAGATGATAAAGATCTGTATTTTTTTTAAGTATTTTAACTTCTTCTCATCTGCCATGCTAATTAATTCACTTAAGTACTTACAGTCATATCATGTTTTCAACTTTGCATTAACACAACAAGAACTAAAATAGTTCTAGTTTCACGCTATCTTGAAGTTATATCCGTCAGCTATTTCGAATTGATTATATGTTCGATTGGTTAATTTCGAGAACTGGCCATCGAAGGAGCGATCATGATCAGTGCTCGTGATCGTTTGCGTCACTGGCTTTGCTTGAGGCGAACCAACTCTGCTTAACTGATAAGAATACTTATCAGCGAATTTCAAGATACCAATCAACAATTCGATGGCCTTGCACACCCTTTTAGCCTTTCAAAGTCGCTATAAAACACATCTGGTTTGAGTTGGAACTTGTTTTTACTGCAGAGAAAACACGATCAATTCCGAAAATTCCAAACAAATAGTGGCATATTTTCCAATGTGTTCCAAAATTTCCAAAAATAAAATCACTTGATTGCTTCAGACATAACAGTTTCATCAGGTAAACAATGAGATATTAATTAAGTGACTTTTGAGTTTAAAACTTGGATAATCTAGATCTTCTCGGGATCTTAATATAAGCATGAAACTGTCCAATTGAAATCACTTTCAATATCTGATGACAATCATCCAATAAGGTGTTTGCATTTCGTGATATTGACTTTACTAATATAATCATTGATAGTATAATTAAATACTTAATAACCTTCCTCTTAATTGTCCATTGTTTGTAATTATTGTAGGGGCTGGAATGGGCTTGATTTCCATGGGTCGGAATTTCCGTTGAAAAGTTATCAGCAAACGCCGTTCAGGTCCTGAGAATGCGGGCTATGTTGGCTGCAAGGTTAAATAGACTACGACCGAATCCTAAGCAACGTAGAGACACAGAGCAGCACACGATAGGAGCACATGCGAAGACAAATCCAAGCTGCGCTCAAGAACGCTAATTCTACCGAAGAGTAACACGGATTGGGAAGTGGATGGCTTTCATTTCTCCCATCGGCAATCGAAATAGTGAAAAGAGTATCTGAAGAGGGTATCTGTTTACTGGAGTTGATGTGGTATCTTGGATCATCTGTTATCTTGGAATAAAAGTGCCCCTTTAAGATTGAAACGCTATTGATTAGACAGTGTAGTGTGACCTGATAAGGCCCGATCATCGGAGAGTAATTAAGACCTTTTCGGCCGGAGAGCTGGACATCGAGTTGACTTATCTTGTGCTCAAACACGTCTATTGTCGAAACTGTTCACTAGCTTCAATAACTGACGCCTTCTTAGGAAAATCTTTCGCCACAAACTAGCAGCAGTCAACTAGGAAAGGTGAGTAAGACGATTTAATCATCAAGTAATGTTTTCTTTACGGCTTGCTTGCTCATTTGAATAATGATAAGAAATGAAAACCGCATAGTCAATAGTTTAGAATGCGTGCGCGTTGTCCGAGACTGCAAGGAGCCGATTCTCAATGGGTCATTTTACGCCATTTCATCGACTATTCCTGAAATCCAGCTATTACATTACAATACACTGTTTTCACGCTTGTCAACGGTATTTTTTAACGCGATAAAATGGTATTTTGTTATAATTTTCATTGAACATTGCGTCATTTAGAGCGTTTCGATTTAGACCGGCTACTGTTCGTGAGTTTCAGCACTGTTCTTACTGGAGATGCAAAGCTTTTGACTTCAAGTTTCTACTATTTTTATGCTGTAAACAGCACAGAATCCAATCTTTTCTAGCATAGGGTTGAGACGGGTTTTAACTAGACCAGATTTCATCTCGAAAATGTCTGAAATTTTCTCGAATTCTCGAGTACAAGCATGATTGCGTACCTAGATAGCATTATCGTTATCGCTCGAGTATTTCATAATAAAATCTTTTCAAATCAACTTTCTTTTCTATTCCACTGAAAGTGCCATAATAAAAGTTTGTTTATTTAGTATTGTATTGTCTGGATTAGCGTGGTATTATATTTGTTGAGTAAGAAAACAACCTAGGATATGAAACTAGACCTTGCTGCGTACCGATAAAACTACTACAACATAACGAATTTGACAGATTTCCCTAGATTTTCATATTTTATATTTTTTATAGTACGTAAAAGGAAAATATGTTCCTTTTAACAAATTTAATTCGCTTCTTAACTTTACTCCAAAGATAAATAGTGCAATGTTTTCGATATATTCAATAAATTTAGATTTTTTTTTTTTTTTGAAGACTCGTACGATCTAAAACCGCCATGATGTTAGAGTTTTGGAGTGTTTATCGAAGATTACTAATCGTATTTATCTATATTTTTCTTAACAAAATATATGTTCAACATATATATTTCCACATTTAACAAAACAGAAGTTCGCTTTTGAAGTAAAAAATCCTAAATTTAAATAACGGAGATTTTCGGAATAAATTTTGTACAACATACACCCCTTCAATAAAGCAAAATGGTCATAATATTTCTCTTGAATACATGAAGAGCGAGCCTAAAGATGAATAAAATAAAATTGCTAGAGTAGAAACACTAAAAGGGTCCAAAACACTCAATAGTACTAATTAAACAATAGAGAATTTTGCATTGTTTCCTTGGAAACATTGACGCAACTCTCACTAGTGTAGTCGCTAGCTATCGTACATTTTTACTGCATTTTTTTCCTTCGAAACATCGCTGGACGCAATCCCGCGCTATAGCTTAACCGCTAGTTATCGTACATTTCTTTTAAACATCGACGCAGTCCACACTAGTTTAACCACTAGTTATCGTACATTTTTACTGCAATAGTTTCCTTAGAAACATCGACGCAGGCCACACTAGTTTAACTGCTAGTTATCGTACATTTTTACTCCAATAGTTTCCTTATAAACATCGATGCAGTCCACACTAGTTTAACCGCTAGTTATCGTACATTTTTACTCCAATAGTTTCCTTAAATGCATCGACTGCACGCAGTCCACAATAGCTCATCTGTACACAATCAAAGCTACTCTTTATATTGTTGATGTCTAGTTTAACATCTCTGATCTGTCAAAAGGGTGCTAAACATACCATAAAATACTCAACAATTACGACTAAAGTAGTTTAATTAATTATTGTCTGGTATGCTTTCCTGGCGACTGATCGATTACGTCATTGATCAAGAACCGCAAATACGACAACAATGCAGTCGCTGCAAAAACGATTGAGCAGTGACAGTGTTGAAAAACGCAAATATTTTAGTGACACTTTGGTCGTATAACGTGAGTAGCTCCGTTATTTATTCTACTCAGTCGTTTTTGCAGTGAGTAACTGTGGATACATCGATTTACTCAGTTATTTGAGTAACCACTACTCAGCCGTTTTTGCAGTGAGTAACTGTGGATGCATCGATTTACTCAGTTATTTGAGTAACCACTACTCAACCGTTTTTGCAGTGAGTAACTGTGGATGCATCGATTTACTCAGTTATTTGAGTAACCACTGCTCAGTAGTTTTTGCAGTGAGTTACTGTGGATGCATTGATTTACTCAGCTATTTGAGTAACCCCCTTAGGAGGTCGCCATTAACTCTTCTAAGACGACCACAAATGAGATAAAACTTGAAGGCAGATAAATGATGAGTATTTTAATCAATGGATTAAAGGGAATGAGCTAACCACGCCGCTAATTGGTGGAATATTATCTCCCCAAGAGGCAGACTAATAGCATGGATAGCTATCGTCATTCCTATACATAGCTCAAATGCTTGGAATATTTTACTGGTCAGTGGTAGACCCCAACTAGTATCACGTGATTGTGTGCTTAGTCTGGTTACCATGGTAATAAATAATGTATATATATAGGCCAATCATATTTTTCCGTTTTAAAAAATATACTTTTCTAGACTAGAATAGAAGTGGTTTAATTACGTGATTTATACAGGTTTGTACAAAATAGCACAATTAGACAATACATATTTAGTTTTGTTCACACTGTTCTGTTCCAGTGATATTACAAATTTGTAAAAAAAATGCGCAATTAGACAAATACATATTTAATTTTGTTCACACTGTTCTGCTCCAGTGATAGAGTGTCATTAATTTAACCCGTGAAATAGATATTAGACTAATACACCTTAGCAGTCTATAATTCCATTGTTTTCTTTTGTGTCTATTTGACTATTACACCTTGACTATTTAATTTAGTTTCACGGATTAAATATGTTCACTCTATTACAAGTTTGTAAAAATATAGTGCAGCAAGACAATTATTAATACATTTTTAGTTTTGTTCTCACTGTTCTGTTCCAGTCACATCTACAAGTTTGTACAATGTACTTATTTAGTTTTGTTTCACGGATATATGGTTTGCGCTATATCCTCTCTCCTCATTCCTTCTCGGCCACTATAATTTGCTTGTGCGACATATTTTTCTAGGGTGGGATGGGGTGGGGTGATTGAAGGAAGCAAGGCCCATCCTATAACTACCTGACCTTTAAATACATAATAAGTTCGTCATGTAATCATCGTTATACTTATGAACAAGCTATACTCGACGGCATTACACCACTGGATGACATTTCTTCTTGACTGAGGTGAGAGATTTAGAACTATTTTCGTCGTTTTTTTCATCATATTGTTTGTGACAGAAGTATGTTATTAAGTAAGTATGTAAGTAAGTAAGTAATGTAAGTATAAGTGATTAAGTAAGTATATGAGTAAGTCAAATATGTAAATTAATAAGTAAATAAGTGAGTGAGTATGTATGTAAGTAAGTAAGTAAGTAAATAAGTAATTAATTAAATACGTAAGTAACTGAAAGTAAATAAATACGCGAGTGAGTGAGTGAGTGAGTAAGTAAGTTACCAAGTGAGCAACCAATAAGTAAATAAGTAAGTAAAAACGTTTGTAAGTAAGTAGGTAAATAAGTAGGTAAGTAAGTAATAAAGTTAGTCATTAAGATAGTAAGACAGTTTTAGACTGTATTTAGCTACTGAGTTGGTTCCTTTAATTCGGTATTTTTTTTTACTCTTTTCTAGCGTTTTCTTCTATTTTTCTTCTTCAATTATTGAGAGTTATAGTTCGTTTTAAAAATGTTGTAGCTTCCGCCGCCCGTTCCGCCGTCACTAGTTCCGGCTTTAGAACAAAGTGAACCATGCTATCCACTCCAAACCTCAAAATAAATTCCGCTTTTAATTTCTCCAAATAAAGAGCCACATAATCCACGTTTCGAGTAAATATTTTCTAAGTATGTGTTTCCGTCAAGTACCGTTGCATTCGCCGGCCAGCTCAAAGGAATTAGCCGGAACAACGCGACTTAGAAAAAAAAATAATTTATCATCATTGAAGGCCAAGATAAACCATCCAGTGGGTTGTACAGAGTTGATGTTAAGATTATAATCGGTTAGAAAAATACTCTAATATAAATATAGATATATAATGTATGTAAATATAGAATCAGTAATGAGGGGGATGAATTACCCACACTTGACGTCAACGATGTGGGTGAACTTGGCTAACAGAATATGTAGAAAAATGGTAACTTGTACATCGTATATAAGAGAATGCTACTGACGTTTAGGACGTTAATCTTTCGTCAGAGTTAAAATGATAACTTATTAGGACTTCGACTTTCATCTTTTGTCAAAGTAAAAACGATAATTTGTACACTGTATAAAGGTGAGTTAGGACGTGCCTAATCTTATACACCGCATAAATGAGAGTATTTCTTACTGACGTTTTGGACGTTAATCCTTCGTCAGAGCAGAGTTAACTCTGGTCAGAGTAACAACTGTTAATTTGATGCACCGTATAAAAAAGAGTGTTACTGGCGTTTTGGACGTTAATAACTACTTCGTTAGAGTAAAAATGTTAATTTATATATCGTATAAAAGAGTGTGTTTCTTACTGACGTTTATAGGACTTCGACTTTCATCTTTTGTCAGAGTAAAAACGATAATTTGTACACCGCATAGAAGAGAGTGTTTCTTACTGACGTTTAGGACTTCGACTTTCATCTTCCAGTCAGAGTAAAAACGATAATTTGTACATCGTATAAAGGAAAGTGTTCCTTATTGACGTTTAGGACGTTAATCCTCAGTCAGAGTAACGATGTTAATTTATACACCGTATAAAAGAGTGTTATACTGACGTTTAGGACGTTAATTAATCCCGGGATTAATCCGTCGTCAGAGTAAAAATGATAATTTATAATTTATAATTCTTACTAACGTTTAGGACAGTAATCCTTCGTCAGATTACTTGTACACTGACATTCGTCTGGTCGAGTAAAAAAATCACATACATACAGAAAGATAAAATAAATGTTTAGGAATGTAATTATCCGTCAAAGTAAAATGGGTAACTATGCCATGGGAATCAATAAGAATATCAAAAACACCAGCTTATAAAGCCATTCTAATATTAACGAGAAAACCACTCTAATAATGACTACGCCGGGCCCTAAAATCGCCGTTGATTCAGTCACGTTGATCAAAAACAGTTTTAAACTTAACAATGAGGAACGTCATACATTGTGGCATGGACTGGGTTAAACCTCTTGTCGCGGGTCGACCGCTGTGGTCCAAGGTTCGAGTCACCTTACACGGGCGTGATCACATGTGAGTTGAGTTTTATAGCTGATGTATAAATAGAAACTAACGAGTAAACTAGTATAGGCCGCGTCGGTGTTTGATATAAACGATAGGTAATATAATGAAATTTGTAACACCGTAAAAATGTTACTGACGTTTCTGAGCTTAGCCCTTCGTCGGAGTAAAAACATTTTTACGGTGTTACAAATTTCATTATATTACCTTTTGGTTGATGTGCTGATCTCTCCCTGCCTGAGAGATTTACGATTCTTCAGTTTCCCTCACTCAGCAAAAACCAACATGTGAGACGATTTATACAAATACCACTGAAGATAGACCTGACCTCGGGTAACCATGGTAATTGCCCAATCAGTCACCATGACATCACATTAAAACAATCTATTGTTTCAACGCTAAGAATCATGGTCGGCAGAGGTGACAAAATTGCAGCCAAAAATATATGAAATCAAAGTAAATTTAATTTAAGAGATAAAAGTGTGCTCAGTTAAATATTATATTAAAAATTTCGAAGAAGAAAATGTAGCCAAGTTGTTTTAGATTCTTGTCCATGTAAACAAACCGTGACGTCATAGTAAAAAAACCCGCATAACTACCCTGGTCCCAAAGGTTTCTTCTTCTTTTTGTTTTCCTGTGATTCTCTGCTTCGCAGCTCGATTAAAGGAGAAACAAATGAATAGAAAACCTCTGAAACCATGGTAGCGAAAGGACAATCCTTCACCAAATTAAAAACATCGTTTAGGATTGGTTTGAAAAAAACAATAGAGTTTTTCCAAACAATTGCCCTAAACCTAACCAAACAATAGCGGTGCTGTCTAACTGGGGCCAACCAAAACGTAGAATAATTCGACTGGTTAAGTCCAACTGAAACGAAAAACCATTCCCTTATCGTGTTTTTGATCAAATCACTTAGCATCTCAGTGGAGGTAAAGCAATAGCTAATGTTGCTCTAACGGGGGTGTCGGGAAAACATGGATACGGACCGTCCGTCTGCGGACCAACGGACCAACGGACCAACGGACCGACGGACCATTTGGGAAAACGCGGACCAAAAAATTAATAAAACGCGGACCAAAAAAAAATAAAACGCGGACCAAAAAAAAAAACGCGGACCAAAAACAAAAATAAATAAATAATAATAATAATAATAAAAACAAAGATAAAAAAAAATAAAAAAAAAGATAGAAAAAAATAAAAAAATAAATAAATAGTATATAGCACGTTTTAAGTATTTCACTGTTTCATTAGGTAATTTAATTTGTTGTCCCAATCAATTGAACTCTATTTTTTCAACTTTTCCAAGAACTTGAGAAACCAGAACGAAAGAAAACAATCAAAAAGTAATATTTCAGATGTGATTTTTATTGAAATAAGGGGGGGATCTTTGAAAAGAATATGTTTATTGTGGGCCCTCAACAAAAAAGGTGCCTTTGCTAATGAATCACCCACCCCCTCCCCCACATAACTAATGAACGGTCCATAGCTTGACTTAAATCAATAAAAATCTAAAAGTAATAGTTTAAGCTTACAACATACTTTATCCTTTTTGTTGAAACTTTGAAACAGAAAAATTAGTCTCAATCGGTAATGAACAAAAATTGGAGTATATAGTATTATAAGCTGATTAGATTTGTATTTGATTTCATGCGTATCATACTTTGGCCTATTGTTCGGTGTCCATTTCGAGGTGATAATAGTTATAAATCTAGAATTATTTTGTGATATGTTACAAGTACTTTATCGTTCACTAGTCATTTATGGGCATTTATTTGGCCTTTTTTCGTCCGACGCAGGCTTCAATTAAAATATATACATCAAGAAGCAACTCAAGAATGTGTTGTGGTTGAGAACGCGAATGTTATCACTGGCGCCCATCACTTCGTTCGCATCACCGAAACGAATTATTTCCAGTTGAATTCATATATATATTTTTTTTGTGTGGCATTTACTACTAAAGTTAAGTTACCATCAAATATTTACATACTTTGTTTGACTTTGATAAAAAGTATTTATTAAAACCCAATGTATAAATAGTTTGACTTATCTGTTTGCAGTTACTTTACATTTATCAGTTGTGTCATCAAAAGCTTTTATAAACAGAACTTGTTGACCTCCCACCTTGAAATGGCTTTGAATCTGAGGATACGAATCTCAGGCCAACTTCACTTTGGGCAATAAATGGGCTACTATAATGTTCGCTTGTTAAAATCCATTGATCTCAGCATTATGAATGTGTTATCAAATTCGTTGAGTAATCAATATTCAATCGATCAACATTCTTATTTTAAGACTTATTATTACGTATTTGGTGTGTTAGAAATTGTATTGATCTGTACTGAGAGAATGACGTGCGTGTCTTATCAAGTGATGACTGACATTATACACATTCGACATCACGAGTTGATTCGTACTCTGTTCTTGTCGTTTCGATTGTTGCAGTTTAAGAAAACAAAATCTCAGAAAAAGTTTCTCAGTATAATTCGAGTATCCCGATTCCTCGAGTCGCATCGAGAAACACACTAATAGGACACTCACTAATAGGTTAAATCTTCTGAATTGTTGAGGGTTTTTTCGGGTAAAGAAACATTTTATAAGTATTTGCAAGTTTTTTTACCGTTTTATCTTCTTTTTCATTTTCATTTTTGTTTTCATTTGTATTTTTTTTTTCATTTTTTTCTATCTTTTTTTTTTATTTTTTTTTATCTTTTTTTTTTTATTATTATTATTATTATTATTATTTTTTTTTTGGTCCGCGTTATATTTTTTTTTTGGTCCGCGTTTTTTTTTTTTTGGTCCGCGTTTTATTTTTTTTTGGTCCGCGTTTTATTAATTTTTTGGTCCGCGTTTTCCCAAATGGTCCGTCGGTCCGTTGGTCCGTTGGTCCGTTGGTCCGTTGGTCCGCAGACGGACGGTCCGTATCCGTGTTTTCCCGACACCCGCTCTAAAGGAGCAACCTTCTTAGTGGGGGTTGTTATTTCTCGATACTTATCTCGCTAATATTTTAAACATTCCCAGTAATACATATAACTAAGTCCTCAGGTCAAATATGTGAAGCATTTTGAAACATTAGTATATTGCTACTTTGAAGCTTGTCCGAAAAAAACAAAAACAGGTTTGGCTGTTTTCCTACTAATTTAAATCCCCGGGGGGAGGAGTCAAGGGGAAATACCATAATATGTAACAGAAAATTCTTTTTCAAGTAAACAGATATGTTAATATTTTGGCATTGTCATATGAAAGAACCACTTGAAATAGGCATGTTTGGAAGGTTTTGATGATCTGGCTAAAATACCAAAGAAGTTATATGCTCAATGAAAAATGTAGAGATTTGTATGTAATTTTCTGCTGAGGCCTTTGATGCCTCATTTTGGTGTTTTTCTGATTTTTCAAACTCCTGTAACTTCGTGTAAATTTAAAACATCAATTTTGAAAATTATGATAATTAGTGGCGGCCATATATGAAAGACGTCTATACATTTGGATACGGTGGATATATATACGGAAAGCGATATGAGTTATACTTGTTTTTCGACACCCTGACAGACATGCACCAAGAAATGTCAATCAATCGAGACTAAACGGATACCAAATGCACCAGTTACACGTTATTTGTACTTTTTTGACAAAAGGCGCATTTGCACAGGCTAAGCCTCGATTTGTTGTCAAAATATTCACAACTCAAGTGAATCACGAAAAAATGCTATCGCTAAACAATAGTAATCTCATAAATTGAAATTATTCTGAATATTATTGAGGCTATCCCTGTGGATGCGCCTTTTGTCAAACAGTACAGAGGACACCGCGACGAATGAAACCGATAGCTCCCCCCCCCCCCCCCGAGGTTCCCCCCCCCGATAGCTCCCTTCCCACTCTCAACAACACCACCCCCACCCTCGGAGGTTTAAATTGTCTTCATTATCAGCTTAAAGAATTGCTTAGATAACTTACATACTTTGTCAAGTTTGTCATCTCAAGTTTGTTATGTGGGACAAAAGTTTTGTTTAGAAGTGGTTTCCTAGCAACGCTCGTTACTAAAGCAACAGAGTCAATATTAGGCATTGCTATTTTTCTCTGGTATAGTACGTAACAGAGAGAAAGTTTGTCGAGTATCTGAGGACTCCGAGGATTGCTCGCAGTCTATGTGGACCGTAGCTTTGATAGCGACTTTTAGGTGTATTTGAACAATTATCTGGCTGTCTACACGAAAAATAATGACCATATTTTGGTGCTGTGGAACCATTTTAGTTCTTGAAAACTATTAAAATACATAAACATTTGACAATTTATTGCTGAGAAATTTTACCATTATATTAATGAAGGAAATCCTTCTCAAATTTTCGATTAACGTTCTATTATTCAACTTTGTAAACTATTTATAAAGTATTGGATAACCATTTCAATGCTGGTTTGATTAAAATACAAATTTCAAAAGTTAAAAATACTTTTGATAATCTACTCAGTGCTAGAATGTTAAAAACAAATATTGTTGTGCGTTGTTCTTTTTTCAGTCGTCAGACACTACCGACTTTTCAACACTATTCCTAATTGGTTAACTGTTCTTTGATAGGGTAAACAAACTGGATTTCAATATAAATATTGACCAACTTCTGGCTTACAATGACGAACGAAATGATTTATGGGGACCACAGGTAGCCCAAGCTAACTATCTGTGGTTTTATATAAGGCTTCTATATATGGCTTCTTATATGACGGTTTTAAAAATATACAAAATAAAAAAAAAATCATGATATAAGTTATAACAATAAACATTCATACTTGTTTTTAATTATGTTTTACTTTGATTCCCTGTGAAGTTTCATGCCATTTGGAGCAGTATTAAAACCGCCATACATTCTCCCATAGAAGGCTTATATGAAACCACAGATAGTAAGCTTGGGCTACCTGTGTGAGAACAGACTATTTAATATTGGCGAGAGAGGGGGGAAGATGGTTGCTCGATATTTTATCATATTAAAGCTCGCTCGATTTTTTCTGCACCTAATGTTTTTGCTCGTTACATTTTGCACGTTGTTCTTTTGAACTGATCGAGAACTTTCTTGATATTTTATGGGGATATATTTATCTATATCTTTGATAACATTCTCGCCAATAACGACATCATTTAGACAGTAAAAGGACTAGGCATTTTACATGTATCTAGAACGATTCCTGTTTTAATCATATCCATTTTGTAATCACACAGTCTAATAACTTTTCCTAAGTCCGATATTTAGTGTTTCTATTGTTGTAAAAGTGATTACATGAGATCCTATTGTTCGGCCTGCTACGTGGGGGCGCTTATTCACAAAGTAGGTGTTAATTGGCCTTCTTTTCTTTTCTGCTCTCTCCACGGACCTCCACTGAGAAGGGTTTCCTTTCTGCTCAGCGAGGGGCGTATTCAACGAGTTGAAACGAACTATTATGTAACTTAAATTAATCCAGACGAACGATATCAAAAAATAGAATATGCTTAGACAATACAATGAGATACCTGACGATATCAAAAAATAATATATGCTTATGCTATACAATGAGATACATGATGATATCAAAAAATAATATATGCTTAAGGCTCGGGCAAACGGTTTCAACATTTGCTTCAACATTGGTTCGATTTTGTTGAACGCTGTAGAATGGTTGTTGAACGATGTTGAACGTAGGGGGCAAACGTTTTCAACAATGTTGAAATGGGGTGACAACCGGGGGTGGCAAACGGCTTCAACATTGCCATTCAACAAAATCGAACGGATGTTGAAGCAAAAGTTGAAGCCGTTTGCACGGGCCTTTATACTATATAATGTGATATCTGTTTTAAGAAAGATAGGTAATATAATGAAATTGGTAACACCGTAAAAAATGTTGATTACCCATCGTTTATATCAAACACCGACGCAGCCTATACTAGTTTACTCGCTAGTTTCCATTTGTTTTAAGAAAGATTGATGGTCTGCCATCTGAATCTGAGTCTAAAACTGGATTTACTTTAGCACTTTGAAATTAGTAAAAGAAAGCGCATTTCCAATTCGAAAATCATAACTTATACACTTTTCTACGACCTACATTGTTGGGCTTTAAGTATATGCAACTTTGCAGCTAGTTGGTTAGTAAATTTCGCTTTTTTAAGGAATGCATGGAATCAGAAATGTCACAGTAAAATTTACTTATCGTCTTCGTGAGAAATGGAATTGTTAAGTAAAACTTGTCAAGGTAACATTGCTCATTGCTCGTCGCCTTTGCCTCGTGCTGAAATTGCTTCCGAGATTTCGTGCAAGAACAACTGTCATCTCGAGCTGTATGCATGTATACTTGACCAAGGGCTAGTCCATGGGATTCACTAATTACCCATCTAATCACCTAACTCAGATAGAATTCATATACGATCCAAATTTCTACTAAATTATTCATTAATGAGATAATTTTGTTATCAATTTGCATGCCGAGAGGGCTGTCATGTTTGTAGTTCACATTCTCAATGCGCTCTATGTGCGGATGGTTGCACACGGTTGCAGATAGACACGCGGCTTGCGGTCATTAAGGGTATGTGATGTATTGTGGTTCTTCTATAACGCATTTCATATCGTCTTAATTAATTATATTGAGCGCATTAACTATATGTATACGGACCTCTATTTTAGAGACACTCTCTAGACACGAGGCTTAATTATTTCAAAGAACGCGCTTTAGCTGGGTACATATACTGTATCAACGCGGTTTACAACTTTGAGAGGTTAGTATGTAATGTAAGGTGTGTGTATGTAGCTCAATGCACATCATCTCAATGCACTTTACAATTAACTACATGTAGGTTGAACCGGCTGCAGCAACACAGCTTACAATCATGAGCGGTTAGTGGCGCATTGTGCGCGCATCATCTCAATGCGCACTTACCACGCGGCTTTCAATCACGAGGGGCTAGTATGCAATGTAATGTGGTATTTATATGGCGTATTTCACATCGTCTCAATGCGCTTTACAATCAACTATGTAAGGACCGCTATTACATATTGTAGCCACGCGCGGCTTACAATCATGAGGACCTAGTTGTCAATATTCTGTCATCCTTCTTTTTAAAACTGTCTTTGCATCTAGTAATTAATTATTACCTATTGTATGTAAAATATGGAAAATTTGACCCATTGAGCTTTAAGCAAAAGTTTGTTTGCTTTTTCCAAATCACGTTTGCTTTTTACTGTCAGTGTTGTTTAACGCTTCTAAAAATGGAGTCTGAGAAAATAATACCTTTGCGAATTGTGTGGCTTTCTTTGGACCGTTTTGGTATCAGCTTATTGTGATATTAAGGTAATTTAGTCAGAAAACATGTTTATGTAAAAAACTGCATTTTTGGGTACGTTTTTTTCCTACTAAGTAAACAAACACACCAAACTACCCATGTGAAAATTTGTCAACTGAGTTTTCGCTCTGCTTCGTTGCAAAATAACTTGAAAATTATTCCACAGTAGCAATTTTATTTTATTTCGTTGATATAGTGTTTGCGCTCTATTTCACAGTAGCAATTTTATTTTACTTCGTTGATATAGTGTTTGCGCTCTATTACACAGTGGCAATTTTATTTTATGAATATAGTGTTTGTGCTCGCTCTTTTCGACAGTAGCAATTTGATTTTATGGATATAGTGTTTGCGCTCTATTCCACAGTGGCAATTTGATTTTATGAATATAGTGTTTGTGCTCTTTTCGACAGTAGCAATTCAATTTCATGGATATAGTGTTTGCACTCTATTCCTCAGTGGCAAATTTATTCTATGAATATAGTGTTTGTGCTCTTTTCGACAGTAGCAATTTGATTTTATGGATATAATGTTTGCACTCTATTTATTAATTCCACGGTAGCAATTTGATTTGTCAACATGAACATTATCTTGTCGTTTCCAAGATATCTGCAACTTTGCTTTCTATATTCAAAAATCGTTAAAATTTTCAATGTATAAACTCAAATCTCACGATTGTTTTTCTATATTTTGAAATATAAATACTTTTTTTTGCTGTATATGTTTATCCTTGCATGTAGATGTTTTTTAGTTTTTGCTGAAAAGGTTTTGCAGTTTTTGACGTGAATTCAGTAATTACATTGGTTGTTTTTCATTTCATCAAGTTGTCTGTCATAAAACCTTGTTAGAACAAATATTATACAGTGTTAATGACTTGTGAAAAAGTGTTTCTTTTCTATATTCTTGCTCACTTTTAATATTTTGATAACTATCTAAAAGTTTTTATTTATTGTTTACGATTAGATATCAAAAAATGGCAGTAAAATTCTTAGTATCGTTATCAATTGAATTTGAGGACGAATTTCGAAATGTCACTCACGAAACAACAATCAAACGTTTGTCTAAACACGTCCACTTTGTTTACACAAGATGTACAATCAAATTGCTCATTGTGTCAACCTCAAATTGCACAAAAAATGCAAATATTGACCTAAAAAAATCAACGTTGAAAAAAACTTTGCGACTTTCGTTTCAAACGGAGCGGCTTCGAGGGGATCTCGAACTATTTTTCAGTGCCCTTGTCGGTCGTATTTTTGGCATCGCTACAGCGCTTAAATCTATTTTTAATTTGAGACCAATAGCAGAGAAAATATCGCGAAGATAGTAATTGACTTAGCAGAGAATCTGCACTGAAACTCTCAGTTTAGACTTCCTGATTTAAGCAAACCAACCAAGGTCAGAATTGAGTTTGGAAATTGTGTGAAAAGCCGTGACTAAACAATTATTATACTCTCAATCAACCTATCTTTTGAGCTTTCTGTTCAGTCTTGGGAATGTATCGGCATTTTTCGCTCCGTTTGCTCGTTGGGGGCCAAAGTCTTGTGATTTTACTTCGCGATGTTCATGTCGGCGGTTAAAGCATTCCTTTACATGCTCATGTTGTGAAGAAAGTAAAAAAATACAACTTAAACTTAATAGACCAACAATTAATACAGCTATATGGCTTATTTTATCAAAACCACAGCTAATAGTAAACAGAGAATAATATTATACAAATAGAACTACAATTTAGTTTAGTTTTGACCGCCATATTCGGCATGGTTTACGGTACGACTTTCCCAAGTCACGCAAGCGCCAGTAATTACAACCAAAGTTTGTAATTTTAAACAAAAAAACTGTTGCTTTTCAGAACTAGTATTTGTAAACTTTTTGTCGTCAAATAAGAAGTCTATTTAGTGCATAAAGTGTCAAAGTGTTTGTGGTTTTCAACAACAACCTTAATTCCTTTTTAATAGGTTGTTTAATTACCCGCCACTTCCTTAGCGTTCGACCGTAAGTGACCCCCCACGGCGCTGTTGTTTCTGCAAGCAAAAACTTTAGTGCTTTCACATGCCAAGCTTTCAGGCTTTCAAAACATAACACTTGAAGCCACTAAAGCATAAAACCTGACCATTTGAGCTGGAGCATCCCTGAGTGTGTTATCAAAAGTGGTTGTCATCGTTAGCAAGTTAGTATGTTGTTCTTATCATACCGCCAAGGTTTTATGAAACATTCCTGCAGTCTGTCTATAGTCTCTCTTGTGTATTGGCCATATGTTTAGTTTTAGCGTTTTTTTGCCCCCTGTATTGGCGAAGAACTCTCGAGGGAAGTTTCACGCTGTGTAGAATATAGTGGTCCCCAGCAAAGTTCGCACTCCTTCGAGTAGTTAACGCAACCTGATAGCGAAATTAAGCCACTTGTTCAAGCTGTTTTAACGAGGCGCAAAGTTCCCCTCGTCGCTTAGGTAATACTTACAAAACAACGCATTGCAACAACCACATGTAAGCTCATAACAAATCACGAAATATCAGCATTTCTCATGAAAACGTTGATAATTTTCATCGCTTCTGCACTAGTTGAAACTTTGTTTCAAGTTGTGGGAAATTTTCTAAAACAAAATGATTGTGCCTTGAGTTAATTAGGAAAAATTGATGGCTATATTATAGGTAGATTAACTTGAATACTGTGGTGTACTATTTCATTAAGCACATTTTGATTGCTTTAAATAACCATGTTGTCAAACTATACTCACAAACTGTCATTTCTCCGTAGACCTGTGAGCTGCAACAAAATGCTTCTTCTCTGCTGCGTAATCTTCGCCGTCGCCTTCCCTTTTCAAGCATGCTCTTCAAATCTCGAAGCATCTTCTGAACTCAAGAGTCAAATTCGACAAAGTAAAGCTTTCCAAAAAGTCGAGCAAGCAATGCTGAAAGCCATGGGACTTAAAACTCGTCCAAGACCAAAGCGAACAGTGAAGGTGCCACAATATTTGATGGACTTGTATGAAAGTGACGTTGAGCATCCAGAGTGGATTTCAACAAGATTTAGATTTAACAATAAGTGGACTTCAGTGAATACAGTGCGAGCGTTTCATCATTTGAAAGGTAATTGGACTTTGGGAACCTAAATTCTCAACTATACCTTTTCAAGTCATTTTTTAGAGGAAAGTTTTGTGATTTTGATGTAAATATACCCACATTTGTTTACCCATAGTTTTGAAAAGTTGCAATATTCCTTTGCTTGTACTAACATAGTAACTCTTTATTTATATATTAAAAGGAATATAAAAGATTATATTTATATATGCTACAAAATACCATACGAATAGTATGCATTTGTTTGCTTGTTGCATGCATTCGTTCGTTCGTTCGTTCGTTTGTTCATTTGTTCGTTTCTAAACATTTACTTGCTTGCTTGTTTGTTTGCTTGTCAGTATTTTACCTGATTGCTTGTTTGTTTGTTGTTCACGTTGCTTTAATATTCATTCTACATACATACATTTTAAACTTTGCTTTTGACCTATTATACTAAAACCGTTTTCTTGCCAAAGCAAAGTTGCATGTGCTATTACTCATGTGGGAATAATTATTGATACTATTTCTAAACATTGTTGGTTCATGTTATAGATGACCTTTCACTGCACCCAACTGATAGCAAAACGATCATCAAGTTCGATCTCTCCACATACCCCAAACACGAGGCTGTACACTCGGCCGAACTGCGCCTATACAAGAGCGAATCGTGGCGAAAAGCAAACGAAACTCGTGTGAGAGTAAAACTATACCGTATTGCCCAGCCAAGCTGGCAAGCCGATGTTGCAGCTACGCTAATAGATTCTAAAATCGTCAACGTTTCACACAGTGGTTGGACGGCGTTTGACGTACGTCCAGCTGTTGAGCACTGGCTTCGGAACCCTTTGAATAACCATGGAATACAGATACATGTTGTGTCTGAAGATGGCACGAACGCGAATGTGACTTCCAAGGAGATAATAAGCGATATTGGCGATGGAGATGAAGAGAGATTTCACCAAGAACGCCCACTGTTAGTTACGTACGCACACGATCCGCACAACCACCGCCATGTACGGAAAAAACGCGGTATATCCTCGAGAAAACGCAAAAGACCCCATTACTGTCGTCGACACGCGTTAACGGTGGACTTTAGCGATGTGGGATGGAATGATTGGATCGTGGCGCCTCTTGGATATGACTCGTTCTATTGCGCGGGTGAATGCCCGTACCCCATTACCAAACACCTAAATGGTACGAACCACGCTATAGTACAGACTATAATGAAGGGAGTCAATCCTGAGATACCTAATGTCTGTTGTATCCCGACAACATTATCACCCATTAACTTACTCTACACTGACGCGTCGAGCAAAGTTACTTTGAAGAAGTACAAAGACATGGTCGTTGAGGGCTGTGGTTGTCGATGACTGTTGCTGAAAACATATTGAATCGCAACATTGCGCATCTTGACGATCGAGAAAATGCCCTAGATGTCGGTGAGCTGTCGGGTACCTACAAGGCATATAGAACGTTAGCCTCCGGGGCTGGCCTCGTGTAAGAGTATATTACAAGTGAACAAAAGAACGTAAAACTCCGCTCGATCGATAACTAACGATGGACAGAGATGATATACAATCAATGTGGCTATAATTGCTCACCAAAGATATTACACTATTCGACACTTAGCAATAATCGAAATAATCGATTAGTCGATAACAATCTCTGACAAATTTAGCGGTGGTGATCGATTGTGTCGATGTTATAAAGTATATATAATTGTATTTTAGTAACTGTCAAGTCCGTAGAAATATAGACACTTTCGCTCGAGAAATCCTTGCCTAATCACCTGCCTTTTGGGCCGATAGTTGTATAATACTAAACCGATATTGATAGAATTAAATTATTTAGCAATTTTCATGCATGCGACAGGGATTTGGCGTCACGAGATTATAGATTTGTATCGATTATCGACATCATTCGACATTGATCGACATCATTCGACATAGATCGACATCATTCGACATTGATCGACATCATTCGAAATTATTCGACATTGATCGATATCGATCGATATGGATCACCATCAGTTGAATAACATCGGTCGATATTATTCAACTGATGGTGATCATATACAATTTTTATCGATCGATCGATGATATATTTGTTTCGATTAACGATTTTGTCGAATGGTGTCGTACAGAATTGTAAGGTCATATAAATAGATGGACTTCATTATTTACAGTGCGACGCCTGAAACCGGGGCCACCAAAACATATCCATCCAATCATGATCGAGAATATGAACAATAGAATCTTTACAAATATTAGATTTGTTTAATTATAAAATGCTAATAATTTTCATTATATTATAGAGTGAAGTGAGTTAAATACCCGTGAAATAGATATTATATTAGACTAATACACCTTAGCAGTCTTTAAACCCGTGAAACAAAAATTAAATAGTGAAGGTGTAATAGTCAAAAAGACACAAAAGAAAACAATGGAATTAATGTCTTCACTCTATGTGTGACGGAATAGATCAAGATTAAATAAGAAACACCTTAGACTGTGAGAGCCCTCTACAATTTTTGTTTGATCTCAAAAACTATTTATTTTGGATTTTTTGGGGGTGGCCCCGATTTCAGTAGTCGCACTCAGTAATGACATTACATTACAATATATAAATATAAATATATTCACCTATTTCAAACACCGTTGTCGCAGTCTACAATCTTAAGGTTGCAAAGGATGTCGGTATTTTTATCTTAGTTTGATTAAAATCATTTATTACAAGTTTCTTTCAAAAATATTCCGTTCAACGCCTACTACTGCAATGGCCTGCTATGATAATGTAAACCTATTTCAAAAATCGTTGTCGCAATCAAAGCTATAGTTCACACTCTGAAGCCTGCAAAGGATGTTGGTATGTCTACTCGATCTTGTCATCGATTTATTCATAGCATATTTTGGTTGTACGTGTTTGTGTTATATGAAAATAACAAGTTTTGCAGTGGTAGATGTGAAACAAATATTTGTTAAAAAAGCGCGTAATAAATCACACATTCAGTTCATATTACCGACATCCTTGGCAAGCTTTAGAGTGTGGACTGTAGCTTCGGCTGCGACAATGATTTTTAAAATAGGTGTATCCCATAAACACATACCATTAGCATACATTATTTTGAAGAATCTGTAAACAAGAGACAAAATATATACCGACATCTTTTGAAGTGTGTGGACAAAAATCGCTGTACAGTCCACAACAAAACAGTGACAGCCCACAATAAATTATGTTGATATTACCGACATCCTTTGCGGTCATTGGAGTGTTAACAGTAACTTCGGCTGGGACAACTTAACGACTTTTACATTAGATGTATACGGGTAATGAACACAATTATAAAGAGCTGTTTTTATTAACCCGTGAAGCACACTTTTAAAAGTGTATTAAAGGGGTTTTCATTAACCCTTGAAAACAAGGTGAATTAGTTAAAGTCAGTAATAGTCAAATAACATTGAACAAAAGAACACAATGGAATTAGAGTGTATTAAAGAGTGATACACTAAAGAGTGTTTCACGGGTTGATGAAAACCACTCTACTCTTAATTAATGGGCTGTTCTCATTAACCCGTGAAACACATTTTAGTGAATTACTCTTTAATGTCGAGTAGCTCTATGGAAAAGTACAGCTCTTCCACCGAAGGAGAAAATACTACCTCTGCAAAAAGACACTGCTTTTTTCGGCATGCTCAACACAAAACATAAGCGTCTTCTTGCTGAGGTAGGTGTTTCTCCTTCTCAGAAGAGCGAGAAATACTTCCTTTGCAAGCAGCTGAGGGATGTTCCAAAGCTGTCATTGTCGCTATAAATACATCTAAATAAAGTATGTTATATAGATTGATGGTTGCGTCGGTGTTTCCCAGGACACGATAACAGTAGACCAAATCGGCTAACACATTACTATGTATGTTTTCTCCCAATTCAATTTTTTTGGGAAAAAAATTATTTGTCTTATGTATTTCGATATAACGTCGATATCACGTCAGATTTTGGGAGCCAACGAAACGTCAGCAAGTAGGACTTTCTATTATATGGTGCATGTATACACCCATTTCAATTAACGTTGTCCATCTGGAATGGTTGATCTGAGACCGATAGGAATTGTGGGAGCTCGTTAAACTGCAAATGCACTATTATAATCACACTTGAGTATTAATGTTTACTTCTGAAATACTGTTATCTGTAATTCAGCACCATTCAAGTGTGATTAAAACAATGTATTTGAAATTTAATGAACTCCCACAATACCTATCGGTCTCAGATCAACCATTCCAGATGGACAACGTTAATTGAAATAGGTGTATACAGCTATTACAAAAAATATTGAATTGTGAACAACGAGAACGAGATGCATCATATATAAGTTTTATGTAATTCAGTGTTGAAAGTACAATGATATGGACGTCCTTTCCACAGTTCTGTTCAGTGACGAATAATATAGTTCTAAGTCAAGGTTGGAGTTGTCACACATAGCAAAATTATAATTTAACATTATCATGCGCAGCAACTCCAACATCGACTTGGAACTATCATTCGTGGTCACTGAATGGAACTGTGAAAACTAGGACAGTAGTTTAAGAGTAGTTACACAACTTCACTTTATTTTAGCAGTGCTTACTCAGCAAAATAGTTTACCAGTTTCCGACATCCATAGAAAAAAGAAGGATCGATATATTTAGCTAGATTCTTATTTTAAGTTTAAAACAACAACAATGCATTTCGGTCTTGAAATACGCTATTTACAATTCAACCATTTTTTAAACAGCTTTTAGGTTTTTTAATTTACTCATACAAAGAGTTAATAGTGACGCCTGAACTCGTTTATATGGTCAGTTGTACGAAGCCTGGATAAAGGTATCCACTGGATAAGAGTGTATAGAATTTGTATAGGTTTTATCCGTTGGATGGGGATTTATCTGGGGCCAGTTGTACGAAGCCTGGATAAAGTTAACCACTGGATAAGAGTTATCCAGTGTATAGAATTTGTATAGGTTTTATCCGTTGGATAGGGGTTTATCTGGGGCCAGTTGTACGAAGCCTGGATAAAGTTATCCACTGGATAAGAGTGTATAGTTTTTGTATAGGTTTTATCCGTTGGATAGGGATTTATCCTGTGCATGGATATAGCGCTATTCAGGCTTCGTACAACCGGCCCCAGGTGTACAAGTAATACCATGCATTTTAAAGTTAATTTAAAGAATAGCAACTGAATTTCAAAGAGAGTTGCTAGTTTGGGGCAGCATATACACAGGCTCGTAATATGGTATATATTAGGGGCAAGCCCAAAAATTAGGCCCGGATCAGGGATCAGAGTCTAGGGCTCAGGGATCGAAGGGCTGGGATCGATGATCAGTACTGGGAAATTTGGTCTGATTCGGGGATCAAGGATCAAAAGTTTGGAAAAAATTGGCTCAGGGATCAAAAATTCCGAAATGATCCGGGATCAATAGGTTCAAAATATACCATGTTACGAGCCTGATATACAAGTGTAAATATTATTGATACTAATTATATGTATCGAAAATCGCAGTCAACACTCCCAGCTGCAAAGGATGTCGGTATTTTCATCGCAGCTTTTTAAATTAATTGATTACATGTTTCTGTCCTAGTTAAACACATATACCAATAGAGTGGTTTTCATTAACCCGTGAAATAAAGTGTATTAGTTAATTATCAAGTGTGATAGTCAAATAACAACAAAAGAACACAATGGAATAAAGGTGTGTTAAAGAGTAATACACTAAAGTGTGTTTCATGCACGGATTAATGAAAACCACTCTAACAAATTATTTGAAGAACCTGTAAACAAGAGACAAAATACAAACGTCCTCTTGAGTCCTTTGCAGCCTTGAGAGAGTTGACTGTACTTGTTCGTACGTTCATTACTAGTCATACAGTCATGACAATTTCAACCTTGGAATTGTTTACTCGAGATATATTGAAAAAAATATTTGTTGGGTATAATAAAACACCCGGGATAGGATTCATCCTAGCTCATGGCAGATTTAAGTTTCGATTTCAATCAGTTAGACTCAATAATGAATTTTCGACTTAAATATTATGCCATAATGGGCTCGAAGGAATCCTATAAGTGTACATGTATAATCAGTATATATACGATAGCTTTAGCTTCATGAAGAATTATATCAAAATAATAGAATACAGAAATCAAAGATGCTTTTATACAAAGTAGTAGAACCTTATACTGTAACTAGACATCATTTTATTGTCAACTAAGATAATTCAGAATTAAATAAGACAGGGAAACAAGTGTTTGAGGAATAATTATGCTCCTATTTCAAAAAGGCAGTTGTCCAAGTTGATAGGTTATTCCCTGAAGAAGGAAAGGAATTATTGGTATATATCTATATTTGAAAAGGGATTGTACAAGTTGATAGGTTATTGCAAGACGCGGCCGAAAGGAATTCGAATTATATTATTGGCAACTACCTATATTTGAAAAGAGATTGTCCAAGTTGATAGGTTATTCCAAGACGCAGCCCAAAGGAATTATTGGTATACACCTATTTCAATTAACGTTGTCCATCTGGAATGGTCGATCTGAGACCGATAGGAATTGTGGGAGCTCGTTAAACTGCAAATACACTATTATAATCACGCTCGAATATTAATGTTTACTTCTTAAATACTATTATCCATAATTCAGCACCATTCAAGTGTGATTAAAACAACACATTTGGAATTTAATGAGCTCCTACAACTCCTATCGGTCTCAGATCGACCATTCCAGATGGACAACGTTAATTGCATGAAATAGGTGTATACCTATATTTGAAAAGGGATTGTCCAAGTTGATAGGTTATTCCGGAAACGCGGAGACGCGGAAAGGAATTATTGGTATATATATCTATATTTGAAAAAGGGATTGTCCAAGTTGATAGGTTATTCCGAGACGCGGAAAGGAATTATTGGTATATATATCTATATTTGAAAAAGGGATTGTCCAAGTTGATAGGTTATTCCGAGACGCGGAAAGGAATTATTGGTATATATATCTATATTTGAAAAAGGGTTGTCCAAGTTGATAGGTTATTCCAAGACGGAAATCAATTATTGGCATATACCTATATTTGAAAATAGATTGTCCAAGTCGGGTGATAGGTCACTCTAAAGTGTATACATGTTTAAAATTCATACATGAATGTTGTTGATATGAAAGAAATACTGCGTTTTGCTGATGTATAACACAAGTCAAGGTCAGGGAGCCATGCGTCATTGTTTGTCAGTGAGTGTGTGAGGTTTTCGCCCTGAGGGGAGCACGCGCACGATTTCCGCCTTGGATAGTAATGTGCATGGCTTTTGTTGGCGCGGGAGGTCTTTGGATTTACTCCTATTTTGTCTTGGATGTTAGTGAAGATAATAGTGACGAAAATAATTATGGTAGATGATTATAATCATGATGATGGTGGTGGTGGTGATTGTAATGATGACGATTGTAACTACGTGATACACTGTCTGGAATCTCTTTTCTCTGCTTTTGGGCTACCTGTGGCTTCTTTCCCCCAGTCTTCTTTGTATGCAACCCCCCTTTCTAAAATCCCGCCACTGATAATGAAGTCAAATAATGATGTTTTTTAACAGTTAATTTTATTTTTTTGTTTTATATTGACGGGTTTTATAAGCCACTTAAAAAAAAGTACGTCGCAGTACGTGTTTTATCAAGTACAAAAGTACTCGAAATGTCAACATGTTTCAACACACAATATTCAAGTTTCGAGTTCTTCATTGCCCAGCCAAGTCTACCCTGTACATATGCCATAGGTTTGAGGATCGTCACGATTTAAATAGAGTACTACTCCGTATGTATTTTGTTTGTTTGGTAGAGAGTATCCATCGTCGCTACCCGACTCAGTTGCTCTTTGTACGCTGCGATTTGTATTCCCTATAGACTGCGGGCAGTCCCTACTTTTCCCTGATTACGAGGAAAACGAGAGAAAAGAAGTTAAAATATTCGGAATCCGGAGGGAAAAGTAGGACTGTTCGCAGTCTATATTCCCTAACTCAAAGCAAATAAGCCCCTCTGCACTGCAAAAACGGCTGAGTAGATACAACACAGTATATTGCGTTAATCATGCATTCAGGATGACACTTTATAGTGAGTGAGTTAACCCAACTCAATAGTGAGTGATCCCAACTCATTATTGAGTAAAAGTGAGGTTAAACTCAATATATTGAGTACACTGTACCCAATGGCCGTCGCCATTTATGTTTACTCTCAATAATGAGTTGGGTTTACCCACTATAAAGTGTTATCCTGAATGTATGATTAACGCAATATACTGTGTTGTATCTACTCAGCCGTTTTTGCAGTGTGGATTCAAGGTAAACCAAGCCTCGATATCATTGAATATTATTAATACAGTCCACTGTAGGACAAGGAACACAGACATGCATTAACAAACATTAACAATACTTGAGAATTGATAACAGGTAAATCTGTCAAAGAGAAATAAAACCCTAGACTGCGAACAGTCCCTTCTTTTCCCTCCGAGGAAAACGAGAGAAAAATGAGCATTTAAATAAAACACGGACGAGCAGGGAGTGTTAAAGTTAAAATTTTCTGAATCCGGACGGAAAAGTAGGGACTCGCCTCGCAGTCTAAATAAAACCTTAAGGATTACCAACGAAGCTGAAAGTCAGTAGTGCAATTTCTTTGAACCGTTTAATATCATTATGGCGTGTCTATTGGATTACTATCTAGTTTCGACCAACGTGCTCAATAAGTGTTGACATCCTAAAGGACAGTAACACGGCCTGGTTGTGCTGACACGCCCTCAGGGTCTACTCAGGAGTAATTGATCTTAATTGGCAAACGATTATCTGATATTGCTACAGTTTTAGAGCGCTAACAATATCAAGCTTACCCCATGCAAAGAATGACATTAATGCAGATATTCGCGGGTATAATATCACTGCCTACATAAACAATCAACATGTGAGCAGAATTCAGGGTGGGGAAGAGGTTTTCCGTGATCCGTGATTCACCATAAATTTGGCCTGTGATTCGTGAAAAGCAAGAAATTTAAGCCGTGATCCGTGAAATCATCCTCGCCTGTGACTTGTGATTTACAGATTTTCACTGTCGTGACTCGTGATTGCAGAATCGGTGATATGTGAAAACGTGACAGCTTTTCATATAAATGGTTGTGTAAAATGAGACGTTTATTGCTAGCAGTGTTATTCTTTGTAGATCTGTTAGATCCAGTTATTATTGATTATCTGTCTAACAAGCGCCAAACGTTGCCTAGTTGAAACATCGATCAGTGTTAACATCGCGATTTTTAAAACTGTGATTCGTGAAAAGTCTTTACGTATAATTCCGTGATCCGTGAAATCATGAAAAAACGGCGCACGTGATTCGTGTTGGGTACCCCCTCTTCTCCACCCTGATAATTGTGTTCTAAAATATTTAGTCATTATTATTAGAGGTAGTGAGTGTGGGCCTGAGTCTCCTCAATTAGTAGGACACTTGCGTCTGTAGATTTGCTAGTAGATTTGAAATATTAAAAAGGGATTTATTGATTTCTATTTCTGAAAAAATCCATATAGAATGGTCCACGTACTCTTGGATATGTCATGTTAAGGACTGGCCACTAGATAATTGATGGGTCAGGGGGGCGTAAATCACCCCCCCCCCCCATATATAGAGATTTTTGCAAAATATTTATAAAAAAGTTATGGGTGATTAGCTAATGGACATTGTTTTTATGTAAAAATGATATTTTTAAATGTAAAATTGACGTATGTTTACATTGTTCAAATACGATATTTCACAAATGACAGAAATCCCTGTTATTTATATGAATAAAATAAAACAATAAAACAATAATGAAAATAATATAAATAATATAATATAATTAATAAAATAAATAATATAATATAATTAATAATATAAATAATATAATATAATTAATAATATAAATAATATAATATAATTAATAATATAAATAATATAATATAATTAATAATATAAATAATATAATATAATTAATAATATAAATAATATAATATAATTAATAATATAAATAATATAATATAATTAATAATATAAATAATATAATATAATTAATAATATAAATAATGAAACGATATCGTGCATGGTTTAAAACAACAACTAAAATTCCTGAATTGAAATTTCTGAACTAAACTACATTTACCATTATATTGGTGTGAACGGAAGGCAAAAACGGATAAAAAGTCCTAGGGAGGGGACGGGCTACTCCCGTATATATCCTAGGAGCTGAGCCGTTAATATGTAAGAGATAAATACCGAGAACGGAGGCAATAAGCCGTATAAAGCCCGAGGGGCCGTAGGCCCCTAGGGCTTTATAGGCTTATTGCCGACGTTCGAGGTATTTATCTGACTTATTACATGATTTACAGAGGTTTTCCAAAAAGGCCTTGTATTTTTAAATTTTGTATGCAACATTTGGGTTTTTACGCCATATACTTTTATCGATGCAAGTCGTTTTCAAGACGACAAATATATTCTTCAGAAGATTCTTGAATTGTTTGTTTTTATTTTTAGTGCATGACTTATTACATGATTGAATAGGTTTTCACACAACTTCATGTCCCAAAGGGCATCATCAAGCTGATTATTTTTTTGGTTTCCCATGAGAATACAATCCAAACAATGGGCTTTTAGTTTTGTTGTACACTACAATACTAATGAACTGTAACGAACAAATGAATACGTTTTCTTCTCACTAACTGACATCGATCGGACAGTTAGCATAAAGTGTTAGGGTCAGGATTTGTAAGCAAAGGGTTCGAGGTTCGATCCTCGAAAGGGTCACTCTATCAGATTTTTTATCCGTTAAATGTTCGTAACTAGAAAATTTCTAAGTTTAACGTTACATATAAAGTAGGGATTAGGTCATTGGTATTCAAGGGCAATATACATTAGTATTCAAGGGCAATATACATTAGTATTCAAGGGCAATATACATTAGTATTCAAGGGCAATATACATTAGTATTCACGGGCAATATATAGATATTGCCCTCAAATGGGGGCAATATCAGGCTGTATAAAGCCCTTGAATTGATAATGAACAGGGTAATACGCGATATAAAGCCCTAAAAGTAACAATGAAAACCGATGTAATCATGTAATAAAGAAAGAAAGGAAGGAAAGGCCACTTCTAATAGGGTGGATTGGATAAAAAAAAATATAAACTATTTTAAAGATTAACATTTATTGAAAATAATTAAGTTTTAGGTAAAATAGGTAACGTATTAAGCGATCACAGGATTTGAACCGTACCTATGCACCCTATAAACTAGCTTGTAGTCTCCATACTGCCTGGAAAGATAATATACATGATGTACGCTTTGGCTCCCTGTGGTCTGTCAGATTGTTTGGAAGGTTCGGATTTCTCGACTCCCGAGTCCCGTCAGGTCGTCGGAAATTCCTTTGGTACATGGTAGCCAAGCCTCTATCCAAAGAACGCCTGTCACAAATTGACAATGGCAGAAATTATGGCGGCTAAACCGAGAGGTCAACTATTATATAACATTCTCTCAAGGCTTTAAAATACACGTTAAACTATACAAATTTATGTCATTAAGCTGGCTAACTATTTCGGGTGCATTATAGTGGACTATAGCGTGCACAAATAATCGAAAAACAATGTTTTGTCAGTACCTCGTTCGAAAAACTTGGAGCTGCTCTGCATCTTGTTACGTAACTAAAGGATTCAACACAATTCGTTTTGCAAATAGCCAACTTTTCACTAAGAATTCTTCTACGTTTGCTGTTACAAGGACACGAATAACTCGCGTTCCAACAAGATTTACGGCGTCGTCTTTGTTTAGTACTCGCCTTTCTTCATGGACGCCAAGACAAGCGGTCAAGCGTTTCTGTAGTAGTGGTTCGAAGCTGGAAACTGGCTCAGCGAAAACACCCAATCTTTCAAGAATCCTTTCTTTAGCGAAGAATGAAAAATATCGTTTAATAGGTAGGTGATTTGATTGGTTATATTGTATTGATAATTATTCATGTCTTGGGAATTGCATAATAATATTCACTGTGATGTCACGTACCTGTTGATATATTATGTATAAACTAGATATCTATTAGCTGCTGAAGCAAAGAGATCTTTTCCTTTGATGGTTGGCAAATTTGAATGAGAAAATATTGCTGTCTTCAATACTTAAAACAGTGAATATTGCTCTAGATAACTAATAGGAAGGTTATCCTGGCTTTTCAATTTTGCTGATTATTGCACATTTACTGCAGCACAATGCATATCAAATATTGCAATTGCAAAAAAAAGTTTGAAATTATTGAATGCCTGATAATATGTGCAGATTTTTTTATGTGGGCACAGAGGCATACAATTATTTTAGAAAGTATTCTCACAATGTGACATGTCTCATATTCTTCGCATTCATGCAGAATGTTCTTTATATTATGTAATATTGTCTACTCTAGATTTTTAATACCCTAAGCATAAAAAATCACCTATTTATATATAAAAAACGAGCAGCAATATTTTATCAGGTATAAAATCCTGAGGGCAAAGCGGGGTTATAATAGTGAGTGTGGGTCTAAGTCTCCCCAGTTATTTACATATAACCAGAAGATTGAGAAGTAAATAATATGTACCTATTGACTGAGTGGGAGGGCCAGACGGGAAAATATTTGGCTCAAGGTTAGGCTGTATGGAACAAGCAAAGTGAGGTACGTACAAATGACCATGCAACAGCCAAATATTTTCCCATCCGTCTTGACTTAACTTGGTCAATAAGTATTTTATCATATGAACCTTTCATTTTCTTTTTTGGTTCAAGTTGGTACATACGCCTTTTTGAATGGTTCGGACAGCTTTTTACGGCCTGCTCAACAAAACACTCAAATGACTTGTCTGTATGGTTTTTATTAGGGGTGTGCATGCAGGGAAATACGGTATTATGATAATACAAGTTCCCATTTAAATCTGTACTTTCCCATTTAAATCTGTACTTATGCAAATTGTGTTGATGTGTGCTAAACACACAGATCAACCAATCAGAGAAGTTCACTTCAGAAATAATATACTCTGATTGGTTGATCTGTGTGTTTAGCACACATCAACACAATTTGCATAAGTACAGATTTAAATGGGAAAGTACAGATTAAAATGGAAACCTGTTGATAATACAAGTTATTTGTTTATTGGTTATTTCAGGTGCTGTTGGTTTGTTGATTATTTCATCTGCTGTCACTATGTCAGTACCGTTTTGTATCGGCAAATTAATAGACATCATCTACAATGCTAATAAAGACCCCAAGCAGACCATGGATTTGTTGTCCAATATATGTAAGATACTGTTTGGTGTTTTTGTGATTGGTGCTCTTGCTAATTTTGGTAGAGTTTATCTCATACAAGTATCAGGTAAATATAGTTTTGGAAGGTACTTTTATATTTTGTGTGTCTATTCATCCATTCATCCATCCATCCAATAAATTCATTCAAATTCATCCATTCATTCACCTGTTCACCCATCTGCCAATTCATTCATTCATCCGTTCTTTCATTTATTCATCTGTCCATTCGTACATTCATTTAATATCAATCTATTCATTCATTCCTAATTCACTCATTGATTCTTCCATGCATCTATTCATCCATACTTTACATCTATCTATCTACCCATTCATTCATTCATTCATTCATTTATTCATCTGTCCATTCATCCATCTATTCATTTCATTCATTCATTCATTTATTTATTCAGTAATCTATTCATCCATTCTTTCCATTGACCCATCCATCCCTTCATGAATTCATTTTCCATTCTTTCATCCACATAGTCATTCATTTTTTTATTCTCATTTGTTTATTTTTCCAGGACAAAAAATAATACGTAACCTCAGACAAAAACTCTTCAGTTCAATACTAGTCCAAGAAACAGCATTCTTTGATCGTACTAAGACAGGTGAACTTATCAATCGCCTGTCATCTGACACCATGCTTGTTGGAAAAGCTGTGACGGACAATGTCTCTGATGGTCTTAGGGCGACAGCACAAGCATTGGCTGGAGTTTCAATGATGGTAAGACGCAATTGATTGAGGCTAAATGTAGACATCACAGCAAATATAAAAAAGGAAACCACTGAGGATGTAACAAACCCTGGCTGTGACAACTCTCAGTTACTGGCTCTTGCTAATGAACACTACACTCACTAACCTGTATAGGCTAAAAGAACCACTGACAGTGATGTGACAACCCCTGGCTGTAACCACTCTCAGTTACTGGCTCTTGCTAATAAACACTACACTCACTAACCTGCACAGGGGATGTAAAAGAACCACTGACGATGTAAGAAACCCTGGCTGTGACCACCCTTAGTGACTGGCCTCATGCTAATACACACTCCATTCACTAACCTGCATAGGGGATGTTAAAGAACCACTGACGATGTAAGAAACCCTAGCTATGCCACCCTAGTGGCTGGCCTCATGCTAATACACACTCCATTCACTAACCTGCAAAGGGGGATGTAAAAGAACCACTGACGATGTAAGAAACCCTAGCTATGCCACCCTTAGTGGCTGGCCTCATGCTAATAAACACTACACTCACTAGCTTGCATAGGGGGATGTAAAAGAACCACTGACGATGTAAGAAACCCTGGCTGTGACCACCCTTAGTGACTGGCTCTTGCTAATACATGTAAAAGAACCACTGACGATGTATGAAACCCTGGTTGTCACTCTCAGTTACTGACTGACTCATGCTCATCTCATGCCCCCTCCCCCCCCCCCCCCCCCAAAAAAACAGTGAATAAGAGTGTTGAAATGGGATAGCTATGCAGAAATGTTCTTGTGTCAAAATTGATCACTTTTCTTGCTCACTCGTCCTTGCAATCTTGTTTGTTTGTTAATCCACTCATTTATTCATTATATCTTTTCTTGAATGTATGCATTTCTTGGTTCATTCTTTATCTCATTTGCTCATAATTCATGCATTATTTTGAATTGTTTGTTTGCTTATTCATTCCCACATTTATTTATTTGTTCATTCAATAAATAATTCTTCATTCATTTATTTATTAATATTTTTATGCATTTGTTCATTCATTTATTTCATTCATTTATTCACCCACTCACTCACCCATTCATGTTTTTGTTTTTTTTCTTCATTTCTTTGTTCTTTTGTTTATTTCAAATGCATAACAACTTTTGATAAAAAGTAAATAAATTATGCTAACTCTGACTGTTACCGTTTTCCAGGTATATGTTTCTCCTAAACTAGCTGGTGTGGTGTTGGTCATTGTTCCTACAATAGCAGTTGGCGCTGTAGTGTATGGTAGATTCCTTAAGAAAATTACCAAGCAAGTCCAGGACTCCCTGGCTGATTCCACTCAGGTATCTAATAGTACCCTTCACAGTTCCTGGGACCATTTTGAAAGGTAGCTGGGCCTTTGCATCGAAGTGAGATGAACAGTGAGCATGCAATAATAGAGACCTTTTAACACTTTATAGGACAGTTATTCACATGTCTCTATCATTGCAAGCTCAACGTCTGTCTCTCTTTGATGCAAAGGCCCGGCTATCTTTCAAGACTTTCATTTCAATGAAGAAGTCATAATGGTAATTATTGATCAGAGTAAAACATACTTCTGTTTAGGTTGCTGAAGAAAGAATATCTAATATCAGAATTGTACGAGCTTTTGGTCAAGAAAACAAAGAAATAGATAGGTAACTAATTTAATAAACCTACTATGAGAGTGGTCATTATTTATGGTGGGGGTAGGGTGGGTGATTTTTTGATCAATGAATAAATATGGCCTAATACCATAAGTTAGTGCACTAGACTCGTGATAGAGAAATCCAGATGCAGACCCTGACCATGGACTTTGTGTTGTCTCACAGTGACTCTATCTTTGTGTATAAGTTGGTACCGGTAATTTGTTGGGTTAAAAAACCTGACATAAAACTGTAGAGTAACCTGTGATGGACTAGTTTTCCATTCATTGGGAGTAATAATACTCCTAGTTGCTTCATGCTACCAAAACCTACAGAAACTGAAGTTAATTAAGTGTAGCCCAATAAGCCACTAAGCTTCTCCAATTACGAATGGATGAAGTGTCATGCGTGTTTATGCAAACAAACTATAATGAGTGCATGGTGGTATAATTCGGCATTGTCTCATTTAACAAAAGCAACTATTTTAAAAGTATGCCGAAAATCAACAGCTTTGTAAAAGTTTATAATTTATGCTTCTATGAAAACTAACATGTATTTCCTAACAGTAGTTCTATATTCCTTGGTAATCATGGTATTACAAAGTAATACCATGGCACTCGGGAAATTAGTTGCGCCCTCGGGACTTCCACAAATTTTCCCTCGGTATTCGGGGAAATTTAATCACTAATTTCCCTCGAGCCATGGTATTACTTATAATAATGGTTGTAAAAAGTCCAAAATGATTTTATTTTTATGTTTAAATCCAACAGATATTCACAAAATATTGAACATGTTTTCCAATTGTCTTTGAAAGAAGCAATTGCCAGGGCTGTGTTTTTTGGATTTGTAAGTATACCAAATATTAAAAAGTAATTTGTTCTAAATGCTGTGTTTCGAACAAATCATCAATCCTCATGTCCCTTGACATTCGTATAGCCCTGTTGATGGACGATTTGTAAGAAAGCTCGGCTCATTGAAATCTTAGCTTTTTATTCTTATTTATTATATTTCATTCTCATCTCGTTTTTGCATTCCCAGTTTTTTCCCATTTCAATCCCTTCCATTCTCTTCCGTTCAGACTGGTTTCTCTGGTAACTGTGTGGTATTAACTGTTCTCTATTGTGGTGGTGTAATGATGACAGATTCTCTCATCTCTGTTGGTGACCTCACATCTTTTCTTCTTTACACCGGCTTTGTTGGAATATCAGTTGGAGGTAGGCATAGATTGTACCTTTACACACTAGAGCATGAGGGGGGAGGGGGAGGGGGAGGGGGAGGGGGAGGGGAGAACATGCTCCCATGTTCCTTGGTCTTTTTTCATTTTCTCCCTTGTTCCCATAAGTAAAATAACTGTTTCCCTAAAATGTTTTACCTTATGTTCCTTTGATACCCAAAAAACTATTGTTTTATCATATTTTGTTCCCTTGTTCCCTGAAAATAATTTGGCAGTATCCATTGTTCCCTTAAAATAAATGCACTTGTTCCCTTAATCCCTAAAACCCCTGGGAGGACACATCGTCTCGACGGGCATATCGTCTCAACGGGCATATTGTCTCAACGGACAAATTGTCTGTAATACAGGGTCTCGACTAGTGTTTTCTCGTGATTGATCCCGATTTTTTACACAAACGTTTGATCCCTAATACCAAAATCTGGGTTTTTTGGATTATCAGTTGGAGGTAGGCATAGATTGTACCTTTACACACTAGCTATAGAGTATGGACACATCGTCTCGACGGACAAACTGTCTGTACTACAGGGTCGCGACGAGGGATGTTTTCTCTTGATTCATCGATTTTTTACACAAAAATTATCATGGCTGTAAAAACTCACACAATTCTACACCTCTTTTCTTAAGGTATGAGTTCGTTCTACTCTGAGTTGATGAAAGGAGTTGGTGCTAGTGGGAGAATCTGGCAGTTAATTGACAGGCAGCCCGCTATACCATTTACAGGTAAGTATCACGATTATCATTATCAACAACACTGTTACCAGCATCTTTTTCATCATCATCAACACCACCATCATCATCGTCATCAACAACATCGTCATCATCACCACTACCACAATTATCATCATAATAATCATCATGATCATTATAACAATAAGCATCATTCTAATCATCATCATCATTCTGATCATCATCATCATTCTGATCATCATCATCATCATTATCAACATCGTCATCATCATCATCACTACCACCACAATCATCATCATTTTAATCATCATTATCAACATCAGCATCGTCATCATCATCATCATTACTATCACCACAATCATCATCATTTTAATCATTATCATAATCATCATCATCATCGCCATCATCATTACCTATGTTCTAACTTCTACTTTTTCTCGTACCTTCCCAGGCGGAATTGTCCCTCAACTAGACAACTTCAAACATGCCATCCAGTTCCAAAACGTTGATTTTTCGTACCCGTCTCGCCCAGACGTCCAAATATTCAAAGACCTTACCTTAACCGTGCCCGCGGGCTCTGTGACAGCGGTAGTAGGGCCGAGTGGATCTGGGAAGAGTACTCTTGGTGGATTGCTGCTTCGTCTCTATGACCCTAACAACGGTCGGGTCTTAGTTGCCGGCCATGACGTCACCACGCTGTCTCTTGATTGGCTGAGAGGAAGCGCCGGTACTGTTCATCAGGTAGTCTTACAAAGTCATCTTAAAAAACACCAAAATTGTCGTTGCAATCAAAACCACACTCTGAAACTAGCTAAGGATGTCGGTATTTCTTCTCTTGTTACCAACTTATTTATAGACCTTCCTTGGAGTAAAAAGTTAGACTAAGAGAGATACCGAGTATAAAGGGCTAAAGTTCGAAACGTCAGTAAAGTTAAGTCAACATTTTTACGGTGTTACAACTTTCATTATATTACCAATAATATTAAACACCGACGCAGTCTATACTAGTTTACTCGCTAGTTTCCATTTAAGTTATTAATAGCATATTTTGGTACTTATGTGCTTGTGTACCATAACAAGTTGTTGCAGTGGTAGATGATGAAACAAATATTTCTTGAAAAAAAACAAAAGGTGCAATAAATCACAAATTCTGTTCATATAACCGACATCCTTTGTAGGCTTCATACTATAGACTGTAGCTGCGGCTGCGACAACGATCTAGGTGTATAAATAAAGTTATACAGCTATCGAGGTCGAACGAGAAACTACGATCCAAAACTAAAAACAAAAATGAGGTTTTTATCGTCTCAATCCTCTAGCTGGACACGTATCATGTGTCCTACTAATCGGGGAGACTCACTCACACTCACCACTGACCTCTACGCACAAATATTTTGCACACAACTCGGCACACATGTTCATTTTTGCTGAGGGAGGAAAGCCGGATAACCCGGAGAAAAACCCACGTGGCATAGGAGAGAAGAACACATCAAACAAACTCAACTTACATATAATTTATGCCTGAGCCGGGACTCGAACCTGGACCACAGCGGTGAGAGGCCAGCACTCTCACCGCTAGGCCACCCAAACCACCCATAACGATTAACAGATGTAAATTGTGTTTTGTCAACAAGAACGACAACATTAACAACGAGTGATAGCTTTTCCCTCGTGAGTTTCCTTTAGTTACTGTAATATTTCATTGTAGGATCCTATTCTGTTTTCGTGTTCTATCGCCGAGAACATCGCTTACGGTGCAGCAGCCGATCAAACCATCACAACACAAGACATCATTGATGCTGCTAGACAGGCTAATGCTGCTTCGTTCATTGAATCCTTCCCTAAAGGCTACGACACCATAGTAGGAGAACGAGGACAGATGTTGTCAGGTGATGCATGATGATGGTGATGATGATGGTGGTGGTGGTTATGGTGATTATGATGGTGGTAATGATGATGATGATTGTGATGATTATGATGGTGGTGGTGATGGTAGTGATGATGATGATGATGGTGGTGATGGTGGTGATGATGGTGGAGATGATGGTGATGATGGTGATGACGATGATGGTGATGATGTTGGTGGTGGTGATGGTGGTTATGATGATGATGGTGGTGATGGAGGTGTTGGTGGTGATGGAGGTGTTGGTGGTGATGATGATGATGATGATGGTACGTGGTGATGTTGATGATGGTGATGATGTTGGTGGTGGTGGTTATGATGATGGTGATGATAGTGGTGATGATGGTGATGATGGTACGTGGTGATGTTGATGGTGATGATGATGTTGGTGGTGGTGGTTATGATGATAGTGGTGATGATGGTGATGATGGTACGTGGTGATGTTGATGGTGATGATGATGGTGGTGGTGGTGGTTATGATGATGGTGATGGTGATGATAGTGATGATGATGGTACATGTACGTGGTGATGTTGATGGTGGTGACGATGATGGTGGTGGTGATGATGATTGTGATGATGATGATGGTGGTGGTCGTATGCAATGTAAATGATTGATGTAATGATGATGATAATAATGATGACGGTGGTGATAATGATTATGATGATAGTAATGGTGATGGTAGTGATTGTGATGTTTTAATGATACTAACACAGGTATTGTTTTCAAGGCGGGCAGCGACAACGCATTGCTATAGCTAGAGCCATCTTGAAGGTGAGATTTCTATTTTAAATCGCGCGTTGCTAAAACAAATATTTGCCCATCAAATAAGGTAGGGGTCGTTTGTTTTCGAAAATTGTGCTGTGATTCTTTCCCTTGTATGTCGATTTGTCCACTGTCACATATTCGTACAACTTTATGCTATCTTGATTGTAAGAAAGAAAAGGCTTGGCTTACCGTTTCGTTACCGAGATTATTTGCTACAAACTTTAAAAATTTGCTTGCAATCTTGTTTTTGTTCCAAAAAAGGGAAATCATTCAGGCGTTCCTCGGCATGCGCAAAAGGATGCGCGAAACAATTGCCGCGAACATCATTAACTCCAGTGATAAGTTTATAAATATGTTTTCTCTTATTTTTAGAATCCCAAGATATTAATCCTAGATGAGGCCACAAGGTATTTTATTAAAATTATAGTGATAGCGATAATTATGTGTTTATAACCATCATCATCATCATTATCATCATCATCGCTATCATCATCATCGCTATCATTATCGTCATCATTATTATCATCAACTTCATAATGTCAGCATCATAAATAATCATTGTCATCATGATTATTATTATCGCTATCATTATGATCTCCATCATCATCTTTACCATCATTATCATCATGGTAATGATTACCTGTAATTATCATCATCATTTTCATCATCATTATAATCACCCTCATCTTCATCATCATCATTGCCATTTTCATTACCATTATCACCATCATCATCATTACCATTATCATCATCACCATTATCATCATCATATTCACCGTCATCTTCATCATCACCATTACCATTATCATTTCTATTATCACCATCACCATCATCATCATCATCATCATCATCATTATAACCACCCTCATCTTCATCATCATCATTACCATTTTTATTACCATCATCACCATTATCATCATCATCATTATCATTATAATCACACTCATCATCATCACCATCCTCTTCACCATCTAATAAACATTATCATCATCATTGTACTATATTTCACCAGTGCACTTGATGCAGAAAGTGAGTTCTTGGTACAAGAAGCACTCGAACGTCTAATGAAAGGACGAACCGTCATCACCATCGCCCACCGTCTATCCACCATAAAGAACGCTGACCACATCGTCGTCCTTGACAACGGCTCAATCTCTGAATCAGGCTCGTACCATCAACTGATGGAAAACACTGATGGATTGTTTAGGAAACTAGTAGAGAGACAAACAATTGTAAATAAATAGACACATAATTGCCCTATATTTCATTATGACGTCACGATGTGTTTTAGTGGGGGATAGAATCGCCGAACACAATTGTAATTTCAACTAAATCTTCTTTCTCTTTGAAAATTGAGCTTCAAATTATCTAATTTTTATGTATGTTATGTGTCTATGTTTATACTTTCATATTTATGGCATTTTGTTGTCATTTCTTTCCTATCCGTCTTGTAAATGCAATTAGTTTATCGTGTATTCTTGTATTGTTGTTATGAATCTGTCCCCCACTGGCGACGATGATCCTTAGCGTTAGAACAATAGAATGTTTTGATGTGACTTCATAATGAAATAGGACAATTACAGTAAGAATACTCGAACCGTGAACACTGAGGGTTTTTTGTTGTTACTTTTCTTAACCCACGACCTATGATTAATTATAATTCAACAACAAAGTTTCCTCCGCTCTAATTGGTCGATGGGCGGTGACGTGTAGTGCCCGCCGCTGAGCTTTTCGTCCTCTTCGGAAAATTTTGTTGTTGAATAATAAAAACAATACAGCAGTTAGATCTAGGGCATAATGCTGTGATAGTTGCTCTTGGAAAGTAAATGTTCCTCAAAACATGTTTTTCTGAACATCCAGTTTCCGCGGGCAACTATTACAGCATAATGCCCTCGATTCAACTACTCTTTTGTTTAAATAGATTAGAAATACGATATTGTTATGAACACTTAGGGGCTGTTTATATGAAGGCGAGTTGTCCCAACTAGCCGGGATAACTCTTTTGTTTTGTATTCCCCTTGGGACAATAGAGTTATCCCGAAACTCATTAGTTTCGCGGGGGGACGAGGAGCGAAACAACGTCTGTTTTCTCAGGCTATGTGATTGGCGGTTTTTTAATTGTTTCCCCCTTAATTTTAATAAAAATAGAAATTTGTAATACAAAATTTAGTTGTTTTTATATTGTGCAATAAGTGATTTAGATAAGAATCGAAAATGTAGGCTAATAAATTCACCTTTGATCCAAAAAGAATTCTAGTCGTGAATTTTTGATCTTCTTGCTGTTTTTCAATGTTGTTGTTGTAATTTGTTTGTTTGTTTGTTTGTTTTGTTATTTCTTTGTTTTGTTTTTCTGTATGTTTGTTTGTTTGTTTGTTAGTTTTTGTTTTTGTTCGTTTGTTTCTTTGTTTTGTTTTGTTAATTCTTTGTGCTTTTGTTTTTCTGTATGTTTGTTTGTTAGTTTTTGTTTTTGTTCGTTTGTTTCTTTGTTTTGTTTTGTTAATTCTTTGTTCTTTTGTTTTTCTGTATGTTTGTTTTGTCATTATTTTTTTGTTCTTTTGTTTTTCTGTATGTATGTTTGTTAGTTTTTGTGTTTGTTTTTTTTTTCTTTGTTCTTTTGTTTTTCTGTATGTATGTTTGTTTGTTAGTTTTTGTGTTTTTTTTCTTTGTTCTTTTGTTTTTCTGTATGTATGTTTGTTTGTTTGTTAGTTTTTGTGTTTGTTTGTCCTTTTTGTTTGTGTTTTTGTGTCAATTTGTGTTTGTTTGTTTGTTGTCTTTAATAAAGAACAACTATAACCGTATTGAAAACAAGCAACATGCAACAGAAAGAAGAGCAATTAACAAATTGCACATGGTTTTGAATTGTACATCTGTCCTCTTATTGACACACTCTTGAAGTCATAAAATTAAATGTTCAAAACTCAAGTGAAAACATGCACGAGCGTAGCAAGTCCGTGTTTCACAAGTCCATATTTCACAAGTACTCCATATTTTGCAATGCCATGTTTTATTCAGTAGCCCGTGTTTTTACAAACAGCACTGAATTATATCACTCCCGAACGAGTATAAGACCCCGTCTACACGGATCCGGATACTTTTGAAACCGCATACTTTTAGGAGTTCTAAATTAAGAAGACTAAATAATTCAACCAAAAAATTGAATATTCTGGAGCACAAAGAAAAATCATATAAATACTTTTTGGACATGCATGTTATCTCTTCCTAGAACTTATTTAATGTGAAACTAGACGCTCGGAGCGTGAAGTCGGGCTAGTCATAAAATCAACACAGGAGGCTAAACAATTCTACATTGGGCTTCCTGTGTTCGTTCCCAAAGCATCATGGGGGACTATACGCGACATGACAGATCATAGTTAAAGGGGCACTTGGACCAAAATCAATGAAAATTGAAAATATATTTGAAGTTCCTGAAACCTATCTATATTGCAACAATGATTACCATGAAGCAATTTTGCTTACATCAAAACGACTGGCACATAAAAATAGTCAATGTTTTTTAACATTTAAATTTGGTATGTATGACGTCATACATACAACCCTATTGTTCTTTGAGATTTTGAACCAAAATTTCTTTAGGTTAATGAGCTTTAGATGCACAATTTGTAATGAAATTTGGTTAGTTTTCTATCTACAATCATTCTCATGTATACATTGTCGCTTTCCAATTTATTTTAAATTTCTATTGTTTTTGGTCCAAGTGGTACTTTAACTATGGACAGATAGATAGATTGACTAAAAGGTAAACCTAGAGTCGGGCCCTCTAGCCCGACTAATTACTGTTTATTTCTTGTCAAAGGGGAGAAAATTATCCCCTACTCGCTCAAAACTGCCCCAAATGGCCTGAAACTTAACAGGGAGTCAAAGTAAAACACAAAAAACAAGTAAGAACGTTTATTTTTATTATTTATACAAATTTTGTATATTTTAAAAATCGCCGTATATTCTCCCATATAAGCCTTATAAGACCACAGATAGTGAGCTTGGGCTACCTGTGGTCCAACGTTGATCACTCGAAGTAAAATAATCTTTGCAGTAAAATAATCGCTAATCAGTATTCTTTTGGAAGCAATTTATAAGGTTTGTTAGTACAAAAGATATAAGCATTTAAACATGAACACATTAAGCTCCAATAATTTTCATGAGCACAAAAGATATCAAACAAAGGATTGTTTTTTTACGATGAATATAAATTTGAATTATAATTAGACCTCGTCTACACGGATCCGGATACTTTTGAAACCGCATACTTTTTGATGCGAATCGGCCTGTTGTCCACACGAATCCAGTGAATCCGGTCACCGAAACCGCATACTTTTGACGGGTGAATCCGAATTGGAAATGATCAACAGAATTCGTGTAGACGCAAATATTTTTATGCGGTTTCAGCCGGATCGGATTTGTGTGTATCTTAGCTTAAAATCCATCAGTAAAAAAAGTTTTTTTATCACGTGGTGTATGTTCAACTCCTCGATAGTCATAGTTATAGTGTCAAGAGTCCAATAATTAACATAAGTTTCTCGTAGTATTTTTTTAGTTAACAATAGGTCTTTCAGTTCATTAATCAACATAAGTTAAATTCTAGTCGATCTATTATCTATATACAATGAGGTTACATCACCGTTATGATAATTTTGGTTAGTATAAATACGCCCTAACGCGGCTAGTTGTTCAGTCACTCGTGTAGCAAAAGTATACGAGATCTAGAGCAGTTCCTGTGATCAGACTCACACAGAGTCCTGTAGTAAACTGCGAAATCCAGCTAACTCATTCAGAGTTAAAAGTTAGAAGAATTAAGAACAAGAGAACACTTAAAAGAATACAAGAAATACGTTAAAGAATACCTGCAAGAACAAGAAAACGCTAAACGAAAGAATCACAAGAAATACGTTAAAGAATACCTGCAAGAACAAGAAAACGCTAAACGAAAGAATCACAAGAAATACGTTAAAGAATACCTACAAGAAGGAGAGAATCACTTAAAGAACAACAAAACCAGAATACGAGAACCTCTACTAGTAAAAGAACCACGTGCACAAAATTAAAGAACGAAAGAACAACCAAAACTTTAAGTATCAAGTATATATATCCTTAGTTTTCACATATATTAATAATAGATAAATATCAAGAATATATCTTAGTTTCACACATATTAATAATAGATAAATAAGTATCAAGTACATAATCCTTTGGTTCCCTTTAACTTAGTATAGTCATTAGGCGTTTAATTTATAATAAATATTTGTTGTATGTTGTTATACGTTGTTGTATTCAGTGAGCTCGTATTCCTGGGGAATGCTGCACTTGGGGGTTTTGGGAGGGGTTCATTGACTGACCCACCGTGCTCCGTCACAGAATTTTGGTGTCAGAAGTGGGATCTGTCAATTGTAATCTGTTCAAGTGTAAGCCAGACCAGGAAAACGAACTCAAGGAATGGACAACTACGATAATCTGTCGTTAGAGGATTTAAGGGAGGAATGTACGAGCAGACTGATTTCATTTAATGCAAAGGATGGGAAGAGGAATTTAGTTAGCAAACTTAAGGTAGCTGATAAGAAATCGGAATCGCTGTATTCGGAGGAAGAGGAAGGAGCAGTGGGAGGTTCGGAGGCTGTATGTAAGGACAGTGTAGTGTCGGGAATTTTTGAGGAGCAACTGAGACTTCTTGAATTACAGAGGGTAATGAGACAAGAGGAATTGCAAGCGATGAGGGAGGAAAGGGAGGTCAGAGCGAAGGAGAGAGAAGAGAGAAAAGAAGAAGAAGAAAGGCAATTAAAGTTACTCTCAATGCAACTTGAAATGAAAAAAATGGAAACAGCAGGAATGTCGAAAGCGAAAGGAGTGGTGTTGCTCAAAATGAGAGATATGAGGGAAGGTGAGGACATAGACGACTTTTTCCGAGTTTTTGAGTTAACAGCAAATACCCAACATATACCTAAACAGGATTGGTTAGGAAACCTGATCCCAAGATTGAGTGAAAAGGCGAAGTCAGTCTACCTCGAAATCAAAGCATCAGACGCGCAAGATTACGACAAGGCGAAACTAGTCATACTTGCGTCATACCAACTAACAGTTGATCATTACAGATATAAATTTAGGAATTCCGACAAAAGTGCCGAAGAAGATTTTGTTCAATGGGCAAGGAGGACTAGACGCTATCTGGACAGATGGATGCTAGTTGCCAGAGCAACGGGAGATGCAGAAAGAATCTTGGAACAGATTACCATAGAACGAATGCTTGATGCCGTAGGTCCCGAGTTACGTGCATGGCTCAAAGAGAAGAAGCCAGTTACTGCAGAAGAGCTAGCTAAAGTTGCAAACGAGCACGTGCAAGCCAGGAAAGGTCCACTGATTGATGGTAAATATGCCAACCTTGACAAGAACAAGCCAAAACGAAATACCAGCAATTTTATACCTGAACAACCACGGACTAACGTTAACAGCCATCACATTAATCCAATTGCAACCCGGCCTTTTCCTCAAGCTAAAGAAGAGAAGAGAATTACGTCGAACTTTCGAGGGAAATGTTACAAGTGCCAAGAAGTGGGTCATATGTCGTTCAACTGTCCAAAGGTAAAGCAAAATTCTCCATTATCTACTTCAACGCACAAACAATCACAGCCTGGTTCAAGTTACTTATGCTTTACACCTATGCACAAAGACACACAATTTCCCGAACACTTTGTTAAAGGAACTATCGATGGTATACCCGCAAAGATGTTAGTTGATACTGGTTGTACTCGTACATTGGTTCACCGTAAATTTGCTAAAAAGCCCGAAGACACTCAAGAGAATATCACTATCCTTACTGCTACAGGTGAAAGAGTCACAGTACCTCTTGTTTCGCTTGAGATTGAAGTTAAACAAGGTAAGTATAAAGAATTGGTTGGTGTTGTAGATAACCTTCCCGTTGATTGTTTACTAGGTAGATCTTCTTACGGACGAGTAATTACAAGAGACGACCTACTTTTATACTGGGGAACTGACTGTGATAAAGCCTTGGTAACCACTCGTAGTCAAACCAAACAGAAGGCACAAGAAAGGATCGAAGAACTAGTAGATCGAGAAAACTCCCTAGCGAAAAAGACCTTATCACCGCCAAGAGACGAAACAACAAAGAGTAAACCAACCACAGAAATAGGCGAAGACGCAAAGCAAACCACCGTTGAACCAACAAAGTCCATCAAACCTGAAGTAAGTGAAGTCAATATTTTAGACAGAAATATCGACCAGGTAGTAAGTGATCAGAGGAATGATACCACGTTAACTCAATGTAGGAATAATGTCTTAACAGGAGCACCAAAAGAAAATGATGGCTATTTTTACGAGAAAGGGTTATTGATGCACCGTAAATTTTCAGAAAAGATTCATGATGGATTGCCCTATGTAGACCGCATTGTAGTACCTGAGTCCTATCGTCCTGAAATACTTCGAGTAAGTCATACACTACCTTTAGCTGGACATCTTGGTAAAGAAAAGACTATTTCGAGAATAGTGTCACACTTCTATTGGCCAAGACTGAGCTTTGATGTAGGTAAGTATTGTGCGACATGCCCCGAATGTCAATTAGTTACAAGGAAAATGACGTCACTCAGAGCACCACTACAATCAGTCCCTATAGTTACAGAACCTTTTAGAAAGATTGCTATTGACATTGTAGGTGAACTACCGAAAACAACAACAGGCTATAAGTATATTTTAACAATAGTTGACTATGCCACGCGTTATCCAGAAGCTTTTCCATTACGTAATGTCAATTCCAAAACAATTGCAGATACACTAGTGACGTTTTTCTCAAGAGTTGGAATCCCAGAAGAAATAGTTTCGGATCAAGGTGCTAATCTGATAGGTAACCTTATGACGCAGTTATTCGAACAGCTTGGGGTAACTAGAATTAAGACATCAGTTTATCATCCTGAAGCGAATGGCCTTGTCGAGCGATTTAATGGTACTTTAAAGCAGATGTTGCGCAAATTCGTGTCTGAAAACGTACGCTTATGGGATAGATATCTTCCTTATCTGTTGTTTGCTTATAGAGAAGTCCCTTGTTCGTCCACAGGATACTCACCATTTGAACTACTTTATGGCAAGACTGTGCGAGGTCCTCTAGCCGTTATAAAGGAGAGTTGGATGGAGAAGAAGACACCAGAAAGAAATCTAATCACGTATGTACTGGAAATGCGTAGACGTATGCAGACCATGCAACAAGCCGTATATGAGAACATGAAGGAAAGTCAGGACAAGCAGAAGAAAAACTATGACAAGAAGAGTTCCGTCCGAAAGTTTGAAGTTGGAGACAAGGTACTTGTACTACTACCCACTCCAGGAAGTAAGTTAGAAACGAAATGGCAGGGTCCATATACAGTAACAGCTGTCAAACAGGAAGGGAGAACGTATGAAGTCGACACTGGTAAGAGTAAGAAACAGCTTCGTACTTATAACATTAATATTTTGACCCGTTGGCAGAGTAAAGACGAAACCACCGCGTTTGTCATGGAGGAATCTTGTGAAATGCCTTTGCCACATGAGAAGAGTTTACCACAACTAACAAGTGATGAAACATGGAAAGATGTCGTCGTCTCAAGAGAGCTAGACAAAGAACAGACAATGGAAGTACAAAAGCTCTTATACGAGTTTTCTGATGTGTTCTCTGGTAAGCCTAATCGTACTAACGCCGCGTTACATAAAATTGAGACAGGTGAAGCACAACCAATACGATCTGCCCCCCATAAAGTTCCGCAAAGACTTGAAAAGGCAGTGGAAGACGAGGTTGCAAAAATGCTGGAAATGGAGATTATCCAACCTTCGGCAAGTCCATGGGCGTCACCCGTAGTTATAGTACCAAAACCTGATGGCGATATTAGATTTTGTGTAGATTACCGGAAGCTAAACCGAGTCACGAAGATGGATGCCTATCCTTTACCAAGAATTGACAAGATGTTGGAGAGGGTAAGTGCTGCAAACTACATAACCACCTTAGATTTAACAAAAGGGTACTGGCAAATCCCCTTAGAAGAATCCACTATTGAGAAATCCTCATTTATTTGTTCCAAAGGTTTGTTTAATTTTCTTGTAATGCCGTTTGGAATGAAAACCGCACCAGCTACTTTTCAGCGGATGATGACAGAAGTTGTGTTAAAGGGTCTCGAGGATTTTACCGATGCCTACCTTGACGACGTGGAGATTGACACACGAGGATCATTCTCACAACATATGTTTGAGTTACAACAAGTACTACATAGATTGAGGAAGTTTCACTTGAGTGCTAGACCATCCAAATGTAAAATTGCTATAGTTTGGGCTATTGAGCTTTACAGGTATTACTTATATGGTCGACATTTCATTCTACAGACTGATCATAATCCTTTAACCTGGTTGTCCCAAGTGAAAGACAAGAGCAGAAAACTACTGAGGTGGAGCCTAACTATTCAAGAGTACGACTTAGAAATTCAGCATAAAAGTGGAAAGAAAAATGTCAATGCAGATGTACTTAGTAGGTTGTAAGTATATTTGTTGAAATGAGTGTGAGTGTTGTTGGCGAGACAGGAATGAGGAAACATGTGTGTTTATTGTGTTGTGCGAAAAAGCTGTGAGAAAGAAATGAGAAAATGTGTACTTTATTGTATTTGTGTGAAAAAAAAAGTTGAGTTGTGAGACAGGAAGGGGAAGACGTGTACTTGTGTGAAAAAAAAATCGGGGAATGCTTGTCTTATGTTCTCTTACGTTTGGGATCTCTTTTGATTCTCATTTATTTTTGATTCGGGTGTGTCTACACTTCGGAAGTTCCATATGTACAGGAAATGCAATTTCCTCTATCTTTCAAATTTAGTGAATTCATCCTCTTTTCATTAGATATTTCATAATTTGTTAAAAAATTTAGAAATAGTCTTAAGGGGGGAGGTGTCAAGAGTCCAATAATTAACATAAGTTTCTCGTAGTATTTTTTTTAGTTAACAATAGGTCTTTCAGTTCATTAATCAACATAAGTTAAATTCTAGTCGATCTATTATCTATATACAATGAGGTTACATCACCGTTATGATAATTTTGGTTAGTATAAATACGCCCTAACGCGGCTAGTTGTTCAGTCACTCGTGTAGCAAAAGTATACGAGATCTAGAGCAGTTCCTGTGATCAGACTCACACAGAGTCCTGTAGTAAACTGCGAAATCCAGCTAACTCATTCAGAGTTAAAAGTTAGAAGAATTAAGAACAAGAGAACACTTAAAAGAATACAAGAAATACGTTAAAGAATACCTGCAAGAACAAGAAAACGCTAAACGAAAGAATCACAAGAAATACGTTAAAGAATACCTGCAAGAACAAGAAAACGCTAAACGAAAGAATCACAAGAAATACGTTAAAGAATACCTACAAGAAGGAGAGAATCACTTAAAGAACAACAAAACCAGAATACGAGAACCTCTACTAGTAAAAGAACCACGTGCACAAAATTAAAGAACGAAAGAACAACCAAAACTTTAAGTATCAAGTATATATATCCTTAGTTTTCACATATATTAATAATAGATAAATATCAAGAATATATCTTAGTTTCACACATATTAATAATAGATAAATAAGTATCAAGTACATAATCCTTTGGTTCCCTTTAACTTAGTATAGTCATTAGGCGTTTAATTTATAATAAATATTTGTTGTATGTTGTTATACGTTGTTGTATTCAGTGAGCTCGTATTCCTGGGGAATGCTGCACTTGGGGGTTTTGGGAGGGGTTCATTGACTGACCCACCGTGCTCCGTCACATATAGTTATAGTTGACAAGCATCAGTATGGATAAAAACATTACAAAACTTTCGGAAGAGGAATTAAGAGAAATTCAAGAAAGTTTGGACAGTTTGCTATTGTTATAACCATAGTTAATAGAGGGGACGCACAAGTGTACCTGCATGATATAAATAGAACGTTGATCTTATTATTGTCTGATATATAGTTTAACTGAATAACCTTTTAAAAAAATAATTATATTACTTAGTGTAAAAATTGGGGTTGCTGAGTTACTGCCCATATTCACAAGTCAAATGATCGGGAACAAATTGAAAAACCGGGAAAGGAAACCAGCCATTGTCAACAACCAGAACGTGGTCTATAATTTCAAGTGTGATCTGTGCGATACAGATTATAATTACATCGGTTATACAAGTCGTCATTTACACCAGAGAATTGAAGAGCATAAGCTAGAATCATCAGCTATCGGTCGACATATGAAGCAAGTTCATGATATCAAGAACCCGGACTTAAGAAATAACTTCACAGTACTTTAAAGAAGTGTAGTGGGAAGTTTGACTGTCTTCTTTATGAAATGCTACTCATCCGTAAAAGGAGACCAAACTTAAATGTACAATCAGACTCACTGCGTGCCAAGGTCTTTGTTTAGATCTTTAGCTTTTGTTAAATATTCAAATTAACATCATGTATAAAAGCTTTGACATTTCTGAATAAATAACTTTTGAAAATGCAGTCATGTTGACTGCGAAACGTCAAGTTTTAGTGTTACTCTTTATTTTAAGTAAAATAAGAATTACATTTATCAATGATAGCAAAGTTTATTCACTAATAGAAATGTTCATTTTTTTTAATGAAAAAGTCGGAATAAAACAGCGTTTGTTCTCCTTACAATGGTGATAAAAGCTAAATATGAATCTCACAAAAATCTATTTTGTTATTTTGACATATTCGTATGTAATTACAATGATTTAAATTCTTACCATTTACGTTTACAGGCATATTTTCTTCTTTTTGTAGATACTTTTGAGGCTGCTTTATCTCCCTTGCGCATATTTCTATTCATAGAGTTTTCATTTGTTATTATATATTCATAAGAGTTTCTCTCCATCTCTTCCTGGTGTTTGAGAAGTCGTGCTAATGATTTTTGTACATTTGGTACTTTATCCTCTGTTCCAGTTTCATCATAATTCTTTGAGGGAATGCATTCTTCAAGTTTACTCAATTTTAACCATTTAGCGCGCTCTTCGATATCCATTTGATGAACTTGATCGAGATGATTTGCTAGTCGACTAAGGTTAGTGCTTCCACACCCAATATACAGGACAGTTTCGCCTTGTGCGACCCATGCTGAGCTCTTGACTTGACCAATGTTTCATAGAAAATAATCTCTTTTTGCAATATTACATTTTTATGTAGGACGGCCCGAAAATGAGGCTCGCGACGGCCCGAACTGGCCCGAAGGCCCTATAGGCTTTATTTGCTCTCTCGCTCTTACTCTCCGGCTCTATCTCTCTCTTATTCATTTTGGTCCCGTCGCAACGGTTGCGCATAATCAAAGTAGAATAAGATGAAACAAAAACTCAATGAAAAAAAAACTCATTTTATTAAACCGAAAAAAAATATTTTCAAAACACAATTACATGCATCTAAGGCTAACGAGTATAAGAATTATAAGTTTGTTAAGTAGAAATTATAAGTTTGTTAATTATAAGTTTGTTAAGTAGAAATTTCCTTTGGTGTATTGCTGATTAAGTTGCCTCCTCCCAGCTATAGTCATTATCATCCATAAGGTTTTGCTTTGTGGCCATGATCTTTTTATAAGTAGGATCTCTTCTCAAATAATGCATCCATGTCAGCTGTTCGTGTAGAACCTCCCTCAAATCTTTTCTATATATGTAGGCAACAAAACATTATTGGCTTTGGCGTGTGCTACTTCATCACTATCGCCGTTTTGTTTATATTTCTGCATTATCACTTCCAAATCTTGCTGATGCCTTTCCATTGCCATGTATTGCATTCTCGCCCAAACATCCTCTTTCTCATCTTCAGTAGAATTAAACTGACTCGAGGCAACACTATCCTCGCTACTATCCTCAATAATTTCTTGAGCACTACTCGTCATGCTGTCAGAACTTGATTCATCTTCGTCATAGTTGGATTGAGACATGCTACCTTACTTGCGAGTTATTTTGGGGTGACTGTGCTTTGGATGCCAGCCTCCCTTATAAGCAGAGGGTTATGTTTTATTATGGGACCGGGTATCTTGTTATCGTATTCTAAGGGAAACAAATCTTCACTTTGATCATGTGCAGTCCATAAAAGATCAATTTGTGATCAAATCTTCACAAATTGATATTTTATGGACTGCACATGATCAAAGTGAAGATTTTCGCTTGAAAAAAGAAAAGCGAAAAACGCGCGATTTAAAGCACCTAAAAAGCTGGAAACCGGCTCAAAATGTTCATTAACTTATATTGTTAATTAATTTGATAGTCATTTTTCAAGACTTAACGATGTTATTTCACTTTTTTCGACTTTTCGTTTTTCCCCAATGGTCCTTAAAAAAAATTACTCCCAATGGTCCTTGAAAAAAATTCGCTCGCTGATTTTGCTCGTTCGATATACACCTATTTCAATTAACGTTGTCCATCTGGAATGGTTGATCTGAGACCGATAGGGATTGTGGGAGCTCGTTAAACTGCAAATACACTATTATAATCACGCTCGAATATTAATGTTTACTTCTGAAATACTGTTATCCATAATTCAACACCATTCAAGTGTGATTAAAACAATGTATTTGGAATTTAATGAGCTCCCACAATTCCTATCGGTCTCAGATCAACCATTCCAGATGGACAACGTTAATTGAAATAGGTGTATATGCGCGCGTTCTAATCGATTATCACCTGTTTCTGGATCCTGGGGTGCCTGTGGGTCAACATGGTTCAGTGCTTTGCACCAGAATGCAAACATGCTTCAGCTGAGACCCATTTATGCAGATTTTTCTAGCGTCTAGCGTCTAGTGTCGTGGTATATTCTATAATCTAGCGACCAACTATACAAGAAGGTCGTCGTAAAAAAAACAAAAGGTAACTAGCAGTGGAATATAACAACAACCTAAAAGGACTCGCTGACACTCTCACTAACATCAAGGAAAGAAATGACGAATGCACGCCATGACACAATAACAAACAGTATCCAGTCAACTTCAAACGGATTGCGAATCATTGAAGACGGAAGGCCATTTATTGAGGACGAAAACCGAACCATTGAGGACGAAAGGCGAATCAGCGATGACAAATGGCAAAAACTAGAGCGAATGTCACAAGATGATCAAAGAAAGTTTCTGCTTAAGTACAAGTTTGAAAACGAGCTTGTCAGTAGCATCGAAAAGAATGTTAGCAAAGGTGACCACCTCTATTGCCAAGGTGCAAAAGGAAAATTGTACGACCATCATATGCTGGTCACCAGTGTTGATGGCGATAACATCGAGGTTTTCGAATACAGTGGACCTTATTTTGGTGGGAAAGCTCTGTCAGAATCAACTTCTTCATCAAAACCATCTGCATTAGCTCAAGTGGGTGGCGGAACAATTTCATTTACAAAGCTAGAGAGCAAAAAGGTAATTGCGCAAAATTAATATATTTATACTATGAGGCAGCCATTTTCCCGCTCTGTCTGTGTGACGTAAGTTGTCCAATAATTTTTTCAGTTATTGGATCTAGGTAATGTATTTGTGACCAGGCCTGCATACGAATTCACCAAAGTTGTTAGCCTTGAGCCCGTGCATTTTTGTAATGTGGCATTGTATATAAACATAAATAAAACGAAGGGAAAACCCCCAGCTCGCCGTTCATTCAACCAACATTCGCATGTATTTCGATATTTTTTTATTTTCATAAAACAGTACGTGTCGAAGGTCTTTGAATATATTGAAAGAAGAAAATATACAACGGATTAAGAGTGCAAGGCTCATGTGAAACTTCTTTGCACCTTGATAAAATATAATATATACATGCTTTAGTCGAGCTCCTTTCATCATGGTTCGCAGAGTCGTTCACTTGTCAGAGCTGCACAGCTGGCATCACTTGTTCTTCTTGAAGAAACGAGAACTAACGAAAAAGATTTAGAATAGCTTTTCTTGAGATATTTTGGACTTGAACGACGAATCAATGAACTTTTGAAGTCGTGAAGTTGACCGTCGTCCCTAATGGCTTCTAAACCTATGCAAAACCCGCACTGACCAATTATCATTTCGAGGGAGGGGAGCCACGACGTATTAAAAAAAGTTTATTTGATGCTTTACATTTTCAAGAATGATTTCATTTTATTGACGATATTGGTGATATCATGTTGTAAATATTGTTGCATATTGATTTTTAAAAGTTTTCTGAGTTTTAGTTTCGATTTTGCTGACCGAAAAAAATGATTTGTACCCTACTCTACTGAGGCAGGTTTTGGTGCGCAATTTTTTCCTGTCATGGGTTATGCTAACAACTTGAGCTTGTTAGCTTCGCGCTGATTGGCTAGTTGCATTTTCTTGTATCACCTAGATGATTGACGCATTTCTTCCAAGTCTTGGCAGGTTATGAAAAATTAACTGGGCAAATTCAACCAATCAGAAACGGGAAAATATTTTGAATGAATAGCAATATTTATTATTAATATTATCTACAATCTCGTCCCCATTCTCCGCTAGCTCTTACTGCGCATTCTCGACGAGCTATCTTGGCTCTGGCTTACCCAACTGAATCCGGCCACTTGATTGGTCCTTAGAGAAAACAAAGCGATGGACCGGAAGTTTAAAATAACGCTCGATTCCCAACAAAACCGAAAATATATCAGAACATTGCTTATATAGACAACCTGAATACGGGGTAAGGAAAGTTAATCATCAAGAACTGTCATACCTAGATTTCTCAGAATTCTTCGCGTGATCTGATATTTTTCTTGACTTGAAATGTGTAAACATTGACCCGTAAATAGCGACTGTGATTTTACTTTTGATTCTACTCGCCTTTTTTTAATTTTACTCGCCCACTGACTCGCTAATATTCTCATCAAAATCCTTTCTAATTATTTAAGCCTATAAAAGCATTTTCTATCAGTGGTTTGATCAAGATATTATAGGTAAATTCATTGGAGGACGAGGGAATTCCACGTTGAATTTCACGAGAGAAATCAATATCGCATGAATCGCGGAGTCCGCGGAGCGATGAGTGCGATATTGATTTTTCGAGTGAAATTCAAACGTGGAATTCCCGAGTCCAAAAATGAATTTTCCTTGAATCTTATACTTCAATTTAAGCTTCAAAAACCAGACGCGCGCTGCTCGCTGCTCGTTCCGATGAATTCAGAAACCGGATGAGAGGGTATTCCACGCTAAATACCCTCGCATCCGGTTTCGTTCTCAACCAATCAGCGCGCGAGTTTAAATTGAAGTATAAGATTCTATATATTATTATATAACATATAGTGGTATACCAAGTGATATCAACTAGATAAAAAGCCTACTAGTCATGAAGATGTGTGATATCACTCTCAACCAACGAAACCATTGTTTGGTAATAAAATATTTTTTTGATTTGTTTCAATCTGTTATATAATAAACAGAACATTACATGTGCGCTTGGAGATATGAATTTTATCTTCGAGTGTTGAAACGATATCCCACTCCTTCGCTGCGCTCACTCGTGGGATATCTTATCAACACTCGAAGATAAAATTCATATCTCTGCGCGCCCATGTAATATCCTCTATTAATTAAATGTATATTTATAATTTAACATAAAATGTGATTTCATTCCGTTATCAATAGAACGTTTTCGTATAACTCACTTTTAATATGCAAATGAGTGTATGTGTAAAATAATATGCTAATTAGGTATGTGTGTAGCTATATGCTTCAGTGAGTCGCGCTCTTGGCTTAAAGTAATAGAAACTAGACGCTCTACGGAGCGTGCACTCGTGCCCTGGATGCAAGGTGATGAGCTTGGGACAGTTGGAAAGGTGTCTGTAAAACCCGGAACGTGCCCGGAACACCCGGAACACCCCGGAACACCCCGGAACACCCCGGAACACCCCCGGAACACCCCCGGAACACCCCGGAACACTCCCGGAACACCCCAGAAAAGTTAATATTTATAAAATTAAAAAATTTAAAAGGGGAAAAAGGGAAAAAATAAAAAAAAGAAATAAAAAAAAAGAAATAAAAAAGTAAAAAAATATAAAAAGTATATTCACGAGTTGTTTGTGTAAAACACGAACGAGCGAGTGAGTTTTTTTACACAAACAACGAGTGAATATCACCCCGTACAAAGCACTTTCTATGATGTTTTCTCTTTATTAATATAACTAGAATTCACATACAAACACGTTTATTTTGATTGAGTAAAAATGACAAATTTTGTCGAAACTTTCGTAAGTTTTAAGTTTATAAGTTAAGTAGATGCATGCAATGTCAACTATACACAATTAAATTGAAAAACTCCGCTTGTCAGTTTATAAAAGGAAAATGGATATATAAAAAGTCAATATAAATATTAAAAATGTACTTTGATTGTTTTTCATTAGTCGCTGTCCGGCGAATCCAAGATGCAATAATGACGGCGGCGCTTAGTTGTCGTTTCTTCACGAAAAGCTTCCCTTCTTCGTCTGAATTCTTGCCCTTCTATTATCGTTGTTGAGTAGTCTTTCTTTCGTAAGTAACGGTCAAAGCTCGATATGAACGACCTTAAAGTTGTCGGTTCGTATTGACTATTCATCCCCATCTTTATTCCTTACTTCAACGAGAAAAGCAGAAAGCAGCTCGTCTAAATCTCTTGGCTGGATTTCTTCCAGGTTTTGTTGCACATTTTTTGTTTCAAGATATTCAGTCAATAAAGCCAGGTCTCTCTTCGTCTTGCTTAGTGTGTTTTTGTTTTCTTGGTTTTGAATAAACTCATCTACCGGCACATCTAGTGACACAAAACGACTCGCCATTTTGTTCACATCAACAAAGCTACAGAAAACGCAATTTTGTTTTGGCGGGAAGCCATTCAAATGTCACAATTGCTCGTTTTATGATTGGTTGGTTTGGTCAACTCTAAATTTTGATTGGTTATATTTTTACACTGTGAAAAGCTGTACGCGACGCTGATTGGTCGTATTGCATTTTTCACCAGTGAAATATAAAGCATAGAGATTTTTATAATAGAGATTTATTGTATGAAATTCTAGTTATATATATAATAAATATCTTTACAGCTCTTGCACATTTTCACGTAACTATTGTATCTCATAATTAGGTCTATTGTTATATGCCGTTTTCGACGTCGTTGCCGTAGTGGTTACTTAAACTCCCTACTATTGTACTTATCCCGCGTTCATTAGCTAACGGTCTTAAAATACGGTCGTATTCACAATGTATTTCGTCGAAAATGACATTTCACTGGACTGAAAACAAATCAGAGTTGTTTGCATTAGCACGTAATGAAGTTCCGTACTGTGCACTAAGTGTGGTTTTAGGATTCACTAACCCGTGATTTAACGAAAGCGTAAAAGGTGTACACTTTGTGTACATTTTATTGTAGTGTCTTACGCAGCAAGTAACCATCTTTTAAGTTAAAACTGAACATATTTCTTTTGAATCTGAAAAAAGCGGCAAGTGTCAAGAAAGAAAGATTATTATGTTCGTTTACAACTTTACATACTTGATTTTTTTTAAATTGTAAATATACTAATTGTATATTTTTGGACCAATCGAAACCGTTTTCTTTCGCTGATAATGAGGGCACGAGCATATACTTCCCGGTCTGTTGAAGTAATTTAATATTATCATATTTCATATTATTATATTTGATTTTATATTTTATATTTTATGGTAATTTCAGTTCATTGTAATTAATATTATGTTATTGTTTATAAACCTATAAACCTCTTGTTCACGTTCTTTGCTTGTAATGCAAGCACATCTAACCATGCGCAACATAAGCACGACATACTGAACCAGGATAATTTATTTTAGTAATAATTTAATTTATGTTGTTATATTTGATATTGTTCTTGTTTGAAATCTTTAATTTGAAATCTTGGAATGAATAAATATGAATAATTAAAGTAAATATCAAAAACTATCAAATTCAATTTTTTTTTCTTTTCTTTCTTTTTCTTCTCTTTTTTTTCTTTTTTAATTTTATAAATATTAACTTTTCTGGGGTGTTCCGGGGGTGTTCCGGGGGTGTTCCGGGATATTCCGGGGTGTTCCGGGGTGTTCCGGGTGTTCCGGGTGTTCCGGGCACGTTCCGGGTTTTACAGACACCCCAGCTGGAACTAGTTTACAGATTTGAATGGCAGAAATCCATTTAAGACAGTTATCACTGAACGCAAACAATGTATGTACGTTATGAAGTTGCTTATCAAGTTAAAATATAAATATGAAACTAGTGCTACTGGAGTACTTTGATTCTTAGCTGCATAAGGGATGAAATACTATTTCATTTGGGATCGAGACCTGAGCTACACTTCCCAGTATGACCTTATTATTTTCTTTTCGGGTTCCATATTTGAATACATCTCTCGTTTTATTGTTAATTTGCATCTTTTGTTTGTTTAATTTAAATTTCGTTAGAGTATCGTGTCTTTCCTTATTTGAGAACTGGAAAGAGAATAAAATACATATTTTGCATCACATTGGGAGGTTTGTTCTTTTATGTCACAAAATGTTTTGATAAGACAGTTGCCATCAGTAATGTTGTAAGTTGTCGTATTTTGTTGCATTGAATAATATAGTTTATAGAATAACCAGAGAAACAAAGCATGAAACCGGTTATTTTGATATTACTATTTTCTATAATGTATACTTCTTGAGGAATGTTTTACTTGAAGAACTACTTCATGTTCATGCAGTAACTAATGTGTATTCTAGGTCAATAATGGTATCATATATCTTTAAAACATTTGCAATTCAGTGGCATCATTTTGTACAAAACCATTACAAATATTATACAGCTTAGCATTCTCATTAATGGAATTTAATGTTACATAATTCCATCTGACTATCCGTATGACGTCACGATTCTATTGTCTTTCGGATCATAACACGAGGAGACTACGAAACGACGATGTGACTCACTTCGGCCTCAATATCTTTTGTCTTCTATGTTTTACCGTATGTTTCTGAACACATATCGATTCGAAGGTGATAAGAGATCACACATATTTCATTCAAACAGCAAAGAAAGACTTACTCGAAGAGAAAAAGCCTATTTAAGTTCATTAGATGTCGCCATCTTTGATAATGATCAAATGGTAAGTAATGGAATGTCTTGTGTTGTGTTGGGTTAGCTAATTTTGATTAAACTAGATACAATTTTCCCTTGAAGGCAAGTAAATAAAGCGTGTATGTGCGAAGTTTCGGCATGGTAACCCTCGTATTTTTTTGGTAACCAACTTTCAAAGTTTGAGATATGAAATGAATGTCTCCTATGTATACGAAACTTTCTCGGTGTCGCTAGTTTGTAAAGGGAAATTATGATTTGTGTGCGGTGCAAAACCGAAGAATGATTGTATAATTCATAAAAATAAGTTACAGAATACAGAACTGAGTTTTCATGTATATCAGTATAGACTGGCGAGCATAATTGCTAGTTTATACTAAATGATTTGGTTGCTTCATGTTAAAAATTAGCTAGCTAGAAAGGTCAACATGCGTGTGTATGATTCCTGATTTCTGGTTTCTGGTTTCAGGTTTTATATGATATGAAGAGGAGCAAAGCCGGTTCAAAGTCTACTATTAAACGCATCAAAAGCTTCTATATTATTTTTATATATAAATGAATAAAAATTTAAGTCATTTTCATATCGCTTGTTGTTGTAATGCTTACATTGCAATAGCACATTTTCTACTCGGAAATACATTCAAACATGGTCATATTCCCCACCTTACAAGGAACAAAAATGTTTATATATAAAGGACAACGTTTTATACTCGTTAAATTTCATGGAATAGCCTTTTAAATACTCGCATAAATCGAACCAAATCATGCAATGTCTAAGAACATATACAGCACGGCCAGTCGTTGCGTCAAAGTCAGGGTAGTAACTCCATGTATACCATGAAATATATTAGATACCGACGAAAAATCTAATCCACATTTGTCAGTTGATGCCTTCAGATTTCAAAGCTAGCCAGCTAAGATAAGTTTGAATAATTAATTCATTGAACTTCAGTTACGATGAATGTCGAAACTTTGACTCTGAAAAGTTTATCACCAAAATGTTTTATTTTTAAAATCTCCCACCTCATTATAATCTTCCATATTAGTTTGACATAGGTGACTCCGTATTGCAAGAAACAAGACATTTTTTCTGTACAAATTTAGCCCTATTTGTTCATGTATGATAAACACTGAACGCGTCCGCCGCTTTTAATTGCCTTCGTTTTATTATTACACGTGACTGAATGTTTTGATGACACCTTGCAAACAATAGAATCGTGACGTCATACGGATAGTCAGATCTGACTATAACCCGGACTGCTCACTAGACCGTCAGTGTAAACTTTTGAGCCCCAAGATCTCGGTCAGCGTACTTCGAGCACATGGAGGTAAGTACTTCATTTGTCGTAAATGTAATCGATCGAAATACTCTAAGTGGGTATCATAATAACCATATGTATTCCCCTGTATTCCTATGTATTCCCCTGTATTCATATGTATTCCCCTGTATTCCCCTGTATATCCCTGTATTCCCCTGTATTCCCCTGTATACCCCTGTATACCCCTGTATACCCCTGTATTCCCCTGTATACCCCTGTATACCCCTGTATACCCCTGTATACCCCTGTATACCCCTGTATTCCCCTGTATACCCCTGTATACCCCTGTATTCATATGTATTCATATGTATTCCCCTGTATACCCCTGTATTCCCCTGTATTCCCCTGTATACCCCTGTATTCCCCTGTATTCCCCTGTATACCCCTGTATACCCCTGTATACCCCTGTATACCCCTGTATACCCCTGTATTCCCCTGTATACCCCTGTATACCCCTGTATACCCCTGTGTTCATATGTATTCATATGTATTCCCCTGTATACCCCTGTATTCCCCTGTATACCCCTGTATTCCCCTGTATTCCCCTGTATTCCCCTGTATTCCTCTGTATTCCCCTGTATACCCCTGTATACCCCTGTATTCATATGTATTCATATGTATTCCCCTGTATACCCCTGTATTCCCCTGTATACCCCTGTATACCCCTGTATTCCCCTGTATTCATATGTATTCATATGTATTCCCCTGTATACCCCTGTATTTCCCTGTATTCCCCTGTATACCCCTGTATACCCCTGTATACCCCTGTATACCCCTGTATACCCCTGTATACCCCTGTATACCCCTGTATTCCCCTGTATACCCCAGTATTCCCCTGTATTCCCCTGTATTCCTCTGTATTCCCCTGTATTCCCCTGTATACCCCTGTATACCCCTGTATTCATATGTATTCATATGTATTCCCCTGTATACCCCTGTATTCCCCTGTATACCCCTGTATTCCCCTGTATACCCCTGTATTCCCCTGTATTCCCCTGTATACCCCTGTATACCCCTGTATACCCCTGTATACCCCTGTATACCCCTGTATACCCCTGTATTCCCCTGTATTCCCCTGTATACCCCTGTATACCCCTGTATACCCCTGTATACCCCTGTATACCCCTGTTTACCCCTGTATTCCCCTGTATTCATATGTATTCCCCTGTATTCCCCTGTATACCCCTGTATTCCCCTGTATACCCCTGTATACCCATGTATACCCCTGTATTCATATGTATTCATATGTATACCCCTGTATTCCCCTGTATTCCCCTGTATACCCCTGTATTCCCCTGTATTCCTCTGTATTCCCCTGTATTCCCCTGTATACCCCTGTATACCCCTGTATTCATATGTATTCATATGTATTCCCCTGTATACCCCTGTATTCCCCTGTATACCCCTGTATTCCCCTGTATTCCCCTGTATTCATATGTATTCATATGTATTCCCCTGTATACCCCTGTATTTCCCTGTATTCCCCTGTATACCCCTGTATACCCCTGTATTCCCCTGTATTCATATGTATTCCCCTGTATTCCCCTGTATACCCCTGTATTCCCCTGTATACCCCTGTATTCCCCTGTATTCATATGTATTCATATGTATTCCCCTGTATACCCCTGTATTTCCCTGTATTCCCCTGTATACCCCTGTATACCCCTGTATTCCCCTGTATTCATATGTATTCCCCTGTATTCCCCTGTATACCCCTGTATTCCCCTGTATACCCCTGTATTCCCCTGTATTCATATGTATTCATATGTATTCCCCTGTATTCCCCTGTATTCCCCTGTATTCCCCTGTATACCCCTGTATACCCCTGTATTCCCCTGTATTCCCCTGTATTCATATGTATTCCCCTGTATTCCCCTGTATACCCCTGTATTCCCCTGTATTCCCCTGTATTCATATGTATTCCCCTGTATTCCCCTGTATTCCCCTGTATTCCCCTGTATACCCCTGTATACCCCTGTATTCCCCTGTATACCCCTGTATTCCCCTGTATTCCCCTGTATTCCTCTGTATTCCCCTGTATTCCCCTGTATACCCCTGTATTCCCCTGTATTCCCCTGTATTCCCCTGTATTCCCCTGTATTCCTCTGTATTCCCCTGTATTCCCCTGTATTCCCCTGTATTCCTCTGTATTCCCCTGTATTTCCCTGTATACCCCTGTATTCATATGTATTCCCTTGTATTCCCCTGTATTCCCCTGTATTCCCCTGTATTTCCCTGTATTCATATGTATTCATATGTATTCCCCTGTATTCATATGTAGTCCTTTTGGCCCTCGGTTATAGTCGTTGTGAGAGGAAACTTTCATAGTTGCTGAGACGGCAGAAGTTACCGACATGGATATGCACACGTGTTAAAATTAGCAACTCGAATAACCATTTCCGCCATAGCGGAACTCTACTATAAATGATTTCGAAATGCACGGGATGTAACTAGATCTACTCACGCAGACACTTAAAAAGTCAAAACAGTCGAAAACAAGTCTAAAGTTATAGTCTAAAGTTGGTCTGTCAGCAAACACCTTATGGAATTTTAGGCCAGTTGAAATGCCTGGTGAAAACATGCCGCTGTTTTCACCAGGCATTTTAACTCGCGTAACATCCCTGAAGGTGTTTGTTTAATGTTTTTTAAATGTTTTCGCTGGAGCCGATTGTTACAGTAAGACATTGCTTGAATAACCTACAGTCATTTCCAGAAAGTGATAGTCCAGAAATTTCAAACTTTGACATCTCTAAATGTGAGACTAAGTTATCATAAGTTAATGAATATTTTTCAATGTCGGCAAGTTGGAGAAAAGATAAATCTCTCTTGAAGATCATATACTTTTATTTATTTCAAGAATTTTTTTTATGACTTTTTTTATCGATATAGCGATTTAATAAATAACATGGCATTTATCTGTTTAGAAGAACGCTGTGATTGACCGATTTGTTTACTTGGCCAAGTTTAATAAAAAAATTAAAATTTATGCGATTTCCGGTGTTTTTCGTAGTTTTAGCACAGTTTTGTAAGTGAAAACACTGCACATTTTAAGCTAGCTTATTTTTTTCCGGAGCTGTTTTCGCTGTATTATTCACTGTTTTCACTTTTTTGGAGTTTCCGAGTTACACTAGCTTTAAATAATAAAATGTCCTAGTGAATACACAGCTGAAACAAAGCCTGAAACTAAATCATTCATATCCGGTTTTAGACAATACATGACCGACAGATTTACCAGTAAACTTATCACAATAGGATAAAATTACTCCATGTGATCAAACCATGAACGTTTTCGTTAATGTAGTGAATAAATCATTACCACTGCTTAGGATGATATAATGATTTGATTTGGAATCCATTTTGCGTCCGATTTGGTCGAGCCCCTTTGAGTTCACTCTCTGTCCTGTTGTCAACTGCACCCTCTTTGGCATCAATTGAGGAATTTCAGGGGAATACAGGGGTATACAGGGGAATACAGGGGTATACAGGGGAATACAGGGGAATACAGAGGAATACAGGGGAATACAGGGGAATACAGGGGAATACAGGGGAATACAGGGGAATACAGGGGTATACAGGTGAATACAGGGGAATACAGGGGTATACAGGGGTATACAGGGGAATACAGGGGTATACAGGGGAATACATATGAATACATATGAATACAGGGGAATACAGGGGTATACAGGGGTATACAGGGGAATACAGGGGTATACAGGGGTATACAGGGGAATACAGAGGAATACAGGGGAATACAGGGGAATACAGGGGAATACATATGAATACATATGAATACAGGGGAATACAGGGGTATACAGGGGTATACAGGGGTATACAGGGGTATACAGGGGTATACAGGGGTATACAGGGGTATACAGGGGTATACAGGGGAATACAGGGGAATACATATGAATACAGGGGAATACAGGGGTATACAGGGGAATACAGGGGAATACAGGGGAATACAGGGGAATACAGGGGTATACAGGGGTATACAGGGGTATACAGGGGAATACATATGAATACATATGAATACAGGGGAATACAGGGGTATACAGGGGTATACAGGGGAATACAGGGGTATACAGGGGTATACAGGGGTATACAGGGGTATACAGGGGAATACAGAGGAATACAGGGGAATACAGGGGAATACAGGGGTATACAGGGGAATACATATGAATACATATGAATACAGGGGTATACAGGGGTATACAGGGCTATACAGGGGAATACAGGGGTATACAGGGGGTATACAGGGGAATACAGGGGTATACAGGGGTATACAGGGGTATACAGGGGTATACAGGGGTATACAGGGGTATACAGGGGAATACAGGGGTATACAGGGGAATACATATGAATACATATGAATACAGGGGAATACAGGGGAATACAGGGGTATACAGGGGTATACAGGGGAATACAGGGGTATACAGGGGTATACAGGGGAATACAGGGGTATACAGGGGAATACATATGAATACAGGGGAATACAGGGGTATACAGGGGTATACAGGGGTATACAGGGGAATACAGGGGAATACAGGGGTATACAGGGGAATACAGGGGAATACATATGAATACAGGGGAATACAGGGGAATACAGGGGAATACAGGGGTATACAGGGGTATACAGGGGTATACAGGGGTATACAGGGGAATACATATGAATACAGGGGAATACAGGGGAATACAGGGGTATACAGGGGAATACATAGGAATACAGGGGTATACATATGAATACAGGGATATACAGGGGAATACAGGGGAATACATATGAATACAGGGGAATACATAGGAATACAGGGGTATACATATGGTTATTATGATACCCACTTAGAGTATTTCGATCGATTACATTTACGACAAATGAAGTACCAACCCACATGGATATTTGATTCGTCTGAAGGAATGATTTTTCGGTCGAAGAAATCGCGAATACTCTCATATTTTATGTGCTCACGCCACACGATTCGCAGTAGAATTACACATAAGTTTATGTCGAATGTTTTCGGAAATGGTCACTGTGAATTTTACTAAAGATCATGCAATTTACGAGCGAACTAAGCGAGCCAACACTGCAGTGAAGTAAGCGATCACATTCAAACGACATTCAGAAGGGGGCGTGATGAAATCCACTAAATCCGTACACATCACTTATATACCCATAATCTTGCTAAAAATTGTATTAACCTCAAAATAACTATTCCGATATCTTTCCTATCTATTCACGGACATTTGTGTGTATTTTCAAGTGTTGTCATCAAAAGGCCGCTTTTTTAGAAGCACTTTTGTAAACACCTTTGATTCGCCCGCTGAAATCGACAATACGGACGCTTACGGCTAAATCAGACCCAAAGTGAAGCTGGACTGAGATTCGGAGCCTGAGATTCACATTGCCTCAGATTCACATTCATTTCCGGGGGGAGGTCAACAAGGTCAGTTTGTAAAAACTTTATTACAACAACACAACTGCTCAATTTAAAGTTGCAAATCAGATATGTAGTTATTACTTGGATTCAATTTATTAAATCAATTTAGGGACGATATATAAAACTTATTATACGAAAAGTTATATTTTACGCTCCAGCCTGAGATTCAAAGCTACAGCCTTAGATTCAAATCTCTAGCTATAGCCTGACATTCGAAACTCCAGCCTTAGATTCAAAACTCCAGCCTTAGATTCAAATATCTACGGCCTTAGATTCAAATATCTACAGCCTTAGATTCAAATATCTACAGCCTTAGATTCAAATATCTACGGCCTTAGATTCAAAATTAACAGCCTGACCGAAACTCCTGTCTTAGATTCAAAAACAACTGCCTTAGATTCAAAACAACAGCCTTAGATTCAACTTACAGCTAGCCTTAGATCATAGTACGGCCCGTGAATCTCAGGCTGACAAATTGTCCGTTACAATAGCTTAACAGAGAGAGATTCTTTATTTAATTTATAAGTTATTTATACTGACAGAAACGCATAAATCACAGCCGGTTTGCGGTGAGGCTGGAGTTTTGAATCTCAGGCTAGAGATTTGAATCTAAGCCGGGCTGGAGTTTCCTTTCATGCTGTAGTTTTGAATCTAGTTTTGAATCTAAGGCTAGGAATGTCAGGCTGTTTAGTTTTGAGTCTAATGCCGTAGATATAATATAATAAATAACAAATATTGCACAGGAAATTCAATACTGGTAGTAACATGAAATAAATAGAAAGGAAATAAAAATTGTGTTAAAATAATAATGAATAAATAAAAGATAAAATGTGAGTGAGAGAATTATTCTTTCACTCACAAATTTACTTTTATAACAAATTAAAGGATGAGGTAGAGTGCTTACACTATGTCCATGAAGTGGAATCTGGGTAGTTACTGACTAATGGTTTCTGTTTGGTGACTGTTGGTGACTGTCGCTCGGCTGGAGCAGCTTTGGTAACAATACACAATGAATAGAGTATTAACTTTCTATGGTTTTGAGTATTTGATTTCCCTTGTGTGTTGTTGCTGGAGCTGTTCCTGTTGGGTGGTGGTCACTGGTGGTCACTGAGTGGGGGCTATTGGGTGGAAACTGTTTAGGTTCTGTTTCGTGGACATAGTGTGGGCGCTCTATACTATCTAGTTTCAAATTGAAACATTTTGGAAGAGTAAGCTTTGAGCATGACTCCATGAATGGCCAATAATCTGGAGATTTGATTATGGGAAGGGGATGGGGTACTGTATACCAGTTTATATATACAGCTAATAATTGCAAAAAGTACTGAATACTCAATAGTGCATTCCAAGACCAAAAGGGTATTGTGGGTTCATTCATTTGAAAATTTAAAAAAAAAAAAAAAAAAACGATATTTACTCGCCAGAACTAGCTTGTATATTTCTTTTGAATGGAATGCACAAAGAATAGAGTACAAATGTTAAAATCGTGCAGCATAATTATAGTACTAAATAGTGATATTTTATGCTAATTCTATTGTTTCTATTACTTAATTAGCACTATTTAGTACTAATTGTTTCATGGTTATATTGTTTGTTTGCACTCTATATACATATATAGAATGTGACATGAAAAACCTGGAAACCAGAGGGTTAATTCTTGATTTATTGTTTGTATTTTCAAAACGTTTGAAATTCATGTCAAAAAATAGCCTCAGCTCAAAACCATGCATGCAAAACAACAAACAATTACAACATGTAAACATACAAACATATATATATTTTTTTATTTATTTATTTTTTATTTTTTATACAAAGGATCGAAAACTTTTAAACATATTTATATATACTTACACATACATTTCCTAGAGGAAACATAAGCAATTAAGAGTTACATATATATTTTATAAAAAAAGTTGCTCAAGGTTACTCGTCATACACTGAGAAAGCCATCGCAAGCATTGAGAGCATGATATCTTTCAACATGCAAATGAGTGTTTTTTACATATCAGAAATTTGGCGATTTCTATAAGAATAGAAAATTCTTAATAACTTCTTGTAAATATGAGATATGTTCACGGTTTTGCACAAGGTTACTCGCCATACACTGTGAAAGCCATCGCAAGCATTGAGAGCATGATATCTTTCAACATGTAAATGAGTGTTTTTTGTTATCGTGACATTCAAGTGTTGCGTGACGGTCATCACAACGACTCACTTTGCAGCTACAAATTATACAAAATTTGAGTATGTTTTAATTTATTTTCAGAAAAACTTCAATCATTGGTAGTTATATTTTGCAGGATAAGAGAAATAAGTTGATTTTGAAAGGAGTTTGAAAGGAGTTTCATACTGATAGATCGTTTTTTGCCGTACAATAGATTCGCCTGAAATATTTATTGGCGTTTTCAAACCCTTTGCGATGGAATCTAGAAGGCATCTGGAAGTGGTTGTGTAAGTTTCAAAACGTAAAACCAAAAACTGTAAAAGTTATTAAAGTTTAAAGTACAAGATTTATCCTTTTTTCGCTTTCTTTCTCCCTCGATTGGAAAGCCGTATTTTATTTTCTTGTGCCGAAAGTATCTGCGATGGCATTAGGGTAAGTTTATCTACTTCTGTGAAAAAATGTAGAAGATTTGAGCTTTATATTGCGAAGTTATTAAGGATGAAAGTTGTCTGATTTAGCCGTAAGCGTCCGTATTGTCGATTTCAGCGGGCGAATCAAAGGTGTTTACAAAAGTGCTTCTAAAAAAGCGGCCTTTTGATGACAACACTTGAAAATACACACAAATGTCCGTGAATAGATAGGAAAGATATCGGAATAGTTATTTTGAGGTTAATACAATTTTTAGCAAGATTATGGGTATATAAGTGATGTGTACGGATTTAGTGGATTTCATCACGCCCCCTTCTGAATGTCGTTTGAATGTGATCGCTTACTTCACTGCAGTGAGCCAACTTATTATGATCAAATTTATCGAGATATCTTCCCTGCCATAAACAGAAGCTACTTTTTATCCATCCTTTCATAATGCTATGGAATGGATTCACAACCAGTTACAAAGGACGAAGCTGTTATTACTGGATATTTAACAGTATTTCCGGTAAGCATTCTTAGATAGTACGATACACACTAGAAGTGAAGACAACAACAGTATAATAGTTTAGTGATGTTGTAGGTAAATATATTGCTTATTGTAATTATTTCTTTTATATTTTTGATTAAAGTAACCTGTTTATCTGTCAATAGTTTAATTTTATTGACTACTATTAATTCGTACAAATTCGAACGGCGATTGAAACAGGCGATTCTCGAGCTCTTAGCTTCTTGCACAGAACAACAAACTTATTCGCAAAACTTAAATCGCTTCACCCTATTATCTAGCAGTTCAACTTAACGATCTATGTATATGTGGATGAAAGTAATATTTCTTTCTTTACAATATGTGAGATAACGTGATCGGTTTTAAACCTCCAGGTTGACCTCGACAACAACAAATAAACAGCTAAAACGGCCTTTCTAAAAACTACACCCAACAGCCCAAATCGCCTCAAATATAACACCAATTGCTTCAATGACTATCTATTTTGCTTTTTCTGGCGTTTATTTTGCAAGAACAACTTAATAACACTGTTTCTTAGACACTCTTTGAACTCGCATGTATCTCTGCACGAACCGAAGATCGAACCAGGTAAATATCAGACTTGTCAGCGGATCACGGACTGAGGGAACGACGGACCGTAAGGGAAACGGACGACAACCAAAAAAATACAAATAAAACAACAACATTGAATACTTATTTTTCGCTTCAAATCATCTCAAGCTAATTCGAGAAAATAATTACATAATCGTAATGGAGCGGTCTAAACTGTAAGCGCTTTCAAAATGTTCTAATTATGATCCACGAGTTGGCCATAGGTGGCCTTTGATTCATTGTAATAGTAATTTGTTTTGCCGGTTTTTCGACGATCCAGGTAGCTGTAGTCTCTTCGTTCGTCGCTGCTAGGACAGTTTCCTCATGAATGGAAGGAGAAGCGACGATATGCTTGCTGATTTCTTCGTTTCTTGGAGCTAAGACAGCTTCCTTACGAATGGAATGGAATGATTCGATAAACTATTCCATTTTGTGTATTGTTTCGTAAAATGGCCGCGTTGATTATTCATCTTGTATGTCGCAAAGAATGCTGGATGTTAGCGCCTCGCTTTCAAAATCTTCGACATGGAAATGAAAGTCAGACGACGACGGAGCTGCATTTTAAGACTCGTGCCGGCCAAAGGCCTGGGCACGAGTAATAACACAGATGAATTGCCGGATTTCAAACCGTTAGGGGCTGGGGCGAATTGCCCTATACTTTGCCAAACAAGATTTTATTTACATAATCAGAGAAACATTGTCTAGCTTTACAATGTCTTGAAGTTTGGTGTTGATTGGTTTAATATTGCATGAGATACAGCTATTGACGTTTGTAAAGAAATGTATGGGAAATGTCAAAAACCGGACAACTTGACTAACTTGTCCGGTTTTCCATACATTTCTTCATAAATTTTCAAGTTTTTGAATTGCTGTATTTCACACAATATTAAACCAATGAACACCAAACTTCAGGATTTTGTAAAGCTTGACAAGGTTTCTCTGATTATGTAAATAAAATCTTGTTTGGCAAAGTATAAGGCGATTCGCCCCAGCCCTCACGGTTTGAAATCCGGCAATGACAACCAAAACATTTATTGATTTGCTAATGAAACAAACGCTAAGAACAAAACTTATGTATTCCCTATTTTGATATGAAATACTCTTTCTTTTCGAGTTTAAAATTAAACCTTCTAACATTGTTATTATTTATACATTATTCAGTTTTGTCCAGTTTGTTTTCCGACCTTTGCCAGAATACTATCAACTTTGTCCATTGTCGACATGGCTCTCTCGCACATTTTCTTATGCGACTGCTGGGCCCCTTTAGCGTAGTCAAGCTTTTGCTCTTCTTGTCTACTTCAGAACCTGAATCTGATCCGCTCTCTGACGAAGACACAAAGTTGCTGCTTATTTTACTTTGAATAGCCTCTTGTTTGCGTTCTGCAGCTGTTTTTTTGTGTGCATACTTCATCTCATTCTGTACAGCTAACACAGCAAGTGTTTTGTGCCCTTCCAGGACATCAATTGGTTTGGATTGCGACTCTGAATGGTTTGATTGCAATGCTTGTTTTACGATCCTTTTCACTCTTGATATAACACGTGTATCTGTGACTTCTAGGTATAACTGTACGACGTGTTCAGGTAAGCCTGCGTCTGCTATCCTTTCTTTGCAATGCAGTAGTACGTCATCCCAGCCTTTACCAGTGGAATAATTATAACATTCCAGTACAAAGGTTCTTTCTTTTTCGCCGACGTTGGCTCGTTTCCTACTCAGTTTATCTTCATTTGCAATTGACTCTAATTCAAACAAAACGAATAAAACGTAACATATGATACAAAAGCATTCTCACACTTAGTCGTATACATAAGAAGATATATAGCAATTAAGTCACATTTTACTCAGTTTATACCTGTGCTACTTGTATTCATTGTCGACGACTGTGTATATAAACAAATGTGGCAGAACGATGAAAATTTACTTCAAACGGTTTGAAGATTACACTTGCACATGTGAGCAGCACGCTTGAATGTTGCTAAAATATACACCTGCACGGAATGTGCATGCTTTATAACACCAAATAGAATAGCATTTCACAACGTCGTTAGTATTATCAAAATGGATAACCGTGACATACAATTTGTATTGCTGAATCTACTAGCATTTTTGTTAGCTCTGAGTTCCATCCAACCTCCTTTTCCCCATTTTAACAGCGTTCCTTTAAAATAGCACGTCAACCCTGGTTGTTTTGGAGAAATACTGGTGAAACTCCACAATCCTTTCTACAACTAGTTGCGGACAATATCCTGCTTTGTTTCGCTTAACGACCTTAGTACAACCACGTATTCGTCAGCGCCGCCAACAAATAAGCATTACAAATCAAGTATTGCTAGTTATGATGTGGCTACGCAAATACCTTCATGTTGAAAATCTTGCGTTATGGTTCGACATAAATCCATCATCTGTCGTGCGCATTATTTATAGGAGTATTCCTGAACTTTGGCGATACTTCGAAAACCAAATCCGTTGGCCAAACGTATTAGAATGGGCTAACCTAATGGGAAATTGGTCAGAGTTTCCCAACTCTGTCGGTGCTATTGACTCCACCCCCCCCCCCCACGAAATTTACCGGCCCTTGGTTTTCGGGTAGCACCCATGACGCTACATCGTACAGACTCATGACTCCTATAGGACCAGGTCAACCTCTCCCACCAGGAGAAAATCTACTAGCTGACAGGGCTTATCCTGATGGTGGGCCACTACTAACACTAGTCAGAGCAAACCAAATTCGACTTTTAAATCAAAGAGACAGACGTCGGGCTAGAAAATTTAACCGCTGTTTGTCCAGACGAAGAATAAGAGTTGAACATGTTTTTAAGAATATGAAAACCTATAAGGCTGTTGGGGAACTCTGGAGACACCCGAGGTGGTTAATGCCCATTTGTGTTGAGCTGACAGCGTTTTTGGCTGAGAGGCGCCTAAGATTGTTTGAAAGCATCTAAGCCCTTCAAGCATGACATCAACATGGATTGGAACAATGACTGAATGCAGCCAACGTTAATTTTCCTTAGGCCTAAACCTACCGCGTGTTTGTCATGACAATAACACGTTTTGTTCTTAGCGTTTGTTTCATTAGCAAATCAATAAATGTTTTGGTTGTCATTCATCTGTGTTATTTCTATTACTTTAAGCCAAGAGCGCGACTCACTGAAGCATATAGCTACACACATACCTAATTAGCATAATATACAAATTAGGTAATACCTAATAGCGGAGCTCCCAGTTTAATTTTTTCTTACAACATCAATATGTGCATGTAATTAATTAGATATTTTCTTGGGTATTACGAGCTGATATTGTACGAGTTGCTTACGTATTTTGCCGAGCCTCTGGGCAATAAGGATATGAGTGGGTATCAGTCTATCAAAGAGTGTATAGCAACAAATAATTTTAGATTAAGAGAATTCCAATATAAGATACTGAATAACTGTTTATTCTTAAACATGAAGTTATATAAATTTAAAATAGTGGACTCGCCTTTATGCACATTTTGTAAAACATCAAACGAATCTATGGAACATTGTTTTGTCGAATGTGTAAAATCAAAGGACCTATACTTTAACATTAACCAATGGCTAAGCAGCGCAAATGTAAAGTTAATACCAGAGCTAAGTTTTAAAAATGTTCTCATTAATAGGGAGTTCTGAAGACACTATGGAAGGTTTCTTATTTTTACTATACAAATATGTACTTTATAATTGCAAACAAATTAAAAACAGTTACTTCCTGTCATTAAATATTATCAAATAAATCTAATAGACTGAAAAAATCGAATACATCATTGCAAAAAATAACAACAAGCTATACACTCATTTGAAAAAATATGAGAAAATCCAAAGCTTAATTCATAATTTAGTCAATATAATTTAATAATGAATTAGCCAAAAAACGTTATATTTAATTTATATACTTTTTCAGTCTTTTGTAATTGTGTTTATGTAAGCGTAAAAAACTATCAAAAAATCAATAAAATATATAAAAAAACTGTTAATTGTTTATTGTAATTTCTATAGCATCTTTAATCGAAAAATATAACTTTTCGAAGAATATAACTTTTCGAAGATTCAGCGCGCGGAGAGAGAATCAAAACAAAGCCCTGGAAAAGCCAGTAAAATGTAAAATATTTCTCGCTCTCTTTTTGATTGACATAATGTCAAAAACCTCATTGGCTATCGATGTAGATGACGCCATCGTGTAACGCAACGCACAAAAGGAAAGTTTGTCATTTACACGAGGGGCGGAGATTTCTCATTGAAAAAAGTCCCATAAAAGCATGTTAATGGACAATTCATGAATGGAAATTGATTAAATGTAAGTAAAAAATTGTAATAAATCTCACTGCCTTTTCTTAGGTTGGTTATCGTTTTCATTCTATGCACTTTTTCATCTTTTTCTCAAATTTTTAACTGTCACTTCAGTCAATAGTTTTGTTCAGACAAAAAAGTGTTCAGAAATGTTTTTGATGGAAAATAACCATTCCCAAACGGAATGAATAGCCTTATTATTATCCCTTTTATTTTTAAGTCATTAAGCTTATTTTGCTTTTGAGAACGCCTTGAAAAAGTGCTGTGGGTGAACAGTCGTTTTACGGCCGCTTTTTACCTTCTTTTATTTTCCAAAGTTATTAGTTAGGATTCCGGATAGAAAAGGTTAAACCTTTTCATCGTATTAGATTGACTAAAAAGTAGCAAATCTTCAAAACAAAACAAAAAGTTCTTTTGAAATGGAATTAAAAGCCTCAAGAATTATAAGTTCTACCAACACAACTGATCGATTTGAAAAGACAAGGATTTTAAAACAATGTATTTTATTATGAAAAACTTTGTGTAACACATCATTTTGTTCTGTAAAAAAAACTTTAACGACTTTGAAGTAAAAACTACTAAAACAGCTCGTTTCGTAAGCATAAAATAGTCAATATTGCTTAAATAAAAAGAAGTTTTCAACCAATTTTAAATTATGTTTGTATTTCGATTCATCTTTGATGTTTTCCGTTGATGAGGTTAAAGTACATAAATAAACAACTTTTTCAACTTTTCTCTTTTGTTTCTATAATAAAACAGAGAACGGATTTTTCCTTTTTGAACCTGAATTATATTAATTAAGTTTTTAGGTGTTTTTTTTTCACGCTCGTTAAGTTTTTCAGTATTAAAATAAGCTTACTGTCTCTCAAAAACTTGAAACAAAAATTAAACTTGAACTTACTTTATCGGTGATTGTATTTTCCTGAGGTTTTCTACTCTTCAATGACGTCGACATTGATCATATTTTGACGAATAAATGTATGTACTTGAATTTTGATTGATTTAACATTGTTCATAGTTTAACTGCCAAGCTTGAAAATCCTTCAATAAACTGTGCTAGGACAGTTTTCATATCAAACAAAGTGGCTTCTTTAACATTTTTTTTTAAATTGCTGTAGTCTTTTAATATTCTTCCACGGAGGTATCTAGAAATACGTTTTCTTGATCTTTTGGAATCAGTCTTTTGCTTTTCTTTAGTATAATTTCTTCGTTTTTGTGTCCTTCAAGTTTATGTTCTTCTTCGGTCAAAACTTTCTTTATGTTCCTCGAAATTCATCTCTCCTCGTTGATATTTTGTATTAATGAAAGCCCTGTTTTCCTCCGAAACGTTCGTTCTCGAAACCCTTTTTCTTTGGCGTTCATTTTCTCTGTTTTTCGTCTGACAAGTTTCGTCTACAATCTCGCTTTCTTTCTTTCTCTTTCAAGCCTGCGCTGTTCTTCATTGAAACTCCTTCGCCGTTCTCTTTCTCTTTCTTGTCTTCTTGTCTTTTCCTCTTCTGTTATCTGTCTTTTTCCCTTATTAATTTCGTTTTTTTTTTCTTTTGGCATTTTTTTAAATTGAAGAAAGCTCAAGTAAAAGCGATAAAAAAGTTGATAAAACGTCGAAAAAAGCGAGAAAAAAGTTTTCTCAAGGAAGGATATTTTGACGCGCGCGCCCTCTTCAATTCCCGCCATAAATAAGTAGCCAATCAGAATCACGATGTACACGGACGGACGGACGGACAGAATCGGGATTCCTGTGTCGGTCGACGAAAAATCAACTAGATGGGTTACCATTTTTTCTTAAGTATGGTGCTCCGCTCGCGCGGGCCATCGGCCCGCGCGGGAGCTCCGCTATTATTTTACACATACACTCATTTGCATATTAAAAGTAAGTTATACGAAAACGTTCTAATAACGTCTGCGAAAACGAATATTCCCACAGAAATTCTATTTTTAACCTCCTATTGCGACGTAGCAACCAATCAGCAACCAATCAGGTTGAAGGATTTTAATCAAACATGCGCAGTGCAAAAATACCCAGATTCTGGGTTTCCGGTTTTGAGTATGCCAGAGCCAAGATAGCTCGTCGAGCATGCGCAGTAAGAGCTAGCGGCGAATGGGGACGAGATTGGAGACACGAAAGATATCTTCAATGACAGTGCGCCTGCGCCGCTGACAATGCGGTTTGCGGTCTCGAGAGCCGGTCACGCAAGGTCACGCAAGGTCACGCAACGTTAAAGCGAAGTGGGAAATCATCTCCATGGACATCCAAAATCGAGAATCGAACTGGCATAAGAACGTGCGCCTGCTGACAATGCGGTCTACGGTAACTCGAGACTCGTTTGTTGAGATTAGTGTCGCAATAAGACCAATAATAGATTTTCTGTGGGAATATTCGTCTTCACAGACCTTATTGATTACAGAATGAAATCAAATTTTATGTTAAATTATTTCATGTTTAATTAGAAATGCAATCTATTCAAATATACATTTAATTATATAATATCTTGATCGATCCACTGGTAGAAAATGCTTTCGTATAGGCATAAATTTAAAGGATTGGAAAGGATTTTGATGAGAATATAGCGAGTCAGTGGTTGCCAGCTGAAGTAAAATCACAGTCTTTATCAGTACGCCCGGAGTTACGGTTCAATGATTATACATTTCAAGTCAAGAATAATAACAGATCACGCGAAGAATTCTGAGAACTTCTAACTTTCCTTACCCCGTATTCAGGTGGTTTATATTAGCAGTGTTCTGATATATTTTCGGTTTCGTTGGGAATCGACCGTTATTTTTGAACTTCCGGTCCATCGCTTTGTTTTCTCTAAGGACCAATCATGTGGCCGGATTTAGTTGGGAAGCTAGAGCCAAGATAGCTCGTCGAGAATGCGCAGTAAGAGCTAGCGGCGAATGTTGACGAGATTGGCCAGAGGCAAGATAGCTCGTCGAGCCTGAACATGCGCAGTAAGAGCTAGCGGCGAATGGGGACGAGATTGTATTATCTATTATTTAAGGTGGCTCGATAATAGAGTTTTCCTCAAACCAAAAATCGGGGTTGCAGGCAAATTGTTTTAAAATAAAACCATATGGGGCTTTTAGAAAATGAAGACATTTTTCACTAAAATCATTTATCATTCATTAAGCACTGATACTTTTAAAATCACTCTTATTTAGTGTATTGAAGAAGAGGTAGTTTGCTCAAGGTTCTGAAAATAATTAAAAATCCATGAGAGAATTTTCGAGAAAATCGAACATAAAAGTTCGGACAAAAGTTTGGACATAAAAGTTTTGCAAAAAAACAAAACATTTCATTTATTTCGTCCATAAAAATTGTGTTTCCCTTCTTCTCTTCCTTTCCCCTTCTTCTCTTCTTTTCCTCTCATACTTCGCTTCCTCTTAGCTCGGTTCCATTTCTTGCATGTTACAAACAGATAGCACAGGAACCCCAAATCCCGAAAACCTCGAGAAAACATTTGCACAAGAACGCGTGTTCTGCCGGCAGGCTAGCTTCGAGGCAAACACACTGCTACCTTTTAAAGTGCCCATATACCCTGGTTGTTTGCTATTTCTATTAAAAGTACTGGTCCTAAATAACTAATTTCCAGAAGAGTAAATTACTGCGTTAAAAAATGTGCATTTTATAGCGGTTTGAATATGTGTTATTTGGGCTTCCTGTGTACAAAAAACGGAGTTTATTGATAAGTGAGCTGGTGACAATATCGATGACGTAGTGTCCGGGATAGCGTCTAGCAAGTTTCAATAGTTTTTTTTTATCGCAGTATTTTATTCTTCTGGAAAATAGTTATTTAGGACCAGTACTTTTAAAAGAAATAGCAAACAGCCAGGGTTGTTTATAGGCACTTTAAGGTGGGGCAGAACTGTGAATTATTAAGGGAAAATTAGATCATCACCATTTTCGTCATCATTTAACATTTATTCATCCATTTTGGTTTGTTTGTTTATACTAGTTATTGGTTTCTCACCAGGCTTATAAACGTATTTGGCCAATTGAACTGCGGAGATTCAGTACCGATGAGGTTATTGAACGTGCCAAACGTCGGGTAAAAGAAAGGAAGTACCGTCTCTTCGACAACAATTGTGAGCACTTCGTCATTTGGTGCAAGTGTGGCCTACAGACAAGCCTGCAAGTAAAGAAGTCATATAGAAATACTTGGGAAGTCATTAAAGTCTCCGTAGCCTCCGCGATGCATGGAACAGTAGCTATAGGATTATATATTTCTAAGGCATTTGTCAATGTTTCTGACGACATTGTGAATACATTGTTAGCAAAGCCGTTACTCGGCGTTGGGTTTGCGCTTGTACTTGTCTTGGAAGCTGGCATTGTTGGTTATTCCATCTCCCGAGACTGGGATAACAATGATCATGATAAATTCAAATTCAACACTATCAATACCGTAGCAAAAGCCGCAGGTCGTGTTATTGGTAATGCTGTGGGTTCTGATATTGGATTGTCTTATGGTCCTATTGCAGTCTTATTTGGGGGTGCAGTAGGAGCACTTTCAGGTCATTTAATTGGATGGGGAGTTGGAAGTATTGGAGGTTATGTTGTGTCGTATTTGTCTGATGCGAAAAAGAAAGATTAAAGCTTTATGGAACATTTCAAGTGGTGGTTGGAAATAATGCAATGATGCAATAAATAAGTCCATACTAGTAGTCATATAGTGCATTGCCTATCATATGCATTGTACGTTTACACCATTTCCATGACTACGTAAAAGATTCGATTGGGAATTGGACAATAGACAATCACCACCCACTTGTGTGAGTACATTTTTAGTTTTAACAGTTATTTACCCACAGTCTTTAGTCTGACGGGACGCGTGGATATTCAAATGATAGTAACACTAAGAAGTGGCTATCTAAAACAATACGTTTTGTTAACAATTTCAGCTTTTTTTCTTAGCAGCAATTTCATATGATAGTAATGAAGTAAAAACTTCTCGGTAGATGAATTAATACAGCACCTACTAAGAACAGCAATATCTACGTGTCAATATATGTTGGTTTGATCCGTGGTTATTAAATTGTGTATAGTTATGATCGTCGCTGAATAGTAAGCAATAGATGACTCCGAAACGTCGTATTCTTGCGTTATTTTTTTTTTAATTTTAAATGCGTTTTCTAAATCTATTTTATTTAAATGTAATTGCAATTATATATTGAGTGAATGGTCTGATCCCAGGTGTAATCGATGTAGATGAGGCATGATCGTCCGGGGTGGTGTAGTCTTGAGAAAGACTGATGGTGTTGATGTCTGACGTTTCGACAACCTGAGCGGAAGTCATCTTCAGAGTAAAGAAAATGAAAAGACAGCGGTGTTATTTATGTGTCTGGTTCGTCGGTAATGTTGTTGTTGATGCGTGGGCAGAAATTGTTATGCAGAACATCGAGAAGAAAGCTCTTGCTACATTCAGACAACAACTACCTTTTTGGTTACGTTACGTTGACGACACTATCACTGCACTACCTACTGACGACATCAACGAGTTTCATGACCACCTGAACAAACAAAACACTCACATACAGTTCACCAAAGAGATCGAAGAAAATGGTGCTATACCTTTTCTAGACTGTTTGGTAACTCACTCTGACAATCGCTTACATACAACTGTATACCGAAACCTACTCACACTGACAGACTGCTCGACCAGACATCTTACAATCCCACCTCACACAAAGCTACCACTATTAAGACTTTGACTCGACGTGCACAACGTGTTTGTGATTCACCTAACAAACTTCATGACGAGTACGAATATTTGCAAAGTGTGTTCGATAAGAACAATTACAATGTAGATTTCGTCAAACGAAACATTCACAAAAACACTTCACTTACTGACAGAACCGACAATCAACCCACAGCCACTGCCACCATACCGTACATCAGAGGTACTTCTGAGACCATTCAACGCATATTACAACCCTACAACATTCGCGTTGCTCACAAGCCTACTATGACATTAAGACGTTTATTGACTAACGTTAAGGACAAAGACGAACCCATTAACAGACAAGGAGCTATTTACAAAATAGCTTGTTCCGACTGTAACGCTACCTACATCGGTGAGACCGGCAGAAATTTGAACACGAGACTAACTGAACATAAACGTGCCACGAAAAACAAAGACCCTAACAACCACATTGCGGAACATCACAAACATACTGGCCACTCCATTAACTGGGACTCTGCCGCCTCCATTACACATTGCACCAACTATCACCAACGCCGACTACTTGAAAGCTGGTACACCGGCTTAGAACAAAAGCCACTTAACCGTTGCATAACACTACCGGCTTCCTACAATAGACTCATTAACGACTTCAAGCTTTCCGCTAAAACAATGACTAACACCTACCCACGCATCAACAACAACATTACCGACGAACCAGACACATAAATAACACCGCTGTCTTTTCATTTTCTTTACTCTGAAGATGACTTCCGCTCAGGTTGTCGAAACGTCAGACATCAACACCATCAGTCTTTCTCAAGACTACACCACCCCGGACGATCATGCCTCATCTACAATTATATATTGCTTAATTACTATTTCGCGACGATCACTGATTAATTACCAGTTAAAACTTATGCAAATCAGGATATACAACACTAGTGTTGTATCAGATTTACAACACTCGTCATGGTCATGATTTCTTTTGAAAATGTCTCATTATTTAGTTATTCATGAATTTTTTAAATATATATATATTATATATATATAGTCTTTGTTTCGATTTATCCGTAGTACAGTGCTCGATACATAAATGTAGAGCGGAATATATTAACGATAGAAAAAACAAATAGACTAAACTTTCATCCCGACAAGCCTGTTTCGTGATTACTCACTCTTCAGGGGATTTTAATGACAAGAATATTCATAACCATCTATTATATACTATAAATTTGCATAATTAATGTAGCGGTAAATTTAAAGGTAGTGTTCAGCTGTTGCGTAGCAACGCTTTGCTTCTATGGCGGCATGAAGAGACAAGTTCATTGCGTTTATTGAGAGATGATAATTCGGGGCGGCATATGATTAGAAGTTTTTCTTTAAGGCAGAGGTTGCATCTTTTGCTTGAGCTGTTGTAGGGCGAGCTTGATGAAAGAATACACCATGAAATGAGGTGGTCAATGTTGTTGTTTTTAAGAGTCCAGATATGTTTGCTAAGTTCGGTAGAGTTTTTGTGCTTTGTGTGTCGAAATGATGCGGTATGGTTTCTGTATCTTGTCTTGAAGTCGTTTTCTGTGAGTCCGATGTACGTTTCTGTAGTGTTATTGTCATCGGACACAGATTCCTTACCCTAGTAGACAAACACTTCCCTAGAGACCACAAGCTTAGAAAAATTCTCAATCGATTAACGATAGAAAAAACAAATAGACTAAACTTTCATCCCGACAAGCCTGTTTCGTGATTACTCACTCTTCAGGGGATTTTAATGACAAGAATATATATATATATATATATATATATATATATATATATATATATATATATATATATATATATATATATATATATATATATATATATATATATATATATATATATATATATATATATATATATATATATATATATATATATATATATATATATATATATATATATATATATATATATATATATATATATATATATATTACAACATAAATTTGTATAGGAAATTGCAGGATCTTAAGTATAACGCGTAATTAAGAGGTACGATAGCGATTAATGTTATAAAAGTTTTCAAAATTGGACGGGCCTTTTAGGCGAGTCCAATTTCATAACATTCCAAACATCACAAATCTAGAAAGTGATAACGAGAAGCCATTTTTAAACATTTTTACTAGTAAATATTTCGGTCATCATCCGATGATACATTGATTATGTGTTCACATGCAAAATATTAGTTGAGCAGTCCTATGGGGATTGACTGACCCTGTTCATTTAAGGAGGGCTTTACTTAGTACAACGTAATTACAACGTTACCAAGTACAACGTAAATACAACGTTACCAAGTACTACCTCAACACAACGTTAACTAGTGTAACATAATTACAATTTTACCAAATAGAACTCAACTGGTATATACTGTCCAAGGTGTTGTGCTAATGAGGAGAGCAATTCTCACGTTAGCATAAAGACAACATAACTACGTACAGGAAAGATACAACGTTACCTAGTACAACGTAATAACAACGTTAACAAGTATAACGTAAATACAACGTTAACAAGTACAAAGCAATTACAACGTTAACAAGTATAACGTAAATACAACGTTAACCAGTACAACTTAATTACAACGTTAACAAGTACAACGTAAACACAACGTTAACAAGTATAACTCAACTGGCGTGTACTATCCAATGTGTTGTGCTAATGAGGAGAGCAATTCTCACGTTAGCATAAACAAAACATAACTAAGTACAGGAAAGATACAACGTTACCTAGTACAACGTAAATACAACGTTAACATATATAACGTAATTACAACGTTAACAAGTATAACTCAACTGGGCTGTACTATCCAATGTGTTGTGTTAATGAGGAGAGCAATTCTCACGTTAGCATAAACAAAACATAACTAAGTACAGGAAAGATACAACGTTACCTAGTACAACGTAAATACAACGTTAACATGTATAACGTAATTACTACGTTAACAAGTATAACTCAACTGGGCTGTACTATCCAATGTGTTGTGCTAATGAGGAGAGCAATTCTCACGTTAGCATAAACAAAACATAACTAAGTACAGGAAAGATACAACGTTACCTAGTACAACGTAAATACAACGTTAACATGTATAACGTAATTACAACCTTAACAAGTACAACGTAATTACAGCGTTAACAAGTACAACGTAATTACAACGTTAACCAGTACAACGTAATTACAACGTTACCAAGTACTACGTAAACAAAACGTCAACAAGTATAACTCAACTGGTATATACTGTCGAATGTATTATGCTAATGAGGAGAGCAATTCTCACGTTAGCATAAACACAACATAGCCAATTTCTCGTTTTGCATTTAGACTGAAAATCTCTTGCCTTACCATATGCTCGCACATGTTATTGCCTATCTATATATAAGGTTTTCATGACCATAACTCTTAAAACAAGGTCGAGCCACCGAGTTCGATCCCCAGTGGCCTCACACTTGTATCGACTTCTTTACACTCTGTGTAAAGCTTTGCGTAGCTATAAATATCCGTAAAACGGAACATTAATGGAGAGAAATGAGCGCACCGTCGGCTTCCAGGGAGAACAGCTTTTAGCTGATGGAACTAACGATGCTAAATATTTACCGCCTTAATTAATTATCCAAGTATAACTTTTCATATATGACTATACTATTCAATTTTAACACTTATAGAGAGTGAATAGGGTTATTTTCCTTCGTCCGTGCAACGAAGTAGACTAGTTAGTGACTAATAGTCGAAATAAAACAAAAGAAAACAATGGGATTAGTGTGTACTACTATGTACTACGTTGACTATTCTTTCACAGACGAAGGAAAATCACTAATAGAGTAAAGTCATTTAACCCGTGAAATAGATATTACACTAATACACCATAGCAGTCTCTAATTCCATTGTTTTCTTTTGTGTCTGTTTGACTATTACACTTAAGCAAGCAATTTCTATTTCACTCTATACCAATGAAACAAATAGTGCTAATTAGTACTAATTAAACAATAGAAAATAATAGAGTACAAACATTAAAAGCGTGCAACATAATTAGTACTAAATAGTGATATTTTATGCTAAATAATGTTTTCTATTGTTTAATTAGCATTATTTAGTACTAATTAGTACTACTTGTTTCACGGTATAGAGTGAAGTCATTTAACCCGTGAAATATACATTAGACTAATACACTTTAGTAGACCATAATTCCAATGTTTTCTTTTGTGTCTATTTGACTATTACATTTTAGCAAGCAATTTGTATTTCACGGGTTAAATGCCTTCACTCTAATGTTTGTACTCTAGAATTAGCATGGAATTGCACTAAATAGTCAGCTGGCTATTTCACTGTTTTTTTATTTGCTATCCGAACCACATTAATTGTAGTACAATTATGGTAAATCAATTTTAGAACTTAGTATTAGATTCAGTATATGTAATCATACAATATTACCATTATGTAATGGTTTTCACACCACCAAGCACCTAATCATATGTATTCATTATTTTAATAAAAACGTCTTTAAAACGTTCAGTTCTCATGTATTCTTAGTATTATAAAAGAATGACTCGTCGATGACATTCTCCGCAACTTCTTGCTGCTTTGGGCTTCCTTTGTAATTGTTTTATTGTCCCCTTTGTCTCTTGTCCTCTCTTCCTCATCCAACTCCTTAACAGGAAGCCCAAGACAATGATGCCTGCTGAGGAGGCTATGCACGTGCACATACCCAAGTTTTAAGGTGGCTCGACTGAGTATTTTTGAAGGGCCACCGTCGCTGTTTAATCGCAAAGTACGTCGTGCGTAGAAAAATAATTTCAAATTAATTTCCATAGCGAGTTCAGGCATAGACTGAAGTTTGTTCTGATGTTTGAAATATTGCAATCGGAAATAGCAATAATTTTTTATGATAGAAAAGTAGTTTTGACAAATACGACAATTTTAGGCGAAATAGAGTTTTCTATAAAACCGCATTGGTTGTTTCACAAACGTCAGATCAAGGTCTTCGTTGTTGCTGAAAATAAAAGATTTATATGGAGGCATTTTTGAATAAAACGCTTTTAAACATTTACACAACAAATAAATTAAATTAATCAAGCATCCATTTCACTTGATCAAAAACATCACTACAAAAGCTCAGAAAAAGTTGCTTTTGGTCTCATTTGGTCAACAAATGTCTTAGTTATCCGTCTGGCGAACATGAACGAAATCACTCCAGGCTATTAGGACATACATGATTTTTCGTTTGGTGAGATATAACTGCGCTTTTTCTTCTTTTGTCTAATATTGCACACATTTTTACAAAATATTTCAAAACTTAAAATTTCCTTGATGAATTTTTTTCTTACCGCAGCATTGGCTTTATGAAATAGTTACTCATCGAGCCCTACAGTTTTATGACCATTGATAGATTGGAAGATATCGAAAATAATTTTCAAAATAGGTAAACATTTCGACCGCTTACTCAAGGCTCGCATTGTTTTGGTTGTCCGAGACCGCTATTGTCTATATTTTTTACTCAAGTTGTGAATTCCGATATGCATTGTCACCTTACAAACAACACTTGACTACCGTTCGTTAGCCGAGCAGCTCCGAATGTGATCGCTTGAATATTATATTATAAATGACAAAGGACGGTTACGATGGGTGCTTGTAACGCAATTCCAGCTGATATGCAGTACTTCGAATAACATTCCTGTAACTGAACTTGATAAAAAGCGAAAAATCACTGGGCAAAGATTCGAAGTACAGCATATCAGCTGGAATTGCGTTACCGTCCTTTGTCATTATAATATAATATTCAAACGATCACACTCGGAGCTGCTCGGCTATAAACGAACGGTAGTCAAGTGTTGTTTGTGAAGTGACAATGCATATCGGAATTCACAACTTGAGTAAAAAATATAGACAATAGCGATCTCGGACAACCAAAACAATGCGAGCCTTGAGTAAGCGGTCGAAATGTTTACCTATTTTGAAAATTATTTTCGATATCTTCCAATCTATCAATGGTCATAAAACTGTAGGGCTCGATGAGTAACTATTTCATAAAGCCAATGCTGCGGTAAGAAAAAAATTCATCAAGGAAATTTTAAGTTTTGAAATATTTTGTAAAAATGTGTGCAATATTAGACAAAAGAAGAAAAAGCGCAGTTATATCTCACCAAACGAAAAATCATGTATGTCCTAATAGCCTGGAGTGATTTCGTTCATGTTCGCCAGACGGATAACTAAGACATTTGTTGACCAAATGAGACCAAAAGCAACTTTTTCTGAGCTTTTGTAGTGATGTTTTTGATCAAGTGAAATGGATGCTTGATTAATTTAATTTATTTGTTGTGTAAATGTTTAAAAGCGTTTTATTCAAAAATGCCTCCATATAAATCTTTTATGTTCAGCAACAACGAAGACCTTGATCTGAAGTTTGTGAAACAATCAATGCGGTTTTATAGAAAACTCTATTTCGCCTAAAATTGTCGTATTTGTCAAAACTACTTTTCTATCATAAAAAATTATTGCTAGTTCCGATTGCAATATTTCAAACATCAGAACAAACTTCAGTCTATGCCTGAACTTGCTATGGAAATTAATTTGAAATTATTTTTCTACGCGCGACGTACTTTGCGATTAAACAGCGACGGTGGCCCTTCAAAAATACTCAGTCGAGCCACCTTAAGTTCCACTTGTAAGTCCTTGATGTAACATCTACATTTACTTCTTTATTAGTTGATAAAAATTGTAAAATATCACATCAACTGTATACATAATATGTGTGTATAATGAATAATAAATGAATAATTAAAAAGTTACAATGAGTAATAAAAAATAGTAATAATAATAAGAAATAATCGTTTAACTTAACAACTTGCTTAATTTTCAGGACAAAAGATGGCGATCTAATTTAGTTTTGAATTCATTTAATGACTTTAAATTTACTAGTACTGAGGGTAAATGGTTCCACGGTGATATTGATCTTGGAAAAAAGAAACTTGAAGATGTCCTTAGAAACTTTAGGTATTCTATATTTTAGAGAGTGAATATTTCTAGTCCTCGGCTCACTATTTGGAATTAATTCTTAATCTGTATTTATATCAACAAGATTGTGACTAGGTTTGTACGGGCATTAGTGACAGTCTATTTCTAGTTCCATTCTAGCTCTGAAATCATGTCTGTAACACTAGCGGTTTGGTTATAGTTTTGTAGGCAAAAACGGGCAGCTTTTCTTTGGACTTTCTCTAGGTCTGATATATCTTTCTTGTGGTATGACTCCCAAGAGGCGCTTACGTACTATAATTTAGGCCGACGGTAGTATAGGTGGTTTCACGTACCTTTCTTGGGCAGTTCCAAAGACTTCTTCTTATTAGACCTAATGACTTACTTGCATTACTTGAGATCAAGGAGATGTGGGGTGTCCACTTCAATTTACTGTTAACAGTAACACCCAAGTACAATATGGAGTCTACCTGAGCAATTTGGGAACCACAAAAAGTGTACTGTCTTTGTGTAGGCTTTTGCTTTGTTGATATGCAGATGATGTTGCACTTAGAGGAATTGAATTCCATCTGCCAGCGATGTTGCCATTGTTCAAGTTTGTTGAGATCATCTTATAGCTTGTCGCAGTCGGAATCATCTACAAAAATACAATACAAGAGGGTATCATCCGCGAAGAGTTTAACACTGGAGGTTAGACCGTTGGGCCTCGTCTGCAAACGAAGCGACACATGGAATCGATGACGGAATCAGTCTCAAGAGAATGAGCCACTTCCAAATGTATGGCCCTGGACGTCATGCAGATAAAGAGCACCGAATATCTTTTAACTTCTTTGCGTCCTACTTTGACGAGCCAAGGTCCAAAGTAGTCTACCCTGCAGTGTATAAATGGTGGTGAATCTTGAAGGCGGTCTTGCGGTAGGTCGGGCATTTTTTGGTAATTCTGGACACTGGGTCTTATCTTTCTGCATAAGGTACAGTTATGTATTATCTCCGAAACATACTGAGATGCATCCAATGATCCAGAATCCGGAGAAACGTAGTTCGTTGACGGTAACACCTCTGCCTTGGTGGTTACACTTGCTGTGATATATTCCTGGTCAAGGAAAGGATCTAGAAGATACAGCTGACTTACTTTCTTTATCCCTTTTGTTACGTACGGTTCTTTACTGTAGCTCTCATGAACACTCCGGGACTATTGGATCGCAAAACCTTGCACTCTTCTGTTAATGTCTCTTTCTGTAGTTCTTTAATTATGGTCACTTTGGCTTTCTCTTTTACGCTGATTCTCTGCCTCTCGACGGTTGAGCTCAGGTGTTGGGCCTTTCCTTTCCTTTTTAGGATTTTAAGAGTTTTTTGGCCAAATACAATCAGCAATCAGAATCTTAGAGAACAGACAAGTCAGAAAAAGAAGATGGAAGTATGTTGGACACATGTTAAGAGAGGATAACAACGACTCGAAAATTGCACTGACTTGGGCTCCGGAGGGAAAGCGTAAGAAGGGAAGGCCAAGAGAGACATAGAGGAGAACAAATGAAAAAGAGAGGAAAAAGATGGGGTGGCGGGACTGGAGAGAAGCTGAGAAGATCGATGCTGATAGGCTAAAGTGGAGGGAATTGTTGCACGCCTCATGCTCCGCAAGGAGTTAAGAGAAAACAAAAAGTTTAAAATCTAACACGCATCGATGTCACGTGGGCTCAGCTCTATAGCTGTCGAGTTACTAATGTGCCTTGAGATAGAGCTTTTTCGATAGCCGCACCTAAGATATGGAACACTTCGTCAACTGACTTAAGAGCTATTGATTCCTTGAACGCTTTTAAATCCAGCATTAAGACTTATTTATTAACTCCCTTTGCTGACGGGCACTCTCTTCCTGTTTCCTTTCGAGGTGCTGTCGTTTTCTGAGGCTTTTTAAATCGATTTTCGCGCGAGTAGCTGCAGCTTCGGCGCGAAAGTTCAGATGATCGCGATTTCGCTCCGATTTCGATGATAGTGATGATCGTGTAGACAAATTCTCCATTCTTTCTTGTTCGAGATCTTTAATTCGTATGTCTGCATCGGTGAGGCATTCTAAAGCGTTATTTACAGTGGAATCAAATTGACCAGCATCATCATCGTCTTCGCCGAGGTCAAGTAATAGGCCTGTGACAAGTAATAGGTCTGTGACAACGTCACGCAACGACCTTAGGTTTCCAAGCTCGATGTTTTCCGGCAGGGCATGTGATAAAACCCGGAACACCGTAACGTAACCACCGGAACGAAACCACCGGAACCACCGGAACCACCGAAACAAAAAATCGGAACCACCCAAACGACCGAAACAAAAATCGGAACCGAAAAAAAAAAAGAATAAATAAAAAAAAAGAATAAAATAAAAACTAAATAAATAACTATATTTTCATACACCATTATTTGTTTGGAAAAAACACATACTTCTTCCTAACAAACCTGCAGCATTCATTTATTGAAACGATCGAGTTTTTAAAAGTATAATCGGGCGCCTAAAAATGAACATATGTCGAGTACGTACAGCCTTTTGTTACCTAAACGAGGTTTTAGTATTTTTCTAATATATATGACAATCATGTCAATTTTGGGTCTCATTCAAGCTATTCTTACATCATTGCCCTCATACATTTTTGAAATATATATATGATAAGCTTTTATTTGTTTTTAGATTGTATGTTTCAATCGAATCTAGTTAAAAAGGAAAAATATTGGAAAAAATGACTAAAAAGTGACGTCACTGTCACGTGACTATTTTCCCCTTAAAAGTGGTACAATACTTTACAGGCATTATATTCTATCTAATACATTTTTATTGTTTGAAGTTTGTACAAAATTACTTGCTGAATATAAGGTTTTAGTATTTTACTAATTTATGCAAACTTCAAGGTCACGTGACTCCCTTTTAAGCTACTCTTACAGCGTTGCCATCATATATTTTTGAAAGCAGCTCGTGATTTGCCAAATATAAAATCAAGTTTGAAAGAATAAATCAAGCTTTCCAACCTCGATAGGAACGCTTCTGTAGGTTTGGCTGTAATTAAAGAACCTTCTAACATCTATATCTAACATTTCCAAGTGACAATTCCATCTATAAAATGATAAAGATTTTGAGCTTTCAAGCTTTCCGATCATTGAAAATTATATTTACTCTATGTTTTGAATGACAATGATTTGAGCTAACTTCAGGACTTTCTGAACTTACTTCTAGAATATAGCAGCTTTGAAAATATCGTAGCTAAGGTTTAATTAGTGGCCGGTTTAAAGAAGCTCCTGGAGCCTGGAGACTAATAAAACACGAACGCATACCAAATGCAAAGACGCATGTATACGCGTGCTTTTTGTATGCGTATTTTTGTACCGCATATATATGGTTCCAAATGGGACATGATTGTGATCGATTTTAATTTCGAGCGTATACTTGTTCTTCAATCACTTGCGTATACGCGGTCGCTAAAGTTATCGAAGTGTGCCACAAAATATCGCGTATACACGCAAAAAGACGCATATATACGCGTTTTTAAGATTGTACGTGGGAAGAAAATACGCGTACAGCAGACCCCAATTTTGAAACGAATGGACAACCATAAATGGAAGGGGTGGCGATCTCAGAGTTTAAGATCTCTTCGTCAATAAAATGTAGCTTACCAACAATCTGAACAATCTGACGAGTAAAGAATGCTAGATTCCCGTTGTAATGGTACATATTTCGGTCTAAATAGTCCATATTATCATCGGTATTTCACAGCTTTATTTACCGTAATGACACTCTACATGTGATTGGTGAAAGGCATGATGGGACCACAGGAAGCCCACAGCGCATGATTACTGCTGACACATTGATCAAGGGCTCGTCTAAAACGCGACATTGAAGTAGTGAAGAAGGAACGCGCTGCATTTTAAGACCTGTGGGCCGCTATCGCTGGCACAGGTAAAAAACATTCAACGCTACACAAAAAGAAACTAATGCTTGAACTGTTTGGATATACGTTTTCATCGACTGTTAGCGTACTGTAGATTTCTTGGTGATCTCAGCTATCAAGTACCTTTTTCACGACATTAAAATTCGACGCCAACTATACAAGAAGGTCGTCGTAAAAAAACAAAAGGTAACTAGCAGTTGAATATAACAACAAAATATAAAATATAAAAACGGTTCTACCCTGACTGAACCTGCCGAGATTGCCAGCGCTCTCAACAATTTCTTCTTGTCAGTTAACGCAGACATCCCAGAGCTTGACATGGGAAACATACCGCCCCCACCAACTGAGGCTGAGCCACTTCCCACCATTCACGCCCATGAAGTTTGTAAAAAACTCTTGGCATTAAATTCCAACAAAGCTGTGGGGCCTGATAACTTACCAACCCGAATACTGAAAGATTTTGCCTACGAACTAGCACTGCCTGCGACCAAGATCTTTAACGAATCACTCCGCTCAGGAATTTTTCCTCAATGCTGGAAGAGATCTTTTGTTACACCAATCCCAAAGTCGCGGCCTGCATCTTCTGAAGAACACTACCGACCAATTTCACTAACGTCGTGCCTTTCAAAGGTATTGGAGGATTTTGTTGTTAGCTGGATTATCTCAGATGCTGGTGACGCAATCGATCCTAAACAGTTTGGATGTCTGAAAGGCACCTCTACTACGTATTGTCTCCTTGACATTATACACAACTGGCTCCAACAACTTGACAGTCCCGGTAAATATTTAAGGGCCAGCTTTTTAGACTTTGCAAAAGCCTTCGACCGAATTGACCACACGATAGTCATCCATAAACTCACTCAAATCGGAATCCGCTATTCACTGATTCCTTGGATTTGTAGTTTTCTATCTGGCCGAACCCAGTCAGTCAAAGTTGAGAAGACCACGTCTGATTGGGCTCCCATTGTGGCAGGCGTTCCTCAGGGTACAAAACTTGGCCCTATACTATTTCTGATTATGATAAATGACCTAGCAAGTAACTGCCCACTTGAATCAAGACATTGGATGTATGTCGATGACATTACTATCTCACAAATATCTGACAGGAATGCTACATCAACCATTCAGGACGACCTCGATGCCATTTCCAGATGGGCTGCAAACAACAACATGCGCCTTAACCCTAAGAAATGCAAAGAAATAGTCATCTCCTTCCTACACAATCCTCCTGCAGCCCTATCTTTGCCTTTACGCGTGGACGACATTCCTCTCGAACGAGTAAACGATTTCAAGGTACTTGGTTTAACTGTGCAAAACGACCTCAGATGGAACACCCATATTAGCAACACCACCACAAAGGCTTCCAAAAGACTTCACATCATTCGTGTTCTGCGGAAATCTGGAGTATCCCCTCAAGACCTGGTTAAAATCTACACTGCCCTCATCCGTTCTATCCTGGAGTACTGCTGTCCAGTCTGGAGTACTTGCATCCCGTCGTACTTGTCTGACAAAATTGAGAAACTTCAACGCAGAGCCCTCCGTATTTTGTATCCTGAAACCACATATACAGAAGCACTAAAAAGGACATCCCTTCCACGCCTCGACGAACGAAGAAACGTACTGTGCGCTCAAACGTTCGAGAACATCGCCAACAACCCATCGTCGCGCCTACATTCGATCCTGCCACCGACCAGAGCCGTTTCAAGCGGCCGTAGGCTGCGTAATGCATCCCATATTTCCTTATTTAAGTGTAGGACTGATAGATTTAAGAAAAGTTTTTTTCCTAGTGCTATTGCACAATTTAATAACCAATAGTAGTAATAGTACCTATAGTATATGTCCAATAGTAGTAATTAAATGTAAACACTTCATAACTAGCTATATTTGTATTTTTCGCTTGTGTGTATATGCATTACCATGATACTGTAATTCACTGTTTAAGGTGCGAAAGTATTATCAATAAACCTTATTATTAACAACCTAAAAGGACTCGCTGACACTCTCACTAACATCAAACCCGTTAAAGTCATACTTGGCCATTCCTCACTTTTATCCGATGCCTATTACATGGTATAAATTTGAAGTCAAACGGCCGATCTCTGTCTTTTGATCTTGAAGGATTTTCTCAGTCGATGACTTTTAATTAATATTCACCAGCTGCTCTATAAATGAGAACACGTAACTGGACTACATTTGCATTAGCTTGGCGTATTGACTTTGTATGAAAAATGAAGTTATATAAATTCTTTATAATAGATCGTCGTATTATTCGTCATATTGATTCGTTGATGTTGAAGGATACTATTAGCCACTTTCCTATCGAGTTTGGGGCCTGGGACGAGTGAAGTACGCAAAGGCGTCTGGGATCGTTACTCGGTACGCCTTCGTGTTTGATTACTGTAAACTACCACACTAAACAATCATGCCAAACTATAACTGCTGCGTTCCAAATTGTTCTAATAGCTATCGAAACAAATCTCTTGGCTTCAAGTTTTACTGCATCCCTAAAGATCCAGAACTGCGAAAAAATACGATATTTTGTTGAGGAATGATTCCTTAAAGGCTGACTCGCGAATGACTCGTATCTGTTCAGACGCGGTGTCCGGTCGTTTCGATACTCCTTTCAACTGGTCGATTCGATACATATCTATGTTGAAGTAAGCAACGTAAAATACCAAGTTATAAAGACATGTTATGATGATTTACTGGATCCGGAAAATTACGAAGTTTTGTGATAATATGGTAAAAAACTACGATGTTTTCATTATAAATTACGGCGGTGATTGTAAGTTGTCATCTGTATCAAAACGCTTCTACTCGTAATTATCGTCTTTATTGCTTGATTTTTTTCTCAATAAGCCTAAAATACACAACTAGGTATTCTTAAAAGAACTACATTTAAGCTCAAAATGTTTACTTTTATACTAAAAACTGGTTTATTATGCGTGGTTATTAGACATTTACTCGGTTAATTTGTCACAGATATTAAACTAATCGGTGTATCGAAACGACTCTACTTGTATTAAATTATCGTTCTTATTGCTTGATTTTTTTCTCAATAAACTTTTAAAACACAACTATAATTGCATTCTTGCATGGAATTACTACATTTAAGACATTTATTTATTGGAAAATTACGAAGTTTTGTGATAATATGCTAAACAACTACGAAGTTTTCATTATAGATTACGGCGGTGTATCGAAACGACATTACTTGATCGTCTTTATTGCTTGATTTTTTTCTCAATAAACGTAAAATACACAGTTATATATATTCTTAGAATAACCGTCGTAAAACAGAACAAGTACATTGGTCAATCGGTTTCATAAGCTTTGCACCGGGAATATCTTCTCAGTCACTTAGCGAAAACATCGTTTGTCAGCCATATTTACTATAATCAACTGACGAAGGCGTACCGATTAACGATCCCAGACGCCTTTGCGTACTTCACTCGTCCCAGGCCCCAAACTCGATAGGAAAGTGGCTAATTTATGATATTTTCTAGATGTAATTTCATAAAACTATAAAGTTGTGACTTGTTGAAATATAGTAAATGTTTTTAAAATACTCATTATAGCGCCTGAACCGATCGTCATTAGTGATTTCCAAGAAGGGGAATTCCCTAAAAAAACATTCAACTCTACACAAAAAGAAACTAATGCTTGAACTGTTTGGATATACGTTTTCATCGACTGTTAGCCTACTGTAGATTTCTTGGTGATCTCAGCTATCAATTACCTTTTTCACGACATTAAAATTCGACGCCAACTATACAAGAAGGTCGTCGTAAAAAAAATCAGAAGGTAACTAGCAGTTGAATATAACAACAACCTAAAAGGACTCGCTGACACTCTCACTAGCATCAAGCCAAGAAATGACTCTATTTTGGACACAAAGTACAAGAACATTAATCAGTACCTAAAGAACTTTAAGCGAAGGGGAACTACACAATTTGGCCCACCGGAAAAAATAACAAAAAAAACAAGTCTGATCAAGTTTGGATATTGACCTGATTTAGCACTATCCAGATCAAACACCATTCCCAATTTTGGTTTTAAACTGGTGATGTATTGTTTATGAGTAAGAGAAACAGAATAACCAATCCAAATCCAAATTTGTTTTGAAGAATATCACAGCGAACCTTGTTTATTACAAAATCAGATGTCATTTTTCACAATTTACAACTTTGGTTTTTGTAGATATTACATCATAACCAAATCTGGCTTACAACCAAACCAGCTGATGCGTTCCTATCAATGTTAGAATATTCGATTTATTTCATGGAATTTAAATTTAATTTCTATCTTATATTCGCATAAGTGAACCACGATCTGTGGTCAATAACTGATACTGCTATTATAATAAAATACTTTAGTAAGTATTTCTAACAATGTTTCTGTAAGCAGACTAAACTAGGTTTAGCAAGTTACTGATGGCCAAAAAAAGTAATGAAAAAATAAAAAATTGAAAGTAATGTTTTGATTTGAGGCGGTTTTTGAAACTGCAAATTTCAAAACAAATTTAAATTAAATTTGGAAGAATAAATCGAGCCTTCAAACCTCGAAAGGAACGCTTCAGTAGGTTTGGCTGTAACATATATTGTATTTTGAAAAAAAAAAACGAATTTGGATCTTCTCTTATCCAAGATTGCATAAATTACCAAAAAAGTACCATAGCTGTTTTGGGGAAAATCAAGATTTATTTATTGCACTAATCAATATTGGTTCATCAGAAATCCAATCTTGTTTAAAAAAAATCCAGATTGGTTTATTCATGATCCAATATTGGCTTAAAAAAGGCTGAAACACTACTTTACAAGATTGGATTTAAAAATATACAAGTTTGGATTTTAAAAACTTCCAATTTTGGATATTGCCATATCCAGATAAGAAAACAAACCTAGATAAATTGCATTTTTTCCAAATTTGGAAATTTGTTGAAATCCAAGAAAAAAAGAAAAAAAACAGGTAAAATCCAATTTAAATCAGACTTGTTTTTTTTGTTATTTTTTCCAGTTAGGACGCATGCGTGAGGACATATTGCAAATCACTGCCAAGGACACAATCGGGAAATGATTGGCGACAGTTTGCGATCCATTGAGGATGAAAGCGGGCGAATCAGTGGTTTCGAATGGCGAAAAATTGAAGGACTGTCACAAAATAAACAAAGACAGTTTCTGCTTCACAAGTTTAAAGACAAGCCTGTCAGTACCATCGAAAAGAAAGAGGTGACCACCTCTTTTGCCAAGGTGCAAAAGGAAAATTGTACGACCATCATATGCTGGTCACCAGTGTTGATGGCGATAACATCGAGGTTATCGAATACAGTGGGCCTTATTTTTGTAGGAAAGCTCTGTCAGAATCATCTTTTTTATCAAATCCATCTGCATTAGCTCAAGTGGGTGGAAGAAAGATGTCATTTAAAAAGCTAGAGAGCAAAAAGGTAATTACGCAAAATTAATATATACACTATGAGGACGTTTTTTTATGTTTGTGATTGGTTACTCAGTTGATTAATTTCAATTGTTGTCTTTTTAACTCGTGGATTCAAAATCCGCGAGTTATTACCGGATGGGGCTTTTGAACCGGAAGTGACATTCACTCACTCGCTCACCCGCAACACTCACCCGCTCACTCGCAACATCGCTGCAAAACAAGTTGGAAAGCGATGTTGCTCGTTTTTCCACCCGCGTACCAACTTGTCTCGCGTCAAAATGGCTTGTTGCAAGTTGAAAAAGTTTGTTGCAGAAAGTAGAAGATCGTTCCATGTTTGTTTACTCGCTGTATTAACCAATCAGAAATCAGAATTCAACTCAACTTTAGCCTAACCTCGAAAAAAAGTGGTTCTTATATGTGGGTTTTTACTGTACTCCACAAGATCGCCTGTTCTGCATGCTCGATCGATCGTGTGGTTCAGCTCTAATTTGACATGATAGACTGGATTTTGTAGATGAAAAAAATTATCCCTCCCCCCCCCCCCCCCCCCCAACATGGTCACATGGTCTGACCCTCCACACAGCTACTTTTCAAGATGGCGCAGAGAACTATGAAAGGAGTTAATCATTTTCATCATTTAACATTAATTCGTGCTTATTGGTTTGTTTGTTTATACTAGTTATTGGTTTCTCACCAGGCTTGTAAACGTATTTGGCCAGATGAACTGCAGAGATTCAGTACCGATGAGGTTATTGAACGTGCCAAACGTCGAGTAAAAGAAAAGAAGTACTGTCTCCTCGACAACAATTGTGAACACCTCGTTAATTGGTGCATGTTCAACCTGCAGACAAGCCTGCAAGTAAAAGAGGGGTATAGATATACTTGGGAAGTCATTAAAGCCTTAGCAGCCTCCGCGGTGCATGCATCCTCTAAAGCACGACCAGTTCTTCTTAAGATATTTGCCAATTTTCCTGACAACATTTTGAAATTAATCTCAAAACTGCCGTCATCCTCTAAAGCACGACGAGTTCTTCTTAAGATATTTGCCAATTTTCCTGACGACATTTTGAAATTAATCTCAAAACTGCCGTCATCCTCTAAAGTACGATCAGTTCTTCTTAAGATAATTGCCAATTTTCCTGACGACATTTTGAAACGAATCTCACAACTGCCGTCACCCGAAGTTGGGTTTGCGCTTGTAGCTGGCTTGGAAGTTGTCCTTGCTGATTATTCCATTTCCAAAGACTGGGATAACAAGGATCATGATGAATTCAAAGTCAACACTATCAATACCGTAGCAAAATCCGCAGGTCGTGTTATTGGTAATGCTGTGGGTTCTGCTATTGGATTTTCCGCTTTTGGTCCTATTGGAGCCTTAGTTGGTGGTGCATTAGGGGCCTTTGTAGGTCATTTTATTGGATGGGGAGTTGGAAAGATTGGAGGTTATGTTGTGTCGTACTAGTCTGATGCGAACAAGGAAGACCAAAGTTACATGGAACATTTCAAGTGGTGGTTGAAAAGTTATGCAATGATGCAATAAATAAGTCAATACGAATAGTCATAGTGCATTGCCCATCATATACATTGTACGTTTACACCATTTCCATGACTACGTAAAAGATTCGATTGGGAATTGGTCAATAGACAATCACCTGCCACTTGTGTGAGTACGTATTTAGTTTTAACAGTTATATACACCCTTTCCGAAAAAGTTTGTCACCCAAGCACACAAAGCACACAAGCTAGTAGCGCAAAGGATCATGGATCAGTTCAGAAACTAAATGTTCATTCGGAACACCTTTTTTGTTGTTTGATAAGTCAAAATGGACATTTGTCAATAACAGATTGACAAGTGTAGCAATGTGGCCATGAAATCCCTATGTCCTCATAAAATTTACATAGATAACCCATAATCCCCTGCGCTACTAGCTTATAGGCTTTTCACTTCAGGGGTGACAAAGTTTCTCGGAAAGGGTGTAGTTATGCAAATGATAGTAAAACTAAGAAGTGACTATCTAAAACAATACGTTTTGTTTGCAATTTTAGCTTTTTTTTCTTAGCAGCAATTGAATATGATTGTAATGAAATAAAAACTACTCCGGGTAAACAAATAACCATTATCCAACGTAGATAAATGAATGCATGCAGCACCTACTTAGAACAGCAATATCTACATATCGATATAGGTTGGTCTTATCCGTTGTTATTAAATTGTGTACGTATAATTATGATCTTGGCGGAATAGTATAAGCAATAAATTTAATTGCAATTATATATTGCTTAGAGCAGTTCTCAGGCACTCGTGCATTCGTGCACCGCACGCATAAAAAGCATCGCTTTAAAACGTGAAGTTGGTGGACGTCAATCAAACTGTGTTTACAAGACGCATGGTGTTTTTTACCTCGGGTTGCGAAACATGTCTGAATCCGACGAAGAGGTTGTGGTGGGAATTCAGCTTCCAGATGCATTACGATGAAACGCAGATAATTCAAAACGAAAATGAAATCGTAAGTAATGCTGAATAAGCTTATTGTTATTGCAAGTTGAAGTCCCCGTACGTGAGTCGATCGTTTGAATTCTTATGTACAGACTGAGTCATGCCTACTAAAACACCATGCGTCTCGTAAACACAGTTTGATTGACATCCACCAACTTCACGTTTTATAGCGGTGCTTTTTATGCGTGCGGTTCACGTGTGACTGAGAACTGCTGTAATTACTATTCCGCGACGATCATAATCATACACAATATCTACATGCTTAGACTACATATATATCAATTAGGTACTACCTAATAGCGGCTCCCATTTTAGTTTTTATTACAACATAAATTTGTATAGGAAATCGCAGGATCTTAAGTACATTCGTAATTAATAGGTACGAGTGATGTTATAAAAGTTTTCAAAATTGGACGAGCCTTTTAGGCGAGTCCAATTTGATAGAGTGATTTTCATGCGACTGTGAAATAATAACTAAGCTAATAGACACTAGTAGACCCTAAGCCCATTGTATTCTTTTGTTGATATATGACTATTAGACACTGACTATTAGTAATAGTTTCACAGTCCGATGAAAACCACTCTAACATTCAAAACATCACGAGTATCTATTAATTACAAATTGTACTAAAAGATCGTGCGATTTGTTATTTATAATATACTGAAAAACTAATTGGTACTCCGCAGAGTATAATTTGGGATTTAATTGTACTCCACTCGTCCAATCAGCATCCAGTATATTATAAGTATGTAAAAGTTTTGATGCACCGGTCATGCCCATTCTAAGTGACTACTTTACTTGAGTAGAGGAGCGAACATGTTTTCCTTTTTTACAATTACTTGTGCAGGAGCAAAAACCTACACAAAGTGATTTGAACAAACAGTCGTCAAAGGAAAAACTTTCTTTATCGGTGTAACGTAATTACAACGTTAACCAGTACAACGTAATTACAACGTTAACAAGTACAACGTAATTACAACGTTAACCAGTACAACGTAATTACAACGTTAACAAGTACAACGTAATTACAACGTTAACAAGTACAACGTAATTACAACGTTATTAACAAGTACAACGTAATTACAACGTTAACAAGTACAACGTAATTACAACGTTAACAAGTACAACGTAATTACAATGTTAACAAGTACAACGTAAATACAACGTTAACAAGTACAACGTAAATATAACGTTAACAAGTACAACGTAAATATAACGTTAACAAGTACAACGTAAATATAACGTTAACAAGTACAACGTAAATATAACGTTAACAAGTACAACGTAAATATAACGTTAACAAGTACAACGTAAATATAACGTTAACAAGTACAACGTAAATATAATGTTAGCAATTATAAATCAACTGATATGTGTTGTCTGACATGTTATGCTAATGAGGAGAGCAATTCTCACGTTAGCATAAATACAACATAGCCAATTTCTCGTTTTGCATTTAGACTGAAAATCTCTTGCCTTACCATATGCTTGCATAAGTTATTGCCTATCTATATATAAGGTTTTCATGACCATAACTCTTAAAACAAGGTCGAGCCACCGAGTTCGATCCCCAGTGGCCTCACACTTGTTTCGACTTCTTTCCACTCTGTGTAAAGCTTTGCGTAGCTATAAATATCCGTAAAACGGAATATTAATGGGGAGAAGAGCGCAACGTCGGCTTCCATGAAGAATAGCTTTTAGCTGATGGAACGACGCTAAATATTTACCGCCTTAATTAATTATCCAAGTATAACTTTTCACATATGACTATAGAGTGCAAACAATATAACCGTGAAACAAGTAGTACTAATTAGAGTACAAACACTAAAAGTGTGCAATACTTTGTACTATTTACCACTAAATAGTGTTGATTAAACAATAAAGAACAAAAGAATTTCCTTAATTTAGCAGTATTTAGTGGTATTTATGTTGCACACTTTTAGTGATTGTACTCTAGTACTAAATAGTACTAATTAAACAATAGATAACAATAGAATTAGCATAAAATATTACTATTTAGTACTATTTATGTTTCACGCTTTTAATTTTTGTACTCTACTATTCAATTTTAACACTTATACAGTGCAAATAGAGTAATTTCCCTTCGTCCGTGCAACGAAGTAGACTAGTTAGTGAGAAATAGTCGAAAGAAAACAAAAGAAACAATGGGATTAGTGTGTACTACTATGTATTACGTTGACTATTCTTTCACAGACGAAGGAAAGTCACTAATATACCCATGAAACAAATAGTGCTAATTAGTACTACATAAACAATAGAAAACAATGAAATTTAGCATGAAATTGCAGTAAATAGTCAGCTAGCTATTTCACTGTTTTTTTTATTTGCTATCTAACCACGTTAATTGTAGTACAATTATGGCAAATCAATTTTAGAACCTATTATTAGATTCAGTATATGTAATCATACAATATTACCATTATGTAATTTTTTTCACACCACTAAGCACCTAATCATATGTATTCATTATTTTAATAAAAACGTCTTTCAAACGTTCAGTTATTATTTTTAGTATATTATAAACGAATGACTCGTCGATGACATTCTCCGCAACTTCTTGCTGCTTTGGGCTTCATTTGTAATTGTTTCTCCCCATTCTTCCTCATCCAACTCCTAATAGGATAAGAAATGATGTGTGTAAGAAGTAGGCAGCTCTCTATTGTTGTGCGGCAATAGCAACCTCTCCACATATAAGCCTATAGGTAACACATTTTAAAAATAAAATGTGCAAAACTCTGTTTTGGAACAAAGTTTCTTTTGTACTAAAAGATCTCGTCCAATCATAAGCGCTCAAAACAATAGCCAATTCGATATGTTCCCCACATAGAAATTTTGATATATAAAGGCTCAGGAAATCTTAGATGAAAAGGGAATCAGATATCAAATAAAGTATTAAAAAATCTGCTTAGTTTTGAAATTATGGCAGATTTTCATGTTTTAACCAATGAGAAGGACGAATTAGACAATCCACAATTAGCACCTTCCTGCATTCCATTGCCGTTTGCCTGCCTCGTTCTTACACACATCATTACTTAATAAATTCACCTTTGTTCCAACAAGAATTCTAGTCGTGAATTTTTGCTGTTTTTGCTGTTTTTTTAATTTTGTTGTTTTTTAATTGTTTGTTTATTTTCTTGTGTGTTTGTTCTTTTGTATGTTTTTCCTTTTTGTTTGTTTGTTTTGTTTTTTTGTTTGTTCTTTTGTTTGTTTGTTTGTTTGTATGTATGTTTGTTTGCTTGTTTGTTTCTTTGTTCTTTTGTTTGCATATTTTTTGTTTGTTTGTGTTTGTATGTTTGTTTGTTTATTTGTTGTGTTGTTTCTTTGTTCTTTTGTTTGTTGATTTGTATGTTGGTTTAAGGTGGCTCGAGGTAGTTTTGAATGGCGCACACATCCCTTTTTGAATTCGCAATTACATGATCTTACCTTCGCCCCATGAATGTGAATTTTTTACCAAATGACAGTCTTGGATGAAAGTTTTGAATGATGTTTTAATTATGCTAATCAAAGTTTCCATAGCAACGATAAACAACTTTTTTGTAAAATGGTTTTTCTTAAATATCTTTTGAATTTGAGCTGATTGCGAAAAACTAATAGATGTGCTATAAACTACCCCGTTTAGCACATCAATTGGGAAAGTTTGAAGAAAAGTTATCTGTTCGATAACGAATAAATCACGAAAACATGTAAATGTGAATTTTGTTCGTGTGTAAATATAAGCGGTCAAAACATTTCATAGGATGCACAAATTATGATTGTAATACTGCAGAATGTTTCCTTGGACCTCCATTTAAACTCACTGCGGAAAGCTCTGGTTAATATGTAGGTAATGCAGAGATCGAGCTTTTTATTAAAATGACGTTTTGCTTGACGTTTTCACTCTTTCATAACTACGATCACAATTGCGTATAACTCACAAAAGAACAAATAAAAATGAGTGATATATCGATAATAAGTTGAAAATTTGCGTTATCCCGTAAGAAAGCTGTCTAACTCGCGCTAGTCAAAAGACCAGGGAGGGAGAGTAGAACCTGGTCCTAGACTGTTTAACAATTATTCGTGAAGGCCGAAGTGAATAAAGGTAAATAATAACCGAGGCGGAGTCACTTAGCCTGAGCCTAAGTTGATAAATGTCAGTAGTATGAATACACAAGTGATTATTTCAAAAAGTAAAAATATCCAGCCTTTTTTGAAGAAAAAAAGTTGGTTTATTTATATATTTTATATTCTTTATTTATTTGTGTATTTATTTATTAAGTTATTTATTTATACACTGATTCGTTCTCTTTTATTCCTTATATTTTAATTTCTATCATACCGTGTTTGGGCTTCCTTTTTAATTACAGGTATTTATTTTCTCGTTTTGTGTCAAAAAATTGCTTTTTTTCGAAATATTATGAGTTTCAAAAACATTTTATGGCCTTCTTTTATTATGACTGTCAATTTTTACTAATTTTCTTTCTTGTTTTTGCCACCAAGACATTCCGTCACGCAGCTTGCGAAAATGTCGACTTTGAGGCCATTTTGCTTGAAAACAACGACGGTGACCCCCAATTTTTTTTAGCTTATTATATTCGATGTGTCTAATTTAGTTTTATCAACTGGCAAAGTCTCAGGAAATTGACATTTACTTTAATTTTTCCCGTCAACGTCCTTAAGTCTAACTGATGCTGAGGAGGTTTGTATCTTGCTACAAGGTGTCAACAAATGTTGCTGCAGGACGACCTCTGCTTGAATTGCCATGTAATTGCCATGCCCAGCTAATTTCAATCTTCTTGAAGGTATCAGATTCGAGACTTTCGGAAGCCCGCCGTACAGCACATCATTGGTGACTTGGTCTCTCCAGCTAATGTTGTATGCTGTACGTAGCAGCCTAGTGTAGGTCCCATCCAGAGATCTCTCTTCTTCATTGGTAAAGTCTAACTGCCGTAAAGCAGGACCGACTCTACTGTTGCTTTGGACAAAGTCTGACGCAAATCTCGAATGAGATCATCGAGTTCGTTCATCAAGTTCAGTTCTCCGATGAGTAACTGTACTCGATCAATGATGAACTATATTCATCGCTGAGGCAATTTGTTGCCCTTTTTGTCAAATTAAATCCTAATAAGCTACGAATGCTGCTTCATGTTTACATTTTGACATCTTAAACAATAGTTACTGGAGATATCCGGATATGACGACATCACACTGATTAAAATAATTGAGTTTTAAACAACGAATGGATGTACTATGAAACTAGGATGTGTAATGTAGTTACGTCATTAATGTAATTAGTATGCACATATTCAGTACCTAATTAAAGAACGATACAACAGGATGTACTATGAAACTATTTACATTAACTTATTATTTTCAAAAAACGAGTCAACTGTCAATGACGTCCACCAACCTAAGCACGAGACAAGAAGATGTACATGATTCAAAACTTTGAGCTTTCGGAGCTCGTATCTCCGAAGGCTCACATACGAGTTTCCCCCGAATCAAACAAAACAAAAGGAATTACAGAGATCTTCCTATATATGGAGCTTCGTGGATGCAAACGAATGCATTCGGATCCAAATCGGCAATTAGAAATTTCTAGACAATCAGAAGGCTGGATTTGTCGATAATAGTCCAATTTAACTTATTTACCGAAAGGATCGAATTTACATTCCTTTACCGTTCGTGCTATCGTTCTTACACACATCGTTACTTAGGCCCGGGTCGCATTATACCAAATTTTGGTCGAGTTTTGTTTACACAAGTGTTAGAATCTATCATCACAACCCTTTCCTTAGTGCGACCTCACTTTTACCAGTTTGACAAAAAATTAGAAATCGGCCAAAACATGAAAGACGCCGTAGTGCAGGGGTGCGGCTGCCTGATTTGTCCAAATTTTGCTTAAACAAAAAAAATCACAGCGGGAACTGTCGACGCTTGTCAATATGGCTGTTCGAACAAAAACAGACAACTTTCGAAAAACAAAATAATGTACTTTTAACTTGCTTGATATAAGGAAAAACAGTCCTACGGAGACTCGGAGAAGCATATGTTAAATTTGTGACTGTAGTCAACCAGTTACGGCTTCATAAGTGATTGAGAGTTGACTGTTTTCGCTCCAAATATCACATCGGGACAGCCAAATCAATTGGTTGGACATTGCAGAGTCAAAGCTTTCAAAAGAACTACAAATAAGCTATCTTTTAGAACACTTTGATTCAGTGTTTGCAATAATATCCACGCTAACGCTGACATACAAATATCGGCATAGATCTGCAATGCGACCGTGCTCAAAACTTCAAATAATTGTATTTCCTGTGTCGGGATTAAAACTTTGGAGGACATTTTGTCGAGTAAATTTTTAGATTTGGCCATAGTGCGACCCGGGCCTTAGATATAATCAACATCATAAGTATTAAACCACGCTATCAATCGATAAACGTTCACACGGTCTTAATGTTGATGAGTTGAATAGTGTTTGTGCTAATTTCGACGATTTTCGGATCTTAATGTTTTGCAGGTTATTCTTTTAAAGTTCACTAGTGTGCTCAATATATAGAAAGCTAGAATTCGTGCTTCCAAAGTTTTGTAAACACTGACACACACTTCATCTATCTTTCAGCAAGGTCACAAATCAACCAATAGAGAGTTTTGTTTTGGAAATACTCTGCGGGAAGTTATTATAAATCAAAAACAAACGCTCACAAAATACTTTTTAGAGTACGAAGCGGTAACCATGCATGGCGAACAAAAGTAAGATTAAATCAAATAGTAAAGCAAGTGAAACAAAAAAATTAATGAAGACATTTAGAAAAAGAACACAACATAATATCTCATAAACGAACCAAGCAATAATTGGATTATACGATTATTATGTCACGTTTCGGTTTGAATTTGTTTTCCATAAAAGTGAATTTATTTTAATATCTCTGGAAGTATGATAATTAACATTTTTTGTTTCTTCTTGATAACCAAAAGTTTATGATTTAAGTTTTAGAATATTTAAATAAACAAAATCATCCAAATCTTATCCGTTCTTTGCACGGCGAGATACATTTGAGTGTCGTCAGCGTAGATCATTGATTCAAAAACTCATTAAGAGCAGAAGTCTGTTACGGTCTGGTATGATCGGTAAAATGAAAAAAAGAAAAGAAAATCCTTCAAACTTTGCCAGAATGAATGTCTTTATGAACTATTTCGTCATAAATTGTGTGTATTTCGTCAAAACCTATAGCATTTCATAAAATATAGATAATTTTTTCAAATTATTAAGACGTTGTAACTTAAAACAAATATTTTTCAGATATTTTAATTATTTTTAAATTTTCAAGACTTTTTCCAAAGGGTAAATTCAGCGCAAAATATCTCTACTGTTACATCGATTCAAAGGACACAACTATATTTTGATGAAAGAACAATGCTTACTCTTCCAATAAATCAAATAAAATTTTTGGGCAAATTATAACCAAAGTTTTGAACCAAAGTCCAAATGTAACCGCTACTTGGTGTCAAAAACGGGTCACTGCACATTACGCCGCCAAAATATGTAATGCTAATAAAATTATTTAGCTGGTTAAAATAGCTTATTTCTTTCAACAAACAAATTAAAACTAAAGTTAATACTCTAGCAATGGCTTTGAAATTGTTTTAGAGTGTTACAAATCGAAACAGAACGTTTTAGAGCGGTTCATTGTGACACGGTCAAGCTTGAATAAATATCGAAATAGACTGTCAAAATTGAACTTCAAACGATGAAAATCCCTCTTAGAATTTATGAAATCCAACAAATAATACTCGAACCTATCTTACATTGATGTGCTGTAATTTTAATGAATATATAACCATGTAAAACGAGGCCCCGCACATCAAAACATTCGAAATTTAACATCACTCCAAGAAATAACATTGTGTGAAAACACGTGCAGCAAAACCAAGGACAACCATTTGTTATGCACGTGACTGGGCGTAACGCAATCCAGTTGTCATGATACAGTTTAGTATTTGATTTTAAACTCTTTGAGTGTACAGGGCTTCGTTTCACGTATTTATATTAATCACGATTACAAATATATCAAGGTAACATGGGTATATGTAACGGTTTTGGGCTCCCTATGTCATATCGGGTTGCCTGTGTCTTCTATCAGGCTCAAGTACACATTAAACAGAAGTAAACCGTTATTTATTAGTCTGTTGTTGAGTAAACAAACGCTACATGGTGTCAGAAGTGGGATATTCCTTGTTGGATTTCATCAATTCTAAGAGGAATTCTCGTCGATTGAAGTGAAATTGTGACTGTTACTAATAGCCTATTTCGATATTTATGTAAGCTTAACCGTGACATAGTTACAATGAACCGCTCTAAAATGTTCTGTTTCGATTTGTGACACTCTAAAACAATTTCAAAGCCATTGCTAGAGTATTTACTTTAGTTTTAATTTGTTTGTTGAAAGAAATAAGCTATTTTAACCAGCTAAATAATTTTATTAGCATTACATAACTTGGCGTCGTAATGTGTAGTGACCCGATTTTGACACCAAGTAGCTGTTACATTTGGACAAAAGTCTTGAAAATTTAAAAATAATTAAAATATCTGAAAAATATTTGTTTTAAGTTAAAACGTCGTAATAATTTGATATATTATACAAAATTATCTGTATTTTATGAAATGCTATAGTTTTTGACGAAATACACACAATTTATGGCGAAATCTAGCGATTTTTGCAATGCGGTAGAACGACCTCGAAAAATCGACCAAAAACTCGAAAATTCAATATTGTCCTCGTTCTCCTAAAATATTTATCCGATGGAAACGAAACTCACACAGTATGAATAGTTCATAAAGACCTACATTCTGGAAAAGTTTGAAGGATTTTCTTTTTTTTCATTTTACCGATTATTGTGTAATAAAGGCCAATTATACTTATTTGTCTGATTACATATAATTCAAACCAAACCTTTAAACATTAGCTACCCTCCCCCTCTACTTATAAACATCATCAGACTTAGCAATAATTTATTTGATGGCGATTTTTTGTCGAAAAAAGTCTTTGCTTACCAACGCCAGGATTCGAACCGAGACCTTCCGCATAGCTTTACCCTCGCTTTAAACCATTATACTACTCAGTCATTCGATGTAAAGCTTGAAACAAAAGTACGTTAATGTCATCAAGTCATTAGTGTTCAAGTTCAAGTTCAAGTTCCTCTGAATAAAATTGAAAAGCGATTATTTTTTTATTTCTTTGTGGGAATTCATTGACAATGAACATTAAATTATGAACAGATTATTGATTCTATTAGGATTGCTTTTACTTGCTATCATCTTCTAAACCCTCCTCGGTTTAAAATTATTTTTTTACCATATCTAATTGTTTATTTTTATTCAAAGATTCCTCATGAATAATCAATTCGTTTTAGAAGTAGTTCAAAGGCCTCCAATTCGGACTGGACGGGGGTTTCAAGTCCTCGGCTTCGCCTGGGACTTGAAACCTCCGTCCAGTGCGAATTGTTGGCCTTTAAACATTACTTGAAGTCCATCCCGGTTTGCGAATGAACAACAATTGGACCAGGACTGAGTCCTGAGGAACGCCATACAACAAGTCGCATGGACTCGATCTGGTGACGACAACTGATTATGTGCGACTTGATGATGACAAATAATCTAAAATTAAATGAATAGTATAGATAAATAAACAATACGGTAATAAGCACGCGGGACATTTCTGGAATGGTGAGGTTAGTCTGAAATACCTTTACATAAATGAAAGCTAAATTTGGAAACAAGCCACCGCATCTAGACTTTTCTCGAGGATGTTGTTTCTATCTAGCTAGTACATGGGTGGAATACAGTGACATACGTAGTTTCTTATGGCAACTATTGTTTTACAGAACAAAGAAAATTGCTCAAATGGTTAATAATAATAATAATAATAATAATAATCACCTGCATATAAACACTACGCGCTCACCTATAGCTGGAGGAGCTGAAGTCTATTGCAGAGTTGCTCGTTATTTCACAATCCAAAACTACACAAAAAAGTACAAAAAAAGTTAATGCTTGAACTGTTTGGATCATTGAGTATACGTTTTTAGCGTACTGTAGATTTCGTGGTGATCCCAGCTACGTTTATCACCGCATTAACGCCAACTATATAAGAAGGTCGTCGTAGATAACCAGAAACTCACGAAGGTAACTAATAGTGGATTATAACAACACACTAACAAGGACACTCGCTAACACTCTGACTAACATGACTAACATCAAGACAAGAAATGAATGCATTGAGGACGAAAGGCGAATCATTGAGGACAGGGGGAGAAACATTGAGAACACAATGAGAATCATTGAGGACACAAGGAGAATCATTGAGAACGGAAAGCGAACCGTTGAGGACGAAAGGCGAATCATTAAAGACGAAAGCCGAAACTTTGAGCCTGACCAAAGGCGAAACTTTGAGAAAGGAAGGCGAATCATTGAAGATGGTAGGCGAATCAGCGCTGAAAAATGGAAAGAACTAGAAAAAATGTCACAAAATAGACAACAAGAGTTTCTGCTTCAGTACAAGTTTAAAGACGAGCCTGTCAGCAGCATTAAAAAGAATGTTAGCAAAGGTGACCACCTCTATTGCCAAGGTGCAAAAGGAGATTTGTACAATCATCATTTGCTGGTCATCCGTGTTGATGACGATAACATCGAGGTTATCGAATATAGTGGACCTTATTTTGGTGGGAAAGCTCTATCAGAATTATCTTTTTCATCAAATCCATCTGCATTAGCTAAAGTGTATGAAAAATGGATATCATTTAAAAAGCTAGAGAGCAAAAAGGTAATTACGCAAAATTAATATATACACTATGAGGAAGTGTTTGTTATGTTTGTGATTGGTTGCCCAATACGTTAGTTTCAATTGTTATCTTTTTAACTCGTGGATTCAAAATCCTCGAGTTCTTGGGATGGGGCTTTTGAACCGGAAGTGTCACTCACTCACTCGCTTACTATGCACTCAATCACTCACTTACGGCACAGGCTTCCCAAGCTGGTAGTTCATTTTAGGGAGATTTGACTGGTAGTTCGTTTTAGGAAGATTTTGAATCGTTTTAAAGAGATTTTGTGATCGGTGGACACATGCGCAGAGAACTATGAAAGGAGATCATAATTTTTGTCATCATTTAACAGTAATTCTTGGTTTGTTTGTTTATACTAGTTATTGTTTTCTCACCAGGCTTATAAACGTATTTGGCCAGACGAACTGCAGAGATTCAGTACCGATGAGGTTATTAAGCGTGCCAAACGTCGAGTAGAAGAAAGGAAGTATCATCCCCTCGACAACAATTGTGAACACCTCGTTAATTGGTGCATGTGCGGCCTGCAGACAAGCTTGCAAGTAAAAACGTGGTATAGACATACTTGGGAAGTCATTAAAGCCTCAGCAGCTTCCGCGGTGCATGCATCCTCTAAAGCACAACCAGCTCTTTCTAAGATATTTCCCAATGTTTCTGACGACATTTTGAACAAAATCTCAAAACTGTAAATGGAATAACCAGCAAGGGCAACTTCAAAGCAAGCTACAAGCTTAAACCCAGTGTCGGGTGACGGCAAAGACTGGGATAACAATGATCATGATGAATTCAAAGTCAACACTATCGATACCGTAGCAAAAGCTGCAGGTCGTGTTATTGGTAATGCTTTGGGTTCTGCATGCTATTGGATTGCCTTATGGTCCTATTGGAGGCTTATTTGGGGGTGCATTAGGAGCACTTTCAGGTCATTTAATTGGATTGGGAGTTGGAAAGATTGGAAGTTATGCTGTGTTGTATTTGTCTGATGCGAAAAAGGAAGATTAAAGCTACATGGAACATTTCAAGTGGTAATTGGAAAATAGCACAACAATGATACAATAAATAAGTCCATACTAGTAGTCATATAGTGCATTGCCTATCATATACATTGTACGTTTATACCATTTCCATAGATAACCCATAATCCCCTGCGCTACTAGCTTGAGGGGTGACAAAGTTTCTCGGAAAGGGTGTAGTTATGCAAATGATAGTAAAACCAAGAAGTGACTACCTAAAACAATACGTTTTGTTTGCAATTTTAGCTTTTTTTCTTAGCAGCAATTTCATATGATAGTAATGAAGTAAAAACTACTCGGAAAACAAATAACTATTATCCAAAGTAGATAAATTAAGGTTATTGTGACCCTTCGCGGGGTCAAACTGAGTCTCTTAAAAAATCACTAGCGCATCAAATTAATTTTTTTTCTCACATATTATACATATTATACATTTAAAGCTAAATAACCATAGAATACGAATATGCAGTTTTTGTAGTCACAATATTTATATCCTATGGGTTTGAGCACTCTGAACTCAAAAGTTGATAGCTCCGATTGACTGTGTTTAAAAGAGTAATGTAGCAACGTGTTTTATTGAATTGTCAATATTAGTGCTTGATATCCATCAAAAAAAAGCTGTTAATCAGTTCGTGTAAACGTTTATTGATATTTTATTTGGTTCAAAAATAAATTGGAGTTAAAGTCAAATAACTCTAAATTTTACGTGTAATTTGAAACTTTCTGTCATAAATCAAAAACTAAATAAAATATCAAAAAACGCTCACACGATCTGATAACCAGTTGTGAGTATTTGATATTATGCAAAAATATTGACAATAAAGTAAAACGCGTTGCTACATTACTCTTTCAAACACAGTCAATCGGAGATACCATTTTTTTGAGCTCGGAGCTCTCAAACTTATCAAAGATCAATATTATGATTTCCAAAACTATAAATTCGTATTCTATGCCTATTCAGCTTTAAAATGATGTATGATATGTGGGATAATATCTAATCCGAAGCGCTAGCGAGTTTTTTTAACTAAGAGACTTAGTTTGACCCCTCGAAGGGTTACTGCTGTAACCTTAATAAAGCACCTACTTAGAACATTAATATCTACATGTCGAGTATAGGCTGGTCTGATCCGTGGTTATTAAATTGTGTACGTATCTTTATGATCGTGACGGAATAGTATAAGCAATAAATGTAATTGTAAATTATATATTGCTTACAGCAGTTCTCAGTCACACGAGCACCGCTCGCATAAAAAGCACCGCTATAAAACGTGAAGTTGGTGGACGTTTAATCTTATTCAGTATTACTTACGATTTCATTTTCGTTTTGGAATATCTGCGTTTCATCGTAATCTGGAAGCTGAATTCCCACCACAACCTCTTCGTCGGATTTTGAATTGTTTCGTAACCGACTGAAGTAAAAAAACACCATGCGTCTTGTAAACACAGTTTGATTGACATCCACCAACTTCACGTTTTATAGCAGTACTTTTTATGCGTGCGGTGCACGTGTGACTGAGAACTGCTGTAATTACTATTCCGCGACGATCATAATCATACCCAATGTCTACATGCTTAGACTACATATATATCAAATAGGTACTACCTAATAGTAGAGCTCCCATTTTATTTTTTATTACAACATAAATTTGTATAGGAAATGGAAATCGCACGATCTTTTAAAGTATAATCCGTAATTAATAGGTACGCGTGAGTGATGTTATAAACGTTTTCAAAATTGGACGAGCCTTTTAGGCGAGTCCAATTTGATAACATTCAAAACATTACGAATATCTATTAATTACAAATTGTACGAAAAGATCGTGCGATTTTTTATTTATAATATACTGAAAAACTAATTGGTACTCTGCAGAAATTGGGATGTGGATTTAATTGTACTCCTCTCGTCCAATCAGCATCGAGTATATTATAAGTATGAAAAAAGTTTTAACTGAACTAACTACGTACTGCGAAATCATGGACTAAGTGGAACATTTTTTCCTTTTTTACAACTTGTCAGGAGCAAAAACCTACACAAAGTGATTTGAACAAACAGTCGTCAAAGGAAAAACTTTCTTTATCGGTGTATTTTTCCTGAGCTTTATTCCGAAGAGATTTAATTAATGTTATATCATCCGATCCATTCGCGGTACTATCAATAGTATGTACTGTCTGATGTGTTGTGCTAATGAGGAGAGCAATGCTTACGTTAGCATAAACAAAACATAACTACGTACAGGAAAAATACAACGTTACCTAGTATAGCGTAAACACAACGTTAATAAGTACAACGTTAACACAACGTTAACCAGTACAATGTAAATACAACGTTACCAAGTATAACTCAACTAGTATGTACTGTCTGATGTGTTATGCTAATGAGGAGAGAAATTCTCACGTTAGCATAAATACAACATAACTACGTACAGGAAAGATACAACGTTACGTAGTATAACGTAAACACAACGTTAACAAGTACAACGTAAATGCAACGCACCAAGTACAACGTAAATACAACGTTAGCAAGTGCAACGTAATTACAACGTAACCAAGTATGACGTAATAACAACGTTAACAAGTGCAACGTAATAACAACGTTAACAAGTATAACGTAATTATAACGTTAACAAATATAACGTAATTACTACGTTAACAAGTACAACGTAATTACAACGTTAACAAGTACAACGTAATTACAACGTTAACAAGTATAACGTAATTATAACGTTAACAAGTATAACGTAATTACAACGTTAACAAGTATAACGTAATTACAACGTTAACAAGTATAACGTAATTACAACGTTAACAAGTATAACGTAATTACAACGTTAACAAGTATAACGTAATTACAACGTTAACAAGTATAACGTAATTACAACGTTAACAAATATCACGTTATTACAACGTTAACAAGTACAACGTAATTAAAACTTTAGCAAGTATATCTCAACAAGAATATACTGTCTCGTGTATTATGCTAATGAGGAGAGCAATTCTCACGTTAGCATAAAGAAAACATAACTACGCACTGGAAAGATACAACGTTACGTAGTATAACGCAAACACAACGTTAACAAGTTCAACGTAAATACACCGTTAACCAGTACACCGTAAATACAACGTTAACCAGTACAACGTAAATTTTACAACGTTGACAATAACAACGTTAACAAGTATAACTCAACTGGTATATACTGTCTGATGTGTTGTACAAAACAACTATGTACAGGAAAAACACAACGTTAACCAGTACAACGTAATTACAACGTTAACAAGTACAACGTAATTGCAACGTTAACAAGTACAACGTAAATACAACGTTAACAATTCAGTATAACTCAACTGGTATATACTGTCTGATGTGTTATGCTAATGAGGAGAGCAATTCTCACGTTAGCATAAACAAAACATAACTACGTACAGGAAAGATACAACGTTACCAAGTATAACTCAACTGGTATATACTGTCCAATGTATTATGCTAATGAGGAGAGCAATTCTCACGTTAGCATAAATACAACAAGCCAATTTCTCGTTTTGCATTTAGACTGAAAATCTCTTGCCTTACCATATGCTCGCACAATTTATTGCCTAGCTATATATAATGTTTTCATGACCATAACTCTTAAAACAAGGTCGAGCCACCGAGTTCGATCCCCAGTGGCCTCACACTTGTTTCGAAGTCTTTGCAATCTGTGTATAGCTTTACGTAGCTTAAATATCCGTAAAAAGGAACATTAATGGGGACAGGGATAAATGAGCGCACCGTCGGCTTCCAGGGACAACAGCTTTTAACGACGCTAAATATTTACTGCCTTAATTAATTATCCAAGTATAACTTTTCATATATGACTATAGAGTGCAAACAATATAACCGTGAAACAAGTAGTACTAATTAGTACTAAATAGTACTAATTAAACAATAGATAACAATAGAATTAGCATAAAATATTACTATTTAGTACTATTTAGTTTCACTCTTTTAATTTTTGTACTCTACTATTCAATTTTAACACTTATAGAGTGCAAATAGAGTAATTTCCCTTCGTCCGTGCAACGAAGTAAACTAGTTAGTAAGAAATAGACGAAATAAAACAAAAGTAGTGTGTACTACTATGTATTACGTTGACTATTCTTTCACAGACGAAGGAAAGTCACTAAGGCTAAGTTTACACGGGACCGGACGAATTTTTGACCGGTCAAAAGATCGACCTGGACATGCTGTTCACACGGAACCGATCATTACAATATTTTCGTTTTGACCGGTTAGGCGTCCAAATTATTGCACGTTTAGCGCGGTCCCGTGTGAACGGAACCCCTAAGCGGATGTTTTTTTGACCGGTCAAAAATTTGTCCGGTACCGTGTAAACGTAGCCTAATATACCCATGAAACAAATATTGCTAATTAGTACTACTTAAACAATAGAAAACAATGAAATCTAGCAATTGCACTAAATAGTCAGCTGGCTATTTCACTGGTTTTTTATTTGCTATCTAACCACATTAATTGTAGTACAATTATGGATCAAATTACAGATCAATTTTAGAACCTATTATTAGATTCAGTATATGTAATCATACAATATTAACATTATGTAATGGTTTTCACACCACCAAGCACCTAATCATATGTATTCATTATTGTAATAAAAATGCCTTTAAAACGTTCAGTTCGTTTTCTTAGTATTATAAACGAATGACTCGTCGATGAAATTCTCCGCAACTTCTTGCTGCTTTGGGCTTCCTTTGTAATTGTTTTGTTGTCCCCTTTCTCTCCCCATTCTTCCTCATCCAACTCCTAAACAGGAAGCCCAAGACAGTGATGCCTGCGGAGGAGGCTATGCAAATACACAAGTTTTAAGTTCCATTTATAAGTCCTTGATACGAATTGATAATTCCATGAGATTATGGTAATTGTCAAGAGCTGCATTGACTAAATCAAGGTCCGAAGAATTGTATATTGAGGGTATTAATAAGCTTGTTTGAGACTCATATCTTTTTGCATAGGATGATCAGCTTCATTGTTATGTATTCCCCTAAGGAAGATAATCAAAATCGGTTTTCTAAAGAAATTAGTTTTCTAGAGAAATCGGTTTTCTTAAGAAAGAGCTGCGTCATTGGGTTCTTCTCATTTAAACGGTTGTTTTCTTGTTGTTGTTTTCTTTTTGTTTTTCCCTTTTTTTTCTTTTTCAATTTTGCTACCAGTTTTTCATGGAAATATTGTAATCACTCTATCCAAAAATACTGATCAAAACAATATATGTGTAAAGCCCATCTAGTATATTCCCAGTATTAATTATTTCTGAATTGAAATTCAAGTTCAAATATCAAGAATTTTAAACATGTCATTATATATCTTTTTTCAATACATTAGTCGATACTCTCAGCTTGATTAGCTTTGTTTAGCTATTCTGAGCAACTTTAATCATTTATCGGCTGAGCTTTCCTTTCGTTAACTGTATTAGTAAATTATTCTTATATTAAATAAAGCTGTTGTTGTATTTTATTTTAATATGTTTTATAATTATTAAAAATGTCTTGATGCTGTTCATTCTCTCTATTCCTTTATATCAATTCTTGCAATCATTGTTATGCCATATACCATGAGCGGTATTATATATACCATGCCGAAACTTTGTTTTTTATTGATATTTCGCAAACAAACACAATGTATCCTACAGCTCATGCATATACATGTATCTTATCTAAGACTTCCTGCTGATTCGTTTAATATTTTTGAAATTGTCTGGAGATTATTATAATTTTTTTACTTTTGCATATTGATTTTTCAGTTACATCTGTTTTAAGCAGTAGCCTTATGCTGTCTTAGACTGCCTATTTTTAAATACTGTCGTTGTATTTTTTATATGATTTAGTAGGTCTGTACAAATTCCAGTTAAGAAAAGAGCTGCAGTTGTAGACTGACATTGTTTTCTAAAAATGGCATAAAAATTCAAGCAGATTTTCTCGTTCGTCTGACTACATTTCATTTGATATTACACACCGCTAATATTTACACTAAAATACATATCACTATCAATAATGAAAGAAATCAGTGATACCCGTTGTAGACATATTTTTAGAATTTGCATGGTTTTAAGAAGAACTTGCTCTTGAATAATATATATATATATATATATATATATAGTCAACATAACTCGAAAATGGGGAAATCCCCTAATAATTATAAAACCATCGAAGTGGCTCTTTTGCTGAGTTCCAATGTAAACACAATCATTGTAAAATACCTTGCGATATATTGCGAAAAACGTTTAACATTTGTATCAGATATTCACCTTTTCTTCCTCACTCAGCTTGGCATGTTGTGGTTAGTCTGAAATGCCTTTATATTTGGAAAGCCAAACTAATTAATTTAGACTTTTGGAAATGGCAATGGGCTATAGAATCAAACTTTCTTCGCTCAGGGCGTTGTCAGTGTCTGTAAAGGTGGGCGTACAGCTAGTGACGTAGTTTGTTATGAGTTTGTCAACCAATGCGAACTAATGCTTGAAATGTTGGGATCATTAAATATACGTTTTGATCGACTGTAGCGTACTGTAGATTTTTAGGTGATCTCTGCTACCCAAAGACGTTTCTCGCCACATTAAAATTCGACAAAGGTAACTAGCAATGGAATATAACAACAACCTAAAATGACTCGCTAACACTCTCACTAACACAGAGCGAAAAATCAGATTTACGGTTGCTTAAAGTTATCATAAACCTGGTTTAAACTTAACATTTAACCACATTTAAGCGAACTTTACATTTCGTAAAGTTCAACTTTATACCAACTTTAAGTCGGGACGTAAACCTCACTTAATGAAACACTTTCTTTATGTCAGGTTTACGTTAGGTTTAATAATAGCGAAAAGTTAACTTAAATCCAACGTAAATATAACTTAAATGATGTTTAAATGTACTTTTACTATAAGCAATCAAGCCTGCTTAAAGGTAGCATATATTTGTTTTTATGAAATACATGATTTCTGACCGTTCACGTGCATACTCTTTGAAATATATATATTTTGCAATAGTAGACCTCATTTCTCATATCACAGAATAATAACTCGTGTGTAATTCAAATTAAATATATTTTATTTCATTAGGGCCATAATCATTTACAACTTTGAATTAGAGATTATTATAATTTTTTTACTTTTGCATATTGATTTTTCAGTTACATCTGTTTTAAGCAGTAGCCTTATGCTGTCTTAGACTGCCTATTTTTAAATACTGTCGTTGTATTTTTTATATGATTTAGTAGGTCTGTACAAATTCCAGTTAAGAAAAGAGCTGCAGTTGTAGACTGACATTGTTTTCTAAAAATGGCATAAAAATTCAAGCAGATTTTCTCGTTCGTCTGACTACATTTCATTTGATATTACACACCGCTAATATTTACACTAAAATACATATCACTATCAATAATGAAAGAAATCAGTGATACCCGTTGTAGACATATTTTTAGAATTTGCATGGTTTTAAGAAGAACTTGCTCTTGAATAATATATATATATATATATATATATATAGTCAACATAACTCGAAAATGGGGAAATCCCCTAATAATTATAAAACCATCGAAGTGGCTCTTTTGCTGAGTTCCAATGTAAACACAATCATTGTAAAATACCTTGCGATATATTGCGAAAAACGTTTAACATTTGTATCAGATATTCACCTTTTCTTCCTCACTCAGCTTGGCATGTTGTGGTTAGTCTGAAATGCCTTTATATTTGGAAAGCCAAACTAATTAATTTAGACTTTTGGAAATGGCAATGGGCTATAGAATCAAACTTTCTTCGCTCAGGGCGTTGTCAGTGTCTGTAAAGGTGGGCGTACAGCTAGTGACGTAGTTTGTTATGAGTTTGTCAACCAATGCGAACTAATGCTTGAAATGTTGGGATCATTAAATATACGTTTTGATCGACTGTAGCGTACTGTAGATTTTTAGGTGATCTCTGCTACCCAAAGACGTTTCTCGCCACATTAAAATTCGACAAAGGTAACTAGCAATGGAAATTAAATATATTTTATTTCATTAGGGCCATAATCATTTACAACTTTGAATTAGGATATTTTATAGATGTTACTTTAAGATGTTATTTGAAATAACCTATAGAATTGCATAACTAGCTATAATCAATTATTCGAATGCTCGATTCTCTTAGTAAAATACTTCAGAACATTTCTTATTACGTATAGTGTCTATTTGACCGGCTGACGTGCAATGACCTCAAAAGACTATTTGACCGAAAATCGAACTTTCTTCAAGTTATTCACGAAATCTTCGAGCACTTACTAAACTAAAGTATTCTAGTTTTATTAAGAAACGCCAAACTCTTCTATTCACTTTAATATGTTTGTATTTACACGCTTGCTTTTGTCTTGGCACTGCAAATGCCGATCACTTCTAGGGCCGTTCAGTTGGCTAGAGAATTTTCTAAGTACGTAAAGCGTGTAAATACAAACATTTTGAAGAAAATTGAAGCACTTGATGGTTCTAAATAAAACAAGAAGTACCATAGAGTTATCTTGAAAACAAGAATGGTTTAGAACAGTAAATACTCGTAGATTCCGTGAATTAATAGAAAAAAATGGTCGACTTTATACGGTTAAATAGTATATATTTTGCGTTTTCTATTCATAAACATACGATTGAGCTCATTTAGATCATATAAATAAATAAATAAATAAATAAATAAATAAATAAATAAATAAATAAATAAATAAATAAATAAATAAATAAATAAATAAATAAATAAATAAATAAATAAATAAATAAATAAATAAATAAATAAATAAATAAATAAATAAATAAATAAATAAATAAATAAATAAATAAATAAATAAATAAATAAATAAATAAATAAATAAATAAATAAATAAATAAATAAATAAATAAATAAATAAATAAATAAATAAATAAATAAATAAATAAATAAATAAATAAATAAATAAATAAATAAATAAATAAATAAATAAATAAATAAATAAATAAATAAATAAATAAATAAATAAATAAATAAATAAATAAATAAATAAATAAATAAATAAATAAATAAATAAATAAATAAATAAATAAATAAATAAATAAATAAATAAATAAATAAATAAATAAATAAATAAATAAATAAATAAATAAATAAATAAATAAATAAATAAATAAATAAATAAATAAATAAATAAATAAATAAATAAATAAATAAATAAATAAATAAATAAATAAATAAATAAATAAATAAATAAATAAATAAATAAATAAATAAATAAATAAATAAATAAATAAATAAATAAATAAATAAATAAATAAATAAATAAATAAATAAATAAATAAATAAATAAATGCTTATTTATTGTTATAATCATCTCGACTATTTTAGTTCCATATGCTATTTGCTCACTCGAATTCTAATGATTTTGAATATCAGATTTGGAATGGAACTATTTTATATATAATTATTTAAAATAAAATAAAATATATATTTTAGTGCAACATGAATATCACAGAATACATATATATGTTTAGAAAGTACAACTCAGAATTCAAATTCTATTCAAAATATAGTTTATAATATTACAATAAAATATCAATATCCTAGCATTTTATAAAAAAACAATACACCAGTAAGAATTATGACAAAGATGATAATAAAATAAGAATAATAAAGAATATTTTACCAAGAAAATCTCTTCAACAATTAAATGTATTGCTGTCATCAACGAGTGGATGCATTGCAAGGCGAATGATAAGCAGTAACTATTTTACTTAGCGGAATCATCAAATTAGTATGTATATCTCTCAATAAGGAAAATGAAGTTTTTAAAACAAAAAAACATTATTAATGTTATTTATATCTAAATCAGTTTGATTTAGCAATATTTCATTCCTTTCCCCTCCATTTTCATATTTTCAACTTATATTATTTCAATTTACTTTTTTTTCCTAAAAATATTGATAAAGAGAACAGAAAGATATTTCTAACACACATCAACATCTTAAACATAACTTTAAGTCCCGAGGACTTTGATTAAACCTTGTGTAAATGTAACTTTAATTCGTCTTTAAAACCAACTTAAATTTAACTTAAAATCACTTTTAATCACAGTATAAATGTGGCATAAATGTTGCATAAAGATAACTTTAAATGTACAGTATAAATGTAACGTAAATGCACCGTAAATCCATATTTAAGGCGAGTGTAAATGTCGAATAAATGTCGCGTAAATCTCATATACACATTTACGTCGTCTTTAAGTTAGCTTTAAGTCTTTAAGACATAAAGTCACATTTAAATAGGTTTAAGCCAACTTAAATACAGCATAAAGCTCAACAATCAACTTTACTGATTTATGCAAAGCTTAAACCTGATTAAATTCCATTTTTCGCCCTGTGTAACATCAAGGAAAGAAATGACTACACTTAGGACGAATGCACGCCATGACACAAGAACAAACAGTATCCAGTCAACTTCAAACGGATTGCGAATCATTGAAGACGGAAGGCAAATTAATGAGGCGAACCATTCAGGACGAAAGGAAAATCAATGAGGACGAAGGGCGAACCAGCGATGTCAAATGGAAAGAACTAGAACGAATACCCCAAAATAAACAACGACAGTTTCTGCTTCAGTACGAGTTCAAAGACGAGCCTGTCAGTAGCATCGAAAAGAATGTTAGCAAAGGTGACCACCTCTATTGCCAAGGTGCAAAAGGAAAATTGTACTGTCATCATATGCTGGTCACCAGTGTTGATGGCGATAACATCGAGGTTATCGAATACAGTGGACCTTATTTTGGTGGGAGAGCTTTGTCAGAATCATCTTCTTCATCAAATCCATCTGCATTAGCTCAAGTGGGAGGGGGAAAATTTTCATTTACAAAGCTACAGAGCAAAAAGGTAATTGCGCAAAATTAATATATTTATATTAGGCCATTTTCCCGCTCTGTCTGTGTGACGTAAATCGTCCAATAAGATTAACAAATAGAACAGTCTTTTCCGTGCTCTTTTCAGTTATAAAGCACGATGAAAGTGACGAGAGCACGAAAGAAGTGATGGGAGAAGCACGAGCTGAAAGCGAGTGCTTCTCCTCACTTCTTGAGTGCTCTCTTCACTTTCTGAGTGCTTTATAACTGAACAGAGCACGGAAAAGACTGTTCTATTTGTTTTATTATATATTTGATCATTTCTTTTAAGTTTAAATCACTTTAATTTCACGCTTTTTATCGATAAAGTTACTGATTCTTTTTCAAAATTCTCCCTACTAACATTCGTGTGAGTTCTCGAGCGCTGATTGGTTGCCGTCTTGGTTTCCTATTACACTGTCACGCCACGCTACAGTCGTGCGAATGAAATTCAATCGATGCAAAAGGGACTGCAAAAGGCCGATAAAAACAAGATTATATGGTAACGATGAATGGAAATTACTTTTCTGTAAGTAAAAAATTGTAATAAATGCCAATTTGTTCTCATGGAGCATGTGTGTTTTAAATTTATGCCGTTTTGCAGTCCTTTTGACAAATTTTCGCCAACAATCGTCCCAGCGAACCGTTTGCTGAAACCGATAGTAATCTTATTTTCAGCAAAAACATGCTCAAATTTGTTTTGGTTAGAGAATGTAATATTTATGGATCGTTTGAAAAGCTATGCATTTTGTAGAAATTTTGAACTCCTCAACTTTGGTGTCATTTTAAATTTGGCCGGTTTTGAGTCCTATTTTGTGATTTTTTAAAGACTTTTTGGTTGTATTGTACGTTTTTTCCTTTTCAAACTTCACTTTGCTTTCTAAATATAAACAATAGATTGTATTTCTGTGTGAAAAATAGGCTGATTCTCAGTATTTCCTGATTAAAAACATCTCATTTTAGTGTTTTGTTTTCTAATTTTGCCAAATCTTGAAACGGAAATCGAGTTCGGTGCGTGACAGAGATTCGTCATGATGTCGTCACAACTGTGCTCCGTTCACCTATAAAGCACAGCGCTCGACCAATCACACCGCGCGTAGTATCTCAAATATATAATAATTTCAGTTATTGCACGATTGACGTCATTCGTCCAATAATTTTTTCAGTTAGTGGATGATTCACGTTTTCCTTCCAAGTCTTAGCAGGTTATGAAAAATTAACTGGGCAAAATCGACCAATCAGAAACAGGAAAATATTTTGAATGAATAACAATATTTATTATTAATATTATCTATTATTTAAGGTGGCTAAAACCATATGGGGCTTTTAGAAAATGAAGACATTTTCCAATAAAATAATTTTTGTATTAAAATCGCATTTAACGCATTTATCATTCATTAAGCACTGATAGTTTTAAAATTACTCTTATTTAGTGTATTGAAAAAGAGATCATAAGGCAGAATGCCTATTGTCTTTTGGACATTGCCCTTAAATCAATTATCACCTGTGCCGCCGACACGAAAATCTATGCATGACCGAGCAAGCACATGATTGGTTCATGTCTTTTACTCAAGGGAATATGTCCTTCATTAACATACTGTCAATCATACCTTTATCTACCCCAAGGGAAGTGAATCAAATTTTCCGAAGCCAGTAGATCAAAATGCACGAAGTTTTACGGAGATTTGGTCGTATTCCGAAAAGCGCTCGGATATTTATAACAGCAATAGTCATCTTGTTTGCCTGTAGTGTGACTTTACGTAATAGTAGTCATCCTTCATTTTTTGACAAGAAAGCAGACCGTACTCAGACTCGGTACATTGAACGGGTCTCCTTTCAGTTTCGAAAGGAAAGAAGTGATGTCTAGTCACTGAAAACATAAACAACGACTCTTTTAAGAGCCACCAAATTTCATGAAAATCAATGACCGTTATGCTTTTGAAAATAAATAAACATTTGAATAAACAAATCCCGTTATACACAAACTATAAATAAAACAGCTTATTAAAACTGAACCATTAACATATTAGTGTGATAATAAGTTTGACAAATGTAACTTTTCGCCGATAATTTATTGACGAGTTACGAAAGTTTATGTCGAAAGGAAAAGCCGCTTAGCAACGAAATACAAACATAACAGTGCTTTGATTCATATCACGTAATAAAACATGTTATTCTGTGTATGATAAAACTTAAACTCTCCAAAAATGATAATAAACTTTTAACTAATGTATTATTTTTATAATAAGTTTGAAAAATGTAAGTTTTCGCCGAGTTTACTGCGAAGTTACGAAAGTTTATGTCGAAAGGAAAAGCCGCTTAGCAACGAAACACAAACATAACAGAACTTTGATTCAAATCACGTAATAAAACACATGTTTTTCTGTGTATGATAAAACCTAAACACTCCAATAATGATAATAAACCTTAAACTAATGTATTAGTTTTATAATAAGTTTGAAAAATGTAAGAATATATCTTTTAAATTTCGCGCTTTCTTAGATTGTTTGTTTATCTACAAGAATCAACTAGACACTACGAGCTCATTCACTGAACACTAAAGCATCTTTCGTTTGACAGAGTTTATTGATGAAAATGAGGAATAATACTTGACACAAGTATCGAATGAATTCAATAAAGCAAGTTTGTTCGAATAAGTTTTAAATTTCGCGCCCGTAGAATATTATTTTGTTTTGTTTAATTTTGTGACACCACTTGAACTTGAAAAGCACAAAGTTTATTATCAAAGTGAGGCTATCTCTTAAGGTTTTTACATTTTTGCTTGACCGTTCTTCGTGTTGGTTATTTTTACGTAAAAACATAGATCTATGTTTCATAAGCTTTCAAATACTATAATCTAGCCCTATGTGTTATGGTATTATTTTGCTGGAGTAAATTTAAACTTCGCGCTGATAGTATAGACAAAAGACAACAATAACAAACTATAAACTTAGCAAAAGAAAAGCAAAACTAGAGACTCGTCTTTTAAAACACACTTTTAGATGACTACGACTGCCAGTTAATCAAACACTTCATTCGAATTCTTTGCAAAATAAGCAGTACGGATTCTTTAAGTTACTTAACAACCATAGTACGGATTCTTTATCTTACTACAAACTATCTACGCATTACGACCGGTTTGAGTTCCTTTAGTTCTTTCAGTTCTTTGCCTAACAATAAATTAAGACCGTTGTTTAAGTAACCAGTAAGGATTCTTGAAGTTATAATAAACTATCCACGCATTACGACACCAGGTTTACAATACTTTGAGTTCTTTGCATAACAACCACTGCTGTTTTCGGATTCTTTAATATAAATAAACTATCAAGAGGTACTAGCAGTACTTCGGCACTACAGGTTTCACATAAAGACCTGAAGTACTCTTAGAATTAAACTTTTTATAATTATCAACCAATAATTAGATGCGCCGGCCTGCCTCCGATCGCGAGTAAAATGAAGCTATAAGGCTAAAAACTGAAAAATTATTCACTCAAGGCTTGACGACCAACGACTTTAAAATGATCGTATCGACTTATCTTCGGTTCTCTTGTTAGTTTCGTGTAAATTTCGACAATCATTCGGGTTTTGATGCTAGATTCCCAAGAGTCCATAAAGAGGCGGCGCTTAGAGAGAGCGGCAAATTCAAGTTCAGTTTCAAATGGCTTGAACATGAATTTTAATTAAGACACGGCTAATTATCTAGGTAGCATACGAAAAAGCCACAACTTTCTCAAAGACAAACTTAACGCACTTTAGCTCATTACTGAATTTAAAAGTAACTTAGAAAGAAGCCGTTTGAACATGTGGGGTTTCCTTTGATTCTTTTCGAAAAAATGATTATCAAAGATGCTGTAACTAGCTTTTACATACAAAAATGTCTAAAATTTACCCAATATTTGCCTAAAAAAAGCTACAACTTCCAGTTAATGGATTTAAAAGCAAAATACATCATTGTTTAAGATAACGTTTTGACTAACATAAGCCGAATGAACAAATCAAGATTGATTTATACTTTATGAGTTACAAGCGATTAAGTAACCAGTATTGAAGGCATTTTGGCCATTTTCTTTGTAATTTCACGCTTCAGATTTGAACTTCGCGCGCTAATGACCGTGTCGGCGGCATCAGTAATTAGATTAACACTTTTCAATGTCCACTCATTCTGGGCAATGAGTTTGCTCAAGGTTCGAAAATGTTTTAGAAATCCATGAGAGAATTTTCGAGAAAATCGAATATAAAAGTTCGGACAAAAGTTTGGACATAAAAGTTTTGCAAAAACACAAAACATTTCATTTATTTCGTCCATAAAATTGTGTTTCTCTTCTTCTCTTCTTTTCCCCTCCTACCTTTGCTTCCTCTTAGCTCGTTTCCACGTTACAAAGCGATAACACAGGAATCCCAAATCCCGAAAAACTCGACACAAAATTTTCACAAACACACTGCTACCTTTTAAAGTGCCCATAAACCCTGGCTGTTTGCTATTTCTATTAAAAGTACTGGTCCTAAATAACAATTTCCAGAAGAATAAATTACTGCGATAAAAACTGTGCATTTTATAGCGGTTTGAATGTGTGTTATTTGGGCTTCCTGTGTACAAAAAACGGAGTTTATTGATATGAGCTGGTGACAATATCGCTGACGTAGTGTCCGGGATAGCGTCTTGCAAGTTTCAATAGTTTTTTTTTATCGCAGTATTTTATTCTTCTGGAAAATAGTTATTTAGGACCAGTACTTTTAAAAGAAATAGCAAACAGCCAGGGTTGTTTATAGGCACTTTAAGATGGCGCAGAGAACTGTGAATTATTAAGGGACTATTAGATCATCATCATTTTCGTCATCATTTAATATTTATTCGTGCTTCTTGGTTTGTTTAGTCATACTAGTTTTCTCACCAGGCTTATAAACGTATTTGGCCAGATGAACTGCGGAGATTCAGTACCGATGAGGTTATTAAACGTGCCAAAAGTCGGGTAAAAGAAAGAAAGTACCGTCTCTTCGACAACAATTGTGAGCACTTCGTCAATTGGTGCATATGCGGCCTGCAGACAAGCCTGCAAGTAAAGAAGTCATATAGAAATACTTGGGAAGTCATTTAGGCCTCCATAGCCTCCGCGATGAATGGAGCAGTAGCTATTATATCAGATATTTCTAAGGTATTTGAGGACGAAGGGCGAACCATTGAGGACGAAAGGCGAACCATTGAGGACGGAAGGCGAATCAGCGATGTCAAATGGCAAGAACTAGAACGAATGTCCCAAAATAAACAAAGACAGTTTCTGCTTCAGTACGAGTTTAAAGACGAGCCTGTCAGTAGCATCGAAAAGAATGTTAGAAAAGGTGACCACCTCTATTGCCAAGGTGCAAAAGGAAAATTGTACTGTCATCATATGCTGGTCACCAGTGTTGATGGCGATAACATCGAGGTTATCGAATACAGTGGACCTAATTTTGGTGGGAAGGCTCTGTCAGAATCATCTTCTTCATCAAATCCATCTGCATTAGCTCAAGTGGGTGAGGGAACATTTTCATTTACAAAGCTAGAGAGCAAAAAGGTAATTGCGCAAAATTAATATATTTATATTAGGAGGCAGCCATTTTCCCGCTCTGTCTGTGTAACGTAAGTCGTCCAATAATTTTTCAGTTATTGCACTATTTTTTTCTTAGCAGGTTATGAAAAATTAACTGGGCAAAATCGACCAATCAGAAACGGGGAAATATTTTGAATGAATAACAATATTTATTATTAATATTATCTATTATTTAAGGTGGCTAAAACAATATGGGGCTTTTAGAAAATGAAGACATTTTCCAATAAAATAATTTTTGTATTAAAATCGAAATTTTACGCATTTATCGATCATTAAGCACTGATACTTTTAAAATTACTCTTATTTAGTGTATTGAAGAAGAGGTAGTTTGCTCAAGGTTCTGAAAATTATTAGAAATCCATGAGAGAATTTTCGAGAAAATCGAACATAAAAGTTCGGACAAAAGTTTGGACATAAAAGTTTTGCAAAAACACAAAACATTTCATTTATTTCGTCGACGATATATATAATTGTGTTTCTCTTCTTCTCTTCCTTTCTTCTCCCACCTTCGCTTTCTCTTAGCTCGTTTCCATTTCTCGCACGTTACAAACAGATAACACAGGAATCCCAAATCCCGAAAAACTCGACACAAAATTTCCACAAACACACTGCTACCTTTTAAAGTGCCCATAAACCCTGGCTGTTTGCTATTTCTATTAACAGTACTGGTCCTAAATAACAAGTTTCCAGAAGAATGAATTACTGCGATAAAAACTGTGCATTTTATAGCGGTTTGAATATGTGTTATTTGGGCTTCCTGTGTACAAAACACGGAGTTTATTGATATGAGCTGGTGACAATATCGCTGACGTAGTGTCCGGGATAGCGTCTTGCAAGTTTCAATAGTTTTTTTTTATCGCAGTATTTTATTCTTCTGGAAAATAGTTATTTAGGACCAGTACTTTTAAAAGAAATAGCAAACAGCCAGGGTTGTTTATAGGCACTTTAAGATGGCGCAGAGAACTGTGAATTATTAAGGGACTATTAGATCATCATCATTTTCGTCATCATTTAATATTTATTCGTGCTTCTTGGTTTGTTTAGTCATACTAGTTTTCTCACCAGGCTTATAAACGTATTTGGCCAGATGAACTGCGGAGATTCAGTACTTATGTGGTTATTAAACGTGCCAAACGTCGTGTAAAAGAAAGAAAGTACCGTCTCTTCGACAACAATTGTGAGCACTTCGTCAATTGGTGCATATGCGGCCTGCAGACTAGCTTGCAAGTAAAGAAGTCATATATTTCTAAGGTATTTGAGGACGAAGGGCAAACCATTGAGGACGAAAGGCGAACCATTGAGGACGGAAGGCGAATCAGCCATGTCAAATGGCAAGAACTAGAACGAATGTCCCAAAATAAACAAAGACAGTTTCTGCTTCAGTACGAGTTTAAAGACGAGCCTGTCAGTAGCATCGAAAAGAATGTTAGAAAAGGTGACCACCTCTATTGCCAAGGTGCAAAAGGAAAATTGTACTGTCATCATATGCTGGTCACCAGTGTTGATGGCGATAACATCGAGGTTATCGAATACAGTGGACCTAATTTTGGTGGGAAGGCTCTGTCAGAATCATCTTCTTCATCAAATCCATCTGCATTAGCTCAAGTGGGTGGAGGAACATTTTCATTTACAAAGCTAGAGAGCAAAAAGGTAATTGCGCAAAATTAATATATTTATACTAGGAGGCAGCCATTTTCCCGCTCTGTCTGTGTAACGTAAGTCGTCCAATAATTTTTCAGTTATTGCACTATTTTTTTCTTAGCAGGTTATGAAAAATTAACTGGGCAAAATCGACCAATCAGAAACGGGGAAATATTTTGAATGAATAACAATATTTATTATTAATATTATCTATTATTTAAGGTGGCTAAAACCATATGGGGCTTTTAGAAAATGAAGACATTTTCCAATAAAATAATTTTTGTATTAAAATCGCATTTAACGCATTTATCGATCATTAAGCACTGATACTTTTAAAATTACTCTTATTTAGTGTATCGAAGAAGAGGTCGTTTGCTCAAGGTTCTGAAAATTATTAGAAATCCATGAGAGAATTTTCGAGAAAATCGAACATAAAAGTTCGGACAAAAGTTTGGACATATAAGTTTTGCAAAAACACAAAACATTTCATTTATTTCGTCGACGATATATATAATTGTGTTTCTCTTCTTCTCTTCCTTTCTTCTCCCACCTTCGCTTCCTCTTAGCTCTTTTCCATTTCTCGCACGTTACAAACAGATAACACAGGAATCCCAAATCCCGAAAAACTCGACACAAAATTTCCACAAACACACTGCTACCTTTTAAAGTGCCCATAAACCCTGGCTGTTTGCTATTTCTATTAACAGTACTGGTCCTAAATAACAAGTTTCCAGAAGAATGAATTACTGCGATAAAAACTGTGCATTTTATAGCGGTTTGAATATGTGTTATTTGGGCTTCCTGTGTACAAAACACGGAGTTTATTGATATGAGCTGGTGACAATATCGCTGACGTAGTGTCCGGGATAGCGTCTTGCAAGTTTCAATAGTTTTTTTTTATCGCAGTATTTTATTCTTCTGGAAAATAGTTATTTAGGACCAGTACTTTTAAAAGAAATGCATTTAAGAAAGCAATAGAGAACACTGTTTGACATTTTATTATTATTATTGTCTTTTTCATTATTTAGACGTTTTGTTTTGTTTCTTAAGACCCCCCGTAAGGATTTTCTTATAGAAAGAGACGGGGTAATACGGAAGAAGAAATAGCAAATAGCCAGGGTTTATAGGCACTTTAAGATGGCGCAGAGAACTGTGAATTATAAAGGGACTATTAGATCATCATCATTTTCGTCATCATTTAATATTTATTCGTGCTTCTTGGTTTGTTTGTTCATACTAGTTTTCTCACCAGGCTTGTAAACGTATTTGGCCAGATGAGATGCAGAGATTCAGTACCAATGAGGTTATTGAGCGTGCCAAACGTCGGGAAAAAGAAAGGAAGTACCGTCTCTTCGACAACAATTGTGAGCACTTCGTCATTTGGTGCAAGTGCGGCCTGCAGACAAGCCTACAAGTAAAAACGTGGTATAGACATACTTGGGAAGTCTTTAAAGCCTCCGTAGCCTCCGCGATGCATGGAACAGTAGCTATAGGATATATTTCTAAGGCATTTGTCAATGTTTTTGACGACATTGTTAATACATTCTTGGCACTGCCGTCACTCGGCGTTGGGTTTGCGCTTGTATTTGTCTTGGAAGGTGTCATTGTTGGTTATTCCATCTACCGAGACTGGAAAAACAATGATCATGATGAATTCAAAGTCAACATTTTAAATACAGTAGTAAAATCCGCAGGTCGTGTTATTGGTTATGTTGTGGGTTCTCTTAATGGATTGTCTTATGGTCCTATTGCAGTCTTATTTGGTGGTGCATTAGGGGCCTTTGCAGGTCATTTTATTGGATGGGGAGTTGCGTCGTATTTGTCTGTTCCGAAAAAGGAAGACCAAAGCTTCATGGAACATTTCAAGTTGTGGTTGAAAATAATGCAATGATGCAATAAATAAGTCCATACTATATTAGTCATAGTGCATTGCCTATCATATACATTGTACGTTTACACCATTTCCAGAACTACATAAAAGATTCGATTGGGAATTGGTCAATAGGCAATCACCAGCCACTTGTATGAGTACGTTTTTAGTTTTAACAGTTATATTGTTATGCAAATGATAGTAAAACTAAGGAGTGACTATCTAAAACAATACGTTTTGTTTGAAATTTGAGCTTTTTCTCTTAGCAGCAATTTCATATGATAGTAATGAAGATAAAACTACTCGATAAAAATTCATAAAAATTCATAATTAATAGGTACGAGTGATGTTATAAAAGTTTTCAAAATTGGACGAAAAGATGTGCGATTTTTTATTTATAATATACTGAAAAAACCAATTGGTACTCCGCAGAGTACAATTTGGGATTTAATTGTACTCCTCTCGTCCAATCAGCATCCAGTATATTATAAGTATGTTAATAGTTTTGGTGCACTGGTCATGCCCATTTTAACTGAACCAGCTACTACGAAATCATATATAGACTAAGTAAAGCGAACTTTTTTTCATTTTTCACAACTTGTGCAGGAGCAAAAACCTACACAACATGATTTAAACAAACAGTTGCCAAGGGAAGAACGTTCTTTATCGGTGTATTTTTCCTGAGCTTTATTCCGAAGAGATTTAATTCATGTTGAGCCATCCGATCCATTCGCGGTACTATCAATAGTATGTACTGTCTGATGTGTTATGCTAATGAGGAGAGCAATTCTCACGTTAGCATAAACAAAACATAACTACGTACAAAAAAGATACAACGTTACCTAGTATAATGTAATTACAACGTTACCAAGTACAACGTTAACCCCACGTTAACAAGTACAACGTAATTACAACGTAACCAATTATAACGTAAATACAACGTAACCTAATACAACGTAATTATAACGTTAACAAGTTCAACGTAAATACAACGTTAACAAGTATAGCTCAACTGGTATGTACTGTCCAATGTGTTATGCTAATGAGGAGAGCAATTCTCACGTTAGCATAAACAAAACATAACTACGTACAGGAAAGATACAACGTTACCTAGTACAACGTAATTACAACGTTAACAAGTTCAACGTAAATACAACGTTAACAAGTATAGCTCAACTGGTATGTACTGTCCAATGTGTTATGCTAATGAGGAGAGCAATTCTCACGTTAGCATAAACAAAACATAACTACGTACAGGAAAGATACAACGTTACCTAGTACAACGTAATTACAACGTTAACAAGTTCAACGTAAATACAACGTTAACAAGTATAGCTCAACTGGTATGTACTGTCCAATGTGTTATGCTAATGAGGAGAGCAATTCTCACGTTAGCATAAACAAAACATAACTACGTACAGGAAAGATACAACGTTACCTAGTACAACGTAATTACAACGTTAACAAGTTCAACGTAAATACAACGTTAACAAGTATAGCTCAACTGGTATGTACTGTCCAATGTGTTATGCTAATGAGGAGAGCAATTCTCACGTTAGCATAAACAAAACATATATACGTACAGGAAAGATACAACGTTACCTAGTACAACGTAATTACAACGTTAACAAGTTCAACGTAAATACAACGTTAACAAGTATAGCTCAACTGGTATGTACTGTCTAATGTGTTATGCTAATGAGGAGAGCAATTCTCACGTTAGCATAAAGAAAACATAACTACGTACAAAAAAAAGATACAACGTTACCTAATAAGACTCTAATACAACGTACACACAACGTTATACGTTAACAAGTACAACGTAATTACAACGTTAACCAGTACATCGTAATTGCAAGGTTACCAAGTACTACGTAAACAAAACGTTAACAAGTATAACTCAACTGGTATACACCTATTTCAATTAACGTTGTCCTTCTGAGACCGATAGGAATTGTGGGAGCTCGTTAAACTGCAAATACACTATTCTAGTCACGCTCGAATATTATTGTTTACTTGAAATACTATTATCCATAATTCAGCACCATTCAAGTGTGATTAAAACAACACATTTGGAATTTACTGAACCCCCACAATTCAATGGACAACGTTTATTGAAATAGGTGTATACTGTCTGATGTGTTATGTAAATGAGGAGAGCAATTCTCACGTTAGCATAAATACAACATAGCCAATTTCTCGTTTTGCATTTGGACTGAAAATCTCTTGCCTTACCATATTCTCGCACAAGTTATTGCCTATCTGTAAGGTCAAGCCACCGAGTTCGATCCCCAGTGGCCTCACACTTGTTTCGACTTCTTTCCAATCTGTGTAAAGCTTTGCGTAGCTATAAATATCCGTAAAACGGAATATTAATGGAGAGAAATGAGCGCAACGTCGGCTTCCATGAAGAACAGCTTTTAGCTGATGGAACGACTCTAAATATTTAACGCCTTAATTAATTATCCAAGTAGAACATTTCATATATGCCTGTAAACTATTCAATTTTAACACTTGATAGAGTGCAAATAAATAATAGAGTGGTTTTCATGAACCCGTGAAGCAAAGTGTACTAGAGTGAGGTCATCAAACCCGTGAAATAGATATTAGACTAACACTCTTTAGGAGACTCTAATTCCATTGTTTTCTTTTGAGTCTACTGTGACTATTACAATTTAAGTGTAATGAGTGAAATAACAACAAAATAACACAATGCAATTACAGAGTATTAAAGAGTAATACACTAAAGTGTGTATCAAGGGTTAATGAAAACCACTTTATACCCGTGAAACAAACAGTGCTAATTAGTACTAATTAGCTCTAATTAAACAATAGAAAACAATAGAATTAGTATGAAATTGCACTAAATAGTCAGCTACCTATTTCACGGGTTTTTTATTTACACTCTAACCACATTAATATTAATTGTAGTACAATTATAGTAGATCAATTTTAGAACCTAGTGATATATTCATTATGTATGAAAACACCAAGCACCTAATCATATGTATTAATTATTTTAATAAAAACGCCATTCAAACGTTCAGTTCTTATTTTTAGTATTATGAACGAATGACTCGTCGATGACATTCTCCGCAACTTCTTATTCCTTTGGTCTTCCTTTGTAATTGTTTTATTGTCCCTTTTCTCTCCCCATTCTTCCTCATCCAACTCCTAAACAGGAATCCCACGTATATATAAAAATACACAAGTTTTAAGTTCCATTTGTAAGTCCTTGATGTAATAATTCAAAAACGAGTGCCAGTGTTTCATCGAGTTTCCAAACACGAGAAAACATTTGAAAGCACGACGCCGCAGGAGGAGTGCTTTTATTGTTTTCGAGTGTTTGGAAACCCGATGAAACACGAAGCACGAGTTTTTGGAATTACTTCTCATACAAATTGATAATTCCATAAGATTATCGTAATTGTCAAGAGGTGTATTGACTAAATCAAGGTCCGAAGAATTGTATATTGAAGGTATTAGACCCCGTCTACACGGATCCGGATACTTTTGAAACCGCATACTTTTTGATGCGAATCGGCCTATCGTCCACACGAATCCTGTAAATCCAGTCACCGAAACCGCATACTTTTACTTGTATTCTCCAGATACGCGGATTCGTGTGGATGCAAATATTTCTATGCGGTTTCAGCCGGATCAGATTCGTGTAGACGAGGCCTTAGGCCTTAGGTATCGCATTTGAAAGAGCTGCGTGAGAGGATTTTAAATATGGAAGAATAATTCCATTCCGATATCGGAACCGAAAGATATGATTTTTTGAATATTTATGAATCCGCTATTTTGTTACTATTTTTAGAAAGCAATATTTCGATTTCTCTCAAAAATGATGACGTCATTTTCCCCGCCAAAAATGTCGAAATTCAAAAATGTAAAACGACAGAGTTTCGAGTTTCGGCAAAGGCTTCAACGTTACCAAGTTTCAAGAAATTCCATTGAAATGCTAAAAAGTTTTACCATAGATGGGACATTTTAGACTGCCCATTTTAGCCCGACGTGAGTTGTTGTGTGCTATTTGTTTGTTTGTCGGTTTGTTTTGTCTTTTTTGTTGTTGTTGTTGTTGTTTTTTTAGTTTTTTATCCGGCAGCACTACTGATCTACACTATTAAAATGCTGTTTTTAGAGTCACTTTCATATCAAGCAAACATACGGTGTAGTAGTAAAAACTAAGGCCTCTAAAGAACGGCAATGTAACCACTTATAAATCCAAAAAGGAAACTAAATGAACATTCTCAACCGATATGATTGAAGTTCCCTTCGATTTTTGTCATTTACAAGGTCACATTGACATATATAATTACGTCAGGAATCTCATATTTTGCGTTTTATTTGTCACAAAATATTAAATGAGTTCTTCATTCGAAGAATGAGCTTTTGAGTGATGCTTAAGGACATTCCGTAGTAATAGATTTTGACATAACTTTTTATTGAAACTTTGTACAGTTATACTTTAAGACATGGGTATTTCAAAAATGAAATAAAAAAGGGGGGTCACCGTGTTGGTTTTGGCACTAGATCACGTCAAAGTTACTCATTTTGACGGCGCGCGAGAGTAATATTTCGATGTATAAAATGAGAAGAAAAGGCGATTAATGGCACTCTTTTTTGATATTAGTATTGAAATATTAGGTTTAATTACATCTTAGCATCCCAAGTCTTCATTCGCACACAATACTTGGATAGTAAAGTGGACCTGTTAAAAGAAAATAGCGATAATGCAATACACGAGCGTATTGATCGCGAACACCTGGATGACAGAATATTACCACAATTCTGAAATATCTCGAAATCTGGACATAAATTTTTATTCAAACTCGGATATGTGTTTGCAAACCTGCATACCATTAGTTTAACACCATAAAAAAGATAGGTCACCGTATTCGTTTTGGCGCTATGGCACTTTGAATGTACGAATTGTGATCTTTTAGTAATACCGACATAGCGCGCGCAAGGTGCGCGAGCTGTAGCGCGCGCTCTCGCTGGTCAAAATTGTGCGCAGTAGATCGTGCGCAATGCAAAACTACGGAATGTCCTTAATTCCACATTTAAAGTGAATCGGTGCGAATGGCGCCGAAACAACATTCGCTGTAAATATTATTCTGTACTGTTCGTGAAATACAGTACAAATTACAGATCAGTTGATTATTGAACAGTGTAATAGCATCACGATATACTTCAATGCACTATAGAGATAAAATTGTACTATATTATTTTGTTTTATATAATAAGTAAGCTTCCATTGGCAACTGACAGTTTTATTGTTCTGCAAAATTTGACGCGACTGAAAAAATACATGTTATTGGATTTTCCTATAGTGTACAAACAATATGTCACTCTGATCTAATTCTAATGAAGACAATTGAAGGAAATAAAAAAATTAAATAAAAAAATTAGCATACACTTACACAATTTTGTTACCAGTTTTTCATGGAAATATTGTAATCACTCTATCCAAAAATACTGATCAAAACAACATATGTGTAAAGCCCATCTAGTATATTCCCAGTATTAATTATTTCTGAATTGAAATTCAAGTTCAAATATCAAGAATTTCAAACATGTTATATCTTTTTTCAATACATTAGTCAGTTACTCTCAGCTTGATTAGCTTTGTTTCGCTAATTTGGAACACTTCGCCAACTGACTTAAGAACTATTGATTCCTTGAACGCTTTTAAATCCAGCATTAAGACTTATTTATTTAACTCCCTTGCTGACGGGCACTCTCTTCCTTTCCTTTCGAGGTGCTGTCGTTTTCTGGGGCTTTTAATTCGATTTTCGCGCGAGTAGCTGCAGCTTCGGCGAGAAAGACAGCTTGTTTGGATAATGATTTCGTGCCCTTTGAGGTCGCTTCAGATGATCGCGATTTCGCTCCGATTTCGATGATAGTGATGATCGTGTAGACAAATTCTCCATTCTTTCTTGTTCGAGATCTTTAATTCGTATGTCTGTATCGGTGAGGCATTCTAAAGCGTTATTTACAATGGAATCAAATTGACCAGCATCATCATCGTCTTCGCCGAGGTCAAGTAATAGGCCTGTGACAAGTAATAGGTCTGTGACAACGTCACGCAACGATCTTAGGTTTCCTAGCTCGATGTTTTCCGGCTGACAACTTTGCAATGTCGTTTTCTTCCTTTAAGAGAGTGTCCAGTGTAGCGATTTTTGATTTCAGGTTGTAAACAGCTTTTTTCTTTTGGCTTTTTGCAATTCAAAACAAAGTCCCATTTCGGTAATGGCGCGTTTGGTATTTCCAGTGATAGGATGGGTTTGATCGCCAGTGCTTGTTTTTACATTGTTTTGGTCGTTATCCGTGTCAGAATTAGCGTTTGTATTCCTTGTTCCGATAGAGTTCGATGAGTTTACTTCTTTATGATTGGATTGCATTACTAGCTATCGGCTTAGTCGTGACGAAATTTGCGGCTAAGTTTGACCTTGTTGTCGATTGTTTCGGCATGTCATTTAATACGTGAACGCGAGTCGCCAGACTCACTCAATGAATTACTAAACTCATTGTGTCACTATAATTTTAGGTTTATTCACTGAGATTTCGAAAGACTTACGTAAACTAACACTACCTACACGTGAGCGGGGTGAAATTAGATATCTATCCTAATACGCTCACGTATCGTCTACAGTAGGTTACTGAAGGGGAGTCCCCTAAAAAAGGGGATTCCCCTAAAAGAAATCCAAAACTACAGAAACAAAAGAAACTAATGCTCGAACTGTTTGGATAATTGAATATACGTTTTCATCGACTGTTAGCTTATTGTAGATTTGTTGGCGATCTCAGCTACCAATGACCTTTTTCACTGCATTACAATTCGACGCCAACTATACAAGAAGGTCGTCGTAAACAACCAGCTAAGCAAATCGTTGAGGACGCAAGGCGAATTTTTGAGCACAGAAGGCGAATGATTGAGGAGAGAAGGCGAATTGAGGACGCAAGGCCAATGAATGAGGACATATGGCAAATGACTGAGGACAGATGGCGAATGATTGAGGACAGAGTGCGAATGATTGAGGACAGAAGGCGAATTGAGGACGCAAGGCGAATGAATGAGGACAGAAGGCGAATGACTGAGGACAGAGTGCGAATGATTGAGGACAGAAGGCGAATGACTGAGGACATAGGGCGAATTGAGGACATAAGGCGATTGAATGAGGACATAAAGCGAAAGATTGAGGACATAAAGCGAATGATTGAGGATATAAGACGAATTGAGGACAGAAGGCAAATGATTGAGGACAGAGAGTTAATCATGCGAAAATTTGAAAGAATGTCACAAGATAAACAACGACAGTTTCTGCTTCAGTACGAGTTTAAAGACGAGCCTGTCAGTAGCATCGAAAAGAATGTTAGCAAAGGTGACCACCTCTATTGCCAAGGTACAAAAGGAAAATTGTACGAGCATCATATGCTGGTCACCGGTGTTGATGGCGATAACATCGAGGTTATCGAATACAATGGACCATATTGTAGTGGGAAAGCTTTGTCAGAATCATCTTCTTCATCAAATCCATCTGCATTAGCTCAAGTGGATGGAAGATGGACATCATTTGAAGATCTAGAGAGTAAAAAGGTAATTCCGCAGAATTATTATTTATACTATAAGGAATTGTTTGTTATGTTTGTGATTGAGTTCTCATTTGGTTAGTTTCAATTGTTGTCTTGTTTTGTTTTGGGACAGTTGTTGGCTGGATAGGGGTGCTCGACGGACGGTTTTGAAAATGACCCTAAAAGGTACGCAGAAATTAACTCAGATACTGATTTTAGACCCTACGACCACATTAAACATTTTTTTTTTAATTTAAAATTAACGATTTTCGATGTTTGAAGCACAATAACTAAAACAAAAACGATTGGTGACCCCCATTTTTTATCTTATAAATCGAAATAACTACTAAAGATAAGTCTTCGTTTAGTTTTTGAAAAAAATGAAATTTTTATCACACAGAAAATCGTTTTTCCCCACTTTTTTTAAGTCATCGAAAAAGACAAAAAGCGACCATTTTGTTCGAGACGTACGGCCTTTTTCTCCAAAAAAGGTAATTATTTTCACGTTTTGTATCAAACAATCGCTTTATTTCCAAATATTATCAGTTTTTAAAAACATTTAGGGCCTTCTTTTATTATGAATGGCATTTTTTTACTAATGTTCTTTCTTGTTTTTGTCACCAAGACATTCCGTCACGCTGCTTGCTAAAAACGCCGAAATTGCCGACTTTGAGGCCATTTTGCTCGAAAACAACGACGGTGACCCCCAGTTTTTTAGTTTATTTAATGTGTCTAATTTAGTTTGATCAACTGTCAAATTATCAGGAAATTGATTTTTACTTTGCTTTTTCCCGTGAACCTCTTTAAGTTCAAAAACTGACCCTAAAAGGTACGGTGCCAGTTCGAGACCCTAAAAGGTGCGCGAGGGTCTTATTTTCCATCCTAAAAGGTCCATTGAGCAACCCCGCAAACTCCCCTCAAACTCCCCTCAAACTCCCTTCAAATTCCACTCAAACTCCTTTCAAACTCGCCTCAAACTCCCCGCCTCAAACTCCCCGCCTCAAACTCCCCTCAAACTCCCTTCAAACTCCCCTCAAACTCCTCTCAAACTCCCCGCCTCAAACTCCCCTCAAACTCCCTTCAAACTCCCTTCAAACTCTCCTCAAACTCCCCGCCTCAAACTCCCCTCAAACTCCCTTCAAACTCCCCTCAAACTCCCCTCAAACTCCCCTCAAACTCCCCTCAAACTCCCTTCAAATTCCACTCAAACTCCTTTCAAACTCGCCTCAAACTCCCCGCCTCAAACTCCCCTCAAACTCCCTTCAAACTCCCCTCAAACTCCTCTCAAACTCCCCGCCTCAAACTCCCCTCAAACTCCCTTCAAACTCCCTTCAAACTCTCCTCAAACTCCCCGCCTCAAACTCCCCTCAAACTCCCTTCAAACTCCCCTCAAACTCCCCTCAAACTCCCCTCAAACTCCCCTCAAACTCCTCGCAAACTCCTCGCCATTTCCTCAACTGCTCATCTCCTCACTTAAGTTATAATTCCATGCACAATAAAGTATATATAGTCTTAAAGTTTAATAAACAAATATTTTGTTTTTATTATTGGTTTTAATAAATAATATTTAGTTTTAACGATATTACTATTTTAACGAAATCCGACTAGTCAAAATCAATAGGTTTATAGTCCCGCAATATTTAACCAATCGGCACAAAACCCAATCAGACGTCACCGGAAAACACGTGTTAACATTTGGTCAGCTATAGACTCGCTATACGTTCACGCTTCAATGCGCCTTGTCAAACTGGTAGAAATAAGGTTTTAAAATCGTGATTTTTCGATCTTTTCTCGAAATATTTGCAGAAAAAATAAAAAAATAAATAAAAATAGCCATGAATACAGCTAACTCAATCTTTTATTGACCTTATCAAATGATTTTGATCTACTTTTCGTTCAAAAAGTACACGTACTTTTGGGAGAAAAAAGCGAACGGTTTGATCACTTTTACAAGAGAGATTGTGCGACTATATGCGATTCAAGTGAAATTATATATTGGAGTATAGTTTCGAGAAAACATGTTAAAAGAGTCATTCAAGCTGACTCGCGGAGAAGAGAAAATGGCGACTGTAACGTGGTTAAGGCCATACTTTGCCGTCGGTGTAACTCAGGAAATATATAAGACTATCTGATGCCATGCAGGTCTTTTAACACGATGAGTGGGATGCTATTTGTACTGTATCACAACATTTTGTGTTAAAATCGACTGCAATGGGTGGCGAAAATTTACACATTGCCTTCATGTCATAATTGATAAATTCGGGCTGTTCGGCATTTTTCATCTTGAAATGTTATTAAATGTAGTGAAAAATATACCAATGATAGTGGATCTTTAATTGGAAAATTGGAGAAGATTGATTTTTTTGCCAATCAAAGCTGTAAACATTGTTTACATGCATGGTCATTATTAATTGGTCAAAACTCTTGAACTTCAAAATACTCGAGCCTGAAATAAGGCACATTTAGTTTATGTACCCTTCATGAAAGGAGATTTTATGTCCTTTGTTTCTATGCTTTCGATCTATCATGTTTGATTTGTTGGAAAAATTGGGTAAGCTAGCGATTTTCTGCCTGAAGTGCTGCTTTGCCTAGAATTTTTACATTGTTGCATACTGCATTTCAAATTGTTTTTGCTACACTCACAATACAAATAGCGATGGGAATGCATGATAAGAAAGATAGATAAATGTAACAAAACGTGATAGCTCAGCGACATTTTGTTACAAGTGAATGAATGGGTAGCCTGTGGTGAGCCTGCATTGCGATGCCAAAGTACAGCATTTCGCGCATGGTCATGCAAAAGGGCCCCTTGCTGTCAAGTTACAATATGGGCTATATTTAAAATTAAGTAGATCATTTTGAGAAAAGATGGAAAAACCACGATTTTTAGGCCTTATTTCTACCAGTTTGTATAGGCGCATTGGAACGTGAATGTATAACGGGTCTATAGATGACCAAAAATGTTAACACGTGTTTTCCGATGACGAGAATGATTGATAGTGATGATGATGGTACGTGATCATTTGATGTGATATATAATATTTTGTCGCCGGTTATAAGTCGTCTGAGTATATTATAAACTTAATGACTGGTCCCGAGGGAAACAGTTAGTTTTGTTTCCCGAGAATGTCAATGTTTCCCGAGGCTCCGGCCGAAGGAAACATTGAGATTCGAGGGAAACAAAACTAACTGGTTTCCCGAGGGATCAGTCATTAAGCGTTTTGTTATATAGCTAATCATTTTAGACAAGTCAATTAAGAAAATTTGAATTTTTATTCAATGCGCTGGGCACTTGTATCCCGGTCAGGATACAGTTAGATTTAACTAATATCACGTGAGCATCTATCAACCAATGAGAATGCTCGTTATATAGTCAAAATGATTAGCTATATAACAATAAGTACTTATTGACTGAGTTGGAGGGACGTACGGGAAAATATTTGGCTCGCGGTCATGATGTAAGTTTGATTCTTCCATCAACATCATTTTTCATTTATATTTCATTTCCAGAAATAGTTGAATTGATAGCCTGAGAAAATATACGTTTACACGCTACGTTTACACGCGGTACCGGACGAATCTTTGACCGGTCAAAAAAACATCCGCTTATCGGGTCCGTTCACACGGGACCGCTCTAAACGTGCAATAATTTGGACGCCTAACCGGTCAAATATTCGACCTGCAAAATCAAGGACGATTTTTCAGCCGGCCCAGTCAAAAAGTTAATCGGTAGCGTGTAAACAGTTTGACCGGTCAAATATTCGTACGGTATTGTGTAAATGTAGCCATAAACAGCCCAGTGCGCATGGGCAGATGTTAAAACCACTGACAAACCTTACAAATGTCCGGTTCTGATGGTCTCGTCTGAACAGAACGAAAATATTGATCGGTTCCGTGTGAACAGCATTTCCAGGTCGTTCTTTTGATCGGTCAAAAATTTGCCCGGTACCGTGTAAACATAGCCTAATAAGCTAAAAAGTCAAAACTCCTTAATCCTCCTTATATGCGTTTATTCAAACAAAACAATTCACATTCTTAACAAAAGAATTGTGTGCTCTCTTTGTTATCAGCTCGGCTCGAATCCCCAAATCCAGAAAAAATTCACACACAAACTCCATAAAAACTCCTGTTCTGCAGGCTAGCTTCGATGCAAAGGCTACTTTTAAAGATGGCACACAGAACAGTGAAAGGGACTATTAGTTCATCATCATTTTCGTCATCATTTATAATTAATTCATGCTTCTTGGTTTGTTTGTTCATACTAGTTTTCTCACCAGGCTTATAAACGTATTTGGCCAGATGACCTGCAGAGATTCAGTACCGATGAGGTCATTAAACGTGCCGAAAGTCGTCTAACAGAATGGGAGTACCATCTCCTCGACAACAATTGTGAGCACTTCGTTATTTGGTGCAAGTGTGGCCTGCGGACAAGCCTGCAAGTAAAGGAGTCATATAGAAATATTTGGAAAGACACTAAAGCCGTTATAGCAGTTACGACAAAAGCCGTTATAACAACTATGATATGTTTGTCTGCAAAATATATACAACTGCCATTTGCCATTACGATTCCAATTGTAGCTGGTTTTTATTTATTTTCTGAAGTTGGTCTTACCCTTAACCAGCTACGGGACGCGCATGGACTTGTTTAGACGTTGTATTATATAAAATATGAGCGGCCTATCTGTATCGGGTATACAACTAAAACATGTATACTATAAAAATATCTGAATTTGGTAATGTATGAATATTGTATGAAAACCTTGCACATTTTCATTACATTAGGGATGAGCCATGTCTTAGGTGATCCTTAAAAATACAAAGGCCAGGCCAGTTTTAGCATTACATTAATATACATGCCGGCCTTCTACCAGCTACTGGTATCTTATCTTTCTTATAAAAATAAGAACTTGTTTAAGAAAATCCACTAAGCACCATTTACATATACCTACTTGCAAGAACGTTGTCATACAACATTTGAACATTTGTAATTTAGCTATAGTGGATTAGGAATAAATTAAAAGTACAAAAGAAAGAGTTCTGCTTCAATGATCTTCTTTTGTACTTTTAATCTATTCCTAATCCACTAAACTACAAATGTTCAAATGTTGTATGACAACGTTCTTGCAAGTAGGTGTATAAGAAAAGGCTAACTTTGAAAAACCTAGATCTTATAACGTTAGTTCTTTTATATTTTACTAAAAATCGTCAAGATAAATGTATATAACTGAACTAGTATATATATACGTAATTACAACGTTAACAAGTACAACGTAATTACAACGTTAACATGTATAACTCAACTAGTATATATTGTCTGATGTGTTATGCTAATGAGGAGAGCAATTCTCACGTTAGCATAAACAAAGCATAACTACGTACAGGAAAGATACAACATTACCTGTACAACGTAATTACAACGTTAATAAGTTCAACGTAAATACAACGTTAACAAGTATAGCTCAGCTAGTATATATTGTCTGATGTGTTATGCTAATGAGGAGAGCAATTCTCACGTTAGCATAAACAAAACATTACGTACAAAAAAAATATACAACGTTACCTAATAAGACTCTAATATAACGTAATTACAACGTTAACAAGTACAACGTAATTACAACGTTAACAAGTACAACGTAAATACAACGTTAACAAGTACAACGTAATTACAACGTTAACAAGTACAACGTAAATACAACGTTAACAAGTACAACGTAATTACAACGTTAACAAGTACAACGTAAATACAACGTTAACAAGTACAACGTAAATACAACGTTAACAAGTACAACGTAATTACAACGTTAACAAGTACAACGTAAATACAACGTTAACAAGTACAACGTAAATACAACGTTAACAAGTACAACGTAAATACAACGTTAACAAGTACAACGTAAATACAACGTTAACAAGTATAACGTAATTACAACGTTAACAAGTACAACGTAATTACAACGTTAACCAGTACAACGTAAATATAACGTTAACAAGTACAACGTAAATATAACGTTAACAAGTACAACGTAAATATAATGTTAGCAATTATAAATCAACTGATATGTGTTGTCATATAACGTTAACAAGTACAGCGTAAATATAATGTTAGCAATTATAAATCAACTGATATGTGTTGTCTGACATGTTATGCTAATGAGGAGAGCAATTCTCACGTTAGCATAAATACAACATAGGCAATTTCTCGTTTTGCATTTAGACTGAAAATCCCTTGCCTTACCATATGCTCGCACAAGTTATTGCCTATCTATATATAATGTTTTCATGACCATTACTCTTAAAACAAGGTCGAGCCACCGAGTTTGATCCCCAGTGGCCTCACACTTGTATCGACTTCTTTACACTCTGTGTAAAGCTTTGCGTAGCTATAAATATCCGTAAAACGGAACCCGGAGAGAAATGAGCGCAACGTCGGCTTCCATAAAGAATAGCTTTAAGCTGATGGAACGACGCTAAATATTTACCGCCTTAATTAATTATCCAAGTATAACTTTAAATTTCATATATGACTATAGAGTGCAAACAATATAGAGTGGTTTTCATTAACCCGTGAAAAAAAGTGTAATAGGGAAAGAGTAATAAAGTGTATTAATGTGTAATAGTGTTATTGAACAAATGATTATAAAACACAAAGTTAAAGTTAAAGTGTAATAAAGTGTAATAAAGCATATTACGCTAAAGTGTGTTTCACGGGTTAATGAAAACCACTCTAACCGTAAAACAAATAGTACTAATTAGTACTAAATAGTACTAATTAAACAATAGATAACAATAGAATTAGCATAAAATATTACTATTTAGTACTATTTATGTTTCACGCTTTTAATTTTTGTACTCTACTATTCAATTTTAACACTTATAGAGTGCAAATAGAGTAATTTCCCTTCGTCCGTGCAACGAAGTAGACTAGGTAGTGACTGATAGTCGAAAGAAAACAAAAGAAAACAATGGGATTAGTGTGTACTACTATGTACTACGTTGACTATTCTTTCACAGACGAAGAAAAGTCACTAATATACCCATGAAACAAATAGTGCTAATTAGTACTACATAAACAATAGAAAGCAATGAAATTTAGCATGAAATTGCACTAAATAGTCAGCTGGCTATTTCACTGTTTTTTTATTTGCTATCTAACCACATTAATTGTAGTACAATTATGGTAGATCAATTTTAGAGCCTATTATTAGATTCAGTATATGTAATAATACAATATTACTATTATGTAATGGTTTTCACACCACCAAGCACCTAATCATATGTATTCATCATTTAAATAAAAACGCCTTTAAAATGGTTCTTATTCTTAGTATATTATAAACGAATGACTCGTCGATGACATTCTCCGCAACTTCTTGCTGCTTCGGGCTTCCTTTGTAATTGTTTTGTTGTCCCCTTTCTCTCCCCATTCTTCCTCATCCAACTCCTAAACAGGAAGCCCAAGACAGTGATGCCTGCGGAGGAGGCTATGCAAATACACAAGTTTTAAGTTCCATTTATAAGTCCTTGATACGAATTGATAATTCCATGAGATTATGGTAATTGTCAAGAGCTGCATTGACTAAATCAAGGTCCGAAGAATTGTATATTGAGGGTATTAATAAGCTTGTTTGAGACTCATATCTTTTTGCGTAGGATGATCAGCTTCATTGTTATGTATTCCCCTGAGGAAGATAATTAAAATCGGTTTTCTAAAGAAATTAGTTTTCTAGAGAAATCGGTTTTCTTAAGAAGACTTTGCGTCATTGGGTTCTTCTTATTTAAACAGTTGTTTTCTTGTTGTTGTTTTCCTTTTGTTTTTCCCTTTTTTTTCTTTTTCAATTTTGCTACCAGTTTTTCATGGAAATATTGTAATCACTATCCAAAAATACTGATCAAAACAATATATGTGTAAAGCCCATCTAGTATATTCCTAGTATTAATTATTTCTGAATTGAAATTCAAGTTCAAATATCAAGAATTTCAAACATGTCATTATATATCTTTTTTCAATACATTAGTCGATACTCTCAGCTTGATTAGCTTTGTTTAGCTATTCTGAGCAACTTTAATCATTTATCGGCTGAGCTTTCCTTTCGTCAACTGTATTAGTAAATTATTCTGGTATTAAATAAAGCTGTTGTTGTATTTTATTTTAATATGTTTTATAATTATTAAAAATGTCTTGATGCTGTACATTCTCTCTTATTCCTTTATATCAATTCTTGTAATCATTGTTATGCCATATACACCTATTTCAATTAACGTTGTCGGTTGATCTGAGACCGATAGGAATTGTGGGAATGCATTAAATTTCAAATACATTGTTTTAATCACACTTGAATGGTGCTGAATTACAGATAACAGTATTTCAGAAGTAAACATTAATATTCAAGCGTGATTATAATAGTGCATTTGCAGTTTAACGAGCTCCCACAATTCCTATCGGTCTCAGATCAACCATTCCAGATGGACAACGTTATGATATCTTATCTAAGACTTCCTGCTGATTCGTTAAATCTTTTAGAAATTGTTTGGAGATCATTATACTTTTTTTTACTTTTGCATATTGATTTTTCAGTTACATCTGTTTCAAGCAGTAGCCTTATGCTGTCTTAGACTGCCTATTTTTTTAATACTGTCGTTGTAGTTTTTATATGATATAGCAGGTCTGTACAAATTCCAGTTAAGAAAAGAGCTGCAGTTGTAAACTGAAATTGTTTTCTAAAAATGGCATAAAAATTCAAGCACATTTTCTCGCTCGTCTGACTACATTTCATTTGATATTACACACCGCTAATATTTACACTAAAATACATATCACTATCAATAATGAAAGAAATCAGTGATACCCGTTGTAGACATAATTTTCGAATTTGCATGGTTTTAAGAAGGACTTGCCGCTTGAATAATATCAGATATAAATAAATAATACGGCAATAAGCAGGTCGGAAATTTCTGGAAGAGTTCATTGGATAACTCATAAGTCAACATAACTCAAAAAGGGGAAAATTTCCTAATAAAACCATCGAAGTGGCTCTTTTGGCTCTATTCAACGTTATCAATTTGCTATACAAAAGTCTAGAGTAAAACTTGATCTATCTTTAGCGTTAAACTGTTGTTTATCTCCATCATATCTTGTTATAAATAATAACACATCAATTGCTGGATATATATAATAACAAATTACAAAAAGCTACACAATATATGAAAATAGGTATTAATAATATTAATGTTGATTTAAAAGTTGTTCAAAAACATACTATGGGTGACTCAAAAGTTAAATTGCCACACCATAATACAGATGATTAACCAAAAACAGAAATCATTGATAAAAAAGATAGTACAAACCATTTTAATAAACCAATTATAAAACCTTTACCATCATCTAATGGACATGATACTAATCTAGCGGTTGTTACAGTTGGTGTTGCTGGTCTTGCATGGTATATGTTTCGATAGATGCAACCGACGCTTGTGTGATGACTCATAATAAAAATATCTGATGACTCATGATAAAAATAAGTCAACGTAACTCAACATGAAATGGGGAAATCCCCTAATAAAACCATCGAAGTGGCTCTTTTGCGAGCTGAAGGAACTGAAGCTAGTCTACTGCAGATCAGAGTTTTCGTTGTTTCACAATCCAAAACTACACAAACGAAACTAATGCCTGAACTGTTTGGATCATTGAATATACGTTTTCATCGTTAGCATTTTGTAGATTTTCTGGTGATCTCCGCTACCAAGGAAGTTTCCCGCAACAGTAAAATTCGACGCGAACTATAGAAATTCAAGTAGCGGCACTCCTTAAAACGTCGCAAAACACAATAGATTATATTTTTATATGGTGTCGTGGTATTCTATAATCTAGCCACCAACTATACAAGAAGGTCGTCGTAAAAAAACAAAAGGTAACTAGCAGTGGCACAGGGCGAAAAATCAGATTTACGATTGCTTAAAGTTATCATAAACCTGGTTTAAACTTAACATTTAACCACATTTAAGCGAACTTTACATTTCGTAAAGTTCAACTTTATACCAACTTTAAGTCTGGACGTAAACCTCCCTTAATGAAACACTTTCTTTATGTCAGGTTTACGTTAGGTTTAATAATAGCGAAAAGTTAACTTAAAACCAACGTAAATATAACTTAAATGATGTTTAAATGTACTTTTACTATAAGCAATAAAGCCTGCTTAAAGTTAGCATAAATTTGTTTTTAAGAAATACATGATTTCTGACCGTTCACGTGCATACTCTTTGAAATATATATATTTTGCAATAGTAGACCTCATTTCTCATATCACAGAATAATAACTCGTGTGTAATTCAAATTAAATATATTTTATTTCATTAAACCATAATCATTTACAACTTTGAATTAGGATATTTTATAGATTTGCATAACATATTTTATAAAATTGCATAACTAGCTATAATTAATTATTCGAATGCTCGATTCTCTTAGTAAAATACTTCAGAACATTTCTTATTACGTAGTGTCTATTTGACCGGCTGACGTGCAATGACCTCGAAAGACTATTTGACCGAAAATCGAACTTTCTTCAAGTTATTCACGAAATCTTCGAGCACTTACTAAACTAAAGTATTCTAGTTTTATTAACAAACAAACAAACAAACAAACAAACAAACAAACAAACAAACAAACAAACAAACAAACAAACAAACAAACAAACAAACAAACAAACAAACAAACAAACAAACAAACAAACAAACAAACAAACAAACAAACAAACAAACAAACAAACAAACAAACAAACAAACAAACAAACAAACAAACAAACGAACAAACACATAAATAAATAAATAAATAAATAAATAAATAAATAAATAAATAAATAAATAAATAAATAAATAAATAAATAAATAAATAAATAAATAAATAAATAAATAAATAAATAAATAAATAAATAAATAAATAAATAAATAAATAAATAAATAAATAAATAAATAAATAAATAAATAAATAAATAAATAAATAAATAAATAAATAAATAAATAAATAAATAAATAAATAAATAAATAAATAAATAAATAAATAAATAAATAAATAAATAAATAAATAAATAAATAAATAAATAAATAAATAAATAAATAAATAAATAAATAAATAAATAAATAAATAAATAAATAAATAAATAAATAAATAAATAAATAAATAAATAAATAAATAAATAAATAAATAAATAAATAAATAAATAAATAAATAAATAAATAAATAAATAAATAAATAAATAAATAAATAAATAAATAAATAAATAAATAAATAAATAAATAAATAAATAAATAAATAAATAAATAAATAAATAAATAAATAAATAAATAAATAAATAAATAAATAAATAAATAAATAAATAAATAAATAAATAAATAAATAAATAAATAAATAAATAAATAAATAAATAAATAAATAAATAAATAAATAAATAAATAAATAAATAAATAAATAAATAAATAAATAAATAAATAAATAAATAAATAAATAAATAAATAAATAAATAAATAAATAAATAAATAAATAAATAAATAAATAAATAAATAAATAAATAAATAAATAAATAAATAAATAAATAAATAAATAAATAAATAAATAAATAAATAAATAAATAAATAAATAAATAAATAAATAAATAAATAAATAAATAAATAAATAAATAAATAAATAAATAAATAAATAAATAAATAAATAAATAAATAAATAAATAAATAAATAAATAAATACATAAATAAATACATAAATACATAAATAAATAAATAAATGCTTATTTATTGTTATAATTATCTCGACTATTTTAGTTCCATGTGCTATTTGCTCACTCGAATTCTAATGATTTTGAATATCAGATTTGGAATGGAACTATTTTATATATAATTATTTAAAATAAAATAAAATATATATTTTAGTGCAACATGAATATCACAGAATACATATATATGTTTAGAAAGTACAACTCAGAATTCAAATTCTATTCAAATTATAGTTTATAATATTACAATAAAATATCAATATTCTAGCATTTTATAAAAAAACAATACACCAGTAAGAATTATGACAAAGATGATAATAAAATAAGAATAATAAAGAATATTTTACCAAGAAAATCTCTTCAACAATTAAATGTATTGCTGTCATCAACGAGTGGATGCATTGCAAGGCGAATGATAAGCAGCAACTATTTTACTTAGCGGAATCATCAAATTAGTATGTATATCTCTCAATAAGGAAAATGAAGTTTTTAAAACAAAAACCATTATTAGTGTTATTTATATCTAAATCAGTTTGATTAAGCAATATTTCATTCCTTTCCCCTCCATTTTCATATTTTCAACTTATATTATTTCAATTTACTTTTTTTTTCTAAAAATATTGATAAAGAGAACAGAAAGATATTTCTAACACACATCAACATCTTAAACATAACTTTAAGTCCCGAGGAAACCTTGTGTAAATGTAACTTTAATTCGTCTTTAAAACCAACTTAAATTTAACTTAAAATCACTTTTAATCACAGTATAAATGTGGCATAAATGTTGCATAAAGATAACTTTAAATGTACAGTATAAATGTAACGTAAATGCACCGTAAATCCATATTTAAGGCGAGTGTAAATGTCGCATAAATGTCGCGTAAATCTCATCTACACATTTACGTCGTCTTTAAGTTAGCTTTAAGTCTTTAAGATATAAAGTCACATTTAAATAGGTTTAAGCCAACTTAAATACAGCATAAAGCTCAACAATCAACTTTATACAGATTTATGCAAAGCTTAAACCTGATTAAATTCCATTTTTCGCCCTGTGTAACATCAAGGAAAGAAATGACTACACTTAGGACGAATGCACGCCATGACACAAGAACAAACAGTATCCAGTCAACTTCAAACGGATTGCGAATCATTGAAGACGGAAGGCGATTTATTGAGGACGAAAGGCGAACCATTCAGGACGAAAGGAAAATCAATGAGGACGAAGGGCGAACCATTGAGGACGGAAGGCGAATCAGCGATGTCAAATGGCAAGAACTAGAACGAATACCCCAAAATAAACAACGACAGTTTCTGCTTCAGTACGAGTTTAAAGACGAGCCTGTCAGTAGCATCGAAAAGAATGTTAGAAAAGGTGACCACCTCTATTGCCAAGGTGCAAAAGGAAAATTGTACTGTCATCATATGCTGGTCACCAGTGTTGATGGCGATAACATCGAGGTTATCGAATACAGTGGACCTTATTTTGGTGGGAGAGCTTTGTCAGAATCATCTTCTTCATCAAATCCATCTGCATTAGCTCAAGTGGGAGGGGGAAAATTTTCATTTACAAAGCTACAGAGCAAAAAGGTAATTGCGCAAAATTAATATATTTATATTAGGCCATTTTCCCGCTCTGTCTGTGTGACGTAAATCGTCCAATAAGATTAACAAATAGAACAGTATTTTCCGTGCTCTTTTCAGTTATAAAGCACGATGAAAGTGACGAGAGCACGAAAGAAGTGATGGGAGAAGCACGAGCTGAAAATATATATAAATAAATAAATAAATAAATAAATAAATAAATAAATAAATAAATAAATAAATAAATAAATAAATAAATAAATAAATAAATAAATAAATAAATAAATAAATAAATAAATAAATAAATAAATAAATAAATAAATAAATAAATAAATAAATAAATAAATAAATAAATAAATAAATAAATAAATAAATAAATAAATAAATAAATAAATAAATAAATAAATAAATAAATAAATAAATAAATAAATAAATAAATAAATAAATAAATAAATAAATAAATAAATAAATAAATAAATAAATAAATAAATAAATAAATAAATAAATAAATAAATAAATAAATAAATAAATAAATAAATAAATAAATAAATAAATAAATAAATAAATAAATAAATAAATAAATAAATAAATAAATAAATAAATAAATAAATAAATAAATAAATAAATAAATAAATAAATAAATAAATACATAAATAAATACATAAATACATAAATAAATAAATAAATGCTTATTTATTGTTATAATTATCTCGACTATTTTAGTTCCATGTGCTATTTGCTCACTCGAATTCTAATGATTTTGAATATCAGATTTGGAATGGAACTATTTTATATATAATTATTTAAAATAAAATAAAATATATATTTTAGTGCAACATGAATATCACAGAATACATATATATGTTTAGAAAGTACAACTCAGAATTCAAATTCTATTCAAATTATAGTTTATAATATTACAATAAAATATCAATATTCTAGCATTTTATAAAAAAACAATACACCAGTAAGAATTATGACAAAGATGATAATAAAATAAGAATAATAAAGAATATTTTACCAAGAAAATCTCTTCAACAATTAAATGTATTGCTGTCATCAACGAGTGGATGCATTGCAAGGCGAATGATAAGCAGCAACTATTTTACTTAGCGGAATCATCAAATTAGTATGTATATCTCTCAATAAGGAAAATGAAGTTTTTAAAACAAAAACCATTATTAGTGTTATTTATATCTAAATCAGTTTGATTAAGCAATATTTCATTCCTTTCCCCTCCATTTTCATATTTTCAACTTATATTATTTCAATTTACTTTTTTTTTCTAAAAATATTGATAAAGAGAACAGAAAGATATTTCTAACACACATCAACATCTTAAACATAACTTTAAGTCCCGAGGAAACCTTGTGTAAATGTAACTTTAATTCGTCTTTAAAACCAACTTAAATTTAACTTAAAATCACTTTTAATCACAGTATAAATGTGGCATAAATGTTGCATAAAGATAACTTTAAATGTACAGTATAAATGTAACGTAAATGCACCGTAAATCCATATTTAAGGCGAGTGTAAATGTCGCATAAATGTCGCGTAAATCTCATCTACACATTTACGTCGTCTTTAAGTTAGCTTTAAGTCTTTAAGATATAAAGTCACATTTAAATAGGTTTAAGCCAACTTAAATACAGCATAAAGCTCAACAATCAACTTTATACAGATTTATGCAAAGCTTAAACCTGATTAAATTCCATTTTTCGCCCTGTGTAACATCAAGGAAAGAAATGACTACACTTAGGACGAATGCACGCCATGACACAAGAACAAACAGTATCCAGTCAACTTCAAACGGATTGCGAATCATTGAAGACGGAAGGCGATTTATTGAGGACGAAAGGCGAACCATTCAGGACGAAAGGAAAATCAATGAGGACGAAGGGCGAACCATTGAGGACGGAAGGCGAATCAGCGATGTCAAATGGCAAGAACTAGAACGAATACCCCAAAATAAACAACGACAGTTTCTGCTTCAGTACGAGTTTAAAGACGAGCCTGTCAGTAGCATCGAAAAGAATGTTAGAAAAGGTGACCACCTCTATTGCCAAGGTGCAAAAGGAAAATTGTACTGTCATCATATGCTGGTCACCAGTGTTGATGGCGATAACATCGAGGTTATCGAATACAGTGGACCTTATTTTGGTGGGAGAGCTTTGTCAGAATCATCTTCTTCATCAAATCCATCTGCATTAGCTCAAGTGGGAGGGGGAAAATTTTCATTTACAAAGCTACAGAGCAAAAAGGTAATTGCGCAAAATTAATATATTTATATTAGGCCATTTTCCCGCTCTGTCTGTGTGACGTAAATCGTCCAATAAGATTAACAAATAGAACAGTATTTTCCGTGCTCTTTTCAGTTATAAAGCACGATGAAAGTGACGAGAGCACGAAAGAAGTGATGGGAGAAGCACGAGCTGAAAGCGAGTGCTTCTCCTCACTTCTTGAGTGCTCTCTTCACTTTCTGAGTGCTTTATAACTGAACAGAGCACGGAAAAGACTGTTCTATTTGTTTTATTATATATTTGATCATTTCTTTTAAGTTTAAATCACTTTAATTTCACGCTTTTTATCGATAAAGTTACTGATTCTTTTTCAAAATTCTCCCTACTAACATTCGTGTGAGTTCTCGAGCGCTGATTGGTTGCCGTCTTGGTTTCCTATTACACTGTCACGCCACGCTACAGTCGTGCGAATGAAATTCAATCGATGCAAAAGGGACTGCAAAAGGCCGATAAAAACAAGATTATATGGTAACGATGAATGGAAATTACTTTTCTGTAAGTAAAAAATTGTAATAAATGCCAATTTGTTCTCATGGAGCATGTGTGTTTTAAATTTATGCCGTTTTGCAGTCCTTTTGACAAATTTTCGCCAACAATCGTCCCAGCGAACCGTTTGCTGAAACCGATAGTAATCTTATTTTCAGCAAAAACATGCTCAAAGTTGTTTTGGTTAGAGAATGTAATATTTATGGATCGTTTGAAAAGCTATGCATTTTGTAGAAATTTTGAACTCCTCAACTTTGGTGTCATTTTAAATTTGGCCGGTTTTGAGTCCTATTTTGTGATTTTTTAAAGACTTTTTGGTTGTATTGTACGTTTTTTCCTTTTCAAACTTCACTTTGCTTTCTAAATATAAACAATAGATTGTATTTCTGTGTGAAAAATAGGCTGATTCTCAGTATTTCCTGATTAAAAACATCTCATTTTAGTGTTTTGTTTTCTAATTTTGCCAAATCTTGAAACAGAAATCGAGTTCGGTGCGTGACAGAGATTCGTCATGATGTCGTCACAACTGTGCTCCGTTCACCTATAAAGCACAGCGCTCGACCAATCACACCGCGCGTAGTATCTCAAATATATAATAATTTCAGTTATTGCACGATTGACGTCATTCGTCCAATAATTTTTTCAGTTAGTGGATGATTCACGTTTTCCTTCCAAGTCTTAGCAGGTTATGAAAAATTAACTGGGCAAAATCGACCAATCAGAAACAGGAAAATATTTTGAATGAATAACAATATTTATTATTAATATTATCTATTATTTAAGGTGGCTAAAACCATATGGGGCTTTTAGAAAATGAAGACATTTTCCAATAAAATAATTTTTGTATTAAAATCGCATTTAACGCATTTATCATTCATTAAGCACTGATAGTTTTAAAATTACTCTTATTTAGTGTATTGAAAAAGAGATCATAAGGCAGAATGCCTATTGTCTTTTGGACATTGCCCTTAAATCAATTATCACCTGTGCCGCCGACACGAAAATCTATGCATGACCGAGCAAGCACATGATTGGTTCATGTCTTTTACTCAAGGGAATATGTCCTTCATTAACATACTGTCAATCATACCTTTATCTACCCCAAGGGAAGTGAATCAAATTTTCCGAAGCCAGTAGATCAAAATGCACGAAGTTTTACGGAGATTTGGTCGTATTCCGAAAAGCGCTCGGATATTTATAACAGCAATAGTCATCTTGTTTGCCTGTAGTGTGACTTTACGTAATAGTAGTCATCCTTCATTTTTTGACAAGAAAGCAGACCGTACTCAGACTCGGTACATTGAACGGGTCTCCTTTCAGTTTCGAAAGGAAAGAAGTGATGTCTAGTCACTGAAAACATAAACAACGACTCTTTTAAGAGCCACCAAATTTCATGAAAATCAATGACCGTTATGCTTTTGAAAATAAATAAACATTTGAATAAACAAATCCCGTTATACACAAACTATAAATAAAACAGCTTATTAAAACTGAACCATTAACATATTAGTGTGATAATAAGTTTGACAAATGTAACTTTTCGCCGATAATTTATTGACGAGTTACGAAAGTTTATGTCGAAAGGAAAAGCCGCTTAGCAACGAAATACAAACATAACAGTGCTTTGATTCATATCACGTAATAAAACATGTTATTCTGTGTATGATAAAACTTAAACTCTCCAAAAATGATAATAAACTTTTAACTAATGTATTATTTTTATAATAAGTTTGAAAAATGTAAGTTTTCGCCGAGTTTACTGCGAAGTTACGAAAGTTTATGTCGAAAGGAAAAGCCGCTTAGCAACGAAACACAAACATAACAGAACTTTGATTCAAATCACGTAATAAAACACATGTTTTTCTGTGTATGATAAAACCTAAACACTCCAATAATGATAATAAACCTTAAACTAATGTATTAGTTTTATAATAAGTTTGAAAAATGTAAGAATATATCTTTTAAATTTCGCGCTTTCTTAGATTGTTTGTTTATCTACAAGAATCAACTAGACACTACGAGCTCATTCACTGAACACTAAAGCATCTTTCGTTTGACAGAGTTTATTGATGAAAATGAGGAATAATACTTGACACAAGTATCGAATGAATTCAATAAAGCAAGTTTGTTCGAATAAGTTTTAAATTTCGCGCCCGTAGAATATTATTTTGTTTTGTTTAATTTTGTGACACCACTTGAACTTGAAAAGCACAAAGTTTATTATCAAAGTGAGGCTATCTCTTAAGGTTTTTACATTTTTGCTTGACCGTTCTTCGTGTTGGTTATTTTTACGTAAAAACATAGATCTATGTTTCATAAGCTTTCAAATACTATAATCTAGCCCTATGTGTTATGGTATTATTTTGCTGGAGTAAATTTAAACTTCGCGCTGATAGTATAGACAAAAGACAACAATAACAAACTATAAACTTAGCAAAAGAAAAGCAAAACTAGAGACTCGTCTTTTAAAACACACTTTTAGATGACTACGACTGCCAGTTAATCAAACACTTCATTCGAATTCTTTGCAAAATAAGCAGTACGGATTCTTTAAGTTACTTAACAACCATAGTACGGATTCTTTATCTTACTACAAACTATCTACGCATTACGACCGGTTTGAGTTCCTTTAGTTCTTTCAGTTCTTTGCCTAACAATAAATTAAGACCGTTGTTTAAGTAACCAGTAAGGATTCTTGAAGTTATAATAAACTATCCACGCATTACGACACCAGGTTTACAATACTTTGAGTTCTTTGCATAACAACCACTGCTGTTTTCGGATTCTTTAATATAAATAAACTATCAAGAGGTACTAGCAGTACTTCGGCACTACAGGTTTCACATAAAGACCTGAAGTACTCTTAGAATTAAACTTTTTATAATTATCAACCAATAATTAGATGCGCCGGCCTGCCTCCGATCGCGAGTAAAATGAAGCTATAAGGCTAAAAACTGAAAAATTATTCACTCAAGGCTTGACGACCAACGACTTTAAAATGATCGTATCGACTTATCTTCGGTTCTCTTGTTAGTTTCGTGTAAATTTCGACAATCATTCGGGTTTTGATGCTAGATTCCCAAGAGTCCATAAAGAGGCGGCGCTTAGAGAGAGCGGCAAATTCAAGTTCAGTTTCAAATGGCTTGAACATGAATTTTAATTAAGACACGGCTAATTATCTAGGTAGCATACGAAAAAGCCACAACTTTCTCAAAGACAAACTTAACGCACTTTAGCTCATTACTGAATTTAAAAGTAACTTAGAAAGAAGCCGTTTGAACATGTGGGGTTTCCTTTGATTCTTTTCGAAAAAATGATTATCAAAGATGCTGTAACTAGCTTTTACATACAAAAATGTCTAAAATTTACCCAATATTTGCCTAAAAAAAGCTACAACTTCCAGTTAATGGATTTAAAAGCAAAATACATCATTGTTTAAGATAACGTTTTGACTAACATAAGCCGAATGAACAAATCAAGATTGATTTATACTTTATGAGTTACAAGCGATTAAGTAACCAGTATTGAAGGCATTTTGGCCATTTTCTTTGTAATTTCACGCTTCAGATTTGAACTTCGCGCGCTAATGACCGTGTCGGCGGCATCAGTAATTAGATTAACACTTTTCAATGTCCACTCATTCTGGGCAATGAGTTTGCTCAAGGTTCGAAAATGTTTTAGAAATCCATGAGAGAATTTTCGAGAAAATCGAATATAAAAGTTCGGACAAAAGTTTGGACATAAAAGTTTTGCAAAAACACAAAACATTTCATTTATTTCGTCCATAAAATTGTGTTTCTCTTCTTCTCTTCTTTTCCCCTCCTACCTTTGCTTCCTCTTAGCTCGTTTCCACGTTACAAAGCGATAACACAGGAATCCCAAATCCCGAAAAACTCGACACAAAATTTTCACAAACACACTGCTACCTTTTAAAGTGCCCATAAACCCTGGCTGTTTGCTATTTCTATTAAAAGTACTGGTCCTAAATAACAATTTCCAGAAGAATAAATTACTGCGATAAAAACTGTGCATTTTATAGCGGTTTGAATGTGTGTTATTTGGGCTTCCTGTGTACAAAAAACGGAGTTTATTGATATGAGCTGGTGACAATATCGCTGACGTAGTGTCCGGGATAGCGTCTTGCAAGTTTCAATAGTTTTTTTTTATCGCAGTATTTTATTCTTCTGGAAAATAGTTATTTAGGACCAGTACTTTTAAAAGAAATAGCAAACAGCCAGGGTTGTTTATAGGCACTTTAAGATGGCGCAGAGAACTGTGAATTATTAAGGGACTATTAGATCATCATCATTTTCGTCATCATTTAATATTTATTCGTGCTTCTTGGTTTGTTTAGTCATACTAGTTTTCTCACCAGGCTTATAAACGTATTTGGCCAGATGAACTGCGGAGATTCAGTACCGATGAGGTTATTAAACGTGCCAAAAGTCGGGTAAAAGAAAGAAAGTACCGTCTCTTCGACAACAATTGTGAGCACTTCGTCAATTGGTGCATATGCGGCCTGCAGACAAGCCTGCAAGTAAAGAAGTCATATAGAAATACTTGGGAAGTCATTTAGGCCTCCATAGCCTCCGCGATGAATGGAGCAGTAGCTATTATATCAGATATTTCTAAGGTATTTGAGGACGAAGGGCGAACCATTGAGGACGAAAGGCGAACCATTGAGGACGGAAGGCGAATCAGCGATGTCAAATGGCAAGAACTAGAACGAATGTCCCAAAATAAACAAAGACAGTTTCTGCTTCAGTACGAGTTTAAAGACGAGCCTGTCAGTAGCATCGAAAAGAATGTTAGAAAAGGTGACCACCTCTATTGCCAAGGTGCAAAAGGAAAATTGTACTGTCATCATATGCTGGTCACCAGTGTTGATGGCGATAACATCGAGGTTATCGAATACAGTGGACCTAATTTTGGTGGGAAGGCTCTGTCAGAATCATCTTCTTCATCAAATCCATCTGCATTAGCTCAAGTGGGTGAGGGAACATTTTCATTTACAAAGCTAGAGAGCAAAAAGGTAATTGCGCAAAATTAATATATTTATATTAGGAGGCAGCCATTTTCCCGCTCTGTCTGTGTAACGTAAGTCGTCCAATAATTTTTCAGTTATTGCACTATTTTTTTCTTAGCAGGTTATGAAAAATTAACTGGGCAAAATCGACCAATCAGAAACGGGGAAATATTTTGAATGAATAACAATATTTATTATTAATATTATCTATTATTTAAGGTGGCTAAAACAATATGGGGCTTTTAGAAAATGAAGACATTTTCCAATAAAATAATTTTTGTATTAAAATCGAAATTTTACGCATTTATCGATCATTAAGCACTGATACTTTTAAAATTACTCTTATTTAGTGTATTGAAGAAGAGGTAGTTTGCTCAAGGTTCTGAAAATTATTAGAAATCCATGAGAGAATTTTCGAGAAAATCGAACATAAAAGTTCGGACAAAAGTTTGGACATAAAAGTTTTGCAAAAACACAAAACATTTCATTTATTTCGTCGACGATATATATAATTGTGTTTCTCTTCTTCTCTTCCTTTCTTCTCCCACCTTCGCTTTCTCTTAGCTCGTTTCCATTTCTCGCACGTTACAAACAGATAACACAGGAATCCCAAATCCCGAAAAACTCGACACAAAATTTCCACAAACACACTGCTACCTTTTAAAGTGCCCATAAACCCTGGCTGTTTGCTATTTCTATTAACAGTACTGGTCCTAAATAACAAGTTTCCAGAAGAATGAATTACTGCGATAAAAACTGTGCATTTTATAGCGGTTTGAATATGTGTTATTTGGGCTTCCTGTGTACAAAACACGGAGTTTATTGATATGAGCTGGTGACAATATCGCTGACGTAGTGTCCGGGATAGCGTCTTGCAAGTTTCAATAGTTTTTTTTTATCGCAGTATTTTATTCTTCTGGAAAATAGTTATTTAGGACCAGTACTTTTAAAAGAAATAGCAAACAGCCAGGGTTGTTTATAGGCACTTTAAGATGGCGCAGAGAACTGTGAATTATTAAGGGACTATTAGATCATCATCATTTTCGTCATCATTTAATATTTATTCGTGCTTCTTGGTTTGTTTAGTCATACTAGTTTTCTCACCAGGCTTATAAACGTATTTGGCCAGATGAACTGCGGAGATTCAGTACTTATGTGGTTATTAAACGTGCCAAACGTCGTGTAAAAGAAAGAAAGTACCGTCTCTTCGACAACAATTGTGAGCACTTCGTCAATTGGTGCATATGCGGCCTGCAGACTAGCTTGCAAGTAAAGAAGTCATATATTTCTAAGGTATTTGAGGACGAAGGGCAAACCATTGAGGACGAAAGGCGAACCATTGAGGACGGAAGGCGAATCAGCCATGTCAAATGGCAAGAACTAGAACGAATGTCCCAAAATAAACAAAGACAGTTTCTGCTTCAGTACGAGTTTAAAGACGAGCCTGTCAGTAGCATCGAAAAGAATGTTAGAAAAGGTGACCACCTCTATTGCCAAGGTGCAAAAGGAAAATTGTACTGTCATCATATGCTGGTCACCAGTGTTGATGGCGATAACATCGAGGTTATCGAATACAGTGGACCTAATTTTGGTGGGAAGGCTCTGTCAGAATCATCTTCTTCATCAAATCCATCTGCATTAGCTCAAGTGGGTGGAGGAACATTTTCATTTACAAAGCTAGAGAGCAAAAAGGTAATTGCGCAAAATTAATATATTTATACTAGGAGGCAGCCATTTTCCCGCTCTGTCTGTGTAACGTAAGTCGTCCAATAATTTTTCAGTTATTGCACTATTTTTTTCTTAGCAGGTTATGAAAAATTAACTGGGCAAAATCGACCAATCAGAAACGGGGAAATATTTTGAATGAATAACAATATTTATTATTAATATTATCTATTATTTAAGGTGGCTAAAACCATATGGGGCTTTTAGAAAATGAAGACATTTTCCAATAAAATAATTTTTGTATTAAAATCGCATTTAACGCATTTATCGATCATTAAGCACTGATACTTTTAAAATTACTCTTATTTAGTGTATCGAAGAAGAGGTCGTTTGCTCAAGGTTCTGAAAATTATTAGAAATCCATGAGAGAATTTTCGAGAAAATCGAACATAAAAGTTCGGACAAAAGTTTGGACATATAAGTTTTGCAAAAACACAAAACATTTCATTTATTTCGTCGACGATATATATAATTGTGTTTCTCTTCTTCTCTTCCTTTCTTCTCCCACCTTCGCTTCCTCTTAGCTCTTTTCCATTTCTCGCACGTTACAAACAGATAACACAGGAATCCCAAATCCCGAAAAACTCGACACAAAATTTCCACAAACACACTGCTACCTTTTAAAGTGCCCATAAACCCTGGCTGTTTGCTATTTCTATTAACAGTACTGGTCCTAAATAACAAGTTTCCAGAAGAATGAATTACTGCGATAAAAACTGTGCATTTTATAGCGGTTTGAATATGTGTTATTTGGGCTTCCTGTGTACAAAACACGGAGTTTATTGATATGAGCTGGTGACAATATCGCTGACGTAGTGTCCGGGATAGCGTCTTGCAAGTTTCAATAGTTTTTTTTTATCGCAGTATTTTATTCTTCTGGAAAATAGTTATTTAGGACCAGTACTTTTAAAAGAAATGCATTTAAGAAAGCAATAGAGAACACTGTTTGACATTTTATTATTATTATTGTCTTTTTCATTATTTAGACGTTTTGTTTTGTTTCTTAAGACCCCCCGTAAGGATTTTCTTATAGAAAGAGACGGGGTAATACGGAAGAAGAAATAGCAAATAGCCAGGGTTTATAGGCACTTTAAGATGGCGCAGAGAACTGTGAATTATAAAGGGACTATTAGATCATCATCATTTTCGTCATCATTTAATATTTATTCGTGCTTCTTGGTTTGTTTGTTCATACTAGTTTTCTCACCAGGCTTGTAAACGTATTTGGCCAGATGAGATGCAGAGATTCAGTACCAATGAGGTTATTGAGCGTACCAAACGTCGGGAAAAAGAAAGGAAGTACCGTCTCTTCGACAACAATTGTGAGCACTTCGTCATTTGGTGCAAGTGCGGCCTGCAGACAAGCCTACAAGTAAAAACGTGGTATAGACATACTTGGGAAGTCTTTAAAGCCTCCGTAGCCTCCGCGATGCATGGAACAGTAGCTATAGGATATATTTCTAAGGCATTTGTCAATGTTTTTGACGACATTGTTAATACATTCTTGGCACTGCCGTCACTCGGCGTTGGGTTTGCGCTTGTATTTGTCTTGGAAGGTGTCATTGTTGGTTATTCCATCTACCGAGACTGGAAAAACAATGATCATGATGAATTCAAAGTCAACATTTTAAATACAGTAGTAAAATCCGCAGGTCGTGTTATTGGTTATGTTGTGGGTTCTCTTAATGGATTGTCTTATGGTCCTATTGCAGTCTTATTTGGTGGTGCATTAGGGGCCTTTGCAGGTCATTTTATTGGATGGGGAGTTGCGTCGTATTTGTCTGTTCCGAAAAAGGAAGACCAAAGCTTCATGGAACATTTCAAGTTGTGGTTGAAAATAATGCAATGATGCAATAAATAAGTCCATACTATATTAGTCATAGTGCATTGCCTATCATATACATTGTACGTTTACACCATTTCCAGAACTACATAAAAGATTCGATTGGGAATTGGTCAATAGGCAATCACCAGCCACTTGTATGAGTACGTTTTTAGTTTTAACAGTTATATTGTTATGCAAATGATAGTAAAACTAAGGAGTGACTATCTAAAACAATACGTTTTGTTTGAAATTTGAGCTTTTTCTCTTAGCAGCAATTTCATATGATAGTAATGAAGATAAAACTACTCGATAAAAATTCATAAAAATTCATAATTAATAGGTACGAGTGATGTTATAAAAGTTTTCAAAATTGGACGAAAAGATGTGCGATTTTTTATTTATAATATACTGAAAAAACCAATTGGTACTCCGCAGAGTACAATTTGGGATTTAATTGTACTCCTCTCGTCCAATCAGCATCCAGTATATTATAAGTATGTTAATAGTTTTGGTGCACTGGTCATGCCCATTTTAACTGAACCAGCTACTACGAAATCATATATAGACTAAGTAAAGCGAACTTTTTTTCATTTTTCACAACTTGTGCAGGAGCAAAAACCTACACAACATGATTTAAACAAACAGTTGCCAAGGGAAGAACGTTCTTTATCGGTGTATTTTTCCTGAGCTTTATTCCGAAGAGATTTAATTCATGTTGAGCCATCCGATCCATTCGCGGTACTATCAATAGTATGTACTGTCTGATGTGTTATGCTAATGAGGAGAGCAATTCTCACGTTAGCATAAACAAAACATAACTACGTACAAAAAAGATACAACGTTACCTAGTATAATGTAATTACAACGTTACCAAGTACAACGTTAACCCCACGTTAACAAGTACAACGTAATTACAACGTAACCAATTATAACGTAAATACAACGTAACCTAATACAACGTAATTATAACGTTAACAAGTTCAACGTAAATACAACGTTAACAAGTATAGCTCAACTGGTATGTACTGTCCAATGTGTTATGCTAATGAGGAGAGCAATTCTCACGTTAGCATAAACAAAACATAACTACGTACAGGAAAGATACAACGTTACCTAGTACAACGTAATTACAACGTTAACAAGTTCAACGTAAATACAACGTTAACAAGTATAGCTCAACTGGTATGTACTGTCCAATGTGTTATGCTAATGAGGAGAGCAATTCTCACGTTAGCATAAACAAAACATAACTACGTACAGGAAAGATACAACGTTACCTAGTACAACGTAATTACAACGTTAACAAGTTCAACGTAAATACAACGTTAACAAGTATAGCTCAACTGGTATGTACTGTCCAATGTGTTATGCTAATGAGGAGAGCAATTCTCACGTTAGCATAAACAAAACATAACTACGTACAGGAAAGATACAACGTTACCTAGTACAACGTAATTACAACGTTAACAAGTTCAACGTAAATACAACGTTAACAAGTATAGCTCAACTGGTATGTACTGTCCAATGTGTTATGCTAATGAGGAGAGCAATTCTCACGTTAGCATAAACAAAACATATATACGTACAGGAAAGATACAACGTTACCTAGTACAACGTAATTACAACGTTAACAAGTTCAACGTAAATACAACGTTAACAAGTATAGCTCAACTGGTATGTACTGTCTAATGTGTTATGCTAATGAGGAGAGCAAATCTCACGTTAGCATAAAGAAAACATAACTACGTACAAAAAAAAGATACAACGTTACCTAATAAGACTCTAATACAACGTACACACAACGTTATACGTTAACAAGTACAACGTAATTACAACGTTAACCAGTACATCGTAATTGCAAGGTTACCAAGTACTACGTAAACAAAACGTTAACAAGTATAACTCAACTGGTATACACCTATTTCAATTAACGTTGTCCTTCTGAGACCGATAGGAATTGTGGGAGCTCGTTAAACTGCAAATACACTATTCTAGTCACGCTCGAATATTATTGTTTACTTGAAATACTATTATCCATAATTCAGCACCATTCAAGTGTGATTAAAACAACACATTTGGAATTTACTGAACCCCCACAATTCAATGGACAACGTTTATTGAAATAGGTGTATACTGTCTGATGTGTTATGTAAATGAGGAGAGCAATTCTCACGTTAGCATAAATACAACATAGCCAATTTCTCGTTTTGCATTTGGACTGAAAATCTCTTGCCTTACCATATTCTCGCACAAGTTATTGCCTATCTGTAAGGTCAAGCCACCGAGTTCGATCCCCAGTGGCCTCACACTTGTTTCGACTTCTTTCCAATCTGTGTAAAGCTTTGCGTAGCTATAAATATCCGTAAAACGGAATATTAATGGAGAGAAATGAGCGCAACGTCGGCTTCCATGAAGAACAGCTTTTAGCTGATGGAACGACTCTAAATATTTAACGCCTTAATTAATTATCCAAGTAGAACATTTCATATATGCCTGTAAACTATTCAATTTTAACACTTGATAGAGTGCAAATAAATAATAGAGTGGTTTTCATGAACCCGTGAAGCAAAGTGTACTAGAGTGAGGTCATCAAACCCGTGAAATAGATATTAGACTAACACTCTTTAGGAGACTCTAATTCCATTGTTTTCTTTTGAGTCTACTGTGACTATTACAATTTAAGTGTAATGAGTGAAATAACAACAAAATAACACAATGCAATTACAGAGTATTAAAGAGTAATACACTAAAGTGTGTATCAAGGGTTAATGAAAACCACTTTATACCCGTGAAACAAACAGTGCTAATTAGTACTAATTAGCTCTAATTAAACAATAGAAAACAATAGAATTAGTATGAAATTGCACTAAATAGTCAGCTACCTATTTCACGGGTTTTTTATTTACACTCTAACCACATTAATATTAATTGTAGTACAATTATAGTAGATCAATTTTAGAACCTAGTGATATATTCATTATGTATGAAAACACCAAGCACCTAATCATATGTATTAATTATTTTAATAAAAACGCCATTCAAACGTTCAGTTCTTATTTTTAGTATTATGAACGAATGACTCGTCGATGACATTCTCCGCAACTTCTTATTCCTTTGGTCTTCCTTTGTAATTGTTTTATTGTCCCTTTTCTCTCCCCATTCTTCCTCATCCAACTCCTAAACAGGAATCCCACGTATATATAAAAATACACAAGTTTTAAGTTCCATTTGTAAGTCCTTGATGTAATAATTCAAAAACGAGTGCCAGTGTTTCATCGAGTTTCCAAACACGAGAAAACATTTGAAAGCACGACGCCGCAGGAGGAGTGCTTTTATTGTTTTCGAGTGTTTGGAAACCCGATGAAACACGAAGCACGAGTTTTTGGAATTACTTCTCATACAAATTGATAATTCCATAAGATTATCGTAATTGTCAAGAGGTGTATTGACTAAATCAAGGTCCGAAGAATTGTATATTGAAGGTATTAGACCCCGTCTACACGGATCCGGATACTTTTGAAACCGCATACTTTTTGATGCGAATCGGCCTATCGTCCACACGAATCCTGTAAATCCAGTCACCGAAACCGCATACTTTTACTTGTATTCTCCAGATACGCGGATTCGTGTGGATGCAAATATTTCTATGCGGTTTCAGCCGGATCAGATTCGTGTAGACGAGGCCTTAGGCCTTAGGTATCGCATTTGAAAGAGCTGCGTGAGAGGATTTTAAATATGGAAGAATAATTCCATTCCGATATCGGAACCGAAAGATATGATTTTTTGAATATTTATGAATCCGCTATTTTGTTACTATTTTTAGAAAGCAATATTTCGATTTCTCTCAAAAATGATGACGTCATTTTCCCCGCCAAAAATGTCGAAATTCAAAAATGTAAAACGACAGAGTTTCGAGTTTCGGCAAAGGCTTCAACGTTACCAAGTTTCAAGAAATTCCATTGAAATGCTAAAAAGTTTTACCATAGATGGGACATTTTAGACTGCCCATTTTAGCCCGACGTGAGTTGTTGTGTGCTATTTGTTTGTTTGTCGGTTTGTTTTGTCTTTTTTGTTGTTGTTGTTGTTGTTTTTTTAGTTTTTTATCCGGCAGCACTACTGATCTACACTATTAAAATGCTGTTTTTAGAGTCACTTTCATATCAAGCAAACATACGGTGTAGTAGTAAAAACTAAGGCCTCTAAAGAACGGCAATGTAACCACTTATAAATCCAAAAAGGAAACTAAATGAACATTCTCAACCGATATGATTGAAGTTCCCTTCGATTTTTGTCATTTACAAGGTCACATTGACATATATAATTACGTCAGGAATCTCATATTTTGCGTTTTATTTGTCACAAAATATTAAATGAGTTCTTCATTCGAAGAATGAGCTTTTGAGTGATGCTTAAGGACATTCCGTAGTAATAGATTTTGACATAACTTTTTATTGAAACTTTGTACAGTTATACTTTAAGACATGGGTATTTCAAAAATGAAATAAAAAAGGGGGGTCACCGTGTTGGTTTTGGCACTAGATCACGTCAAAGTTACTCATTTTGACGGCGCGCGAGAGTAATATTTCGATGTATAAAATGAGAAGAAAAGGCGATTAATGGCACTCTTTTTTGATATTAGTATTGAAATATTAGGTTTAATTACATCTTAGCATCCCAAGTCTTCATTCGCACACAATACTTGGATAGTAAAGTGGACCTGTTAAAAGAAAATAGCGATAATGCAATACACGAGCGTATTGATCGCGAACACCTGGATGACAGAATATTACCACAATTCTGAAATATCTCGAAATCTGGACATAAATTTTTATTCAAACTCGGATATGTGTTTGCAAACCTGCATACCATTAGTTTAACACCATAAAAAAGATAGGTCACCGTATTCGTTTTGGCGCTATGGCACTTTGAATGTACGAATTGTGATCTTTTAGTAATACCGACATAGCGCGCGCAAGGTGCGCGAGCTGTAGCGCGCGCTCTCGCTGGTCAAAATTGTGCGCAGTAGATCGTGCGCAATGCAAAACTACGGAATGTCCTTAATTCCACATTTAAAGTGAATCGGTGCGAATGGCGCCGAAACAACATTCGCTGTAAATATTATTCTGTACTGTTCGTGAAATACAGTACAAATTACAGATCAGTTGATTATTGAACAGTGTAATAGCATCACGATATACTTCAATGCACTATAGAGATAAAATTGTACTATATTATTTTGTTTTATATAATAAGTAAGCTTCCATTGGCAACTGACAGTTTTATTGTTCTGCAAAATTTGACGCGACTGAAAAAATACATGTTATTGGATTTTCCTATAGTGTACAAACAATATGTCACTCTGATCTAATTCTAATGAAGACAATTGAAGGAAATAAAAAAATTAAATAAAAAAATTAGCATACACTTACACAATTTTGTTACCAGTTTTTCATGGAAATATTGTAATCACTCTATCCAAAAATACTGATCAAAACAACATATGTGTAAAGCCCATCTAGTATATTCCCAGTATTAATTATTTCTGAATTGAAATTCAAGTTCAAATATCAAGAATTTCAAACATGTTATATCTTTTTTCAATACATTAGTCAGTTACTCTCAGCTTGATTAGCTTTGTTTCGCTAATTTGGAACACTTCGCCAACTGACTTAAGAACTATTGATTCCTTGAACGCTTTTAAATCCAGCATTAAGACTTATTTATTTAACTCCCTTGCTGACGGGCACTCTCTTCCTTTCCTTTCGAGGTGCTGTCGTTTTCTGGGGCTTTTAATTCGATTTTCGCGCGAGTAGCTGCAGCTTCGGCGAGAAAGACAGCTTGTTTGGATAATGATTTCGTGCCCTTTGAGGTCGCTTCAGATGATCGCGATTTCGCTCCGATTTCGATGATAGTGATGATCGTGTAGACAAATTCTCCATTCTTTCTTGTTCGAGATCTTTAATTCGTATGTCTGTATCGGTGAGGCATTCTAAAGCGTTATTTACAATGGAATCAAATTGACCAGCATCATCATCGTCTTCGCCGAGGTCAAGTAATAGGCCTGTGACAAGTAATAGGTCTGTGACAACGTCACGCAACGATCTTAGGTTTCCTAGCTCGATGTTTTCCGGCTGACAACTTTGCAATGTCGTTTTCTTCCTTTAAGAGAGTGTCCAGTGTAGCGATTTTTGATTTCAGGTTGTAAACAGCTTTTTTCTTTTGGCTTTTTGCAATTCAAAACAAAGTCCCATTTCGGTAATGGCGCGTTTGGTATTTCCAGTGATAGGATGGGTTTGATCGCCAGTGCTTGTTTTTACATTGTTTTGGTCGTTATCCGTGTCAGAATTAGCGTTTGTATTCCTTGTTCCGATAGAGTTCGATGAGTTTACTTCTTTATGATTGGATTGCATTACTAGCTATCGGCTTAGTCGTGACGAAATTTGCGGCTAAGTTTGACCTTGTTGTCGATTGTTTCGGCATGTCATTTAATACGTGAACGCGAGTCGCCAGACTCACTCAATGAATTACTAAACTCATTGTGTCACTATAATTTTAGGTTTATTCACTGAGATTTCGAAAGACTTACGTAAACTAACACTACCTACACGTGAGCGGGGTGAAATTAGATATCTATCCTAATACGCTCACGTATCGTCTACAGTAGGTTACTGAAGGGGAGTCCCCTAAAAAAGGGGATTCCCCTAAAAGAAATCCAAAACTACAGAAACAAAAGAAACTAATGCTCGAACTGTTTGGATAATTGAATATACGTTTTCATCGACTGTTAGCTTATTGTAGATTTGTTGGCGATCTCAGCTACCAATGACCTTTTTCACTGCATTACAATTCGACGCCAACTATACAAGAAGGTCGTCGTAAACAACCAGCTAAGCAAATCGTTGAGGACGCAAGGCGAATTTTTGAGCACAGAAGGCGAATGATTGAGGAGAGAAGGCGAATTGAGGACGCAAGGCCAATGAATGAGGACATATGGCAAATGACTGAGGACAGATGGCGAATGATTGAGGACAGAGTGCGAATGATTGAGGACAGAAGGCGAATTGAGGACGCAAGGCGAATGAATGAGGACAGAAGGCGAATGACTGAGGACAGAGTGCGAATGATTGAGGACAGAAGGCGAATGACTGAGGACATAGGGCGAATTGAGGACATAAGGCGATTGAATGAGGACATAAAGCGAAAGATTGAGGACATAAAGCGAATGATTGAGGATATAAGACGAATTGAGGACAGAAGGCAAATGATTGAGGACAGAGAGTTAATCATGCGAAAATTTGAAAGAATGTCACAAGATAAACAACGACAGTTTCTGCTTCAGTACGAGTTTAAAGACGAGCCTGTCAGTAGCATCGAAAAGAATGTTAGCAAAGGTGACCACCTCTATTGCCAAGGTACAAAAGGAAAATTGTACGAGCATCATATGCTGGTCACCGGTGTTGATGGCGATAACATCGAGGTTATCGAATACAATGGACCATATTGTAGTGGGAAAGCTTTGTCAGAATCATCTTCTTCATCAAATCCATCTGCATTAGCTCAAGTGGATGGAAGATGGACATCATTTGAAGATCTAGAGAGTAAAAAGGTAATTCCGCAGAATTATTATTTATACTATAAGGAATTGTTTGTTATGTTTGTGATTGAGTTCTCATTTGGTTAGTTTCAATTGTTGTCTTGTTTTGTTTTGGGACAGTTGTTGGCTGGATAGGGGTGCTCGACGGACGGTTTTGAAAATGACCCTAAAAGGTACGCAGAAATTAACTCAGATACTGATTTTAGACCCTACGACCACATTAAACATTTTTTTTTTAATTTAAAATTAACGATTTTCGATGTTTGAAGCACAATAACTAAAACAAAAACGATTGGTGACCCCCATTTTTTATCTTATAAATCGAAATAACTACTAAAGATAAGTCTTCGTTTAGTTTTTGAAAAAAATGAAATTTTTATCACACAGAAAATCGTTTTTCCCCACTTTTTTTAAGTCATCGAAAAAGACAAAAAGCGACCATTTTGTTCGAGACGTACGGCCTTTTTCTCCAAAAAAGGTAATTATTTTCACGTTTTGTATCAAACAATCGCTTTATTTCCAAATATTATCAGTTTTTAAAAACATTTAGGGCCTTCTTTTATTATGAATGGCATTTTTTTACTAATGTTCTTTCTTGTTTTTGTCACCAAGACATTCCGTCACGCTGCTTGCTAAAAACGCCGAAATTGCCGACTTTGAGGCCATTTTGCTCGAAAACAACGACGGTGACCCCCAGTTTTTTAGTTTATTTAATGTGTCTAATTTAGTTTGATCAACTGTCAAATTATCAGGAAATTGATTTTTACTTTGCTTTTTCCCGTGAACCTCTTTAAGTTCAAAAACTGACCCTAAAAGGTACGGTGCCAGTTCGAGACCCTAAAAGGTGCGCGAGGGTCTTATTTTCCATCCTAAAAGGTCCATTGAGCAACCCCGCAAACTCCCCTCAAACTCCCCTCAAACTCCCTTCAAATTCCACTCAAACTCCTTTCAAACTCGCCTCAAACTCCCCGCCTCAAACTCCCCGCCTCAAACTCCCCTCAAACTCCCTTCAAACTCCCCTCAAACTCCTCTCAAACTCCCCGCCTCAAACTCCCCTCAAACTCCCTTCAAACTCCCTTCAAACTCTCCTCAAACTCCCCGCCTCAAACTCCCCTCAAACTCCCTTCAAACTCCCCTCAAACTCCCCTCAAACTCCCCTCAAACTCCCCTCAAACTCCCTTCAAATTCCACTCAAACTCCTTTCAAACTCGCCTCAAACTCCCCGCCTCAAACTCCCCTCAAACTCCCTTCAAACTCCCCTCAAACTCCTCTCAAACTCCCCGCCTCAAACTCCCCTCAAACTCCCTTCAAACTCCCTTCAAACTCTCCTCAAACTCCCCGCCTCAAACTCCCCTCAAACTCCCTTCAAACTCCCCTCAAACTCCCCTCAAACTCCCCTCAAACTCCCCTCAAACTCCTCGCAAACTCCTCGCCATTTCCTCAACTGCTCATCTCCTCACTTAAGTTATAATTCCATGCACAATAAAGTATATATAGTCTTAAAGTTTAATAAACAAATATTTTGTTTTTATTATTGGTTTTAATAAATAATATTTAGTTTTAACGATATTACTATTTTAACGAAATCCGACTAGTCAAAATCAATAGGTTTATAGTCCCGCAATATTTAACCAATCGGCACAAAACCCAATCAGACGTCACCGGAAAACACGTGTTAACATTTGGTCAGCTATAGACTCGCTATACGTTCACGCTTCAATGCGCCTTGTCAAACTGGTAGAAATAAGGTTTTAAAATCGTGATTTTTCGATCTTTTCTCGAAATATTTGCAGAAAAAATAAAAAAATAAATAAAAATAGCCATGAATACAGCTAACTCAATCTTTTATTGACCTTATCAAATGATTTTGATCTACTTTTCGTTCAAAAAGTACACGTACTTTTGGGAGAAAAAAGCGAACGGTTTGATCACTTTTACAAGAGAGATTGTGCGACTATATGCGATTCAAGTGAAATTATATATTGGAGTATAGTTTCGAGAAAACATGTTAAAAGAGTCATTCAAGCTGACTCGCGGAGAAGAGAAAATGGCGACTGTAACGTGGTTAAGGCCATACTTTGCCGTCGGTGTAACTCAGGAAATATATAAGACTATCTGATGCCATGCAGGTCTTTTAACACGATGAGTGGGATGCTATTTGTACTGTATCACAACATTTTGTGTTAAAATCGACTGCAATGGGTGGCGAAAATTTACACATTGCCTTCATGTCATAATTGATAAATTCGGGCTGTTCGGCATTTTTCATCTTGAAATGTTATTAAATGTAGTGAAAAATATACCAATGATAGTGGATCTTTAATTGGAAAATTGGAGAAGATTGATTTTTTTGCCAATCAAAGCTGTAAACATTGTTTACATGCATGGTCATTATTAATTGGTCAAAACTCTTGAACTTCAAAATACTCGAGCCTGAAATAAGGCACATTTAGTTTATGTACCCTTCATGAAAGGAGATTTTATGTCCTTTGTTTCTATGCTTTCGATCTATCATGTTTGATTTGTTGGAAAAATTGGGTAAGCTAGCGATTTTCTGCCTGAAGTGCTGCTTTGCCTAGAATTTTTACATTGTTGCATACTGCATTTCAAATTGTTTTTGCTACACTCACAATACAAATAGCGATGGGAATGCATGATAAGAAAGATAGATAAATGTAACAAAACGTGATAGCTCAGCGACATTTTGTTACAAGTGAATGAATGGGTAGCCTGTGGTGAGCCTGCATTGCGATGCCAAAGTACAGCATTTCGCGCATGGTCATGCAAAAGGGCCCCTTGCTGTCAAGTTACAATATGGGCTATATTTAAAATTAAGTAGATCATTTTGAGAAAAGATGGAAAAACCACGATTTTTAGGCCTTATTTCTACCAGTTTGTATAGGCGCATTGGAACGTGAATGTATAACGGGTCTATAGATGACCAAAAATGTTAACACGTGTTTTCCGATGACGAGAATGATTGATAGTGATGATGATGGTACGTGATCATTTGATGTGATATATAATATTTTGTCGCCGGTTATAAGTCGTCTGAGTATATTATAAACTTAATGACTGGTCCCGAGGGAAACAGTTAGTTTTGTTTCCCGAGAATGTCAATGTTTCCCGAGGCTCCGGCCGAAGGAAACATTGAGATTCGAGGGAAACAAAACTAACTGGTTTCCCGAGGGATCAGTCATTAAGCGTTTTGTTATATAGCTAATCATTTTAGACAAGTCAATTAAGAAAATTTGAATTTTTATTCAATGCGCTGGGCACTTGTATCCCGGTCAGGATACAGTTAGATTTAACTAATATCACGTGAGCATCTATCAACCAATGAGAATGCTCGTTATATAGTCAAAATGATTAGCTATATAACAATAAGTACTTATTGACTGAGTTGGAGGGACGTACGGGAAAATATTTGGCTCGCGGTCATGATGTAAGTTTGATTCTTCCATCAACATCATTTTTCATTTATATTTCATTTCCAGAAATAGTTGAATTGATAGCCTGAGAAAATATACGTTTACACGCTACGTTTACACGCGGTACCGGACGAATCTTTGACCGGTCAAAAAAACATCCGCTTATCGGGTCCGTTCACACGGGACCGCTCTAAACGTGCAATAATTTGGACGCCTAACCGGTCAAATATTCGACCTGCAAAATCAAGGACGATTTTTCAGCCGGCCCAGTCAAAAAGTTAATCGGTAGCGTGTAAACAGTTTGACCGGTCAAATATTCGTACGGTATTGTGTAAATGTAGCCATAAACAGCCCAGTGCGCATGGGCAGATGTTAAAACCACTGACAAACCTTACAAATGTCCGGTTCTGATGGTCTCGTCTGAACAGAACGAAAATATTGATCGGTTCCGTGTGAACAGCATTTCCAGGTCGTTCTTTTGATCGGTCAAAAATTTGCCCGGTACCGTGTAAACATAGCCTAATAAGCTAAAAAGTCAAAACTCCTTAATCCTCCTTATATGCGTTTATTCAAACAAAACAATTCACATTCTTAACAAAAGAATTGTGTGCTCTCTTTGTTATCAGCTCGGCTCGAATCCCCAAATCCAGAAAAAATTCACACACAAACTCCATAAAAACTCCTGTTCTGCAGGCTAGCTTCGATGCAAAGGCTACTTTTAAAGATGGCACACAGAACAGTGAAAGGGACTATTAGTTCATCATCATTTTCGTCATCATTTATAATTAATTCATGCTTCTTGGTTTGTTTGTTCATACTAGTTTTCTCACCAGGCTTATAAACGTATTTGGCCAGATGACCTGCAGAGATTCAGTACCGATGAGGTCATTAAACGTGCCGAAAGTCGTCTAACAGAATGGGAGTACCATCTCCTCGACAACAATTGTGAGCACTTCGTTATTTGGTGCAAGTGTGGCCTGCGGACAAGCCTGCAAGTAAAGGAGTCATATAGAAATATTTGGAAAGACACTAAAGCCGTTATAGCAGTTACGACAAAAGCCGTTATAACAACTATGATATGTTTGTCTGCAAAATATATACAACTGCCATTTGCCATTACGATTCCAATTGTAGCTGGTTTTTATTTATTTTCTGAAGTTGGTCTTACCCTTAACCAGCTACGGGACGCGCATGGACTTGTTTAGACGTTGTATTATATAAAATATGAGCGGCCTATCTGTATCGGGTATACAACTAAAACATGTATACTATAAAAATATCTGAATTTGGTAATGTATGAATATTGTATGAAAACCTTGCACATTTTCATTACATTAGGGATGAGCCATGTCTTAGGTGATCCTTAAAAATACAAAGGCCAGGCCAGTTTTAGCATTACATTAATATACATGCCGGCCTTCTACCAGCTACTGGTATCTTATCTTTCTTATAAAAATAAGAACTTGTTTAAGAAAATCCACTAAGCACCATTTACATATACCTACTTGCAAGAACGTTGTCATACAACATTTGAACATTTGTAATTTAGCTATAGTGGATTAGGAATAAATTAAAAGTACAAAAGAAAGAGTTCTGCTTCAATGATCTTCTTTTGTACTTTTAATCTATTCCTAATCCACTAAACTACAAATGTTCAAATGTTGTATGACAACGTTCTTGCAAGTAGGTGTATAAGAAAAGGCTAACTTTGAAAAACCTAGATCTTATAACGTTAGTTCTTTTATATTTTACTAAAAATCGTCAAGATAAATGTATATAACTGAACTAGTATATATATACGTAATTACAACGTTAACAAGTACAACGTAATTACAACGTTAACATGTATAACTCAACTAGTATATATTGTCTGATGTGTTATGCTAATGAGGAGAGCAATTCTCACGTTAGCATAAACAAAGCATAACTACGTACAGGAAAGATACAACATTACCTGTACAACGTAATTACAACGTTAATAAGTTCAACGTAAATACAACGTTAACAAGTATAGCTCAGCTAGTATATATTGTCTGATGTGTTATGCTAATGAGGAGAGCAATTCTCACGTTAGCATAAACAAAACATTACGTACAAAAAAAATATACAACGTTACCTAATAAGACTCTAATATAACGTAATTACAACGTTAACAAGTACAACGTAATTACAACGTTAACAAGTACAACGTAAATACAACGTTAACAAGTACAACGTAATTACAACGTTAACAAGTACAACGTAAATACAACGTTAACAAGTACAACGTAATTACAACGTTAACAAGTACAACGTAAATACAACGTTAACAAGTACAACGTAAATACAACGTTAACAAGTACAACGTAATTACAACGTTAACAAGTACAACGTAAATACAACGTTAACAAGTACAACGTAAATACAACGTTAACAAGTACAACGTAAATACAACGTTAACAAGTACAACGTAAATACAACGTTAACAAGTATAACGTAATTACAACGTTAACAAGTACAACGTAATTACAACGTTAACCAGTACAACGTAAATATAACGTTAACAAGTACAACGTAAATATAACGTTAACAAGTACAACGTAAATATAATGTTAGCAATTATAAATCAACTGATATGTGTTGTCATATAACGTTAACAAGTACAGCGTAAATATAATGTTAGCAATTATAAATCAACTGATATGTGTTGTCTGACATGTTATGCTAATGAGGAGAGCAATTCTCACGTTAGCATAAATACAACATAGGCAATTTCTCGTTTTGCATTTAGACTGAAAATCCCTTGCCTTACCATATGCTCGCACAAGTTATTGCCTATCTATATATAATGTTTTCATGACCATTACTCTTAAAACAAGGTCGAGCCACCGAGTTTGATCCCCAGTGGCCTCACACTTGTATCGACTTCTTTACACTCTGTGTAAAGCTTTGCGTAGCTATAAATATCCGTAAAACGGAACCCGGAGAGAAATGAGCGCAACGTCGGCTTCCATAAAGAATAGCTTTAAGCTGATGGAACGACGCTAAATATTTACCGCCTTAATTAATTATCCAAGTATAACTTTAAATTTCATATATGACTATAGAGTGCAAACAATATAGAGTGGTTTTCATTAACCCGTGAAAAAAAGTGTAATAGGGAAAGAGTAATAAAGTGTATTAATGTGTAATAGTGTTATTGAACAAATGATTATAAAACACAAAGTTAAAGTTAAAGTGTAATAAAGTGTAATAAAGCATATTACGCTAAAGTGTGTTTCACGGGTTAATGAAAACCACTCTAACCGTAAAACAAATAGTACTAATTAGTACTAAATAGTACTAATTAAACAATAGATAACAATAGAATTAGCATAAAATATTACTATTTAGTACTATTTATGTTTCACGCTTTTAATTTTTGTACTCTACTATTCAATTTTAACACTTATAGAGTGCAAATAGAGTAATTTCCCTTCGTCCGTGCAACGAAGTAGACTAGGTAGTGACTGATAGTCGAAAGAAAACAAAAGAAAACAATGGGATTAGTGTGTACTACTATGTACTACGTTGACTATTCTTTCACAGACGAAGAAAAGTCACTAATATACCCATGAAACAAATAGTGCTAATTAGTACTACATAAACAATAGAAAGCAATGAAATTTAGCATGAAATTGCACTAAATAGTCAGCTGGCTATTTCACTGTTTTTTTATTTGCTATCTAACCACATTAATTGTAGTACAATTATGGTAGATCAATTTTAGAGCCTATTATTAGATTCAGTATATGTAATAATACAATATTACTATTATGTAATGGTTTTCACACCACCAAGCACCTAATCATATGTATTCATCATTTAAATAAAAACGCCTTTAAAATGGTTCTTATTCTTAGTATATTATAAACGAATGACTCGTCGATGACATTCTCCGCAACTTCTTGCTGCTTCGGGCTTCCTTTGTAATTGTTTTGTTGTCCCCTTTCTCTCCCCATTCTTCCTCATCCAACTCCTAAACAGGAAGCCCAAGACAGTGATGCCTGCGGAGGAGGCTATGCAAATACACAAGTTTTAAGTTCCATTTATAAGTCCTTGATACGAATTGATAATTCCATGAGATTATGGTAATTGTCAAGAGCTGCATTGACTAAATCAAGGTCCGAAGAATTGTATATTGAGGGTATTAATAAGCTTGTTTGAGACTCATATCTTTTTGCGTAGGATGATCAGCTTCATTGTTATGTATTCCCCTGAGGAAGATAATTAAAATCGGTTTTCTAAAGAAATTAGTTTTCTAGAGAAATCGGTTTTCTTAAGAAGACTTTGCGTCATTGGGTTCTTCTTATTTAAACAGTTGTTTTCTTGTTGTTGTTTTCCTTTTGTTTTTCCCTTTTTTTTCTTTTTCAATTTTGCTACCAGTTTTTCATGGAAATATTGTAATCACTATCCAAAAATACTGATCAAAACAATATATGTGTAAAGCCCATCTAGTATATTCCTAGTATTAATTATTTCTGAATTGAAATTCAAGTTCAAATATCAAGAATTTCAAACATGTCATTATATATCTTTTTTCAATACATTAGTCGATACTCTCAGCTTGATTAGCTTTGTTTAGCTATTCTGAGCAACTTTAATCATTTATCGGCTGAGCTTTCCTTTCGTCAACTGTATTAGTAAATTATTCTGGTATTAAATAAAGCTGTTGTTGTATTTTATTTTAATATGTTTTATAATTATTAAAAATGTCTTGATGCTGTACATTCTCTCTTATTCCTTTATATCAATTCTTGTAATCATTGTTATGCCATATACACCTATTTCAATTAACGTTGTCGGTTGATCTGAGACCGATAGGAATTGTGGGAATGCATTAAATTTCAAATACATTGTTTTAATCACACTTGAATGGTGCTGAATTACAGATAACAGTATTTCAGAAGTAAACATTAATATTCAAGCGTGATTATAATAGTGCATTTGCAGTTTAACGAGCTCCCACAATTCCTATCGGTCTCAGATCAACCATTCCAGATGGACAACGTTATGATATCTTATCTAAGACTTCCTGCTGATTCGTTAAATCTTTTAGAAATTGTTTGGAGATCATTATACTTTTTTTTACTTTTGCATATTGATTTTTCAGTTACATCTGTTTCAAGCAGTAGCCTTATGCTGTCTTAGACTGCCTATTTTTTTAATACTGTCGTTGTAGTTTTTATATGATATAGCAGGTCTGTACAAATTCCAGTTAAGAAAAGAGCTGCAGTTGTAAACTGAAATTGTTTTCTAAAAATGGCATAAAAATTCAAGCACATTTTCTCGCTCGTCTGACTACATTTCATTTGATATTACACACCGCTAATATTTACACTAAAATACATATCACTATCAATAATGAAAGAAATCAGTGATACCCGTTGTAGACATAATTTTCGAATTTGCATGGTTTTAAGAAGGACTTGCCGCTTGAATAATATCAGATATAAATAAATAATACGGCAATAAGCAGGTCGGAAATTTCTGGAAGAGTTCATTGGATAACTCATAAGTCAACATAACTCAAAAAGGGGAAAATTTCCTAATAAAACCATCGAAGTGGCTCTTTTGGCTCTATTCAACGTTATCAATTTGCTATACAAAAGTCTAGAGTAAAACTTGATCTATCTTTAGCGTTAAACTGTTGTTTATCTCCATCATATCTTGTTATAAATAATAACACATCAATTGCTGGATATATATAATAACAAATTACAAAAAGCTACACAATATATGAAAATAGGTATTAATAATATTAATGTTGATTTAAAAGTTGTTCAAAAACATACTATGGGTGACTCAAAAGTTAAATTGCCACACCATAATACAGATGATTAACCAAAAACAGAAATCATTGATAAAAAAGATAGTACAAACCATTTTAATAAACCAATTATAAAACCTTTACCATCATCTAATGGACATGATACTAATCTAGCGGTTGTTACAGTTGGTGTTGCTGGTCTTGCATGGTATATGTTTCGATAGATGCAACCGACGCTTGTGTGATGACTCATAATAAAAATATCTGATGACTCATGATAAAAATAAGTCAACGTAACTCAACATGAAATGGGGAAATCCCCTAATAAAACCATCGAAGTGGCTCTTTTGCGAGCTGAAGGAACTGAAGCTAGTCTACTGCAGATCAGAGTTTTCGTTGTTTCACAATCCAAAACTACACAAACGAAACTAATGCCTGAACTGTTTGGATCATTGAATATACGTTTTCATCGTTAGCATTTTGTAGATTTTCTGGTGATCTCCGCTACCAAGGAAGTTTCCCGCAACAGTAAAATTCGACGCGAACTATAGAAATTCAAGTAGCGGCACTCCTTAAAACGTCGCAAAACACAATAGATTATATTTTTATATGGTGTCGTGGTATTCTATAATCTAGCCACCAACTATACAAGAAGGTCGTCGTAAAAAAACAAAAGGTAACTAGCAGTGGCACAGGGCGAAAAATCAGATTTACGATTGCTTAAAGTTATCATAAACCTGGTTTAAACTTAACATTTAACCACATTTAAGCGAACTTTACATTTCGTAAAGTTCAACTTTATACCAACTTTAAGTCTGGACGTAAACCTCCCTTAATGAAACACTTTCTTTATGTCAGGTTTACGTTAGGTTTAATAATAGCGAAAAGTTAACTTAAAACCAACGTAAATATAACTTAAATGATGTTTAAATGTACTTTTACTATAAGCAATAAAGCCTGCTTAAAGTTAGCATAAATTTGTTTTTAAGAAATACATGATTTCTGACCGTTCACGTGCATACTCTTTGAAATATATATATTTTGCAATAGTAGACCTCATTTCTCATATCACAGAATAATAACTCGTGTGTAATTCAAATTAAATATATTTTATTTCATTAAACCATAATCATTTACAACTTTGAATTAGGATATTTTATAGATTTGCATAACATATTTTATAAAATTGCATAACTAGCTATAATTAATTATTCGAATGCTCGATTCTCTTAGTAAAATACTTCAGAACATTTCTTATTACGTAGTGTCTATTTGACCGGCTGACGTGCAATGACCTCGAAAGACTATTTGACCGAAAATCGAACTTTCTTCAAGTTATTCACGAAATCTTCGAGCACTTACTAAACTAAAGTATTCTAGTTTTATTAACAAACAAACAAACAAACAAACAAACAAACAAACAAACAAACAAACAAACAAACAAACAAACAAACAAACAAACAAACAAACAAACAAACAAACAAACAAACAAACAAACAAACAAACAAACAAACAAACAAACAAACAAACAAACAAACAAACAAACAAACGAACAAACACATAAATAAATAAATAAATAAATAAATAAATAAATAAATAAATAAATAAATAAATAAATAAATAAATAAATAAATAAATAAATAAATAAATAAATAAATAAATAAATAAATAAATAAATAAATAAATAAATAAATAAATAAATAAATAAATAAATAAATAAATAAATAAATAAATAAATAAATAAATAAATAAATAAATAAATAAATAAATAAATAAATAAATAAATAAATAAATAAATAAATAAATAAATAAATAAATAAATAAATAAATAAATAAATAAATAAATAAATAAATAAATAAATAAATAAATAAATAAATAAATAAATAAATAAATAAATAAATAAATAAATAAATAAATAAATAAATAAATAAATAAATAAATAAATAAATAAATAAATAAATAAATAAATAAATAAATAAATAAATAAATAAATAAATAAATAAATAAATAAATAAATAAATAAATAAATAAATAAATAAATAAATAAATAAATAAATAAATAAATAAATAAATAAATAAATAAATAAATAAATAAATAAATAAATAAATAAATAAATAAATAAATAAATAAATAAATAAATAAATAAATAAATAAATAAATAAATAAATAAATAAATAAATAAATAAATAAATAAATAAATAAATAAATAAATAAATAAATAAATAAATAAATAAATAAATAAATAAATAAATAAATAAATAAATAAATAAATAAATAAATAAATAAATAAATAAATAAATAAATAAATAAATAAATAAATAAATAAATAAATAAATAAATAAATAAATAAATAAATAAATAAATAAATAAATAAATAAATAAATAAATAAATAAATAAATAAATAAATAAATACATACATAAATAAATACATAAATACATAAATAAATAAATAAATGCTTATTTATTGTTATAATTATCTCGACTATTTTAGTTCCATGTGCTATTTGCTCACTCGAATTCTAATGATTTTGAATATCAGATTTGGAATGGAACTATTTTATATATAATTATTTAAAATAAAATAAAATATATATTTTAGTGCAACATGAATATCACAGAATACATATATATGTTTAGAAAGTACAACTCAGAATTCAAATTCTATTCAAATTATAGTTTATAATATTACAATAAAATATCAATATTCTAGCATTTTATAAAAAAACAATACACCAGTAAGAATTATGACAAAGATGATAATAAAATAAGAATAATAAAGAATATTTTACCAAGAAAATCTCTTCAACAATTAAATGTATTGCTGTCATCAACGAGTGGATGCATTGCAAGGCGAATGATAAGCAGCAACTATTTTACTTAGCGGAATCATCAAATTAGTATGTATATCTCTCAATAAGGAAAATGAAGTTTTTAAAACAAAAACCATTATTAGTGTTATTTATATCTAAATCAGTTTGATTAAGCAATATTTCATTCCTTTCCCCTCCATTTTCATATTTTCAACTTATATTATTTCAATTTACTTTTTTTTTCTAAAAATATTGATAAAGAGAACAGAAAGATATTTCTAACACACATCAACATCTTAAACATAACTTTAAGTCCCGAGGAAACCTTGTGTAAATGTAACTTTAATTCGTCTTTAAAACCAACTTAAATTTAACTTAAAATCACTTTTAATCACAGTATAAATGTGGCATAAATGTTGCATAAAGATAACTTTAAATGTACAGTATAAATGTAACGTAAATGCACCGTAAATCCATATTTAAGGCGAGTGTAAATGTCGCATAAATGTCGCGTAAATCTCATCTACACATTTACGTCGTCTTTAAGTTAGCTTTAAGTCTTTAAGATATAAAGTCACATTTAAATAGGTTTAAGCCAACTTAAATACAGCATAAAGCTCAACAATCAACTTTATACAGATTTATGCAAAGCTTAAACCTGATTAAATTCCATTTTTCGCCCTGTGTAACATCAAGGAAAGAAATGACTACACTTAGGACGAATGCACGCCATGACACAAGAACAAACAGTATCCAGTCAACTTCAAACGGATTGCGAATCATTGAAGACGGAAGGCGATTTATTGAGGACGAAAGGCGAACCATTCAGGACGAAAGGAAAATCAATGAGGACGAAGGGCGAACCATTGAGGACGGAAGGCGAATCAGCGATGTCAAATGGCAAGAACTAGAACGAATACCCCAAAATAAACAACGACAGTTTCTGCTTCAGTACGAGTTTAAAGACGAGCCTGTCAGTAGCATCGAAAAGAATGTTAGAAAAGGTGACCACCTCTATTGCCAAGGTGCAAAAGGAAAATTGTACTGTCATCATATGCTGGTCACCAGTGTTGATGGCGATAACATCGAGGTTATCGAATACAGTGGACCTTATTTTGGTGGGAGAGCTTTGTCAGAATCATCTTCTTCATCAAATCCATCTGCATTAGCTCAAGTGGGAGGGGGAAAATTTTCATTTACAAAGCTACAGAGCAAAAAGGTAATTGCGCAAAATTAATATATTTATATTAGGCCATTTTCCCGCTCTGTCTGTGTGACGTAAATCGTCCAATAAGATTAACAAATAGAACAGTATTTTCCGTGCTCTTTTCAGTTATAAAGCACGATGAAAGTGACGAGAGCACGAAAGAAGTGATGGGAGAAGCACGAGCTGAAAGCGAGTGCTTCTCCTCACTTCTTGAGTGCTCTCTTCACTTTCTGAGTGCTTTATAACTGAACAGAGCACGGAAAAGACTGTTCTATTTGTTTTATTATATATTTGATCATTTCTTTTAAGTTTAAATCACTTTAATTTCACGCTTTTTATCGATAAAGTTACTGATTCTTTTTCAAAATTCTCCCTACTAACATTCGTGTGAGTTCTCGAGCGCTGATTGGTTGCCGTCTTGGTTTCCTATTACACTGTCACGCCACGCTACAGTCGTGCGAATGAAATTCAATCGATGCAAAAGGGACTGCAAAAGGCCGATAAAAACAAGATTATATGGTAACGATGAATGGAAATTACTTTTCTGTAAGTAAAAAATTGTAATAAATGCCAATTTGTTCTCATGGAGCATGTGTGTTTTAAATTTATGCCGTTTTGCAGTCCTTTTGACAAATTTTCGCCAACAATCGTCCCAGCGAACCGTTTGCTGAAACCGATAGTAATCTTATTTTCAGCAAAAACATGCTCAAATTTGTTTTGGTTAGAGAATGTAATATTTATGGATCGTTTGAAAAGCTATGCATTTTGTAGAAATTTTGAACTCCTCAACTTTGGTGTCATTTTAAATTTGGCCGGTTTTGAGTCCTATTTTGTGATTTTTTAAAGACTTTTTGGTTGTATTGTACGTTTTTTCCTTTTCAAACTTCACTTTGCTTTCTAAATATAAACAATAGATTGTATTTCTGTGTGAAAAATAGGCTGATTCTCAGTATTTCCTGATTAAAAACATCTCATTTTAGTGTTTTGTTTTCTAATTTTGCCAAATCTTGAAACGGAAATCAAGTTCGGTGCGTGACAGAGATTCGTCATGATGTCGTCACAACTGTGCTCCGTTCACCTATAAAGCACAGCGCTCGACCAATCACACCGCGCGTAGTATCTCAAATATATAATAATTTCAGTTATTGCACGATTGACGTCATTCGTCCAATAATTTTTTCAGTTAGTGGATGATTCACGTTTTCCTTCCAAGTCTTAGCAGGTTATGAAAAATTAACTGGGCAAAATCGACCAATCAGAAACAGGAAAATATTTTGAATGAATAACAATATTTATTATTAATATTATCTATTATTTAAGGTGGCTAAAACCATATGGGGCTTTTAGAAAATGAAGACATTTTCCAATAAAATAATTTTTGTATTAAAATCGCATTTAACGCATTTATCATTCATTAAGCACTGATAGTTTTAAAATTACTCTTATTTAGTGTATCGAAGAAGAGGTCGTTTGCTCAAGGTTCTGAAAATTATTAGAAATCCATGAGAGAATTTTCGAGAAAATCGAACATAAAAGTTCGGACAAAAGTTTGGACATAAAAGTTTTGCAAAAACATAAAACATTTCATTTATTTCGTCCATAAAATTGTGTTTCTCTTCTTCTCTTCTTTTCCCCTCCTACCTTTGCTTCCTCTTAGCTCGTTTCCACGTTACAAAGCGATAACACAGGAATCCCAAATCCCGAAAAACTCGACACAAAATTTTCACAAACACACTGCTACCTTTTAAAGTGCCCATAAACCCTGGCTGTTTGCTATTTCTATTAAAAGTACTGGTCCTAAATAACAATTTCCAGAAGAATAAATTACTGCGATAAAAACTGTGCATTTTATAGCGGTTTGAATGTGTGTTATTTGGGCTTCCTGTGTACAAAAAACGGAGTTTATTGATATGAGCTGGTGACAATATCGCTGACGTAGTGTCCGGGATAGCGTCTAGCAAGTTTCAATAGTTTTTTTTATCGCAGTATTTTATTCTTCTGGAAAATAGTTATTTAGGACCAGTACTTTTAAAAGAAATAGCAAACAGCCAGGGTTGTTTATAGGCACTTTAAGGTGGGGCAGGGAACTGTGAATTATAAAGGGACTATTAGATCATCACCATTTTCGTCATCATTTAATATTTATTCGTGCTTCTTGGTTTGTTTGTTCATACTAGTTTTCTCACCAGGCTTATAAACGTATTTGGCCAGATGAACTGCGGAGATTCAGTACCGATGAGGTTATTGAACGTGCCAAACGTCGGGTAAAAGAAAGAAAGTACCGTCTCTTCGACAACAATTGTGAGAACTTTGTCATTTGGTGCATGTGCGGCCTGCAGACAAGCCTGCAAGTAAAGAAGTGGTATAGACATACTTGGGAAGTCATTAAAGCCTCCGTAGCCTCCGCGATTCATGGAGCAGTAGGATTAGTTATTTCTAAGGTATCTGCCAATGTTTCTGACGACATTGCTAATACATTCTCAGCACTGCCGTCACTCGGCGTTGGGTTTGCGCTTGTATTTGTCTTGGAAGGTGTCATTGTTGTTTATTCCATCTACCGAGACTGGGATAACCCTGATCGTGATGAATTCAAAGTCAACACTTTAAATACAGTAGCAAAAGCCGCAGGTCGTGTTATTGGTAATGTTGTGGGTTCTCTTATTGGATTGTCTTATGGTCCTATTGCAGTCTTATTTGGGGGTGCATTACCAGCCCTTGTAGGTCATTTTCTTGGATGGGTAGCTGGAAAGATTGGACGTTTTGTTGTGTCGTTTCGTTGTCTGATGCGAAAAAGGAAGACCAAAGCTTTATGGAACATTTCAAGTGGTGGTTGAAAAAATAAATGAATGATACAATAAATAAGTCCATACGAGTTGTCATAGTATATATACACCTAATCCAAAAAACGTTGTCGGGTCCGCCGCACAGTCCTCGCGCCAAGACCGTGAAGGAAAACACAGTGAATATTTTGATGAGAGTGATAAAACAAGAAAATAAAAGTAGACACAACACTATTTCGTTGAAAAAAGTACCACACTAGAGTGTGAACATGCAAATAAATTAATTACTGGTTAGATGTAACCAATATCTTTCACAGTCTTGGCGTGAGGACTGTGCGGCGGACCAGACAACGTTTTTTGGATTAGGTGTATATAAAGTTTAGCTCTATCTGCATATAGGCAGATTTTGAGCAGTCCATATAGGACCACATCTAGAACTCTTTATTTAAGGCTCTTGAGTAAAACTCATCGGCTGATAGTCTCTGAGCTTTTAGTACTCTGTCTTCTAGTGTTTTGTTAGTACATTGCTTATATATACATTGTACATTTGCACAATTTCTACGCGATTGGGAATTGGCCAATAGACAATCACCACCCAGTGAGTACATTAGTTTTAACAGTTATTTACGCACATGTTATTTACGGTCTGATGTGTTGTGCTAATGAGGAGAGAGATTCCGCTCACTTTAGCATAAATATAACATAGCCAATTTCTCGTTTTGCATTTAGAAAATCTTTTGTATTACCATATGCTGGCACAAATTATTGCCCACTTATATAGGTTCAAAGGTTCAAAGGTTTTTATTTACCACATATATACACAAGATAAATTTACAGTGAGAAATGGCCGGAAAAGAATAGATGGAGGGTGCAAGAGAGACAACCAGGCCTAGACCGAAACTCGCCTTAACTCGCAGCGCGTTATGGCGAGACTGCGCGAGTTAAGGCGAGTTAAGGGAAAAGCACAAAATTTCAATGCTGCGAGTTAATGCGAGTTAAGGAAAAATCCCATCCCATTTGGAAACCGCAAGCTTTGTGAGATGAGGTTAAGGCAATTCCCTTTGGATTATGACATTGAGCAATTTACTGCAAGCTTGTGCGAGTTAATGTGAGTTTGTGCGAGTATGCGCGAGTTAAGGCAAGTTAAGGCGAGTTTAAGTCCCAGTCTAGGCCTACAACCCGAAGGGTTAAGCAAGGTAGTCTTACATCCAGGATTTATTAACAAATAGTATGAAGCGTGGAGATTGCATAAGTGCAACCAAGCTAGGTTTTCGTGATTGATACATACATACCATATTGCAAGTTTACAATTCAATTGATTTTTAGGGGGTTTTGTTTACAAAGAAAGTCAGTGAGGTTTTCATTTTTTTCTTAAAGATTTATTTATATTAGATTCAGTATATGTAATCATACAATATTACCATTATGTAATGGTTTTCACACCACCAAATCATATGTATTCATTATTTTAATAAAAGCGCCTTTTTAAAAAACGTTCAGTTCTCATTCATAGTATTATAAAAGAATGACTCGTCGATGACATTCTCCGCAACTTCTTGCTGTTTGGGCTTCCTTTGTAATTGTCTTATTGTCCCCTTTCTCTCCCCATTGTCTCTTATCCAATTCCTAAACCAGTCTCTTATCCAATTCCTAAACAGGAAGCCCACGACAGTGAATCCTGCGGACGAGGCTATGCAACTACACAAGTTTTAAGTTCCACTTGTAAGTCCTTGATATAACCGAACGCGTACGATTCTCACGTTTGAATGAAGTGATTTCTAATCTTTCACTAATCATGATATCTTTTTCGTATTTTGTTTTTATTTATTGGTAAATTTGTATGATTTTGTTTTGTCTTTTAATTACATGAAAAATTGACATATTTAATTATTCTTCCTTCATAGAAGACTTTCATAAATGGCCGCCACTAATTATCATAATTTTTAAAATTAAGCTATCACATGATAGGCATTCACCACAACAATAACTTGTGAAAGTTTGAGAAAAAAACGAAAGATTAAATTTGCAAGAAGCTATAAGAGTTTGAAAAATCAGAAAAACACCAAAGCGAGGCATCAAAGGCCTCAGCAGAAAATTACATACAAATCTCTACATTTTTCATTGAGCATAACTTCTTTGGTATTTTAATTAGCAAGAGCATCAAAACCTTCCAAACATGCCTATTTCAGGTGGTTCTTTCATACGACAGTGCTAAAATATTAAAATATATGTTTACTTGAAACATCATTTTCCGGTACATATTATGGTATTTATGAAAGTGGTCTATTGCAGTTTCATAATTAGGCGACGAACACCTCTCTCTATTTCTCTCGTCATTTTACAATAAATATGATAATGATGAAATACAATAGTTATGTGTAGTAATATATTTATTATACTGATGCTATATTGATATATTCTTGTTAGTTCTCTCTTGTTAGTCACTGAGTTTTGACGACCTTCGCTTCTATTGTGTTCTCGTGGAGTAGAATATTCTTTCTCTCGTTCTACAAATAAAAACATATCACATTTAGCCCAAATCCTTGCACTGCGACAAGGAAACACGGCAAAATGAAACGCCATTTTTTGTGTGCTTAGTTTTTCGGATCGAACCCCAAAGGGTAGAGGCGTCATAAGACAAAACAAAACTGGGTGCATTTTTTAAAATAATACCGATATACAGTCACTTTCTTGCAAGAATGTGAAAAAAGAACATTAGTAATTTAGTAACAAAGGAATATCAGGAATAACAAAAGAGAGTGTTCAGCTTGAGTGATCTTCTTTTGTCTTTAAATCAATTCCATTCCCACGAAATTACAAAAGTCAGGACAACGTTCTTGCAATTAGGTGTAAACAACATTTTCCTTTTTTTATTTACAAATGTTCCAGATTGTAACATTGTAACTTTTATTTTGATTGTAACAGTGTAACTTTTATTTTGATTTCGATATTTTCTGCATCCATTGATCAGCCAGGATACACCAAGGATGCGGCTACCCTGGGTGCAGAGGTTATTTTCTACTTGCTTTAGCGTTTGAAGCAACGAGAAATAAACGTGGCAAGCCTTCGCAGGCTACTCCTTTTTTTCCTTTGGGATTCCTGTGGGATTTTCGAGAGAAGGAAGATTGGGGAGGAGCGGGGGATAGGAATAACTCCTTTTCTTCCATCTTCCCTCCTTCCCCCCTCCCCCTCAAGCCCAAAAGTACAAAAAGATGCCGGCGGAGTAGGCTAAAACGTGGCCAGAAGTGCCAAAAATATGTCTGAAGTTTGAATTCGTTATACATACGGACAAGTAAAAATGATAGAGCGAAAGCACTAAAACCATGAACAAAAAGTGCACTTGTTAAAGTGTAATAGTCAAATAACAACAAAAGAAAACAATGGAATTACAGTGATACACTAAATAATGTTTCACGGGTTTATGAAAACCACTCTAGAGACTAATCGTCACTAACAAAGAACTATTACACAGTAGCAATTTTGGTTTCATGGATATAGCGTTAGCGCTCTAATTAAATTGTTTTTTGACCTATAGTTGCCACTGATTTTTATTTGAAAAGATTTAGACGTTTCGTTCAGGATAGTACGATCTTCACAGTTGTTGCAGACTAGTCCATCTAGCCTGCGTCACATCCGGACATTTTTCGATTAAGACTTAACCAAGAAATGTCCTGATGTGACGCAGGCTAAATCCCTCCTGCATGCAGTTGGTTTTAGTGACGGGACCTGATTTATTTATTTATTTATTAGTTACTTCCATTTAGTGTACATAAAAAGTTACAAAACTAAAATACATGAACAAATAGCCATTTACATAGTAGCACTAAATGAGGGGCAAAACGAACGGACTCTTAGCACCATTGTTGTTGAGGCTATATTATCCTCAACAATGTATTTTTGTTTTCTTTGTCTTTGTTTTTGCCGTACTGTTAAGTGTGTGTCCGCTAACCAAATAATATCGCAGGCGCGCGTGTGTGCATGTTGTCACGTCTCTGTGTTTGCACGTGCAATGCTTGTGTAGTGTGTTCGTCAATTGGTGAGTTTTTCATCGTTTTGCTTGCTCGTATTTGGTCCTTTTTGTAATGCTATGTTCTTTCTGTATGTGTGTTAATCCATGATATAAACCCTCTTGACGAATAAATCGAGTTCACCGTTAACTGTGTACATGTGATGAGTGCAAATTATCCCTTACAATTGTGTTAGTAAGACTTACCCCAGACCGTGCCGTTTCTAGATCCCATATCCTAACAGTACCATCAGAAGAGCACGATAGAATACGATTCTGAGTACCCTATTCCACAAAAAGAAAAATCTCGTTACATTTAATAAAGTGTTATATATGCTAGCCTAGTATACGATGGTTTCAAGTGGCATACCGTGGAATATCCCACTTGTCACTTGTATTTTCTAGTAAACACCTATTTCAAAAAAGGTCATTCCAAGACCAAAGTGCACTATGAGTATAATCCTAAGTCGTGAAATTTTCAATCATGCCAGCTCCACTAAACAACGATCTCCGCTGGAGAGTTATATGGCTTGTCGAAGGACTGAAACCAGAAGACACAGCTTTTCTGCTTTTCTGTGGATACTTTAGATTATACCCATAGCGCACTTGGGTCTTGGAATGACCTATCGCCTATTGCTTTTGGCGATGACAACCTTTTTTGAAATAGGTGTACACAAGCCCTAAAGGACAGGTTCGTAACATGGTTTATTATACAGCTGTGACGTAAATTTACCATATAAGGTATCGTTTGCGGGCAAATATGAGACGCTATTATTATATTTTGTCCCTGAAGAGTGCACGTCATACATACTAACCCATTAGAACGCATTTAGTTATCAACGTTTTAGTTATGTTTAGTTTGTACAAAATAATGCAATCACACAGTACATATTGTTCCGTATACAGCTGTTTCAAAAAAGTAGAATACTAAATACTGAAAAGTGCATTGCAAGATCGAAATGCATTTTGGTCCATGTAATATTGTTTAAAGTAAAATAAAAAATTGTTAGTTATTATATTCTTAGTGCATTCCATTCAAAACAATATATGAGCTAGTCATAGGAAGTAAATATCGCTGTATATTTATTTTCAAATAACACCCACAATGCCGTTTGGTCTTGGAATGCATTATTCAGTATGCAGTATTGAATATTCAACGTTTTTTGAAATAGCTGTATATGAGGTGCAATGGGCGTAGCGAGGACCCAAGAATTAAACGGGGAACAGGAAACCCGGCTTTAAAATGTTCGTATCTGTTTCAATTGCTTGCTCGTATTGTCTCTCTCTCTCTCTTTTTCTTTTTGTAAGTTATTTGTTCAATCTGATTTTTTCATATTTTCTTTTCTAGTTTCGACAATAAATTTCCAACATTTTAGAGGGGCTTCGCTACGCTACTGTTTTGTGCACTCTATGTAGCATATGGACCTTACCCTGACACACTGTACAGGACCTTTATGTCCCTGTAGGGTCCGTAGACATGTACACGTACTCATGTCCCATTCCTTGATTAGATTATCTCTGTATGTAAGGACAGTATGTAAGAACAATAAAACGATTGACTGATGGGCTAAATCAATGAATGAATGAAAGAATGAATGAATAATTTAAGAAACGACTAAAAGAATGGATGAATGAAATAATAAATGAGGAAATAAATGAATTGAATGGATGAATAAATGAATGGATGAATAAATGAATGGATGAATAAATGAATGGATGAATAAATGAATGGATGAATAAATGAATGGATGGATAAATGAATGGATGGATTCTTTAGGTCAAGTCGGACAGACTTGGAAACCGTTGACGACAACCTGAGTTGACTGTATATGAGCAAATGAATAACAAACACACAGATGAATAAATAGAAATCGATTGCTTACCCTCCAGCAGAGATGAAGTGTTCCATACACGTGGATATGGAATTCACTGGTCCTTCATGGGCTTGTATAGCTGCCTCGCAGTAACCAGTGTCAACATCCCAGAACATTAACATACCATCGATAGATCCACTCATTACTAGTTTACTGAGAATCTGATATACAACAGTAACAACATACTGCTCAAGATGGTATACTTTTATACAGATTAACATCATCGTCGACATCATCAAAATCATCATCATCATCATCAACATTATCGCCATCATCATCATCGTCATTACTATTTTATGAGAATCTGATATAGTAAAAACAGTCAAATTATACTGCTCAAGATGGTACACCTTTATACAAATAAACATCACCATCGTCATTGTCATCAACATTATCACCATCATCATCGACATCATCATCGTCATTACTAGTTTACTGATAATCTGATATAACATCAAAAACATACTGCTCAAGATGATACATTTTTATACAAATAAACATCACCATCGTCATCGTCATCATCATCAACATCATCATCACCATCATCATCAACAACATTATCACCACCATCATCATCATCATCATTATTACTAGTTTACTGAGGATCTGGTATAACATCAAAAACATACTGCTCAAGATGGTACACTTTTATACAGATAAACATCATCATCATCATCATCATCATCAAAATCAACATCATCATCGTCATTACAAGTTTACTGAGAATCAGATACAACATCAAAAACATGCTGCTCAAGATGGGGCACTTTTATGTACTATTTACAAGGGATTTTATACCTGATAAAACACGTGCTGCGAGATTTTTGAATGACTTTTAAGCGCGGATACAACCAAGCAGAAGATCTCGGTTCGAATCCTGGCATTGGCACTCAAAGATCGTAATCACCATAATAAACAGAAGGATATTTAATTAAAGGTACCTTTAAAGCAGCACCAATGATTGTTGTTATCACCATTGTCATCATTATCATCATTACCGTCATCATCACCATCATTATTATTATAATCATTCATGTCGTTATTACCATAAAACACACAAGGATACTTAATTAAAGGTACCTTTAGAGAAGCAACAGCTTCTTGATGTCCATCGAAAACTCGAATCAGCTCTCCAGTGTTTACGTCCCAGTGCTTTAGCGTTCTGTTCAGTTTAATAGGACAATAACATGACTTTTGGAGGGCATATTGTTTATTTACAGCCCGAGCCTGACAAAAGTTATGCTATTCTCACTATCATCAATATATTAGGTCAAGTTTCAGAAAATAAGACACTTGGGGAATTTTCTGCAACAGGGCTGATGCGGTATGATTTGTGGCCCGCCAAAATTCATTTTCGCCCTCTAGGCGGGCGTTTTCAATAGGGCAGTTTGTTATTTGGCCTAGTATATTGATGATAATAGGACAATAACATGACTTTTGGAGGGCATATTATTTATTTGCGGCCCGAGTAGCATCATTTGCGCCCGAGCGTAGCGAGGGTGCCAATGACGCTACGAGGGCTGCAAATAAACAATATGCACGACAAAAGTTTTGTTATTCTCATTATCATCAATATATTAGGCCATGTTTCAGAAAAATAAAGACATTTGGGAAGTTTTCTGCAACAGGGCTGATGCGGTATCATTTGCGGCCCACCAAAATTCATTTACGCCCGCTAGGCGCGCGTTTTCAAGAGGGCAGTTTGCTATTTGGCCTGGTAAAGTGATGATAATACAGATTATGGAGACATAATAATATTACAAGAGAAGGATGGTGAACAAACGAAGCCAACGGTGGCACAAGAAGATAGATATGTGGAACTTGTAGCAAGTTATATACATTTTCTTTTCTTCGTCGCCATAAAAGTTATCATCATCATCGTCGTCATCATCACCACCACCATGACCACTACCATCATCATCGACATCATCATCATTGTCGTCGTAAGCATCATCACCATCATAATCATCATCGTCATCAATATTATCTCATTACTTCTACCACCATCATCATCAAGACCACCACCATCACCATCACAACCACCATCATCATCGTCACGAACACTACCATCATCATCACAACCACCATCATCATCGTCACGAGCACCATCATCATCATCACGAACACCATCATTATCGTCAAGACCACCACCATCATCACCACCACCACCATCATATCGTAATCATTATTATCTGATTACTTCCACCACCATCATCACGTCCACCATCATCATCGTCATTGACATCATTATAATCATCATCATCATCACCACCATCATCATGATCATGATAACAACCATGATCATCACTATCATCATTATAACCATTATCATAATTCAAAATCTCACCTGTCAACTGAACCACTTAGAATACGCTTGCCATCAAACTCCAAACACGTGACTGGACCTGAATAAAAGTGGTGTTGATATAATCAAAGAATATAAAGATATACACCTATTTCAAAAAACGTTGTCAGAAGGAGATCTGAATATGCAATCTGAGACCGAAATGAATTCTGGGGTACGGCAGTTTTTTCTCATTGCGTGCACTTTCTGGCTTCGGATATGGCGACGGTAAATATAAATCTGAAGGTGCTAGTTAAGCGCAAAAATAAAAATAAAAAACAGGGCCAGGCCTGGTTTTTGCAGTACGAAATTTTCCTGAATTCATTTCGGTCTCACATTGCAGATTTAGATCTCCTTCTGACAACGTTTTTTGAAATTGGTGTATGTTCGTGTACACCTATAGGATGTACATATAGTCATTTGATTGCCTTGGTAAAAAGCATGAACGTAGTCATATCAATTATTCGTTGCTTGTCCTTGCTGGTAAAAACCAGGAGTATTTACCTTCATGTGCTTGGATATCATTGAGACATTCCCAGGTAGACACGTCCCATATACGAATAGTCGTGTCATGAGATCCACTAACCCTACAAACAGACAAACAAGGATTGATTGGTAAAAGGGGTTTTTCACTCAATCGGAGCCGGAATAATCGTGTAGACACTATGAGACGGACAAATCGTCTTATGACGGACAAATCGTCTTACGACGGATAAATCGTCTTATGACGGACAAATCGTCTTATGACGGACAGTCGTCTGGACGGACAAATCGTCTTATGTGATTTTCCTTGCATCAGTCGCGTACGAAAAATGGATATTTAGTTCGTACTAGTTGATAAACAACAATAAAAAAAAAAAAACCGTTTAGAGTCTACTACTAACTATTACATCAATTTTTCTTCGATCAGTCGTGCAAGAAAAAAAGACTATTTAGTTTGTACTAGTCAATAAAAACTACTAAACACCGAATCGAAATATGGCGGCCAATTTGAATAACAATTCTTCTTGACTGCCCAGCCTCGCATACATGTGAAAACTCTATTGTTTTCCAACGTGCACACGAGGCTAAACATTCAAGAACAATGAGAGTACGCCATATTTCGATTCGGTCTATTAATTTAACTATTCTCTCCAAAGCAAGTGTATACTTACAGTAATTGGTCATTGAATTGTAAACATGATACACAGCCCCTATGACCATACAAGACATGCAGACGATTGAAATGAACGATATGCCATACCTAATAAGGAAACAGAAAACCACTAAATAATCAAAAAACATGTATCGACATACAGTTGACTCTCTCGTAAGGGGCCACCCTCGAATACTTTCCCTGTTTGTTGTCCCATTTCAGATTACGTGATGCTACCCTTGGGAATTGTTACTTTCACATGTAAATGATATAACACGTTCATCATAAAAAGAACAATTCTCAAGAATGACACGTGGTCTGAAATGGGCATACGGCGGAGGTAAAGAGTTCTATTGGTGATGATCAAGTACCATAATAGTCATGTCCCAGGATCCAGTGATAATCTTGGTGTCGTCAAACTGAAGGCAGCGAATACCACCCTAGAATAGAACACATACAAAATACAGATATAATGATATAGTTACTCACTACTTAATTTATTCATGGACTTGCTGAATAAATAATTGCAAGACGAATGGAGAAAGGAAAGAAGGAAGGAAGGAAGGAATGGTGGCAAGAAGGGATGGATCACATCAGGACGATCAATGAATATAGGAATCATTTCATGCATGTAATAACGATAACAAATATATATACCAAAATGAATGACTGAATGAATATGATTGATTGATTGAAAGATTGACTGGCAATTTGATTGACTGATTGATTGACTGATTGGTTGATTGATTGACTTATAGGTTGATTGGTTGATTGACTTACTGATAGGTTGATTGATTGACTGATTGGTTGATTGATTGATTGGTTGATGGATTGACTGATTGGTTGATTGATTGATTGGTTGATGGATTGACTGATTGGTTGATTGATTGATTTGTTGATTGACTGCTTGATTGACTGCATGATTGATTGATTGCTTGATTGATTGACTGATTGATCGATGGATTGACAGACTGACAGTGCCAATAATGCTGGTTTCTTACCCTATGTCCTTTGATTTTATGGATACTTTTTCCACTCCTAACATCCCATATTCTATAAACAAACACATCAAGTATAGTCACTTATCCAACTATTCTATCAAGGAATCAGTAGTCAAATGAGTCATGTATAGTCACCTCAAGGTTCTGTCTAGTGAGCCGGTCATTACCCGTCGAGTATCGAACTGTAGACAGTACACACCATCCATATGACCCTGGGATACAATGATAGAAATAATGATGATGATGACGATAGAGATGATTATGATGATGGTGGTGATGATAACGATGATGATGATGGTGATGATAACGATGATGATGATGATGATGATGGTGATGACAACGATGGTGATGATTATGATGATGGTGATGATGACGATGGTGATGATAATGATGATGATGGTGATAATGATGATGATGATGATGATGATGATGATGACTACGATAATGCTAAGGATATTGATTGTGATGGCGATTACGCATCCTCGGGAACCCAGGGGTATTCTTCTGTCGCTCGTTTCTCGCTTCCACAACATATACCCCTGGGAACGTAGTCTGTTGGAGCTTGTTCCGGAAGTCAAAATTCAAACTTATTTAACGACTTTCTTTGAATGGTTATCTTGATTTTCATTGGTCGACCTAATAAGGTCGACCAATCAGGAAAGAGCTGAATTTTGACTTCCGGAACAAGCTCCAACAGACTACGTTCCCAGGGGTATATGTTGTGGAAGCGAGAAACGAGCAACAGAAGAATACCACTGGGTTCCCGAGGATGGCGATTACGATGTTGGCTACTACTATAATGATGGTGATTATGATTATGAAGACAATGTCCATGTTGGTAATTAGCAATTATAAAATGAGGCTGATTTTGATATGAAGAATAATTTAGATCATAATTATGATGATGATAAAGATAATGATGTCGATAAAGACTAATGATGATGATAATGATGTTGATAATGATGGTGATAATGATGTTGATAATGATGGTGATAATGATGTTGATAATGATGGTGATAATGATGTTGATAATGATGTTGATAATGATGGTGATAATGATGGTGATAATGATGTTGATAATGATGGTGATAATAAGCAATTATTGGATGAGATTGAGCATGATATCGTAAATTATCAAGACCAAGGTCTGTATTATCTGCCGAAGCCTCCTGGCTGAGGCAGATAATACTGACTCAAGGTTTTGATAATTTACGATATCATGCGAAAACCGAATTCAATAATTGTTTTATTATACATTTTTTAAAGTAAAAGTACAATTATAATCAGGCAAAAGAGACAATAACAAGCAAATCTCGCTGACATTTTCACATCAACTTCTTGAGAACGGAGAGAGCCTGGGAACTTGACAGTGATAACTACAGATACTGCAATTATCACTGTCAAGTTCACATGCTACTCAGATTTAGCCGTGTGCTCTCAGCCAATCAGATTCAATGTAGTTAGTAAAATGTATAATTATAATGATAATGATATTGATGGTGATAATCAATGTGATAACGATATGGTAATACTGATATGGTGATACTGATGATGATAATTATAATAATGATAAAGATAATGATGATGATAATACTAATAATGATAGTCATGGTGATAATGATATGGTGATAATGATATCGTGATACTGATGATGATGATGATAATTATAATAATGATGATGATGATGATAATACTAATAATGATAATCATGGTGATAATGATATGGTGATATTGCATGATAATGATGATTCACCTGTAATCGTGTAACTTTCTTGATGGCCAATACACCTTGTACGGCGAGTGACAGGTAACGAAACTTGGTATGATCCTGCTTTTTATCCTGGAAATAGAACAACACCTTTTGAAACATTCTCTTGTATTTGGTGTAAAGGAATACATGCTTCAGGCTTTTCCAGCAACAGCTTAAATTGACTGAGCTATAAACATGTGCATTACGATGGAGCAATTTCTTGGTTTTAAATCTCAAGAAGTGGCTTTTTATCTCCATGTGCACAATCGCTATTTTCTAGAAAAAAGCATGAGCAATTGCAATTTGCAATTGTATGTACATTTAATAAGTATTATAAAATAACTATTTGAAATCACGTATTTTGATTGGTTGAGGCGCGTGCTTTATGAGAGCACAGAGCACGCGCGTTTGCATGTTGATCAATTTGTATTTTATAAAAGAAATAGAAAACTTGCTTTCTGTGCTGTATGCAGTTATAAAGCACTTGGGGATTGCCAGAACACTCGAATATTCCGCTTCGAATCGTGCTTCTCTTAACACTTTTCTCGTGTTCTGACAACCCCGCGTGCTTTATAACTGCACACAGCACACGTTTTTCTATTTCTTCATTTTTATGTATATTTTAATAACTTTCTAACGTTGCATGTATCTGTTGCTAAAATAGTTGCAGTTAAAGAAACAGATAAACTGATTTTAGAATTTAGTCTAGCGGGCATAAAAAAAAATCAATGACTCATATCTCTCATCATGCTTTGCTTTACAAAGTGGCGCTTGTATAAATTGTACTAGACAGTTTCATTGCAGGCTCGTAACATGGTATATGGGACCAGGGATCAAGCCCAAAAATTAGGCCCGGATCAGGGATCAGAGGCCAGGGCTCAGGGATCGAAAGGCTGGGATCTAGGATCAAAAATTGTGATGGGATCAAATTTTCAAAACGGGGATCAACTGGATCAAAAGTTTGGAAAAAATTGGGCTCAGGGATCAAAAATTCCGAAATGATCCGGGATCAATAGGTTCAAAATATAACATGTTACGAGCCTGTCATTGCCATCATCTGCACATTTACCAGCATATTAGACGCTTGTACTAGCGCCGGTCGTAGATCCAACGCTACTTCCTCCTCCTGTGGTTTATCATTCTGTCTCAGTAACAGTCTCAAGCTTTTGGCAAGCATTTTCAGGTTTCCTCCTGTCAGATCGTTCTTATCTTCGGCTTTGCTTTCGAATTGTGACTTACGAACCTTTTGGTCAGCGGTTGTAGGTGTTTGGGCAGGCCCAACATTATTGATTGCATTCACCACAACAACATCGACTGTGTATCAAAAAACAAAATTTTAAAGGTTATTGTATGAGATATAATTATAACAATGAAGATGTTAAGTTGTAGATGATAATGATGTTTACCTAATTCGTGTCCACTAGGAGAATCCGCTTTTTCTGGTGTTTGCTGTAGTCTCCGCGTAGGCGACCCAATTGCTGTCGCTAATAAAAGATACATTATATAAATAACTGAGCGGTTAACAGGTATTTCTGCCATCAAGAATTATAACATAGATAAGTTAAGAGTGATTGGTCTGATCCCAGTTGTAATCGAAGTAGATGAGGCATGATCGTCCGGGGTGGTGTAGTCTTGAGAAAGACTGATGGTGTTGATGTCTGACGTTTCGACAACCTGAGCGGAAGTCATCTTCAGAAGATGACAACGATTTGTGAAAAGGGTGTATACTAGGTACCGCGCATGGTCATAGAAAACGCTTCACATAGACCAAATAAAACTTTTGCCAAAAACAATAATTTAATAATAATTTATTACTTATAATTGCGCAGGTTTCATAGGAAGATGCTCACCTGCGCATCTCCCTGCAAAAATGTAAGCTTGCGACCGTACAATTAAGGTGATACACTATTAGACTTCAAATATTTTAAATGCAACGATAGATATTGTAGTGCGCCAAAGCATGTCAAATGTATCTACCCATAGTTATTTGCTAGAATCAGCTTTTTATGCTTTTGGTAGCCTGCATGCTGGCTCTTGGGGATTGGGGAATAGGAGGGGGATTAGGGAGTGGGGAGGAGAGGTCAATGATATATGTGACTTTTTCGAAACAACAAAATAGTTGTTCAAGGTAATAGTTTAATTCACGTAATTGGTTAATTAATAAAATTCAATTGTAGTTAATAAAAACTATGGTAACCATGATTGTATTAAACCTACGTGAAGATAAAAAGAGCAAATGATGTGACTTTCTTGTTTCACCATCCTCTTCATCGGCTGAAACTTTAAAAACGAGCAATCGAATACATAAATATTTGGATGGGTAAAATAAATAGGTGCATGAATAAATGGATATGAATGAATAGATGGATGGATGGATGGAT